>CM060353.1:119591858-121056858 GCA_030545235.1 Helianthus tuberosus
CTACGCATCAGTGCGCGTATAACCTTCCAGAAAGCGATTTAGAGCTTGAAATCGAACAAGAATTGATATGTGCAAATGATACACATATTTTTTACAAATCCCAAGTATGAAATATAATATTTCATTGGTTCGGTATTTGTTTGATGGCCGTGGAGGCACAGGTGTTACAACTATGGTCACAAAATATGTTTGGTCGGATCCTAATGATTGACCAAATGGGTCAGGTTTGAAAGTCTAAGTGGTGGTTAAGACCGCTTAACTTACAACCCTATATAAGCACTAAACTAAAAGTGACGAGTTAAACATGTTAAAATATGTTTAACTAAGTTAGAAAACAAGTTTAATATCAAAACAAAGCGTTTTGATATCCGTAAATAGCTTCGTTGCAAAATACACATAAATACGTATTATGACCGAAACTTTGGCTCGTCACTACGCCTAATCAACGTGGTAATCAGTAGGTATAGTCACAAGGAACTATAACCATCGTGATTACGCTCACATTGCAAAGTTCAAACGAACTTCGTGTTTACCAAACCATGGTCAAAGCAGAAAGTCAAACACTATTTGACTTTCATGCTTGAAATGCATAACCAAGCATGAAGGAGACTTACAAAGGGCCCAAGCTTGGATCAAGAACAAGAAAACTGATGATATAGAGCCTTCAACCAGTCAAGGGATAGCTCCAAAGCAGATGGAGAAGAAATGGAATGAATGAGCAAATTGGGTTTGAGAATTCATGGGTTTATATAGGAAATCAAGTGCCATTGAGATCATTCCAAGTGTTTCTAGGATTCATCTTGGCCCTACATGTGTAGCACATGGTTTAGAATACCAAGGGAGTCCAAAAACAAGCCCATAGCATTGAAAACCATGTTTAAAAACCCAAGGAACAACTGTTGTTTGCTGAAATCAGTTTTCTGCCCAGACTGGGGGCTGTCGTGCCACGCATAAGACTCAGTAGAGTCTTACGCGCCCCGCGAGCGACTAGAAACTCAGCAACAGTTTCAGAATATACAACTTTGGTCCCTGCATGGATATAAGTTAGATTTTGACATGATTAAGCCCCGTTAACCCATTTTCAAGGCTCAAAAATGATGTTAAATTATAGGGAACATGAAATATGCTTGAAAACATCTCAGATGTCGGTTCGTTTCGTCGTACGGCTTCATTGTTCGGTTAATTACGACAAAACACAAACGAACGTGAAAAACGATCCAAATTACGCGATGAATGGTATTTTCACATTTCAATCACTAAAATAAAATATTTTAATGATTACAAAAATTTTTTGATGTCCGGATATGTTCAGAACGTATGATATGCGTGTAAATGCAAACTTACGCAATTTTTGACGCTTTTAGTCCCTGTTGATCAAATAAGTTTATTTTCGCAAACTGGATCCCTCAAAGCCTATTTCTAAGCTATGTAAAGGATATTTATGGTATTTTTAACTTATGATCATGTTTCAGAGTGTATGTTACTGTACGAATCGACAGACTTTCGTAGTTTGTCGCAAATAGTCGTTGTGAGCGAATAAACTTGTTTTTTCCATACCAAACCCTTCAAAACTTATTTCTAAGTTATGTAAAGGTTATTTAAGGTATGTTAAGCTTATGTTGATGTTCTGGAGTGTTTGTCGCGTTAAACTGATTACGTTTACGTTTCTAGAAAACGATTTAGAGTTTGAAATCGAACACGATTTGAAATGAGAAATTGTCGAACATAAATAAATAGATATAGGGATCAAAATACATTGTTTCATTGATAATTGAACTGTTCAGAGTTTGTATAATGATTACACCAGCACAGATGTCACAGCCTCCCCTACTTTAGGAAATTTCGTCCCGAAATTTATTTAGAGGAAACTTGTGAGAGTAGATGTGGATGTTTTGCTTTCAAATAAATCCTCCGTTCCCTAAGTAGAATCTCTGGGTCACAGTTGGATTTCCAGCAAGCTTTTGTTATTTGTACTAGTCTGTTGTTTATATGGAAGGGTTTAGATCCGAAGATTTAAACTCCATTATGATGAGTTTGTGTATGGTTGTACCAAACCTCAAGAGTGCCATGAAATTGTCAAAATGATGTCCTTGCTATAGTAAAATGTAAAGAGAGTGTGAATTTAGCAAGAAGTTGAAGTTTCAAACAACGGATAGAGAGAGTGTTTCTTGTGAAGGCTATCATAGGAAACTTGTGTGAGCTCGAAACTTGAAATCGAAGAGATAAAACAACATTGGTCAAGGTCCTGAGCTTAGTAACATAAATAATGTCATGCTTGCAATGTAATAAGGGACACTTATATATATATATATATATATATAGGGGATGGATCATGAGAAAACTAGTTCAAATAAGAAAACCAAAAAAACTAACCAAAAAAGCCTAAAAAAAACCTAAAAAACATACCAAATTTTTTTTTTTTTTTTTACAATTTTTTATATAAAAATCGCTACTTTATATGTATGAAAAAAAAATAAAAAAAATAAAAAAACTTTTTTTGGTTGTACTGCACATGTGCACTAATACATAAAGCTTAAACCACTTAACCCACCCCCCACCGACACCCCCCAAAAACCTAAACCCCCCACCCCCACCCCCAAAAACCTAAATTCACCCTCCCACCAAAAGCCTAACCCCCCCCCCCAAAAAAAACCTAAACTCCCCCACCCCCACCCTCCCGAAAACCTAAAACTACACCCTAAACATAAACCCGAAAAAAACCTAAACCCCCCCAGCCCCACCCCCCACCCCCCATACCCAAAAACCTAATCCTAATCCTAAACCTCCAAAAAAAGTAACCCTAAAAGCTAAACTAAACTCAAAAAGCTAATTTTAAGCATGTAATGCAATTGTAAACACGAAAAAAACCTAAACCCCCCCCCCCACCCCCACCCCCCAAAAACCTAAACCCACCCTCCCCCCCACACCCAAAAACCTAATCCTAATCCTAAACCTCCAAAAAAACTAACCCTAAAAGCTAAACTAGACTCAAAAAGCTAATTTTAAGCATGTAATGCAATTGTAGTACATGTTATATTGCACATGTGCACTACTATAATAATAGTATTGAAAACAAGACGACACCATAAATCTTTTTTTATGTCATAAAAAATATGCTCGAATATACTTGAATGAAAGATACAAAAATTTGTGATCTTATGGTGCCATTTTTGTTTTAAAATGATAACGTATGGAGAAATGGGAAATGTTTGAAAAGTTATATATTTTTTTTTCCAATTTTACCCCTTCTTAATTAAAAGTCTCCCCCCCCCCCTCCTTCATTAAAAGTCCCCCCCCCCCCCTCCTTTTTTAGTAGTTTTTAGTTAGTTTTCTAGTTTTCTCATTTATATCTAGTTTTCTCATATATATATAGGAAGCACCATCGGTGTATCCACCGTGTCCTCATTACAATGTTCATGTTTCATTATTCTTATCACTATAGGTTCTTACACATGACAAAACTTGTTGTGGTTTCTGTGCACTGAATTCCATAATTATGTATGCATCCATAATTACGTAATTCTTTGCACAGTCCACACAGTACATTTTATAAAGTGTAGGGGAAAAATATAAAACCTGTGATGACTGTGACTAGTCCACCATAGGGTCCTTTTAATTAGATCAGCAAATAACCTCTTTAAATAGACCACTAAAGAGTCTCTTCAGCTACATCATCACATGATATCTTTAACTAGATTGATGAATCAATCTTTTTAACCAGACCACGGTCTTTTTAAATTTGGAATAGTACTTTATAATCCAAGGGTTTTAACTGTTACATAGAAGCCCATTAAGGATTTATGGTTGTACCTTTGGATACCCTTTGATGAATCCCTCATATGAAGATATGGAAGATTCTAAGAGGATTTGGATAGCGAACACTTGAATCACACATAAACACATAAACACCTAAACATATAATCACATAATCACATGATTGTTCAACTTGGTTATCAATTTGTTTTCAACTTGTTATTAATTTGTTATTGATCTGTACATGTGTATTTAAAGTACACCAGGAATCCAATCCATGGACTTCAATTAGTACTTTAAACATCCTCAAGAACCTAACTTTGAAGATAGGGAGTTCTTATAAGAATTCGGTTTTGTCCTTATTGAATCGTAATATACATATTAAAGCACGCAAAGAATTCAATTAAAGATTTTGATTTTGTGCTTTAATCATCCACAAGGATCAAATTATAAAGATAGGAAGATCCTATAAGGATCTCAAAATTTGTGTAGCGGGAGATGTTCGGAAACCTCGTACTAAATGTGCTTAAATCTATACATGAGGTAAAATGTTTTTGAAGTTAAGGTGCTAGATATGCCAATGCGACATATGAAGCAGAATTTGGAGGTCGTGTACTACGTACGTAAGTCAACATACGAGCAGAATGTTCTTTAAAACTATGCATGGGGTTCTTTGGAAATGTGTTTAATGTTTTTGAAACCTTATGTAATGCTTTTGAAATCATATGGTAGGTGTATTAGGTAAGTATGTTAATAAAATGTTTTAAAATCATGTGAGATGGTTTTGAAATCATGTATAAGGTTTCTGAAAACATGGATAATGTTTTTGAAATTATGCACTTGGTATATTTAGTAAATATACTATGTTAAAATTTTTTAAACCATATGAAATGTCTTTGAAATCATGGAGGATGTTTTGAAAACGTATACTATGTATGTTGTTATGAAAAATACATAGACATATCACATAGGACTATCGAATGACTTATGAAAATACCCTTAGATATCCAAGCAAGGACTTAAAGTGGTACTTTGAGTATTCGTCTAGAGTTGTAACTTGTACCTTGTACTTTGTTTCTTAGAAGGAAACGAGTACTTAGTATTTTCGTGGAAATCATGAGCGATTACATGAATGGGAGAACTACAAGAGTAGTTTGTTTTGCAAAGAATACAGTTCCTTGGTGTAGGTATCGTAGGGGTATGTTATACACATATGTAACTACATTTGTTTTTGTACATCAGAATTGTGAACAACGATTTATTTATAAACCGACCAAATTGTTTTAGAGTTCTAGGAAAACAAAAGAAACAAAACATAAGATTTTAATTATTTCAAAGCAGCATCATCTTTCAGTCAGTCAAACGCTCATTCGCAGGTCGGATTTTCATTAACAAGTTTTGGGCAATTGTTTCTGAAATGGCCCATCTCGCCACAGTTGTAGCAAGAACCAGGTGGAAAGCGAGTTTGAGCAGGGTTGGCTTGAGGTTGGTTTGGACCACCTTGGTTCGGGTTAGTTCGACAAACATTTTCCAGGTGACCGAGTCGCCCACATGATGCACACTAACGACACTGTAGGTGAGCTAGGTGGTGTGCATTACATCTGTTGCATATCGGTGCAGTTCCCTTGTATGGCTTTTAGCAGGGGGATGAGCTGGTTGGTTGGGTGCAGCGTGATTGTTTTGGGTAGCCTTAATGAAGTTCTGTGAAGCATTACGCTTCTTTGACTTTCTTGAAGGCTTGGTTTTCGTCTTCTTAGGTGCCTCAGGAGTAGTTTCATCCATGAGATGAGACATGGCAACAGCTAACTTAATGGTCCCACAGAGTACTATGCTTAGTTGTTGGGCAATTGTAGCAGCCAGTTCGGTCGTTTGAGCATCGCTGTTAGGAGAAGACATCCTAAAGATAGCGGAAGATATGAGAGAAAAAAAGTGAGATTGTCACACCCCGACCACGTAGAACATACAAAACGTGGCGGAAACGTCGGGGAGTGTTGTAACAGAATTAATCGTTTCCAATCCATGGCAATTAAAGTTTCGTTTTATTAATCAAACATGAGAGTTTACATTGTCTTAAACAAGAAACAAAGAGTACATAACATAAATTAACTAGTTCTTGTCTCGTTTTAAGTCACTAAGGCATAGGTCCGCCTAAGTATGTCTTGATCAATCCTATGCATCAATTCCTGAAAACACATGTGAAAATAGGTACGTCAGCATAAAAATGCCTGTGAGATACATAGGTTTTGTGAAAACAGAATTCATGACTTATGTTTTGAGAAAATGTTTAGTCATAAACCTTGTAATTTGCTTTGTCTTGTAAATCATTTGAAAAACGATAAGATCAGATGATATGTATAAACAAATGTAAGGTTAAATGAATAACCATGTAAAATGAGTTTGTATAAGATAAGTTGTTTGTAAAACAATGTCTTGTGAAAAGTGTGTTATTTGTATAAAATGTTATATGTCTCAAATTGAAATGATTCAAACAACGCTACGATATGTAATATCATACAAACACTTATATATAGGAAGTGCCAGCGGCGTATCCACCATGCTTGTCTCATATTACACACGCCTTGTTACTTAACCACTTACTCAAACCAAACCACCAAGATATAATGTTTAACAATTGTAGAAATGTTTATGTATAGTCAAATGTCTATTGTCAAATGTAAATCATGAATTGTGTATATAGATGTCAAAATGTAAGCATGTGATGAATAACAGATGTACTAAGTATGATGAACAATGCAACGAATGGACATACATAGCATGTGACGTGAAACAACTGTACTAAGTATGCAATAATAGACATACATAGCATGTGACGTGAAACAACTATACTAAGTATGCAACAATAGACATATATAGCATGTGAATTGTACTAAATATGCACACAATGGGCATTCATAGCATGAAATGTAATGTAAAACAATGTACTAGATATGCACACAATGGTCATACATAGCATAAAATGTAATGAAATCATGTACTATAAATGTACTAATGAACATAGCAAGTATATGATGTGAAAACAGGAAAGTAACAAGTAGGCACATATGTTCCACCCCAAAACGTTTGGAAAACAGTAAAAGAGGGGTCTATGTACTCACTTGAGAATGCTCAGTAGTCCTTGAGTGACAACCAAACAATGCTAGAGATCACGGATATCAAACGACACCTAATATAGGTAACTATGTTAATAAACCGGACCTAAATCGGAGGATCGGATAGTATGAGGGTTCGTAAACCAAACGAGTGTGGAGACTCGTGTAATATGGTTTAACAAAGCCTACATATTAAATGAAACCTAACATATGTGCTTACGACCCATTACGACCCGTTTAGGTAGCTTATGCTACTTTAACGCGTCGTTCGCGTGAAACGCGTTCGGAACGTCTAACTAGTCCTATGAAAAGTGTTATTTGCCTAAACATGTTACATAATCAGTTATGTGACAAAAGTTTAGGTTACATATGCTTAATTACCTATTATACATGAAAAGGGTATTCTGGTAATTTACCTAAGGCATATAAACTACCTATCATACAACTAATCAAACGATGTGACCATAGGGTATAACCTCGGAAGGTTATTCCCTACCTAATATGGTCACCTAATGTAGTTGGTCGGATCCTAATGATCGACCAAATGGGTCGGGTTCGAAGGTATAAGCGATTTATCAGATCGCTTACCCTACGACCCTAGACAACGTGGTAATTAGTAGGCATAGTCCCAAGGGACTATGACCATCGTGATTACAATCACGTTGCGAAGTTCAAATGAACTTCGCATTGACCATAAACTGGTCAACGCAGAAAGTCAAACAAAGTTTGACTTTCAGACTCGAAAAGCAATAAAAGAACGAAGGAATACTTACGAAGGGTCTCCGAATGCTAACCTCGATCCAAGTAGCTCAGGTATGAAACAAAGGTTTCAACTTAGAGCTTATCAAATCAAGATTCTAGTGGGTTTTGCAATGGGGTGGGTTGGGTATTTATAGGATTTCCCGAACTGTTAGGATCGTTTCTTGGAAAATGTGCTTCAATCTTGGCCATACACTTGCACCCATGGTATTGTAATACCATGTGCACTCAAAACCAGCCCATAGATTTCCCAAAACCATTTGCAACAAGTGAAACGGACCAGATTCGATCTTTCTGCACATTCTGCTGTCTGAGACACTGACACGGGCCGCGTAAGGATACACATAAGGTTTACGCGGGCCGCCTGGCCATCTATTACAGAATTGCAGTTTTGGTCCCTGAACTTGAGAAACATGCATTTTGAGGTGTTTTTGACACGTTTAAGCCTCGTTAATATCTCGGATGTCGGTTCGTTTGGCCGTACGATCGCGATGTTCACTTAATTACGAAGGAATGCGCATAAGCGCGAAAAACGATCCAAATGACGCGACGAATGGATTTTTCTCATGCCAAACACTAAAACATAATATTTTAGTGCTTACATAAATTTTTGGATGTCCGGATGTATTCAGAACGTAAGATATGCGCGAAAGTGCAAACTTGTGCACTTTTTGACGCTTTTAGTCCCTGAATGACCCTAAAGTTTATTTTAGCACACCGAACCCCTCAAAGCCTATTTCTAAGCTATGTAAAGGATATTTATGGTATGTTTAACTTATGGCCATGTTCCGGAATGTCTGTTATAGTTCAAATTGGCATACTTTCGCAGTTTGTCAACTTTAGTCCCTGTAAGCGATTTAACTTGATTTCACCATACCAAACCTTCCAAAACTTACTTCTAAGTTATGTAAAGGTTATTTAAGGTATGTTAAGCCTATTTCACTATTCCGGAGTGTTCGTTGCATTAAACTGGTTATATCTACGCATCAGCGCGCGTATAACCTTCCAGAAAGCGATTTAAAGCTTGAAATCGAATAAGAGTTGATATGTGCAAAAGATACACATATTTATACAAATCCAAAGTATGAAATACAATATTTCATTGGTTTGGTAATTGTTTGATGGTCGCAGTGACACAGGTGTCACAGTGTCCCCTACTTTAGGAAATTTCGTCCCGAAATTAATTCGTAGGGGTCTATCTGTGGCTTTGTGTTAAGTAACCATCAAAGATAAGCAAGGCATAATCCTGTTATTTCTCTTTAACGGACATTTTTCATAAATGAAAAATGAACGAAGTTATTTTCAACAGGCATTCTTCAGAAACGAAAAAAAAACAGAATGAATCATTTTCCACAATTCCTTCAGAAACGAAAATGAACAGGACGAGTCATTTTCCACGATTTCTTCAGGAATGAAAATGAACGGAATGAGTCATTTTTCACAATTTCTTCAGAAACGAAAATGAACGGAACGAGTCAATTTCCATAATTTCTTCAGAAACAAAAATGAACGGAACAAGTCATTTTCCACAATTTCTTCAGAAACAAAAATGAACAGAACAAGTCATTTTTCACAATTTCTTTAGAAACGAAAATGAACGGAACGAGTCATTTTCCACAATTTCTTCAGAAACAAGAATGAACAGAACGAGTCATTTTTCACAATTTCTTCAGAAACGAAAATGAATGGAACGAGTCATTTTCCACAATTTCTTCAGAAACAAAAATGAATAGAACTAGTCATTTTTCACAATTTCTTCAGAAACGAAAATGAACAGAACGAGTCATTTTTCACAATTTCTTCAGAAACGAAAATGAACGGAACGAGTCATTTTTCACAATTTCTTCAGAAACTTAAAATGAACAGAGTTATCTCTAGATACATGACAAAACTTGCTGTGGTTTCTGTGCACTGAATTTCATAATTATGTATGCATCCATAATTACGCAATTCCTTGCACAGTCCGCACAATTTGTTTTGTAATGTGAAGGGGAGGAAAAATCAAACCTGTGATGAGTGTGACTAGACTACCATAAGGTCCTTTTAATTAGATCGACAAATGATCCTTTTAATTAGGCCACCAAGGAGTCCTTTTAGCTATCTCATCACATGATATTCCTAACCAGATTTTTGGATCAATCTGTTTAACTAGACCACTCAAGGGTCTAATTATGGAATAGTACAATATAATCCAAGGGTCTTTACTATTACGTAAAAGCCCATTGAGGATTTAATATAATACCTTTGGATATCCTACTATGAATCCCTTATACGAGGATATGGATAACAAAAACTTGGATTACACCAAAAACATAAAAGGGAACACATAAGCACATAATCACATAGTTGTTTAATTTGTTATTAACTTGTTATTGATTGAAAATGGATATGGAAACCAGTCAATGGACTTCAATGTCCTCTGGGATCTATCTGAAAAGATATGAAGATCTCCCAAAATTCGATTTTGTTTTCAAAGAAACATAATATTCGAATTAAGGAACACAATAATTTTAGGATTTACGGAAATACCCTTAGGTACCCTATTAAAGATTTATAGTGGTACTTTGGGTATTCGTCCAGTGTTGTAACTTGCGCCTTGTACTTCGTTTCCTTGGAAGAAACGGGTACTTAGGAATTTCGTGGAAAACGCAAGAGATCATAAAATAGAAAAATTTGGGTGGTAGTTTGCTTTTCAAGGAATAGGATTCCTTGATTGTCGGTATTGTAAGGGATATGTTCTTTATACATACAACCACATAAATACATTGCAATGTATATAAAAGATTTATTTATAAACAATGATAACAACTGTTTCATGGACCTTGACAACAAAAGAAAATAATACATAAGACATGATTATTTCTAAAGGGTGTTGTCTTCTAGTCGGTCAGATGCTCATCCCTGTGCTGGATTTGCATTGACAATCTTCGGGCAGTTGTTCCTGAAATGGCTCGTCTCGCCACAGTTGTAGCAAGTACCAGACGGAAAACGAGGGTTGACTTGGAGTTGGGTAGCAGCAAGGTTTATAGCAGCTTTGTTTTGGATAGCAAAGCGGCATATGTTGACCAAATGTCCCCTCCGTCCACAGTAGGTACATTTGGAGCAGGGTATGAGGTTTGAATGATGACGGTTGCATCGTTTGCACCAAGGGGCAGTTCCTATGTACGGCTTCCTAGCTAGTGGCGTCGCTACCTGGCTAGGTCCCGCTTGATTAGGTGCTCCTGCTGCGGGTTTCCTTGAAGCCTTGCGTTTCCTTGATTTTGGTGCAGGCTTGACTTCTGCTTCCTTCGGTGACTCTTGAGTGGCTTCATTATTGAGACGAGACATGGCAATGCCTAAATCCACCGTCTTCAGAATCACTTCGCCTATTTGCTGGGAAAATTTGGCTATTTGCTCGGACATTTTACCGTTGCTGAGAGGAAAAGACATTCTAGAAGAAAATGAAAGACATAGGAAGAAACAAGTGAAATGTTGTCGGCAATTAAAACAAAATGACAACGCATAGAAATTGCGATCATTTGTTTGTTACCTAAGGCAAACAAATGAGATGGTGACTAATCAAAGTAAACGGGTCATATTAATGTATCACTGAAGACATGCTCGCCTATAAGTGAACACTCACCCCAAGAGTTCCCAGGTAAGAGTGACTGGTCCGATTATGTGGATTTGTACGAACACTCTAGCCTTAGACAGAAAACTCAGGGTACAGGCACTCACTCTTCTAGTTTGCACGTGTTCACATTATTTAGGACCCAAAACTTTGACGAAAGTTTTGAAAATTCAAAGGGGTTCAAAACCTTATAACAGAGGGTTCAAAACCTTATAACAGAGGGTTCAAAACCTTACAATAGAGGGTTCAAAACCTTACAATAGAGGGTTCAAAACCTAGTAATCAATCATCCTAGAACAGATGATTCGTTTTCAAAGCGGTTTTGAAATTTATGTTCTTGTTGTGGTCGTCGCCTAAGGATAGGTGACGGTATTGTTTTATGACTAAACGCAAGTAAACTCGCGTTAAGGTCCTAAGAAGGTTATAGACTAGGTCAAAGCATTACTAATAACCTAATTCCCTATAACCATTGGCTCTGATACCAACTTTTCTGTCATACCCCGACCACGTAGAACATACAAAACGTGGCGGAAACGTCGGGGAGTGTTGTAACAGAATTAATCGTTTCAAATCCATGGCAATTAAAGTTTCGTTTTATTAATCAAACATGAGAGTTTACATTGTCTTAAACAAGAAACAAAGAGTACATAACATAAATTAACTAGTTCTTGTCTCGTTTTAAGTCACTAAGGCACAGGTCCGGCTAAGTATGTCTTGATCAATCCTATGCATCAATTCCTGAAAACACATGTGAAAATAGGTACGTCAGCATAAAAATGCCTGTGAGATACATAGGTTTTGTGAAAACAGAATTCATGACTTATGTTTTGAGAAAATGTTTAGTCATGAACCTTGTAATTTGCTTTGTCTTGTAAATCATTTGAAAAACGATAAGATCAGGTGATATGTATAAATAAATGTAAGGTTAAATGAATAACCATGTAAAATGAGTTTGTATAAGATAAGTTGTTTGTAAAACAATGTCTTGTGAAAAGTGTGTTATTTGTATAAAATGTTATATGTCTCAAATTGAAATGATTCAAACAACGCTACGATATGTAATATCATACAAACACTTATATATAGGAAGTGCCAGCGGCGTATCCACCATGCTTGTATCATATTAAACACGCCTCGTTACTTAACCACTTACTCGAACCAAACCACCAAGATATAATGTTTAACAATTGTAGAAATGTTTATGTATAGTCAAATGTCTATTGTCAAATGTAAATCATGAATTGTGTATATAGATGTCAAAATGTAAGCATGTGATGAATAACAGATGTACTAAGTATGATGAACAATGTAACGAATGGACATACATAGCATGTGACGTGAAACAACTGTACTAAGTATGCAACAATAGACATACATAGCATGTGACGTGAAACAACTGTACTAAGTATGCAACAATAGACATACATAGCATGTGAACTGTACTAAATATGCACACAATGGGCATTCATAGCATGAAATGTAATGTAAAACAATGTACTAGGTATGCACACAATGGTCATACATAGCATAAAATGTAATGAAATCATGTACTATAAATGTACTAATGAACATAGCAAGTATATGATGTGAAAACAGGAAAGTAACAAGTAGGCACATGTGTTCCACCCCAAAACGTTTGGAAAACAGTAAAAGAGGGGTCTATGTACTCACTTGAGAATGCTCAGTTGTCCTTGAGTGACAACCAAACAATGCTAGAGATCACGGATATCAAACGGCACCTAATATAGGTAACTATGTTAATAAACCGGACCTAAATCGGAGGATCGGATAGAATGAGGGTTCGTAAACCAAACGAGTGTGGAGACTCGTGTAATATGGTTTAACAAATCCTACATACTAAATGAAACCTAACATATGTGCTTACGACCCATTACGACCCGTTTAGGTAGCTTATGCTACTTTATCGCGTCGTTCGCGTGAAACGCGTTCAGAACGTCTAACTAGTCCTATGACAAGTGTTATATGCCTAAACATGTTACATAATCAGTTATGTGACAAAAGTTTAGGTTACATATGCTTAATTACCAATTATACATGAAAAGGGTATTCTGGTAATTTACCTAAGGCATATAAACTACCTATCATACAACTAATCAAACGATGTGACCATAGGGTATAACCTCGGAAGGTTATTCCCTACCTACTATGGTCACCTAATGTAGTTGGTCGGATCCTAATGATCGACCAAATGGGTCGGGTTCGAAGGTATAAGCGATTTATCAGATCGCTTACCCTACGACCCTAGACAACGTGGTAATCAGTAGGCATAGTCCCAAGGGACTATGACCATCGTGATTACAATCACGTTGCGAAGTTCAAATGAACTTCGCATTGACCATAAACTGGTCAACGCAGAAAGTCAAACAAAGTTTGACTTTCAGACTCGAAAAGCAATAAAAGAACGAAGGAATACTTACGAAGGGTCCCCGAATGCTAACCTCGATCCAAGTAGCTCAGGTATGAAACAAAGGTTTCAACTTAGAGCTTCTCAAATCAAGATTCTAGTGGGTTTTGCAATGGGGTGGGTTGGGTATTTATAGGATTTCCCGAACCATTAGGATCGTTTCTTGGAAAATGTGCTTCAATCTTGGCCATACACTTGCACCAATGGTATTGTAATACCATGTGCACTCAAAACCAGCCCATCGATTTCCCAAAACCATTTGCAACAAGTGAAACGGACCAGATTCGATGTTTCTGCACATTCTGCTGTCTGAGACACTAACGCGGGCCGCGTAAGGATACACATAAGGTTTACGCGGGCCGCCTAGCCATCTATTACAGAATTGCAGTTTTGGTCCCTGAACTTGAGAAACATGCATTTTGAGGTGTTTTTGACACGTTTAAGCCTCGTTAACCTCATTTCAAGGCTCTAAAATGATGTTAAAGTATTGGGAACTCAAAACATGCTCAAAAATATCTCGGATGTCGGTTCGTTTGGCCGTACGATCGCGACGTTCGCTTAATTACGACGGAATGCGCATAAGCGCGAAAAACGATCCAAATGACGCGACGAATGGATTTTTCTCATGCCAAACACTAAAACATAATATTTTAGTGCTTACATAAATTTTTGGATGTCCGGATGTATTCGGAACGTAAGATATGCGCGAAAGTGCAAACTTGTGCACTTTTTGACGCTTTTAGTCCCTGAATGACCATAAAGTTTGTTTTAGCACACCGAACCCCTCAAAGCCTATTTCTAAGCTATGTAAAGGATATTTATGGTATGTTTAATTTATGGGCATGTTCCGGAATGTCTGTTACAGTTCAAATTGGCATACTTTCGCAGTTTGTCAACTTTAGTCCCTGTAAGCGATTTAACTTGATTTCACCATACCAAACCTTCCAAAACTTACTTCTAAGTTATGTAAAGTTTATTTAAGGTATGTTAAGCCTATTTCACTATTCCGGAGTGTTTGTTGCATTAAACTGGTTATATCTACGCATCAGCACGCGTATAACCTTCCAGAAAGCGATTTAGAGCTTGAAATCGAATAAGAGTTGATATGTGCAAAAGATACACATATTTATACAAATCCAAAGTATGAAATACAATATTTCATTGGTTTGGTATTTGTTTGATGGTCGCAGTGACACAGGTGTCACAGAGATGTTATTGGATAATCAAAACAGAATGTTTAAATATATATATTGACAACACATAAGGATTGTGATCATTTGTTTGTTACCTAAGGCAAACAAACGACATAGTGACTAATCAAAGTAAGCGGGTCATGTTAATGTATCGCGAAGACATGCTTTAGCCTATAAGTGGACACTCACCCCAAGAGTTCCCAGGTAAGAGTGAGTGGTCCGATTATGTGGACTTGTACGAACACTCTATCCTTAACAGAAAACTCGGAATACAGGCATCCACTCTTCCAGATTGCACGTGTTCACATTATAAGACCCAAACTTTGATGAGATTTTGAAAACTTTGGAGGATCAAAAACTTATAATAAATCATCTAAGAATAGATGATTGATTTTCAAGACGGATTTGAAATTTGTGTTCATGTTGTGGTTGTCACCCTAAGATAGATGATGGTATTGTTTTAAGATCTAAACACAAGAATCTTGTGTTAGGGTCCTAAGAAGTTTATAGTCTAGGTCAAAGCATTACTAATAACCTAATTCCCTATAACCATGAGCTCTGATACCAACTCTTCTGTCACACCCTGACCGCGTAAAACAACAACCGCGGTGGAAATGTCAGGGAGTGGAGTAACAGAATCATTGTTTCACATCACATGGTAATTGAAGTTTTGTTTTATTGAATTAAAATGTTTACATTGTCTAGGAATTTACATAAGCATAACTTGAATTAATGTCTTTCATAGTATTAAGTCACTAAGGCCCTCGTCCGATCCTATGTTTGCATCATGATCATCTAATAATAGCACCTAAAACATATGTGAAAATAGGTACGTCAGCATAAAAATGCCTGTGAGATACATAGGTTTTGTTGTTGTAGGATTCATGACTTGTAAGTTTAAAGAAATGTTTAACAAAAAGTAGTCATGAACTTTACGAATATGTTTCCTTTTATAAATCATATGAAAAATAGATAAGAAATCAGATGATTTAAAAGAGTAATGCATGATTAAATAAATAACCAAGTAAAAATGAATTTGTATGAAATTTATTGTTTGTAAAACAATGTCTTGAGAAAATATGTTATTTGTATAAAATGTAGCATGTCTTGTCGAAATGATTTAGATAACGCTACGATATGTAATATCATAAAAGCACTTATATATCAGAAGTACCAGCGGCATATCCACCATGCGTTTATCATATTACACACGTTTCGTTATTTAAATCACTTATAAATAAACTATCAAAATGTCTTGTAAAGTAAATGTCAAGTAACAACAATATCATGTATGGTGAATAAAAAGTGTTTACTCAACCCCGTATGTAAGGTGTACAAAACAATGTATTTGAATAAATCATAGTTTAAGTCAAAGGTTATGTTTTGTAAAATCAATGCTTTACTGATAAGAACATTTATGTGGTAATGTTTATCGTATACATCCAAGCCTTGAGACTGAAGGACAAACCCTTAACAAGTTAAAGGTTTATCAAAATGTTTTCGGATTCTGTCATTCCTTACGTCCAAACAAACCTAGGATACCAAGAATAGGAGTTCTCAATTCCTATGGTACCACTACATACTACCGAGCGGCATGATCAGTGTTAATGAATGTATTTTAGTTTCCTTAAACATACCAAATGTCATACCAAATGTAAGCATGTTATGTGAAAATAATGTACTAAGTATGCTAAGTAAACATACCTAGTAGAAATGTTCATGAAATCCATGTGCTAGCATGCTCAGTACACATACATAGCAGAAATGTAAATGTAAGTCAATATGTCCATATGCTGAGTAAACATATGCAACAAAAATGTTTATGAAATCAATGTGCTAGCATGCCAAGTAAACATACATAGCAAAGCATAAAGGAAATCATGTACTATATGCGTACTAATGAACATAGCAAGTATATGTCATGAAAGCATGAAAAGCACGAAAGTAACAAGTAGGCACACGTGTTTCACCGAAAAATATTTGAAAGTGGTAAAAGAGGGGACTATGTACTTACTTGATATTTCTTAGTAGTCTTGAAATAACAATCAAGTAACGCTAGTAGGATCACAGAATCAATCGGCACCTAATATAGGTGGCTACGTTAATAAACTGGACCTAAATCGGAAGATCGGATAAAATGAGGTCTCGTAAACCAAATGAGTATTGTAACTCATATAATATGGTTTAACAAAGCCTACATTCTAAATCGGAACCTATCCTAAGTGCTTACGACCCGTTACGACTCGTTAAGGTAGTTTACGCTACTTTAACGTGTCATTCGCGCAAAACGCGTGCGGACCGCCTAACTCATTTTCGTAAGGCATATAAACTACCTATCATACAACTAACTAAATGAAGTGACCATAAGGTATAACCTCAGAAGGTTATTCCCTATACAACTATGGTCATAAAATATGTTTGGTCGGATCCTAATGATTGACCAAACGGGTCGGGTTCGAAAGTCTAAGCGGTGGTTAATACCGCTTAACTTACGACCCTATATCAGCACCAAACTAAAAGTGACGAGTTAAACATGTTAAAACATGTTTAACTAAGTTAGAAAACAAGTTTGATATCAAAAAAAAGGGTTTTGATACCCGTAAATAGCTTCGTTGCAAAATACGCATAAATACGTATTTTGACCGAAACTTTGACTCGTCACTACGCCTAATCAACATGGTAATCAGTAGGTATAGTCACAAGGAACTATAACCATCGTGATTACGCTCATGTTACAAAGTTCAAATGAACTTTGTGTTGACCAAACCATGGTCAAAGCAGAATGTCAAACACTGTTTGACTTTCATGCTTGAAATGCCTAACCAAGCATGAAGGAGACTTACAAAGGGTCCAAGCTTGGATCAAAAACAAGAAAACTGATGAAATGGAGCCTTCAACCAGTCAAGGGATAGCTTCAAAGCAGATAGAGAAGAAATGGAATGAATGAGCAAATTGGGTTTGAGAATTCATAGGTTTATAAAGGAAATCAAGTGCCATTGAGATCATTCCAAGTGTTTCTAGGATTAATCTTGGCCCTACATGTGTAGCACATGGTTTAGAATACCACGGGAGTCCAAAAACAAGCCCATAGCATTGAAAACCATGTCTAAAAACCAAGGGAACAGCTGTTGTTTGCTGAAATTAGTTTCTGCCCAGAAAGGGGGCTGTCGCGCCCCGTGTAAGACTTAGCAGAGTCTTACGCGCCCCGCGAGCGACCAGAAACTCAGCAACAGTTTCAGAAATTACAGCTTTGGTCCCTGCATGCATATAAGCTAGATTTTGACATGATTAAGCCCTGTTAACCCATTTTCTAGGCTCAAAAATGATGTTAAAGTATAGGGAACATGAAATATGCTTGAAAAATCTCAGACGTCGGTTCGTTTTGTAGTACGGCCTCGTTGTTCGGTTAATTACGACGAAACACGAACGAACGCGAAAAAACGATCCAAATTACGCGACCAACGGTATTTTAGCATTCCAATCACTAAAATAAAGTATTTTAATGATTAAAAAAAAATTTGGATGTCCGGATATGTTCAGAACGTAAGATATGCGTGTAAATGCAAACTTATGCAATTTTTGACTCTTTTAGTCCCTGTTGATCAAATAAGTTTATTTTCGCATACCGAATCCCTCAAAGCCTATTTCTAAGCTATGTAAAGGATATTTATGGTATTTATAACTTATGATCATGTTCCGGAGTGTATGTTACTATACGAATCGGCAGACTTTCGCAGTTTGTCGCAAATAGTCCCTGTGAGCAAATAAACTTGTTTTTGACATACCAAACCCTTCAAAACTTATTTCTAAGTTATGTAAAATTATTTAAGGTATGTTAAGCTTATGTTGATGTTCCAGAGTGTTTGTCACGTTAAACTGATTACGTTTACGCATCAGTTTGCGTATAACTTTCTAGGAAACGATTTAGAGTTTGAAATCGAACAAGATTTGAAATGAGAAATTGTCGAACATAAATAACTAGATATAGGGATCAAAATACATTGTTTCATTGATAATTGAACTATTCAGAGTTTGTATAATGATTACACCAGCACATATGTCACAGGACAGTTTCCCGCACTGTCCATGCGTCCACAAATGGTGTGACTCATGACCTGATGAAAGACCCTAAGAAGCAGGTCTCGTAGTCTTTATGCTTTTGCTTTTCTAGCATCATAAGGTGGCCCATCTGCCACTTGTGCCCAAAAATTAGCCCGCTACTGGTCATTGTCAAACTTGTAGATGTTGGTGAAAAGGTCTGAATAGAGTTCTTCAGCTGAGTATATTCCTAGCCTTCTCCCCAATTTTGAAACTGACCATTTATGCCATTTTCTACCCAACCTGAATGTATCGTCTCTTTATTCTTAAAATCTGGATTTTTGCTTCTTGGTTTGTCATAGGAGTATGAAGCGAAAAATTCCAGTGTAAGCTCAAGATACACTGGCCGTTCATTGTTTAACAACCTTGACATCGGATATGAAATCATATTGGATAGTCTCTCATCTTGATTTAGGGATGTCAGGGTGGTCCAATTTATCCTTCTTCACTCACCGATTTTCCCCCGTCGATTCCATAAGGCCTCCAATCTGGCAATACATGGACGGTCTTTTGTTTTGTTTTGGTCAAACGCGAGGAATCGGTGGTTCATCTGCATACATGAATAAAGCAAAATAAGAGCAAAATCAAAAAATATTAAGTGCTGCCACCGGAACAGGCTGTTTATGACATTCTGCTGTCGTTTCAGCAACTGCACGGTCGTGCGTCTCAACCGCACTACCATGTTGTAACGAGATCGATGACTGAATGTTGCCTGCAATTGATGTTGCCCTGCCATGCCGATTTTGGCACTACCGTGCGTCTCGGAATCGCAGTTCTGGTTCACTGGTTTGGTTCAGATTTCAGATTGGCATTGTCATGTCGTTCAATTGTATGACTGTGCACTTTGAAAAATCATCAGAAATCAGTTTCATTCACTAATTTTAACCTTTATAATTCAAAATCCAACTTGTAAACAGTGAATGGACATCAAATCAGTGATCAGAACTATCGATTTAGGATCAAACATTCAAGAACAAGGGTTTATTTGACTTTATGAAGAAAACCCCCAAATTTCTTGATTAAAAACCCCATATCTACATCAGAAACTAAGTTAAATCTGAAAAACAAGTACGAAACATACCTTGGAAGAAGATTGGAGCGAAATCTAAGCAAAAATTGGTTGATTTTAGGGTGTGGGCGATCAGGAACTCCCGTGCGGCTGTTAGGGTTTCGGAATAATGTGAATTTTTACTACAAGTTCGCTTAAATACCCCCTTTTTACTGTTGAGATTTTTACTCGCACGGTCATGCGACCTGTCGCACGGTCGTACCAATCCGAGTCGCACTCTGGTTTGCTCGACAGTGTCGTGGTGTACGGTAGTGCAGTCGGGTCACACGGTAGTGTGACATTGATGACTGTCCGGTGCACTAGTTCTGGTTTGGTCCGACTATGAAGTGCATGACCGTGCCAGTGACCGCACGGTCGTGCGTCATCAGGGCATTTTCTGGTTAGTTTTAACAATTTTGCAAGATTTTGCATATTTTAACTCTAAATCAACTTCTAAACTTTAAAAGTTATGGATCAAACTTGTCTGTACCTACGTTTAAACAAAAAAATTAACGAACTAGGAAACATAAACGATAAACTAATATATACAAAATTACCATTAGCGTGTGAAAACACTCCCGCTAAATTTGTCAGCGAGTCGATAGCTGGACTCATTCTCCCACATTTGTTTTAAGCGTGCGGGACGTGGAGTTCTAGAATTTCCTCCACTGATTCAACCGAACCTTTGATATAAATTTTTAACCAATTATCGTTGACTTTGAAACTTGGCCCGTTTGAGTCCTCGATAGTTACGGCACCGTACAAAAATATTTCTTTAACTGTGTACAGACCCATCCATCGGGATTTTAGCTTCCCGGGGAATAAACGTAGCCTTGAGTTATATAACAAGACAAGATCTCCTATATACGGAAATCCTTATGGTCTCATAACCTCTTGTCATGAAATTTCTTGACTAATTCCTTGTTTCTGCTAGAACTCTCGTAGGCATGGCTTCTTAGCTCCTCAAGCTCGTGGATTTGTAGAAAACGGGCTTCACCTCCGCTTTTCAAATCCATGTTTGTCATTTTCAAGGCCTAGAATGCCTTGTATTCTAGCTCGACTGGTAGATGACAGGCTTTTTCGTAAACCAACCTAAAGGGCATGGTCCCCTTAGGTGTCTTGAATGCTCTTTTAAAAAGCCCATAGAGCGTCATCTAAGTTGTCTAACCAATCATTGCGGTTCTGACTAACGGATCGTTCAAGGATTCTTTTCAAACCCCGATTCGTGACCTCTACTTGCCCGCTCTTTTGAGGGTGGTATGGCGTAGCCAATCTATGATGAACACCATAACGAGATAAGGCTTGTTCTAACTGCGAATTAAAAAAATGCGCTCCTCAGTCACTAATTAGTGCTTTTGGAGCACCAAATCGGGGAAATAAACTTTTTAAGAACCTCACAATGACCCTAACATCGTTTGTGGGCAAAGCTTGTGCTTTGGCCCATTTTGAGACATAATCAACTGCAACTAGGATGTATTTGTTACCCATGAAGTCGATACCCCATATATCAAAGACTTCACAGACTTGCATTGGATGTTGAGGCATTTCATTACGTGCGGAGATATTTGTTGCCCTCTAGCAAGCATCACACGCTCTAACCCATTCATTTGCATCACGGAAGATGGTGGGCCAGTAAAACCTGGAGCCTAACACTTTCTTTGCAATGTAGTTTGCTCCATGATGACCTCCGGTGGGCCCTTTGTGACAGTGGCGCAGAATGCTAGCTGCCTCCTCTCCAAATACACATCTTCGGATCACCTGATCAGCTCTGACTCTAAACAAGTATGGTTCGTCCCAGATATAATATTTTAAGTCTGCAAAGAACTTCCGCTTTTGCTGATATGATAATCCTTTTATAAGGATTCCATATGCGAGGTAGTTTGCAAAGTCGGCGAACCAAGGTGTCTCGTCATTCATCTCGATACTCAAAAGGAATTCGTGGGGGAAATTGTCGTTTATTGGTTCCTCCAGCGAATTTTCTGAATTACCATGCTCAAGTCTCGAGAGATGGTCGGCTGTAACATTTAAAGCTCCCTTTTTATCTTGGATCTCAATGTCAAATTCTTTTAATAACAAGATCTATCTGATAAGATGCGGTTTTTTTCCTGTTTGCTAAAACGGTATTTGATAGTTGCATGATCCGTATACACAATTGTTTTGGAGAACACAAGGTACGACCTGAATTTGTCGAAAGCATAAACTACTGCCAAAAGCTCTTTCTCTGTAGCCGTGTAATTCTCTTGAGCATCATTTAGAGTTTTGTTGGAATAGTAAATAAGATGAAAATGCTTCTCCCTTCGTTGTCCTAAGACTGCTCCTATTGCGACATCACTGGCGTCACACATTATCTCAAAAGGCAATGCCTAGTCTGGTGCAACTAGAATAGGGGCTTCAATAAGCCTATGTTTCAGCTGCTTGAACGCTTTCATGCATTCGTCTGAAAACACAAATGGAGCATCTTTTTCTAACAAATGGGTCATAGGTCTTGCGATTTTTGAAAAGTCTTTTATGAATCGCCTATAGAACCCTGCATGACCCAGGAAACTTCTAATTGCTCTGACCGAGGTAGGGGGAAGTTTAGAAATGATATCCAGTTTTGCTGGATCAACTTCCTACCCGACTTCAGATATTTTGTGTCTGAGATCTACCCCTTCCTTCAACATGAAGTGACATTTCTCCCAGTTAAGCACAAGATTGGTTTCCTCACATCTCATTAACATTCTTTTCAGATTTCCAAGACATTGATTGAAAGAACTCCCAAAAATAGAGAAATCATCCATGAATACTTCCATGGATTCCTCAATCATATCATGGAAAATGGCTACCATGCAGCGCTGAAATGTGGCTGGTGCACGACATAGTCCAAAAGGCATACACCGGTAGGTGAATGTACCGAAAGGACATGTGAAAGTAGTCTTTTCCTGGTCTGCAGGAGCAGTAGGAATTTGAAAATATCCTGAAAACCCATCCAGAAAATAAAAAAACGACTTCTCGGACAGACGTTCCAACATCTGGTCGATGAATGGAAGCGGGAAATGGACCTTACGGGTGGCATCATTGAGTTTGTGGTAATCGATGCAAACTCGCCATCCGGGGACGGTACGGGTAGGAATAAGTTCATTCGTATTGTTTGGAACTACAGTAATACCACCTTTCATGGTACTACTTGCAGTGGACTTACCCAAACAGAATCAGATATAGGATAAATCAGCCCTGCATCTAACAACTTGATTACTTCTTTTGTGACCACGTCTTGCGTATTCGGATTCAAACGTCTTTGATGCTGTGCACTAGGCTTGTAATCATCTTCCATTAAAATCTTATGAGTACAAAAAGACAGATTAATGCCTTTGATATCCATAATCATCCACGCCATGGCTTTCTTATGACGCTTTAGAACCTCAAGAAGCTGCCTCTTTTCCTCTTTTGCTAAAGATGCTGAAATGATGACTGGCAAGTGACACTCCTCGTCTAGAAATGCATACTAAAGATGCAGTGGGAGTTCTTTTAACTCCAATGAAGGTGGATCTTCAACCGAAGGTTTTGATTTTTCTTCAACTTCACGGTCAATCTCCATAAATCGATTTGGACTTTGGGAACCATCATCACTAATTTGGTAAACCGGCTACTCAATTCTGTGGCCTTCTTGTGAAATGCCATCTAGGTTCCCACACAACAGATGTGTGTTCGTATCAATTTCTTCAATCGTGCCTCAGAAATGAGAGCTTACACAAGTGTCGACAATGTCAACATAGTAAAGCATGTCATCGTGATTTTGCGGATGTTGCATTGATCTTTTCATATCAAAAGTCACGTGCTCGTCATTTACTCGAAGTGTGATTTGGCCAGCTGCCACATCTAGAATCATCCTTGCGGTAATGAGGAATGGGCGTCCAATTATTAATGGCACTTTTGAGTCTTCGTCCATACCAAGAATAATAAAATCCATTGGAAACACGAATTTATCGATTTTAACAAGCATATTTTCAACGAAACCACGCTGATACTTTATTAAACGATCTGCAATTCGAATACTCATTCTAGTGGGTGAAGGATCACCCAGATCTAATTTAGCAAACACCTTATAAGGCATAAGGTTTATGCTCGCTCCTAAATCAGCTACTGCGTGACTGACAGACATGCTGCCAATGAGACAAGGAAGAGTAAAGTGCTCGGATCTCCCATCTTTTCAGGTAAACGATTTTGGAGAAGGGTTGAACAGTTTTCATTCATCAACACACAATACAAGCTTTCAAGCTTTCAATGTTATGTTTATATGTAATTGTTTAAACATCTCTAAATTGTTACCATGTTGTTCATCATTCTTTTGCTTCTCCAATTTGCTCGGATATGGAACTAGAGGAGTATATTCTGCAAGTAGCTCCTGGAGCTGTGCTGTACTTGTTGGGACTCGCCTAGCGTGCACCTCGTCCAAAGCGTTAGTATAGACCGTCTCAGTGATCGGTGGTGAGTCCGATTTGTCAGGTCCCGTGGTTTTACCACTCCTCGTGTCACACCCCAACGGATAGCGAAAACATCGGGGTGCGACACTAAGCATTCAGATTGCTCATGAGATTCCATAACACTATCGTTTCATTTTAAATTAAGTAGATTCAAACATTGTCTAAACATCAAAAGTCACAACCATAGAATAACAAATACAACCATTTCAACTAATGTTCAAAAGACTCTAGTTTAGCTATGATGTGTTTCTAAGCAGCATCCTAGCATGTTTCTTGACTCATAGCATCCTATCAGCCTGCAACATGTATTAAAATAAAGTAAATACAAAACATACTGGCGAGTATACAAGTTTGAATATATAGCATAATAGAATAAAAGAACTCATATCCATCATGTAAACGATAAAAGTAGTTTCAGCCATGCTAGTGTTCGCAGTCCAAGTGATAGCCCAAGTATACCGATGCTTTAGGTGTTTTCCCAAGACTCAAGGAAAACTAGAATCCTCCTAACAATACCCCCAAGATTAACGGGGAGGTGCATCTACCTATAACGCTACTATTGTTAAGGAGGAACTATACACAGGGATTAAACGTTCACATAGCATAAAGAATCAAGAATCAAGAATCACAAGTATCAAGTTTCACATTCACACATGATAGAGTTGAGATTCAAAAGTATCAAGTTTCAAGTTTCATAAAATACATGTTGCATCCCAAAGTTTAAAACAAAAAGGGATCGAGTATACTCACAGTGAATTCTTAACAGTAAACTGTTATTGGATCAAAGGGAGCTCTTAGAATTAGCCTGATTATAGTACAATAGATAAGCGTCGGACAGAGTAATGAATCCTGCAAAGTGTCGGATCTGTCACCTGATCGGATGGCCGTCCGATCGGATGACATATGTGAGTGGGACGGATCGCCATCCAATCGGATGGTCATCCGTACGTGTCACACCCCGACCACGTAAAACAACAAAACATGGCGGAAACGTCGGGGAGTGTTGTAACAGAATCATTGTTTCACAACCATGGATTAAACAATTTCATTTTATTGAATTAAATGTATTACATTACATTGGAATTTGAAACAAAACATAAACAAATGGTCTTTCATTGTTATTAAGTCACTAAGGCCTCATCCATTCCTATGTGAGCTTACACAAATATCATCATCAATCATCATCAACTATGGTACCTGAAACACATGTGAAAATACGTCAGCATAAAACTGACGGCGAGTACATAGGTTTTGTATGAGTGTCAGATTCATGGCTCGTTTTACATGTTGCAATGCTTATTGGAAAACAAACCTTATTTTGAAAAGTACAACATTGCGACAAAAATTAACCAACTCAAATCAAGTTGATTATAACTTATAAAATCTCGTAGTCATGATTCTTAACTCCAAAACATCTGTTTTAGTAAACCCAGATTGTAAATCATTTTTGAAATAAAAACTTGAATAGTATATATATATTTCGTTAGAAAAACCTTGTAATATGACTTTGTTTCCATAACCTTGCCCAAGTGATCTAGATAACGCAACGATATATAATGTACTAAAAGCACTTATATATAGGAAGTACCAGCTGCGTATCCACCATGCTTTTGACACATTACACCTGCCCCGTTACCTAATCACTTCCCTAATCCCAACGGTTCAAACAAATTTCAAACGGTTCATATAGTCAAACGGTTCACATAATCAAATAGTTACAATGGTTCACATAATCAAATAGTTACAACGGTTCACATAATCAAACGGTTACAAATGGTTCACAAATGGTTACATACGGTTCACATAGTCAAACGGTTACAACGGATCAAAATGTAAAACAATGTGTCCATATGCTGGATGAGCATATGCAACAAAATGTAGTATATGAAAATCAATGTGCTACCATGTTAAGGGAACATACATAGCAAAACATAACGAAATCATGTACTAATAGTGTACTAATGAACATAGCAAGTATATGATATGAAAATATGGAAAACATGAAAATAACAAGTAGGCACATGTGTTTCACCCAAAAACGTTTGAAAAACAGTAAAAGAGGGGTCTATGTACTCACTTGAGGGTGCTTAGAAGTCATGAACAACAACCAAGCAAAGCTAGAGGGATCACGGAAATCAAACGACACCTAATATAGGTAACTACATTAATAACCGGACCTAAATCGGGAGATTGGATAGGATGAGGTTTCGTAAACCAAATGAGTATTGGAACTCATATGATATGGTTTAACAAAGCCTACATACTAAAATGAAACCTAACCTAAGTGCTTACAACCTATTACGACCCGTTTAGGTAGCTTACGCTACTTTAACGCGTCGTTCGCGTAAAACGCGTTCGGACCACCTAACTAGCCCTATGACAAGTATTATATGCCTTAACATGTCTAATAATGTTTCCTAATCAGTTTAGATGTCAAAATTTAGGTTACATATGCTTAAAATGAATTTATGCGTAAAAAGGGCATTTTGGTCATTTACCTAAGGCATATAAACTACCTATTATACAACTACTTAAACGAAGTGACCATAAAGTATAACCTCGGAAGGTTATTCCCTATACAACTATGGTCACCTAATATGTGCTTGGTCGGATCCTAATGATCGACCAAACGGGTTGAGGTCGAAAGTCTAAGCGGGTGTTTAGTCCGCTTGACTTACGACTCTACATAAGCACTAAACTAAAAAGTGACGAGCTAAACATGCTAGAACATGTTTAGTTAAGTTAGAAAACAGGTTTTGATATCAAAACAAACGGTTTTGATACCCTAGAGTAGTTTGGTTACAAAATACGCGAGAATACACATTTTGGCCGAAACTACGACTCGTCACTAAGCCTAGATAACGTGGTAATCAGTAGGTATAGTCACTAGGGACTATAACCATCGTGATTACGCTCACGTTATGAAGTTCAAATGAACTTCGCGTTGACCATAATCTGATCAAAGCAGAAAGTCAAAGAGAGTTTGACTTTTAAGCTAGAAAGCGATAAAAGAACGAAAGAAAACTTACAAAGGGTCCAAATAGATTTGGTTCCAAGTATTCTCAGGTAGGTAGTGAATAATCACAACCACTTAGAGAAATCTCAGACCAAATGTGCAGAAAATGGAATGAGGGCCATGCTATATATGGTTTTCGCAAAACCGTTAGGATCATTTCTTGGTAAAGAGGGAATGATCTAGGCCTTACAATTGTCAAGGAAGGATTGGAACCAACACATAGCATGAAAAACCAGGGATTAAAACAATTGGAACAAGTGGAATGGACCAGATTCAATGTTTCTTCAATTCTGATGTACTGGGCACTGCTTACAGACCGTAAGCAAAGGTCCATACGAACCGTAAGGACCATGCAGGTCAACAACTTTCAAAATTGGCAGTTTTAGTCCCTGAAGCCCCAAAACTTGGTTTTTGATGTGTTTTTGACACGTTAAAGCCCCGTTAACCCCATTTCAAAGCTCTAAAATGAAGTTAAAGTATAGGGAGCTTATAATATGCTCAAAAACATCTCAGATGTCGGTTCGTTTGGTCGTACGGTTGCGTTGTTCGGTTAATTACGACGGAAGTCGTAAGGTACGCAAAAACGATCCAAATTACGCGACAAATGGAGTTTTATCATGCCAAACACTAAAATAAAATATTTTAATGCTTACATAAATTTTTGGATGTCCGGATATATTCAGAACGTAAGATATGCACGAAACTGCAAACTTATGCACTTTTTGACGCTTTTAGTCCCCGAATGACCAAAGAGTTTATTTTAGCATACCGAACCCCTCAAAGCCTATTTCTAAGCTATGTGAAGGATATTTAGGGTATGTTTAACTTATGGTTATGTTCCGGAATGTTTGTTAGAGTATGAATCGGCATACTTTCGCAGTTTGTCGAATTTAGTCCCTGTAAGCGAAGAAACTTGATTTCGGCACACCAAACCTTCCAAAACTTATTTCTATGTTATGTAAAGGTTATTTAAGGTATGTTAAGCCTATTTCACTGTTCCGAAGTGTTTGTTGCATTTAACTGGTTATATTTACGCACCAGATCACGTATAACCTTCCAGAAAGCGATTTAAAGCCCAAAATCGAACAAGAATTGATATTTGCAAACGATGCACATATTTTTACAAATCCCAAGTATGAAACACAATATTTCATTGATTTGGTTTTTGTTTGATGGGCACAGGTGTCACAGTCTCCCCTACTTTAGGAAATTTCGTCCCGAAATTTATTCGTAGGAGTCTGTCTGTGACTTTGTGTCAAACAATTGTCTTGCATGGAATCTAGGGAGTTTATCTTTTCGCGTAGAATAACCCATCAAAGATATGCAAGGCATAATCCTGTCATTTTCCTCAACGGACATTCTTCAGAAACGAAAATGAACTAACGGAGTCATTTTCAATAGATATTCTTCAGAAATGGAAAATGAACGGATAAACAAAAAGGATATTCATTTCCTCAACGGACATTCTTCAAAAACGAAAATGAACGGATGGAGTCATTTTCAACGGTTGCTTCCTCAGAAATGGAAATGAAGGATTTAAACAAACGGATATTCATTTCCTCAACGGATAATCTTTAGAAACGAAAATGAACAGACAGAGTCATCTTCAACGGTTGCTTCATCAGAGTTGGAAATGAAGGATTAAACAAACGGATATTCATTTCCTCAACGGATAATCTTTAGAAACGAAAATGAACAGACGGAGTCATTTTCAACGGTTGCTTCATCAGAGTTGGAAATGAAGGATTAAACAAACGGATATTCATTTCCTCAATGGATAATCTTTAGAAACGAAAATGAACAGACGGAGTCATTTTCAACGGTTGCTTATTCAGAGTTGGAAATGAATTGGGTTAACTCTAGATACATGACAGAACTTGCTGTGATTTCTGTGCACTAAATTCCATAATTATGTATGCATCCATAATTACGTAATTCCTTGCACAGTCCGCACAGTTTGTTTTGTAATGTTTAGGGGAAGAAAATCAAACCTGTGATGAGGGTGACTAGACTACCATAGGGTCCTTTTAATTAGATCGACAGATGATCTTTTTAATTAGACCACCAAGGAGATCTTTCAGCTATATCATCACATGATATTCCTAACCAGATTTTTGGATCAACCTGTTTAACTAGACCACTCAAGTGGTCTAATTATAGAGTAGTACTTTATAATCCAAGGGACTTAACTACAACGTAGAAGTCCATTAAGGATTTAAGATAGTACCTTTGGGTATCCTACTATGAATCCCTTATACGAAGATATGGAAGATTCTAAGAGGATTTGGATAACAAAATTTGGATCACACAAAAACATAACAAAAAGGGCACATAAGCACATAATTGTTTTCTTTATTAATTGTTATTATCTTGTTATTGATTGCTATTAACTTGTCACTGATTTGAACATGGGTATTCAAGGCATACCAGGAACCCAGTTGATGGACTTCGACGTCCTCAAGCATCTATCTGAAAAGATAGGATGATCTTCCAAAAATTCGATTTTTGATTACAAGGAATCACCACATTCGAATTAAGGTATACAACAATTAAGGACTTACGGGAATACCCTTAGGTACCCCATTAAGGAGTGGGTATTCGTCCAGAGTTGTAACTTGCGCCTTGTACTTCGTTTTTCTTGGAATAAACGGGTACTTAGGATTTTTGTGGAAAACGCAAGAGATCATAAAGTGGAAGAATTTTGGGTGTAGTCTGTTCTTCAAGGAATACGGTTCCTTGATTGTCGGTATTGTAGGGGATATGTTGTTTACACATGCAACCACATCAATATTTGTATATTACATTGTAAAATAAAAAGCTTTATTTATAAACAACAACAACTGTTTCATGGACCTTGACAACAAAAGAAAGTAATACATAAGGCTTGATTATTTCTAAACAGCGTTGTCTTCCATTCAGTCAGATGCTCATCCCTGCACTAGATTAGCATTATCAAGCTTTAGGCAGTTTCTTCAGAAATGGCCCATCTCGCCACAGTTGAAGCAAGAACCTGGTGGAAAACGACCTTGAGCAGGATTGTTGTTCACCTGATTGTGTGCAGCTGCAGTTGGGCAAACCCTCGCTGTATGACCTATAAGTCCACAAACTTGGCATGTGCGGCACTTCACACCAACATGATGATGTAGGCTACATTGGTTGCACAAGGGTGCAGTTCCGTTATAGGGCTTTCTAGCAGGGGGGTTGAGCTGGTTGGTTGGGGACGGCTTGACCATTGTGAGCGACCACGGCGAAGTTCTGAGAAGCCTTTTGCTTCTTTGACTTCTTAGGGGATCCAGTCGGTTCATCCTTGGGCTTTGATTCCTCGACCGGTTTCTTGTCACTTTTTCGGAAAAGTTTACCTTTCCTGATCTGAGATTCAGTCAACGTGGCGGATATCTCAATGGCCTGTCTAACTGTAGTGGGATTACTACCAGTCACAATGTCTTGTACTAAGTCAGGGAGGCCATCAATGTACTTTTCGATTGCCTTTTCCAAAGGCGTGACCATGTTTGGGCATAACAGACTTAACTCCTCATAACGGTCCGTGTAGGCTCGATGCTCACCGCTATCTTGCTTAAGATCATCAAATTCCCTCTCCAAGGCCCTGATATCATGACGATGACAGAATTCCTTCATCATCAGAGCTCGAAGCTCTTCCCACGTTTGAGCCAGTGCCACATCGGCACCCCTATCTCTCATCGCACCGTTCCACCACGTCAAAGCTCGTTTCTCAAAGACCCTAGATGCGAAATCTACCTTTTGCTCATTTGCAGAAGTGCTTTGATGGCTTAGCTGAGTTGAACGTCTTGAAGTGCAGTCGCTCCTTGAGTCCCAGAAAACTTTGATGGCTTAGCTGAGTTGAACGTCTTGAAGTTTCAGGGAGCATTATTGTTGTTGAGAGCTTTGTTACATTGAGCAACGATGTTCGGGATTGCAGCAGTCATCTGCTGTGTAATGATAGCTGCCAGTTCTTCATTAGGCACGTGATTGTTACGTCGTGGAGGCATTTCTAAAAGGGGAAACAAGAGAGGAAACAAGTGAAATGGCATTGGGTAAGAATAGGAGGTTACAAATACCGACCAAAAGTATGGGTGATGGTCATTTGTTTGAATCATGAAGCAAACAAACAACACACAAAGGCTGAATCAAAGTAAATAGGTCCTCATGATGTATCGCGAAGACATGCTCGCCTATAAGTGGACACTCACCCCAAGAGTTCCCAGGTAAGAGTGACTGGTCTGATACTGCGGATGTGTACGAACACTCTAGCCTTAGACAGAAAACTCAGGGTACAAGCACCCACCCTTCCAGTTTGCACGTGTTCACACTATTTAGACAAAAACTCTGACGAGATTTTGAAAACTTTGAAGGTTCAAAACCTTATAATAAATCATCCTAGAACAGATGATTAGTTTTCAAAGCAGATTCAAATTTATGTTCTTATTGTGGTTGTCACTTAAGGATAAGTGACAGTATAGTTTTTAAAACTAAACACAAGATAACTTGTGTTAGGGTCCTAGGAAGGTTATAGTCTAGCTCAAAGCATTACTAATAACCTAATTCCCTATAACCATTGGCTCTGATACCAACTTTTCTGTCACACCCCGACCACGTAAAACAATAAAACGTGGCGGAAACGTCGGGGAGTGTTGTAACAGAATCAGTGTTTCACAACCATGGATTAAACAATTTCGTTTTATTGAATTAAATGTATTACATTACATTGGAATTTGAAACAAAGCATAAACAAATAGTCTTTCATTGTTATTAAGTCACTAAGGCCTCGTCCATTCCTATGTGAGCGTACGCAAATATCATCATCAACTATGGTACCTGAAACACATGTGAAAATACATCAGCATAAAAATGCCGGCGAGTACATAGGTTTTGTATGAGTGTCAGATTCATGGCTCGTTTTACATGTTGCAATGCTTATTTGAAAACAAACCTTATTTTGAAAAGTATATCATTGCGACAGAAGTTAACCAACTCAAATCAAGTTGATTATAATTTATAAAATCTCGTAGCCATGATTCTTAACTCCAAAACATTTGTTTTAGTAAACCCAGATTGTAAATCGTTTTTTGAAATAAAAACTCGAATAGTATATATATATTTCGTTAGAAAAACCTTGTAATATGACTTTGTTTCGATAACCTTGCCCAAGTGATCTAGATAACGCAACGATATATAATGTATTAAAAGCACTTATATATAGGAAGTACCAGCGGCGTATCCACCATGCTTTTGACACATTACACCCGCCCCGTTACCTAATCACTTCCCTAATCCCAACGGTTCAAACAAATTTCAAACGGTTCATGTCAATCAAACGGTTACAAACGATTCACATAGTCAAACGGTTCACATAATCAAATAGTTACAACGGTTCACATAATCAAATAGTTACAACGGTTCACATAATCAAACGGTTACAAACGGTTCACAAATGGTTACATACGGTTCACATAGTCAAACGGTTACAACGGTTCAAAATGTAAAACAATGTGTCCATATGCTGGACGATCATATGCAACAAAATGTAGTATATGAAAATCAATGTGCTAGCATGTTAAGTGAACATACATAGCAAAACATAACGAAATCATGTAGTAATAGTGTACTAATGAACATAGCAAGTATATGATATGAAAACATGGAAAGCACGAAAATAACAAGTAGGCACATGTGTTTCACCCCAAAACGTTTGAAAAACAGTAAAAGAGGGGTCTATGTACTCACTTGAGGGTGCTTAGAAGTCTTGAACAACAACCAAGGAAAGCTAGAGGGATCACGGAAATCAAACGGCACCTAATATAGGTAACAACATTAATAACCGGACTTAAATTGGGAGATTGGATAGGATGAGGTTTCGTAAACCGAATGAGTATTGGAACTCATATGATATGGTTTAACAAAGCCTACATACTAAAATGAAACCTAACCTAAGTGCTTACGACCCATTACGACCCGTTTAGGTAGCTTACGCTACTTTAACGCGTCGTTCGCGTAAAACGCTTTCGGACCGCCTAACTAGCCATATGACAAGTATTATATGCCTTAACATGTCTAATAATGTTGCCTAATCAGTTTAGATGTCAAAATTTAGGTTACATATGCTTAAAATGAATTTATGCGTAAAAAGGGCATTTTGGTCATTTACCTAAGGCATATAAACTACCTATCATACAACTACTTAAACGAAGTGACCATAAGGTATAACCTCGGAAGGTTATTCCCTATACAACTATAGTCACCTAATATGTGCTTGGTCGGATCCTAATGATCGACCAAACGGGTTGAGGTTGAAAGTCTAAGCGGGTGTTTAGTCCGCTTGACTTACGACTCTACATAAGCACTAAACTAAAAAGTGACGAGCTAAACATGCTAGAACATGTTTAGTTAAGTTAGAAAACAGGTTTTGATATCAAAACAAACGGTTTTGATACCCTAGAGTAGTTTGGTTACAAAATACGCGAGAATACGCATTTTGGCCGAAACTACGACTCGTCACTAAGCCTAGATAACGTGGTAATCAGTAGGTATAGTCACTAGGGACTATAACCATCGTGATTACGCTGACTTTATGAAGTTCAAACGAACTTCGCGTTGACCATAAACTGGTCAAAGTAGAAAGTCAAACAGAGTTTGACTTTTAAGCTAGAAAGCGATAAAAGAACGAAAGAAAACTTACAAAGGGTCCAAATAGATTTGGTTCCAAGTATTCTCAGGTAGGTAGTAAATAATCACAACCACTTAGAGAAATCTCAGACCAAATGTGCAGAAAATGGAATGAGGGCGATGCTATATATAGTTTTTACAAAACCGTTAGGATCATTTCTTGGTAAAGAGGGAATGATCTAGGCCTTTCAATTGTCAAGGAAGGATTGGGGGACTTGTTCATCACACAAACCAGCCCATAGCATGAAAAACCAGGGATTAAAACCATTGGAACAAGTGGAATGGACCAGATTCAATGTTTCTGCAATTCTGATGTACTGGGCACTGCTTACAGATAATAAGCAAAGGTCCATACGGACCATAAGGACCACGCAGGTCAGCAACTTTCAAAATTGGCAGTTTTAGTCCCTGAAGCCCCAAAACTTGATTTTTGATGCGTTTTTGACACGTTTAAGCCCCGTTAACCCCATTTCAAAGCTCTAAAATGAAGTTAAAGTATAGGGAACTTAAAATATGCTCTAAAACATCTCATATGTCGGTTCGTTTGGTCGTACGGTTGCGTTGTTCGGTTAATTACGACGGAAGTCGTAACGTACGCAAAAACGATCCAAATTACGCGACGAATGGAGTTTTCTCATGCCAAACACTAAAATAAAATATTTTAATGCTTACATAAATTTTTGGATGCCCGGATATATTCAGAACGTAAGATATGCATGAAAATGCAAACTTATGCACTTTTTGACGCTTTTAGTCCCTGAATGACCAAAGAGTTTATTTTAGCATACCGAACCCCTCAAAGCCTATTTCTAAGATATGTGAAGGATATTTAGGGTATGTTTAACTTATGGTCATGTTCCAGAATGTTCGTTACAGTATGAATCGGCATAATTTCACAATTTGTTGAATTTAGTCCCTGTAAGCGAACAAACTTGATTTCGGCACACCAAACCTTCCAAAACTTATTTCTAAGTTATGTAAAGGTTATTTAAGGTATGATAAGCCTATGGCACTGTTCCGAAGTGTTTGTTGCATTAAACTGGTTATATTTACGCACCAGATCACGTATAACCTTCTAGAAAGCGATTTAAAGCCCAAAATCGAACAAGAATTGATATGTGCAAACGATGCACATATTTTTACAAATCCCAAGTATGAAACACAATATTTCATTGATTTTCTTTTTGTTTGATGGGCACAGGTGTCACAGTCTCCTCTACTTTAGGAAATTTCGTCTCGAAATTTATTCGTAGGAGTCTGTCTGTGACTTTGTGTCAAACAATTGTCTTGCATGGAATCTAGGGTGTTTATCTATTCGTGTAGAATAACCCATCAAAGATATGAAAGGCATAATCCTGTCATTTTCCTTAACGGACATTCTTCAGAAACGAAAATGAACTGACGGAGTCATTTTCAATAGATATTCTTCAGAAATGGAAAATGAACGGATAAACAAAAAGGATATTCATTTCCTCAACGGACATTCTTCAGAAACAAAAATGAAGGGAAGGAGTCATTTTCAACGGTTGCATCCTCAGAAATGGAAATGAAGGATTTAAACAAACGGATATTCATTTCCTCAACGGATAATCTTTAGAAACGAAAATGAACAGACGGAGTCATCTTCAACGGTTGCTTCATCACAGTTGGAAATGAAGGATTAAACAAACGGATATTCATTTCCTCAACAGATAATCTTTAGAAACGAAAATGAACAGACGGAGTCATTTTCAACGGTTGCTTCATCAGAGTTGGAAATGAAGGATTAAACAAACGGATATTCATTTCCTCAATGGATAATCTTTAGAAACGAAAATGAACAGACGGGGTCATTTTCAACGGTTGCTTCATCAGAATTGGAAATGAATTGGGTTAACTCTAGATACATGACAGAACTTGCTGTGATTTCTGTGCACTAAATTCTATAATTATGTATGCATCCATAATTACGTAATTCCTTGCACAGTCCGCACAGTTTGTTTTGTAATGTTTAGGGGAAGAAAATCAAACATGTGATGAGGGTGACTTGACTACCATAGGGTCCTTTTAATTAGATCGACAGATGATCTTTTTAATTAGACCACTAAGGAGTCCTTTCAGCTATATCATCACATTATATTCCTAACCAGATTTTTGGATCAATCTGTTTAACTAGACCACTCAAGGGGTCTAATTATGGAGTAGTACTTTATAATCCAAGGGACTTAACTACAACGTAGAAGTCCATTAAGGATTTAATGTAGTACCTTTGGGTATCCTACTATGAATCCCTTATACGAAGATATGGAAGATTCTACGAGGATTTGGATAACAAAATTTGGATCACACAAAAACATAACAAAAAGAGCACATAAGCACATAATTGTTTTCTTTTTTAATTGTTATTATCTTGTTATTGATTGCTATTAACTTGGCGCTGATTTGAACATGGGTATTCAAGGCATACCAGGAACCTAGTTGATGGACTTCAACATCCTCAAGCATCTATTTGAAAAGATAGGATGATCTTCCTAAAATTCGATTTTTGATTACAAGGAATCACCACATTCGAACTAAGGTATACAACAATTAAGGACTTACGGGAATACCCTTAGGTACCCCATTAAGGAGTGGGTATTCGTCCAGAGTTGTAACTTGCGCCTTGTACTTCGTTTTCCTTGGAAGAAATGGGTACTTAGGATTTTTGTGGAAAACGCAAGAGGTCATAAAGTGGAAGAATTTTGGGGGTCGTCTGTTCTTCAAGGAATACAGTTCTTTGATTGTCGGTATTGTAGGGGATATGTTGTTTACACTTGCAACCACATCAATATTTGTATATTGCATTGTAAAATAAAAAGCTTTATTTATAAACAACAACTGTTTCATGGACCTTGACAACAAAAGAAAGTAATACACAAGGCTTGATTATTTCTAAACAGCGTTGTCTTCCATTCGGTCAGATGCTCATCCCTGCGCTGGATTCGCATTAGCAAGCTTTGGGCAGTTTCTTCGGAAATGGCCCATCTCGCCACAGTTGAAGCAAGAACCTGGTAGAAAACGACCTTGAGTAGTATTCTTGTTCACCTGATTGGGTGCAGCTGCAGTTGGGCAAACCCTCGCTGTATGACCTACAAGTCCACAAACTTGGCATGTGCGGCACTTCACACCAACATGATGATGTAGGCAACATTGGTTGCACAAGGGTGCAGTTCCGTTGTAGGGCTTCCTAGCAGGGGGTTGAGCTGGTTGGTTGGGGACGTCTTGACCATTGTGAGCGACCACGGTGAAGTTCTGAGAAGCCTTTCGCTTCTTTGACTTCTTAGGGGATCCAGTCGGTTCATCCTTGGGCTTTGATTCCTCGATCGGTTTCTTGTCACTTTATTGAAAAAGTTTACCTTTCCTGATCTGAGATTCAGTCAACGTGGCGGATAGCTCAATGGCCTGTCTAACTGTAGTGGGATTACTACCAGTCACAATGTCTTGTACTGAGTCAGGGAGGCCATCAATGTACTTTTCGGTTGCCTTTTCCAAAGGCGTGACCATGTTTGGGCATAACAGACTTAACTCCTCATAATGGTCCGTGTAGGCTCGATGCTCACCGCTATCTTGCTTAAGATCGTCAAATTCCCTCTCCAAGGCCCTAATCTCGTGACGAGGACAGAATTCCTTCATCATCAGAGCTCGAAGCTCTTCCCACGTTTGAGCCAGTGCCACATCGGTACCCCTATCTCTCATCACACGGTTCCACCACGTCAAAGCTCGTTTCTCAAAGACACTAGATGCGAAATTTACCTTTCGCTTGTTTGGACATTGAACATGTCTCAAGGTGCTCTCTAAACTCTCGAACCATTGCAGAAGTGCAGTCGCTGCTTGAGTCCCAGAAAACTTTGATGGCTTAGCTGAGTTAAACTTCTTGAAGTTGCAAGAGCATTATTGTTGTTGAGAGCTTGGTTACATTGAGCAACGATGTTCGGGATTGCAGCACTCATCTGCTGTGTAATGATAGCTGCCAGTTCTTCATTAGGCACCTGATTGTCGCGTCGTGGAGGCATTTCTAAAAGGGGAAACATGAGAGGAAACAAGTGAAATGGCATTGGGTAAGAATAGGAAGTTACAAATACCGACCAAAAGTATGGGTGATGGTCATTTGTTTGAACCATGAAGCAAACAAACGACACACAAAGGCTGAATCAAAGTAAATAGGTCCTCATGATGTATCGCGAAGACATGCTTGCCTATAAGTGGACACTCACCCCAAGAGTTCCCCGGTAAGAGTGACTGGTCCGATACTGCGGATTTGTACGAACACTCTAGCCTTAGACAGAAAACTCAGGGTACAGGCACCCACCCTTCCAGTTTGCATGTGTTCACATTATTTAGACCCAAACTCTGACGAGATTTTGAAAACTTTGAAGGTTCAAAACCTTATAATAAATCATCCCAGAACAGATGATTAGTTTTCAAAGCAGATTCAAATTTATGTTCTTATTGTGGTTGTCACTTAAGGATAAGTGACAGTATCGTTTTTAAAACTAAACACAAGATAACTTGTGTTAGGGTCCTAGGAAGGTTATAGTCTAGCTCAAAGCATTACTAATAACCTAATTTCCTATAACCATTGGCTCTGATACCAACTTTTCTGTCACACCCCGACGACGTAAAACAACAAAACGTCAGGGAGTGTTATAGCAGAATCATTGTTTCACAACCATGGATTAAACAATTTCGTTTTATTGAATTAAATGTATTACATTACATTGGAATTTGAAACAAAACATAAACAAATAGTCTTTCATTGTTATTAAGTCACTAAGGCCTCGTCCATTCCTATGTGAGCGTACACAAATATCATCATCAATCATCATCAACTATGGTACCTGAAACACATGTGAAAATACATCAGCATAAAAATGCCGGCGAGTACATAGGTTTTGTATGAGTGTCAGATTCATGGCTCGTTTTACATGTTGCAATGCTTATTTGAAAACAAACCTTATTTTGAAAAGTATATCATTGCGACAGAAGTTAACCAACTCAAATCAAGTTGATTATAATTTATAAAATCTCGTAGCCATGATTCTTAACTCCAAAACATTTGTTTTAGTAAACCCAGATTGTAAATTGTTTTTTGAAATAAAAACTCGAATAGTATATATATATTTCGTTAGAAAAACCTTGTAATATGAATTTGTTTCGATAACCTTGCCCAAGTGATCTAGATAACGCAACGATATATAATGTATTAAAAGCACTTATATATAGGAAGTACCAGTGGCGTATCCATCATGCTTTTGACACATTACACCCGCCCCGTTACCTAATCACTTTCCTAATCCCAACGGTTCAAACAAATTTCAAACGGTTCATGTCAATCAAACGGTTACAAACGATTCACATAGTCAAACGGTTCACATAATCAAATAGTTACAACGGTTCACATAATCAAATAGTTACAACGGTTCACATAATCAAACGGTTACAAACGGTTCACAAATGGTTACATACGGTTCACATAGTCAAACGGTTACAACGGTTCAAAATGTAAAACAATGTGTCCATATGCTGGACGATCATATGCAACAAAATGTAGTATATGAAAATCAATGTGCTAGCATGTTAAGTGAACATACATAGCAAAACATAACGAAATCATGTAGTAATAGTGTACTAATGAACATAGCAAGTATATGATATGAAAACATGGAAAGCACGAAAATAACAAGTAGGCACATGTGTTTCACCCCAAAATGTTTGAAAAACAGTAAAAGAGGGGTCTATGTACTCACTTGAGGGTGCTTAGAAGTCTTGAACAACAACCAAGGAAAGCTAGAGGGATCACGGAAATCAAACGGCACCTAATATAGGTAACTACATTAATAACCGGACTTAAATTGGGAGATTGGATAGGATGAGGTTTCGTAAACCGAATGAGTATTGGAACTCATATGATATGGGTTAACAAAGCCTACATACTAAGATGAAACCTAACCTAAGTGCTTACGACCCATTACGACCCGTTTAGGTAGCTTACGCTACTTTAACGCGTCGTTCGCGTAAAACGCGTTCGGACCGCCTAACTAGCCATATGACAAGTATTATATGCCTTAACATGTCTAATAATGTTGCCTAATCAGTTTAGATGTCAAAATTTAGGTTACATATGCTTAAAATGAATTTATGCGTAAAAAGGGCATTTTGGTCATTTACCTAAGGCATATAAACTACCTATCATACAACTACTTAAACGAAGTGACCATAAGGTATAACCTCGGAAGGTTATTCCCTATACAACTATAGTCACCTAATATGTGCTTGGTCGGATCCTAATGATCGACCAAACGGGTTGAGGTTGAAAGTCTAAGCGGGTGTTTAGTCCGCTTGACTTACGACTCTACATAAGCACTAAACTAAAAAGTGACAAGCTAAACATGCTAGAACATGTTTAGTTAAGTTAGAAAACAGGTTTTGATATCAAAACAAACGGTTTTGATACCCTAGAGTAGTTTGGTTACAAAATACGCGAGAATACGCATTTTGGCCGAAACTACGACTCGTCACTAAGCCTAGATAACGTGGTAATCAGTAGGTATAGTCACTAGGGACTATAACCATCGTGATTACGCTGACTTTATGAAGTTCAAACGAACTTCGCGTTGACCATAAACTGGTCAAAGTAGAAAGTCAAACAGAGTTTGACTTTTAAGCTAGAAAGCGATAAAAGAACGAAAGAAAACTTACAAAGGGTCCAAATAGATTTGGTTCCAAGTATTCTCAGGTAGGTAGTGAATAATCACAACCACTTAGAGAAATCTCAGACCAAATGTGCAGAAAATGGAATGAGGGCGATGCTATATATAGTTTTTACAAAACCGTTAGGATCATTTCTTGGTAAAGAGGGAATGATCTAGGCCTTACAATTGTCAAGGAAGGATTGGGGGACTTGTTCATCACACAAACCAGCCCATAGCATGAAAAACCAGGGATTAAAACCATTGGAACAAGTGGAATGGACCAGATTCAATGTTTCTGCAATTCTGATGTACTGGGCACTGCTTACAGATCATAAGCAAAGGTCCATACGGACCGTAAGGACCACACAGGTCAGCAACTTTCAAAATTGGCAGTTTTAGTCCCTGAAGCCCCAAAACTTGATTTTTGATGCATTTTTGACACGTTTAGGCCCCGTTAACCCCATTTCAAAGCTCTAAAATGAAGTTAAAGTATAGGGAACTTAAAATATGCTCTAAAACATCTCAGATGTCGGTTCGTTTGGTCGTGCGGTTGCGTTGTTCGGTTAATTATGACGGAAGTCGTAACGTACGCAAAAACAATCCAAATTACGCGACGGATGGAGTTTTCTCATGCCAAACACTAAAATAAAATATTTTAATGCTTACATAAATTTTTGGATGCCCGGATATATTCAGAACGTAAGATATGCATGAAAATGCAAACTTATGCACTTTTTGACGCTTTTAGTCCCTGAATGACCAAAGAGTTTATTTTAGCATACCGAACCCCTCAAAGCCTATTTCTAAGATATGTGAAGGATATTTAGGGTATGTTTAACTTATGGTCATGTTCCAGAATGTTCGTTACAGTATGAATCGGCATAATTTCACAATTTGTTGAATTTAGTCCCTGTAAGCGAACAAACTTGATTTCGGCACACCAAACCTTCCAAAACTTATTTCTAAGTTATGTAAAGGTTATTTAAGGTATGATAAGCCTATGGCACTGTTCCGAAGTGTTTGTTGCATTAAACTGGTTATATTTACGCACCAGATCACGTATAACCTTCTAGAAAGCGATTTAAAGCCCAAAATCGAACAAGAATTGATATGTGCAAACGATGCACATATTTTTACAAATCCCAAGTATGAAACACAATATTTCATTGATTTGCTTTTTGTTTGATGGGCACAGGTGTCACAGTCTCCTCTACTTTAGGAAATTTCGTCTCGAAATTTATTCGTAGGAGTCTGTCTGTGACTTTGTGTCAAACAATTGTCTTGCATGGAATCTAGGGTTTTTATCTATTCGTGTAGAATAACCCAACAAAGATATGAAAGGCATAATCCTGTCATTTTCCTTAACGGACATTCTTCAGAAACGAAAATGAACTGACGGAGTCATTTTCAATAGATATTCTTCAGAAATGGAAAATGAACGGATAAACAAAAAGGATATTCATTTCCTCAACGGACATTCTTCAGAAACAAAAATGAAGGGATGGAGTCATTTTCAACGGTTGCATCCTCAGAAACGGAAATGAAGGATTTAAACAAACGGATATTCATTTCCTCAACGGATAATCTTTAGAAACGAAAATGAACAGACGGAGTCATCTTCAACGGTTGCTTCATCACAGTTGGAAATGAAGGATTAAACAAACGGATATTCATTTCCTCAACGGATAATCTTTAGAAACAAAAACGAACAGACGGAGTCATTTTCAACGGTTGCTTCATCAGAGTTGGAAATGAAGGATTAAACAAACGGATATTCATTTCCTCAATGGATAATCTTTAGAAACGAAAATGAACAGACGGTGTCATTTTCAACGGTTGCTTCATCAGAGTTGGAAATGAATTGGGTTAACTCTAGATACATGACAGAACTTGCTGTGATTTCTGTGCACTAAATTCTATAATTATGTATGCATCCATAATTACGTAATTCCTTGCACAGTCCGCACAGTTTGTTTTGTAATGTTTAGGGGAAGAAAATCAAACATGTGATGAGGGTGACTTGACTACCATAGGGTCCTTTTAATTAGATCGACAGATGATCTTTTTAATTAGACCACTAAGGAGTCCTTTCAGCTATATCATCACATTATATTCCTAACTAGATTTTTGGATCAATCTGTTTAACTAGACCACTCAAGGGGTCTAATTATGGAGTAGTACTTTATAATCCAAGGGACTTAACTACAACGTAGAAGTCCATTAAGGATTTAATGTAGTACCTTTGGGTATCCTACTATGAATCCCTTATACGAAGATATGGAAGATTCTACGAGGATTTGGATAACAAAATTTGGATCACACAAAAACATAACAAAAAGAGCACATAAGCACATAATTGTTTTCTTTTTTAATTGTTATTATCTTGTTATTGATTGCTATTAACTTGGCGCTGATTTGAACATGGGTATTCAAGGCATACCAGGAACCCAGTTGATGGACTTCAACATCCTCAAGCATCTATTTGAAAAGATAGGATGATCTTCCTAAAATTCAATTTTTGATTACAAGGAATCACCACATTCGAACTAAGGTATACAACAATTAAGGACTTACGGGAATACCCTTAGGTACCCCATTAAGGAGTGGGTATTCGTCCAGAGTTGTAACTTGCGCCTTGTACTTCGTTTTCCTTGGAAGAAATGGGTACTTAGGATTTTTGTGGAAAATGCAAGAGGTCATAAAGTGGAAGAATTTTGGGGGTCGTCTGTTCTTCAAGGAATACAGTTCTTTGATTGTCGGTATTGTAGGGGATATGTTGTTTACACTTGCAACCACATCAATATTTGTATATTGCATTGTAAAATAAAAAGCTTTATTTATAAACAACAACTGTTTCATGGACCTTGACAACAAAAGAAAGTAATACATAAGGCTTGATTATTTCTAAACAGCGTTGTCTTCCATTCGGTCATATGCTCATCCCTGCGCTGGATTCGCATTAGCAAGCTTTGGGCAGTTTCTTCGGAAATGGCCCATCTCGCCACAGTTGAAGCAAGAACCTGGTAGAAAACGACCTTGAGTAGTATTCTTGTTCACCTGATTGGGTGCAGCTGCAGTTGGGCAAACCCTCGCTGTATGACCTACAAGTCCACAAACTTCGCATGTGCGGCACTTCACACCAACATGATGATGTAGGCAACATTGGTTGCACAAGGGTGCAGTTCCGTTGTAGGGCTTCCTAGCAGGGGGTTGAGCTGGTTGGTTGGGGACGTCTTGACCATTGTGAGCGACCACGGTGAAGTTCTGAGAAGCCTTTCGCTTCTTTGACTTCTTAGGGGATCCAGTCGGTTCATCCTTGGGCTTTGATTCCTCGATCGGTTTCTTGTCACTTTATTGAAAAAGTTTACCTTTCCTGATCTGAGATTCAGTCAACGTGGCGGATAGCTCAATGGCCTGTCTAACTGTAGTGGGATTACTACCAGTCACAATGTCTTGTACTGAGTCAGGGAGGCCATCAATGTACTTTTCGATTGCCTTTTCCAAAGGCGTGACCATGTTTGGGCATAACAGACTTAACTCCTCATAACGGTCCGTGTAGGCTCGATGCTCACCGCTATCTTGCTTAAGATCGTCAAATTCCCTCTCCAAGGCCCTGATCTCGTGACGAGGACAGAATTCCTTCATCATCAGAGCTCGAAGCTCTTCCCACGTTTGAGCCAGTGCCACATCGGTACCCCTATCTCTCATCACACGGTTCCACCACGTCAAAGCTCATTTCTCAAAGACAGTAGATGCGAAATTTACCTTTCGCTTGTTTGGACATTGAACATGTCTCAAGGTGCTCTCTAAACTCTCGAACCATTGCAGAAGTGCAGTCGCTCCTTGAGTCCCAGAAAACTTTGATGGCTTAGCTGAGTTAAACTTCTTGAAGTTGCAAGAGCATTATTGTTGTTGAGAGCTTGGTTACATTGAGCAACGATGTTCGGGATTGCAGCACTCATCTGCTGTGTAATGATAGCTGCCAGTTCTTCATTAGGCACCTGATTTTCGCGTCGTGGAGGCATTTCTAAAAGGGGAAACATGAGAGGAAACAAGTGAAATGGCATTGGGTAAGAATAGGAAGTTACAAATACCGACCAAAAGTATGGGTGATGGTCATTTGTTTGAACCATGAAGCAAACAAACGACACACAAAGGCTGAATCAAAGTAAATAGGTCCTCATGATGTATCGCGAAGACATGCTTGCCTATAAGTGGACACTCACCCCAAGAGTTCCCAGGTAAGAGTGACTGGTCCGATACTGCGGATTTGTACGAACACTCTAGCCTTAGACAGAAAACTCAGGGTACAGGCACCCACCCTTCCAGTTTGCATGTGTTCACATTATTTAGACCCAAACTCTGACGAGATTTTGAAAACTTTGAAGGTTCAAAACCTTATAATAAATCATCCCAGAACAGATGATTAGTTTTCAAAGCAGATTCAAATTTATGTTCTTATTGTGGTTGTCACTTAAGGATAAGTGACAGTATCGTTTTTAAAACTAAACACAAGATAACTTGTGTTAGGGTCCTAGGAAGGTTATAGTCTAGCTCAAAGCAGTACTAATAACCTAATTCCCTATAACCATTGGCTCTGATACCAACTTTTCTGTCACACCCCGACGACGTAAAACAACAAAACGTCAGGGAGTGTTATAGCAGAATCATTGTTTCACAACCATGGATTAAACAATTTCGTTTTATTGAATTAAATGTATTACAACATTACATTGGAATTTGAAACAAAACATAAACAAATAGTCTTTCATTGTTATTAAGTCACTAAGGCCTCGTCCATTCCTATGTGAGCGTACACAAATATCATCATCAATCATCATCAACTATGGTACCTGAAACACATGTGAAAATACGTCAGCATAAAAATGCCGGTGAGTACATAGGTTTTATATGAGTGTCAGATTCATGGCTCGTTTTACATGTAGCAATGCTTATTTGAAAACAAACCTTATTTTGAAAAGTATAACATTGCGACAAAAATTAACCAACTCAAATCAAGTTGATTATAATTTATAAAATCTCATAGCCATGATTCTTAACTCCAAAACATTTGCTTTAGTAAACCCAGATTGTAAATCCTTTTTGAAATAAAAAGTCGAATAGTATATATATATATTTCGTTAGAAAAACCTTGTAATATGACATTGTTTCGATAACCTTGCCCAAGTGATCTAGATAACGCAACGATATATAATGTATTAAAAGCACTTATATATAGGAAGTACCAGTGGCGTATCCACCATGCTTTTGACACATTACACCCGCCCCGTTACCTAATCACTTCCCTAATCCCAACGGTTCAAATAAATTTCAAACGGTTCATGTCAATCAAACGGTTACAAACGGTTCACATAGTCAAACGATTCACATAATCAAATAGTTACAACGGTTCACATAATCAAATAATTACAACGGTTCACATAATCAAACGGTTACAAACGGTTCACAAACGGTTACATACGGTTCACATAGTCAAACGGTTACAACGGTTCAAAATGTAAAACAATGTGTCCATATGCTGGATGAGCATATGCAACAAAATGTAGTATATGAAAATCAATGTGCTACCATGTTAAGTGAACATACATAGCAAAACATAACGAAATCATGAACTAATAGTGTACTAACGAACATAGCAAGTATATGATATGAAAACATGGAAAGCATGAAAATAACAAGTAGGCACATGTGTTTCACCCCAAAACGTTTGAAAAATAGTAAAAGAGGGGTCTATGTACTCACTTGAGGGTGCTTAGAAGTCTTGAACAACAACCAAGCAAAGCTAGAGGGATCACGGAAATCAAACGGCACCTAATATAGGTAACTACATTAATAACCGGACCTAAATCGGGAGATTGGATAGGATGAAGTTTCGTAAACCAAATGAGTATTGTAACTCATATGATATGGTTTAACAAAGCCTACATACTAAAATGAAACCTAACCTAAGTGCTTACGACCCGTTTAGGTAGCTTACGCTACTTTAACGCGTCGTTCGCGTTTTCGGACCGCCTAACTAGCCCTATGACAAGTATTATATGCCTTAACATGTCTAATAATGTTGCCTAATCAGTTTAGATGTCAAAATTTAGGCTACATATGCTTAAAATGAATTTATGCGTAAAAAGGGCATTTTGGTCATTTACCTAAGGCATATAAACTACCTATCATACAACTACTTAAACGAAGTGACCATAAGGTATAACCTCGGAAGTTTATTCCCTATACAACTATGGTCACCTAATATGTGCTTGGTCGGATCCTAATGATCGACCAAACGGGTTGAGGTCGAAAGTCTAAGCGGGTGTTTAGTCCGCTTGACTTACGACTCTACATAAACACTAAACTAAAAAGTGACGAGCTAAACATGCTAGAACATGTTTAGTTAAGTTAGAAAACAGGTTTTGATATCAAAACAAACGGTTTTGATACCCTAGAGTAGTTTGGTTACAAAATACGCGAGAATACGCATTTTGGCCGAAACTACGACTCGTCACTAAGCCTAGATAACATGGTAATCAGTAGGTATAGTCACTAGGGACTATAACCATTGTGATTACGCTCACGTTATGAAGTTCAAACGAACTTCCCATTGACCATAAACTGGTCAAAGCAGGAAGTCAAACAGAGTTTAACTTTTAAGCTAGAAAGCGATAAAAGAACGAAAGAAAACTTACAAAGGGTCCAAATAGATTTGGTTCCAAGTATTCTTAGGTAGGTAGTGAATAATCACAACCACTTAGAGAAATCTCAGACCAAATGTGCAGAAAATGTAATGAGGGCCATGCTATATATAGTTTTTGCAAAACCGTTAGGATCATTTCTTGGTAAAGAGGGAATGATCTAGGCCTTACAATTGTCAAGGAAGGATTGGGGGACTTATTCATCACACAAACCAGTCCATAGCATGAAAAACCAGGGATTAAAACCATTGGAACAAGTGGAATGGACCAGATTCAATGGTTCTGCAATTCTGATGTACTGGGCACTACTTACGGTTGCGTTGTTCGGTTAATTACGACGGAAGTCGTAACGTACGCAAAAACGATCCAAATTACTTTACGAATGGAGTTTTATCATGCCAAACACTAAAATAAAATATTTTAATGCTTACATAAATTTTTGGGTGTTCGGATATATTCAGAACTTAAGATATGCGCGAAAAATGCAAACTTATGCACTTTTTGACGCTTTTAGTCCCTGAATGACCAAAGAGTTTATTTTAGCATACCGAACCCCTCAAAGCCTATTTCTAAGCTATGTTAAGGATATTTAGGGTATGTTTAACTTATGGTCATGTTCCGGAATGTTTGTTAAAGTATGAATCGGCATACTTTCGCAGTTTGTCGAATTTAGTCCCTGTAAGCGAACAAACTTGATTTCGGCACACCAAACCTTCCAAAACTTATTTCTAAGTTATGTAAAGGTTATTTAGGTATGTTAAGCCTGTGGCACTGTTCCGGAGTGTTTGTTTTATTAAACTGGTTATATTTACGCACCAGATCACGTATAACCTTCCAGAAAGCGATTTAAAACCCAAAATCGAACAAGAATTGATATGTGCAAACGATGCACATACTTTTACAAATCCCAAGTATGAACCACAATATTTCATTGGTTTGGTTTTTGTTTGATGGGAACAGGTGTCACAGTACGGATGGCTATTCGATCGAATGGTCATTCAATCCAATGTTAGTTTCCAAAATGATTAACCAAGTTTTCAAACCAGGGCTTTCGATCGGATGACCTTTCGGTCAAATGACCCTTCGTGTGTAAGTTTCAAAATTTAAAGTTCAAATTCAAAAATAATTTCAAGTGTTGAAGGTTGTAAGTCACGTCGCCACCTCGATCGGAGGGCCGTGGATCGCCATTCGTTCGCAGTGATCTTGTTTCTTTTGCAACCTTGAAAAGTTTCTAAGTCTCGAGTTTAATGATGACGGCACAGTACGTATTGAGACAACGGTAAACACATCAAGGCTCAGCCTGTCTGATCGGATGGGAATCATTCCGTCCGTTCAGGTGTCTGTTCTTGACGGTGTTCTTGTCGGAATCCGTACCCCGGTCATCTTCTTCTATGTTAATCCATTTCCAAGCCGACTCCAGACTAATCATCAAGTCTACAGCTCGTTTGGATCTAGATTCCGTCGTATTTAAGTAGAAGTTTAAGAAAATACGATGGAAACATGAGTTTTAGCTGAAAAAGTCTAGATTTAGTAAAGATTCTGTGTAAAAACTCATGAAATTCCTTAGATCAGAGCTAGATCTTGATTGGAATGACATCACACGACTGTTTGTACAAACTGCCATGATGACGTCATCCTCAAGAGCTAGAATCTTAGAGATTTCATGGTGAAAAGTGTGATTTCAAAGGAGAATCACGTAGAGAATAGTGTATAGATAGAATATGTACAAGAATCAAGTGTAAAACATACCAAAATCACCGAGAAATGGAAGAAAAGTTAGAGGGCATGCGTCTGGTCGAAGGTGGCTGTCACATCAGTGAAGAATGATGTGACAGGTCCTATTTATAGTGCAAGAGTGGAGATAAGGCGGTGTGGCAGTGGATCGGATGGCAGTTCGATCGAGTGGCCCTCCGATCGGATGGTCATCCGATCGGATTGCCATTCGGTCAATCCCATCCTTTCCACTTTCCATCTTTGGTTCATTTTGCGAGTTTGATTAAGCGTTGCATTGCGTATCATTGTGTAATAGTATCACACAACTAGATTATATCATTAACATAAAGTTTCCAAGTTTCATAGTTTCCGCCAGGGACAAGTCTCCAGTCTCTCGTTCAACCAAGTCTTAAGTTGCATGAGTCTCAAGAGTCAGGCACCAAGTATCAAGTATCAAGTATCAAGAGTCAAGAATCTAGTTTCTAAGTATCAATACTCAAGAATCAAGCCTCAAGAATCAAGTATCAAAATCAGATGTCAAGAATCAAGAATCTGGAATTAAGTATCAAGTCTCGTAGTATTAAGAATCAAGATTCAAGTATCAAGAATCCAGTATTTAGAATCAAGTATCATAGCATTAAGATTCATAAGTATCAAAAGTGTCAAGGGTCGCATAGTATAAGGATTAAAACTGACAATAGCTAAAAGTCTAGGGACGCAGGCGTTACAGTATCCCCTCCTTTAGGAGATTTTGTCCCCGAAATCTAAGAGGAAACTACTCGAAGAGCTGTGGATACTTGGTCTTCATTTCACTTTCGAGTTCCCACGTGAATTCAGCGCCACGTGTCACACCCCCACCACGTAAAACAACAAATCGTGGCGGAAACATCGGGGAGTGTTGTAACAGAATTATTGTTTCACAACCATGGATACAAAAAGTTTCATTTTATTGATTCGTTAAGTAATTTACATTGTCTTAAAGTTAAACAAACAAGTTACACATCAACTATCATTGTTATTATGTCACTAAGGCCTTGTCCAGATCCTATGTGAACATGCATCCGAGCAATCAACATCATGCATCAACACCTGAAACATATGTAAAAATAAAGTCAGCAAAGAAATGCTGGCGAGCACATAGGTTTTATAAGGGTGTCGGATTCATGGCTCGTTTAATGTTGCAATGCTTCATTAAAAAAAGCTTGTTTTGGGAAAGTGCATAGTATAGCAGCATAATTAACCATCTCAAATCAAGATGATTATAACTTATAAAATCTCGTAGCCATGATTCTTAACCCCAAAACATTTGTTTAATCAAATCGAATTTGTAAATCATCACGTAAAAACTCGTTAATAAAACTCGTATGGTTTATATTATTTAGAAAACATCGTTGTGTGACCTCGCTTTTCGCATTAACTGGCCAACAAAGGGTAAGTTAAAAATCACAAATTCAGTCGTTACCCACCTAACCCACACATAACCATGGGTGCAGTCTGATAACGAGATTTGTCAGATCCTATGGTACCATAACCTAATACTGGTTGGCTTGATCAATGCTAATGAATGTCATTCGTTATGTAACTACAACCAACAAGTTCGTTCACTTTATCGAAATCGTTATTAGTTTAGTATAAACCATCTTAATCATTTTTGAAACCATCGTTTAAACCTTGAAATCATTTTGCACATATGAATCACCCCAAAACAATTGAAAACAGTAAAATAGGGGAACTATGTACTCACATGAAGTGCAAAGTGATGTGTGTAAAATGCAACATATAAATTACATCAAATAAGGCATAAAACTAACCCTTTTTAAGTACTAATATTGGAAAAACAGTGTTTTTGTCTTCCTTTTGTATTTTCAGGATTAAATGAGCTCAAAAACACAAAAGAAGCAAAAAGACAGCTAATTCCAACATAAATACAAGGAAAGGAACATAAGTGGACTGCCCGACCCCTCAACGGCACCTTCCAAAGCAAAATAGAGAAGGCAGAAGACTGAACACGCCCCGTGCTCAGCCAGCACGGGGCCGTGCCCAAGAAGCAGCAGAAAAGACAAACCTATAGAAGCTTCTATTGCCCACCACGGGCCGTGTCCAGCGGACACGGGGGCGTGTCGAAAGTACAGCAGGCGCATTAATTGTAATTGCGAATTACAATTAATGAGGAGAGAGAGTGTCAGACAGGCACGGGGCCGTGCCCAGCGGACACGGGGCCGTGCCCAGCTCTCTGTTCAGCCTATAAATAGGAGTGCTTGGATTCATTTCAACTCATCCCTTGGCACACCACCTCTCTCACACTTCATCCACCACCCACCACCATCACAACACCATCATCCACCACCATCATCCATTGTCCATCGTAAAGTGTGTGAGTCGTCTCGGGATCCAAGATTGATCGTAAGAGTTCTTGACAATCAAGGCCATGTTTGCCTAAGTCTCTTACATCACTTGGTGAAGACAAAGTGTCTAGTATAATACTTTTTATTTCTAATCTTTTGCACTTTTTATTTGGTTTTGTATTAATGACTTTAATAACTAGTTACTTATGTTGAAGGTGATCTTTCCTTATCGTTTATCCGTGGTGTCTTGGCATTATTTTACTGTCTATATAAAATAAAGGATTTTCACTATTCATATCTCCACGGTCTATATGGAGGTATGTTGGCTACCTGGTCGGGGGTTAAGGGAACGGTTTGGTAAAGGTCTTGCCATTGTTCAGCGTTTAGAGGTCCTGCAATGGACCTGGGTCAAATTTAGTAGGACCTCCTTCAATGCTTCACGGTATTGGATGGCGGGGGTCCAAACTCTTTGACCCCCTCATAAGTTAACTACTATTAATACTATAACCCGGCTATTTAGGACTGTATCCCTGCTGACTCAGACTACTTAGCCGAGGGTAACGTCACCGCCAAAAGCGGGGCCTACCACAATACTGCATTAATAACTTAATTCATTATCTTCCAATAATCCACCCTTTTAGGATTGTATCCTTGCTGACTCAAACTACTGGGGTGAGGGTAACGTCACCTTCAAAAGAGGGGCCTACTACAATAACTAAGATAATCTCTTAATTATGTTCAAAAGTGCGGAAATAATCAAAGGTTATACTAGATACGAGTCGGAACCAAGTGATTCATCTTGTCTATCTGTTTTTATTTTATTTTTATTTTCAGCATTTTAGTTAGTTTTTATTTTTCTTAGTTTAAAACATTTTTCTAAACTTTTTATTTTGATTAGACGTTGAGGATAAACCGGTACTAAAAGCTCTTGTGTCCTTGGACGACCTCGGTATCTTACCAACACTACACTACGCTCAACGATGGGTGCACTTGCCCATATGTGTGTTTAGTGTTAGTGAAATATCGTGTTTTATAAATTTAAAACTTGGCTAAAAATAAGTGTTAAAAAGGGCTTCAAATATACACCTAATATATACGACACTTCATCGCACATCAAGTTTTTGGCGCCGCTGCCGGGGACACAAGGATTTTAAGAAAGTTAGGAATCAACGGCCTAATCATTTTCTATTTTTTTTTATTTTTTTTAGGATTTTTCTTAGTTTTTCAGCTTCTGCAGAGCTCAGCACGGGCCGTGCCCGCTGAACACGCCCCCGTGCTAAATCATTGGAACTAGCAATCCGGTTTTACGTCAGACAGTAAGCTGAACACGGGGCCGTGCTCACCCAACACGCCCCCGTGCCCAAGATTCACTTACTGAAAACAGAACCGTTAGATCCCGGCGGTTGGTAATTTCTGACATAAACATGAGTGATAGTAATTGTTTTTACTTTCGGCACTCTTATGGTACGTGGTGTCAATTATGTGGTGGCAAACATGAAGAAGTAAAATGCGACTTTCTAAATTATAGGCCCCACTACATGGACCCGCCAACTTCTTACAACCTTAAGAGGGGCGAAAGTAAAAATAAGCACTATTTCTCCCTCGAATGCGCCCAGCCAGATATTCTAGGGGAAATGCTCCTTGATGAGTTATTTCAACTAGAAAAGCTAATTTTAAATTGGTTAAAAGATCTTAGGAAGGATTTTATTGATCCACCCCAAGACGATAACCATGACGAAATGCTGGAACCGCATTCCGACAACCTCGTTGCTCCCAAAAATACCTTCGTACCTAGCAAAGACTTAGACGATAGTCGTCCCTATGTCGATTGTGCCGTGAAGGACTCTCCATCGACTTCGTTCGGTGCATACATAGACCGGAGCGATTCGGCATACACCTTCTTTAACGAGAGCCCGGGAAAGGGTTGGACTTGTCCACCTAGAATGAAAATAGGAATTACCCTCACCGACAACCTCTTGCGTTCTCGCCTTAGTCTAGGACAATTAAGGTATCTTAGGCACTTTGGGGTTGTTCCAACCAATCAGGAGCCACCCGATACTAACAAGTTCCTTAAAAAAATAGACAACTTCATAAAACAGTCCCTCGACACGGGGCCGTGTCCAGCCAACACGCCCCCGTGTCCATCAAAAGATTCCATTCTGATCAGTACGTCAGCATACGGACAAACTGTGTCAGAACACCATCTGCACACGGGGCCGTGTCCACTGAACACGGGGCCGTGTCCAGGATGCTGTCATTTTCTATAAATGCAGCCAAAAATTCTGCACATTTGGACCAACTTGGGACAGAGATTTGCAGGAATCTTCTCTCAAACTATCCTAGGTAAGTCTAAAAGAAGGTTCCAACAACCCATCTTGTCCTTTCCTCTTTTAGCCATTTCCTTCTTCTCCATCTTTCTTCAAAAACTACCATTAAAAGTTTGAATTCTTCCAACTTTGTGGTAAGGATTAATGAGTTTTGTTCAAGGAATCTTGGTAAAAACATGTTATGTAACATTGTTTTAAGTTATTAGCGACTAAAAAGACCCCACAAGTTCAGAAAATAACTTAAAAATCCAAGTTTCCTTGCTCCAAAATTCTGCAGAAAGATGAACACGGGGCCGTGCTCATTGAGCACGGGGCCGTGTCCGGTAACTGTTTCATTAAATAAACTTTTTCAGTTTATTTTTCGTAGGATGTCGAGTGAAAACAGCGAAACATCTTCTGTGCATTCGTCAAACAGCCGAAGAGGAAGGAGACCCTCCGTTGAAGCTACACTTGTGCACTATGTGATAGCATTAAGGGAGGCTCTCGATGAAATGACTTCAGTAGAGGAGGTCCTAATCGACCGTATTAACGATCTTACGATGGGACTTGAAAGTAGCTTCCAAGAAATTAACCTCTTGCACCAGAGGTTAAATATTCTTGTGGCACCCCCGATGGAACCAGTCCTTCCTCAGCAAGATTGGAACCTGGCACTCAGAATCAACAACCCTACCGGGTGGGAAGACTTTCCGGCGGAACCTCCCGTGGAACACCAACAAGAGATCCCGGTGGAAGTCGAAACTCCTCAAACTAATGCCAATGAGCCTTCTTTTCTCCTTCCAAGGGAGGTGGACGAATGGCTCGCCGACATATGAGGAGAACCGCACGCGGAAGAAGTAGTTCAAAAAGGCCTTGTTTAACCAAGATTAGTTACTTCTTGGAAATTTTGCTAATTAAAATAAAGTAGAGGCTAGAACTCCATGGTTTTTTTTATTTCTTTGTTTTATCTAGTTTAATCTTAATTTAGACTATGTAAGGTTTCTCTATGATTGCAATGAAATGATGGTTTTTAAAGTTTGGATGGTTCTCAATAAAACACACTCATGGTGGTGAGGGATGAAAAGGGGAACGAGAAAAATGAACTCATACACAAGAACAAGGCAACCCGACAATTCTCTCCAGTTCAGAAGGTTCAACACGGGCCGTGCCCAACCAACACGGCCCCGTGCTGAACCACCTGCAGAAAAACGCCCAGTTCAGGTAACTGGACACGGGCCGTGTTCACCCAACACGCCCCCGTGTCCAGACTTCTGTTTCTCTTGTTTTAATTTTGTTACTGGCACTTGAACACGGGGCCGTGCCCGGATAACACGGGGCCGTGTTCAGCGCCCAGTAACAGAAAATTTTTGCTTTTTACACCATTTTACACATCTAATCAACCTAAAAAATTATTTTTGGGACACATTGAGGACAATGTGTAATTTAAGTGTGGGGGGGATGCTAAAACCTTGAATTTTGCAAGTCCTAAATACAAGCCTTACACAAAACTCTATTGGAACCGCTAATCACCCCGAATTTTTTCAAAAATTTTATTTTTCTTACTTGTCTAGGTTTAACTCGGGAAATTCAAGTTCTCAAAAAGGTTATATTTTTACAAATTTACAACCGATAGCGTAGTGATAAAAAGAACCAACATAAGAAAATTATGAAAAGGCATGACAAACTTAGTTAAAATTTGATTATATATACTTGATCACATAAAAACCCATTCCCACAAAAGTGAGTTTTGAGCCTTTATTGAGCATACAATTACATATCATTAGACTAAATGCTCATTTTTCGTTTTTTGTGTGAATAGCCGCTTGGTTCTTACAACTCTAGAACTTGCCATGACGATACATTCCCGGTCCTTATCAACTTAAACCCGAGTAAGTAAATGATGGAGGCATTAGGACTAACCCTTTTTATTTCTACACCATTATTTTTCTTTTTCTTTTACCACCTACCCAAAAATATCCCCCTAGTTAACCCCTTTGAGCCTAAACCTTTTCATTTCATCACCCAAACCAAAAACCCTTTTACCCACCTAAACCTTTTATTTTTAACCCTTTGTTTTAGTAACAAGTTCGGTTTTTCGTAAGATCAAAAAAAAAAAAAAAAGTGTTGATGATGAAGCAAAAAGAAAATAAACAAACAAGTTCATCAAAAATAACTTTGTTTGAATAAAAGCTTCATCAAAATAAAAAAAATAAAAAAGTTACAAAAATAGAAAGTCTTACGAAAACCGACACTTGTTACGCTTTTCGCCCTTTTTCTACTAACCACTAACCACTATCCCAACCACCTACCTTTAACCCAAACCTAACCCTTAACCCACAAAGTCCTCTTGCTATTTACAAAGGTATAAAAGTTAAAAAGGAGGAGGATTGATTGCTTGGCAAGCTTATGGTAGGAATAAGTTCCATGCCGCTCTTGAGTGATTCACTAAAAATACACCTTCGGCCGAGTGTGAGTGATTTCTCCCGTGAGGTATGTGAACTTGTATATAAATGGAATTTAAAAAAAAAAGGCATGTTATGCCCAAATAAGTAATTTCTCCTATGAAACGTTCTAAATAAACCATTAAGAATAGGATTGTAAATAAATAAAAAATAAAACCCAAAAAGATCTTGGACATCCCGACACTCTACGACAAGCCCAAAAACCTTCTCTTCTACCTATTCCATTTGTGAGTGTAAGCCACATATTAAAGAGTTTTGCTTGAGGACAAGCAAAAGTTCAAGTGTGGGGGTATTTGATGTGTGTAAAATGCAACATATAAATTACATCAAATAAGGCATAAAACTAACCCTTTTTAAGTACTAATATTGGAAAAAGAGTGTTTTTGTCTTCCTTTTGTATTTTCAGGATTAAATGAGCTCAAAAACACAAAAGAAGCAAAAAGACAGCTAATTCCAACATAAATACAAGGAAAGGAACATAAGTGGACTGCCCGACCCCTCAACGGCACCTTCCAAAGCAAAATAGAGAAGGCAGAAGACTGAACACGCCCCGTGCTCAGCCAGCACGGGGCCGTGCCCAAGAAGCAGCAGAAAAGACAAACCTATAGAAGCTTCTATTGCCCACCACGGGCCGTGTCCAGCGGACACGGGGGCGTGTCGAAAGTACAGCAGGCGCATTAATTGTAATTGCGAATTACAATTAATGAGGAGAGAGAGTGTCAGACAGGCACGGGGCCGTGCCCAGCGGACACGGGGCCGTGCCCAGCTCTCTGTTCAGCCTATAAATAGGAGTGCTTGGATTCATTTCAACTCATCCCTTGGCACACCACCTCTCTCACACTTCATCCACCACCCACCACCATCACAACACCATCATCCACCACCATCATCCATTGTCCATCGTAGAGTGTGTGAGTCGTCTCGGGATCCAAGATTGATCGTAAGAGTTCTTGACAATCAAGGCCATGTTTGCCTAAGTCTCTTACATCACTTGGTGAAGACAAAGTGTCTAGTATAATACTTTTTATTTCTAATCTTTTGCACTTTTTATTTGGTTTTGTATTAATGACTTTAATAACTAGTTACTTATGTTGAAGGTGATCTTTCCTTATCGTTTATCCGTGGTGTCTTGGCATTATTTTACTGTCTATATAAAATAAAGGATTTTCACCATTCATATCTCCACGGTCTATATGGAGGTATGTTGGCTACCTGGTTGGGGGTTAAGGGAACGGTTTGGTAAATGTCTTGCCATTGTTCAGCGTTTAGAGGTCCTGCAATGGACCTGGGTCAAATTTAGTAGGACCTCCTTCAATGCTTCACGGTATTGGATGGCGGGGGTCCAAACTCTTTGACCCCCTCATAAGTTAACTACTATTAATACTATAACCCGGCTATTTAGGACTGTATCCCTGCTGACTCAGACTACTTAGCCAAGGGTAACGTCACCGCCAAAAGCGGGGCCTACCAGAATACTGCATTAATAACTTAATTCATTATCTTCCAATAATCCACCCTTTTAGGATTGTATCCTTGCTGACTCAAACTACTAGGGTGAGGGTAACGTCACCTTCAAAAGAGGGACCTACTACAATAACTAAGATAATCTCTTAATTATGTGCAAAAGTGTGGAAATAATCAAAGGTTATACTAGATACGAGTCGGAACCAAGTGATTCATCTTCTCTATCTGTTTTTATTTTATTTTTATTTTCAGCATTTTAGTTAGTTTTTATTTTTCTTAGTTTAAAACATTTTTCTAAACTTTTTATTTTGATTAGACGTTGAGGATAAACCGGTACTAAAAGCTCTTGTGTCCTTGGACGACCTCGGTATCTTACCAACACTATACTACGCTCAACGATGGGTGCACTTGCCCATATGTGTGTTTAGTGTTAGTGAAATATCGTGTTTTATAAATTTAAAACTTGGCTAAAAATAAGTGTTAAAAAGGGCTTCAAATATACACCTAATATATACGACACTTTATCGCACATCACAAAGTATCCTCAATCAAAAGAACTTCAACAAACTCAAGTAAACCAGAGCAATCAAGCAACACCTAGTAATCGAATCACTAATCAAATAATCGATACCTAAATTGGAAGATCGGATAGAATGAGGTCTTGTAAACCAAATGAGTGTTGGAACTCATGTGATGTGGTTTAACAAAGCCTACATTATAAAACGGAATCTAACCTAAGTGCTTTCGACCCATTGCGACCCATTAAGGTAGATTACTCTATTTTAATGCATCATTCGCGCAAATGCGTGTTCGGGACGTCTAACTAGTCCTATGACAAGTATTATATGCCTAAACATGTTGCATAATCAATTAAGTGAAAAAGTTTATGTTACATATGCTTAAAATTCAATTATGCATGAAAAAGGCATTTTGGTCATTTACCTAAGGCATATAAACTACCTATCACACAACTAATTAAACCTAAGTGACCATAAGGTATATAACCTCAGAAGGTTATTCCATTTACAACTATGGTCACTAAACATGATTGGTCGGATCCTAAAGATCAACCAAACGGGTCTAGTTCGAAAGTCTAAGCGGTGGTTTAGAGTGCTTGACTTACGACTCTACACAAGCACTAAACTAAAAGTGACGAGCTAAACATGTTAAAACATGTTTAGTTATGTTAGAAAACAGGTTTTGATATCAAAACAAAGTGTTTTGATACCCAAGAGTAGTTTGATTACAAAATACGCATAAATACATATTTTGACCGAAACTACGACTCGTCACTACGCCTAGTCAACGTGGTAATCAGTAGGTATAGTCACACGGGACTATAACCATCGTGATTACGCTCACGTTGCAAAGTTCAAACGAACTTTGTTTTGACCATAACCTGGTCAAAGAGGAAAGTCAAACACTGTTTAACTTGCATGCTTAAAACGCATAAAATAATGAAAGAATGCTTACAAAGGGTCCAAGCTAGGAAGTTTTGATTCAAACAACTCAAGTATGAAGTAATAACTTCAACTTACAGCTGGTTGAAACAAAATGTGAGCAGAAATGAAGTGAAGGCATGGGTTTATATAGATTTCGGTAAACTGTTAGGATTATTCCTCGCATTTCGTGCTTCGATCTTGGCCCTCCACTTGGGCGCATGGTTTTCAAAACCATGGGTATGCTTAATACCATCAAATTCAAGCCCATAGAATGCAAAACCAGGGATTAAAACCATTAGAATAGGTGGTATTGGCTAGATTCAATGTTTCTACAATTCTGCTGATCTGGGCAATGCTTACGGACCGTAAGCAAGTCCCCATATGGTTCGTAAGGACCTAGCAGACCAGCAACTTTCACATATAGCAGATTTAGTCCCTGAAGCCCCAAACTTGATTTTCGATGCATTTTTTTACACGTTTAAGCCCCGTTAACCCCATTTCAAAGCTCAAAAATGAAGTTAAAATATAGGGAACTTAAAATATGCTCAAAAACATCTCGGATGTCGGTTCGTTTGGTCGTACGATTGCGTTGTTCGGTTAATTACGACGGAAGTTGTAACGAACGCAAAAACGATCCAAATTGAGCGACGAATGGAATTTTATCATACCAATCACTAAAATAAAATATTTTAATGATTACATAAATTTTTGGATGTTCAGATATATTCAGAACGTAAGATATGCGCAAAAATGCAAACTTATGCACTTTTTTACGCTTTTAGTCCCTATTGATCAAATAAGTTTATTTTACCATACCGAACCCCTCAAAGCCTATTTCTAAGCTATGTTAAGGATATTTAGGGTATTTTTAACTTATGATCAAGTTCCAGAATGTTCGTTTCTATACAAATCGGTAGGGCTGTAAACGAACCAAACGTTCGGCGAACAATTCGTAAACCATTCGGCGGGAAATTCGTTTGTGTTCGTTTGTTTATTAAACAAACGAACACGAACAAAAAAATTCATTTGTTTAGTTAAATGAACAAACACGAACAAAGGTGGCGTTCATTCGTTTATGTTCGTGAATGTTCGGTAACGTGTTCGCTTGTGTTCGATAGTTCATTAGTGTTTTTAGTTTTTATATTTATTTAAATATATCAAATTTATGACAAATTAAATATCTAATAAGTGACAGTGTATTATATATTCTGTTCATGAACGATTGTTTGTGTTCGTTTGTTTCCATTTGTGTTCATGAACATTAGTTTGTGTTCGTCAACGTTCGTTGCCTAAAATTAACAAACAAACACAAACGAACACGAACAAGTTCATATCCTTAACAAACGAACACAAACATAAAATCCCGTTCAATAAGTGTTCGTGAACGGTTCACGAACACGTATATTTTTTAACAAAAGAACATGAACAAGGTCTTGCTCGTGTTCGTTCGGTTCGTTTACAGCCCTACAAATCGGTATAGTTTCGCAGTTTGACACAAATAGTCCCTGCAATCGAACAAACTTGTTTTCAACACACCAAACCATCCAAAACTTATTTCTAAGTTTTGTGAAGGTTATTTAAGGTATGTTAAGCCTATGTCACTATTCCGGAGTGTTTGTCACGTTAAACTGACTGCGTTTATGCACCAGTTTGCGTATAACCTTCCAGAAAGCGATTTAAGGCTTGAAATCGAACTCGAATCGAATAGTAAAATCATCAAACACAAATACACATATAATAACACCAAAAAAATATAATAACACCAAAGCACATTGTTTTATTTATAATTAACATTGTTTTACATTGTACATTGATTACAAAGCACAGTTGTCACAGTCTCCCCTACTTTAGGAAATTTCGTCCCGAAATTTTAACTAGAGGAAACTTGTGAGAACAATTGCGGATATTTTACTTTCATTTGGTCCTCACGTTCCCAAGTAAACTCTGGGCCATGTTTGGACTCCCAGCGAACCTTGACCAATCGAATCCGTTTTTTCTTCAACTGTTTGACTACACGGTCCATTATCTCCACAGCTTTCTCGACAAAGTGCATCGTTTCATCAAATTGAATCTTGTCGAGAGGAATGTGAAGATCAGCATCAGCTAAACACTTTCGCAAGTTGGACACGTGAAAAGTCGGATGAATATTTTCAAGCTCTGGAGGTAGCTCTTGTCGATAGGCAACCTTTCCAATTCTTTCAACAATCTTAAATGGTCCAACATATCGAGGTGCAAGTTTTCCTTTCTTTCCAAATCTCACCACTCCCTTCCAAGGCGACACCTTGAGTAGGACACGGTCTCCGACTTGAAATTCTAAGGGCTTGCGTCGCATATCCGCATAATTCTAATTTTCTTGATTTTGTCTGTTGTTTCCAGAATGAACTCAGGTCCAGTAAGCTGAGCTTCACCGATCTCATTCCAACAGACAGGTGAACGACATTTTCGACCGTAGAGAGCTTCGAATGGTGCCATATTGATACAAGCATGATAACTGTTGTTGTAAGAAAACTCTATCAATGGCAGATGAGAATCCCAATTACCACCAAAGTCTTTCACGCATGCTCTAAGCATATCCTCCAAAGTTTGAATCGTCCTCTCAGATTGACCATCTGTTTGGGGATGATAAGCAGTGCTTAGATTTAGTTGGGTTCCCAAAGCAGATTGCATGGTCTTCCAAAAATGAGATGAAAACCGAGCATCACGATCGAAAATGATTTCCAAAGGAACACCATGTCGTGATACAATCTCATCAACATAAATCTTTGCAAGTTTATCAGTAGATAGATCCTCGTGAATCAGAATAAAATGAGCTGACTTCGTTAATCGATTGATAACAACCCATATCGCATCGTGACCTTTAGATGTACGTGGTAATTTAGTGATGAGATCCATTGCAATGTTCTCCCACTACCAAACCGGTATCTCTGGTTGTATAAGCAAACCAGAAGGTCGTTGATGTTCAGCCTTGACTTTGAGACAAGTTAGGCTTTTCGATACATACAAGGCAACATCCTTTTTCATACCAGGCCACCAATACTGAGTACGAAGATCCTTGTACATTTTATCAGCACTAGGATGGATAGAATATCGAGACTTGTGAGATTCGTCCATCACTAAAGTGTGAAGATCGTCTTGTTTCGGAATCCACAAACGATCCTTGAAATAGAGCAAACCATCGTCCTTCGCTTCGAGCTTAAGCTCAAGTTGAAGCGGTAACTCATATTTCAATAAGCCTTTGATCACACAAGATCGTTGAGCTTGAAGGACACGAGATTGAATATCGAATAGAGTTCAAACAGAATGAAGCTTGACTCGCTCCTTTCGACTAAGCGCATCAGCTACGACATTCGCCGTACTAGGATGGTAGCGAATCTCGCAATCATAATCATTTAAGAGCTCAACCCAACGATGTTGCCTCATGTTCAGCTCCTTCTGATTGAGAATATGCTGGAGACTTTTGTGGTCTGTGAAAACCACACACTTCGTGCCATAAAGATAATGTATCCAGATTCGAGAGCGAACACCACAGCTCCCAATTCAAGATCATGAGTCGTGTAGTTCTTCTCGTGCACTTTTAACTGTCTAGATGCATAAGCTATAACTTTACCTCGTTGCATAAGAACACAACCAAGGCCTAAATTAGATGCGTCACAGTAGACAACAAAATCATCGTTTCCTTCGGGCAAAGATAGAACAGGAGCATTGCAGAGCTTCTGTTTCAGCGTTTGGAACGCTTCTTCTTCTTTGGGTCCCCACTCAAAAGGCTTATTTTTCTGAGTCAAAGCAGTAAGGGGAACCGAAATCTTTGAGAAGTTTGAAATAAAGCGTCGATAATATCCAGCGAGACCAAGAAAAGAACGAATTTCTGTAGGTGTTGTTGGTGTGTTCCAATCCTTAATTGCAGCAATCTTGGATGGATCCACATGAATAGCCCGCTTGTTAACAATATGACCCAAGAACTGAACTTCCTTAAGCCAGAATTCACACTTGGAGAATTTGGCAAAAAGTTGTTCCTTCCACAGAAGTTCCAGTATCAAACGAAGGTGTTTCTCATGCTCGGCTTGAGACTTCGAATAAATGAGGATATCGTCGATGAACACAATGATGAACTTGTCCAAATAAGGTTTACAGACCCTATTCATTAAGTCCATGAAGATAGCTGGGGCATTCGTCAAACCAAAAGGCATGACAGTGAACTCATAGTGCCCATATCTTGTGCAGAATGCAGTTTTGGGAATATCTTCTACGAGAACACGAAGTTGATGATACCCAGAACGCAGGTCGATCTTGGAAAAACAGGTAGCACCTTGCAACTGATCAAAGAGATCATCGATTCAAGGTAGGGGATATCGATTCTTGATGGTAAGCTTATTAAGCTCATGATAATCGATACACATTCGAAAAGATCCATCTTTCTTTTTCACAAAGAGGACAGGAGCACCCCAGGGTGAATAGCTTGGACGGATGAATCCTTTATCAGATAACTCTTGAAGCTGCTTCGATAATTTTTGCATCTCAGACAGTGCAAGACGATAAGGTGCTTTCGCAATCGGGTTGGCATTGGGTACAAGGTCAATATGAAACTCGACTTGACGAACTGGAGGCAAACCAGGCAGTTCATCAGGAAACACCTCTGGATAATCCTGAACAATCAGAATATCCTGAATACTCTTGATCTTGCCTTTCTCTTTGGTGACATGTGCTAGAAAAGCAACATATCCTTTTCGTAAATACCTTTGGGCTTCCATACACGACATGTGTTTCAAACCACCAGAAGGTTTCTCGCCACGAACTTCCAGAACGTCGTCAAATGAAAGAGGAATACGAACAATCTTATCGAAACAAACCACCTCAGCATGATGTTTGGTTAAACAGTCTATCCCCACGATAATATCGAAACTCCCAAGTTGCATTGGTGTGAGGTCAATAGGAAAAAGATGCTTATCAAGGTTTAACTGACAATTACGAATAACAGAATCGAGAATAAAGGTTTCCTCAGTTTAGTTCTAGGTATCGCATGTAAAGGCTCAATAGATAACGAAACAAAACTTCTATCGGCACCAGAATAAAAAAGAATAGATGCAAGTTGATTGTTAACAAGGAACGTACCGTTAACAACTTCGTTGTAAGCTCGAGCCTCGTTAGAATTCAGATTGTACGCCCGTCCACGAGCAGGATTCACATTCACGTTTGCATTCGCATTCGCGTTCACCAACCTCGGACAGTTGTTGTGGAAGTGACCAAATTCACCACAATTGAAACATGAACCAGGTGGGAATCTAGCAGCATTCTCCTGAACTGGAGCTTGAACCTGAGCAGCTTGATTCTGACCCAAACGACAGATGTTGGCCAGATGCCCAAGTTTACCACACGTAGTGCATTGCTTGCAAGCTTGTTGTGCAACATGATGTCCGTTGCAGCGAGCACAGTGAGGTGCGGTACCAGCATACACTTTCTTTGCAGGAGGTTGAGTTGGTGGGTTCTGAGAAGTCTGTGTTGTTACTGCAAAATTCTGGGAAGCCTTGCGCTTCCTCGACTTTGTTGGTGCATATGTCTGTTGACTTCGTCTAATGTCTTGTATCGAGTCCTGTAACTAGATTGATAGGCCAAGGCGTGTTGTATAAAAGAAATGGGAAACAGGCCGGAACTAGTCATCTCACACGAACTGACCAGTTCGTGCGACCTGGACCCACCTCGTGTGAGTGGTTCGTACGACCTGGGCTTCCCTATATATAATGAGTCTTGGGTTGTCAGTTGTAACATTCTGATTCCGGAGACAAAGTGCTGCCGAAGTGTCGTACGATCTGTAATCATTATTGAATCAATCTAAACAACAGTTAAAGTGATTCTAAGTGTTAAACAAGCTGCAATCATGTCCGAATCATTGAATTCCGCCTCTGGTTTGGATTAGAACTCTTCTGATCAACTCATTTAATCGATTCAACGATCCTACAAGTGGTATCAGAGCTCAGGAGGAAGAGTTCTTACCATTTTAGCTTGTTTTCACAGAAAAAATCTAATTTCTACTCATTCTTCTACACTTTTTCATCAAATTAACTGAGTTTTTATGGTTAAAATGAACTGATTTTGTAATATAACACGTAAAACTGAGTTTTAATCGATCCTTGAATAAATCAGACCTAAAATCATCTCAGATCGTTCGACAAACTTTCCGATCGTGTGAAAATGTCTCCAGCTCACACGGATTGAACCCAGTTCGCACGGTTTGAACTCAATTCAGGTCGCACGACTTGAAATTTAGGTCCAGGTCGTTTGGAAGTTAGACCAGGTCATGCAAATTGATCCAGTTCGTTTGAACCTGACCTAGCTCGTTTGGAAGTGTATCAGGTCGTTTGAGATATTACCAGGTCGTGTGAAACTAGGTCCATTTCGCACGAGTTGATTCCTGGTCGTATTAAATACCAGATTATTTGAACTCAGTTCGTTTGAACTCCAGCTCGCTTGAACATTGTGCTTTTGTGAACTTTTGACACCGAAACATGGATTCTGAATTTTACAATGTGTTTGCTACTGCCCCGGCTACTCCTGTTACCGTTGCCGAAACTGTTGGAATCGAAAATGAAACAGGAACTTTCCAAAAGCCTCCGAAGCTTATGTACATTGAGGATTTTAAAGGATGGCAAGATCGTTTTGAAAACTGGGTGCAAGCTAACAAGTTTGATGCATGGGTACCAAAAGATGATCTTGAAAATGAAAAACCATTAAGTCAATTTACACCGGAAGAAAAATTAAGATACACCAGTGAAAAGATGATGATTAGCATTCTCCAACAAGCGGTAAAAGAAGATATCTTTGTTTTGCTTCAACATGAGGGAACTTCTTGATCAATTTGGAGAGCGTTGATTAAAAAGTTTAAGGGTAGTGCTGATATGATAAAAAATAAACGTGCATTACAAAAGAAATCTTTTGATATGTTCACAACTCTTGAAGGTGAAACAACAAGAACGATTATTGAGAGATATTGTCATCTTGTTATGGAAATGAAAAGGTTGGACATCAAGAAAGAAGATGATGAATGGGTTGATAAGCTAGCCGATGCGTTACCACAGAATGAATGGGGAACATATCTGTTGATTTTAAAACATAACCGACAATTTGAAGATATGAATTTGAGTAAGTTTATCCAAAAGTTGGAAGAACATGAGCTAGCAATGCGAAAAACTGCTACAATGAGAAGTCCGGGTGCTCAACAGGATGTGAGTTTATACTATAGAGGAAGCAAAGTTGAAACCACTCCAAGTCCAAAGATTCAGACTGTGTTCAGTGCTGATGGTGTTTCCGAAACAAATACAAACAATACAAATCAGAGCAGTGGATATTCTTCGTCTTATACAAGTTTTGAACCAAATTTCTCAACACCAAGTTCTCAACAACAAAGTTCAACAAATTTGCAATGCAATGTGCCATTAAACATTCAAAATGGTAAAAAATTCTCTCCAGATATTGCAAAGCAACACATGGCATCTCTTATTACTGTGTTAGAGTCGTATGAAAGCTTAGTTGCTGGAAGAATCGGAAATCCGATGCTTACTAAAGAGGATTATGACCAGATTGATTCTAAAGAACTTGAGTTGATGGACATCAAGTGGTGTTTAGCTAGTGTTTTGAGAAGAGTAGAAAAATTCAAACAAATCACCGGTAGATATGATCTTCGTGAAGCTGCTACATCTCAGCTAGGTTTTGACAAATCGAAGGTTACTTGTTTTAGTTACCGAGAAAAAGGGCATTTTAAACGAGAATGTACAAACAGAGAAGCAACCGGAAGACAAGATCCTTTTGGAAACAACGATTATCATCGAAAAGCAATTTATCATCAGGTTGCTCAACAACCATATCAACAACAATCTTCACACTCAAATAGTATTCAAATTGAAGATGGAAAAAAGAGAGACTGTTATGGTCTGATAGATCAAGAAGATGAAAGGATTCCGAAAGATTTCAACTGGGATGATTATGATCCTTCTAGACCTTCATTTTCTAAAGCATTTGTTGCTCGAATGTTTGAAGAAGAATCAGTCAAATCTAAGAACAGTCCGAGAAGACAACCGATTTTTAAGTCATTAGGAAGTGATGCAGACATTGATGATGAGGAAGAGTATATTAACAAAGCTAGAAAACAATTGGATTCTTATAGTTTTAATTTGTTTTTTGCAGATAAAATCGAGATGTTGAAAGAGAAAAGGGCTGTTAGACTGAAGAGAGAAATGGAAGCAAGAAGGGTTGCTGAAGAACAGACTAAAGTTCAGATGGAAGCTGATAAAGCAAAAGTTGAAGAAAAACCAACAGAGAAGGTCGAGGTTGAGGATAATGAAGTGAAGATGGAAGTTGAGAAAGAAGCGATTCTGATTGAAAAGGTGGTGGGGAAAATAGTGGAAAAATCATCAAAGTTGAAACAATTGTTGAAGTGGAAAAGATTGTAGAGGTTGAAAAACCTTGTACTAAGTGTTTAAAACCTTGCAAAGATTGTGCTGAAAAAGATACAAAGCTTGCTGAATTGGAGAAGCTCAAAGAGAATTTATTGCATAATGTGAGAAGCATAAAGGAATCATATGATCTCCTAAGCAGCAAAGTAAATTTGTACAAAGGAGCTTGTGATGAGGATATTCAGATGAAGAATCTTCTGAAAGCAACAGTTCTTCAAAATCAAACTGCAATCAATGAATATATTGAGATGAATGCTGAGCTGAAACAAGAATTGGCAGCAATAAAGATTGAAACCGAAAGAGTGAACAATTTACTTCGAAGTTATCAAAGTTCAGAGTATGTTATTGATCGCATCTATCCCGCTGTTGCAGCTCATAAGTTTGCAGACGATGAAGGAAATTCTGGTAAGAAAACTTGTTTGAGTCACCTTCACAACATCCGATACTGATCATGAGTCCGAGTTAATTAAGAAAGTGGTCGATCAGGTGTTGGATAAAGATGAAGAGTCAAATTCAGAGTCTAAATCTGAAAACTCGAGTTCATCAGACAAAAGCTCGAGTTCACCGGCTAAAAGGGTTTACAATAAAGATTTTCTGATGTCACAACATGTCACACCCCTTTCTAAGGAGGAAGCACGAGGTGTGATCATGAAAGGTTCTTATTGCATACGAATGGTAAACATACTACATGCTCGTTAAAATAACTTCAAATACCAATGACATTACATAACTGAAATCATTATTTAAGTGTTTACATCACAAGACAGCATTTTGTCTGAAAAGTTTACAACTTTATTCAAAGGTAAACATAAACAACATCCATGAGCAAGAGTATGACCGCGCGCACATCCACTTTAGTTACTTGAAATACATGTGAGTTTTTGGAAAATCGTCAACATAATGTTGGTGTGAATTCATGCAGTTTCTGTATTGAACGTTTGTATACTTTGTATGAAAACATGGTATGTAATTTGTATAAATCAAGTATTCCTGTAAGTATCAAGTTTGTTAATGGGTTGCAAGGCCATTAACATGTGACACGACATAGGAAGCATCCAAACCATAGACATTTTTCTAGTTGTCGATTCACGACGGAGAAACAAAAGCACTGCTTGGCACTAGTTATCACAAAGAGTGTGGCTGCCCGAAAACCCGTTAGATCTAACCTTTTGTTCTGCGGTCTTAGTATGTACACGATTAATGGTGCTTCTGGTACCCTATTCGCGACACTATTTCAAGTATCATTCCAGATTTCTTGTATCCATCATACCATAACTCGTGTATTTTCCCCAAGTTTAAAAAGTATGTAAAAGTTTAAAAGTGGGGACATATTCTCACTTTTCTGTAAACATTTTGTAACATGTACTTCACCCCCGAAGTTATAAAACTGAAAACAGTTAAAAGAGAGGGGGGGCATGAACTCACAACTTTGCGTTTCTTGCGCCGCAAACTTCACCGGGTTTGCTTATATAGCGTCGTGACCTATACGTGTTTTATTTACGTTAGTCACTAGACTTGTATCGCACAAGTACAAGTCACCATCTTTTATGTATTTGTTCTTTATGTGTTAAAAATAATTTATATTTTTAACAATGTATCTTACTTATATTATTTTCTCAAAAAAATAAATATAAGTATCTTGTATTTTTCACCCGAGTTATGTATTTTGTCCAAAACTTCATTTCATGTTCATAACTTGTCCAACTTACGTAATCTATCAAGTAATATATTTTCATAAATATATTTTCCTTTATTTGTCTAAGCATGTTGTATGTGTATTTTGTATTTTCACTCCTTAGGAGTATTTAGTGTATTTTCAAGTCCTAACACACTATTTACACATAATACATACTACATACACTTAGCACAAAATTTGGTGATCAATAAATATATATATTTTCCTCAAAAATATACATACTTAATATCAATTTTTATTTTGAAGAAATCATCATTTCTTAACTTGAAGTTTACATAGAAATTAGGGAAACCTTGGTAAATGCTTTTAGGTAAAGTTTTAGGGAATAAGTTTCACCAAAACTTATATTTTTCTAGTGTCAAAATTTATAGAAATTTTGACATAGTTTACCCTAAAAATGGAGGTTTCCCATGTTTTCAAAACATGTGTTTATTTTCTTTTAAAATCATCACAAAAATCAACAACTCATTCAACACTTACCGAGTGTCAAAATCAAGTATATTACACTATATCATGAACTTGAAGTTTTTGTAAAAACTTATAGTAACTTACCATGTTATTTAGTAGGTTGGGTTACCCGTAAAACATGGTTATTCGTTTGTAAATCACATTCTTGAAAGATCTAGTCATTTACAACTTGTAAGATGATTTTTCTAAAAATATTTCTTTGGTATTTTTCTTGTTACAATCATATTTCTAGTCTTGTTCAAACACTAAAAATATGATTAGTTTATTTAGAAACCATGAGTTTGTAAATCTCATAAATAAACTTGGTTTCTTGGGAAAATTATCTTTGTAATCATCTATTTACAAGATTTGTATTTTTGTTTAACCATCTTAACATATGAAAATCACTTTCATCATTCAAGTTCATGAAGGCATAAAGTATGATGATCTTGGTCTTTCACAAGATCACCACTTTAACTTACTAGATCATGTGTTTAATCACAATCTAGTAGGTTTCTTATGATGTCTAACATCACTAACACTAATAATTAATCAACAAGAAGCAAATCAACATATTCAACATGTATTCTTATGTATTTAAGCTTATGTTAGAGTATCATAATCATGTTCTTTTGTGTTCTTGTGATTAACAATTTTCATCATCTTTAAACCACCAAAATAGAAGTAAACAACTGATAAGAAGCTTACAACTAGCACAAGGGCTAGGGAAGAACACAAGTGGTTGAAGATGACAAATGGGTTGGTTAAAAGCAATTGGAGATGGTTCTTCAAGATTCACAGGCTCCTCACTTCGTTAGACACCTTCTTGCACCTCTAAATGAACTTGAAATGGAGGATGAATGGATGAAAGAGGTGGTGATGAGGGTGGTGGCTCACGGCCGTGGGGGAGAGAGAAGGGAGGAGGGAGGTGTGGTGTGGTGAATGAAAGTTCCAGATCTTTTATAACCATTTAATATCTTGTGAGATCATATAATATCTTGTAAGATCATATCATATCTTGTGAATCAAAGGAAATCTAAGAAAGATCAAATAGGATATTGGCAAGATTTTGGCAAATATTTGGTGGGGTCACCCTCATGTGACCGTCCACTATTTAGGGGGTGGGGGGGGGGCAAAGTGTAACTTCCAATCTCTAATTTCATAAACAAGTAAGTTTTCAAGTGTATAGTTTAGGGACTTGATGTGTTATTATGTTATAAGGGGTGTTATGGTGTTCGGGGACCATAACTAGTTCAGAAACATTAAAACAATGCTTCTAGTAATATTTTGATGATCCGGGTAATGTCCGGTTGTTCGGTTAACTACCGGTTCGTTAAAGTGCTAAATTGCACCGTTTAGTGTCCTTTAAGTATCCTTATGTGACCCTTTTAATTCCCAACACTTAGGAGGGTATTCTGGAAAATAAAACATGAATTCTGCATAATATTTATGTGATAAAAAGCTGATTATAGCTGATTTGTGTAGAATTCTGCATTTAAAGTACGTTTCGGTTGCTTTTTAGTTCATATTCTAGCTTCCAGAAAGTCTATATATTAACCCTTGTATACATATTTGGGTTTTAATGTATTCTTGACATTGGACCTACACCTAGGCTCCAATTCTATTGTCTGACTGCTTTCTGCAGAATTGTTGACACAATGTGTCTTACCAGTGAGTTACTAGTACGCTATCATTAATGCATAAAGCAATATTCGTAGTATAAAACGTGCATGAATTCACAAGTATAGCATGTAATCAACCAGTGTTGACATTTAAGCACATAACTGCATATATTTAATATTAATTAAATTGTACGGAAATTACCGGTTTTGTGCCAGTTGCCACACAAAAAAATTTGAATGACGAAACATTTAAAGTAGCATATACTTTGAATGATTCTGACAAATTATATTCTGATGAAGAATTTTCATTAAGAAGTGTTAAAACTGACATGATTAACAAGGTTTTCAAATTAACAGAAATTATTATTTCTGAAATAAAAGATGTAATCTTACTGAAAAACCTAAAAAGTACACTACAAGAGTTCAACAAAGATTGAACAAGAAAAAGGGTTACAGTTCTGGTTCGGGTTATCGAAAGAAACCAAACCATAACAGCAATTTCAAAAAGAAAGGATTAGGTTTTATTCCACCTGAAAATCATAAAAATGAGAAAAATTATAAACCAAAAACTAAATTTGTTTCAGGAGCAAGTTCTGAAGAGGAGAAGTAGAAACCTTTCTGGAGACAGTCAAACAAGGAGTTTCTCGGTGAAAAGCAAAAGAATATGTTGAAGGAATTTGAACCGAAAGTTGAAAGAAGAACCTGTTTCAAATGTCAAGAGGTTGGACATATTGCTTGGAATTGCTCAAACTCCACCAACACAAAACAGGGAGTTTCTTCTAACTCTAAATTGAAAGAAAAATGTGTTGATAAAAATGAACAACCAACAGAGAAATTTAAGGAGTTCAAAAATTCGACTTTCAAAGTTGGTGAAAGTTCGAAACATTTTTACAAAAGAAGAGCCAATTTAAACAAACAAAAAAGGATTGCTAAGAAATCAGAGGTTGTTTCTGGCAATGAATCCGATTCATCAAAATCAGAGGAGCCATCTATTGTGCTAAATGATTAGAATTTCGTTCCAACAATGGATGATGAAAACTTTCCACCATTGTCAAACGGAAACTTGAAATAAAAAGTTGGTAAGATTGAGATTTCAGATCAATTCTTCTCTGATAAGAAAGAATTTGATACTGAAAAAGCTTTTAATGGTAAAGTGCTACATATTTTTGGTAAGATGGCTGATGGGAAGATGAAGGGAGTAAAATAATTTTATGAATCGAATGTTGTTAAACCAAATGATGATGGTTCACCCATGATTGATCAGGCATGGGTGAGATTCTTTAAAAAGTAAAATCCTAACTTGCCGGAGCTCCCAAGTTGGTAATCGTGGAGCAGGAATCGGCATCTTTCTTAGAATTGAAAAATGTTTTTGTTAAAAACTTACAAGTGTTAAATTTTACAAGTGGTAATTGGAAAACAAAGTGATGAATGAATCCCCGATCCTATAAGTGAAATCAACAAAACTAATTTTTCGAAAAAACCATTTTGATGAAAATAAACTTAAGTGTTTTGAAATCATAATGGGAAAATAGTTTGTTGTCAGGGGGAGTTCTGATTGTTTATGCCAAGTGGATGGCGAATTGAATCAATTCACATCAGTTTGTCATTTTATTTGTACAGTTTTATTTTCAAATTTTTCTGGAAAATAAAAAATTGAAACATATTTTTGATTTTAGGAGGAGTAAAAAATTTAGAAATTTTGAAAATTTGAAAAATCCAAAAACATGATAAAATTTCTAAAAGCCAAAAACATCGAAAAATCAAAATGATTTTTGTTGTGAAAAAGAGGAAATGATAGTACATCAGTAGATAATCACAGTACGCTAAAAAATTGGAAAGTTAAAATGTGATAAACGATCTCACTGATGATATGCCAGTAGGTTTTTACACGCTTAGTAGATTGTTTTCGAGATATAAACTTAAATATCAAATACTTACTTATTTCGTGGGGAACATCTCTCGGATATATAGGTAACCCCTGAAATCTTGTTTGAAGGGCTTTCTATTTCTGACATACTAGGTCTTTGTGCGTGATGATATCTGGGGTATTATACCAGGACTTCGGATTTTGCGGGAGCAATAGCCTAGTCCTCGTATAATACTTTGCACTGCTTTAATCATAAAGCCCACCCTCAGCATAAAAAATGATGAAACATTGGAAAATGCTAATCATATGTTGTTGAAGAAAAGATTCTCTAAAGGGAACACACTTAAAGTCGAGCCATCATCTCTCTGATTTTGCGGAAGCAATAGCCTGAGCTCGCATGGCCTCGCATTTACCCCTTACAGATATCATTAGTGTACATTCACCTGTAAGACTGAATATAGGAGTCTGGATACGGGAGTATATTCTGAGGTGGGACACGCGAATAAGTTTAAGTTCTTAAAACATTAATCTCGTATCTCGAATCAATTGAACTTTGTGTGAAAATTTAAGTGGATCAGTATACTGACAATCTAAGTGAATCGTTTAGAACTTATAGTGTTTAAAGTTCAACGATGCTAGTGATTTGTTAAAAACTGATATGATCCTCTTACACAAACTCACAAAAATATTGTCTGTAAATATTTCTTTACTGCTTTTCATTAGTATGTTTTAGCATAAAATTTTGAAAAATTCAAAAAAAAAAATTATTTCATCTTATTTTCGACAACTGATGTTGAAAAGCTGATTTTCAAAATTCCGAGTGCTAAACATGATGAACAACAGTGGGTTGGGAGAGTGTGTTTGAAATGAAAAATGAAGTTAAAGTTTGAGATATTTTGAGAAATGTTTTGAAGCTGATTTTAGTGTTAGTTAATCAAGGTCATTAATTTGAACTTGATATAACTATTATTGATTGAATGATACTTACATGTGGTTTCTAAATTTGTTAAATTTTAAATGTGTGAAATTTACTTTTGGGTAGAGTTTGGGCAGGTAAGTAGCTTTGAAAGAGCTAGGTTTCGACTCCTGAAGACTTTCTGTGTAAGCACATACAGATTACGATCCCGGAACAACTTAAGGGGGAGTCTGTTAGCAAAGGGGAGTTTGAAGTCTAAAAGAGCCAGACTCTAATCCTGGAACATTGCTCGAGATAGAAGCTGCTGAAGCTGATGACCTTAAGGAATCAAGAGATCTGATCAAGAGAATTAGAGAGAGAATAGAGCCAGATTGAGATTCTGATAAGAGAAAGATAGAGATTGAAGGATGCTTACAGAGAAAGATACTTTGGAAAGATCGAGAAGACCGATCAAGACTGAAGACTCAATACACTGAAGACTCGTCAACATCCAAGGGGGAGTTTTTTGGTGCATATGTCTGTTGACTTCGTCTTATGTCTTGTATCAAGTCTTGTAACTAGATTGATAGGCCAAGGCGTGTTGTACAAAAGAAATGGGAAACAGGCCAGAACTAGTCATCTCACACGAACTGACCAGTTCGTGCGAACTGGCTACATGCCAGTTCGTGCGACCTGGACCCACCTCGTGTGAGTGGTTCGTGCGACCTAGGCTTCCCTATATATAGTGAGTCTTGGGTTGTCATTAGTAACATTCTGATTCCGGAGACGAAGTGTTGCCGAAGTGTCGTACGATCTGTAATCATTATCAAATCAATCTAAACGACAGTTAAAGTGATTCTAAGTGTTAAACAAGCTGCAATCATGTCCGAATCATTGAATTCCGCCTCTTTTTTGGATTAGAACTCCTCTGATCAACTCATTTGATCGATTCAATGATCCTACAGACTTCTTCGAAGACTCACCCTTCTTCTTACCCTTACCCTTGTCTTTAACAGAATCGGCCGACTTCTTTTTGTCATCCTTACGGGTAAGTTTACCCTTCCTGACTTGAGACTCAGTCAGGGTAGCAGATAACTTGATTGCTTGACGAACAGTGGTAGGATTACTGCCAGTCACAATGTCTTGCACAGAATCAGGAAACCCATCGATATACCTCTCTATTGCCTTTTCCAATGGGGTAACCATAGTAGGACACAACAAACTGAGCTCCTTATAACGATCCGTATACGCACGGTGTTCACCCCCATCTTGTTTCAGATCGTCAAACTCTCGTTCCAAAGCTCGAATTTCATGACGGGGACAGAACTCTCTCATCATGAGAGCTCGAAGCTCTTCCTAAGTTTGTGCCATAGCCACATCAGCACCCCTATCGCGCATAACACCGTTCCACCATGTTAGAGCACGCTTCTCGAACACACTTGATGCAAATTCAACCTTACGCTCATTCGGACATTGCATATGTCTGAATGTGCTCTCGATACTCTCGAACCATTGCAGGAGCGCAGTTACTCCTTGAGACCCAGAAAACTTCAACGGTTTCACAGAATTGAAATTCTTGAAACTACACTGAGCAGTATTGTTGTTATTATTGTTGTTGTTGTTGTATAATTGATGGATCTGGGTCACTACGCCCGGAAGCACTGCAGCCATTTGCTGAGCGACAAGGGCTGCGACTTCCTCATTAGTCATAGGTTGTGCATCACATCGAGGAGGCATCGTCTAAAAAGAATAAGGAACATGAGAAACAAGTGAAATCGACTATTGGAAAAACAAAAGAGGTATTGAAAACATCGACGAAATGCAAGGAAGGCGATCATTCGTTCGTTACCTCGAACAAACAAACGACACGCAGTGACTAATCAAAGTAAATGAGTCAAAATAATGTATCGCGAAAACATGCTAGCCTATAAGTGAACACTCACCCCAAGAGTTCCCAGGTAAGAGTGACTGGTCTGATTATGTGGATTTGTACGAACACTCTAGCCTTAGACAGAAAACTCAGGGTACAGGCATTCACTCTTCCAGATTGCATGTGTTCACATTATAAGACCCAAACTTTGATGAGATTTTGAAAACTCAGAAGGCACAAAGCCAAAAATGAATCAAACTGGAAGGGTTCAAAACCTTATAATCAATCATCCAAGAATAGATGATTAATTTTTGAAGCGGATTCAGAATTTGTGTTCGCATTGCGGTTATCACCTAAGGATAGGCGACGGTTTTGTTTTTAAAATCTAAACACAAGAAAACTTGCGTTGGGGTCCTAGAAAGTTATAGTCTAGGTCAAAGCATTACTAATAACCTAATTCCCTATAACCATTGGCTCTGATACCAACTTTTCTGTCACACCCCGACCACGTAAAACAACAAATCGTGGCGGAAATGTCGGGGAGTGTTGTAACAGAATTATTGTTTCACAACCATGGATACAAAAAGTTTCGTTTTATTGATTCGTTAAGTAATTTACATTGTCTTAAAGTTAAACAAACAAGTTACACATCAACTATCATTGTTATTATGTCACTAAGGCCTTGTCCAGGTCCTATGTGAACATGCATCCTAGCAATCAACATCATGTGTGACAAATGGCAAATAACCGGAAATTCCGTACAGTCTAATCACTATTCTTAGTATATAATCTCATGCAATTAGCATAATTTAATTACGTAACGGTGTCGTACATTAGACGACAATGTTAGGACAAGAAAACAATGATATAACATTTATTGGTTTTCGTCGTATTGCGAAACCAATTAAACAATTTCCTAAAAGTGTTGGTAAAAAGTGCTACGCGCACTATTCACGGTTACACTATTCATGCCAACAAAACCGTGAAAACAGAACGAAACAAGGAAAAACGACACACGGATGACATAACTGAGTCCGTTTATATAAGAAAACACTAATACGAAAACATATCTTACAAAGATATAAGACTTTCTGGTACAACGCCCTAATCGCTAAATCGTCCGTTTCACTAAAAATAAGACAATTTTAACTTGTACAAAATAATAATTTAGCATTTCCGGGACTCCGAAAATATGACAAATGATGACAAACATATGGAAACAATATGAGGATATTAATGGGGTATTCGAAACATAAGCTCTCGACACTGCGTTGCAACCCCCACAACTTGTCCGTTTCTGCACCGACAAGCTAATAAACGACATTTCCAACATCGAAAACAACCAAATGAAAGCTTTAGTGAACTAGTTAAGCTTATTTTGGGATTCAAAATAACTTCATACATCTTTTAAATGCGGAATGACAACTTACGGCAAACTTCCGTCGGTACGCCACAAAAGTGCCGTAAACTAGCCAACGGCGAAACGAAAAGCATTCAAAGTATCAAAACATGATTTCTACTAGTTTAGTGAACTAGTTAATGTTAATTTATGTTCCGAATCACTAATTACCCCCTAATGGTGAAAGATTACCCTAATCACCATACTTAGCCTAATTACCAAAATATCTACATGTTTAAGACATTTTTATAAAAATGTTACACTTTACCCCCCCCCCCCTCATATTAACGATTTTTTTTGTTATGTGGGTCCCACACTCATTAACAACTTGCAAATATCTAGATATTTACTCCATTTGAGCAAGTGGATGATGTTGGTGATTAATTAACAACTTACTAACTAAGTAACTAGATATTTATCATACTTTTACACCTTATCTTTCACACACATAAGAACTCTTTCAATCTTCATCTTTTCACCAAGAACACCATCCAAAAACCCATTTCATTTTATCATTTCTTTGATGATCAACATGGAGTTTCACGGCACATAAGGTGATCTAAAGCATTTACAAGTTAAAGGAAGCTTTTTCATCCATTCAAGAGTCTTATACCATCAAGATCATCATCTTCTTAGTTCTTTATCATCACCTAGATCATCCCTAGCCACAAGTGCTAGAAGTGAGCTTCTAAATCTCTTAGTTTCATATTTATTTTTGTTTATGATTGTTAAAATTTCATGTTATAACTAAATAATCATACATAATAATATGAAAATACAAAGAAGCAAAAATAATAATCATGATAATATGTTTGTTTATGTGGTGATTTGAGACTTATTACTTGTTTATTTGAGCTAGTTATGATGAACATCATATATAAACTTGTTAGATGATGTTTAAAAACATAATCTAACAAGTATACATGAAAGTGATAAAATGGTTTTTGTTAAACATAAAGGTTAATTGGATGATCATATTCTTTGGTGTTGTTAATGTATTTAGTGTTTTTCATCAAAAACAATACTTTTACAAAATTATAAAAAGAAACATACAAGTTGAAATTTTTGTAAAAGTGGATGAAACTAGAAGTAAACATGGACTTTGATCTAGTTAACATATGTTATGATCATACCAAAAATCCTACATGATTTTGAGATCATTTAATGAGGTTATGTTATAAATCTCATGTGTTATTCTTTAAGAATGTTATGAGTAAATTGATTGGTGAATTCGAAAAGAAAATGATATGTTTATTTAAACATGGTAAAGTTTATATTTCAAAGGAAACTATGGCCAATTTTTTTTACTAGAAATCATGTGTTATAAAAATGGTCATGTTTTAACAAAATCTTTACAAGAATACAAGATTAGAAAGTTGGTCTTTCTAAAAGCAAAAATGAGTATAAATATATATTTTTGGTAAAATATATATTTAGTGATTTTAACAAGGTAAGTGCTATGTGGTATTTGATGTATTAGTTATATATATATCAAAGATAGGTACTTGATTACAATGGTTATTATTAACATGGAATGACTACCTGATAACCGAACCGAAGTCTTCTGTCATGAGAAGATCATTCGCCTACCACTACCGAACGAAGAGACATTTGTTATTCATGGAGAGAAGCACGACACACCATTGCGGACCATAAATTGCATGAAGGCACAAAATTGCTTACGGAAAGGTTGTATTACCTTTCTAGCACTTTTTGTCGACAAGAAGGCCGATGGGCCTCAGATAACAGATATTCCTGTGGTAAAAGAATTCCCTGAAGTCTTTCTTGAAGACTTGCCAGGACTACCACCATATCGACAAGTCGAGTTTCACATCGACTTGGTAACGGGAGCCACACCCATAGCCAGATCTTCATATCGATTAACACCTTCTGAACCTTGTAGTAGACCGAATAAGGAGGTTGTGAGTCCATAACCCCCACTCTTTACCATTATACATTTTTATAAAGGTTTTGGGGGTGAAAAGACATGCGAGATTTGAAAAAAAAAAATGCATAACATTTCAATGAACGAAAATTCATATTTCTAAACCATGTTACAAATGAATTTCCAACTAACTCAGATGGTTTAAGAAAGATTCTAGCTTCTACTCCAAGATAGACTTACGATCGGAGTATCATCAATTATGTATTCAAGAGGAAAGCATACCGAAAACGGCTTTTCGGACTCGTTACGGTCATTACGAGTTTCTCGTTATACCTTTTGGTTTAACGAACGCACCAGTGATCCTTATGGATTTAATGAATCGCGTGTGCAAGCCGTATCTTGACAAATTCGTCATGATATTCATTGATGACATATTAATATACTCAAGATCAACGGATGAGCACGAGCAATAGTTGAGAACCATTTTAGATCTACTAAAGAAGGAGAAACTATACGCGAAATTTTCCAAGTGCGAATTTTGGATTCGCGAGGTATAATTTCTCAGGCATGTAGTGAACGAGAAAGGCGTTCAAGTAGAGACAGCTAAGATTGAAGCAAATGAGAATTGGGAAGTGCCCAAGACTCCAACTGAAGCCCGACAAATTTTTATTTTTTTTGAGATTAGCGGGATATCATCGGAGATCTATTGAGATTTTTTTTTAAATTACTCAATTGCTAACCTCCCTCACCCAAAAAGAAAATAAATGCGCCCCAATCGAAAAACAAAAAATAGCATTACAACTTATTCTTAAGATTGGTGCATAGCATTTTACAATCTTATCATTATCCGACGATACCGATGACTTTGTTGTAAACTATGATGCTTCGCATCAAGGATTGGGTTACGTACTCGTGCAACGTGAAAAGTTATCGTGTACACGTCGCGCCAATTAAAAAGTTCATGTGAAGAAATATACCACTCTCGACCTTGAGTTAGGCGCGGTGGTATTCGCTTTAAAAATTATGGCAACATTATTTATATGGTACTCAATGCATTATTTTCACGGATCATAAAAGTCTTCAACATATATTCAACCAAAAAGAAATAAATATGTGTCAACGATGTTGGGTTGAATTGTTGAACGACTATGATTATGAAATAAAGTACCATACGGGCAAGGCGAACGTTGTACCTAACGCCTTGAACCGCAAGGAGCGAGTTAGAACACTGAGAGTTCAAGCATTAGAGAAGATGATTCACAAGCGCTCAAAGAAGAGCATATTCAAGAAGAAACACTTCGAGGCATGAAGGAACAATTAGTGCCGAAAGTAGATGGAACTTTGTACCTTATGGGTCGAAATTGGGTTCCATTCTTTGGCGGCTTTCGAGATGATATTTTGAGGAAACACATAGGCCTAAGTATTGAAAGAATACTATTGGTAGCCTAACCTCAAAAGTGATCTCGTGACTTATGTCGGAGAATGCTTGACTTGTGCGAAAGTTAAGGTCGTATAGCAAAATCCCTCGGACTTGTTACAACAACCCGAGATTCCCGTTTGGAAATGGGAACAAATATCGATGGACTTCATTACGAAGTTACCCAGGACCTCATGCGGCCATGACATGATATGGGTAATCGTCAATAGATTGACAAAGTCCGCACACTTCTTACTGATTCGGGAGAAGTATAGTACTGAGAAACTAGCGGAACTCTATCTCAAAGAAATAGTGGCTCGTCATGGAGTGCCTATTTCAATCATTTCAGACCGAGACGGTCGTTTTGTTTCTAGAATTTGGAAATCATTTCAACAGGCCTTTGGATCTCATTTGAATCTAAGTACGGCCTTTCATCCACAAACTGACGGCCAGAGCGAACGGACAATCTAAACACTCGAAGATATGCTTCGTGCATGTGTTATGGATTTAGGCGGCAATTGGGATACTCATCTACCTTTAGTTGAGTTTTCCTACAAAAACAGCTACCATATTAGTATACAAGCTGCACCGTTTGAAGCTCTTTATGGCCGAAAATGTCGCTCTCCGCTATGTTAGGCGGAAACAGGCGATAGTCAATTAATTGGTCCGGAACTAGTCCAAGAGACTACGGATAAAATTTTTCAGATCCAAGATCGTATCAAGACGGCTCGCGATCGACAAAAGAGCTACGCATATAAGAGACGGAAACCATTATCTTTCGAGGTTGGAGACAAAGTCTTGTTGAAAGTCTCGCCTTGGAAAGGCGTAGCGAGGTTCGGTAAACGTGGAAAGCTTAACCCACGTTACATTGGACCATTTGAAATCTTAGAAAAGATTAGCACTATTGCCTACAACTTGAAGTTACCAGACGAACTAAGCAGTGTACACGACACATTTCATGTGTCGAATCTTAAGAAGAGTCCAACACAAGAAACGGTTATCATCCCGGCGGATGAAGTTCACATTGATGACAAACTTCAATTCACCGAAGAACCTGTTGAGGTCATGGACTGGAAGGTCTAGAAAACACGGAGAAGTCGAATCAAATTAGTAAATGTACGTTGGAACTCTCGACACGGACCCGGGTATACTTGGGAACGTGAAAAATCAAATCAAAGCCAAATACCATCACCTGTTTGAGTAGTCTCCTACAAAGGATGACTCAGTTTGAATTTCGGGACGAAATTCTCAATAACAGGGGGAGAATGTGACAAATGGCAAATAACCGGAAATTCCGTACAGTCTAATCACTATTCTTAGTATATAATCTCATGCAATTAGCATAATTTAATTACGTAACGGTGTCGTACATTAGACGACAATGTTAGGACAAGAAAACAATGATATAACATATATTGGTTTTCGTCGTATTGCGAAACCAATTAAACAATTTCCTAAAAGTGTTGGTAAAAAGTGCTGCGCGCACTATTCACGGTTACACTATTCATGCCAACAAAACCGTGAAAACAGAACGAAACAAGGAAAAATGACACACGGATGACATAACTGAGTCCGTTTATATAAGAAAACACTAATACGAAAACATATCTTACAAAGATATAAGACTTTCTGGTACAACGCCCTAATCGCTAAATCGTCCGTTTCACCAAAAATAAGACAATTTTAACTTGTACAAAATAATAATTTAGCATTTCCGGGACTCCGAAAATATGACAAATGATGACAAACATATGGAAACAATATGAGGATATTAATGGGGTATTCGAAACATAAGCTCTCGACACTGCGTTGCAACCCCCACAACTTGTCCGTTTCTGCACCGACAAGCTAATAAACGACATTTCCAACATCGAAAACAACCAAATGAAAGCTTTAGTGAACTAGTTAAGCTTATTTTGGGATTCAAAATAACTTCATACATCTTTTAAATGCGGAATGACAACTTACGGCAAACTTCCGTCGGTACGCCACAAAAGTGCCGTAAACTAGCCAACGACGAAACGAAAAACATTCAAAGTATCAAAACATGATTTCTACTAGTTTCGTGAACTAGTTAATGTTAATTTATGTTCCGAATCACTAATTACCCCCTAATGGTGAAAGATTACCCTAATCACCATACTTAGCCTAATTACCAAAATATCTACATGTTTAAGACATTTTTTATAAAAATGTTACACTTTACCCCCCCCCCTCATATTAACGATTTTTTTTGTTATGTGGGTCCCGCACTCATTAACAACTTGCAAATATCTAGATATTTACTCCATTTGAGCAAGTGGATGATGTTGGTGATTAATTAACAACTTACTAACTAAGTAACTAGATATTTATCATACTTTTACACCTTATCTTTCACACACATAAGAACTCTTTCAATCTTCATCTTTTCACCAAGAACACCATCCAAAAACCCATTTCATTTTATCATTTCTTTGATGATCAACATGGAGTTTCACGGCACATAAGGTGATCTAAAGCATTTACAAGTTAAAGGAAGCTTTTTCATCCATTCAAGAGTCTTATACCATCAAGATCATCATCTTCTTAGTTCTTTATCATCACCTAGATCATCCCTAGCCACAAGTGCTAGAAGTGAGCTTCTAAATCTCTTAGTTTCATATTTATTTTTGTTTATGATTGTTAAAATTTCATGTTATAACTAAATAATCATACATAATAATATGAAAATACAAAGAAGCAAAAATAATAATCATGATAATATGTTTGTTTATGTGGTGATTTGAGACTTATTACTTGTTTATTTGAGCTAGTTATGATGAACATCATATATAAACTTGTTAGATGATGTTTAAAAACATAATCTAACAAGTATACATGAAAGTGATAAAATGGTTTTTGTTAAACATAAAGGTTAATTGGATGATCATATTCTTTGGTGTTGTTAATGTATTTAGTGTTTTTCATCAAAAACAATACTTTTACAAAATTATAAAAAGAAACATACAAGTTGAAATTTTTGTAAAAGTGGATGAAACTAGAAGTAAACATGGACTTTGATCTAGTTAACATATGTTATGATCATACCAAAAATCCTACATGATTTTGAGATCATTTAATGAGGTTATGTTATAAATCTCATGTGTTATTCTTTAAGAATGTTATGAGTAAATTGATTGGTGAATTCGAAAAGAAAATGATATGTTTATTTAAACATGGTAAAGTTTATATTTCAAAGGAAACTATGGCCAATTTTTTTACTAGAAATCATGTGTTATAAAAATGGTCATGTTTTAACAAAATCTTTACAAGAATACAAGATTAGAAAGTTGGTCTTTCTAAAAGCACAAATGTGTATAAATATATATTTTTGGTAAAATATATATTTAGTGATTTTAACAAGTTAAGTGCTATGTGGTATTTGATGTATTAGTTATATATATCAAAGATAGGTACTTGATTACAATGGTTATTATTAACACATGTTACATAATAATCAAAGACTTACAAGAATACATATAGACACACTTGAAAACAACCTACGGACATTCCGAGCTTTCGGACACAACTTATGGTCAAAACGGACGACGGGCGAATCTATAAACATATCACCAATCCAAGGACTTACTACGACGTTTAGGCGATCTTTCGACGCGTACACCAAAATTTCGTTACCGTTAACAAAATTCGTACATTTTGAAACTTATAAAAACTATTATGTTTTTGTTTACTAAAAAGTATACTTAGTTATTTTTATAAAAATGTTTTTATAAAAATGAAAGACTTATACTTTCAAATGGGCTTACACTTCTTAATGGGCTTACTTTCATAATGGGCTTAACTTAAATACATGGGCTAAGCCCAATATCAAAAAGTCATGGGCTAAGCCCAATACCAAACATATGGGCCAAGGCCCAATACTATTGAGGCCCAACACTATTGAGGCCCAATGCTATTTAGGCCCAACACTATTTAAGCCCAACACTATTTAGGCCCAACACTATTGAGGCCCAACACTAATTAGGCCCAACACTATTTGGGGCCCAATAACATGAAAACATGGGCTCGGCCCAATGACACCATTATTGGAAATTCAATTATACAATTTACTTACACAACGACACGAAATCAAAAAGACAAGACCCGATGATACAACTCACAAGATACAAGATGACATATATATATATATATATTTGGTGAAATATATATATATATATATATATATAGCAGTTTAACAAATCATGCATCTAAATACACAGTTCAACGAACAGTAAAGACATACAAGTCTTACACATATTTAGGACACAAGACTTGTACTCAAGTTATTACAAAGACCGAAGTGTCTAACAAATATAAGAACATTTGTAGGTCGCAACACTATTCAGGACGACCGCACGTGAGATCATAGTTACTTCTATTCACAGGACGCGATACTGTGAGTTCATGTCCCCTATTCATTTAAATGTTTTACAGCTTTACAACTATCGGGGAAAATACATGTTCAATTGTATGTTAAGTTATGGAATGAAACACCTTAGATCATGTGCGATTAGGGTCATACATCTAAGCACCATTAATCCAGTTTGGACCTAGGTTCAAGTGGTTAGATCTAATGGGTATTGGCGAGCCCCACTCTTGGTCGGGGACCCATACAGAAGAGTGCGTTTGTGTCCCAGTCGATAGTAGTCGACATAAAATCGTCTAGGTTTGGATTGCTTCCTAATTCGTCACACATATTAATGTCCTCGCGAAACATTAATGATCAACGATTTCATTGACGCTTTACATACTACATCTTTACATACAGATACATTTTATACAACTCACATTTTATGGATACATTTTATACAACTCACCTTTTACGGATACATTTTATACAACTCACATTTTACAGATACATCTCATACAGCTAAACTGCATGAACTCGCTCAACTTTTGTTGATGTTTTCAAACTTAACATGTATTTCAGGAAATTAGTGGACCTGGCAGACATTTCAGTCAAGGAAAGCAAGTATCAAGACTCCATGCCACCATTTGAAGGATTTGCCCGTTATATACCGCCTCTTTACGGTGATATAGTGGTCAAAGCCTTGACATTTTAAGACTTACATTTTGATGTATAGAACGATGAAAACGTATTTTCATTTGATGGTTTGTAACAAATACATTTAACTTATGTTGCGTTCTTTCGAAACAATTATGACAATGGCATTGGAGCTTGTTTTTATTCATTTAGTATTGTTCACTTATATTGTTATGCAATGAGAACCGATCAGATCACACCTCGCGCTTCCGCTACGAGCGGGTGTGACATCATGCATCAACACCGGAAACATATGTAAAAATAAAGTCAGCAAAGAAATGTTGGCGAGCACATAGGTTTTATAAGAGTGTCAGATTCATGGCTCGTTTATATGTTGCAATGCTTCATTAAAAAAAGATTGTTTTGGAAAAGTGCATAATATTGCAGCATAATTAACCATCTCAAATCAAGATGATTATAACTTATAAAATCTCGTGGCCATGATTCTTAACCCCAAAATATTTGTTTAATCATATCGAATTTGTAAATCATCTCGTAAAAACTCGTTAATAAAACTCGTATGGTTTATATTATTTAGAAAACATCGTTGTGTGACCTCGTTTCAAATCGTTTACCCAAGTGAACTAAATAACGCCACGGTATGTAATATGATGAAAACAATTATATATAAGAAGTACCAGCGGCGTATCTACCATGCTTTCATCACATTACACCCATCTTGTTATCTAAACACTAACTAAAAATCAATCGTTTATCCAACTCGTTTAACTTGTTCAAATCGTTTCCAAATCGTTTAAGTCGTTTAAATCATCCTCGTTTTAATTGTGAAACTAATTTTGGTCATCTCGCTAACAACATCCAAACCTTCGTGACTCGACTATCTCGCTTCTCGCATTAACAGACCCCCAAAGGGTAAGTTAACAATCACAAATTCAGTCGTTAGCCACCTAACCCACACATAACCATGGGTGCAGTCTGATAACGGGATTTGTCAGATCCTATGGTACCATAACCTAATACTGGTCGGCTTGATCAATGCTAATGAATGTAATTCATTATGTAACTACAACCAACAAGTTCGTTCACTTTATCGAAATCGTTATTAGATTAATATAAACCATCTTAATCGTTTTTGAAACCATCGTTTAAACCTTGAAATCATTTTGCACATATGAATCACCCCAAAACAATTGAAAACAGTAAAATAGGGGAACTATGTACTCACATGAAGTGCAAAGTATCCGCAATCAAAAGAACTTCAACAAACTCAAGTAAACCAGAGCAATTAAGCAACACCTAGTAATCGAATCACTAATCAAATAATTGATACCTAAATCGGAAGATCGGATAGAATGAGGTCTTGTAAACCAAATGAGTGTTGGAACTCATGTGATGTGGTTTAACAAAGCCTACATTCTAAAACAGAACCTAACCTAAGTGCTTTCGACCCATTGCGACCCATTAAGGTAGCTTACGCTATTTTAATGCGTCGTTCGCACAAATGCACGTTCGGGACGTCTAACTAGTCCTATGACAAGTATTATATGCCTAAATATGTTGCATAATCAATTAAGTGACAAAAGTTTATGTTACATATGCTTAAAATTCAATTATGCATGAAAAGGGCATTTTGGTCATTTACCTAAGGCATATAAACTACCTATCATACAACTAATTAAACCTAAGTGACCATAAAGTATAACCTCGAAAGGTTATTCCCTTTACAATTATGGTCACTAAACATGCTTGGTCGGATCCTAAAGATCGACCAAACGGGTCTAGTTCGAAAGTCTAAGCGGTTGTTTAGACCGCTTGACTTACGACTCTACACAAGCACTAAACTAAAAGTGACGAGCTAAACATGTTAAAACATGTTTAGGTAAGTTAGAAAACAGGTTTTGATATCAAAATAAAGTGTTTTGATACCCAAGAGTAGTTTGGTTACAAAATACGCATAAATACGTATTTTGACCGAAACTACGACTCGTCACTACGCCTAGTCAACGTGGTAATCAGTAGGTATAGTCACACGGGACTATAACCATCGTGATTACGCTCACGTTGCAAAGTTCAAATGAACTTTGTGTTGACCATAACCTGGTCAAAGCAGAAAGTCAAACACTGTTTGACTTTCGTGCTTAAAACGCATAAAAGAACGAAAGAATGCTTACAAGGGGTCCAAGCTAGGAAGTTTTTATTCAAACAACTCAGGTATGAAGTAATAACTTCAACTTAGAGCTGGTTGAAACAAAATGTGAGCAAAAATGAAGTGAAGGCATGGGTTTATATAGATTTCAGTAAACCGTTAGGATCGTTCCTCGCATTTCGTGCTTCGATCTTGGGCTCATGGTTTTCAAAACCATGGGTATGCTTAATACCATCAAATTCAAGCCCATAGAGTGCAAAACCAGGGATTAAAACCATTAGAATAGGTGGTATTGGCCAGATTCAATGTTTCTACAATTCTGCTGATCTGGGCAATGCTTATAGACCGTAAGCAAGTCCCCATACGATCCGTAAGGACCTTGCAAACCAGCAACTTTCACATATGGCAGATTTAGTCCCTGAAGCCCCAAACTTGATTTTCGATGCATTTTTGACACGTTTAAGCCTCGTTAACCCCATTTCAAAGCTCAAACATGAAGTTAAAATATAGGGAACTTAAAATATGCTCAAAAACAGCTCGGATGTCGGTTCGTTTGGTCGTACGATTGCGTTGTTCGGTTAATTACGATGGAAGTCGTAACGAACGCAAAAACGATCCAAATTGAGCGACGAATGGAATTTTATCATGCCAATCACTAAAATAAAATATTTTAATGATTACATAAATTGTTGAATGTCCGGATATATTCAGAACGTAAGATATGCGCGAAAATGCAAACTTCTGTACTTTTTGACGCTTTTAGTCCCTATTGATCAACTAAGTTTATTTTAGCATACCGAACCCCTCAAAGCCTATTTCTAAGCTATGTAAAGGATATTTAGGGTATGTTTAACTTATGATCAAGTTCTGGAATGTTCATTTCTATACAAATCGGTATAGTTTCGCAGTTTGACACAAATAGTCCCTACGATCGAACAAACTTGTTTTCAACACACCAAACCATCCAAAACTTATTTCTAAGTTATGTGAAGGTTATTTAAGGTATGTTAAGCGATGTCACTATTCCGGAGTGTTTGTAGCATTAAACTGACTGCGTTTACGTTCTAGTTTGCGTATCACATTACAGAAAGCGATTTAAAGCTTGAAATCTAACTCGAATCGAATTGTAAAATCATCAAACACAAATACACATATAATAACACCAAAACCCATATAATAACACCAAAGCACATTGTTTTATTGATAATTAACATTGTTTTACATTGTACATTGATTAAAAGGCACAGTTGTCACACCACGCTTTCCTTCCCATCGAACCTTGACGATGGAGATTTTGCTGCGCCTTAATCGCTTGACTCCTCCATCCATGATTTCGACCGGTTTCTCTACGAAGTGTAAAGCTTCATTTATTTGCAAGTCCTCAAGGGGAACCTGCAGTTCCTCATTTGCTAGGCATTTACGTAGATTAGATATGTGGAACACTGGATGCACATTATTTAGTTCGGATGGCAGGTCCAGTCTGTACGCCACCTTACCAATCCTTTCGATTATCAAGAAAGGACCCACATAGCGGGGAGCGAGCTTTCCCTTCTTACCAAAATGAACTACTCCCTTCCAGGGAGATACCTTGAGAAGAACTCGATCACCAACATCAAATTCCAGAGGCTTGCGCGTTTTATCAGCATAGCTCTTTTGTCTGCTCCTAACCTTGATCAAGTTATCACGGATCTGAAGAATCTTATCAGTTGTCTTTTGAATGATTTCAGGGCCAGTAAGTTTCTTATCACCAACCTCATGCCAGCTGGGAGGAGATCGACACTTGCGACCATATAAAGCTTCGAAAGGGGCCATCTGAATACTGGAATGATAGCTGTTGTTGTACGAGAACTCAATAAATGGTAGGGTTTGAATAGTACGCTCGGTCTATCCATCCGTCTGAGGATGGAAGGCTGTGCTAAGATTCAAGTGAGAACCCATAGCGGATTGAAAGGTCTGCCAAAGACGTGAAGTAAAACGACCATCGCGGTCTGAGATTATGTCAAAAGGTATGCCATGATGGCATATAATCTCATCGTTATAGATTCGAGCAAGTTTCTCCACTTTATAATCTTCGCGAATGGGAAGAAAGTGAGCGGATTTGGTCAAACGGTCAACGATCACCCAAATACTATCATGACTAGTAGGTGAGCGGGGTAGTTTGGTAATAAAGTCCATAGCAATGCAATCCTATTTCCAAACAGGGATTTCAGGCTGTTCTAAGAGTCCTGAAGGACGTTGATGTTCAGCCTTAACCTTTGTGCAAGTAAGGCATTTAGAAACATATGCAGCAATGTCCTTCTTTATACCAGGCCACCAATAAGTCATACGCAAGTCATGGTACATCTTATCAGCACCTGGATGAATAGAGTATCGAGATTTGTGAGCCTCATTCATAATGAGCTCGCAGAGGTTATCGCGATCTAGCACCCAGATGCGATTGAGATAGTATTGAAGTCCATCAGACTTAGTTTCGAGTTGATATACAGTAGCACCACGTATTTCAACAAATAGACTAACTTCACTAGCTAACGAATATTGAGCTTCACGGATACGAGTATGAAGATCACTAGAGACATGACAGCATAGAATAGTATTAACATGAGTCTTACGACTAAGAGCGTCAGCTACTACATTCGCCTTGCCAGGATGGTAGCGAATTTCGCAATCATAGTCTTTAAGCAATTCCACCCAACGTCTCTGTCGCATGTTCAGTTCCTTTTGGTTAAAGATATGTTGAAGGCTCTTATGGTCAGTGAAAACCACACACTTAGTACCATATAGGTAGTGTCGCCAGATCTTTAACGCAAACTCAACTGCACCAAGCTCCAGGTCGTGAGTAGTATAGTTTTTCTCATGTATCTTGAGTTGACGAGAGGCATAAGCAATAACCTTGTCCCGCTGCATGAGCACGCAGCCCAAGCCATGGTTCGAGGCATCACAATATACCACGAAATTGTCATTCATGTCGGGGAGAGTAAGAACGAGAACGTTACACAAAAGGGTCATAAGAGTCTGAAAAGATTCCTCTTGCTCGGGACCCCAAGCAAAAGGTTTCTCTTTCTAAGTCAAAGAAGTGAGAGGAACAGCGATCTTAGAAAAGTCATAGATGAATCCGTGGTAATAACCCGCCAATCCTAGAATGGAACGAATCTCAGATGCAGATTTAGGCGTACTCCAATTCTTCACAGCTTTGATTTTTGTTAGGTCAACATGAATACCTTGCTTACTAAGGACGTGACCAAGAAATTGCACTTCATCGATCCAAAACTCACACTTAGAAAATTTAGCGTATAAGCGTTCACCACGTAGAAGTTCAAGCATAAGACAGCTTTTGTTTTAGAATAAATGAGAATATCATCAATAAAGACTATCAAAAAAATGATCAAGATAGGGCTTACAAACACGATTCATAAGATCCATGAACACAACGGGTGCTTTGGTCAAACTCGTAGTGTCCATAAAGAGTGCGAAAAGCGGTTTTGGGTACATTATCTTCGAGAACACGAAGCAGATGATAACCAGAACGAAGGTCAATCTTCGAGAAACAGGACGCGCCTTGTAGTTGGTTAAATAGATCGTCGAAACGAGGGAGAGGATACAATTCTTAACGGGTAGCTTATTAAGTTCACGGTAGTCGATACACATACGAAACGAACCATCTTTCTTCTTGACGAATAGTATGGGAGCACCCTAGGGAGAGGTACTTGGACGAATGAATCCCTTGTCGAGCAGTTCTTGCAGTTGGCTAGATAATTCTTGCATCTCGGAAGGTGTAAGTCGATAAGGAGCCTTGGCGACAGGAGTCGCAGCAGATATGAGATCAATATGAAAGTCAACGGATCTTGGAGGAGGAAGATCAGGAAGATCTTCAGGAAAGACATCAGGGAAATCACATACTACTGGAACGTCGCTTATGTTCTTCCCTTTGCCCTTTTGTTCCACCACGTGGGCCAAGAAGGAAAAGTTCTGTTTACGTAAGCATCTATTCGCTTGAGTGCACGACATCAACTTTAGTCCTTTCGAAGGTCGGTCTCCATAGACATGCAAAATATCACCGGACAGAAGAGGTAGACGAACAAACTTCTCCTGACAGCAATCTCGTCATGATTCTTACGCAACCAATCCATGCCGATAATGACATCAAAGCTACCCAATTGCATGGGTATTAGATCAATAGTAAACACGTGGTCGTTAAGAGTCAAGGAACAACCACTGAGAATAGAATCAACTAGAATCGATTTACCATCGGCAATCTCCACCGAAAACGACTTAGGTAACTTAGAGCGTGCACAGTTTAACAAAGATTCAAATTCTACGGACACAAAGCTTCTATCGGCACCAGTATCAAATAGTATCAAAGAGTAAAGGTTATTGACGAGAAACGTACCATTAATGACGTCATTGTCTTTACGAGCCTGGTTAGCATTAAGATTGAACGCTCGTCCACGAGCGGCTGGCTGTTGGCCCTGGTTCAGCTGAGGACACTGATTACGGAGGTGAGTAGTATCTCCACACTTGTAGCATGCACGAACATCATTGACTGGCCTTGGACTCTGATGAGGAGCTGGAAGAGCTGGTAAAGCTGCCTGAACTGGGGTATGCTGGGTTGGTTGGGCCTTGTTAACTTGATGGCAATAAGGAGTCGTGTGACCACAGCGATTGCAATTGCTACACAAACGACATGCAGAAGTAACAGGATGATGAAAGTTACAAGTCACACACTTGGGATGAGGCCCAGCGTACTGCCTCTTGACTTTAGGAGCAGGAGGGTTTGGAACAGCAGCAGCAGGAACAGGTTTAGCAGCAGGAATGATAGCATAGCATCCTGAACCCTGAGACTTTCTCCTCTTGTTCTTGCTGCCACTAGGCTGCTGGGTAACTTGATGTGCTGACTTAGATTGAGCAGGAGTAGCAAACTGCTTATCATGAGCGCGGTTGTTGTTGAGACTAGCTGCAAGATGGTAGACTTCCTTAATAGTTTCGAGCTGAGCTGCTTCAATAGAGTCATGCATAGCAGGAGGTAGACCATTGACGTGCTTGGTTATCATGCGCTTAGGAGTAGAAACCAAGTGAGAAACGATCAAGCTGTGCTGCTTGAATCGGGTAGTATAAGCCAGATTGTCATCACCAATCTGCTTCAAATGCCAGAACTCTTCTTCGAGCTTCAGTTGTTCATGGGGAGGGCAGAATTCAAGCATCATTAATCCTCACACCTCAGCCCATGGAAGAGCATAGGCTTCTTCATCTGAACGGATGTTTCTCTCATTCGACCACCACTCCAGCGCTCTGCCTTGAAACTTCCCGTTGCACTCCTAGTCTTCAAGTGTTCTGGGCACTCGCTGTTAATGAAAATAACCTCGATGATGTCAAACCACTCGAGCATAGCGGTCACCCCATCACTGCCCGTGAAAGGCTTAGGGTTGCAAGAGATGAAATGTTTGTAGCTGAACTTACTAGGCTTTAGCTTCTACCCTTTTAATTCCACAGAGGATGGAGGAGTGTTTGATCCTTGGATCTCAGAGACGATCTTTGGCACGACTTGAGCGATATGGTCGGCCATGAAGGACATCATCTTTTTCTGAGACTTCTCCCTGGATCTCTTGAGAGTGTATGATAGCTTAAGAGAAGACATCTAAAGATCCAACAAGGGGATCGTATAAGTCTAGATCACAAAGTCTCACGATATAGATTCACATATGATAGATTAAGAATCAAGATTCAACAAGTTTCACGTAGTTTAAGGATTCAAGTTTCCAACAACTTTCACATAGATTCCTATAGATTCCAATAGATTTAACACCGCAAACCTACGACCTTCGCGTGGCATGTTGTACAAAGTTTGGCAACATGTCAGAAACGCTTATATATAGGAAGTACCAGCGGCGTATCCACCATGCTTCGGCCACATCGCTTTCGCCTCGTACTCGGTGTCATGTTACGTGTCGCAATTACCAAACATAACAACACACGCATCATCATCATCATACACACGTAGATTAACCCGATAGATTCACATAGATTAGCATTAACAATCTCACCACAGTCCACAAAACAACGAACTCCCACATGGCACGTGTTATGAAAGTTCGGCAACATAACGGAAGCACTTATATATAGGAAGTACCAGCGGCGTATCCACCATGCTTCAATCATTCCATGTCTGTCTCGTCATTGGTGTCATGCTTCGCAAACCGTAACATTAGATTTCATCACATCTCACAAAGCTTTCACATAGATTAACCAAGTAGATTCAACAACTTCAACCCGAGTCTACAAAACTACGAACTTCACTTAACGCGTGGTACGAAGGTTTGGTAACATGCCAGAAACACTTATATATAGGAAGTACCAGCGGCGTATCCACCATGTTTCGGACATGCCACGTCCACCTCGTCTTCTACGCTAGGCTACGTTTTCTATTTTGTTACTCAAAACAACACATACATAGATTACACATAGATTACGCTAGAGTACACATAGATTAAGTAGTTTCCCATAGCTTTAGACTTCAACAATCTCATCACCGGTCTGTAAAACACTAAGTTTCGCATGGCACGTGGTACGAAAATTGGTAACATGTCGGAAACACTTATATATAGGAAGTACCAGCGGCGTATCCACCATGTTTCAGACATGTCACTTCTGTCTCGTATTTCAATGCCATGTTACGTTTAGTGTTTCCCAACCATATTAACACATAGATTCATCAGATAGCTTCACATAGTATCATAGTCGATCAAGATTCCCACATAGAATATCATGATGAATAAAGCTTCGTAGTTCGATCCTGAGAGATTAATTAAAGTTTTAGATTGCGGATATTCGTGCGATTCGTGTAAAAAGTCCCAAAATAAGCGAAGGATCAACTTTAAAACCACACATAAAATCGAGATAACATAAAAGATAGGCTCATAAAACATAGGATTGTTCCGGGTAGAGGAATGTGACTAACCAAAGCAATTTGAACCCCTTTCGAATTGAGGTAACGTGTCTTGACTTACTTAGACAAATACGTCATCGATGTTAGGCCTATGATATTCGTCCTTTTGGTCATTTCACATCCCTAATTGATCGGAAGTTTCGAGACTTTGGCGAGACATATAAAAATATCAACAGATAAGACCTACAAGAATATAATAAGGAAATTCCCCATCAAGGTTCAGATGTCACTCCTGTCTTGAGGGCAAATCTCGCGCAAAATACAAACACTGATTAGCAGTGTTTTCAAAGTATCAAGTGTATATTGTGTCAGCCTTAGGAAAGGCATGTAAGCTTAACGGGGAAAATGTGCTGCTAGGAAGCAGATACGGTAGAATGCATAAGTCTTAAACAACATATAAGAGTCAAGACTCCTAGAACTATAGAGTAGGGCAAGTATTCCTACTTATCCTAATTCCCTATAGTTATGGCTCTGATACCAATTTGTCACACCCGAACCGATGGCGGAAACATCGGGGTGCGACACTAAGCATTCAGATTGCTCATGAGATTCCATAACACTATCGTTTCATTATAAATTAAGTAGATTCAAACATTGTCTAAACAACAAAAGTCACAACCATAGAATATCAAATACAACCATTTCAACTAATGTTCAAAAGAGTCTAGTTTAGCTACGATGTGTTGCTAACAGCATCCTAGCATGTTTCTTGACTCATAGCATCCTATCAGCCTACAACATGTATTAAAATAAAGTCAGTACAAAACAAATTGGCGAGTATACAAGTTTGAATATATAGCATAATAGATTAAAAGAACTCATATCCATCATGTAAACGATAAAAGTAGTTTCAGCCATGCTAGTGTTCGCAGTCCAAGTGATAGCCCAAGTGTCCCGATGCTTTAGGTGTTTTCCCAAGACTCAAGGAAAACTAGAATCCTTCTAACAATACCCCCAAGAATAACGGGGAAGTGCATCTTCCTATAGCGCTACTATTGTTAAGGCGGAACTACACACAGGGATTAAACGTTCACATAGCATAAAGAATCAAGAATTAAGAATCACAAGTATTGTTAGTGCAGTAATATCTATCGCCTCCGTCAATCCAGTTCGTAGCAGAATCAGAAGAAAACAAAGTCTTATATTGTAATATTTAGGAAAAAGGGCAAGGTGACATTATTGTAAATAAGGAAACTTTCCTTATAACCATTGCCTGTAAATAGAGGAGTTAGGGCTTTAGTTTAGAACTTTTGCCATTCTAGACTTTGAAGAGCTTTGGAGCTAGAGAGAGAGTCTAGAGAGAGAAAGTGCAAGAGCTGATTCACGGTGCTTGTAATCTTTTCATACGATCAATAGAATCACATATTATTGTACGTTCTTGTGTCCGGTCCATGTACGTGTACGGATTCTGCACGTTACACGTATCGGTTCGCAATTGTTCGGGAGTTAAAACCAGTCCTACAAGTGGTATCAGAGCAGGAGCTCGATTGAACGGATCAAACACACATAATCGCACAAGAAATCATCAGATTCAGAGTCAATTTCGTATCAGATCTGTGAAATTTCTTACTCTACTCATCTTCTTCACGTTTTTGACAGAAAAACGCAAAATTAAGGAGGTTTTTAAGGATAAAATTGGCTGATTTTTGGATATTGTGTGTGAAAATCATTGTTTTATAAGCCTTCAATTTTTTAGATCAAAATTCCAAACAGTTTGAGAGAAATCGAGATTTTTCTATTTGAAATATGTTAAAGTTAGCTGTTGCTGTTCATGATGTTCACCGATCGGATGACCATCCGATCCAAAGCCATTTCATTCAATGTTACTTCTTTAACCCATCCGATCCAATTGTCTAGGCACATGTGAACATCAGCTCAATAATTTCAATCAATTCTCTGCTACAACAGTGTGTCGGCCAAATTATATTTCATGCATTGCATTCAAGTTCATCACGTGGCCCATTAAAGTTAGTTGGTTCATTGGTCAAAGTGAAATTAGCAGCCCATATTAACATAGCATTTAATCTGATTGTGTTTGGCTTAATAAAACAAGAATCTTGTTGCAGACCATTTAAAGCCATAGTCAGACTCCACTATTCAGATGGTCCAATTAGATTGTGTGGTGAAATAAAGTTGTCGGCCATTATTAGACTTAATGTGATTTTGGTTTGAGGTCCAATCAATGGACGGCACTTCGATCGGATTTACATCCGATCCACTGCAGCCATAACATTTGACAATCATTGACCACTTCGATCGGATCTACATCCGATCCATAACATTTGACTTTCATTGACTCAGTTCGATCGGAACTACATCCGATCCAATGCATAAGGCCCAATCAGATTTAGTATAAATCAAGAATTCATGTAATGATAGGAAATTTGTATCTTTAATAGTCAATCAAAAGTTGGCGGTCCATTTAAAGCTGATATTCAGAATTCACATGTTTCAATTTAGTGGTCCAATAGAGATTCATGCAGATCATTTAATATGAGAATGATAAAAGTTGTTGTCGGCCACATATACTTTTGAAAGTTAATAACATTTTGAGGTACAATCGTCGAACGGCACTTCGACCGGATTGACATCCGATCGAAGGAGATAGTATAAAGGGACAGTTGAATATAGTTGACCCTGTTCGATCAGATCTACATCTGATCCACTGCAGCTTGGTTCAATTGATTTGTAGTTCAATTAAAGTGATTCATTTGTTTGCAAGTTAACGGATGGCAATCCGAATGGATTTACATCCGATCCATTGGTATCAATCCGACCGGATTGACATTTGACTTCTGTTGAACTGATCCGATCGAAGTGTGATTCGTACGGATTGACATCCGATCCAATTGATCCGATCCAAAGTCATCCGATTGACTTTAGTTGACCCCGTTCGATCAGATCCACATGCGATCCAACTGATTGTTTGTTTTAAACTGATCGTTTGTTTATTTGTTTGCAGTTGATTCAAAATATACAAGGTGCAAATATCAAGACGCAAATCGAAGATGTCGGGCGTTGGCGAAGAGTTTACAACACATTTTATAATGCGTACACTTCTGAAACAAAGTCGGAGACAAGCAGCATTTCAAAAACGATTTCAGATAGTTTGAAATATGATAATGTGTATGGAAACCAACAAAAGCCACCAAAATTAATGAATATCAAGGACTATAATTGGTGGAAAAAAATGGTTTGAGGGTTGGGTAAAAGCATTCGCTCATGATAGTTGGTTAAAATTGAAGTTAGGATATAAAGAACCAACAAAACAAGGTGGAATCTTATTGACAATTGAAGAATTCACAGAACAAGAAGTAAAACACATGTATGTTGAACAAAAAATGATTACATTGCTGTATCAATCTGTTCGAGACGATATTATTTCATTACTTGATGATGAAACTACTTCAAAAGGTTTGTGGGAAGCTTTAGAGAGAAAATGTACGAGTGGTGAAGAAATGATCAAAAACAAACTATCGTTATTGAAAAAAGAATTTGATTTGTTTACATGCATGAAAGGTGAAACAGTACCTCAGATGATTGAAAGATTTTTCCATCTTAAACTCGAACTGGAGAGGTTTGGTGTTTCCAAAGATAATGAAGAAAACATTGACGGGTTGATCGAAGCTCTTCCAAATGAAAACGATTGGTCAAACTATGTCGTGATACTCAAAAACAGCAATGATATGGCAAAGTCACCCTCGATTGGTTAATTGAGAAGCTTGAAGGTCATGAATTGGAAATACAAAAGCAGAATAGAATGGCAAATCAACATTATCAGCAAAATGTCGATCTATACTATAGAAGAAATATGATTGATCAAGCATCAAAAACGATATTTAGTGCAGGAAGTTCTGTCACACCCCCAAAAACCACATGCGAATACACTGCGGGACATGTGATGTATCAGGATCCAAGCCACCAATCACATCGCACCAATAATAAATCATTACCAAGTTTATGTTTATTAAATTAAGCAATCATAATTGTCAAACAAGAGTTATCAGATTCAGCGGAAGCAAATGACAAAATAATGTTTAAGGTATTTCCAAAACCAAATGTAATAGTGTTTAAATGACATTCAAGCAATCCTCAGCAACATGACCATTACCACTCCAGCCATCTAGATAGCAAGTTCCCATCCAAAGTACCTAATGACCTGCGAGCATGCAACAAGTATGTAAGAAAACGCTGGTGAGTTCACAGTTTTACGAAAACGTTAATTACCAATTGTTTAATCCAGTTTGTTAACAATTCCGAAAGTAATGTTGTTAATATCTCGATACTGAACAAGACGGCTCCTGATGTATGTTTTGCTCGGCAGAGTGTTTCAATTGTTAATATCTCGATCAAAGCACTAGGCATGACTGGGTCATTAGTTCACACCCGTCCTCTCCGGTACAGGGTGAGGGTGCCAAACCTAAGTAGCGCTACCAACTAATACCCCGCTACCTCTCCGGTAACAAAAAGTTGGGACTTAAGAGTGATAGAGTGAGATTAATATCAAACATCCCAGTTTTACCCAAAAGACTTATCCCTCCCCGGGATACCCACTGACTGTCCCAACCTCCAGGACGCATGCTCAAGAGTAGTGAACTCACCTTGGTTTGCTCGGCAGAGTGTTTCACTTGTTTTAGTTACTAAGACCGACCACGCCCTACTATTGATTCCATTTACCATTAGGCTCGTATCCAAGTATTGTCACATGCACATTTATATAACACGTAGCACATAGGAATCGTGTATTAATCATATCGTATTTAGATGTTGCTTATTTAACAAGTAAGTCAATATATATATAATACATCACATTCGGCATCACACATTCACAATTCAAGTGTGCAGTTTCAAATAGTGTGGGTGATTTGGTTTCGTAAATAAACATAGCCCGATATCAACAATACTTAACTAGTTGGCCCAATCAAGTATAAGGGCGACCTCAGGTATTCGGCCCAACACCTAAAACCCGAATCATGAATAGTTTTCCCCTTTAATTGCGGCCCACTCCACTTCCGGCCCAATCCCATAACAGGTATGCGGCTGGCCCAAAACACCCGGGCTACCGTTTGTTTCGCATTTGGTCCGGCCCAGATCGTGTTCACATGTTTTATAACCTACACTTCACATTTAATCAGTTTCCAAATCAACTCAATTAATTTGGTTTATTATTAGAACAACAATCATTAACATCCTATATCTAATTAAGGTCAAATGGTGTGTTACACTTCTAGGTTTAAGTAACCGATTTACCAATTTATTTTCTAGACTATCAACAAAGAAACTGATCAAACTCATAATCCTTTGACTTAGCCATTTAATAGCACCCGATTTCTCAGCATATGACCACTTTCATCACATTCAAGTAATCTTAATCATTTAACAAACACATGAATGCAACCTAACAATCATTCGGCACATATGTATATACACATATTCCAACCTCAACAAACAAGACATCATCATATCATTTAATTCACATAACACTAATGTCCTTGACTAATCTGACAACACTATTTTGATGTGCACATGTTTTGATTAGATCAAGACTCCAATCACACACATGGGCCGCCAATTTCCTTATTCAAGGTTATCCTCTTTAACAAACCATTACATACAAATCTATTGGACCAATAATGCTACTGTTATATCTAGATTAATTATGAATCACATATCATTCATCATATATATTCTATATCAACCCTTTCACACACAACACATAGCACTTCCTATCATAAACATCTAAACTAATCATGACAACAAAGGTGAATCATCAAAGGGTGAAGCATACTAACCGTACACAAGAAAACAACGAACAGAAAGAAAAGCTCCATCCAGAACAGTGTTACCGTCGACCAAAGAGGAGGCGGAGTTTATTGCTAGGGTTTGAGTATCTTGTGTGAAATATAATTAATGGTTGCCCCTAATTTTTTATACAAAAGCATTAAGTATTTACGTAAGACATTAACCTACATGGGGTTTGGGTCAGCTCGGTTGGGCTTAATATAATATATATGGGCCGAGATAAAACACAAAGAACCAAGAGGTTGTGGTTATATAATCATGTCACATTTATCTAGCATATAACCTTAACATATAATTATAATGTGTGATTAAATATACTCATATAATCTAAACGTTTATCCTTAATATGTAACAACACACAACCATTTGCTCATAATAACTAACTGTAATTAGACAAGTTTTAATCATACTGAAAGAGTGTAGACACAAGGACGACATATAGAAGAACATGATTGATAGCGATACAATTCCAGTGCCACGAGATTAAACAAAGCTAACCTTGAAAGTTCGGGTTGTCACATCATCCCCAACTTGAAAGAAATTTCATCCCGAAATTTGACAAGTAAGCACAGAGAAGTGAAGTGATAGTCAAGATTGCTGCAGCGTTTCCTCAGGTGCCACATCATCCCCAACTTGAAGCGGAATTTCATCTCGAAATTCACCAGTTTTACCAGAATTGGATTGATCATCAGGAAAAACTTGAGGATACTTGAGCTTCATCTGATCCTCGCGCTCCCACGTGAATTCCGGTCCACGTCTTGAGTTCCAACGAACTCTCATAATCGGAATTCGGCTATGCTTACGAACTTTGACCTCCCGGTCCATAATCTCGATAGGTTCTTCGACAAACTGCAACTTGTCTTCAATCTTGAGCTCTTGAAACGACACCACCAGTGTTTCATCAGACAAACACTTCTTCAGTTGCGAAACATGGAATACATCATGAACGTTTCCCAGCTCAACAGGTAACTCAAGCTTGTAAGCCACTTTACTGATACGCTCCAAGATTTTAAATGGCCCAACGTAACTCGGATTGAGCGCTGCCGCCATGCGGTTTATGATCTGAACAATCTTTTCTGAAGTTTCAAGTACAAGCTCAGGACCCGTGATCTGGCTGTCACCCACCTCAGCCCAACAGAGAGGAGAACGACATTTTCGCCCATACAATGCTTCAAACGGAGCTGCCTGAATACTGGTGTGGTAGCTGTTGTTGTACGAGAACTCTATCAAAGGCAAATGTCTATCCCAGCCTTTGCCAAAATCAATCACACATGCACGCAGCATGTCTTCAAGTGTCTGGATGGTTCGCTCACTCTGACCATCCGTCTGTGGGTGATAAGTAGTACTCATATCAAGACGCGAACCGAACGACTTATGCATCAACTACCATAATTCTGATATGAAACGCGGATCTCGATCAGAGATAATAGAGGTTGGCACCCCGTGCCTAGAAACCACCTCCTTGAGGTAAACAACAGCTAATTGTGAGAACTTATCCGTTTCCTTGATTGATAGAAAATGCGCTGACTTCGTGAGACGATCAACGATCACCCATATGGTATCATTCCCGTTTCGAGTTCTCGGCAAGCCTGTGACAAAATACATTGCTATCTGTTCCCATTTCCACATGTGTGACAACTCGTATTTCCGAACCTATTTTTGTACTTCGATGTAACGTATGTGTACGATATGTGACATTTCGAGCTTATCTTTGTGCAACGTTATGTAATTATGTGACTTTTATTTAATGAATGTTATGTTGTTATGTGCTATGTGTAATATGTGTATGTATGCATACGAGCCCAAACGCACAACACACACACACAATCGCACGAGCCCACTTGGGGCCGTATCTCTTGTAATCGGATCCAAGGGCAGCCCAAGGTTTGGGTTCGGCCCACTCCCTCATACGCCTACACACACACACCCTTAGAGAGTTTGTTAATCATTTTGTTGCAACTTCATATTACACACAAAACCCTAGTGCTCACACTCTCTCCCTCACGAAAAAGAAGGCAGCCGAACACCCTCTCCATCCAAGATCTTTCTTTGTTTGGATCACTCTCACCCATCTCAATTCGGTTAGTACTTGGATTCATCGAATACATGTTTGATGATGTGTGTACTATTAAAGTTTTGGTATGATGATTTAGGGTTTCGATTAACATGATAGATTATGATGATTGAATGATAAGTGTTCTTGTTAATCGGCTCTCATGCATGTTGACTATGATTAATATGAGATTTAATGATGTATTGTTATGTTGTATAAATGTATGCAATCGGCTATGTATGAGTTTAGATCCGAAAGGTTGATGTTGTGTTAGGATGAATTGCATGATCATGATTTGAAATCAAATACTAGTTAAACCGGCTGTTATGTATATGAAGTCAATGGATGATTGGTAATGATTAGGTTGTGTAGGATATACATGTGATAGTGATCTAAATTAAATGTTTCAGTGCATTGAATTGAGCATGGCATGTGATTTGATCTAGTTGTCAGGCCACTATTTTGTGAGGTCCAATACAAAGGAATGTGCATGTGAAATATTATCATTAATCATGTGGACATTTAATAAGTATTCTGGTATATTATAATTAGGATTAGTGTGTTGTCAGAAGTTGTTGCACATTGACTTAAGATTTCGGTGATGACTTTAATGTTAATTCGATGATGATGAGTTGATATGCACTAGAGTTCCTATTAATTTAATAATAAGATTGTTTGGTTTGATCGAATATGGGTGGTATTTGAAACGGTTAAATTGTTTATTGACAAATAAAAAGGAAACCTTGCAATTAGTTACAAGATAAAAGTTGTAACAGATTTCCATAATTTTCGAATCACTAAACCTGATCGCACGAGACCTCTTGTCGTACAAGAGGTCCACTCGCACAAGAAGACCAGTTGCATAAGCAGATCTGGTCGCACAAGAGGCCCTGATCGCACAAGGGGCTTCCAGTCGCACAAGGATGCTTGTTGTTATTTGGGCCGTAGACATGGGCTGGGTAATAAAGCTGATCGCACAAGTTGTTTATTTGTTTAATTGATGGGCCGGCTACTTGTTGAACTAATCATGCTTATTTGGGCTTCATCCGTATGTTAAACTGATAACACTTAAAACATTCTATGTGTGTATTATGTTGCCATGATCCGTATGTGTTTCTTATGTGCTATCTTACGTGATGCTTATGTGCACTCTGTGAAACCAAAACCTGACTTGTATGGTAACCCTGTTAGGACGTGGTTGACCACTCATAGTTCAAGAAACCCTTTTGTGTATCTGCCGAGCAAACCGAGGTGAGTTCACACTCTTACCAAGGCATGGGATTCCCCAGTTGGGTTGGGAATGGGATTGAATGATTACCTGTACTTACATTAACACTAGACTATTTACCACGGTCCTCGGATTGGGAAGGATGCCTGTGCTAAATTCTACGCAAAGCCTACGTACTGTCCTCGGATTGGGAAGGACACCAGCACTAAACTTACGTAAAACCTACGTACTACCGTCCTCGGATTGGGAAGGACGCCAGTGCTAAACCTACGTACTACCGTCCTCGGATTGGGAAGGACGCCAGTGCTAAACCTACGTACTACCGTCCTCGGATTGGGAAGGACGCCAGTGCTAAACCTACGTACTACCGTCCTCGGATTGGGAAGGACGCCAGCGCTAAACCTACGTACTCGCTACGTACTGTCCTCGGTTGGGAAGGGCACTTACATAAAACCTGCGTAAACCTATACTTACTACTATCCTCGGATTGGGAAGGATACTTATGATTACGAATAGTCTAGGGGATATATAACATGGGAAGCCCCCACCAATAGAACGTACTATCGGCCCAGTAGAGCCACATGTTACATACGAACTTACTATTACTTTCTGTGAACTCGCTCAACTAGTTGTTGATCCTCTGTTACATGCCTTGCAGGACCTTAGGTACTTATGGAGCTTGCACGGGAGGCGTAGTCGTTGTGGGCAAGGATCTTGAATACTTGTTTAGACTTTTTGACATTTCATACTTTATTACGTTGGGTTTAATTATGCGCTTCCGCTATACAGTGATAACGTACTTATGTTTTGGAACACCTCTCATATGGATTGTTTGGAATTAAATTGCAATTACATTTACTTTATACATTGTTCTATATGATTGGTGGCTTGATCCTGGTCAGTCACGCCTCCAAGCGGTGATACTCCGCGTGTGGATTTTGGGGGTGTGACAGATTGGTATCAGAGCCATTGGTTATAGAGAACTCGGTTTTAATAAAGGGAAAACGATTTTGTTAAAACCAGACTATAACCAGAACAGTGCTCTCAACGATCCCCAACGACGCTTCGCTCCACGTGCAAGGCTCAACATCATAGGTATTACTATTCATGTTACCTTACCTACTTGCTAGAATTACATAGAACTTTGCTCGCGGTATACTTAGATTACAGAACTTACTATATGTTATTGCTTGAGAATACTTGTGTGCTCACTCTCTTCGCACTATTCGCGAACCTCTCACCCACATGTTCTCCCTGATGTCAAGATCATGAGTGGACGCGTTAACCTAACTCAAGCCCAGTTGGCGGCTTCGATCACTGAACAAGTTACTGCAGCACTCGCAGCTGCCGAGGCAGGAGGTGAAACCTGCCATCACCACTTACTCTAGGATCTTTAGATCCTACTCTCGTAACTCAACACTTGTGCTTAATTTTGATTACTCTTACGCACACGACAAGTCAACACGCTCAGCCACCTGTATGCACATACAAGACTTTATGGACTGTCGTCCTACTACTTTCAGCGACACTGAAGGAGCTGTTGGACTCCTCCATTAGTTCGAGGAACTCGAATCGGTCTTCGAGTGTGCGAATGCCACTGATATTCTCGAAGGCACTGCGCAAACTTGGTGGAACGCGCAAGTTACGATGCTGGGGCTGGCGGCTGCTAATGCCACCCCATGGAATGATTTTAAGGAACTGATCAAACGTGAATACAGTAGTTATGATGTCATCCACAAGTTGGAAGTGGAGTCCTTTAACATGAAGATGACGGGGTCAGAGATAGAAGCGTACACGAAGCAATCCAACAAACTGGCAAATTTTGTGTCCAACCATGGTGGATCCTCCCATCAAGAGCATTGAGCTGTACCTCAAGGGCTTAGTACCAGAAATTCAAAGCCATGTGATGACTGCTAATCTTCCTACTATTCAAGATGTTACTCATCTTGCTCATCGTCTCACAGACCAGGCAGTGGAACAGAACAAGCTGCCTCAACGTATCAGCGCTACTACTACCACTACTACTTCAACTACTTCTGCTATCCTCAGTGACAACGAATGAAAGTGGGATGGAACCTCTAGCAAGGGTTCGACTACGATTCCGTCCCAGGCACAGCAGTGAAAGATCGATGACAACCAAAGTCCTGGTCAGCAACCTCTTAGTAGTCAAGGGCAGGGTGGATACAGGGGAAACCACCCTAAGTGCAAACGATGTAACTTGCACCACAGCGGGCAGTGCAACCGCAATCATTGCCAATGATGCGACAAGCTTGGTCATGGAGCCAAGGATGGTAGAAACTCACGTTCTGCAAGCCAGAACCAATAACAACAGACACAAGATCTTTAAGAATCAGCAACAACAAGCAGAGATCCTATGCAAGGAGAAGATCATTCGTATTCCTCGTTCTGGTAAAGAACCTCTCGAAGTTCAGGGCGACAAGAGTGGTGTCGTGAGTGGCATCATTTCTTTCTTGAAGGCTCAGAAGTGTTTACGTAAGGGTCACACTGCTATTTTAGCACTCGTTACCGATACGTCGAAGAAAGAGAAAAAGATTGAAGATATTCCTGTAGTACGCGATTATCCTCAAGTGTTCCCTGAGGAATTACCTGGATTACCGCCTCATCGTCAGGTCGAATTCCAGATCGAGCTCGCTCCAGGAGCAGCGCCCATAGCTCGAGCACCTTATCGCTTAGCTCCAACCGATCTGGAAGAACTGTCCAAACAATTACAAGAACTCTTGGATAAGGGTTTCATTCGTCCTAGCTCTTCACCTTGGGGAGCTCCAGTATTATTTGTAAAGAAGAAAGACGGTACCTTTCGTATGTACATAGATTACCGCGAACTAAACAAAGTGACCGTGAAGAATCGCTATCCTCTTCCACGCATTGATGACTTATTCGACCAGTTGCAAGGGTCGAGCTACTACTCAAAGATTGATCTGAGGTCAGGCTACCATCAACTGAGAGTCCGGGACGAGGACGTCTCCAAAACAGCATTCAGAACTCGCTACGGCCACTACGAGTTTCTGGTCATGCCATTCGGGTTAACAAACGCGCCTGCAGTCTTCATGGATCTTATGAACAGAGTGTGCAAACCTTACCTGGATAAGTTTGTTATTGTTTTCATCGACGACATCCTGATCTATTCTAAGAGTCAGGAGGAACATGAGCAGCATCTGCGGATTATTTTGGAACTGCTTCGAACAGAGCAACTTTATGCTAAGTTTTCGAAATGCGACTTCTGGCTTCGTGAAGTCCATTTCCTAGGCCATGTGGTAAACAAGGATGGGATTCATGTTGATCCATCCAAGGTAGACTCGATCAAGAACTGGCCTGCACCCCGCACACCAACAGAAATCCGCCAATTCTTTGGTTTGGCGGGCTACTACTGAAGGTTCATCAAGGATTTTTCCAAGATTGCGCAGCCGCTTACTTTGCTGACTCAGAAAGGTGTCACCTATCGTTGGGGTAATGCACAGGAATCAGCATTTCAAAACTTAAAGGACAGACTTTGTAGCGCACCTATTCTTTCATTGCCAGAGGGCACAGACGATTTCGTGGTTTATTGTGATGCGTCAATCCAGGGTCTTGGCTATGTATTGATTCAACGGGATAAAGTCATTGCTTACGCCTCGCGCCAACTTAAGATTCACGAAAGAAATTACACTACACACAATCTAGAGCTGGGAGCCGTTGTTTTCGCACTCAAGATATGGAGACATTACCTGTACGGTACCAAGTGCACCATCTACACCGATAACAGTAGTCTCGAGCATATCTTCAAGCAAAAGGAGTTGAACATGCGACAACGACGATGGGTCGAGCTATTGAATGATTACGAATGTGCCATCAAGTACCATCCGGGCAAAGCAAATGTTGTGGCCGACACCCTCAGTCAAAAAGATACTACACCTAAACGCGTGCGAGCATTACAACTTACCATCCAGTCTAGTCTTCCTACACAGATACGAGATGCTCAGGTTGAAGCATTGAAACCAGAAAACGTCGGGGCTGAAGCCCTACGTGGGTCAAGGAAACGATTAGAACAAAAGGGAGACGGCGCTTATTACGTTACAGGGCGCATTTGGGTCCCACTCTATGGCAATTTACGAGAACTTGTAATGGATGAAGCACATAAGTCTCATTACTCGGTACATCCTGGTTCGGATAAGATGTACCACGATCTCAGAACTACGTATTGGTGGCCTAGCATGAAAGCTCACATAGCAACTTACGTTAGCAAATGTTTGACTTGTGCGAGAGTCAAGACTGAATATCAGAAACCATCGGGCCTACTCCAACAACCAGAAATACCACAATGGAAATGGGAGCAAATTTCCATGGATTTCGTTACTGGCCTACCTAGATCTCAACGTGGAAATGATACTATTTGGGTGATCATGGATCGACTCACAAAGTCTGCACACTTCTTGGCTATCAAGGAAACGGATAAGTTCTCCACTCTAGCAGACATTTATCTTAAGGAAGTTGTCTCGAGGCACGGGGTGCCAACCTCCATTATTTCCGATCATGATGCATGTTTTACTTCAGAACTGTGGCAAGCAATGCACAAATCTTTTGGCTCTCGATTAGACATGAGCACAACTTATCACCCGTAAACGGATGGGCAGTCTGAACGCACCATCCAAACTCTTGAAGACATGCTTCGAGCATGTGTAATCGATTTTGGCAATGGATGGGAAAAACACCTCCCTTTGGTGGAGTTTTCGTATAATAACAGCTACCACACCAGCATTAAAGCTGCACCATTCGAGGCATTGTACGGGCGTAAGTGCCGGTCACCTCTCTGTTGGGCAGAGGTGGGGGAAAGTCAAATCACAGGTCCAGAAATGGTAGCCGATACTACAGAAAAGATTGCACAAATACGACAACGCATGGCGGCAGCTCGTGACCGTCAGAAAGTATACGCTGATAAAGACAGGAAACTACTCGAATTCCAGGTTGGGGATCAAGCGCTACTCAAAGTTTCGCCCTGGAAGGGTGTGGTTCGTTTTGGCAAACGCGGCAAACTTAATCCACGATACGTTGGACCTTTCAAAGTTATTGAGAAGATAGGCAGGGTAGCCTACAGGTTGAATCTACCAGCTGAACTCAGTGCAGTTCACAACGTCTTTCACGTGTCGAATCTGAAGAAGTGTATGTCAGATGAGACCCACATAGTTCCCTTAAAGGAACTCACTATCGACGAACGGTTGCACTTCGTCGAAGAACCAGTTGAAATCACGGACCGGGATGTTAAGGTCCTCAAGAACACGAGAATCCCTCTTGTACGAGTTCGTTGGAACACCCGCCGCGGCCCAGAGTTCACCTGGGAGCGTGAAGATCAAATGGAACTCAAATATCCCCAGTTATTCGGAACCAATGCAACCACTACTGAGGCTGAAGCTACTACTGCGGAATTTCGGGACGAAATTCCAGATCAACGGGGGGATGATGTGACACCCCAGGAAAACCAGTGAACGATACAATTTACCTAGCTTCCTCAGTGAGTGCGTACCAAATTTCGGGACGAAATTTCTTTTTAGTTGGGGATAATGTGACAACTCGTATTTCCGAACCTATTTTTGTACTTCGATGTAACGTATGTGTACGATATGTGACATTTCGAGCTTATCTTTGTGCAACGTTATGTAATTATGTGACTTTTATTTAATGAATGTTATGTTGTTATGTGCTATGTGTAATATGTGTATGTATGCATACGAGCCCAAACGCACAACACACACACACAATCGCACGAGCCCACTTGGGGCCGTATCTCTTGTAATCGGATCCAAGGGCAGCCCAAGGTTTGGGTTCGGCCCACTCCCTCATACGCCTACACACACACACCCTTAGAGAGTTTGTTAATCATTTTGTTGCAACTTCATATTACACACAAAACCCTAGTGCTCACACTCTCTCCCTCACGAAAAAGAAGGCAGCCGAACACCCTCTCCATCCAAGATCTTTCTTTGTTTGGATCACTCTCACCCATCTCAATTCGGTTAGTACTTGGATTCATCGAATACATGTTTGATGATGTGTGTACTATTAAAGTTTTGGTATGATGATTTAGGGTTTCGATTAACATGATAGATTATGATGATTGAATGATAAGTGTTCTTGTTAATCGGCTCTCATGCATGTTGACTATGATTAATATGAGATTTAATGATGTATTGTTATGTTGTATAAATGTATGCAATCGGCTATGTATGAGTTTAGATCCGAAAGGTTGATGTTGTGTTAGGATGAATTGCATGATCATGATTTGAAATCAAATACTAGTTAAACCGGCTGTTATGTATATGAAGTCAATGGATGATTGGTAATGATTAGGTTGTGTAGGATATACATGTGATAGTGATCTAAATTAAATGTTTCAGTGCATTGAATTGAGCATGGCATGTGATTTGATCTAGTTGTCAGGCCACTATTTTGTGAGGTCCAATACAAAGGAATGTGCATGTGAAATATTATCATTAATCATGTGGACATTTAATAAGTATTCTGGTATATTATAATTAGGATTAGTGTGTTGTCAGAAGTTGTTGCACATTGACTTAAGATTTCGGTGATGACTTTAATGTTAATTCGATGATGATGAGTTGATATGCACTAGAGTTCCTATTAATTTAATAATAAGATTGTTTGGTTTGATCGAATATGGGTGGTATTTGAAACGGTTAAATTGTTTATTGACAAATAAAAAGGAAACCTTGCAATTAGTTACAAGATAAAAGTTGTAACAGATTTCCATAATTTTCGAATCACTAAACCTGATCGCACGAGACCTCTTGTCGTACAAGAGGTCCACTCGCACAAGAAGACCAGTCGCATAAGCAGATCTGGTCGCACAAGAGGCCCTGATCGCACAAGGGGCTTCCAGTCGCACAAGGATGCTTGTTATTATTTGGGCCGTAGACATGGGCTGGGTAATAAAGCTGATCGCACAAGTTGTTTATTTGTTTAATTGATGGGCCGGCTACTTGTTGAACTAATCATGCTTATTTGGGCTTCATCCGTATGTTAAACTGATAACACTTAAAACATTCTATGTGTGTATTATGTTGCCATGATCCGTATGTGTTTCTTATGTGCTATCTTACGTGATGCTTATGTGCACTCTGTGAAACCAAAACCTGACTTGTATGGTAACCCTGTTAGGACGTGGTTGACCACTCATAGTTCAAGAAACCCTTTTGTGTATCTGCCGAGCAAACCGAGGTGAGTTCACACTCTTACCAAGGCATGGGATTCCCCAGTTGGGTTGGGAATGGGATTGAATGATTACCTGTACTTACATTAACACTAGACTATTTACCACGGTCCTCGGATTGGGAAGGATGCCTGTGCTAAATTCTACGCAAAGCCTACGTACTGTCCTCGGATTGGGAAGGACACCAGCACTAAACTTACGTAAAACCTACGTACTACCGTCCTCGGATTGGGAAGGACGCCAGTGCTAAACCTACGTACTACCGTCCTCGGATTGGGAAGGACGCCAGTGCTAAACCTACGTACTACCGTCCTCGGATTGGGAAGGACGCCAGTGCTAAACCTACGTACTACCGTCCTCGGATTGGGAAGGACGCCAGCGCTAAACCTACGTACTCGCTACGTACTGTCCTCGGTTGGGAAGGGCACTTACATAAAACCTGCGTAAACCTATACTTACTACTATCCTCGGATTGGGAAGGATACTTATGATTACGAATAGTCTAGGGGATATATAACATGGGAAGCCCCCACCAATAGAACGTACTATCGGCCCAGTAGAGCCACATGTTACATACGAACTTACTATTACTTTCTGTGAACTCGCTCAACTAGTTGTTGATCCTCTGTTACATGCCTTGCAGGACCTTAGGTACTTATGGAGCTTGCACGGGAGGCGTAGTCGTTGTGGGCAAGGATCTTGAATACTTGTTTAGACTTTTTGACATTTCATACTTTATTACGTTGGGTTTAATTATGCGCTTCCGCTATACAGTGATAACGTACTTATGTTTTGGAACACCTCTCATATGGATTGTTTGGAATTAAATTGCAATTACATTTACTTTATACATTGTTCTATATGATTGGTGGCTTGATCCTGGTCAGTCACGCCTCCAAGCGGTGATACTCCACGTGTGGATTTTGGGGGTGTGACAACATGGGTATTTCAGGTTGCTGAAGTAATCCAGACAGTTTATGGTATTCCACCTTGACTTTTGAACACGTCAAGCATTTACTAACATACGTCGCGATGTGAGCTTTCATCTTCGGCCACCAATACATGACTTTAAGGTCTTGATATATCTTATCTAAACCCAGATGAACAGAGTATCGAGACTTGTGCGCTTCGTCCATCACAAGATCTCTAAGGTTACCAAACAAAGGGATCCATACCCTTTCCATAAAATAATAAATGCCGTCAGATCTCTTCTCGAGTCGTTTTTCCATGCCTCGTAAATACTCAACTTCAATGTTTTCTTCCTTCAATACTTCAGTCTAAGCTGAACGAATCTGATCAGGGAGGTTTGAATGAATGGTGAGCTGTAAGGCGCGAACACGTTTGGGTATCGATTCCTTTCGACTGAGAGGATCCGCTACAACGTTAGCCTTGCCTGGATGGTACTTGATTGCACAGTCATAGTCGTTTAAGAGTTCTACCCAGCGACGCTGTCGCATATTCAAATCCTTCTGGTCGAAAATATGCTGAAGGCTTCTGTGATCGGTAAAAATAGTGCATTTAGTACCGTACAGGTAACGCCTCTAGATTTTGAATGCAAACACCACGGCTCCCAACTCTAGGTCATGTGTCGTATAATTCCTCTCGTGGACCTTCAATTGTCGCGAGGTGTAGGTTATCACCTTCTCGCGTTGCATCGACACGCAGCCCAGACCCTGAATGGAAGCATCACAATATACCACAAAATCTTCTGTTCCTTCAGGTAAAGATAAAATCGGCGCACTGCAGAGTTTCTGTTTCAAAAGTTGGAAAGCATCCTCCTGCTTTGTTCCCCAAGAATACACCATGCCTTTCTGTGTCAACGAGGTAAGAGGTTGAGCGATCTTCGAGAAATCCTTGATGAATCTTAGATAATACCCAGTGAGACCAAGAAATTGCCGCACCTCTGAAGGAGTCTTCGGTGCCGACCAATTTCTGATAGCATCAATCTTAGCAGGATCCACGTGAATCCCCGATTCATTAACAATGTGGCCAAGGAAGTGTACCTCTCGAATCCAGAAGTCACATTTGGAAAACTTCGCGTAGAGTTGCTCCTTCCTTAGGAGCTCTAAAATAAGACGTAAGTGCCGCTCGTGATCCTCCTTGCTCGTTGAGTAGATCAAGATGTCATCAATAAACACAATAACGAAGTCGTCAAGATACGGCTTGCACACACGATTCATAAGGTCCATGAAGACTGCTGGCGCGTTCGTCAACCCAAACGACATAAAAAAACTCATAATGCCCATACCGCGTTCGAAAAGCTGTTTTAGGAACATCATCCTCTCGAACTCTCATCTGATGCTAGCCCGGATTTAAATCGATCTTCGAGTAAAAACTAGACCCTTGCAACTGGTCAAACAAGTCGTCAATACGCGATAAAGGGTAGCGGTTCTTGACTGTCACCTTGTTGAGTTCTCTATAATCTATACACATACGAAAAGACCCGTCTTTCTTCTTCACAAACAAAACAAAGGCTCCCCAAGGTGAAGAACTAGGTCGGATAAAACCCCTATACAATAGTTCTTGAAGTTGGTTTGACAGCTCTTGCAACTCTCCTGGTCCAAGACGGTAAGGAGCACGAGCAATCGGAGCTGCTCCTGGCATAAGGTCAATCTGAATTTCCACCTGACGATGTGGAGGTAAGCCGGGTAATTCTTCAGGAAACACATCAGAAAACTCACATACAACTGGAAGGTCCTCGACCTTCGTTTCCTCAGGTTGCGAATCAGTAACAAGGGCTAGAACAGCAGGGTAGCCCTTTCGTAGACACTTCTGGGCTTTCATGGCTGAGATGATGCCAACCATGGCACCACTACGATGACCCTAAACCGATAAGAATTCCCCACTGGGGAGAGGGATACGCACAATTTTCTCTTTGCAGAGAATTTTTGCTTGATGCTTAGACAACCAATCCATGCCAACGACCACATCAAAACTTCCAAGAGTAACGGGGAGTAGATCAATGTCGAACACTTGACCCATGAGATCAAGTTTACAACCAAACAAAACATGAGAAGCTTCTATCGATTTACCATCAGCTAGTTCTACTAAGTGTTTATTTACAAGAGGTGTGGGAGTCAGCCCTAACTGACGACTGAACCCCAAAGACACATAACTCCAATCGGCACCAAAGTCAAATAAAACAAAAGCAAATATGTTGTTTATGGAGAACGTACCAGTCACCACGTTGCTGTCATTTCTAGTTTCCCCAGCTCCAATAGTGAACACCTTCCCGTGCACACCATTTCCACCATTGCCCCCATTGTTGTTGTTTCCGTTGTTGTTGTTCCCATTGTTGTTACCACCAGCATTATGATTTAGCTGAGGGTAGTCTCGCCTGATGTGACCCTCAGCTCCACATTGAAAACATCCCTTACGATTTCCACGGTTTTGCTGGGGTTGTTGCCTTTCCTGCTGCTGTGGCTGTTGCTGTTGCGGAGTGTCTTGCTGCTGCTGGTTCGGAAGTGAAACCCTACAATCCCTGGCCATATGCCCCACTTTGTTACACCTGTGACATACTCGATTACACGGCCCCCGATGGTGATAGTTGCACTTATTGCACTTTGGTTGTTTCCCCGCATAAGAACCCTGACCCGAACTGTTGCCCTGGCTTTGATTAACTGAGGATGACTGACTAAAACTGTGGTTATTGCTGTTGTCAGGCCTTTTCTGAGATTGACTTGCACTGGTCGCTTTATCAGCATCGTTCCATTTACGCTTGTTATCACTTGCAGGTGTGGTAGCGGTAGCAGCAGGGGTAGTAGCGGAAACACGAGGCGGTAGCGATCCTCGCTCGACCTCCTGGTCTGTAATCTTGTGTGCTAAACAGATGATCTGAGGTAGATTGTCAAGGTTTGCAGCAGTGACAAAACCCTTTACGGCTGGTGCTAGGCCCTTGAGATACAAATCGATTCTTCGGTGTGGAGGTCGTGACAAGTTAGGGCACAAAATTGCTAGTTCATGAGATCATTTCGTGAATGCCTCGATCTCCGACCCCACCATCTTCCGATCATAATACTCATTCTCCAGTTTCTGAATCTCATCACGAGGGCAATACTCCTCCCTCTTCAATTCCTTAAAATCATCCCAAGTAGTGGCATTTGCCATTTCAATGCCCAACATCTGAACCTGGGCATTCCACCATGTCAGGGCACCATCCTCGAGTGTGCCTGTAGCATACTTCACTCTGTCCCCAGCAGGACAGTTACACATTGCAAACACCGATTCTACCTTCTCAAACCAACGCAGGAGTCCTATAGCCCCTTTAGTCCCACTAAAGGTCTGTGGCTTACAATCCATGAACATCTTGAACGTACAAGCAGGTGGATCGTTTTGATTTTGCTGCGCGTGCTGACCTAATGGACGAAAGAAAATACAACACAGGGGTAAGATTTGTGTACGCGACACAAGAATAAAGGGTAATTGGCACATATCGTACCAGCTTGGTAGGCTGCCAAAGCCTCAGCCACACGTGTGTTAATCAAGTTTGTCAGCTCAGCCTGGGTCGTCGCAATGTGACCACGTCCGTGACCTCGTCCGCTCATGATTCTATATAAGAGAAGGGGAAAGGTCAAGAGTTGAGATAAAGTAGGAGTTAAACTCACAACAACTTCTACAGATTACAAAGTACATCAGACAACAAAGTGGAACCCCTTTCACACTTGTTAGATCTCACTGGGACTCGCATGCACCCCACATTACTATTATGTGTGCACCCATAATAGAAATGAGATTTGCATGTTTATCTCAGCTCCTCCCAACTCATGCTAAAAGGTTCCTCAAATTCTCGCAACAAGACAGAACACCACAATCTTAGACCATGAAAATCTAATGGAATATCACACTGTGACTCTAACAATCACATAACTCAGGTAGATGGACATGAATTCAGTCTGAAATGCTAAGTGTGTGCAATTACATGCAACATTATACATAAGTGTATACTAGATATACTATGCAATAAGTAAACGAGAGACGAACCTTGCAATCTGGAGTTGAGTGTCATGGTCGCTTTCTTAACTGTTCGGTTATAGTCTGGTTTTATAAAAACGTTTTAAAACCTAGTTCACTATAACCAGTGGCTCTGATACCAAACTGTCACACCCCCAAAAACCACACGCAAATACACTACGGGACGTGTTACGTATCAGGATCCAAGCCACCAATCACATTGAACCAATAATAAATCATTACCAAGTTTATGTTTATTAAATTAAGCAATCATAATTGTCAAACAAGAGTTATCAGATTCAGCGGAAGCAAATGACAAAATAATGTTTAAGGTATTTCCAAAACCAAATGTAATAGTGTTTAAATGACATTCAAGCAATCCTCAACGACATGACCATGACCACTCCAGCCATCCAGATAGTAAGTTCCCATCCAAAGTACATAACGACCTGCGAGCATGCAACAAGTGTGTCAGACAACGCTGGTGATTTCATAGTTTTATGAAAACGTTAATTACCAATTGTTTAATCCAGTTTGTTAACAATTCCGAAAGTAATGTTGATAATATCTCGATACTGAACAAGACGGCTCCTGATGTATGTTTTGCCCGTTCCCCAGTGCTCCTATCAAAGCACTGGGCATGACTGGGTCATTAGTTCACACCCGTCCTCTCCGGTACGGGGTGAGGGTGCCAAACCTAAGTAGCGCTACCAACTAATACCCCGCTACCTCTCCGTTAACAAAAAGATGGGACTTAAGAGTGATAGAGTGAGATTATTATCCAACATCCCAGTTTTACCGAAAAGACTTCTCCCTCCCCGGGATACCCATTGACTGTCCCAACCACCGGGATGCATGCTCAAGAGTAATGAACTCACATTGGTTTGCTCGGCAGAGTGTTTCACTTGTTTTAGTTACTAGGACCGACCACGCCCTATTATTGATTCCATTTACCATTAGGCTCGTATCCAAGTATTGTCACATGCACATTTTTTTAACTCGTAGCACATAGAAATCATGTATTAATCATACCGTATTTAGATGTAGCTTATTTAACACGTAAGTCAATATATATATATATATATATATATATATATAATACATCACATTCGGCATCACACATTCACAATTCAAGTGGGCAGTTTCAAATAGAGTGGGTGATTCGGTTTCGTAAATAAACATAGCCCAATATTAACAATACTCAACTAGTTGGCCCAATCAAGTATAAGGGCGACCTCAGGTATTCGGCCCAGCACCTAAAACCCGAATCATGAATAGTTTTCCCCTTTAAGTGTGGCCCACACCACTTCCGGCCCAATCCCATTAACAGGTATGCGGCTGGCCCAAAACACCCGGGCTACCGTTTGTTTTGAATTTGGTCCGGCCCAGATCGTGTTCACATGTTTTATAACCTACACTTCACATTTAATCAGTTTCCAAATCAACTCAATTAATTTGGTTTATTATTAGAACAACAATCATTAACATCCTATATCTAATTAAGGTCAAATGGTGTGTTACACTTCTAGGTTTAAGTAACCGATTTACCAATTTATTTGCTAGACTATCAACAAAGAAACTGATCAAACTCATAATCCTTTGACTTAGCCATTTAATAGCACCCGATTTCTCAGCATATGACCACTTTCATCACATTCAAGTAATCTTAATCATTTAACAAACACATGAATGCAACCCAACAATCATTCGGCATATATGTATATACACATATTCCAACCTCAACAAACAAGACATCATCATATCATTTAATTCACATAACATTAATGTCCTTGACTAATCTGACAACACAATTATGATGTGCACATGTTTTGATTAGATCAAGACTCCAATCACACACATGGGCCGCCAATTTCCTTATTCAAGGGTATCCTCTTTAGCAAACCGTTACATGCATATGTATTGAACCGATAATGCTACTGTTATATCTAGATTAATTATGAATCACATATCGTGTCACACCCCGACCACGTGAGACAACGAAACGTGGCGGAAACGTCGGGGAGTGTTGTAACAGAATTAATTGTTTCAAATCCATGGCAACTAAAGTTTCGTTTTATTAATCAAACAAGAGAGTTTACATCGTTTTAAACAAGAAACAAAGAGTACATAACAAAAATTAACTAGTTCTTGTCTCGTTTTAAGTTACTAAGGCACAGGTCCACCTAAGTATGTCTCGATAAGTCCTATGCATCAACTCCTGAAAACACATGTGAAAATAGGTACGTCAGCATAAAAATGTCTGTGAGATACATAGGTTTTGTGAAAATAGGATTCATGACTTGTACGTTTAAGAAAATGTTTAATAATGTTTAGTCATGAACCTTGTAAATTGATTTGTTTTGTAAATCGTTTGAAAAACAATAAGTTCAGATGATATGTATAAATAAGAGAATAATGTATGGTTAAATGACTAACCATGTAAAATGAGTTTGTATAAGATAAGTTGTTTGTAAATCAATGTCTTGTGAAAAGTATGTTATTTGTATAAAATGATATATGTCTCAAATTGAAATAATTCAAATAACGCTACAATATGTAATACCATACAAACACTTATATATAGGAAGTACCAGCGGTGTATCCACCGTGCTTGTATCATATTACACACGCCTCATTACTTAAATCACTTACTCAAACCAAACCATCAAGATGTAATGTTTAACAATTGTAGAAATGTTTAGGTATAGTCAAATGTCTATTGTCAAATGGTTCACATGGTTCAATAGATACAAATGGTTCACATAATGTAATATAATGTGTTCATATGCTGGATGAGCATATGCAACAAAATGTAATGTAAAACAATGTACTAAGTATCCACACAATGGACATACATAGCATGAAATGTAATGTAAAACAATGTACTAAGTATGCACACAATGGACATACATAGCATGAAATGTAATGTAAAACAATGTACTAAGTATGCACACAATGGACATACATAGCATGAAATGTAATGTAAAACAATGTACTAAGTATGCACACAATGGACATACATAGCATGAAATGTAATGTAAAACGATGTACTAAGTATGCACACAATGGACATACATAGCATGAAATGTAATGTAAAACGTGTACTATAAATGTACTAATGAACATAGCAAGTGTATGATGTGAAAACATAGAAAGCATGAAAGTAACAAGTAGGCACATGTGTTTCACCCCAAAACAGTTTGAAAACAGTAAAAGAGGGGTCTATGTACTCACTTGAGATTGCTTAGTAGTCCTTGAGAAACAACCAAACAACGCTAGAGATCACGGATATCAAACGGAACCTAATATAGGTAACTATGTTAATATACCGGACCTAAAATCGGAGGATTGGATAGAATGAGGGTTCATAAACCAAATGAGTATGGGAACTCATGTAATATGGTTTAACAAAGCCCACATACTAAAATGAAACCTAGCCTAAGTGCTTATGACCCATTACGACCCGTTTTGGTAGCTTATGCCACTTTAACGCGTCTTTCGCGTAAGACGCGTTCGGAACGCCTAACTAGCCCTATGATAAGTAAAATATGCCTTAACATGTCTAATATTGTTGCCAAATCAGTTTAGATACCAAAAGTTATGTTACATATGCTTAAAATGAATTTTGGCGTTAAAGGGGCATTTTGGTAATTTACTTAAGGCATATATACTACCTATCATACAACTACTCAAACGATGTGACCATAAGGTATAACCTCGGAAGGTTATTCCCTATACAACTATGGTCACCTAATGTGTTTGGTCGGATCCTAATGATCGACCAAACGGGTCGGGTTCGAAAGTATAAGTGATTGTTTAGATCGCTTACCTTACGACCCTATATAAGCAATAAACTAAAAGTGACGAGCTAAGCATGTTAAAACATGCTTACCTAAGTTTAGAAAACAGGTTTGGTTACAAAATACGCAAGAATACGCATTTTGGCCGAAACTACGACTCGTCACTGAGCCTAGATAACGTGGTAATCAGTAGGTATAATCTCTATGGACTATAACAAAGTTTGACTTTTAACGCTAAAAGAATAAAAGAACGAAGGAACACTTACAAAGGGTCCCCGAAAGGTTTGATTTCCAAATATTTCTCAGGTATGAAGCGTTCTTACACCTCAACCTAGAGAAGTTTTCAGAAATTAAGTGGGTTTTGAGTTGTGATGGGTTGGGTATTTATAGGTTTTGGACCACCGCTAGGATCGTTTCTCGAATACCGTGCTTTGATCTCACCCGTACAGCTGTTAGAATGTTATGGAACCCAAATACGCCCCCCACCATCAGAGATCAACATGTGGAATTGAGATTGGGAGTGGGTAACAGCTGTAAACAGCTGGCTGGAAGTTTCTGAGGTTCTGGAGATCCCTTACGGACCGTAAGGGTGATGGCTTACGGTCCGTAAGCCATTAACTTTGGCAGAATTACAGTTTTGGTCCCTGTTATGCAATAAAGCCATTTCCGACATGTTTAAGGTCCGTTAACCCCATTTCAAAGCTCTAAAATGAAGTTAAAGTATAGGGAACTTAAAATTCGCTCAAAAATATCTCGGATGTCGGTTCGTTTGGCCGTACGGTTGCGTTGTTCGGTTAATTACGACGGAAGTCGTAACGAACGCAAAAACGGTCCAAAATGCGCGACGAATCGAATTTTGACAAGCCAAACACTAAAGCATAATATTATAATGCTTACATAAATTTTTGGATGTCCGAATGTATTCAGAACGTAAGATATGCGTGAAAGTGCAAACTTGTGCACTTTTTGACGCTTTTAGTCCCTGAATGACCCAAAAGTTTATTTTATCACACCGAACCCATCAAAGCCTATTTCTAAGCTATGTAAAGGATATTTAGGGTATGTTTAACTTATGGTCATGTGCCGGAATGTCTGTTACAGTTCAACTTGGCATACTTTCGCAGTTTGTCAACTTTAGTCCCTATAAGCGATTTAACTTGATTTTGCCATACCAAAGCCTTCGAAACTTATTTCTAAGTTATGTAAAGGTTATTTAAGGTATGTTAAGCCTATTTCACTATTCCGGAGTGTTCCTTGCAATAAACTAGTTATATTTACGCATCAGTGCGCGTATAACCTTCCAGAAAGTGATTTAAAGCTTGAAATCGAACAAAATTTGATATGTGCAAATGATACACATATTTTTACAAATCCCAAGTATGAAACACAATATCTCATTGATTTGGTATTTGTTTGATGGTCATGGAGGCACAGTTGTCACAGTCTCCCCTACTTTAGGAAATTTCGTCCTGAAATTTATTTGTAGGAGCATGTCTATGACTTTGTGTTAAATAACCATCAAGGATAAGGCATATCCTGATATTCCTCTTTAACGAACATTTTCAGAAATGGAAATGAAGGAAGAATCAGGGATATTCATTTCCCTTCGATGGAAAATTTTCAGAAACGAAAAATGCACGGAATGAGTCATTTTCCTTAATGGGTATCCTTCAGAAACGAAAATGAATGGAATGAGTCATTTCCCACAATTCCTCCAGAATTGAAAATGAACGGAATGAGTCATTTTCCACAATTTATTTAGAAACGAAAATGAACGGAATGAGTCATTTTCCACAATTTCTTCAGGAACGAAAATGAACGGAATGAGTCATTTTCCACAATTTCTTCGGGAACGAAAATGAACGGAATGAGTCATTTTCCACAATTTCTTCAGAAACGAAAATGAACGGAATGAGTCATTTTCCACAATTTCTTCAGAAACGAAAATGAACGGAATGAGTTATTTTCCACAATTTCTTCAGAAACGAAAATGAACGGAATGAGTCATTTTCCACAATTTCTTCAGAAATGAAAATGAACGGAATGAGTCATTTCTAGACACACGACCAAACTTGCTGTGGTTTCTGTGCACTGAATTCCATAATTATGTATGCATCCATAATTACACAATTCCTTGCACAGTCCGCACAATTTGTTTTGTAATGTGAAAGGGAAGAAAAATTAAACCTGCGATGAGTGTGACTAGACTATCATAGGGTCCTTTTAATTAGATCAACAAATGATCCCTTTTAATTGGACCACCAAGGAGTCTAATTATGGAATAGTACAATATAATCCAAGGGTTTTTACTATTACGTAAAAGCCCATTGAGGATTTAATATAGTACCTTTGGGTATCCTACTATGAATCCCTTATACGAATGATATGGAAGATTCTACGAGGATTTGGATAACGAAAACTTGGATTACACAAAAACATAGGAAACACATAAGCACATAATCACATAGTTGTTTAACTTGGTTATTAATTTGTTATTAACTTGTTATCGATTGAAAATGGATATGGAAACCAGTCGATGGACTTCAATGTCCTCTGGGATCTATCTGAAAAGATAGGAAGATGTCCCAAAAATTCGATTTTGTTTTCAAAGAAACGTAATATTCGAATTAAGGAACACAACATTTTTAGGATTTACGGAAATACCCTTAGGTACCCTATTACGGATTTATAGTGGTACTTTGGGTATTCGTCCAGTGTTGTAACTTGCGCCTTGTACTTCGTTTCCTTGGAAGAAACGGGTACTTAGGAATTTCGTGGAAAACGCAAGAGATCATAAAATAGAAAAATTTTGGGGGGTAGTTTGCTTTTCAAGGAATACGATTCCTTGATTGTCGGTATTGTAGGGGATATGTTGTTTATACATACAACCACATAAATACATTACAATGTAAATAAAAGATTTATTTATAAACAATGATAACAACTGTTTCATGGACCTTGACAACAAATGAAAATAATACATAAGACGTGATTATTTCTAAAGGGTCTTGTCTTCTAGTCGGTCAGATGCTCATCCCTGTGCTGGATTTGCATTAGCAAGCTTTGGGCAATTTCTTCGAAAATGACCCATCTCGCCACAATTGTAGCAAGAACCTGGTGGAAAGCGAGCTTGATCAGGATTGTTGTCAGCTTGATTTGGTGCAACTGCTGCTCGGCAAACTTTTGCTGTATGACCTTTACGTCCATAAATTTGGCATTCGCGACACTTCACACTAGCATGATGATGAAGGTTACATTGGTTGCACAAGGGTGAAGTTCCATTGTATGGCTTCCTAGCAGGGGGTTGAGCTGGTTGGTTGGGGACGGCTTGACCATTGTGAGCGACCACGGCGAAGTTCTGAGAAGCCTTTCGCTTCTTTGACCTCTTAGGGGATCCAGTCTGTTCATCCATGGTCTTTGATTCCTCGATTGGTTTCTTATCATCTTTTCGGAAAAGTTTACCTTTCCTGATTTGAGATTCTGTCAAGGTAGCAGATAGCTCAATGGCCTGCCTAACCGTAGTGGGGTTAATACCAGTAACAATGTCCTGAACTGAGTCAGGGAGACCATCAATGTATTTTTCGACCGCCTTATCCAAAGGCGTAACCATGGTAGGACACAACAGGCTCAGCTCCTCATATCGATCAGTGTATGCTCGATATTCACCGTTGTCCTGCTTAAGATTGTCGAATTCCCTTTCCAAGGTCCTGATCTCATGATGAGGACAGAATTCCTTCATCATCAGTGCTCGAAGTTCTTCCCACGTTTGAGCCAGTGCCACTTCGGCACCCCTATCTCTCATCACACCGTTCCACCATGTCAAAGCTCGTTTCTCAAAGACACTAGATGCGAAATCTACCTTTCGCTCGTTTGGACATTAAACATGTCTGAAGGTGCTCTCTAAACTCTCGAACCATTGCAGAAGTGCAGTCGCTCCTTGAGACACAGAAAACTTTGATGGCTTAGCCGAGTTGAACGTCTTGAAGTTGCAGGGGGCATTATTGTTGTTGAGGGCTTGGTTACATTGAGCAACGATGTTCGGGATTGCAGCAGTCATTTGCTGTGTAATGACAGCTGCCAGCTCCTCAATAGATACCTGATTTTCGCGTCGTGGAGGCATTCTAAAAGGGGAAACAAGAGAGAAAACAAATGAAATGGCATTGGGTAAGAATAGGATGTTACAATTACCGACCAAAATCATGGGTGATTGTCATTTGTTTGAACCACGAAGCAAACAAACAACACAAAGGCTGAATCAAAGCAAATAGATCCTCATAATGTATCTCGAAGACATGCTCGCCTATAAGTGGACACTCACCCCAAGAGTTCCCAGGTAAGAGTGACTGGTCCGATTATGTGGATTTGTACGAACACTCTAGCCATAGACAGAAAACCCAGGGTACAGGCATTCACTCTTCCAGTTTGCACGTGTTCACACTATTTAGGACCCAAAACTTTGACGAGAGTTTTGAAAATTCAAAGGGGTTCAAAACCTTATAACAGAGGGTTCAAAACCTAGTAATCAATCATCCTAGAACAGATGATTAGTTTTCAAAGCGGTTTTGAAATTTATGTTCTTGTTGTGGTCGTCGCCTAAGGATAGGTGACGGTATTGTTCTATGACTAAACGCAAGTAAACTCGCGTTAGGGTCCTAGGAAGGTTATAGACTAGGTCAAAGTATTACTAATAACCTAATTCCCTATAACCATTGGCTCTGATACCAACGTTTCTGTCACACCCCGACCACGTGAGACAACGAAACGTGGCGGAAACGTCGGGGAGTGTTGTAACAGAATTAATTGTTTCAAATCCATGGCAATTAAAGTTTCGTTTTATTAATCAAACAAGAGAGTTTACATCGTTTTCGACAAGAAACAAAGAGTACATAACAAAAATTAACTAGTTCTTGTCTCGTTTTAAGTCACTAAGGCACAGGTCCGCCTAAGTATGTCTCGATAAGTCCTATGCATCAACTCCTGAAAACACATGTGAAAATAGCTACGTCAGCATAAAAATGCTTGTGAGATACATAGGTTTTGTGAAAATAGGATTCATGACTTGTAAGTTTAAGAAAATGTTTAATAATGTTTAGTCATGAACCTTGTAAATTGATTTGTTTTGTAAATCGTTTGAAAAACAATAAGTTCAGATGATATGTATAAATAAGAGAATAATGTATGGTTAAATGAATAACCATGTAAAATGAGTTTGTATAAGATAAGTTGTTTGTAAATCAATGTCTTGTGAAAAGTATGTTATTTGTAGAAAATGTTATATGTCTCAAATTGAAATGATTCAAATAACGCTACAATATGTAATACCATACAATCACTTATATATAGGAAGTACCAGCGGCATATCCACCGTGTATGTATCATATTACACACGCCTCGTTACTTAAATCACTTACTCAAACTAAACCATCAAGATGTAATGTTTAACAATTGTAGAAATGTTTACGTATAGTCAAATGGTTCACATTGTTCAATAAATACATATGGTTCACATAATGTAATATAATGTGTTCATATGCTGGATGAGCATATGCAACAAAATGTAATGTAAAACAATGTACTAAGTATGCACACAATGGACATACATAGCATGAAATGTAATGTAAAACAATGTACTAAGTATGCACTCAATGGACATACATAGCATGAAATGTAATGTAAAACAATGTACTAAGTATGCACACAATGGACATACATAGCATGAAATGTAATGTAAAACAATGTACTAAGTATGCACACAATGGACATACATAGCATGAAATGTAATGTAAAACAATGTACTAAGTATGCACACAATGGACATACATAGCATGAAATGTAATGTAAAACAATGTACTAAGTATGCACACAATGGACATACATAGCATGAAATATAATGTAAAACGATGTACTAAGTATGCACACAATGGACATACATAGCATGAAATGTAATGTAAAACGTGTACTATAAATGTACTAATGAACATAGCAAGTAAATGATGTGAAAACATAGAAAGCATGAAAGTAACAAGTAGGCACATGTGTTTCACCCCAAAACAGTTTGAAAATGGTAAAAGAGGGGTCTATGTACTCACTTGAGATTGCTTAGTAGTCCTTGAGTAACAACCAAACAATGCTAGAGATCACGGATATCAAACGGCACCTAATATAGGTAACTATGTTAATATACCGGACCTAAAATCGGAGGATTGGATAGAATGAGGGTTCGTAAACCAAATGAGTATGGGAACTCATGTAATATGGTTTAACAAAGCCCAGATACTAAAATGAAACCTAGCCTAAGTGCTTACGACCCATTACGACCCGTTTAGGTAGCTTATGCTACTTTAACGCGTCGTTTGCGTAAAACGCGTTTGGAATGCCTAACTAGCCCTATAATAAGTAAAATATGCCTTAACATGTATAATATTGTTGCCAAATCAGTTTAGATACCAAAAGTTATGTTACATATGCTTAAAATGAATTTTGGCGTTAAAAGGGCATTTTGGTAATTTACTTAAGGCATATATACTACCTATCATACAACTACTCAAACGATGTGACCACAAGGTATAACCTCGGAAGGTTATTCCCTATACAACTATGGTCACCTAATGTGTTTGGTCGGATCCTAATGATCGACCAAACGGGTCGGGTTCGAAAGTATAAGCGATTGTTTAGATCGCTTACCTTACGACCCTATATAAGCACTAAACTAAAAGTTACGAGCTAAGCATGTTAAAACATGCTTAACTAAGTTTAGAAAACAGGTTTGGTATCAAAACAAACGGTTTTGATACCTAAGAGTAGTTTGGTTACAAAATACGCAAGAATAAGCATTTTGGCCGAAACTACGACTCGTCACTGAGCCTAGATAACGTGGTAATCAGTAGGTATAGTCTCTAGGGACTATAACCATCGTGATTACGCTCACGTTATGAAGTTCAAATGAACTTTGCATTGAACATAAACTGGTCAACGCAGAAAGTCAAACAAAGTTTGACTTTTAACGCTAAAAGAATAAAAGAACGAAGGAACACTTACAAAGGGTCCCCGAAAGGTTTGATTTCCAAATATTTCTCAGGTATGAAGCGTTCTTACACCTCAACTTAGAGAAGTTTTCAGAAATTAAGTGGGTTTTGAGTTGTGATGGGTCGGGTATTATAGGATTTGGACCACCGTTAGGATCGTTTCTCGAATACCGTGCTTTGATCTCACCCGTACACTTATTGGAATGTTATGGAACCCAAATTGACCCCCCGCCATCAGAGATCAACACGTGGAATTGAGATTGGGAGTGGGTAACAGCTGTAAACAGCTGGCTGGAAGTTTCTGAGGTTCTGGAGATCCGTTACGGACCGTAAGGGTGATGGCTTACGGTCCGTAAGCCATTAACTTTGGCAGAATTACAGTTTTGGTCCCTGTTATGCAATAAAGCCATTTCCGACATGTTTAAGGCCCGTTAACCCCATTTCAAAGCTCTAAAATGAAGTTAAAGTATAGGGAACTTAAAATGTGCTAAAAAATATCTCGGATGTCGGTTCGTTTGGCCGTACGGTTGTGTTGTTCGGTTAATTACGACGGAAGTCGTAACGAACGCAAAAACGGTCCAAAATGCGCGACGAATGGAATTTTGACAAGCCAAACACTAAAGCATAATATTATAATGCTTACATAAATTTTTGGATGTCCGGATGTATTCAGAACGTAAGATATGCGTGAAAGTGCAAACTTATACACTTTTTGACGATTTTAGTCCCTGAATGACCCAAAAGTTTATTTTAGCACACCGAACCCCTCAAAGCCTATTTCTAAGCTATGTAAAGGATATTTAGGGTATGTTTAACTTATGGTCATGTGCCGGAATGTCTGTTACTGTTCAACTTGGCATACTTTCGCAGTTTGTCAACTTTAGTTCCTGTAAGCGATTTAACTTGATTTTGCCATACCAAAGCCTTCGAAACTTATTTCTAAGTTATGTAAAGGTTATTTAAGGTATGTTAAGCATATTTCACTATTCCGGAGTATTCGTTGGATTAAACTGGTTATATTTACGCATCAGTGCGCGTATAACCTTCCATAAAGTGATTTAAAGCTTGAAATCGAACAAAATTTGATATGTGCAAATGATACACATATTTTTACAAATACCAAGTATGAAACAAAATATCTCATTGATTTGGTATTTGTTTGATGGTCATGGAGGCACAGTTCTCACATATCATTCATAATATATATTCTATATCAACCCTTTCACACACTCCACATAGCACTTCCTATCATAAACATCTAAACTAATCATGACAACAAAGGTGAATCATCAGAGGGTGAAGCATACTAACCGTACACAAGAAAACAATGAACAGAAAGAAAGGCTCCGTCCAGAACAGTGTTACCGTCGACCAAAGAGGAGGGGGGTTTAATGCTAGGCTTTGCGTATCTTGTGTGAAACATAATTAATGGATGCCCCTAATTGTTTATACAAAAGCATTAAGTATTTATGTAAGACATTAACCTACATGGGGTTTGGGTCGGCTCGGTTGGGCTTAATATAATATATATGAAACACAAAGAACCAAGAGGTTGTGGTCATATAATCTTGTCACATTTATCTAGCATATAACCTTAACATATAATTATAATGTGTGATTGAATATACTCATATAATCTAAACGTTTATCCTTAATATGTAACAATACACAACCATTTGCTCATAATAACTAGGTGTAATTAGACAAGTTTTAATCACACTGAAAGAGTGTAGACACAAGGACGACGTATAGAAGAACATGATTGATAGCGATACAATTCTAGTGCCACCAGATTAAACAAAGCTAACATTGAAAGTTCGGGTTGTCACAAGTTCAAAGGATTCATCCCAACACAATTTTTCAAAAGATTCGGGTTATCATTCATTTGCTTCAAATTTGTCAAATCCGAACATTGTTCAATGCAATATCACCATAGATCTGAAAAACTCTCAAAGAATGTATGCAGAAGCTGCCAAGCAACAAATGGTGTTTTTAGCATCTGTCCTGGAAGCGTACGAAAGTCTGATCGCGGGTAAGGTTGGAAAGCCGAATATGACGAAGGAAGATTATGACCAGATCGATCCAGAGGAGATGGAGCTAATAGAAATAAAATGGTGCATGGCTAGCGCTATGAGGAGACCACAAAGGTTTATGGAAATCACCGGAAGATCATGTTTGGGAACTGCTGATACAAAACTTGGATTCAACAAATCAAACGTTACCTGTTTCAAGTGCAAACAGAAAGGGCACTTCAAGAGAGAGTGTAAAACAGACAAACTGATGAAGTTGTGAATCCATTCAAAAATGATTAATATCAGAGAGCAATTTATCATCGCATCAATGAGCCATCAAAGGTGAATCAAAAGCAAATCGATGAAGGTTCATCAAAAGAGAAGTCAAGGGCTCTAGTAGTTATTCAGGACGAAGAGGGTTATGACTGGAGCAAAGTTCTTCAAGAAGAAGATTATGTTGGATCCGCATTCATAGCTGAAGTGGTTGATGATAAACGATGGTAGAGAGATTATGATAGTTTTGAAATCATAAAGTTGTATGCTCCTTTTAAGGAAGCACAAAAGGCAAAACGATGGGATGCTGAGCGAGAATGTTATTTGGATCGACAAGGTATTCCAGTGGTTGATCCTAAGAAGGTGCATTTTGATGCAGTGGCAAACATATTTCTAGACCGTGACACATTTCATACGAGGAGATTATCTGAGAAAGATTATGAAGACAATCTGTTTAAACATTTAAAAGAAGTTTTTGAGGCAAGTTTACCAAAATTGATGGAGCTGAGAAAGAAGAAAGAAGAAGAGATTGAGAAGCTAGTTGAAGAAGTGAAGAAAACAGCATGGGATATTGATGAGAACAAACAAAAGAAGGATGCGGATCAGAAGTTGATAACAGAAGAATCAAACGTGCCTGATGAAATTGAGGTAAAGATTCTAAGTGAATCTTCTGAATTATTAAACAATGATCACGCTAAAACCAATCATATAGAAATTCGTCATCACTTCATACGAGACTGTTATGAAAAGAAGTTGATACGAATTGACAAAATCCACACCGACGAACAAAAGGCATATTTACATACCAAAGCTTTCGATAAAGCTCGTTTTCAATATCTTTTAAAACTAAATGGCATGAAATTGTTGTCGGATGCGGAGAAAATAATTGGCGTTGATGAGGAAACCGAGGCAGATGATGTTGAGAAGCAGACTGCTTTGGTATTTAGGGGGAGATAGATAACATTTTCAGAAAATACAAAAACAATAAAAAATGAAAAAATACAAAAACATGAGATATTTTCAAAATCCAAAAACAATAGAAAACCCAAAAAGAGTTTGTGTAAAAAGGAGAAATGATAGTACATCAGCTAGACAGTTACCATATGCTAAAGATATGTAGGGTTTTAAAAGCATTAAGCAGTCTCGCTAATGATATGCCGATAGGTTTTTGCACACTTAGTAGATTTTTCGGGATATAAACCTAAATCACAACTTGCTTATTTCGTGGGGAACATCTCCAGGATATATAGGTAACCACTGAAATCTTGTTTGAAGGGCTTTCTATTTCTGACATACTAGGTCTATGTGCGTGATGATATCTAGGGTATTATACTAGGACTTCTGATTTTGCGGAAGTAATAGCCTAGTCCTCGTATAATACTCTGCACTGGTTTAATCTTAAAGCCTACCCTCCGCATAAAATGTCACACCCCGAAATATCAGAGCATTGGCGTGACTGGACTGGTATCTTCATTGCACAACGGAAGCAAATAAGCTAAGTCTTTTAGAAAAATGAACGCCACTAAGTACTCGACTCTTCATGGTTCTCCTATTCCAATCATGCCATAGCTTCTGAAAAGCAACCTGAGAAAGAAACATGCGAAAACTCAACATAAAGTTGAGCGAGTTCATAGTTTGTTTGTAAAAGATTTGAAATAAATCTTTTTGAATAACCGATTTTTGAAGTATTGTTGAGAAAACGAATTTAAAATCATTTTCTTGTCATGTTATACGGAAACTTTGTATTTGTAACGCATTATGTATGCAAACTCTTGTATTTGTAAAGGTTGTATAACCGTCAATCAAGTATTTCTGTATGTATCATGTGTAAATCAAGTATTTTTGTGTACACCACGTACTCATGTATAACTCAAGTATTCTTGTGGTATGAATCTTGTATAAATAAGGTGTTCTTGTATGTATTAGGGTTGTTAATGGGTTGCAAGCCCATTAACATGTGACACGACATAGGAAGCAACCAAACCTTAGGCATTTTCTAGTTGGCATATTCTGAGACACAAAAGCACTGCTTGGTACTCGTTCTCACCAAGAGTGAGGCTGCCCGACACCCGTTAGATCTAACCTTTTGTTCTGCGGTATAGGTATATTGTTGATTAATGGTGCTTATGGTACCTTATTCGTGACACCATTTCTCGTATCATTTCTCAAAACGCATCATACTTGGTACTCGTTCTCACCAAGAGTGCTTCTTGTATTCTTATATTCTCAAAACGCATCATACTTGGTACTCGTTCTCACCAAGAGTGCCTCTTGTTTTTGTATCATACCATTTATAAACATTGTAACATTTGTAAACTATTGTATTTGTATTTTCCCGTAGTTTAGAAAACTAGAATTCGTATGTTTGCATATTTCGAAAAATACACTTGTCTGAAAAACCGGTATAAAACATAAGCTTTTCGTAAACCATTTGTGCCAGTTAAATCTTGCTTGTAAAATGGTTTAGAAATACGTAATTCTTGTATGCTTTGCAAAAAGTGCATGTCTTTCCACCCCAAAAACATTTAGAAAAATGTAAATCCGTAAAAAGGTGGGGTTATGAACTCACCTGAATATTCCTGTGCGAAGCTAGCTATATACGATTTTGTGATGTCGTTTCCAAGACGAGACTCGCTAGCGTGCATTCTACAATATTCCTAACATGGAATATCTAATAAGTTTCTAAATAAAAGCGGTAACTAACTTCATGTCACCGAGCTCTACCGCATCGTTGACCGAACGATTCGGCGGTTAAGTTGTAAATTAATTGGAAATGATTAGGTCATATTTGATAAGTATCATTTATCATTCCGAGAGATTGTTTGTGTATATAGGAATATTCGTATAAAAGTAATATATAATAAACTTGTATTATATATGTTGCGTCTTGTATATATTTGCCAAAATATGCGTATATGTCGTTTAGGCGTATAAAATAAATATGAAAAGTTATATTTATTTTATAAAAGAATCGTCGAGTTGTCGTGTTTGAAAATAAATATGACTATATTTATTTTAGAAAGAATTCGACTTGATTGTGTCGGAAATAAATATATAGCTATATTTATTTATGAAAGGATTCGTTTTGTACGATATTTGAAAATAAATATATAAACTATATTTATTTTTATAAAACGAATGCGTGTTATCGGCTTTTGAAACAATCTAAGTAATTATCTTGGTTTTGTAAAAAGAATTGTCGAGTTTTCGAAGTTTAAAATAACTAGATTGATTGTTATAAATGATTCCAAAATCGTTGTTTTCGCGAGTTGTAAAGTGCCATTGTAAAACAAATATTCATTTGTATTTGGGTTTTTATAAAAGTACCTCGGATTCTATAGGTTTCGTCCTTTAATAAAACGCGTTGTATATTACGGTTTTTCTCGAAAACGGGCAGAGTTTCCTCTGTTTTTGGACCACCCCGACAACACAAGTTGTCTTTATATTTTCAAAATTCAATCAATACTCAGCAATAATTACGTATCATAAATTTATAAAAACGAAATAATAAATCAAAGTACTCTTTAACTATTACTTTCGTTATTTTGTTTGGTTCGAGCTCGTTATCACGTAAGTATAAAAACACGAAAATACTAAACGTGTCATTAGTTTTTACCAAGTCTTCCTGTCGAAACGCGGACTGAGTTGACCCGGGTTGACTAGCTGAGTTGACTGAGTCAACCGGGTTTGACCCGAGTTGACCGAGCCAAAACTGAAGTTGACAGAGCCGCTTGACCCGAACCGTCTGACGTGACCCGGACCGTCTGAACCGAATTTCTGTTGTCAGTTGTTGACCGAGCCCGAAACAAAACCCGAAAACCCGATTCTGAACCGAACACAACCTGGTGTTGAACTGTAACACCTGTGCCTCCACGGCCATCAAACAAATTCCAAACCAATGAAATATTGTATTTCATACTTGAGATTTGTAAAAATATGTGTATCGTTTACACATATCAACTCTTGTTCGATATCAAACTCTAAATCGCTTTCTAGAAGGTTATACGCGCACCGATGCGTAAATATAACCAGTTTAATGGAACGAACACTCCGGAAAAGTGAAATAGGCTTAACATACCTTAAATAACCTTTACATAACTTAGAAATAAGTTTCGAAGGCTTTGGTATGGCAAAATCAAGTTAAATCGCTTACAAGGACTAAAGTTGACAAACTGCGAAAGTATGCCAATTTGAACTGTAACAGACATTCCGGAACATGACCATAAGTTAAACACACCTTAAATATCCTTTATATAGCTTAGAAATAGACTTTGAGGGGTTCGGTGTGCTAAAATAAACTTTTGGCTCATTCAGGTACTAAAAGCGTCAAAAAGTGCACAAGTTTGCATTTTCGTGCATAACTTACGTTCTGAATACATCCGGACATCCAAAAATTTATGTGAGCACTAAAATATTTTATTTTAGTGTTTGGCATAAGAAAAATCCATTCGTCACGCCATTTGGATCATTTTTCGCGCTTATGCGCATTCCGTCGTAATTAACCGAACAACGTAACCGTACGGCTAAACGAACCGACACCCGAGATATTTTTGAACACATTTTAAGTTCCCTATACTTTAACTTCATTTTAGATCTTTTAAATGGGGTTAACAGGGCTTAAACGTGTAAAAAAAAAACGCATCGAAAACCAAGTTTTGAGGTTGCAGGGACTGAAACTGTAAATCTGCCAAACTAGGTCCGTAAACAGGGGCCAGATGCAGCAAAACGTTTTTTTTTTCATCTTTTAACAGCCCTTAACACTCTCCAAAGGTCAAGTGCCAAGTGTCAAACTCTTATGGTTAGTGGCCTTTTTTGGTACCATAAGGTTCCGACACATGTACGGATGAGATTAAGGCACGCATTTCGACAAACGATCCTAATGGTGGACCATTCACTATAAATACTCCTTGCCATCCAACCTCTAAACTCACTAGAATCTGATCTCAAATGCTCTAAGTTGAAACCTTTGTTTCATACCTGAGCTATTTTGATCTAGATTAGCATTCGGGGACCCTACGTGAGTATTCTTTCGTTCTTTTATTGCTTTTCGAGTCTGAAAGTCAAACTTTGTTTGACTTTCTGCATTGACCAACTTATGGTCAATGCGAAGTTCGTTTGAACTTCGCAACGTGATTGTAATCACGATGGTTATAGTCCATTGTGACTATACCTACTGATTACCACGTTATCTAGGCTCAGTGACGAGCCGTAGTTTCGGTCAGAATACGTATTCTTGCGTATTTTGTAACCAAAATACTTATGGGTATCAAAACCGTTTGTTTTGATACCAAACCTGTTTTCTAAACTTAGTTAAGAATGTTTTAACATGCTTAGCTCGTCACTTTTAGTTTAGTGCTTATATAGGGTCGTAAGGTAAGCGATTTAAACAATCGCTTATACTTTCGAACCCGACCCGTTTGGTCGATCATTAGGATCCGACCAAGCACATTAGGTGACCATAGTATATAGGGAATAACCTTCCGAGGTTATACCTTATGGTCGCTTCGTTTAAGTAGTTGTATGATAGGTAGCTTATATGCCTTAGGTAAATTACCAAAATGCCTTTTTGACGCCAAAATTCATTTTAAGCAAATGTAACATAACTTTTGACATCTAAACTGATTTGACAACAATATTAGACATGTTAAGGCATATGTTACTTGTCATAGGACTAGTTAGGTGGTCCGAACGCGTTTTACGCGAACGACGCGTTAAAGTAGCATAAGCTACCTAAACGGGTCGTAATGGGCCGTAAGCACTTAGGTTAGGTTTCATTTAGTATGTAGGCTTTGTTAAACCATACTACATGAGTTCCCATACTCATTTGGTTTACGAGCCCTCATTCTATCCGATCTTCCGATTTAGGGCCGGTTTATTAATGTAGTTACCTATATTAGGTGCCGTTTGATATTCCGAGATCTCTAGCATTGCTTGGTGGTTATCTTAGGACTTCTGAGGAATCTCAAGTGAGTACATAGACCCCTCTTTTACTGTTTTCCAAACGTTTTGGGGTGGAACACATGTGCCTACTTGTTACTTTCATGCTTTCCATGTTTTCACATTATATACATGCTATGTTCATTAGTACACTATTAGTACATGATTTCATTACATTTTATGCTATGTATGTCCATTGTGTGCATACTTAGTACATTGTTTTACATCACATCACATCACATGCTATGTATGTCCATTTAGTACATGCTTAGTACATTATTTTACATTGCATCTCTGTTGCATATGTTCCAGTAACATATGGACACATTGTTTTACAGCTCTACCTTGTATGTTTACTCTAGCATACTAGGTACATTATCTTCATAAAACATGCTTACATTTTGGTATGACATTTGGTTTGTTTAAACTATATTATACATTCATTAACACCTATCACGCCGCTCGGTAGTAGGTAGTGGTACCATAGGACTTGACAAATCCCATTCCTGAAATCTCGGGTTTGTTTGGACGTAAGGAATGACCGAATCCGAATACATATTCTTTTGATAACTCATTATTACATAGTTATCCGACTGTCGCAAGGCTTAGATGTATGAATTTTCACAATACCGCATAAATGTTTATATCAGTATAGCATGCATTTTCACAGAACATAACTTTGGTTTAAACCAAGTTTTACTTCAATACTATGTTCTTGTGCATATGGTTTAGTTGATGCATTTCACTAGCCATACATATCATTTTTGGTTACACATTACATGGTTTACATTTGACACATAAACACTTTTGACATTGGTTATACATTACATGATTTACATATGGACATAAACATTTTAACATATTATTTCAATACATTTGGAAGTTGGTTTAAACATAGACATCTTACATTGTTGGTTTGGTTTGAGTAAGTGATTTGAGTAACGAGGCGTGTGTAATACGATACAAGCATGGTGGATACGCCGCTGGTACTTCCTATATATAAATGATTGTATGGTATTACATATCGTTGCGTTATTTGAAATCATTTCAATTTAGACATATAACATTTTATACAAATAACATACTTTTCACAATACATTGTTTTACAAACAACTTAACTTATACAAACTCATTTTACATGGTTGTTCATTTAACCATGCATTATTCTCTTATTTATACGTATCATCTAAACTTATTGTTTTTCAAATGATTTACAAAGACAAAGCAAATTACAAGGTTCATGACTAAACATTTTCTTAAACAAAAGTCATGAATCTTATTTTCACAAAACCTATGTACTCGCCGGCATTTTTATGCTGACGTACCTATTTTCACATATGTTTCAGGTATTATTGAAAGATATCGATTGATAGGATGCATGCTCACATAGGACTGGACAAGGCCTTAGTGACTCAATAACAATGATAGACTATGTTTAAATTGTGTATTTAGATTTCCAGACGATGTAATTATTCAATGTTTAATAAAACGAAACACTTTTGGTATCCATGGTTATGAAACATTAATTCTGTTACAACACTCCCCGACGTTTCCGCCACGTTTTGTTTGTTACACGTGGTCGGGGTGTGACAGAAAAGATGGTATCAGAGCTCATGGTTATAGGGAATTAGGTTATTAGTAATACTTTGACCTAGTCTATAACCTTTCTAGGACCCTAACGCGAGTTTACTTGCGTTTAGTCATAAAACAATATTGTCACCTATCCTTAGGCGATAACCACAACAAGAACATCAAATTCAAAACCGCTTTGAAAACTAATCATCTGTTCTAGGATGATTGATTACTAGGTTTTGAACCCTCTATTGTAAGGTTTTGAACTCTCTATTATATGATTTTGAACCCCTTTGAATTTTCAAAACCTCGTCAAGGTTTTGGGTTTTAAATAATGTGAACACGTGCAAACTGGAAGGGTGAATGCCTATATTCTGGGTTTTCTGTCTAGGCAAGCACTTCGTATACATCTCATCAGACGCGAGACCAGTTGTGCTTACCTGGGAATTCTTGGGATGAGTGTTCACTTATAGGCGAGCATGTCTTCGCGATACATTATTTTTGACCCATTTACTTTGATTTGTCACCATCTCATTTGTTTGCCTTAGGTAACAAACAAATGATCACAATTTTCATTCGATACCATTCTGTATTGATTATCCAATAAACCTTTCACTTGTTTCTTCCTTTGTCTTTCATTTTCTTCTAGAATGTCTATTCCTCTCAGCACTGGTCAAATGTCCGAGCGAACAGCCAAATTTGCCCAGCAAATAGGAGAAGTGATTCAGAAGACTGTGGATTTAGGCATTGCCATGGCTCGTCTCAACAATGAAGCCTCTCGTCTCGACAATGAAGTCACTCAAGAGCCACTGCAGGAAGTAGAAGTCAAGCCTGCACCAAGATCAAGGAAGCGTAAGGCTTCAAGGAAGCCCGCAGCAGTTATTCCAAATCAAGCAGGACCTAGCCAGAAGGCAACACCACCTGCTAAGAAGCAATACAAGGGAACGGCACCATTATGCAACAAATGTAAGGGGCATCACCTAGCTCACTTACAGTGTCGTCGGTGTGTATCATGTGGACGAGTTGGTCACCTGGCAAGTACTTGTCGATGTAACCCAAACCAAGGTGGTCTAAATCAACCCCAAGTCAACCCTACTCAAGCTCGTTTTCCGCGTGGTACTTGCTACAACTGTGGCGAGACGAGCCATTACAGGAACAACTGCCTGAAGATTGTCAGTGCAAATCCAACCCGTGGATGAGCAATTGGCTGAACAAAGGATGTTGCTGTCTTATGCCTTTGTTTCTTTTATTTTCTTGTAATGTGAAACAATCTGTTTTGTTCATAAATAAATTATTGTTCACAAATTCTGATGTACAATTGTAGTTACATATGTGTATGACTTTTCCTATGATACCTACATTAAGGAACTATATTCCTTACAAACTACTTTTGCGAATTTCCCATTCTTGCGTTTGTTCATGATTCCTTTGGAAAATTCTAAGTACTCGTTTCATTCTAGGAAATGAAGTACAAGAAATAAATCGAAATTATGAGTAATCGTGCTTTTCACACATCTGTGCCTTTGAATTCTTGGATAGATAACTAAGAGTATTTTCAAATCTCATACCCATTACGTTCTGATTTCTTCAACATGCATAACATAAGTTTTCAAAACAACCTACATGATTTCAAAACATCCTATACATAGTTCGAAAACATTTTTAATATAGTGTATTTACTTAAACATAACAAATGCACAAAGCTTTGTCTGTATTTTCAAAAACAACCTTCATGATTTCAAAATGCCTCATATAGCCTGAAAACAATATTAGTACAATATATTTTCTTATCAAGTGCATGATTTCAAAAGCATCATTCATGTTTTCCAAAAACCTTATACATAATTTCAAAATTCATTTCGCATGATTTTAAAACATTTTTATGAATATACCTACCTAATACAACTACTTTATGATTTCAAAGGTATTATATATAAGGTTTCAAAAACATTGAACACATTTTTAGAACCCCATGCATAGTATTGCAAAAAAAAAATATTTTTCTCATGCATTGACTTAACCTTCAAATTTCGCTTCATATGTCGCCTTGGCATATCGAGCATCTCAACTTCATAAGCATTTCAACTTCATGTTTTGACTTAAGCACGTCCAGTGCAAGGTTTCAAAACATCTTCAACCTCTAAAATCCATATGGGATCTTTTTATCTTCACAATTAGATCCTTGTGGATAATTGTCATACAAATCAGAGTCCTTAATTGGATTCCTTATGTACCTAAATTCGAACATTTCGGTTCCTAATAATCGAAATCGAATTTTCTTTTTGAATCTTTCTATCTTTATAGTTAGATTATTGATAACGTTTAAAGTACCAAATGAAATCCACGGAATGGATTCCTAGTGTGCTTTAAATGCATGTACGCAATTAACAAGACAAATTAACAAACAATTTTGTGGTTATGTGACTATGTGTTTATTCATCTTATGTTTTCTTTTATGCATTTTGTGTTTTTATACTCTGGATATTTGTTATCCAAATCCTCGCAGGATCTTTCATATCTCCATATGAGGGATTCGTAGCAGGATAGTCAAAAGGTACTGCCTTAAATCCTTAATGGGCTTCTATATAATAGTTAAGACCCTTGGATTATATAGTACCACTCCATGTTTCATAAGAGACCCTTTTAGAGGTCTAGTAAAAAAGATTGATTCACAATCTGGTTAAAGGACGACATCTAGTGATGTAGCTGAACTGACTCCTTGATAGTCTATTTAGATCATTTATTGACTTAATTAAAAGGACTCTATGGCGGTCTAGTCACACTCATCACAGGTTTGTTCATTTGGTTTTACACTACACATTATAAAATAGACTGTGTGAACTGTGCAAGGAATTGTCTAATTATGGACGCGTACATAATTATGAAATTTAGTGCACAGAAACCCAGTAAGATTTATTATGTGTAAGAACCGATAGCGACAACAATAACAAAATGAGAACGATGTAATGGAGGTACGGTGGACGCACCAATGACGCTTCATATACTTGTATATAAGTGTCCCTCTTACATTGCAAGCATAATGTTATTAAGGTTACTAGAAGTTCAGAACCCTAACCAATATTGTTCGATCTTTTCAACAACATGTTTTTCAAGCTCTCACAAGTTTCCTCTAAATAAATTTCGGGATGAAATTTCCTAAAGTAGGGGAGACTGTAACACATGTGCCTCCATGGCCATCAAACAAATGCCAAACCAATGAAATATTGTATTTCATACTTGAGATTTTTAAAAATATGTGTATCGTTTACACATATCAACTCTTGTTCGATTTCAAACTCTAAATCGCTTTCTAGAAGGTTATACGCGCACCGATGCGTAAATATAACCAGTTTAATGGAATGAACACTCCGGAAAAGTGAAATAGGCTTAACATACCTTAAATAACCTTTACATAACTTAGAAATAAGTTTCGAAGGCTTTGGTATGGCAAAATCAAGTTAAATCGCTTATAAGGACTAAAGTTGACAAACTGCGAAAGTATGCCAATTTGAACTGTAACAGACATTCCGGAACATGACCATAAGTTAAACACACCTTAAATATCCTTTATATAGCTTATAAATAGGCTTTGAGGGGTTCGGTGTGCTAAAATAAACTTTTGGCTCATTCAGGTACTAAAAGCGTCAAAAAGTGCACAAGTTTGCATTTTCGTGCATAACTTACGTTCTGAATACATCCGGACATCCAAAAATTTATGTGAGCACTAAAATATTTTATTTTAGTGTTTGGCATAAGAAAAATCCATTCGTCACGCCATTTGGATCATTTTTCGTGCTTATGCGCATTCCGTCGTAATTAACCGAACAACGTAAACGTACGGCTAAACGAACCGACACCCGAGATATTTTTGAACACATTTTAAGTTCCCTATACTTTAACTTCATTTTATAGCTTTGAAATGGGGTTAACAGGGCTTAAACGTGTAAAAAAAAACGCATCGAAAACCAAGTTTTGAGGTTGCGGGGACTGAAACTGTAAATCTGCCAAACTAGGTCCGTAAACAGGGGCCAGATGCAGCAAAACGTTTTTTTTCATCTTTTAACAGCCCTTAACACTCTCCAAAGGTCAAGTGCCAAGTGTCAAACTCTTATGGTGAGTGGCCTTTTTGGGTACCATAAGGTTCCGACACATGTACGGATGAGATTAAGGCACGTATTTCAACAAACGATCCTAATGGTGGACCATTCACTATAAATACCCCTTGCCATCCAACCTCTAAACTCACTAGAATCTGATCTCAAATGCTCTAAGTTGAAACCTTTGTTTCATACCTGAGCTATTTTGATCTAGATTAGCATTCGGGGACCCTACGTGAGTATTCTTTCATTCTTTTATTGCTTTTCGAGTCTGAAAGTCAAACTTTGTTTGACTTTCTACATTGACCAGCTTATGGTCAATGCGAAGTTCGTTTGAACTTCGCAACGTGATTGTAATCACGATGGTTATAGTCCTTTGTGACTATACCTACTGATTACCACGTTATCTAGGCTCAGTGACGAGCCGTAGTTTCGGTCAGAATACGTATTCTTGCGTATTTTGTAACCAAACTACTTATGGGTATCAAAACCGTTTGTTTTGATACCAAACCTGTTTTCTAAACTTAGTTAAGCATGTTTTAACATGCTTAGCTCGTCACTTTTAGTTTAGTGCTTATATAGGGTCGTAAGGTAAGCGATTTAAACAATCGCTTATACTTTCGAACCCGACCCGTTTGGTCGATCATTAGGATCCGACCAAGCACATTAGGTGACCATAGTATATAGGGAATAACCTTCCGAGGTTATACCTTATGGTCGCTTCGTTTAAGTAGTTGTATGATAGGTAGCTTATATGCCTTAGGTAAATTACCAAAATGCCCTTTTGACGCCAAAATTCATTTTAAGCATATGTAACATAACTTTTGACATCTAAACTGATTTGACAACAATATTAGACATGTTAAGGCATATGTTACTTGTCATAGGACTAGTTAGGTGGTCCGAACGCGTTTTACGCGAACGACGCGTTAAAGTAGCATAAGCTACCTAAACGGGTCGTAATGGGTCGTAAGCACTTAGGTTAGGTTTCATTTAGTATGTAGGCTTTGTTAAACCATACTACATGAGTTGCCATACTCATTTGGTTTACGAGCCCTCATTCTATCCGATCTTCCGATTTAGGTCCGGTTTATTAATGTAGTTACCTATATTAGGTGCCGTTTGATATTCCGAGATCTCTAGCATTGCTTGGTGGTTATCTTAGGACTTCTGAGCAATCTCAAGTGAGTACATAGACCCCTCTTTTACTGTTTTCCAAACGTTTTGGGGTGGAACACATGTGCCTACTTGTTACTTTCATGTTTTCCATGTTTTCACATTATATACATGCTATGTTCATTAGTACACTATTAGTACATGATTTCATTACATTTTATGCTATGTATGTCCATTGTGTGCATACTTAGTACATTGTTTTACATCACATCACATCACATGCTATGTATGTCCATTTAGTACATGCTTAGTACATTATTTTACATTGCATCTCTGTTGCATATGTTCCAGTAACATATGGACACATTGTTTTACAGCTCTACCTTGTATGTTTACTCTAGCATACTAGGTACATTATCTTCATAAAACATGCTTACATTTTGGTATGACATTTGGTTTGTTTAAACTATATTATACATTCATTAACACCTATCACGCCGCTCGGTAGTAGGTAGTGGTACCATAGGACTTGACAAATCCCATTCCTGAAATCTCGGGTTTGTTTGGACGTAAGGAATGACCGAATCCGAATACATATTCTTTTGATAACTCATTATTACATAGTTATCCGACTGTCGCAAGGCTTAGATGTATGAATTTTCACAATACCGCATAAATGTTTATATCAGTATAGCATGCATTTTCACAGAACATAACTTTGGTTTAAACCAAGTTTTACTTCAATACTATGTTCTTGTGCATATGGTTTAGTTGATGCATTTCACTAGCCATACATATCATTTTTGGTTACACATTACATGGTTTACATTTGACACATAAACACTTTTGACATTGGTTATACATTACATGATTTACATATGGACATAAACATTTTAACATATTATTTCAATACATTTGGAAGTTGGTTTAAACATAGACATCTTACATTGTTGGTTTGGTTTGAGTAAGTGATTTGAGTAACGAGGCGTGTGTAATACGATACAAGCATGGTGGATACGCCGCTGGTACTTCCTATATATAAATGATTGTATGGTATTACATATCGTTGCGTTATTTGAAATCATTTCAATTTAGACATATAACATTTTATACAAATAACATACTTTTCACAATACATTGTTTTACAAACAACTTAACTTATAGAAACTCATTTTACATGGTTATTCATTTAACCATGCATTATTCTCTTATTTATACGTATCATCTAAACTTATTGTTTTTCAAATGATTTACAAAGACAAAGCAAATTACAAGGTTCATGACTAAACATTTTCTTAAACAGAAGTCATGAATCTTATTTTCACAAAACCTATGTACTCCCCGGCATTTTTATGCTGACGTACCTATTTTCACATATGTTTCAGGTATTATTGAAAGATATCGATTGATAGGATGCATGCTCACATAGGACTGGACAAGGCCTTAGTGACTCAATAACAATGATAGACTATGTTTAAATTGTGTATTTAGATTTCCAGACGATGTAATTATTCAATGTTTAATAAAACGAAACACTTTTGGTATCCATGGTTATGAAACATTAATTCTGTTACAACACTCCCCGACGTTTCCGCCACGTTTTGTATGTTACACGTGGTCGGGGTGTGACATGAACATACCTGACCTGAATCACATGTACCCGAGCTGAGTCTGCTGTGCCGAGAACCCGACCCAAACCAACTCAAAACTGAGCATCAAATCTGAGTTTGGAACTGAACCGGAACTTACTTGAAAACCCCGAAACTGGTGAAACTCGTCGGACAAAGCTATCGTCCGCCGGTCAAAGACGCCGACTGCCGGACAATGATACCGACCGTCGGACCGCCGGTTCTCTCACTCTTCTCAGCCACCCTGTCCCTTCTGGTTCCACTGTCGCCGGGGACGACGCCGGCTCTGCCGGTTCTCCCCTCTGTTCTCAGCCTCTCTCTCCGTCTCGTCTCTTTCTCTCTCCATACTCTCTCTCCTCCCGAGTCTCTCTCTCCGTCTCGTCTCTCCCTCTGTTGTAGCCGCCGCACCACCACCGGACAATGGTGGTGGTGATCCGTATTGACAATCGAAAAGAGGGGGGAAACAGATATTTGAGGTGTGGGTTTTCTTAGGCTAGTGAAGAAGATAGAGATACGTTTCTGTGTTTTTAATTGTGTGCTATCGAGAGAGAGAGAGAGAGGGTAAGGTTGAGAGGTGAAGGCAGTGTGTCTTGTTTTGTGAATATGCAGGGAATGAGGAATCAAGTTTGTGTATTAATAGAGTGAGGGGAGGATAAAAGGTTTTATTGTCTTTCATGTATACAATTTACATTCAGGTCAGATGTTATATCCATTGAAACATGATCTCTTGAAGAGATTTGTGTAGATTTTTAAAGATTTGTGTAGATTTCTAAAGATATTTAGAGATCTTACAAGATTTAACTTATTGTGCAGGTTTAGGCTTGTGGGTTTTGGGCTTGGGCCCAGGGCCCACAAGCCCATCTCATGTGTAAGTGGCCCGTAATTCCTACGAGACCCGATATCGTAACACAAACTCCATAGAATAAAATTTTCGTGTAACATCCATACTTGTCGGTGTCGCCAGTATTTCGTACGGTGTCAGTTTGTTGTTGCGTAATATTCAGCAGATTTCCCGTAAATCACCGTTTGCGCACTGTATAGTCGAATAAACGTTCTTGGGCACTCCAAGAGCCTAATTAAGTTAATTTGCACTGTAATCACTATTTATTATTGCGTTAATCACCTGTTAATCACGTAATTAAGGGCGTAAATTACCGGTTGTCACATTCTCCCCCTGTTAATAAAATTTCGTCCTCAAAATTTAGACTACGTCAACTCCTAAGAGTTACGTTAAATGTAAGTAAATACGAATAATGTCAAAGTAAACGAGACATACTGATACAGTTACTAGTGTGACCAAGTTAACAGGGGTCTAATAAAAGAGGAATTTCAATCAATAGAATTCCAAATAAACGTTTACAATATGCAAATGAATGTTAGAAATAATAACATTCGCTAGGAGATGCTTAGAATCAACAAGCCCAAACGAAACATTTTTGTATGAAACGCTCGATCATGATCAGCCCAAGCTGCAAGTTCTACCGATGCCACAAGGTGTCGTAGTGAATGAAACAATTCAATAATAGCGGTGATTGAACAAGTATCACCTGTGTTTTGCATCAAATGCTCAATCATAATTAGCCCAAGCTACAAGTTTATACTGACACCACATGGTGTCGAAATCAACAAACGACTTAATGGAGTCGTAGACCAAACAAATCTACTACGAGTCGGAACAATGAAACGCTTGTTAAAACGAATTCGAATATGATGTTTTCAATACATCATATGGTGTCTTGAATTGAATATGTGTAATGAACAAGTTCAAACAATTGAATTTGATTTCGGCTCAAGCCGACAATAAATACATGTATCGACAAGAAACTTTCGGCATGGGCACAACGAAAAAAAAACCATGTATGTAACTTGAAAAGAAAAGAAATTTCAAGAAAGTGTGTTGACTTGATAATGAAGAAACCAAAAATTACAATAATGCGGGTCATCCAAATCACAAATCAATAATTAGATTTAGCGAAATAATATTTAAACTTTGATGAAACGCTTATTCGAAACGAATCCCACATGCGTAACAAACAATGCATGCGTAACATGTGAATTTTCAGGGAATGAAGCAATGAGTATTCGCTATAATGAAAGAAATGATTGTGATACAATGACCATTAAGAGGAGTAGAGATACAAAAATCTACTCAGTAAATGTGAAAGTCGAAATTTCAATAAAAGAAATTTAAGGACTTTACCTGGGGTTGCATGTGATAACCGGTTGTTAAGGGACATTACCATGGAATGTCGAACATGGCGTATTCTTCGTTGTTGAGATCGCTTGACAAGTTGTCGCATCCTGATTGGTAATTCTCCTGCTGACAGGATTAGCATCGTCGCTTAAGTTTTCAATCGTGTCTTCTCAAAACCCTTGTGGCGAAAGTCGTATGTGATTTACTTCAACCTCCGTTGATGTATAGCTTAAGTTTCACGTATACCTGTGCACTAGCGTTTCGTTATGCGTAGGATGACTGCTCGGGAAGTTAAAACATCATAGACAATATGGATAATAGTGTGTGCCCGAGTTAATATTCGCGGTTCCTACGTGATGACCTTTAATGAACTTCAACATGAGTTTCCGAAGGTCTTAAACGCATGTTTCCTAAACTTTCAGAGTTTTGTGCACTGTATGCGACCGTTTTGTGTTCTGTGTGTAAAACACCACTTTAGCGTATGTTTGAAAACAAAATCTTGACTGTTTATTTTATTGGCAACGGTTGGAGACCATATTCGAGTACTATTCGTTCTGTATGTATTCAGGTTTTAATATTCTAAGTTCCCAGAGGAAATTGAGGTTGGAGCCTAGGTGTCTCTACAGAAACCTAATTCGCTGTAACCTATAGCTCTGATACCAATCTGTCACACCCCGAAATATCAGAGCATTGGCGTGACTGGACTGGTATCTTCATTGCACAGCGGAAGCAAATAAGCTAAGTCTTTTAGAAAAATGAACACCACTAAGTACTCGACTCTTCATGGTTCTCCTATTCCAATCGTGCCATAGCTTCTGAAAAGCAACATGATAAAGAAACATGCGAAAAATCAACATAAAGTTGAGCGAGTTCATAGTTTGTTTGTAAAAGATTTGAAATAAATCTTTTTGAATAACCGGTTTCTGAAGTATTGTTGAGAAAACGAATTCAAAATCATTTTCTTGTCATGTTATACGAAAACTTTGTATTTGTAACGCATTATGTATGCAAACTCTTGTATTTGTAAAGGTTGTATAACCGTCAATCAAGTATTTCTGTATGTATCATGTGTAAACCAAGTAATTTTGTGTACACCATGTACTCATGTATAACTCAAGTATTCTTGTGGTATGAATCTTGTATAAATAAGGTGGTCTTGTATGTATTAGGGTTGTTAATGGGTTGCAAGGCCATTAACATGTGACACGACATAGGAAGCAACCAAACCTTAGGCATTTTCTAGTTGGCATATTCTGAGACACAAAAGCACCGCTTGGTACTCGTTCTCACCAAGAGTGAGGCTGCCCGACACCCGTTAGATCTAACCTTTTGTTCTGTGGTCTAGGTATATTGTTGATTAATGGTGCTTATGGTACCCTATTCGTGACGCGATTTCTCGTATCATTTCTCAAAACGCATCATACTTGGTACTCGTTCTCACCAAGAGTGCTTCTTGTATTCTTGTATTCTCAAAACGCATCATACTTGGTACTCGTTCTCACCAAGAGTGCTTCTTGTTTTTGTATCATACCATTTATAAACATTGTAACATTTGTAAACTCTTGTATTTGTATTTTCCCATAGTTTAGAAAACTAGAATTCGTATGTATGCACATTTCGAAAAATACGCTTGTCTAAAAAACCGGTATAAAACATAAGCTTTTCGTAAACCATTTGTGCCAGTTAAATCTTGCTTGTAAAATGGTTTAGAAATATGTAATTCTTGTATGCTTTGCAAAAAGTGCATGTCTTTCCACCCCAAAAACATTTAGAAAAATGTAAATCCGTAAAAAGGTAGGGTTATGAACTCACCTGAATATTCCTGTGCGAAGCTAGCTATATACGATTTTTTGATGTCGTTTCCAAGACGAGACTTGCTAGCGTGCATTCTACAATATTCCTAACATGGAATATCTAATAAGTTTCTAAATAAAAGCGGTAACTAACTTCGTGTCACCGAGCTCTACCGCATCGTTAACCGAACGATTCGGCGGTTAAGTTGTAAAGTAATTGGAAACGATTAGGTCATATTTGATAAGTATCGTTTATCGTTCCGAGAGATCGTTTGTGTATATAGGAATATTCGTATAAAAGTAATATATAATAAACTTGTATTATATATGTTGCGTCTTTTATATATTTGCCACAATATGCGTATATGCCGTTTAGGCGTATAAAATAAATATGAAAAGTTATATTTATTTTATAAAAGAATCGTCGAGTTTTCGTGTTTGAAAATAAATATGACTATATTTATTTTAGAAAGAATTCGACTTGATTGTGTCGGAAATAAATATATAGCTATATTTATTTATGAAAGGATTCGTTTTGTACGATATTTGAAAATAAATATATAAACTATATTTATTTTTATAAAACGAATGCGTGTTATCGGCTTTTGAAACAATCTAAGTAATTATCTTGGTTTTGTAAAAAGAATTGTCGAGTTTTCGAAGTTTAAAATAACTAGATTGATTGTTGTAAACGATTCCAAAATCGTTGTTTTCGCGAGTTGTAAAGTGCCATTGTAAAACAAATATTCATTTGAATTTGGGTTTTTATAAAAGTTCCTCGGATTCTATAGGTTTCGTCCTTTAATAAAACGCGTTGTATATTACGGTTTTTCTCGAAAACGGGCAGAGTGTCCTCTGTTTTTGGACCACCCCGACAACACAAGTTGTCTTTTTATTTTCAAAATTCAATCAATACTTAGCAATAATTACGTATCATCAATTTATAAAAATGAAATAATAAATCAAAGTACTCTTTAACTATTACTTTCGTTATTTTGTTTGGTTCAAGCTCGTTATGACGTAAGTATAAAAACACGAAATTACTAAACGTGTCATTTGTTTTTACCAAGTCTTCATGTCGAAACGCGGACTGAGTTGACCCGGGTTGACTCGCTGAGTTGACTGAGTCAACCGGGTTTGACCCGAGTTGACCGAGCCAAAACTGAAGCTGACCGAGCCGCTTGACCCGAACCGTCTGACGTGACCCGGACCGTCTAAACCGAACTTTCTGTTGTCAGTTGTTGATCGTGCCCGAAACAAAACCCGAAACCCCGATTCTGAACCGAACACAACCTGGTGTTGAACATACCTGACCCAATCACCTGTACCCGAGCTGAGTCTGCTGTGCCGAGAACCCGACCCAAACCAACTCAAAACTGAGCATCAAATATGAGTTTGGAACTGACCGGGAACTTACTTGAAAACCCCGAAATTGGTGAAACTCGTCGGACAAAGGCAACGTCCGCCGGTCAAAGACGCCGACCGCCGGACAATGATACCGACCGTCGGACCGCCGGTTCTCTCACTCTTCTCAGCCACCCTGTCCCTTCTGGTTCCGCTGTCGCCGGAGAAGACGCCGGCTCTGCCGGTTCTCTCTTCTCTTCTCAGCCTCTCTCTCCGTCTCGTCTCTTTCTCTCTCCATCCTGTCTCTCCTCCCGAGTCTCTCTCTCCGTCTCGTCTATCTCTCTGTTGTAGCCACCGCACCACCACCGGACAGTGGTGGTGGTGATCCGTATTGACAATCGAAAAGAGGGGGGAAACAGGTATTTGAGGTGTGGGTTTTCTTAGGCTAGTGATGAAGATAGAGATAAGTTTCTGTGTTTTTAATTGTGTGCTATCGAGAGAGAGAGGGTAAGGTTGAGAGGTGAAGGCAGTGTGTGTTGTTTTGTGAATATGCAGGGAATGAGGAATCAAGTTTGTGTATTAATAGAGTGAGGGGAGGATAAAAAGTTTTATTGTCTTTCATGTATACAATTTACATTCAGGTCAGATGTTATATCCATTGAAACATGATCTCTTGAAGAGATTTGTGTAGATTTGTAAAGATTTGTGTAGATTTCTAAAGATTTTTAGAGATCTTACAAGATTTAACTTATTGTGCAGGTTTAGGCTTGTGGGTTTTGGGCTTGGGCCCAGGGCCCACAAAGCCCATCTCATGTGTAAGTGGCCCATAATTCCTACGAGACCCGATATCGTAACCCAAACTCCATAGAATAAAATTTTCGTGTAACATCCATACTTGTTGGTGTCGCCAGTATTTCATACGGTTTCATTTTGTTGTTGCGTAATATTCAGCAGATTTCTCGTAAATCACCGTTCGCGCACTGTATAGTCGAATAAACGTTCCTGGGCACTCCAAGGGCCTAATTAAGTTAATTTGCGTTGTAATCACTATTTATTATTGCATTAATCACCTGTTAATCACGTAATTAAGGGCGTAAATTACCGGTTGTCACATAAAAAATGATGAAACATAACGCTAATCATGTGCTGTTGAAGAAAAGATCCCCAAACGGGACACACCGAATGTCAAGCCACCATCTCTATGCCTGAACAGAAGTTCTAACCTGAGCTCTCATGGCCTCGTATTAACCGTTACATATATCATTATTGTACGTTCACCTGTAAGACTGAATATAGAAGTCTAGATATGAGAGTATATTCTGAGGTGGGACACGCGTATAAGTTAAGATCTAAAAACACTAAATCGTATCCTGATTATTTGAAATTTGTGTGAAAACTTAACAGGATCAGTATATTGGCAATCTAAGTGAATTGTTTAATACTTAGTGTGTAATCAAGCTCAACGGTACTTGTAGCTTGTCGGCAGCTGATATGATCCCCTAACACGCTCACCAAAAATATGTTTGTAAATAATTACATTTACTGCATTTCATTTCATTTATGTTTAGTTTCCAAAATCCCAAAAAGATTTCATAGTTTTCTAGTTTAAACTTTCTTAAAATCCCAAAAATATTTTACATTTCTGCTTTAGTTTTGAGACAAACCAAGGTGGAAAGCGGATCTTCAGATTCTGAGAAGTGAAGCGGAGCAGAAAGTTTCTGAACTGGACAACTGGGTTGGGAGCTAATCTTTGAAAAGGATTGAAAAAGTCAAAGTCAATACAAGTTCATTAATTTGACACTTGTAAATTTTTCATAAAAATGTATTTGAACAGTTTGAACAAAATGTCAGTTTGTTTCGTTTCGGGTCAACCAAGGTCATTAACTTGGACTTGGTAGACAAATTAAGTGCCTAGGGTCATTAACTTGGACCTAGATACTTTAGTGGATTTCTAAAAACTGGACAAAATCTGATAAAACGGCAAAAGGACAAAAGGTCAAAACACTAAAAGTCAACGAGAGGTATTTGGATCGGGTGACAATCCGATCGGATGGCCATCCGACACTTGGTCACCCTATAAATACAAGTCAATGACTTCAGTCAAACCTTTACTCGATCGGGCGACCATCCGACATTCTCTCAAACACTCTCACACTCTTGATCGGATTTTCACTTTCTTGCCTTTCACACTTCATTGGATTGTTGGCACACACAACCTTCGCAATGGGAAAGGTAAGATTACTGATCTTTAACTGTTAATTTGATGAATTTGATGTGTTTTTGAAGGTCAGCGACTATCAGAGTGAAAACCTTAGATCTAGGTAATTTTGATGATATTTGATGGACTTTGAACATAAGGTTTTGTTCACGGGCCTTAGATCTATAGGTTTACCATCTCAATTTGTGCAAAAACATGTTAGATCTAGATATTTGATGATTAGAGACGTTCAGCTATCGGTGCACTTAAAGTGAAATTAAACCCAAATTAGGCCGAATTAGAAAAATTTGAACATAAGGGTTTGATCGCCTGAGAGATCTCTACGTAGATCTGTGATCAGTTTTGAGAAAAACATAGAATTTTTTTTTTGATGTTCTTATCATATTCAAACTGTTCTTCAATGTTCAAGGATCGAGTGGCAACTCGATCGGATGGCAATCCGATCGGGTAGGCATCTGATCCTCTACATTAAGTGTTTGAATATTTTTTTCTAAGTGTTTTGCCTCGATATATGCGCCTTTACATGTTAAACAGTTGTTTTGGAAAAAATGGCAACCCGATCGGGTGGCAATCCGATGAGATGGCCATCCGGTCCAAAGCACTCACATTCATTGTTCATAAAGATTGTCAAGTTGATCGAATGGTAATCCGATCGGACATCCATCCGATCCTCATTACTATGTTTTGAGAACTGTACAACCTTGTCAATGATCGAGTGGCATTCCGATCGGGTGGCAATCCGATCGGACAGCCATCTGATCCTCATCACAAAATGACAAAATTTCTAATCAATTGTTCAAATTTGTCACAATGATCGAGTGGCAATCCGATCGGGTGGCAATCCGATCGGATGGCCATCCGATTCATTCCACATTCTCAAAGGTGTTGACTTGTCAAAGGTTCTATCTGTCTTGTCACAGGGATCGAGTGACAATCCGATTGGATGGCAATCCGATCAGATGGCCACCCGATCCAAATGCGCTTATCAGTTGGTTTTGTACTCTAATGATAGATGGCTCATCAGATCCGATGGCAATCCGATCGGATGACCATCCGATCCACAGTACTGTATAGAGTGAAAGTTCAAGTGTTAGAAAAATTTTTTAAATTTTCAAATTTTTTATACTTGTCACTTTTATGTCTCGAACTTTATGCAAATGATAACATTTGTTTATTCTTGCAGGGAAGAGCATCAGATTAGGATAAATCTCACAATATTTACTGTCTGTTGGACGAAAACTTTACAGAAAATACTCCGTTTAAAGTCATAGCAAATTTTTAAGGGAGAGTAAGATCAATAAAGCCTTAACCGATAGAACTATTGTATATGAATCACATGTTAGAAGATTTTGGAGTTCGGTAAGATATGAGGAGAGTGAAAAGATGATTTATTCTATAGTTAGAAAGAAGGATGAGAATGGTCAAGATATAGATGTGGAGATTAAGTTCAATGTTGGTGATTTAAGGAGAGTTTTGGATTTAGGAGATTCTGATATTGATCCTATCATAATTCCTGAACGACTGTGCAAGGGTTTGTGGTGCAGAATGGGATTTACAAGTCACTTGAACGGAAAATATATTAAGACAATGTTTAGTACACCTTATAAGTTCCTGATTCACTGTGTAATACATGCTTTGTCACATCGGAAGGGAGCATATGACGAAACGTCTGACTATATCATGAATATCATTACTTATTTGGTGCTAAACAGGCCATACAATGTATCGCAAGTGATATTTGACCATTTGGTAGACAATGTAAGAAGTGGAAGTGGAAAGTACATCATGTATCCTAGGTTTATCCAGATGATGATAGATGATCAATTCAAAGACCTTTCAAAGGATGATGATGATATATTAGGTCTACGAAACATGACAGCTGATACGTTGAGCAGATTATCTAAAGGTCCTGAACAAAGAGCAAGGAGAATGATTTGCAGGATTGATAATCCAGCATATGTTGCTCCTGAAAACGATGCATGGAGACATGAAAACAGTAATTCGGAGAATGAAGATGACAAGATGAGGGAAATGGTTGAGAAAAAGCTTCGATACTGGTTTGTGAAGGATGGGAAAAGGAAGAGAACACCGAAGACATCCCCAGTTGTGCCTATTCCTAAAGTGTCACCACCTAAGATTGATGTTAAGGGTATAGTTGAAAGGGGGAGTCATTAAAGAAGCTAAATCTTTAAATGTTATTTTATTCTAATGATTGTGCAATACTTGTTTTACAGGGACTTCTGTAGAACCACAACAAAAGTTGGTGGATGATCCAGTGTTAGACCCATCGAGCATTCCTCAAGAAGGTGTTGATTTGGCGAAGGTGACGTTTGAGCAATACATAAAGCACTCTAAAGCTACAATTGCAAAAGATCAAAGTGCAAGTGTTCAAGCTGAAAGTGTTAAACAAAAGGAGCCTGAAGGTGTTGCTCGTGATGATTCTAGTGATGCTGATGATGAGTCAACAGAGACAGAGCCAGATATTGAAAGAATCGGTGTTGGGAAAGTTCAAATGAAAAAGAAGCCTCAGAAGAAGAAAGCTAAAGATTCTGATGAAGAGGATTCTACTTACATACCACCTGATGATGAGAAAAAGAAACAAAGAAAGAAAAGCAAAGCTATTCAGACAGGAGTACTTCCCAGAAGCGTCAGAGGAAGAAAAGGGCCTTGATGCGTGTGAAGTGTTATATATATTAGGTGTATATTTTAAGCCCCTTTAACACTTATTTTTAGCCAAGTTTTAAATTTATAAAACACGATATTTTACTAACACTAAACACACATATGGGCAAGTGCACCCATCGTGAGCGTAGTATAGTGTTGGCAAGATACCGAGGTCGTCCAAGGACACAAGAGCTTTTAGTACCGGTTTATCCTCAACGTCTAATCAAAATCAAAAAGTTTAGAAAAATGTTTTAAACTAAGAAAAATAAAAACTAACTAAAATGCTGAAAAATAAAATAAAAAGAAAAACAGATAGACAAGATGAATCACTTGGTTCCGACTCGTATCTAGTGTAACCTTTGATTATTTCCGCACTTTTGCACATATTTAAGAGATTATCTTAGTTATTGTAGTAGGCCCCTCTTTTGAAGGCGACGTTACCCTCACCCCAGTAGTTTGAGTCAGCAAGGATACAATCCTAAAAGGGTAGATTATTGGAAGATAATTAATTAAGTTATTAATGCAAATTATGGTAGGCCCCTCTTTTGGAGGTGACGTTACCCTCGACTAAGTAGTCTGAGTCAGCAGGGATACAGTCCTAAATAGCCGGGTTATAGTATTAATAGTAGTTAACTTATGAGGGGATCAAAGAGTTTGGACCCCCGCCATCCAATACCGTTAAGTATTGAAGGAGGTCCTACTAAATTTGACCCAGGTCCATTGCAGGACCTCTAAACGCTGAACAATGGCAAGACCTTTACCAAACCGTTCCCTTAACCCCCGACCAGGTAGCCAACATACCTCCATATAGACCGTGGATATATGAATGGTTAAAATCTTTTATTTTATATAGACAGTAAAATAATGCCAAGACACCACGGACAAACGATAAGGAAAGATCACCTTCAACATAAGCAACTAGTTATTAAAGTCATTAATACAAAACCAAGTAAAAAGTGCAAAAGATTAGAAATAAAAAGTATTACACTAGACACTTTGTCTTCACCAAGTGATGTAAGAGACTTAGGCAAACATGGCCTTGATTGTCAAGAACTCTTACGATCAATATTGGATCCCGAGATGACTCACACACTCTACGATGGACAATGGATGATGGTGGTGGATGATGGTGTTATGGTGGTGGTGGGTGGTGGGTGAAGTGTGAGAGAGGTGGTGTGCCAAGTGATGGTTTGAGCTTGAGCCAAGCACTTCTATTTATAGGCTGAATAGAAGCTCGGGCACGGCCCCGTGTCCAATGGGCACGGCCCCGTGTCCACATCCTTCTCTTTCTTCATTTAATGCAGTTTTGTCTTTTTAGTTGACCACGCCCCCGTGTCCGCTGAGCACGACCCCGTGGTGCAGAAGAATCTTTGTACTATGCAGATTTGCTGGATTGTGCGAATCTTATAGTTGACCACGGCCCCGTGTCCGTTGAGCACGGCCCCGTGGTGGGCAATAGAAGCTTCTACCACTTTGTCTTTTCTGCTGACACTTGGGCACGCCCCCGTGCCGGCTGAGCACGGGGCGTGTTCAGGCTTCTGATCTCTTGTTTTGCTTGGGAAGATGCTGTCGTGGGGTCGGGCATGTCACGTCTTGTTCCTTTTCTTGTATTTATGTTGGATTTTGATGTCTTTTTTGATTCTTTTGTTAATTTGAGCTCATTTAATCCTGAAAATACAAAAGGAAGACAAAAGCACACTTTTTCCAACATTAGTACTAAAAATGGTTAGTTTTATGCCTCATTTGATGAAATTTATATGTTGCATTTTTAACACATCAAATACCCCCACACTTAAATCTTTGCTTGTCCTCAAGCAAAACTCTTTAATATGTGGCTATTACACTCCCAAATGGAATGGTTAGAGAAGAAGGTTTTTGGGCTTGTCGTAGAGTGTCGAGATTTCCAAGATTCTTTATTTAATTTAATTTTTATTTATTTACAATGCTATTCGTCATGATTTATTTAAAACTTTTCATAAGATAAATTACTTATAAGGGCATAACATGCCTTTTTAAAATTCTATTTATATACAAGTTCACATACCTCACGGGGATCACTCAACACTCGGCCGAAAATGTATTTTTGTGGATCACTCGAGAGCGGCATGGAACTTATTCCTACCATAGGCTTGCCAAGCAATCAATCCTCCTCCTTTTTAACTTATATACCTTTGTAAATATCAAGAGGACTTTGTGGGTGAAGGGTTAGGCTTGGGTTAAAGGTAGGTGGTTGGGTGAGTGGTTAGTGGTTAGTAGAAAAAGGCGAAAAGCGTAACAAGTGTCGGTTTTCGTAAGACTTTCTATTTTTGTAATTTTTATTTTGATGAAGCTATTTATTCAAACAAAGTTATTTTTGATGAACTTGTTTGTTTATTCTCTTTTTCTTCATCATCAACACAAATTTTTTTTTTTTGAAAAGTCATACGAAAAATCGAACTTGTTACTAAAACAAAGGGGTAAAAATGAAAAAGGTTTTGGTGGGTAAAAATGGTGTTTGGTTTGGGTTATGGAATGAAAATGTTTAGGCTCAAAGGGGCTAACTAGGGGGATTTTGGGTAGGTGGTAAAAAAAAAGAAAAATAATGGTGTAGAAATAAAAAGGGTTAGTCCTAATGCCTCCATCATTTACTTACTCGGGTTTAAGTTGGTAAGGACCGGGACTGTATCGTCATGGCAAGTTCTAGAGTCGTAAGAACCAAGCGGCTATTCACACAAGAAACGAAAATGAGCATTTAGTCAAATGATATGTAAGTGTTTGCTCAATAAAGGCTCAAAACTCACTTTTGTGGGAATGGGTTTTTATGTGATCAAGTATATATAATCAAATTTTAACTAAGCTTGTCATGCCTTTTCATAATTTTCTTATGTTGGTTCCTTTTTATCACGACGCTATCGGTTGTAAATTCGTAAAAATATAACCTTGTTAGAACTTGAATTTCCCGAGTTAAACCTAGACAAGAAAAAAATGAAAATTAAAAAAAAAAAAAAAAAAATTGGGGTGATTAGCAATTCCAATAGAGTTTTGTGTAAGGCTTGTATTTAGGACTTGCAAGATTCAAGGTTTTAGCATCCCCCCCACACTTAAATTACACATTGTCCTCAATATGTCCCAAAAACAAGTTTTTAGGTTGATTGAATGTGTGAAAGGTGTGAAAAAGCAAAAAATTTTGTGTTACTGGGCGCTGAACACGGCCCCGTGTTGTCCGGGCACGGCCCCGTGTTCAAGTGCCAGTAACAAAATTAAAACAAGAGAAACAGAAGTCTAGACACGGGGGCGTGTTGGGTGAACACGGCCCGTGTCCAGTTACCTGAACTGGGTTTTTTTCTGCAGACTGTGCAGCACGGGGCCGTGTTGGGTGGACACGGCCCGTGCCGGGCTTACTGTAAAGAAGAAAATTGTCGGACTGTTCTGTTTTCCTGCATGGAGTGCTGGTTCAAGTTTCCCTTGCATCCTTTGCCATCTCAAGTGTGTTTTATTCCTGAAAATTAAAACTAACTAGAAAACAAGAAAATTAATCTAAACTAAACTAAGGATAGTTCCGCGGAATGCCTCCGTGGTGCGCCACGTTTATAAGGGTCCTTGGCTAGACCCAAAGCCTGGTCACATGTTACCCAAGTGGGATGTATTGCATCCCATGTTACACCGTTGGAGAGCGTCATCCAAGCTTGAGTCTATGACCTTCATGTATTTGACCGGGTCTTCTTCCTCTACTTTCTTTCCACATTCGAACTTCACTTCCTCATCCCCAAACTTCAATGTTAACGTTCCATCATTCATATCCACCACTGCTTGGGCGGTGGCTAGAAATGGCCTCCCGAGGATGAGAGGGACATCGGTGTCTTCCTCCATGTCCAGGATGACAAAGTCAGTTGTAAAAACGAAGTTGTCAACCTTGACCAGTAGATTTTCAGCGACACCTTGTGGAAACTTTACGGACCTGTCGGCGAGTTGAATGCTCATCTTTGTAGGGCTTGTTGTTCCTAGGCCGAGTCGCTTGAACATTGACGTGGGCATGAGGTTAATGCTAGCCCCAAGATCGGCTAATGCATAACGGACGGGGGACTTCCTAATTGAGAAAGGAATTGTGAAGCTCCCGGGGTCGATTTTCTTTTTTGGAAGTTTGTTGAGTACTAAAGCGGAGCATTCTTCGCCTAAGTTAACTATTTGCAATGATTCAATTTTCCTTTTGTGGGTGAGGAAATCCCTCATGAATTTTGCATATTTAGGCATTTGGGTTAGGACCTCAATAAAAGGAATATTAACATGCAATTGTTTTAGTAAACTTTCGAACTTTGCGAATTGCTCATCGGTCTTTTGACGAGTTAACCTACCGGGGTACGGAATTGGAGGAGTCTTGGTGGTCTCTTGATTTGGTGAAGAAGCCTTTTCTGGTTGAGGTGTAGGTGAAGTCGTGCTTTGGCGTTGACTTCCTTTAACTGGTGGTACTGGGGCATCCTCGGGACCCACGGTTCGGTTTCTCAATGTGATGAGGTGTACTTGCGCCTTTGGGTTGGTTTCGGTATTACTTGGTAACGCGCCTTGTGGTCTCTCGGAGAAATTTTGAGCTAGTTGATTTAATTTTTTTTCAACGTTTTGAATGCTAGCTTGTTGATTTCTAAAATTCGATTCCAATTGTTGAAATCGATCCGAGTTTTTCTTTTCGGTGTCGGAGATGAGGCGAGATATGGTATCTTCAAGCCTTTCTCTTCCACCTTGTTGTTGAGAGAAATTTTGTGGTTGTTGAAAATTAGTTCGTTGGTTTTGTTGGTTACTACTATTGCCGGGATCTCTCCAACCAAGATTTGGGTGGTTACGCCATCCTTGGTTGTAGGTACCCGTTGAAGGACCCGACGGCCTAGGTCTATTATCAATGTAGTTTACCGTTTCTGCTTGTTCATCTAATTCTTTCATACAACTCCAATTTTCATGTGACCCACCACACCCTTCACAAGCCATAACCGAGGCCGTTTTTGTCATTTCTAGCTTTTTGATTTTCGAAGAGAGGGCCTCGATTTGGGCTTGTAAAGAGGTGCTTTCATCAACCTTATGGGCGCCCGGGGCAATAGATTTATTACCTCGGGGAGTGTGCCATTGAAAATTGGTTTGAGCAATTTCCTCAATTTGATTATATATTTCATTTGGGCGACGATTACCTAAAAGTCCCCCGGAGCTTGAATCAAGTGTTTGTCTTGTGTGTGGCAACAACCCATTATAGAAAGTGGATACTTGTTGCCACACCGCTAGACCGCGATGAGGACACTTTCTTAGAAGCTCCTTGAACCTTTCCCAAGTTTCATATAAGGATTCCCCATCCTCTTGTGAGTATGTATTAATTTCAGTCATTAATTTAGCCGTTTTAGCAGGAGGGAAATACTTATATAGAAACTTTTGGGCTAGCTCATCCCATGTGTTTACCGAGCCAACTGGGAGGGTGTTAAGCCAAGCCTTAGCTCGGTCTTTTAGTGAAAATGGAAACATCCTAAGGCGAATGGCGTCGTTTGACGCTCCATTGATCCGAAAAGTATCACATATTTCCAAGAAATTAGTAATATGTAGATGGGGATCCTCGTCCGCAAGCCCATGGAAGGTTGCGGAGTTTTGGAGCATTTGTATCAAATGCGGCCGAAGTTCGAAGTTGTTGGCTTCGACATTCGGTGCATTGATAGCGGCACCGAGATTGCCTACGGTGGGCCGTAGGTAATCCATAAGGGTTCGTTGGTCCGCCATTGGAAGTGGGTCCCCCGAAACTTTCTCTTGATTTTTAGCTTTAAGTCTTTTTCTGAGAAAGTGTTCGGGTTCTTCTAGAGGTTATTTTATGTCTCTACCAGAACTGGAGCTCATGCACTACGTAGGAGGTTCAAATGTGGCGCCTGGGTTCCAAGTCCTGCAATAAAAACAGAAAAGAACGTTGGTCAGAATGTTCACCACGGCCCCGTGCTCGATGAACACGGCCCGTGGTCAGAGATACAGTGATTGTTTTCTGGATCCCTGTTACTGGGAGTTGGACACGGCCCCGTGTTGCACCGACACGGCCCCGTGTTCAGCTCTCTATAACTCAGAAAATAAAAACTGCCAGTGATGATGCTGGGCACGGCCCGTGTCCGACCAGGCACGGCCCGTGCTGAGCTCTGCAGAAACAGAAAAACTAAAAAAAAAAATCCTAAAAAAACAAGAATGAAATTTAAGAAAAACGATTAGGCCGTTGATTCCTAACTTTCTTAAAATCCTTGTGTCCCCGGCAACGGCGCCAAAAACTTGATGCGTGTGAAGTGTTATATATATTAGGTGTATATTTTAATCCCCTTTAACACTTATTTTTAGCCAAGTTTTAAATTTATAAAACACGATATTTTACTAACACTAAACACACATATGGGCAAGTGCACCCATCGTGAGCGTAGTATAGTGTTGGCAAGATACCGAGGTCGTCCAAGGACACAAGAGCTTTTAGTACCGGTTTATCCTCAACGTCTAATCAAAATCAAAAAGTTTAGAAAAATGTTTTCAACTAAGAAAAATAAAAACTAACTAAAATGCTGAAAAATAAAATAAAAAGAAAAACAAATAGACAAGATGAATCACTTGGTTCCGACTCGTATCTTGTGTAACCTTTGATTATTTCCGCACTTTTGCACATATTTAAGAGATTATCTTAGTTATTGTAGTAGGCCTCTCTTTTGAAGGAGACGTTACCCTCACCCCAGTAGTTTGAGTCAGCAAGGATACAATCCTAAAAGGGTGGATTATTGGAAGATAATTAATTAAGTTATTAATGCAAATTATGGTAGGCCCCTCTTTTGGAGGTGACATTACCCTCGACTAAGTAGTCTGAGTCAGCAGGGATACAGTCCTAAATAGCCGGGTTATAGTATTAATAGTAGTTAACGTATGAGGGGATCAAAGAGTTTGGACCCCCGCCATCCAATACCGTTAAGTATTGAAGGAGGTCCTACTAAATTTGACCCAGGTCCATTGCAGGATCTCTAAACGCTGAACAATGGCAAGACCTTTACCAAACCGTTCCCTTAACCCCCGACCAAGTAGCCAACATACCTCCATATAGACCGTGGAGATATGAATGGTGAAAATCTTTTATTTTATATAGACAGTAAAATAATGCCAAGACACCACGGACAAACGATAAGGAAAGATCACCTTCAACATAAGCAACTAGTTATTAAAGTCATTAATACAAAACCAAGTAAAAAGTGCAAAAGATTAGAAATAAAAAGTATTACACTAGACACTTTGTCTTCACCAAATGATGTAAGAGACTTAGGCAAACATGGCCTTGATTGTCAAGAACTCTTACGATCAATCTTGGATCCCGAGACGACTCACACACTCTACGATGGACAATGGATGATGGTGGTGGATGATGGTGTTATGGTGGTGGTGGGTGGTGGGTGAAGTGTGAGAGAGGTGGTGTGCCAAGGGATGGTTTGAGCTTGAGCCAAGCACTTCTATTTATAGGCTGAACAGAAGCTCGGGCACGGCCCCGTGTCCACATCCTTCTCTTTCTTCATTTAATGCAGTTTTGTCTTTTTAGTTGACCACGCCCCCATGTCCGCTGAGCACGACCCCGTGGTGCAGAAGAATCTTTGTACTATGCAGATTTGCTGGATTGTGCGAATCTTATAGTTGAGCACGGCCCCGTGTCCGTTGAGCACGGCCCCATGGTGGGCAATAGAAGCTTCTACCACTTTGTCTTTTCTGCTAACACTTGGGCACGCCCCGGTGCCGGCTGAGCACGGGGCGTGTTCAGGCTTCTGATCTCTTGTTTTGCTTGGGAAGATGCTGTCGTGGGGTCGGGCATGTCACGTCTTGTTCCTTTTCTTGTATTTATGTTGGATTTTGATGTCTTTTTGCTTCTTTTGTTAATTTGAGCTCATTTAATCCTGAAAATACAAAAGGAAGACAAAAGCACACTTTTTCCAACATTAGTACTAAAAAGGGTTAGTTTTATGCCTCATTTGATGAAATTTATATGTTGCATTTTTAACACATCAGCCTACATCAGCTCAAAAAGATCAAAGTGGAAAAAGTGAGAAGCACGTGGAATCTTCTAAGGGTCCTGAAGCAGCTAAAGATCAACATGTTGAAGTTCCTAAAGCTCCAGAAGTACAAAGTGTTGAAAAGCCTGAAGCTGAAGTTCAAAAGAAAGTTGGTGATGATGTTGAAGTTGAAATCATTGATGAAAGTGTTGCTACTCCACCACCACCACCACCACCACCAGGGAATCATGAAGTTCCTGAATCTTCACAGCCAAAGAATATTGTTCTACCTGATATGTTTGAAGGCTTTCCAAATATTCGAGGTGAATTCACTGATGATATTCTTTTTGGTGAAGAGTATGATATGTTTCATAATGCTTCTGTGAAAGATCTGAAGAAGAAAGTTAGTATTCTTGAGAAAGAAAAGGCAAAGGCAGAGGCTGATCATGATGAGTTGAAGAAACAAATTGAAGAGTTGACGAAAGTGAATGAAGAGATAAAGAGCATCATGATCAAACAAGCAAAGAAGTTAAAGAAGATGGAAGAAGATGTTGATGATAATGCTCAACTTTTTGAACAACTTTCAATGGAAACTTCTGACTTACATGGGAAGATGAAGAAATTGAATGAGATAAATCAGACGCTGAATCATTTGTTAAGTGAACTCGATGAAGCATCCTCAAATGAAATGAAAGCGATGAAGCTAGAAATGGAAGCACTTAGAGCTGATAAAGTTATGAAGGATGAACATGTGACATCTGTGCTTGTAATCATTGTATGAACTCTAATATGTTCAATTATGAATAAAACAATGTTATTTGACCCCAATGTTTGTTTATTTACGTTTGACATTTTGCACGTTTCGTTTTTTGTTTAATTTCAAACTCTATATCGCTTTCTGGATAGTTAGACGCAAACCGATGCGTAAACGTAATTCGTTTAATGCAACAAACACTCTGGAACATCAAAATAAGCTTAACATACCTTAAATAAACTTTACATAACTTAGAAATAAGGGACTAAAAGCGTCAAAAAGTGCATAAGTTTGCATTTTCGCGCATATCTTACGTTCTGAATACATCTGGACATCCAAAAATTTTTGTAATCGTTAAAATATTTTATTTTAGTGATTGGCATGACAAAATTCCATTCATCGCGTAATTTGGATCGTTTTTCGCGTCCGTTCGTGTTTCGTCGTAATTAACCGAACAACGCAACCATGCGACCAAACGAACCGACATCCATGACATTTCTAAGCATATTTCAAGTTCCCTATGTTTTAACATCCTTCTGGAGCTTGAAAATGGGTTTGACGGGTGTTAGTAGTGCCAAAACACGACAATACGCACATAGGGACCAAAAGTGCCAAACTTCAAAAATGGCTGGTCTGCAAAGAGCATACAGACCGTATGGGGTCCTTTACGGTCCGTAAAGCATCCCAGGTCAGCAAAAACTAGTTTCCTACAAAACCCAACTGTTCCTTTGTTTTGTACATGGTTTCCTTCAATCTATGGACTGGTTTTGGACACCCATAGCTTTGTAAAATCAGTGGGCACACATGGAGGGCCAAGATTGAAGCTCGAATTCCAAGAAACGATCCTAACGGTTTTGAGAAATCTATAAATACCCACCATTATTCATTTGAAATCCTCACACTTGATCTGATTTATACTCTAAGTTGAAGCCTTATGCTTCATACCTGAGTCTTTTAGATCAATATCTTCATCGCTTGGACCTTTTGTAGGTTTCTTTCATGCTTTTATTACTTTTCAAGCGTGAAAGTCAAACAGTGTTTGACTTTCTGCTTTGACCAGTCAATGGTCAACATGAAGTTCGTTTAAAATTCCCAACGTGAGCGTAATCATGATGGTCATAGTCCTTTGTGACTATACCTACTGATTACCACGTTGATTAGGCATAGTGACGAGTCATAGTTTCGGTCAAAATGCGTATTTTGCAACCAAACTATTCTTGGGTATCAAAACCCTTTGTTTTGATATCAAACTGGTTTTCTAACATAGTTAAACATGTTTTAACATGTTTAACTCGTCACTTTTAGTTTAGTGCTTATATAGGGTCGTAAGATAAGAGGTCTAAACAACCGCTTAGACTTTCGAACCCGACCCGTTTGGTCGATCATTAGGATCTGACCAAACACATTTTGTAACCATAGTTGTATAGAGAATAACCTTCCAAGGTTATACCTTATGGTCACTTCGTTTAGTTAGTTGTATGATAGGTAGTTTATATGCCTTAGGAAAATGACCAAAATGCCCTTTTTGCGCATAATTTCATTTTAAGCATATGTAACCTAAATTTTGACATCTAAACTGATTAGGAAATATTATTAGACTTGTTAAGGCATATAATACTTTTCATAGGACTAGTTAGGCGGTCCTAACGCGTTTTACGCGAACGACCCGTTAAAGTAGCGTAAGCTACCTAAACGAGTCGTAATGGCTCGTAAGCACTTAGGATAGGTTCCGATTTAGAATGTAGGCTTTGTTAAACCATATTACATGAGTTCCTATACTCATTTGGTTTACGAAATCTCATTTTATTTGATCTTCCGATTTAGGTCCGGTTTATTAACGTAGTTACCCATATTAGGTGCCGATTGATTCCGTGATCCTTCTAGCTTTGTTTGGTTATTATCTCAAGACTTCTAAGCATTGTCAAGTGAGTACATAGTCCTCTCTTTTACTGTTTTCAAATATTTCGGGGTGAAACACATGTGCCTAATTGTTATTTTCGTGCTTTCATAACATATACTTGCTATGTTCATTAGTACGCATATAGTACATGATTTCCATTATGTTTTGCTATGTATGTTCACTTAGCATGCTAGCACATTGATTTTCATAAACATTTTTGTTGCATATGCTCACTCAGCATATGGACACATTGTTTTACATTTCTACTTTGTATGTTCATTTAGCATACTAGGTACATTATTTTTACATAACATGCTTACATTTGGTATGACATTTGGTTTGTTTAACGAAACTGGAATACGTTCATTAACATTGATCACTCCGCTCGGTAGTAAGTAGTGGTACCATAGGACTTGACAACTCCCATTCCTGAAATCCTAGATTTGTTTGGACGTAAGGAATGATTGAATCCGAAAACATATTTGATAACCTTTGATTTGTTCTAGGGTTTATCCTTCAGTCTCAAGGCTTGAATATATACGTTTAACATTACCACATAAGTGTTTGTATCAGTAAAGCATGGATTTTTGCAAAACATATCTTTGACTTAAACTATGATTTATATCAAATGCATTGTTTTGTACATTTTACTTATGATTTAGGTTGATATTTTCACTTGTCATACATAACATTTGATTATACATGAACATTTTAACATTGGTTTAAACATTACATTTTGGTGGTTTATTTGGGTATGTGATTTAAATAACGAGGCGCTTGTAATATGATAAAAGCATGGTGGATACGCCGCTGGTACTTCCTATATATAAGTGCTTTTATGATATTACATATCGTAGCGTTATTTAAACCATTTCAATTTAGACATATTACATTTTACACAAATAACATATCTTCACAAAAACATTGTTTTACAAATAACTTATTTTATACAAACTCATTTTTCTTGGTTATTCATTTAACTATACATCTTTCTTTCATATATCATCTGATTTTCTTATCACTTTTTTATGGTTTATAAAAGAAATTTTTTTTCCTAAGATTCATGACTAACTTTTATAAAACAATTCTTTCAACTATAAGTCATGAATCCTTAATCAATAAACCTATGTATCTCACAGGCATTTTTATGCTGACGTACCTATTTTCACATGTGTTTTCAGGAGCTGATGCATAGGATTGGTCAAATACACTTAGGCGGACTTAAACCCAATCGAACCGGACAAGGACGGGACTCGAACCCGCGCCTTCCCGCAAACAAAACACGCGCACAAACCAACTGGGCTACCAGTTGGGATGTGTTATATACTAAGTTATATTATATTTATACACACTTTAGAATTAAATATATTAAATCAAATCTGATAACAGATCAGTTGCCGGTTTCGACCCATTCCCACTTGTTCATTTGTTTATGCGATCTGAAATCATCACCCACAAGTCCCCAACCCATTGCCAACCAATTGAGCACTTATTCGACATATTTTCGTGCCAAACATCTGTAAATTCGAACTTTTTATAAAAAAATTAAAGTGGATTGATTCCACTAAGAATTGTTGGATCTGAGGTCGAATTGAACTGTTATATAAGTTCCTCAGACTCCCACTAATCTCCTACACCCTTCACACATCTCTTACACATCGAAAACTATCCTTTGTTCGAACCTGCAACCTCGCTGGAGTTACTCCTCACCGGAATTAGCCGTTTCGTCATTTTAATCGGTACCGGTTAGTTTTTATTTGTCCAATTAGTTCAATTATACTTGTACAATGTTTTCTTAAAGTTAATTTGGATAAAACATAAGTTTCCCGTAGAATTGAAAGAGTTGACTTTTCTGTTTGACTCTGATTGGGGAAGATGACCAATTCCATCTCTATATATATTATATTTAAACTAAAATAAACACAAACCACCAGGCTAGCCCAGTGGTTGTGTGTGTTATTTTCAAACCTGTTGACCCGGGTTCGAATCTGAGACAACCAATTCTTTTTATTTCTTTTATTTTTTTAAATTTTTAACATTTCAATAATTTTTATAACATTATTAGACACTATTATTTTTATTAAAAATATAAAGTTAGTCAATTTATTTATAAAACTAATTTTTATGATATTAAAACAGTTTATTATTAAATAATTCATAATAAATCAATTTTTAGGAATTAAAATCTGAAATTTTCAGATTAATTATTTTAAGTGCTGATCTTTACAAAAATAATGTTGTTACTTATATTTTATATAATTTTGATATTTATATAAATAAATCAGTATTTGTACTTATAAATAAAGTTTAATTTAATGTATTTAAATTATATAACTATATAAATTTTATCCAAAATTATTTTTATTTCAAAATATGCATTATTCTGAGTTCATATAAATTTAGAATCTGAATTTTTATTATTTTAAATTATTTAGATAATTAAATTTATATAAACTTATTTATTGTTATTTTAACCACTTTAATTCATTTTATTTATTTAAAATGATTCCAAGGCCATAATAATTATTTTGATAATTAATTATATAATTATCGTATTAATTCTTTTAAACAAAACATTTATCATATATCAAATAATATATATATTTTAAATCATATAAATTAATTTATAATTTTTATAAGTTAATAATATCACTTGTAAAATATTTTGGTTATAATCAATTATTTAACTATGTTATTTAATTATACTAGTTAATTATATTTGATTTATTATTACAAATGTTATATTAAATCAATTATATATTTTTGCAATTATATTATTTATGTAAAATAAATATTTTTCATAAATAATTCCTTTATATGATATTCATTTTCCAAGTCCTCAGTTAGGTTATCCAAACCACATAGTTACCGTTTAGACAAAACCCTACCGAATCCTATAGATTTAGGATTTCCGCTTATTCGATTAAACATTATTGTTGATACATATTCTATATTGTTGCATGTTCAATCAATTAGAGTGACATGGTATCTTGTTTCCAAAAACTCTTACAATTACATACGTGTTTGGACTTACCCGCAATCAAGGTGAGTTCATAGTTCCCTTTTTACAATTATTTTTAGGATGAAACATATGATACGATGTGATACAAACTTATTTGCTATTTGTGGTTCCCCCGATTGTCCTTGCATTTGCTTAATACTTGTTGTTGTTGCTTTAACGCGTTTACGTTCATTAACTTGCAAAAGCCCAACGGTTATATTATAGCGCTATAGGTGTGACGCCCCATCTCACTTCCCAAACTATTTGTTGCAATTGTTGTTGTTGGTACTCATGTGAAACATTTTGGAAGTGTGGTGATAGACCCGTGTTACGTCATAACGAAGGTTTGAATGTACCACCAAGTGACTACTTGTATTACTCTTTTGCTTAAAGACATATCACATGCCACAGTGTTAAACCATTTTCATATCACATTGTTATTGTTGCCTAACAAAACCTATGAATTCACTCAAACGTTTGTTGACCCAATATTTTTCCAACATATGTTTCAGGTGACAATGTTTGATGCTATGAATTGCAAGAATATTTCATATAGGATTGATTAAGACTTATGCCTTAGATTAAATCCGAATCTATTGTATTTGTGAAACAATTTGTTATTTTGTTTATGTACTTTTATATACTTGGATGTGAATGCAATCTTTTTAATTGAACCTAAACTATATTTCAATTTAACTTAATCATCATGTGCTCAAATGCATTCTGCCATGTTTCGTGGTGCCCTTAACTTTTCCGCCTCCGGTCAGGGTGTCACAAGTTTGAGGAACCATTTGACATGAGTTAAGAGGAACTGAGATGAGCATGCAAATCGCAATATTATTATGGGTGCACACACAATAATAATGTGGGGTGCATGCGAGTCCCAGTGAGGCTTAACAAGTGAAAAAGGGGTTCTGTTCTGTTATTCAATCAGTGAGAAACGTAACAAATCTATAGGAGTCCTAGCAGTGATGGTCTCCTACTTGAACGTGATCTTTTCGCTCCTCTCTGAATCCTTACAAATCTCGATGCTATCGAGTATTACCTGAACACCCATCTGAACGCCTAGAAAACTGGGTAGAATGTTAGGTGCTTGTACAAAGGTCCCTGAGTTGGATGTCGCAGCGTCGAATGCCTAGTGGGGTTTTCCATGGGTGGTATTTTAGGGGTGTGACAGGTGTTCTTGGCTAGGATATGAAGGTTGAGAGAGTTTTCTTAACTAGGTGAAAGTAAAGGTGAAAATGAGATGAATGTGGTTAGTGATTATGGTAAGTTGTTGTTATAAGTCTTCACTAACTTCACCACTAGGCCCACTTGCTTCACCAACTTGCATCAAGGGTAACAAATAAGATATTTTTGGAAACAAGGTAAAAATGGGCCCCACATGGTGTTATAACCATGAATGAAAGGGGGGGGGGTACCCTTGCATTGTGAATTTGTTTCATGACTTTCCTTGTTAAAAAAATGTTAGGATTATGGAGGAAATTGTTTAGGAAAGTTATATGTATAAGTGTTTAAGTGTTTAAAGGGTGTTAAATGACCATTACTAGACCATAATGACCCAATTAACACTAGATGGTCACTAAAAAAAGATTTGATATTGTTCGGATATTTGTTTCGAATTGTTTCGGTTAGACGTTATTTGAACGCTAAGTTGTGTAACTTGTGTGAATTGATGTAGTTATTGGTTCGGATGATACCCGAAGGTATCCTCATATGAATTCTAAGTTAAATAGCACTTTTACATGTTGCAAAAATATTAAATGGCTGATTTCTGTAGAATTTCTGTGAAAAAAGTGTTGAAATCGTCGCTTTTAGTGCTTTTCAGACAGTTTTAGTGTTATCGGACTGGGGGGAAGGTTTTAAATCAAACCCTTGCATTCCTAGTTAGGGTTTAATGTATATTAGATGTTAGACTTTCATCTGAGTCCTAAAGATGTCATTTAGATGGTTTCTGCGGATCCTGCGTTTTCGTCGGAATACTAGTTTACTAGGTGCTTTTCTAGTAGTTTCGATGCATTGTTTAAACTGTGTCAAATGTACTTAATAAAAATGAATCATATGCATCCTATGTAAGTATTCCATGAGTATTCTAAGTGTATGTCACGAAATACGCAGTTCGAGTGTTCAAAATGCATAAAAATGTAGCTAAAATGTGTACTTTAAGTGTAAGTAAGTTACCGAAAAGTGGCAGTTGTCACATTCTCCCCCTGTTATTTCGAATTTCGTCCCGAAATTCAAGCTGAGTTATCCTTTGCAGGAGTATTCTCATACAGGCGGGGGTATTTTGGTTTTGATTTGATTTGCACGCTCCCAAGTATATTCGGGTCCGTGTCGAGAGTTCCAACGAATTTTTACTAATATGTTACGACTCCTTCATATTTTCTGGACCTTCCGGTCCATGACCATAACAGGTGCCTTGTGAATTAGAGTTTGTCATCAATGTGAATCTCATCCTTCGGGATGGTAACCGTTTCTTGTGTTGGACTCTTCTTAAGATTCGACACATGAAATGTGTCGTGTACACTACTTAGTTCTTCTAGTAACTTCAGTTTGTAGGAAACGGTGCCAATCTTCTCTAAGATTTCAAATGGTCCTACATATCGTGGGTTAAGCTTTCCACGCTTACCGAACCTTGCTACGCCCTTCCAAGTTGAGACTTTCAATAAGACTATGTCTCCAACCTCGAAAGATTATGGCTTTCGTCTCTTGTCTACGTAGCTCTTTTGTCGATCGTGAGCCGTCTTGATACGGTCTCTAATCTGAAAAATTTTATCCGTAGTCTCTTGTACTACTTCCGAACCACTTAGTCATTTATTTCCTATTTTCGCCCAACATAGCAGAGAGCGGTACTTTCGACCATAGAGAGCTTCAAACGGTACAGTTGGTATACTTGTATGGTAGCTGTTGTTGTAGGAAAACTCAACCAAAGGTAAATGAGTATCCCAGTTGCCGCCCAAATCCAAAACACACGCACGAAGCATATATTTAGGTCTTTGGATTTTCCGTTCGCTCTGGCCGTCAGTTTGTGGATGAAAGGCCGTGCTTAGATTTAAATGAGATCCAAAGGTCTATTGGAATGACTTCCAAATTCTTGAAATAAAGGGACTCTCTCGGTCTGAAATGATTGAAATAGGCACTCCAAGATGAGCCACTATTCCCTTGAGATAGAGTTCCGCTAGTTTCTCTGTGCTATCCTTCTCCCGAATCGGCAAGAAGTGTGTTGATTTTCTCAATCTACCGATGATTACCCAAATCATGTCGTGGCCTTTTGAGGTCCTGGGTAATTTCGTAATGAAGTCCATCGATATTCGTTCCCATTTCCAACCGGAAATCTTGGATTGTTGTAGCAAGCCCGAGGGTTTCTCATATTCGGCCTTGCCCTTCGCGCAAGTCAAGCATCTCAAAGGCCGCCAAAGAGTGGAACCCAAATTCTACCCATAAATTGTGACACCTGTGTCACTTCAACCATTAAACAAATACCAAACCAATGAAATATTGTATTTCATACTTGGGATTTGTATAAATATGTCTATCATTTACACATATCAATTCTTGTTCGATTTCGGGCTTTAAATCGCTTTCTGGAAGGTTATACGCGCACTAATGCGTAAGTATAACCATTTTAATGCAACAAACACTCCGGAATAGTGACATAGGCTTAACATACCTTAAATAACCTTTACATAACTTAAAAATAAGTTTTGGAAGGTTTGGTGTGCTGAAATCAAGTTTATTCGCTTACGGGGACTAAATTTGACAAACTGTGAAAGTATGCCGATTTGAACTGTAACAGACATTGAGAAACATGACCACGAGTTAAACATACCATAAATATCCTTTACATAGCTTAGAAATAGGCTTTGAGGGGTTCGGTGTGCTAAAATAAACTTTTGGGTCATTCAGGGACTAAAAGCGTCAAAAAGTGCACAAGTTTGCATATTCGCGCATAACTTACGTTCTGAATACATCCGGACATCCAAAAATTTATGTAAGCATTAAAATATTTTATTTTAGTGTTTGGAATAAGAAAAATCCATTCGTCACGCAAGTTGGACCGTTTTGGCATCCGTTACGACTTCCATCGTAATTAACCGAACAACGCAATCGTACGGCCAAACGAACTGACATCCAAGATATTTTTGAGCAAATTTTAAGTTCCCTATACTTTAACTTCATATTAGAGCTTTGAAATGGGGTTAACGGGGCTTAAACGTGTCAAAAATGCATCGAAAACCAAGTTTGGAGCTGCAGGGACCAAAACTGTCAATTCAGCATAGTTGATGGCTTACGGACCGTAAGCCCTCACCCTTATGGTCCATAAGGACCTCCCAGCTCATCATAAACTTCTAAACAACTGTTAACAGCTGTTAAGCACTCCCAAACCCAATGCCACATGTTGATACCTGATGGTGGGGGGGCAATTTGAGTTACCTTAATGTTCCAACACATGTACGGATGAGATGTAATCACGGTTTTCAAGAAACGATCCTAACGGTGGTCCAAATCCTATAAATACCCAACCCATTCCCTTGCAAAACCCACTTCAATTCTGAGTTTTTCTCTAAGTGGTTGTGTTTATACACTTCCTACCTGAGATTACTTGGAAGATCAAACTTGCGGGGACCCTTTGTAAGTGTTCTTTCGTTCTTTTCATTCGTTTTAGTGTTAAAGTCAAACTTTGTTTGACTTTCTGCATTAACCAGTTTATGGTCAATGCAAAGTTCGTTTGAACTTCATAACGTGAGCGTAATCACGATGGTTATAGTCTCTAGCGACTATACCTACTGATTACCACGTTATCTAGGCTCAGTGACGAGTCGTAGTTTCGGCCAAAATGCGTATTCTTACGTATTTTGTAACCAAACTACTCTTAGGTATCAAAACCGTTTGTTTTTATATCAAACCTATTTTCTAAACTTAGTTAAGCATGTTTTAACATGCTTAGCTCGTCACTTTTAGTTTAGTGCTTATATAGGGTCGTAAGGGTAAGCGATCTAATCAATCGCTTATACTTTCGAACCCGACCCGTTTGGTCGATCATTAGGATCCGACCAAACACATTAGGTGACCATAGTATATAGGGAATAACCTTCCGAGGTTATTCCTTATGGTCGCTTCATTTAAGTAGTGGTATGATAGGTAGTTTATATGCCTTGGGTAAATTACCAAATTGTCCTTTGAACGCCAAAATTCATTTTAAGCATATGTAACATAACTTTTGGTATCTAAACTGATTTGGTAACAATATTAGTCATGTTAAGGCATATTCTACTTGTCATAGGACTAGTTAGGAGGTCCGAACACGTTTTACGCGAACGACGCGTTAAAGTAGCATAAGCTACCTAAACGGGTCGTAATGGGTCGTAAGCACTTAGTTTAGATTTAATTTTTAGTATGTAGGTTTTTTTTAAACCATATTACATGAGTTCCTACACTCATTTGGTTTACAAACCCTCATTCTATCCAATCCTCCGATTTAGGTCCGGTTTATTAATGTAGTTACCTATATTAGGTACCGTTTGATTCCGTGATCTTCAAGCATTGCTTGGTGGTTATCCTAGGACTATTGAGCAATATCAAGTGAGTACATAGACCCCTCTTTTACTGTTTTCCAAACATTTTGGGGTGAAACACATGTGCCTACTTGTTACTTTCGTGCCTTTCATGTTGTCTTATCATATGCTTGTTATGTTCAATAGTACACTTATAATACATGATTTCATTGTGTTTTTGCTATGTATGTCCCTTGTTGCATACTTAGTACATCGTTTTACATTACATTTTATGCTATGTATGTCCATTGTGTGCATAGTTAGTACATCGTTTTACATTACATTTTATGCTATGTATGTCCATTGTGTGCATACTTAGTACATTACATTTTATGCTATGTATGTCCATTGTGTGCATACTTAGTACATTTGTTATTCATCACATGCTTACATTTTGGTATGACATTTGGTTTGTTTAAATGGGACAATATACATTCATTAACACCGATCATGCCGCTCGGTAGTAGGTAGTGGTACCATAGGACTTGACAACTCCCATTCCTGGAACCCTAGGTTTGTTTGGGTGGAAGGAATGACCGAATCCGAATACATTTCTAGGTGGACGTTAGACTTTGTGCTAGGTTTTATTCTACAGTCGCAAGGCTTGGATGTATGCATTTTCACCATACCGCATAGATGTTTATATCAGTATAACATGCATTTATTCCACAAAACATAACTTTGATTTAAACCATGTTTTACTTCAATACCTTGTTTTTGTGCATTTTACATATGGTTTAGTTGATATATTTCACTTACCATACATGATATTTTGGATACACATTACATAATTTGCATTAGACATAAACATTTTGACATTGATATACACAGTTCATGATTTACATTAGACATAAACATTTTGACATTGATATACACAATTCATGATTTACATTAGACATAAACATTTTGACATTGATATACACAATTCATGATTTACATTAGACATAGACATTAGACATGGTTTTCACACAAACATTTTGACATTTGATTATACATAAACATTTTACGTTGGTGGTTTGGTTTGAGTAAGTGATTTAAGTAACGAGGCGTGTGAAATATGATACAAGCATGGTGGATACGCCGCTGGTACTTCCTATATATAAGCGCTTGTATGGTATTACATATCATAGCGTTATTTGAATTATTTCAATTTAGACATATAACATTTTATACAAATAACATACTTTTCACAATACATTGTTTTACAAACTACTTATCTGATATAAACTCATTTTACTTGGTTATTTACTTAATCATGTATTATTCTTTTATACATATGTCACACCCCGACTCGCAGCGGAAGGAAAAACGTGGGATGCAACAGACACCTCTGGTACAAGCACATTGTTTATAAAGACACTACATTTTATTTATTACAAAATGTTGATTACATACTACATGTATGTTACAACTGCGTGTTCCCATGAACCACATAAGTCTTCTAAGTCGCATGCGTCTATCTCAATATTTGCCAATAAACACGTCTTGAACCACATACACGGATCACATCAGTCTCAAGTTACCTGAAATGCATGTTAGTTTTAAAATGGGGTCAGCTAAACGCAACTGGTGAGTTTCACTTTTTTAGTTTGTATTACATAAGTGTAATTATAGTTCAAATTTGGCATATTTAATTGAATATATGTATATATACTCTGAGCCCACAAGTGAAGCCTTGACTGTCAGCTCAACCACCGTGGTCCACCACCACGGCACTGCCCCAATGTAGCTATGGCTAGTACTCCATAGCCTATGCTCAAACATGTACAATTGCGTATGTATCACATGGCGTTCCTGGCCATCGCAATTGGGTTTGTCGGACCAATAGTACTATTTACACATTCACCAGCCTACGGTTAATCACTTGGGTTTGTGGGGACTTTTCATGTACTAGGGTTTACTCAGATAATTCACATTATATCATGTATATATGTGCACGTATAAACGTATGTAACATGCATTTCACCCCATGTAAAACAGAAAACAGTTTGAAAATGGGGAAGTAAAACTCACAGTGTATGTAGTAGTTTCACACAGGATGTAAACAAGCAACCAGGTCAACTTCTAGAATCATATATGCAAATATGGACTTAGGTCAGTTTCTAAGTCGGTAATAGATGTAACTTGGATTCAATCAGGCGTTTTCACTCTAGATTGAGCCTATACGATACTGGTATGGTGATGGAGGTCAGGGTAGTATTAGTTTTCAGTTTGGCTTCCGGGCACCGGTTCGCGTGCCAGCCAATGTCAGTAATTTAACGTGTTCGGATAATGGTACGGGAATACCAATAATGCCAACACGTTGTTATTTAAGAATGATTAAGTTTTCATTAAGGGAGTTTGGGTGTTTGGGGATTCCGGGTTGCCCAAATTTGAGTTTCCGTTTCCACCGTCGGGGATTTCCCGAACTGGTATTGGACACACCCTGAGTGTCCAATCCACCCTGGAATCTCCCGGAATACTCCCTGTGTTTTAATTATAGTATTTTTCGGGTTGGTTCAGTTCCCAGTTCCGGCCAGTTCGTTATACGGTAAACTGCCGAAATTGATTTAAAATAATCCATCTTTAATCCCAAAAATTCCCATTTAACTTAGAATTTGAATAAAAACCTGTAGATTTTTATATAACTTATTAAAAATTAGTAGATTGTGGGGACAATTTCTGGGAATTTATTTTGGCATTCTACATGTATAAATAAATTATTTATAAAATCATAATCAACCATATAATTAACATTAATTATAATAATTGCTCAAAAATCCCAAAAAAAAAATTCCTGGACATCCCATATGGTTCCATAAACTTCTCCAAAAATTTTAATATTTTTCCGATTTCGTTTCGGTGCGTTCCCGGCTACCGAAAATTCGCGAAAACGCGGATTTTTAACCCCGATCAAAACTCCACCAATGGACTCCAAATTTTCCCAGAACATTCCACATATGTTCCTTAGTGTCTCTATAAAGTTTGGTGATTTATTGTATCCGTTTGGTATTTTTTCCATAATTCTTTTTGTTAAACAGTCAAAATTTCACCAAAAATCTTAGAAAATTCCAAAAATTCTAAACTTTTACGTGGAATTTACTGACACCACCCTTCATCACCACACCAAAGTTCAGCTCAATCTAAGTATCACGGACCAAGTTACAGTCAAAACAATATTCTGCCTAGTCTAGTTTCAAGTTTTGGACAATATACCTAGCGATTTCTTCGTGTCCGAGTGTTTTTCTTGAGTCCAGAAGTATGTATGGACTATATTCAGTACCTACACATCAAGTACAATCCAAATATGCTAGAACTTAGATCAATCAAGCTTTGATTCACTGCTTTTCGGTTAGTCGAATAGTTACGCGATTTTTGTCGAATATGTGTTGATTAAGGTATCATAACCCAAGTATTTGTAACCATGGCTGCCATATAACACCAGGGAACTCTCATGGTGTTCTTATTCAGCCTTTGAACTTATTTAAACTTTCAAAATTTCATGGATTAAAATGGTTGTTCATGCTCTATATTATGTTTAATAAAGAAAATAAGCTTAAAACCTTAAAAATTAATATTGCTACCTTTGATGTGTGCCTTCTTGTCGATAATTCAGCTGGGTTTTTGCTAAAGGGAGCAGGGAATTTGAAAGAAGATGTAGAAATTTAGAGATAATTGTGTGGGAAATAAAGAAAGAAAATGAAAAAAATATATATATAATTTAGGGGTGTTTGGCGGTTTGGGGTGGGTCCACTAGGGCCACCTCATGCTTTGTAAAAAATGATAAAATTTGATGCTTATCCTTCGTTGAACGTTTAGGGTCGTTTGCGGGTCCTGGGCGCGTTCTCAATTTGCGTGACGGACTCCGTTTTACGCGTAATTAGTGTCAAAAGACTCGGTTTAAAAATTATGCATAACCGTCTTGAAATCCAAACCCAGTTACGTTTTAATATAATAGACTCATATTAGGGTGGTTTAAATGTTTTTAAGCTTGATCGATCGTTCCTTGCACATTTGATTGCCTTATGTTATTCCTGAACGAGAACGTTTCCCTTACCGGGAAGCTACTTCGTTTTACGTGCCCAATCTCAGATTGGCTTCAAACCCTATGTCACAGTCTATTGCACAAAAATAAGATGTTCCTGGAACTCGAAATTTTAAATAATGCAACTGATAACCTAATAATCGACGTCAAAGGTTTAGTGCGCTGTTAAACAGAAAGCTCCGGTTTAACACGTGTTTCAAAGCTAAGGATACCAACTTCGCACTGTTGGCCGTTATTAGTGTCATGCCAGTCATAACGTGTTCTCGGATTCCTCCGAGACATAACAGATATCGTTTAATCAAGCATATAAGTCACACGTGTTTTTAGGGTTTTCGCACAATTAAAGTGTTAAGTGGGCTTTACGGTTTTGGACCGTGTAGGGTGTACCTGGTTTCGTCATGGTTGTCACAGTCTCCCCTGATTTGTTAGGGAAGAGATGTGGGTATTTTTTACGGAACTCATCCTTCCGTTCCCAGGTATACTCAGGTCCTTGCTTCGAGTTCCACCGGACTTTCACCAGCGAAATTTTGTTATGACGTAGTTGTTTGATCTTCCCGTCTATTATTTCTACCGGTTCCTCCACAAAGTGGAGTTTGTCACCAATGTGCACATCTTCTAACGGCATAATCGCTGCTTCATCCGTGAGACATTTCTTTAAGTTGGATACTTGGAATACATCGTGAATTGTGTTTAGTTCCTCTGGTAGTTTCAGTTGGTACGCTACAGGTCCAACTTTGGAAATAATTTCATGCGGTCCAATATATCTTGGAGCCAATTTTCCTGCCTTTCCAAATCTGATCAGTCCTTTCCACGGTGACACTTTTAACAACACTTTGTCACCTACTTCAAATGATAACGTTTTCCTGCGAACATCGGCATAACTTTTCTGCCGATCTCGTGCCGCTTTCAGTCTACATTGGATCTTATGCACCTTTTCGGTTGTTTCTTGAATTAGTTCAAATCCTGTGAGTTGAGTATCGCCCACTTCAGCCCAACAAAGTGGCGATCTGCACTTCCGGCCATATAGTGCTTCGTACGGTGTAGCTTGTATGCTACTATGATGGCTGTTATTGTAGGAGAATTCGATGAGGGGAAGGTGCTTATCCCAACTTCCACCGAAGTCTAGGGTGCAATCACGAAGCAGATCCTCCAATGTTTGTATAGTTCGTTCTGATTGGCCGTCGGTTTGGGGATGGTAAGCCGTACTCAGGTCTATTCTAGACCCCAAAGCTTCTTGTAACTGTTGCCAATAGTGTGAAGTGAAATGACTATCACGGTCTGAAATGATTGCAACTGGTAACTTGTGTTTAGCTACACTTTCCTTCGTGTATATCTTAGCCAATTTCTCGGTGTTGTAGGTAGTACGAATCGGAATAAAGTGCGTTGATTTGGTTAGTCTATCTACTACTACCCAAATCACGTCATGACCTCGAGGTGTTTTTGGAAGGTGGGTCACAAAATCCATCATGATTTGTTCCCATTTCCATTGAGGTGTCTCGGGTTGCTGTAACATTCCTGAAGGTTTCTGGTATTCTGCCTTAACCCGGGCACAAGTCAAGCATTTGCTCACGTACTCTGCTACGTCCTTTTTCATACATGGCCACCAATAAAATTCCTTAAGGTCGTGGTACATCTTGACTGTACCGGGGTGAATAAAGTACTTAGATTTATGAGCCTCATCCATAACCAATTGACGTAGGTCATGGAGAGTAGGAATCCATACCCTATTTTTTTTAAATACAACACTTCATCCGGTTTCCTCACAAAATTCCCTTCATTTTCGTGTAAGTTTTCGCTATTTAGTTAGCCTTCCTCTAAAGCTTCCATTTGAGCATTACTAATCTGCTCTTTTTGATCAAATATATATTGGAGGCTCTTGTGATCTGTATAAATTGTATATTTCGTACCGTACAAGTAATGCCTCCAGATCTTAAGTGCAAAAATCACTGCGCCCAGCTCTAAATCATGCGTTGTATGATTCTTTTCATGTACTATTAGCTGTCTAGACGCGTAAGCAATGACCTTGTTTCTTTGCATTTGGACACATCCGAGCCCTTGCCGAGATGCGTCACAATATACAATGAAATCATCGTTGCCTTCGGGTAACGACAAGATTGGAGCTTCACATAACTTTTGTTTTAACAGTTGAAAAGCTGTATCTTGGTCTTCGCCCCATTCATACTTTCGATCTTTCTGTGTAAGGCAGTTAAGGATTGAGTAATGCAGGAAAAGTTTTCAATAAAGCGACAGTGATATCCATCCAATCCCAAGAATTGGCGTATCTCTTTCGGAGACTTAGGCGCTTGCCAATTCTTAATAGCGTCGATCTTACTAGGATCAACATGAATCCCTTGTTGATCTACCACATGTCCTCAAAATTGCACCGCTTGTAACCAGAAGTCACACTTTGAAAGCTTGGCGTACAACTTCTCTTTCCTCAATATCTCTAGTATGGCTCGTAGATGGTGCTCGTGTTCCTTTTTTACTCTTGGAATAGATCAAAATATCATCAAAAAAGACTATGACGAATTTATCTAAATATGGTTTACAAACTCGGTTCATGAGGTCCATAAATACCGCGGTTGCGTTGGTTAACCCAAAGGGCATAACCAGGAACTCATAGTGACCGTACCGAGTTCGAAAGGCTGTTTTAGGGATATCTTCCTCTTGAACGTTCACTTGATGATAACCTGATCTAAGATTGATTTTTTTTTGGTAATCTTGTTCAGCTCCCGGTAGTCAATACACATCCGAAAGCTTCCATCCTTTTTCTTCACAATTAACACTGGTGCTCCCCCAAGGTGAATAAATGGGACGGATAAAACCTCGGTCTAGAAGTTCTTGTAGCTGAGATGATAGGTCTTGCATATCTGAAGATGCTAAACGGTAAGGTGCTTTTACACTTGGAGCTGCTCCCGGTATTAAGTCGATTCGGAACTCGACTTGCCGATTGGGTGGTAATCAGGGCAATTCATCGGGAAACACGTCTGGGTAATCACACACTACTGGGATATCCTTAATACGTTGCTCTTCTGGTTCGGGCGTCATTACACTTGCTAAGGACACATCACATCCTTGACGTATACATTTCAACAGTTTAAGGTGGGATATCAGGTTTAATATGGTACAAGACTTCTCTCCCTGTACCATAATAACTTTATCATTAGGAAAAGGGATCCTAACAATCTTTTGCTCACATATAATCTCTGCCTAGTACTTGGACAACCAGTCCATTCCCACTACTATATCGAAACTTCCGAGCTCTATCAATAGTAGGTCAATAAGGAATTGGTGGTCGTTAAGAATTAAAGGGCAATCACGAATGATTTGGTGACTAGTTATAGGTTTACCGTTAGCAAGTTCTATAGAATAAGGACTTGTTAAGTCAATAGCCGGCATACTTAATAGGGGTAAGAAATTAATGAAAACGTAGCTCCTATCTGCGCCCGTATCAAACAATACTGAAGCATACTGATCGGAAACGAGGAACGTACTTGAGACCACATTTGGATCCTGCCGTGCGTCATCTGACCCAAGTATAAAGGCACGACCTCGAACTGCATTTGAGAAAGAAGCTTGGCCCTGCGTATCCCTTCCTGCTGGTTGTGGAGCAAATTTTAAGCAGCTTCTTCGGAAGTGCTCCGTACTGCCACATCCGTAGCAAGTACGGGGTTAGGTAATCTGTTGCGTTGGTGGTTGGGGTCGTTGCTGAAGAGGCTGAGGCCTTGGGGTTTGGGTGTAGCGAGCCCCACTCCTGAGCCCGCTTAATGGACCAGGTGGTGACTAAGTGCCCGACGCATAAATCCGCTAGGTTTGAGTCTTCCTACTTGCACTTCACACATATCAATGGCCTTGCAAACCATTGGTGATCTCTTTTTCCTTATTTGCTACATACCAGGGTTTTTATACTTACAAAGGTTTTACTTACTCACTTACACATGAACTCGCTCAAAATTATTGTTGATTTTTCCAACTTACATGTATTTCAGGGAACTAAGGATCTGGCACGGTATGCTATGTTTTCACGCTGCGTAGAGTTATGGATCATCCGAGTTTAGGGGTTGTGGCTTTTACCTGGACGAGTCACAGTTCTTAAACTACGTCTATTTTAAGTTTGTGGTTGTGTCTTTCAAACAATGTTTTTATGTTATTAGGTTGTAATTTCCGTTGTATGTGTCAACGCCTTAAGACAATGTTGTGGTATTTTACTCTTCAAACTTAAATCAATGGATGATCTGCATGGTTTTATTTTCATATAGCTTTGTTATGATTAAGCTATGGTATTAAGAAGTCACACCAAATAAACCCACGCTTCCGCAAAGCCAGGGTGTGACAGCTTGGTATCAGAGCTCTGATCATAGCGTACTAGGATTCCTTCTCGAGTCTAGACTATGATCACTAGGGCTCTCACGAAAACATTTTTACACTGCATACCACTTAAGTCCAGATCCAAAACGTTTTTACAAACAAAAGTTGAGCACATTTTATTTATTAGTTATGGCTCAGTCTGGGAGGCTGAGGCTCGGTCTGGGAGGCTGAGGCTCAGTCTGAGTGGCTGAGGAAGTAGGCTAGTGGGACTAGGAATAACAGTCCGGGAGGCTGGGAAGGTAGTTTGAGAGACTAGGAGATTCAGTCTGGGAGGCTGGGAGGCTAGTGGGACTAGGAGAACTATTTGATTGCTTATTGGACTAATGTGCTTATTTGACTATATGATTGATTATTTGTGCATATATGTGTTTGTGTTACAGACGCTATGCCTTCATCCGGCACAGGAGAGTCGGACACCACTGACCCTATACCCATAGTATCGGACGACAGAGTGTCATCAGAGCGAGATGTGTATACTTCGGACACCACCAGTACAGACGACGACGATTTACAGCCGTTTGCACTACCCGATGCCGTCGCTGAGCCCGCTGATGGCCCCATCGCTGGGGATTTGCCGCTTGCGGTGATCCCTGCCCCTATACCCCTTGCATCTTACCCTGTTCTTGATATGCTCCTTGACGTAGTAGCTGACGACGACGTCGACTTGTTTGACGAGGATCCACTAGAGGACGACGTTGAGGGCGAGGCCCCCATAGCTGATGGCGATCTCTTACTACTCGCGGAGACTCCTGCTGAGGAGTCACCTGCCCATTCACCAGTCCCAGACTCCTTTGAGTCTGTGGCATCTGCTCCATCACACGCGCAGGGAGCGAAACACTATTCGCATGATACAGACCCTGATAGAGCATCGTCCACTGCACCTGCCCATAGTTTTGCTATTGATTATGACATTGATGCGGATTCTGACCCCGTTTTTCCACCTGGTTATGATCCAGACCAGGAGGTTGAGTTTATACACCTGGATCAGCCTATGGAGGACCCTGTTGACCCAGTTGACCCTGCGTTTGCTGACCCCGCAGATTTCGAGATGGAGTTTGACGACCCGGAGCCTGCTGTGGCCCCCGAGCCTGTAGTTGCTCCAGACCCCGTGTTCGAGCATGACCCTATTCATGCTGATATACCCATTGTTGATCCTTTGATTGCTGATGTACCTATCGATGATCATCCTATTTTTCCTCCACTATTGGAGGATGAGCATGCTGTTGATGCTCAGATGGTTGCCCCTCACATTGCAGATATACCCGCTGAGCCTGATGTTGTTGCTCCTTTTCCTGACCCGGTGCCTCTAGAGCCCGACCATGCACTCTTTGCGACTCATGTCGACCCTCAGTATGCTGACACCCGAAATGGGTGGATAGAAGACGATGATGATGACTACCCACCTTTTGTGGTACCCGTTACACCTGCTTCAGCACCTGTTTCAGTTCCTACTGATGTTCCCTTGCATCCCGTTCATACTACCGGTGTTCACCACACCGACTTACCTGTTATGTTCCGTCAGTTTACACTGCCATCACGCCCGGGAGAGGGTTCCTCGACTCACCCCGTTGGTCATATGCCGATATCTGTCCCGGTCATACCACAGTTTTCTACTGCTGGTCCCCCTGTTCCACCGTTTGCGATACCACCCTTTGCTCCGTCTGGTGAGCCTTTTCTTTGGACTTCACCACCTATTATGCCACCAACGGATCCATATCATCCATACCATATCAGGTCTTCTACCGAGGATGTCCTTGTTTCGTTCATGGTCCAGCAGGAGGCACTTACTCGACGCGTGCAGGAGCTCGAGAGAGCTCAGAGACCCCCATGCCAGTGCCCTCCTCATCATGCGATATCGCATCCCCCTCGACCGTTATCTCCAGACTCTGCTGCACGTTTTTGGGACACAGGAGCAGCAGATAGCTTTCTTGTTACATTCTCACCGAGCCATGGAGGAGGATTGGCTCCACATGCGCTGTTAGTTCTATTCTCATTTTCCCCCTCCTCCACCGCCATCAGCGTAGGGCATATTTTCCTGACTTTTGTTGTTATGTATATTGGATATGTTGACACTGATTTGATATTTTGGACTGGGGTGATGTAGCCCTTAGTCGTTGATGTTGTATGTTACAGATATGTACTTGTACATTTTACCCTGTGGTCTCGATTTATGGCAATGCAATCGCGGTATTCTCATCATATGTGATGTTTGATTGATTATTTATGATTTATAACATGAGATGTTATGTGTTTGGTTTATTTTAACATGAGATGTTATGTATTATTACTATCGTTATATACGCACACTTTACCTATCATGACCTGACTCACGTAAAACATCTTTTAGAAGATGTCACCGAAACGCGATCCACGCATGCCTGCCAACGAGGCAGAACTTCAACAAATCATCGCTGCCGCCATCGCACAATACGCCGCCTCTCAAGGAGGACCCAGCGGAAGCAGATCAAACAACAACGGCCATAACAACCCACCTCAGGGTTATACCCATTGGCACTTCCTCAGATACAAGCCTCCGAAGTTCGACGGCACTGGAGGTGCCATAGCTTTTGTAAAGTGGATCGAAAGTATGGAATCCATTTTTCGAATGAGCGGTTATACGCCAGAACAACAAGTCCCCTACGTTTCTGAGCTGTTCCAAGATGGAGCTCGAATATGGTGGAATCTTCAGGTTCGAATAAAGGGCCTGACTGCCGCCTATGCGTTAACATGGGGTGAGCTGAAAGGAATGATGCATGAGAAATATTGCTCCCAGACGGAAACCCGGAAGTTGGAAGGTGAATTCCAGAGTCTGATAATGGAAGGCCCAAAGGTGGTGGAGTACATACAAAGACTTCATGATTTGTCTCGAATGGTTCCGTACTTGGTGGAACCAGAATTGAAGAAATTGGGACAACTAGTTTGGGGATTGGCACCTCAAGTCATTAGCTTGATGACAGCAACAACACCACCAACAACTATTTCAGCAAGTAAGATGGGTATGGCACTTGCTACGGAAGCGCTTAGACTAGAAAAGCCTACAAACCCCGACTGGGAGAAAGAGACGCAGGTAGAGTCAACTGAAAAGAACAAAAGGAAACTCACTGAAGATACCCGAATGAATAGTAATGATGACCAAAGATCGGTTCGAGGTTGCTTTGACTGCGGAGGAAAAGGGCACTTCAAGAAAAATTGCCCTAACAACAAACAAGCCGATGTTAAGATTTACCCAGAAACTAAGCCAAGACGTGATGGGTGCAAGTATCACCACGAATGTGGATGTCGGAAGCCTAAGTGCGGTAGGTGCGGGATAAAGGGACACCACAAGGATGCCTGTGGGACGAAGAGTCCCAGACAAGGAGGGAGCAATGGCAACAACCAAGGTGGAAATGGAAGAGGAAATGGGAATGGTCGAGTACCGGGATGTTTTAATTGTGGAGAAGTTGGGCACTTCAAGAGGGAATGCCCAAAGCTGAATCAAGTCCATGGGAAAGTGTTCAACATCGAAGCAAAGGAAGCGCGCCAGGATCCCGAGGATGTTACTGGTACGTTCCCTGAAAACCAACGCTTTGCATCCGTTTTATTTGATACTGGTGCCGATTATAGCTTCGTATCGTTAGAGTTTAAGAATATGCTTGGTTTAGCCGCTAGTAAATTAGATATTCCATACTCAATCGAATTGGCGAATGGAAAGTTGGTAGAAGCCAATGAGGTGGTCAGAGGTTGTGTAATCGAGTTGGGAGAGCGTGAGTTTACTTTGGATCTACTACCAGTCCAGCTGGGGGAGCTTCGACGTGGTAGTAGGAATGGATTGGTTATCAAGCAACAAGGCTGAGATTGTTTGTCACGAAAAGGTCGTTCGTATCCCAACCGAAGATGGAGAAACAATTGTGGTTCATGGGGAGAAGCGGGATATGCCTTTAAGAATTATCAGTTGCCTGAAAGCTCGTAAGTGTTTACAAAAGGGATGTGCTGCCTTCCTGGCACACATCGTGGATAAGAAAGCTGCAGAGCCAAAAATCGAAGACATCCCTATCGTAAGGGAATATCCTGAAGTCTTCCCTGAGGACTTGCCAGGATTGCCACCCCATAGGCAAGTGGAGTTCCGTATAGACTTAGTTCCAGGCGCCGCGCCTGTAGCTAGGGCACCTTATAGACTTGCACCGTCAGAGATGCAGGAATTGTCGACACAACTCCAAGAGTTGCTAGACAAAGGATTCATCAGACCAAGCTTCTCACCTTGGGGAGCTCCGGTCCTGTTTGTTAAGAAGAAAGACGGTAGTTTTCGTATGTGCATTGACTACCGGGAGTCGAACAAGTTGACTATCAAGAATAGGTATCCCTTGCCAAGGATCGATGACTTATTCGATCAGCTCCAAGGTTTAAGCTTTTACTCTAAGATCGATCTTCGATCAGGATACCATCAGCTAAGGATACAAGAGGAGAGTATCCCGAAGACAGCCTTCAGAACCCGTTATGGACACTACGAGTTCCTAGCTATGCCGTTTGGGTTGACAAATGCGCCTGCTGTTTTTATGGACTTAATGAACCGAGTCTGCAAGCCGTATCTCGACAAGTTCGTAATTGTGTTCATCGACGACATTTCAATTTATTCAAAGACAAAGGCTGAACACGAACAACACTTAAGAGCTATTCTAGAGCTACTTAAGAAGGAGAAATTATACGCCAAGTTCTCGAAGTGTGAGTTCTGGCTACGTGAAGCCCAGTTTCTTGGACATGCGGTGAATGGAAATGGAATCCATGTTGATCCCACAAAGATCGAGGCGATAAAGAGCTGGGAGACTCCAAAGACGCCGACCGAGATTCGCCAGTTCTTAGGTTTGGCTAGCTATTATCGAAGATTCATTGAGGATTTTTCTAAAATCGCTCAACCCCTTACCGCGCTCACACAGAAGGATAAGAAGTTTGATTGGGGAATCAAACAGGAAGAAGCGTTTCAGTTATTGAAGAACAAACTTTGTGATGCGCCGATCTTAGCAGTACCAGAGGGTACAGATGATTTCGTGGTATACTGTGACGCCTCACGTCAAGGATTGGGTTGCGTGTTGGTGCAACGCCAGAAAGTTATAGCATACACGTCATGCCAGTTGAAAGTTCATGAAAGGAATTATACCACGCATGATTTAGAACTAGGCGCAGTGGTATTTGCGCTGAAAATCTGGAGACATTATTTGTATGGTACAAAGTGTACAATTTTCACAGGCCACAAGAGTTTACAGCACATATTCATACAGAAAGAGCTGAATATGAGACAAAGACGTTGGGTCGAATTGTTGAACGATTACGACTGCGAGATAAAGTACCATCCAGGGAAGGCGAATGTGGTCGCCGATGCCCTAAGCCGTAAAGAAAGGATCAAGCCCATAAGGGTTAGGGCTTTGGAGATGATTATCCAGACAGACCTCTCTCTACGCATTCGTGCTGCACAGAGAGAAGCTCTTAAGGAAAGAAACTTTGAAGATGAATATCTCCGTGGGATGGAGAAGCATTTAGTACCAAACGAGGAAGGAACGTTATGTTTTATGAAAAGGATTTGGGTTCCTCTGTTTGGTGGTTTGAGGAAAGTTATTTTTGATGAAGCACACAAATCACGGTACTCTATTCATCCCGGTGCGGATAAGATGTACCAGGATCTTAAGGATTATTATTGGTGGCCCAGAATGAAGGACGACGTTGCTGTTTATGTTAGCAAATGTTTGACGTGTGCCAAGGTGAAAGCTGAGTACCAGAAACCCTCAGGACTTCTGCAACAACCCTAAATTCCCAAGTGGAAATGGGAACATATCTCAATGGATTTTATAACGAAGTTGCCAAGGACGCCCAGAGGCCATGATACTATTTGGGTGATAGTTGACCGCCTAACAAAGTCTGCGCACTTCTTGCCAATCAAAGAGAAGGACAATACGAGTAAACTTGCAGAAATTTACATGAGAGAAATCGTTGCACGTCATGGAGTGCCTCTCTCGATCATATCTGATAGAGATGGACATTTCATATCAAGGATTTGGCAATCCTTCCAAGAAGCTTTTGGCTCGCAATTGAACCTAAGTACTGCATTTCATCCGCAAACTGATGGCCAAAGTGAAAGAACTATTCAGACATTGGAGGATATGCTGAGAGCATGTGTAATGGATCTTGGTGGTAGCTGGGATAAGCATTTACCATTGGCCGAATTCTCATACAACAACAGCTACCACACCAGTATTGGAGCCGCGCCATTTGAAGCTCTTTACGGACGCAAATGTTGATCACCACTATGATGGGCTGATGCAGGTGATAGATAACTTGTTGGTCCCGAAATAGTCCAAGAAACAATGGACAAGATTGCGCAAATTCGAAAACGCATCGAAGCGGCTCGCGAAAGACAGAAAGCCTATGCAGATCCAAACCGGAAACATTTGGAATTCCAAGTTGGAGATATGGTCTTATTGAAAGTTTCACCCTGGAAGGGTGTGGCATGCTTTGGAAAGCGTGGGAAGTTGAATCCGCGTTACATTGGCCCTTTCAGAATCCTACAAAGGATTGGGCTTGTAGCCTACAAGTTGGACCTACCTGCTGAACTCCATGGTGTTCACGATACATTCCATGTATCCAATTTGAGAAAAAGTCCAACACAAGATACAGTGATCATTCCTGCTGACAAAGTTCATATCGACGACACGCTCCACTTCACTGAAGAACCTGTTGAGGTCACGGATTGGAAAGTTAATAAAACTCGCAGGAGCAGTGTCAAACTCGTCAAAGTTCGTTGGAATGCTAGGCATGGACCTGAATTCACGTGGGAACGTGAGGATCGGATGAAAGAGAAATACCCCCATTTATTTCCTAAGAACCCTGCATCTAGTAGTAGAACTTAAATTTCGGGACGAAATTTCTTTAACGGGGGGGGGGGGGGGGGGAATGTGACAACCCTCACCAAACCAGGTATCCGTACGAATTAATTAATATTTAATTACTGCTTAATTACTGTGCTTGCTTACAACTGTGATTAAACTACTTACTGATTTCTGATATATACATGTACATGCATCATACTTTACTACTGTCACTCCGTTATTTACACAAAACTTCAGTGACAACCTTGATGCACAAAAGCACAGTGAGCACACTATACGGGATACCCAGTAAACATGCTGACATAGCCAGCATCAGACAGTTACTGTCTCTAAGGCCAGTATGAGCCGGGAATAGATTACTACACTAGTAGGGAGTGTAGGGAGGTGAGGATTGTAGAACTGCGTCCCTAGGTGATAATTATAGTGACCGGATGTGCCTAAAACGTACTTCGAGTACAAAATTCAGCACTTTAAATAAAAATTCAGCATTAAGCTAACTAGTAAAGTGCCAAAACATGAGAAAATATTACTAGACACTTTCCAAAGTGTCGGGAATGAATTGTGTCACTAAAAGAAATAATAACGACACTTTATATACTTATCTAGCGCTTTAACGGAGTAATATCCAACCGTACAACAGGACTTAACCCGGGACATAAAAATATTGACATCAACATTATTTTTCTTTTTCTGAGCCAGTTAGGGTCCCCGAATACCCTAACACCCGTTATATATTACAACACACATAATACACTTATTATTATTTTTTTTCCTAACTAAACTAACTTACAACCCTAACTAACTAGTTAAACCCAAACCAAATACCCCCCCTTATATAAACGACCGTTCCCCAAGAGGGGGACACACCCTTGACCTTGGTTGATTAATTTATCCTAATGTCTAATATCTTCCATACATAGCATCCATTGGGTTTTAGAATATAATAGTTTATATAATGGCTAAACGAATAAACCTCACATTCACAAATCCCACTTCAAGAATTGCCTTTATTTCTTTTCCCTCTCTTTGATCGGCCGAGACCTCACCACCATCCATCACCACTTTCGATTTTCAAACTTGTTATTTTACATACACTCAAGGGTGAAGGATCACACATAAGGAAGCTCGGTGCACTCGGGAACACAAGGACCTCACTAAGTTGCTATTAACCAACCGTTTTTCGACTAGTTTCTTCCCTAGCCTCGAGCTAGTAGTAAGTGACTCTAAACGCCTTTTTGATCTATTCTAAAGTGGTTAATAAGAATTTTGACGGTTGAAATTTATGAGCATGTAAGAACAAAATTTAGAGTCTACTAAAATAATATAAACAAAGTGGTTAATAGATGAATATTGGTGTAAAACTTATAAGACTTGTTTTGTTATGATTATTTAGTGTTGTTTTATGCTAGTGTTAGTTCGGATCGTCATCTAACCTGCTAAGTCATGTTCATGGAACATGACCTAGTGTATGTTAAAGTATGAAAAGTGGTTAGATGAAGAACACTATTACTTAACCATGAACTTGTGTAAAAGTGATTCTTTTTAAAGGAGTTCTAAACTAGTAGATCTACGGATCTACAAGTGGTATTTTCAAACGACCAAGTGTCAAAAGAAATCAAAATTTTTAAAGCTGGATCTTTCCTAAACAAAAGTGATTTTTGTGAACACACGAGTGTGTAGACACTTGTGTAACAAAAAGTTTTAACAAAGAATTATTGTTGTAATTTTTGACAAAAAAAAGTTGTAAAGACGTGTCTTCTTTAAAAACAAGGTTCTCAAAGAAACCAAGTTTATTTATAAAAGATCTACAAAAAATATGGGGAATGTTACTACATATTTTACACAAACCACAAGTTCATGTGTTTTGCGATTTATATCTATTTTGAACTAGTATAATGTTGGAATATTGTTTGTTGATGTTGGGAAAATTGTTGAATTGAAATTTTAAAAGAAAATGATACGCTAGAAAGCATGGCCACCTCCAGTTACAGGGGAAACTCTGGCGAAATTTTTCAAAAAATCTAACACTTGGAAATATTTTTATCACAAGTGTTATGGATATATTTTTAACTTGTTTTCCCGAATAACTTTCACCACGATTTTTATTACGAATCTTCCAAGTGTCGGAGGTGGGATTTTCACAAAATAAAACTTGCTAAAATATATATTTAGTATATATTTTTCATGACAACGCTTGTGAGATTTTTATGATTATTTGTGAACTACGTAAATATTATTTTTAGGGTAAAAATAATATTACTAAATATTAACGGCTCCAAAATAACGCGAACGCCTTCACAATAAATATTTATGTTACACCGGTATTATTAATACCACCCGAACCTTACAACGTAACTTACGTATTTTCAGAAAATACACATAAGTGTGTATTTTGACAAAGTATTATTTTGGAATATGGTACGTAATAAAATATAATATTTTTGGGAAAAATACTTATATTTTGGGAATAAAGTATTTTAGACAAATGAAATAAAATATATTACATTAAGTGAGACTTAATAATATATTTCGAAGTTATACGAGCGCACATGTATTAAACCCCCCATCCTTGGGAAGGAATATATTTACCAAATAATTACGAAGTGTAATTACGAAATAGTTGCCTAACTATTTCCCAAAGACATTAAACCTTAAGCTAAGGCACGGCCGTCCGTCTAATAGAAGTTAGTACGTGTAGGTCGTCGCACAGCAGGTTGACCAGGAGATTTCTTGTTAGAGACGCACTTCGGTGAGTTCATGTCCCCCTTTTCTCTTAACTGATTTTCGTTTTTAACTGCGGGGGTGAAATACATGTTACTATGGTTACGAGTACTTTTTACATGGTATGGTTAGCGTAAGGAGGGTTACTACTTAGATCATGTGAGTGAGTAGGCGCAACTTGAGGCCATTAATCCTCGTGTAGGACCGAGGGACATTAGTGATAGATCTATTTGGGTGTAGCGAGCCCCACTCCTGAGCCCGCTTAATGGACCAGGTGGTGACTAATTGCCCGACGCATAAATCCGCTAGGTTTGAGTCTTCCTACTTGCACTTCACACATATCAATGGCCTTGCAAACCATTGGTGATCTCTTTTTCCTTATTTGCTACATACCAGGGTTTTTATACTTACAAAGGTTTTACTTACTCACTTACACATGAACTCGCTCAACATTATTGTTGATTTTTCCAACTTACATGTATTTCAGGGAACTAAGGATCTGGCACGGTATGCTACGTTTTCACGCTGCGTAGAGTTATTGGATCATCCGAGTTTAGGGGTTGCGGCTTTTACCTGGACGAGTCACAATTCTTAAACTACGTCTATTTTAAGTTTGTGGTTGTGTCTTTCAAACAATGTTTTTATGTTATTAGGTTGTAATTTCCGTTGTATGTGTCAACGCCTTAAGACAATGTTGTGGTATTTTACTTTTCAAACTTAAATCAATGGATGATCTGCATGGTTTTATTTTCATATAGCTTTGTTATGATTAAGCTATGGTATTAAGAAGTCACACCAAATAAACCCACGCTTCCGCAAAGCCAGGGTGTGACAGCACATGTGTTTCACCCCAAAACAGTTTGGAAAACAGTAAAAGAGGGGTCTATGTACTCACTTGAGATTGATCAGAAGTCCTAAGATAACCACCAAGCAATGCTAGAGATCACGAATATCAAACGACACCTAGTATAGGTAACTATGTTAATAAACCGGACCTAAATCGGAAGACTTAGATAGAATGAGGGTTCGTAAACCAAACGATTATGGAGACTCGTGTCATATGGTTTAACAAAGCCTTCATACTAAATGAAACCTAACCTAAATGTTTACGACCCATTACGACCCGTTTTGGAAGCTTATGCTACTTTAACGCGTCGTTCACGCAAAACGCGTTTGGACCGCCTAACTAGTCCTATGACAAGTAACATATGCCTTAACATGTCTAATATTGTTTTCAAATCAGTTTAGATGTCAAAAGTTATGTTACATATGGTTAAAATGAATTTTGGCATCAAAGGGGTATTTTGGTAATTTACCTAAGGCATATAAACTACCTATCATACAACTACTTAAACGAAACGACCATAAGGTATAACCTCGGAAGGTTATTCCCTATATGCTATGGTCACCTAATGTGTTTGGTCGGATCCTAATGATCGACCAAATGGGTCGGGTTTGAAGGTATAAGCGATTTATTAGATCGCTTACCCTTACGACCCTAGACAACGTGGTAATCAGTAGGCATAGTCACAAGGGACTATAAACAATCACGTTGCGAAGTTCAAACGAACTTCGCATTGACCATAAACTGGTCAATGCAGAAAGTCAAACAAAGTTTGACTTTCGGACTCGAAAAACTATAAAAGAACGAAGGAACACTTACAAAGGGTCCCCGAATGCTAATCTAGATCAAAATAGCTCAGGTATGAAACAAAGGTTTCAACTTAGAGAACATTAGATCAGATTCTTGTGAGGAAAAGTGAAGGGTGGAGGTGGGTATTTATAGTTTTCAGTTCACCGTTAGGATCGTTTCTTGGAAAAGGGGGCACGATCTAAGCCGTACACTTGTCGGAATGTTGTGGTAACTCATATTGCTCCCACCACAAGAGTTTGACACTTGGCCTTGGCCTTTGGAGGGGTTAAAGGCTGTTAACAGCAGATTAAATGAGTTTCTGCATATCTGACCCCTGCTTGTGCACCGCATCACTCAGAGTGTTGAGGTGCACAAGGACCTGCAGACCAGAATTTGAAAATTGGCCTCACAGGCCCCTGTGCACGTAACGTCGTGATTTGGCACTTCTAACACCCGTCAAACCAATTTTTAAGCTTTATAAGGATGTTAAAGTATAGGGAACATGAAACATGCTCAAAAATATGCCGGATGTCAGTTCGTTTGGCCGTACGATTGCGTTATTCGGTTAATTACGACGGAATGCGCATAAGCGCGAAAAACGATCCAAATTACGTGACGAATGGATTTTTCTTATGCCAAACACTAAAATAAAATGTTTTAGTGCTTACATAAATTTTTGGATGTCCGGATGCATTCAGAACGTAAGTTATGCGCGAAAGTGCAAACTTGTGCACTTTTTGACGCTTTTAGTCCCTAAATGACCCAAAAGTTTATTTTAGCACACCGAACCCATCAAAGCCTATTTCTAAGCTATGTAAAGGATCTTTAGGGTATGTTTAACTTATGGTCATGTTCCCGAATGTTTGTTACAGTTCAAATTGGCATACTTTCGCAGTTTGTCAAGTTTAGTCCCTGTAAGCGATTTAACTTGATTTTGACATACCAAAGCCTTCAAAACTTATTTATAAGTTATGTAAAGGTTATTTTAGGTATGTTAAGCCTATTTCACTATTCCGGAGTGTTCGTTGCATTAAATTGGTTATATTTTCGCATCAGTGCGCGTATAACCTTCCAGAAAGCGATTTAGAGCTTGAAATCGAACAACAATTTATATGTGCAAAAGATACACATATTTATACAGATCCCAAGTATGAAATACAATATATCATTGGCTTGGAATTTGTTTGATGGTCGCAGTGACCCAGGTGTCACAGTCTCCCCTACTTTAGGAAATTCCGTCCCGAAATTTATTCGTAGGAGTCCATCTGTGACTTTGTGTCAAGTAACCACCAGATATACAAGGAATAATCCTGTCATTTCCTTAACGGACAATCTTCAAAAATGAAAATGAACAGACGGAGTCATTTTCCTCAACGAGTATTCTTCAGAAGCGGAAATGAAGGAATAAACAAACGGGGATTCATTTCCTCAACGGACAATCTTCAGAAACGAAAATGAACAAACGGAGTCATTTTCAACGGGTGCTTCCTCAGAAACGGAAATGAAAAAGGATAGTCAAACGGATATTCATTTCCTCAACGGACAAATCTTCAGAAACGAAAATGAACAAACGGAGTCATTTTCAATGGGTGCTTCCTCAGAAACGGAAATGAAAAAGATAGTCAAACGGATATTCATTTCCTCAATGGACAAATCTTCAGAAATGAAAATGAACAAACGGAGTCATTTTCAATGGGTGCTTCCTCAGAAACGGAAATGAATAGGGCTAATTCTAGACACATGACAAAACTCGCTGTGGTTTCTGTGCACTAAATTCCATAATTATGTATGCATCCATAATTACGTAATTCCTTACACAGTCCGCACAGTTTGTCTTGAAATGTTTAGGGGGAGAAAATCAAAGTTGTGATGAGGGTGACTAGACTACCATAGGGTCCTTTTAATTAGATCGACAAATGATCTTTTTAATTAGGCCACCAAGGAGTACTTTCAGCTATATCGTCACATGATGTTCCTAACCAGATTTTTGGATCCATCTGTTTAACTAGACCACTTAAGGGGTCTAATTATGGAGTTGTACTTTATAACCCAAGGGAACTACAACGTAGAAGTCCATTAAGGATTTTGGATAACAAAAACTTGGATTACACCAAAAACATAAAAAGGAACACATAATCACATAGTTGCTTAAATTAGTTATTAATTTGTTATTAACTTGTTATCTATTAAAAATGGATATGGAAACCAGTCGATGGACTTCAACATCCTTGAACATCTATTTGAAAAGATAGAATGATTTTCCAAAAATTTGATTTCTGATTACAAGGAATCACCACATTCGAATTAAGGTATACAACAATTAAGGACTTACGGAAATACCCTTAGGTACCCTATTAAGGATTTATAGTGGTACTTTGGGTACTCGTCCAGTGTTGTAACTTGAGCCTTGTACTTCGTATCCTTGGATGAAACGGGTACTTAGGAATTTCGTGGAAAATGCAAGAGATCATAGAATGGGAAAGATTTGGGGGTAGTTATTCTTCAAGGAATACGGTTCCTTGATTGTCGGTATTGTAAGGGATATGTTATTTATACATGCAACCACATAAATACATTGCAATGTAAATAAAAGATTTATTTATAAACAACGATAACAACTGTTTCTTGGACCTTGACAACAAAAGAAAATAATACATAAGACGTGATTATTTCTAAACGATGTTGTCTTCTAGTCAGTCTGATGCTCATCCCTGTGCTGGATTTGCATTAGCAAGCTTTGGGCAATTTCTTCGGAAATGACCCATCTCGCCACAGTTGAAGCAAGAACCTGGTAGAAAACGACCTTGAGCAGGATTATTGCCAGCTTGGTTTGGTGCAGCTGCAGCTGGGCAGACTCTTGCTGTATGGCCTATAAGTCCACAAGTTTGGCATTTGCGGCACTTTACATTGGCATGATGATGAAGGCTACATTGGTTGCACAAGGGTGCAGTTCCATTGTATGGCTTCCTAGCAGGGGGTTGAGCTGGTTGGTTGGGAACGACTTGATCATTGTGAGTAACCATGGCGAAGTTCTGAGAAGCCTTTCGCTTCTTTGACTTCTTAGGGGATCCAGTCTGTTCATCCATGGTCTTTGATTCCTCGATTGGGTTCGATTCCTCGACCGGTTTCTTGTCACCTTTTCGGAAAAGTTTACCTTTCCTGATCTTTGATTCAGTCAAGGTTGCAGATAGCTCAATGGCCTGTCTAACTGTAGTAGGGTTGCTACCAGTCACAATGTCTTGTATTGAGTCAGGGAGACCATCAATGTATTTTTCGATTGCCTTATCCAAAGGCGTGACCATGTTTGGGCATAACACACTTAACTCCTCATAATGGTCCATGTAGGCTCGATGCTCACCGCTATCTTGTGTAAGATTGTCAAATTCCCTTTCCAAGGCCCTGATCTCATGACGAGGACAGAATTCCTTCATCATAAGGGCCCTAAGTTCAGCCCATGTCTGTGCTAGAGCAACTTCTGCACCACGATCTCTCATAGCCCCGTTCCACAACGTAAGGGCCCTCTTCTGGAACACACTCGAAGAAAACTCGACCTTGTGATTGTCAGGACACTGCACGTGGCAGAAAGTATTCTCAATGCTCTCGAACCACTGAAGAAGCCCAGTCGCTCCCTCAGAACCACTAAACTTGAGTGGTTTAGCCGAGTTAAAACTCTTGAAATTGCATGGACCATTGTTGTTGTTGGCTTGGTTCCATTGAGCAAAGAGGTTTGGGAATTGAGCAGCCATTTGCTGCGCAATGATTTCTGCCAGTTCGGCAGTCGCTATCTGGTTTTCGCGTCGAGGAGGCATTCTAAAAGAGAAACAAGAAAGAAAACAAATGAAATGGCATTGGGTAAGAAAAGGATGTTACAATTACCGACCATAATCATGGTTGATGGTCATTTGTTTGAACCACGAAGCAAACAAACAACACAAAGGCTGAATCAAAGCAAATAGATCCTCATAGTGTATCGCGAAGACATGCTCGCCTATAAGTGGACACTCACCTCAAGAGTTCCCAGGTAAGAGTGACTGGTCCGATTATGTGGATTTGTACGAACACTCTAGCCTTAGACAGAAAACCCAGGGTACAGGCATTCACTCTTCCAGTTTGCACGTGTTCACACTATTTAGGACCCAAAACTTTGACGAGATTTTGAAAACTCAAAGGGGTTCAAAACCTTATAACAGAGGGTTCAAAACCTTACAATAGAGGGTTCAAAACCTAGTAATCAATCATCCTAGAACAGATGATTAGTTTTCAAAGCGGTTTTTGAAATTTATGTTCTTGTTGTGGTCGTCGACTAAGGATAGGTAACGGTATTGTTTTATGACTAAACGCAAGTGAACTCGCGTTAGGGTCCTAGAAAGGTTATAGACTAGGTCAAAGTATTACTAATAACCTAATTCCCTATAACCATTGGCTCTGATACCAACTTTTCTGTCACACCCCGACCACGTAGAACATACAAAACGTGGCGGAAACGTCGGGGAGTGTTGTAACAGAATTAATTGTTTCAAATCCATGGCAATTAAAGTTTCGTTTTATTAATCAAACAAGAGAGTTACATTGTTTTAAACAAGAAACAAAGAGTATATAACAAAAATTAACTAGTTCTTGTCTCGTTTTAAGTCACTAAGGCACAGGTCCGCCTAAGTATGTCTTGATAAGCCTACGCATCATCTCCTGAAAGCACATGTGAAAATAGGTACGTCAGCATAAAATGCCTGTGAGATACATAGGTTTTGTGAAAACAGAATTCATGATTTATGTTTGAGAAAATGTTTAGTCATGAACCTAGTAATTTTCTTTGTCTTGTAAATCATTTGAAAAACGATAAAATCAGATGAGATGTATAAATAAGAGAATAATGTATGGTTAAATGAATAACCATGTAAAATGAGTTTGTATAAGATAAGTTGTTTGTAAAACAATGTCTTGTGAAAAGTATGTTATTTGTATAAAATGTTATATGTCTCAAACTGAAATGATTCAAATAATGCTACAATATGTGATACCATACAAACACTTATATATAGGAAGTACCAGCGGCGTATCCACCGTGCTTGTATCATATTACATACGCCTCGTTACTTAAATCACTTACTCAAACCAAACCATCAAGATGAAATGTTTAACAATTGTAGAAATGTTTATGTATAGTCAAATGTCTATTGTCAAATGTAGATCATGTCAATAGATACAACTGGTTCACACGGTTCAATAGTTACAAACGGTTCATATAATCAATGGGTTACGACGGTTCACATAGTCAAATGGTTACAACGGTTCAAAATGTAGTATAATGTGTTCATATGCTGGATGAGCATATGCAACAGAAATGTAATGTAAAACAATGTACTAAGTATGCACGTAATGGAAATACATAGCATAAGTGTAATGTAAAACAATGTACTAAGTATGCACACAATGGGGGTACATAGCATGAAATGTATTGTAAAGTGATGTACTAAGTATGCTAAGTTAACATACAAAGCAGAAAAGTCATGTAAATCAATGTGCTAGCATACTATCAGTCAACATACATAGCAGAAATGTAATGTAAATCATGTACTAATAGTTACTAATGAACATAACAAGTATATGATGTGAAAACAGGAAAGCACGAAAGTAACAAATAGGCACATGTGTTTCACCCCAAAAAAGTTTGGAAAACAGTAAAATAGGGGTCTATGTACTCACTTGAGATTGCTCAGAAGTCCTAAGATAACCACCAAGCAATGCTAGAGATCACGGATATCAAACGGCACCTAGTATAGGTAACTATGTTAATAAACCGGACCTAAATCGGAAGACTAAGATAGAATGAGGGTTCGTAAACCAAACGAGTATGGAGACTCGTGTCATATGGTTTAACAAAGCCTACATACTAAATGAAACCTAACCTAAATGTTTACGACCCATTACGACCTGTTTAGGAAGCTTATGCTACTTTAACGCGTCGTTCGCGCAAAACGTGTTTGGACCGCCTAACTAGTCCTATGACAAGTAACATATGCCTTAACATGTCTAATATTGTTGTCAAATCAGTTTAGATGTCAAAAGTTATGTTACATATGTTAAAATGAATTTTGGCATCAAAGGGGTATTTTGGTAATTTACCTAAGGCATATAAACTACCTATCATACAACTACTTAAACGAAGCGACCATAAGGTATAACCTCGGAAGGTTATTCCCTATATGCTATGGTCACCTAATGTGTTTGGTCGGATCCTAATGACCGACCAAATGGGTCGGGTTCGAAGGTATAAGCGATTTATTAGATCGCTTACCCTTACGACCCTAGACAACGTGGTAATCAGTAGGCATAGTCACAAGGGACTATAACCATCGTGATTACAATCATGTTGCGAAGTTCAAACGAACTTCGCATTGACCATAAACTGGTCAATGCAGAAAGTCAAACAAAGTGTGACTTTCGGACTCGAAAAACAATAAAAGAACGAAGAAACACTTACAAAGGGTCCCCGAATGCTAATCTAGATCAAAATAGCTCAGGTATGAAACAAAGGTTTCAACTTAGAGCACATTAGATCAGATTCTTGTGAGGAAAAGTGAAGGGTGGAGGTGGGTATTTATAGTTTTCGGTTCACCGTTAGGATCGTTTCTTGGAAAAGGGGGCACGATCTAAGCCGTACACTTGTCGGAATGTTGTGGTAACTCATATTGCTCCCACCACAAGAGTTTGACACTTGGCCTTGGCCTTTGGAGGGGTTAAAGGCTGTTAACAGCAGATTAAACGATTTTCTGCATATCTGACCCCTGCTTGCCACCGCAACACTCAGAGTGTTGAGGTGCGCAAGGACCTGCAGACCAGAATTTGAAAATTGGCAGAACAGGCCCCTGTGCACGTAACGTCGTGTTTTGGCACTTCTAACACCCGTCAAACCCATTTTTAAGCTTTATAAGGATGTTAAAGTATAGGGAACATGAAACATGCTAAAAAATAAGTCGGATTTCAGTTCGTTTGGCCGTACGATTGCGTTGTTCGGTTAATTACGACGGAATGCGCATAAGCGCGACAAAAGATCCAAATGACGTGACGAATGGATTTTTCTTATGCCAAACACTAAAATAAAATTTTTTAGTGCTTACATAAATTTTTGGATGTCCGGATGCATTCAGAACGTAAGTTATGCGCGAAAGTGCAAACTTGTGCACTTTTTGACGCTTTTAGTCCCTGAATGACCCAAAAGTTTATTTTAGCACACCGAACCCCTCAAAGCCTATTTCTAAGCTATGTAAAGGATCTTTAGGGTATGTTTAACTTATGGTCATGTTTTGGAATGTTTGTTACAGTTCAAATTGGCATACTTTCGCAGTTTGTCAAGTTTAGTCCCTGTAAGCGATTTAACTTGATTTTGACATACCAAAGCCTTCAAAACTTATTTCTAAGTTATGTAAAGGTTATTTAAGGTATTTTAAGCCTATTTCACTATTCCGGAGTGTTCGTTGCATTAAACTGGTTATATTTTCGCATCAGTGCGCGTATAACCTTCCAGAAAGCGATTTAGAGCTTGAAATCGAACAAGAATTGATGGTCGCAGTGACCCAGGTGTCACAGCCTCAGACCGAAGGCACAAGTCGGGTTGCTGACACCCGTACATGCTTTAAGTGCAACAAAGTTGGACACATTGCACGAAAGTGCACCAACTTAAAGCCTAAGTCTGAAGTTGCTGAGAGTCAGAAAAGGAATGTTGATGCAAAAGGCAAAGCGCCAATGGTTGTTGAGAAGAAAGTTTTGAAAAATGAAAACACCAAGATCAAAACTGAACCTGTAAAGAATGTGGTAACTAAAACTGATAAATTTTACAAACGGGTTGCTTCACCTCAACAAGCATGGAAGCCAAAATCAGTTGAAAATAATTCAACTTCTCCAAAACCAAAGGTTTCTGAGATGGAAAAACAATCATCCTCTACCACTGCAGTAGAGATGAATGTTCCTGTGGATTACTATGAGAAACTTGAGAATCAAAAATCTACTACTTTTGAGAAGAAGTATGTACCAAAGAAAGACCAATCATCTGGCCAACCTTCTAAAAATGATATCTTTTTATACAAAAAGGTTGAGATTGGGTCTGAAGAGAGCTTAAAGATGAATGACAAAAAATTTCCGCCATTATACACTGCAAAATCTCTCCTCAAAGTCAAGCTACCTAAGTCAAAAGAGGATTGTGTGGCATCAAAATCTAACTAAGTGTTTGTGATATGTGCAGGAGCTTCCAAGATCCGTTTCACGTTGGATTATGGATAGTGGAGCTTCTCGGCACATGACGGGGAAGAAGACCCTACTGTACGATGTTCGAGGGTTTAATGGAGGATATGTGGGTTTTGCAGGCAATCAAGGTGGTCGAATAGTTGGTGAAGGAACGTTATCGAATGGTATCATCATGTTTGAAAGAGTAAACTACATGGATAGCTGAGCTTGAAAACAGTCTTCTGAGCATCTCTCAGATCTGTGATCGTATGTATACAACGAACTTTACAGATAAGGAATGTTTGATATTGAAACCAGGATTTGTTGTTCCCGAAGAGTAGGTTATCTTGAGAGCACCTAGAGTCAATGATCTGTACGTGTTGGACATGAGTGTAGCAACTACTACCATGGGTCAGGCTCACTGCTTTATGTCAAGAGCAACAGAAAAAGAATCACAATTGTGGCATCGAAAGATGGGCCATATTCACCTGCAAAAAATGAATCATCTGGTGCATAACGACTTAGTAACTGGTGTTCATGTGAAAGGTGTTCATCTTGAGGGGGAGTGCATTAGTTGCATCAAAGGGAAGCAAAAGAAGAAATCACATCCTCAAAAGAAGGTTAACTCAGTCTCGAGACCGTTAGAGAGACTTCATTTGGATCTTTTTGGTCCAGTGAACGTCAAAAGCATAACTGGTGATCTCTACTGTCTAGTAGTAACAGACGACTACTCGAGATTTTTGTGGCTATCATTTCTGAAGTCAAAGGATGAGACATTTGAAATTTTGATGAGGTTGTTTAGAAAAATTGAAAACTTGTACCAAACTCGAATCAGAAGAATCAGGAGTGACAACAGTATAGAGTTTAAGAACAACAGGATGGAAGAGTATTGTGATGAGAGAGGTATATTGCAAGAATTTAGTGCTCCTTACACTCCATAACAAAATGGAGTAGCTGAAGGAAAGAACAAGACGCTAATTGAAACGGCTAGGACGATTCTTGCTGATTCCAATTTACCTGTCAACTTTTGGGCAGAAGCACTGTCAGCCGCTTGCTATACACTCAACCGGGTTCTTACAGTGAAGAAATTCGACAAGACATGTTTCGAGCTGATCAACAACCGCAAACCTAACCTAAAGTATCTAGAACCGTTTGGATCTCCCTACACAGTTCTAGAACCTTGTGGTAAATTTGCTCCAAAGAGTATTGAAGGAATTTTCGTGGGTTATGCAAGACCATTGAAACGATTCTTTGTTCCAAGATTGAAGTGAATCATCGAAGCACATAATATTGAGTGTCAAAGTTATACCATGCCACCTCAGACTCCTGGCGACTCATGGCGTTTCGATTATGATACTCTGTGGGATTCATTTGACATAGAAGAAGAACCAGATTTCTTTGACGAGTTGGATATTCTGAGAGAATTGAAGCATCACAAGAAAGATTCCCAGCTGAGTCTTCTAGACATCAGTATCGAGCTTCCAATGACGATGAAGCTGGTCCTAGTAATGCTGTAGAACATGATGATATTCCGCAAACTCTTGACAATCAGACAGCAGTCAACAATAATCTAGAATCTGATGACAGGCCTATATTCGATCGTGGTGATTCAGATTCTGAGGGGGAACAGATCCAGATTTCAAGTCAAACAATTCCAGGCAGTGAACAAGGTGCAAATCAATATGTCACAAATTTGGAAGGCGAGGTAGATGTTCCAGGCGAAGTGATGCCGAGAACTCTTTCGTACCATCTAGAAGAGCTGATAATTGGAGAATTACAATCAGGCGTTCGCACAAGACGAAAAATTGACCAAGGCCTTACTTGTTTTTATTCTACAGTTTCTCCGTTACAAACTGAGTTTTCACTTAGTTGTTTTATTTCGCAGATTGAGCCGCGAACATACAAAGAAGCACTAACTGAAGATTCTTGGGTCAACGCGATGCAAGAGGAGCTGAGTCAGTTTGAGAAGTTGGGAGTATGGAAATTGGTAGATTTTCCTGATGGTCACAGGAAGATAAACACTAAGTGGGTATTCAAGTGCAAAAGAGATGATCGAGGGGTTATTTTTCGTAACAAAGCTCGACTCGTAGTCCAGGGCTTTAGTCAGCAGGAGGGTATAGATTTCACTGAAGTGTATGCTCCCGTTGCTAGACTTGAAGCGATCAGAATCTTCCTAGCATTTGCATCTTTGAAAGGTTTTAAAGTTTATCAACATGATGTTAAATCGGCTTTTCTCTATGGGAAGGTAAAAGAGGAGGTATATGTCGGACAGCCACCGGGCTTCACCGACCCAATCCACAAAGACAAGGTCTATTTACTGGATAAAGCGCTGTATGGTTTACACCAGGCCCCGAGAGCCTGGTATGAGACATTGTCTCAACATCTGCTTGCCAACAGCTTCATCCGTGGAAAAGTGGATGCCCCTCTCTTCACCAAAGAAGTCGATGGACATCTTCTGATAGTTCAAATATACGTGGACGACATTATATTTGGGTCAACAAATGAAAATCTGTGCAAAGATTTCGAAAGAGTTATGAAGCAAAAATTTGAAATGTCATCGATGGGTGAGATGAAATTCTTCTTGGGACTTCAGGTTGATCAACTGCCTAAGGGAATATTCATACATCAGACGAAGTATGTTCATGATATCTTAGAGAAATTTGGGATGTCCGGGACTACTCCAGCTTCCACCCCATTAGCGACGAACCATGGGATAAACCCTGATCTCATCGGAGACAAGGTAGATGAAACGATGTATCGTTCCATGATCGGATCGCTGATGTACTTGACAACTTCAAGACCCGATATCATGTATCCAACCAGCCTCGCAGCGCGGTTTCAGTCATACCCTAGAGCTTCGCATATGGTGATTGTGAAACGGATATTGCGCTACCTGAAAGGAACTCCATCACTGGGGTTGTGGTATCCAAGAGAAGGCGATTTCACGCTCGAAGGGTATTCTAATTCTAATTTCGGATGCTGCAAAGTTAACGCTAAGTCAACAACAGCAGGGTGCCAGTTTTTCGGATCACGATTGGTCACCTGGCAATGCAAGAAGCAAACCTCTGTAGCTTTATCTACATGTGAAGCCGAGTATGTATCTGCTAGTAGTTGCTGCTCTCAGATCTTGTGGATCCAGCAACAGATGCGAGACTACGATTTGCAATTTCTTAACACCCCTATCTTTGTTGATAATGAGGCAGCGATAAACATAACAAAAAATCATGTTCATCACGCTAAAACAAAACACATTGAAATTCGTCATCACTTCATCTGAGTCTGTTTTGAGAAGAAGTTAATACGAATTGAGAAAATCCACACTGACGAACAAAAAGCTGATTTACATACCAAAGCGTTTGATAAAAATCGTTTTCAATATCTTTTAAAACTGAACGGTATGAAGCTTTTATCGGTGTTAGAGGAGATTCTTGGCGTAGATGAAGGTATCACTGTAGATGATGTTGAAAAGCAATCTGCAATGGTTTATCGATTTTTTACTTGTTTTGGTATTTAGGGGGAGGTAGGTTAATATTTTCAGAAAATACAAAAACAATAAAAAAAAATTTCAAAATTCCAAAAACATGAGATATTTCAAAATCGAAAAACAATAGAAAACTGAAAATGAGCTTGTGTAAAAAGGGAAAATGATAGTACATCAGCTTGACAGTTGCGGTATGCTAAAGAAATGGAAAGTTTAAAAATTGTTAAGCAGTCTCGCTGATGATATGCCGGTAGGTTTTTACACATTTAGTAGGTTTGTTCGGGATATAAACCTAAATCATTACTTGCTTATTTCGTGAGTAACACTACTTGGATATATAGGTAACCCCTGAAATCTCGTTTGAAGGACCCCTCTTTCTAAAATACTAGGTCTTTATACTCAGTGATATCTGGGGTATTATCCCGGGACTTCTGATAATGCGGAAGCAATGGCCTAGTCCCCGTATAATACTTTTCGCTTGCTTGAAATAATAGCATCACCCTCAGCATAAAAAATGATAAAACATTGCAAAATGCTAATCATGTGCTGTTGAAGAAAAGATTCTCTAAAGGGAACACACCTAAAGTCGAAGCCATCATCTCTCTGATTTTGCAGAAGCAATAGCCTGAGCTCTCATGGCCCTCGCATTTACCCCTTTACAGATATCATCTAGGTATACTCACCTGTAAGACTGAATATTGGGATCTGGATACGGGAGTATATTCAAGAGGTGGGACACATGAATGAGTTTAAGTTCTTAATACACCTAATTCGTATCCTAGACAGATTGATATTTGTGTGAGAACTTAAGTGGATCAGTATATCGACAATCTAAGCGAATTGTTTAATTCTGAGTATGTAATCAAAGCTTAACGGTACTTGTGACTTGTCGACAGCTGATATGATTCCCTAACACGCTCACCAAAAATATGTTTGTAAATAGTTTACATTTACTGCATTTTATTTCTGTTTAGCATTCTAGTATAGAAACTTTATTCAAAATCCAAAAAGATTTTACATTTCTGGTTTATTTTTCTGACAAACCAAAGATGAAAGCTGATCTTCGACTCGTAGTTTGAAGAAGATGCAGGAAGTTTTCTGAGCTGGACAGAAGAGTTGTGAGCTTAACATAATAAAACCTGTTAATGAAAAGTCAAAACAAGTTCATTAAGTTGAAACTTGTAAATTTTCAGAAAAAATATTTTGAACTATGTTGAACAAGAGTTAGTTTTGCTTCGTTTCAGATCAACCAAGGTCATTAAGTTGGACTTGGTAGATAAATTAAGTTCCTAGGGTCATTAACTTGGACCTAGTTACTTAAGTGGATTTCTAAAACTGATAAAAACATCAAATGTCGTCAAAAAGGAGAATACATTGTAATGTCAAATTTCTAAGTAGTAGGGAACAGGTTTGATCTTGTGAAAGCAGCAAAGCGAGATCCCCATGGCTAAGTCTGAAGAAAGTTTGAACCAGAATTCTATCCCAGCTTATTGAGAGGGGGAGTCTAATAGTTTCTGGATCAACATTCAAAGGGAGCGTGAAGTTTGTTAAAGTCAAGTTTGAGTGCTAGCTGCTGATGTTGATAGAGTTTGAAGGATGCTTACAGTGTCAAATCAGTTTGGAAAGAATGAAAAGACTGTTCAAGACTGAAGACTCAACGCCGAAGACTTCATCAACATCCAAGGGGGAGTCTGTTGGTGCATAAATGTCTGTTAACTTCGTCTTTTTCGAGTCTTGTATCTAGATAGGATAAACCAGTGCTCAGTATTCGAGAAATTAGGATTTGAATGTTTAAGAGTCATTTCGCACGAAATGAGATAGGTATTTCGTACGAAATGAGAACTCTATTAATACTGAGCTGGTCTTGTCATTTGTAACGATTTGGATTTCTGTAACACCTGTGCCTCCACGGCCATCAAACAAATACCAAACCAATGAAATATTATATTTCATACTTGGGATTTGTAAAAATATGTGTATCATTTGCACATATCAATTCTTGTTCAATTTCAAACTCTAAATCACTTTCTGGAAGGTTATACGCGCACCGATGCGTAAATATAACCAGTTTAATGCAACAAACACTCCGGAATAGTGACATAGGCTTAACATACCTTAAATAACCTTTACTTAACTTAGAAATAAGTTTTGAAGGCTTTGGTATGGCAAAATCAAGTTAAATCGCTTACAGGGACTAAAGTTGACAAACTGAGAAAGTATGCCAATTTGAACTGTAACAGACATTCCGGAGCATGAACATAAGTTAAACATACCATAAATATCCTTCACATAGCTTAGAAATAGGCTTTGAGGTGTTTGGTATGCTAAAATAAACTTTTGTGTCATTCAGGGACTAAAAGTGTCAAAAAGTGCACAAGTTTGCATTTTCGCGCATAACATACGTTCTGAATACATCCGGACATCCAAAAATTTATGTAAGCACCAAAATATTTTATTTTAGTGTTTGGCATAAGAAAAATCCATTCGTCGCGCAATTTGGATCGTTTTTCGCGCTTATGCGCATTCCGTCGTAATTAACCGAACATCGCGTTCGTACGGCCAAACGAACCGACATCCATCATATTTTTGAACATATTTTAAGTTCCCTATACTTTAACTTCATTTTAGAGCTTTGAAATGGGGTTAACGGGCCTTAAACGTGTCGAAAATGGCCTAAATACAGTTCAGGGACCAAAAGTGTAATTCTGCCGAAATAGTGCCTAGCGGTGCGCTACACTTTAAGCGTAGCGGTGCGCTAGGGGTCTGCAGACCAGATTCAATGTTCAGAACAGCTATTTGCACTTGTTTGATCCACAACCACATGTTCTAATTCGCCTAATCAGCAAGATAAGATCAAGATTTAGCCACCATAACATTTGGACAAGTGTACGGCCTTGATCGTTTCCCCTTTTCCAAGAAACGATCTCAACGGTGGACCGAAAACTATAAATAACCCAACACCCCCATTGCATTTCTCACTAGAATTCTGATTTTGAGAGCTCTAAGTTGAAACCATTGTTTCATACCTGAGTTCTTGAGTCGGGATTAGCATTCGGGGACCCTGGGTTAGTATTCTTTCGTTCTTTTCCTTATTTTTACTGCTTTTCGAGTCCGAAAGTCAAACTTTGTTTGACTTTCAGCGTTGACCAGTAATGGTCAATGCGAAGTTCGTTTGAACTTCGCAACGTGAGTGTAATCATGTTGGTCATAGTCCCTTGGGACTATGCCCACTGGTTACCACGTTGTCTAGAGTCGTAGGGTAGGCGATCTAATAAATCGCCTATACCTTCGAACTCGACCCATTTGGTCGATCATTAGGATCCGACCAAATACATTAGGTGACCATAGTGTAGGGAATAACCTTCCGAGGTTATACCCTATGGTCACATCGTTTAAGTAGTTGTATGATAGGTAGTTTATATGCCTTAGGTAAATTACCAGAATACCCTTTTCATGTATAATTGGTAATTAAGCATATGTAACCTAAACCTTTGTCACATAACTGATTTTGTAACATGTTTAGGCATATAACACTTGTCATAGGGCTGGTTAGGCTTTCCGAACGCGTTTTACGCGAACGACGCGTTAAAGTAGCATAAGCTTCCTAAACGGGTCGTAATGGGTCGATAAGACTTAGGTTAAGTTTCATTTAGCATGTAGGCTTTGTTAAATCATATCATATGAGTTCCTACACTCATTTGGTTTACAAACCCTAATGCTACCCAGTCTTCCGATTTAGGTCCGGTTAATTAACATAGTTACCTATATTAGGTGCCGTTTGATTTCCGTGATCTCTAGCATTGTTTGGTTGTTACTCAAGGACTACTGAGCATTCTCAAGTGAGTACATAGACCCCTCTTTTACTGTTTTCCAAACTGTTTTGGGGTGGAACACATGTGCCTACTTGTTACTTTCATGCTTTCCTGTTTTCAAATCATATACTTGCTATGTTCATTAGTACATTATAGTACATGATTTCATTACATTTCCGCTATGTATGTTGACTGATAGCATGCTAGCACATTGATTTACATGACTTTTCTTCTTTGTATGTTAACTTAGCATACTTAGTACATTTCTGTTGCATATGTTTACTCAGCATATGGACACATTGTTTTACATTGCATTTCTGTTGCATATGTTTACTCAGCATATGGACACATTGTTTTACATTGCATTTCTGTTGCATATGTTTACTCAGCATATGGACACATTGTTTTACAGCTCTACCTTGTATGTTTACTCTAGCATACTAGGTACATTATCTTCATAAAACATGCTTACATTTTGGTATGACATTTGGTTTGTTTAACGGGTCTATATAACATTCATTAACATTTGCTACGCCGCTCGGGAGTAAGTAGTGGTACCATAGGACTTGACAAATCCCATTCCTGACATCCCGGGTTTGTTTGGATGTAAGGAATGACTGAATCCGAATACAATTCTTTTGATAACCTTGACTGAAAGGGTTATCCGACTGTCTCAAGGCTTGAATGTTTGCGTCTAACATACCGCATAAGTGTTCATATTCAGTATAGCATGCATATGTCTTACAAAACATAACTTTGATTTAAACCAACTTTACTTCAATACTTTGTTTTGTACATTTTTACTTATGGTTTAAGTAGTCTAAATTTTACTTACCATACATATCATTTGGTTACATATTACATGATTTACATTGATCATGCATTTACACAAAACATAACATTGATTTAAACCGAGTTTTACTTCGATACTATGTTCTTGTGCATATGGTTTAGTTGATACCTTTCACTAGCCATACATATCATTTTGGTTATACATTACTTGACTACTTTTGGACTACCAACATTTGACATGGTTTATACAAGGACTTTTGACTATTGGTTTAAACATAGACATCTTACATTGTTTGGTTTGGATTGATTATGTGATTAAGTAACGATGCGTGTGTAATATGATACAAGCATGGTGGATACGCCGCTGGTACTTCCTATATATAAATGTTTGTATGGTATTACATATTGTAGCGTTATTTGAATCATTTCAGTTTGATACATATAACATTTTATACAACTAACATACTTTTCACAAGACATTGCTTTACAAACAACTTATCTTATACAAACTCATTTAACTTGGTTATTCATTTAACTATACATTATTCACTTAATTATACATATCATCTGAACTCATTGTTTTTCAAGTAATTTACAAAACAAAGCAAATAACAAGGTTCATGACTAAACATTTTCTCAAACATAAGTCATGACACCTATTTTCACAAAACCTATGTATCTCACCGGCATTTTTATGCTGACGTACCATATTTTCACATGTGTTTTTCAGGAACTGTTGCATAAGATGATCAAGATACACATAGGCAGACTTGGGCTTTAGTGACAATAAAAGATGCAAGACTAGTTAATTATGTTGTAATTCCTTGTTTGTTAAGACATTGTAACACTTTTAATCAATAAAACGAAACTTTAATATCCATGGTTGTGAAACATTAATTCTGTTACAACACGCCCCGATGTTTCCGCCGCGATTTGTTGTTCTACGCGGTCGGGGTGTGACAGAAAAGATGGTATCAGAGCCAATGGTTATAGGGAATTAGGTTATTAGTAATGCTTTGACCTAGTCTATAACCTTCTTAGGACCCTAACGCGAGTTTACTTGCGTTTAGTCATAAAACAATACCGTCACCTATCCTTAGGCGACGACCACAACAAGAACATAAATTTCAAAACCACTTTGAAAACTAATCATCTGTTCTAGGATGATTGATTACTAGGTTTTGAACTCTCTGTTATATGGTTTTGAATCCCTTTGAGTTTTCAAAATCTCGTCAAGGTTTTGGGTTTTAAATAATGTGAACACGTGCAAACTGAAAGGGTGAATGCCTGTATTCTGGGTTTTCTGACTAGGCAAGCACTTCGTATACATCTCATCAGACGCGAGACCAGTTGTGCTTACCTGGGAATTCTTGGGATGAGTGTTCACTTATAGGCGAGCATGTCTTCAGTGATACATTAATAAGACCTGTTTACCTTGATTAGTCACCGTCTCATTTGTTTGCCTTAGGTAACAAACAAATGATCGCAATCTTCATGCGCTATCATTCTGTTTTGATTATCCAATAATCTTTCACCTGTTTCTCCCTATGCCTTTCTTTTCTTCAAGAATGCCTCTTCATCACGATGACGCCCCGATATCTGAGCAAGCAGCCAAATTCGCTCAGCGAATAGGCGAAGTAGTCCTGAAGACTGTTGAATTAGCTACTGCCATGTATCGTCTCCAGGATGAAGCCACTCAAGAGTCACCAAGACAGGCAGGACCTAGTCAGGTGACAACACCATCAGCCAAGAAACCAATCGAGGAATCAAAGACCATGGATGAACGATCCCCTAAGAAGTCAAAGAAGCGAAAGACTTCTCAGAACTTCGCCGTGGTCGCTCACAATGGTCGAGCCGTTCCCAACCAACCAGCTCAGCCACCTGCAAAGAAAGCATATGCCGGTACTGCACCTCATTGTGCATGCTGCAACGGTCATCACGCGTTACAACAAGTTTGCTGGCAATGCACGACGTGTGGTAAACTTGGGCATTTGGCCAAAGTTTGTCGTTTGGGACAAAATCAGGCTGCTCAGGTTCAAGCTCCGGTTCAAGGGAATGCTGCAAAATTCCCACTGGGTTCATGTTTCAACTACGGAGAGATTGGTCACTTCCGCCACAACTGCCCAAAGCTTGCTAATGCAAATCCAACCCTTGGATGAGCATTCGGCTGAACAAAGGATATTGCTGTCTTATGCCTTTGTTTCTTTTGTTCTCGTGTATTGTGAAACAATATGTTTTGTTCATAAATAAAAGTTGTTGTTCGCAATTCTGATATACAAATATAATTACATGTGTGTATGACTTTTCCTATGATACCTACATCAAGGAACTATGTTCCTTACAAACTACTCTTGTGATTCTCTCTTTCAAATGATTGCTCATGATTCCTTTGAAAATTTTAAGTACTCGTTTCATTCTAAGATACGAAGTACAGAAAATAAAGTGACATTATGAGTGATCATGCTTCTGCACATCTGTGCCTTTGAATCCTTGGTTAAATAACTAAGGGTATTTCCAAATCTCATACCCATTACATTTTGATTTTTCAACATACACAGTACAAGTATTTCAAAACAATCTTCATGATCTCAAAACATTTCATATAGTTTGAAAACAATTTTTCTAGATACATTGTCTATGTTATTTCAAAAACATTGGCCATGTTATCAAAACCAATCTTTCTAATTTCAAAATATTTCATATAGTCTGAAGACAATATTAACACAGTACATTTTCTCATCAAGTGCATGATTTCGAAAAGCATCATTCATGTTTTCCAAAAAAAAACCTTATACATAATTTCAAAAATTCATCTCGCATGATTTTAAAATATTTTTATAAATATACCTACCTAGTACACCTACTTTATGATATCAAAAGTATTATATATAAGGTTTCAAAAACACTAAACATATTTTTCTTAAAAGAACCCCATGCACAGTTTTCAAAAATATCTTCCTCGTACATTAACTTAACCTTCAAATTCTGCTTCATATGTCGCCTTGACATATCTAGCATCTCAACTTCATAAGCATTTTACATCATGTTTTGACCTAAGCACGTCCAGTGCAAGGTTTCAAAACATCTCCAACTTTTAAATCCATATGGGATCTTTTTATCCTCACAATTAGATCCTTGTGGATGATTATTATTCAAATCAGAGTCCTTAATTGGATTCCTTATGTACCTTAATTCGAACACTTCGGTTCCAGATAATCGAAGTCGAATTTTCTTTTTGAATCTTTCTATCTTTATAGTTGGATTCTTGATAACGTTTAAAGTACCAAATGAAATCCACGAGATGGATTCCTAGTGTGCTTTAAATACATGTACTCTGTTAGCAGAACAAACTTCTAGTTAGCAATTTTGTGGTTATGTGACTATGTGTTTATTCATCTTATGTTTTCTTTCATGTTTTTTTTGTGTTTTTAATACTCTGGATATTCGTTATCCAAATCCTCGCAGGATCTTTCATATCTTCATATGAGGGATTCGTAGCAGGATATTCAAAAGGTACTACCTTCAATCCTTAATGGGCTTCTATGTAATAGTTAAGACCCTTGGATTATATAGTACCACTCCAGACCTTTTTTAGTGGTCTAGTCTAAAGGATTGATTCACAATTTGGTTAAAGAATGACATCTAGTGATGTAGCTGGACAGACTCCTTGATAGTCTATTTAGATCATTTATTGATTTAGTCTACGGGACTCTATGGCGGTCTAGTCACACTCATCACAGGAGTGTTCATTTGGTTTTCCCCTGCACATTATAAAATGGACTGAGTGAACTATGCAAGGAATTGTCTGATTATGGACGCGTACATAATTATGAAATTTAGTGCATAGAAACCCAGTAAGGTTTATTATGTGTAAGAACCGATAGTGACAACAATAACAAAATGAGAACGATGTAATGGAGGTACGGTGGACGCACCAATGACGCTTCGTATACTTGTATATAAGTATCCCTCTTACATTGCAAGCATAATGTTATTAAAGTTACTAGGAGTTCAGAACCCTAACCAATGTTGTTTGATCTTTTCAACCTCATGTTTTCAAGCTCTCACAAGTTTCCTCTAAATAAATTTCGGGACGAAATTTCCTAAAGTAGGGGAGACTGTAACACCTGTGCCTCCACGGCCATCAAACAAATACCAAACCAATGAAATATTTTATTTCATACTTGGGATTTGTAAAAATATGTGTATCATTTGCACATATCAATTCTTGTTCAATTTCAAACTCTAAATCACTTTCTGGAAGGTTATACGCGCACCGATGCGTAAATATAACCAGTTTAATGCAACAAACACTCCGGAATAGTGACATAGGCTTAACATACCTTAAATAACCTTTACTTAACTTAGAAATAAGTTTTGAAGGATTTGGTATGGCAAAATCAAGTTAAATCGCTTACAGGGACTAAAGTTGACAAACTGAGAAAGTATGCCAATTTGAACTGTAACAGACATTCCGGAGCATGAACATAAGTTAAACATACCATAAATATCCTTCACATAGCTTAGAAATAGGCTTTGAGGTGTTTGGTATGCTAAAATAAACTTTTGTGTCATTCAGGGACTAAAAGTGTCAAAAAGTGCACAAGTTTGCATTTTCGCGCATAACATACGTTCTGAATACATCCGGACATCCAAAAATTTATGTAAGCACCAAAATATTTTATTTTAGTGTTTGGCATAAGAAAAATCCATTCGTCGCGCAATTTGGATCGTTTTTCGCGCTTATGCGCATTCCGTCGTAATTAACCGAACATCGCGTTCGTACGGCCAAACGAACCGACATCCATCATATTTTTGAACATATTTTAAGTTCCCTATACTTTAACTTCATTTTAGAGCTTTGAAATGGGGTTAACGGGCCTTAAACGTGTCGAAAATGGCCTAAATACAGTTCAGGGACCAAAAGTGTAATTCTGCCGAAATAGTGCCTAGCGGTGCGCTACACTTTAAGCGTAGCGGTGCGCTAGGGGTCTGCAGACCAGATTCAATGTTCAGAACAGCTATTTGCACTTGTTTGATCCACAACCACATGTTCTAATTCGCCTAATCAGCAAGATAAGATCAAGATTTAGCCACCATAACATTTGGACAAGTGTACGGCCTTGATCGTTTCCCCTTTTCCAAGAAACGATCTCAACGGTGGACCGAAAACTATAAATAACCCAACACCCCCATTGCATTTCTCACTAGAATTCTGATTTTGAGAGCTCTAAGTTGAAACCATTGTTTCATACCTGAGTTCTTGAGTCGGGATTAGCATTCGGGGACCCTGGGTTAGTATTCTTTCGTTCTTTTCCTTATTTTTACTGCTTTTCGAGTCCGAAAGTCAAACTTTGTTTGACTTTCAGCGTTGACCAGTAATGGTCAATGCGAAGTTCGTTTGAACTTCGCAACGTGAGTGTAATCATGTTGGTCATAGTCCCTTGGGACTATGCCCACTGGTTACCACGTTGTCTAGAGTCGTAGGGTAGGCGATCTAATAAATCGCCTATACCTTCGAACTCGACCCATTTGGTCGATCATTAGGATCCGACCAAATACATTAGGTGACCATAGTGTAGGGAATAACCTTCCGAGGTTATACCCTATGGTCACATCGTTTAAGTAGTTGTATGATAGGTAGTTTATATGCCTTAGGTAAATTACCAGAATACCCTTTTCATGTATAATTGGTAATTAAGCATATGTAACCTAAACCTTTGTCACATAACTGATTTTGTAACATGTTTAGGCATATAACACTTGTCATAGGGCTGGTTAGGCTTTCCGAACGCGTTTTACGCGAACGACGCGTTAAAGTAGCATAAGCTTCCTAAACGGGTCGTAATGGGTCGATAAGACTTAGGTTAAGTTTCATTTAGCATGTAGGCTTTGTTAAATCATATCATATGAGTTCCTACACTCATTTGGTTTACAAACCCTAATGCTACCCAGTCTTCCGATTTAGGTCCGGTTAATTAACATAGTTACCTATATTAGGTGCCGTTTGATTTCCGTGATCTCTAGCATTGTTTGGTTGTTACTCAAGGACTACTGAGCATTCTCAAGTGAGTACATAGACCCCTCTTTTACTGTTTTCCAAACTGTTTTGGGGTGGAACACATGTGCCTACTTGTTACTTTCATGCTTTCCTGTTTTCAAATCATATACTTGCTATGTTCATTAGTACATTATAGTACATGATTTCATTACATTTCCGCTATGTATGTTGACTGATAGCATGCTAGCACATTGATTTACATGACTTTTCTTCTTTGTATGTTAACTTAGCATACTTAGTACATTTCTGTTGCATATGTTTACTCAGCATATGGACACATTGTTTTACATTGCATTTCTGTTGCATATGTTTACTCAGCATATGGACACATTGTTTTACATTGCATTTCTGTTGCATATGTTTACTCAGCATATGGACACATTGTTTTACAGCTCTACCTTGTATGTTTACTCTAGCATACTAGGTACATTATCTTCATAAAACATGCTTACATTTTGGTATGACATTTGGTTTGTTTAACGGGTCTATATAACATTCATTAACATTTGCTACGCCGCTCGGGAGTAAGTAGTGGTACCATAGGACTTGACAAATCCCATTCCTGACATCCCGGGTTTGTTTGGATGTAAGGAATGACTGAATCCGAATACAATTCTTTTGATAACCTTGACTGAAAGGGTTATCCGACTGTCTCAAGGCTTGAATGTTTGCGTCTAACATACCGCATAAGTGTTCATATTCAGTATAGCATGCATATGTCTTACAAAACATAACTTTGATTTAAACCAACTTTACTTCAATACTTTGTTTTGTACATTTTTACTTATGGTTTAAGTAGTCTAAATTTTACTTACCATACATATCATTTGGTTACATATTACATGATTTACATTGATCATGCATTTACACAAAACATAACATTGATTTAAACCGAGTTTTACTTCGATACTATGTTCTTGTGCATATGGTTTAGTTGATACCTTTCACTAGCCATACATATCATTTTGGTTATACATTACTTGACTACTTTTGGACTACCAACATTTGACATGGTTTATACAAGGACTTTTGACTATTGGTTTAAACATAGACATCTTACATTGTTTGGTTTGGATTGATTATGTGATTAAGTAACGATGCGTGTGTAATATGATACAAGCATGGTGGATACGCCGCTGGTACTTCCTATATATAAATGTTTGTATGGTATTACATATTGTAGCGTTATTTGAATCATTTCAGTTTGATACATATAACATTTTATACAACTAACATACTTTTCACAAGACATTGCTTTACAAACAACTTATCTTATACAAACTCATTTAACTTGGTTATTCATTTAACTATACATTATTCACTTAATTATACATATCATCTGAACTCATTGTTTTTCAAGTAATTTACAAAACAAAGCAAATAACAAGGTTCATGACTAAACATTTTCTCAAACATAAGTCATGACACCTATTTTCACAAAACCTATGTATCTCACCGGCATTTTTATGCTGACGTACCATATTTTCACATGTGTTTTTCAGGAACTGTTGCATAAGATGATCAAGATACACATAGGCAGACTTGGGCTTTAGTGACAATAAAAGATGCAAGACTAGTTAATTATGTTGTAATTCCTTGTTTGTTAAGACATTGTAACACTTTTAATCAATAAAACGAAACTTTAATATCCATGGTTGTGAAACATTAATTCTGTTACAACACGCCCCGATGTTTCCGCCGCGATTTGTTGTTCTACGCGGTCGGGGTGTGACAATTTCAGAGCCGAGGTGCTGTCGTTTTGTCAACTGATGTGTAAAGCTTTGAAATCAATAAAAAGAAGATATTTAGGGAGGATCAAGCTGTAATCAAGTCTATATCATTGATTCCGCCTTTGATATGGATTGTAAACTCTTCTGAATGACTCATTCGGGTCACACAACGATCCAACAGTTATTATCTCAAGACTTCTAAGCATTATCAAGTGAGTACTTAGTCCCCTCTTTTACTATTTTCAAATATTTCGGGGTGAAACACATGTGCCTACTTGTTACTTTCGTGCTTTCATAACATATACTTGTTATGTTCATTAGTACGCATGTAGTACATGATTTCCATTATGTTTTGCTATGTATATTCACTTAGCATGCTAGCACATTGATTTTCATAAACATTTTTGTTGCATATGTTCACTCAGCATATGGACACATTGATTTACTTTGCATTTCTGTTGCATATGTTCACTCAACATATGGACACATTGTTTTACATTTCTATTTTGTATGTTCATAACATGCTTACATTTGGTATGACATTTGGTTTGTTTAACAAAACTAAAATACGTTCATTAACATTGATCACACCGCTCGATAGTAAGTAGTGGTACCATAGGACTTGACAACTCCCATTCCTGAAATCCTAGGTTTGTTTGGATGTAGGGAATGACTGAATCCGAAAACATTTTTGATAACCTTTGATTATTTCTAGGGTTTATCCTTCAGTCCCAAGGCTTGAATGTATACGTTTAACATTACCACATAAGTGTTTGTATCAGTAAAGCCTGGATTTTTGCAAAACATATCTTTGACTTAAACTATGATTTATATCAAATACATTGTTTTGTACATTTTACTTATGATTTAAGTTGATATTTTCACTTTTCATACATAACATTTGATTATACATGAACATTTTATCATTGGATTAAACATTACATTTTGGTGGTTTATTTGGGTAAGTGATTTAAATAACGAGGCGCTTGTAATATGATAAAAGCATAGTGGATACGCCGCTGGTACTTCCTATATATAAGTGCTTTTATGATATTACATATCGTTGCGTTATTTAAACCATTTCAATTTAGACATATTACATTTTACACAAATAACATATCTTCACAAAAACATTGTTTTACAAATAACTTATTTTACACAAACTCATTTTTCTTGGTTATTCATTTAACCATACATCTTTCTTTCATATATCATTTTTCTTGGTGTTCAATTTCCTCTTGAACTAGCAGCTGTTAGAGAAGAAATAAAATCTTTTTACTATGAGGATGACCCTGCCAAATGGAGTTTGCCATCAATAAAAGGATATCCCTGGCCTAAAAATGTTGATGAATATTTGAAAATCAAGGCCAAGCAAGCAGAGGATATCTCAAAAAGAAATACAAAAGGGAAATCTGACAAAGAAATTTCAAGAAACTATCAATATCTGCTCACACAGGTCAGATCCCTAGAACAATTTGCAAAAAATGTCAGTCAACAAATTTCAGAAAGAGCAGCTGAAACTTTAAAGAAAGACTACATTGAAAGCATCATGGTTCACAAGAAGTACAAAGGAGAGAGATACATGTACAAAGAGTGGACTGTTCCTGAGCTTGAAAATGAAGCAGCTAGAATTCAAGACATGATAAAAAGGAAAGTCACTCACACTCCTCCTGACTGGGCAAAGTTTAGAAAGAATGTACCTGACAAACAGGTAGAACTGAAGAGAATGAAAGAAGAAACTGGTTGCTGCTGAATATGGAAACAAAAGACAAGTTGCTAGATGGAAAGAAGATGTGGTCAGGATCACCTACAAAAGGTTGGAGGAATTAAGAAAGAAAGATCCAAGAGTTCCTCAAAAGCCTGACTATCCTGAAGCAGAGGTTTCAAAAAGACCATCAAAGCTGCAAATCAGGAGAGCCACTGCTCCAACTGGTGCTGCCATCTATAAAAGAAGGACACTCTAATAGTTGGGAGGTGAAACCATCCAAGAGATGATAAAAGGAGATGACCTTGTAAAAGAAGGCATAAAGAAAATGATCATAGAAACTCTTGGTTTGGATCAAACTGCAAGTACTGCTCAGCCAGTTATGAATAGGCCAGCCTCACCAAATACCTCTGCAAATAAACATCTCCCAAGAAACCCACCAGGCTCAAAAACTAAAAAGTGGGAAACTGACAAACAGACCTGCGCATTGACCTTACTCAGGTCTGGTGGAGAAGTGGAGAAAATATCAAGGGAACAAGCTCTTGGCCTGAGTCTTGAAGAATTGCAGGATCTCCTTGATCTTCCACTTAGCAGGGATGATGAAGACACAGATGCCCTAGACTTTGAACTACAATTTAAAGGTCAGATAAGGGAACTGTTGATGAGGCAATAAAGAATTCCATAATAATGAAGAGTTTTGGCATTATCTGTTCCAGGGGAGATTGTTGGGATCGAACCCTATCAGAGGAACAGATAATTAAAGCCAAAACTGGATCAGAGCAGTGGATCCAGAATAAGCAGATGTTTACATGCAAGTCTCTTCCCTTGAAAGTGATTTCAACATCTGCTGACCTCCTATCTGCTGATCTTGCAAACTATTGACCTACAACTGCTGCTCAAGTAAAGAAATGATGAGAGACTAAAGTCCTGCTGATTCAATCTACTGCCTTGAGTCAAGCACTGTTGATCCGGACAAGTACTACTGGGTTTACAGCAGTGGAAGGTTGCAGCAGCTGATCTATAGTCTGTTTTGTAATGTAATGTAATAGCAGTAATTAACATAGCAGTGTCTGTATAGATCAGAGGTTAGAGTTTGTTAGGTGGTTAGATGTCACTTTCATGGTGACGTCAGCTAAGATGCTCAGTGGTTTGCAAGTGTCTATAAATAGTTCAGTACTTTGTACTGTTCTATTAGCTCTTTTGCATCATCGTCTTCTTTGCACGAACAAACAACTGAGCTCTGGCTGAGGGGGAGTTTGCATTCATTCATCAATCATTGTAATCGTTATTGAAATAAATTCAATCTTCCGATTCATTGTGAAAATATGTTTGATCAAAGTATTACTCTCATTTGATTGTATGCAAAGTTTGTGTTCATCATAATTCCGCTGCACACTCATCCATTTTCATTTTAATTACAAACACAAAATACAATCAGAATCAAACTCAGATCCAACACTAGCCACCATCCAGCAAGTTTTACAATTGGCTCATCGCCTCACTGATCAGGCGGTGGAGCAGAACAGGTTACCAAAGCGTATTAGTGCTGCAACTACTTCTGAAACTACCGGTGACAACAAACGTAAGTGGGATGGAGCTTCGAGCAAAGGTTCAACTTCTGTTCAATCTCAGTCTCAGCAGAGAAGAACTGAAGATTACAAGAGACCTGGTCAGCAATCTTCTGGTAGCCAAAGGCAAGATGGTTATCAAGGAAACCTTCCAAAGTGCAACAGATGCAATAGACACCACAGTGGTCAGTGCAACAAGAATCGTTGCCAGAGGTGTCTCAAGATGGGTCATGAAGCTAAGGATTGTAGGAGCTTACGACCTGCGAATCAGAACCAGCGACAACAACCAGCTCCACAACACCAGCAGCAGCAACAACGAGACAACAAGGGATGCTTTCAGTGTGGAGCTGAAGGCCATTTCAAGAGAGATTGTCCCCAACTGAATCGGAACCAGAACAACAACAACAATAACAACAACAACCAGGGGAATGGAAACAACGGGGGTAACAACGGCAATGGTGCAAGGGGTCGTGTGTTCATTATTGGTCAGGGTGAAGCGAGGAATGATCCCAATGTTGTGACGGGTAAGTTCCCTCTCGACGACTTTTACGTTACTGTCTTATTTGATTCGGGTGCTGATACTAGTTATGTGTCCCTAAAAGTTAGTCAACTACTTAAGCGTACCCCATCACCTTTGAACCCCAAGCATGCTGTAGAGTTAGCTAATGGTAAAAGTCTAGAGGTCACACATGTAGTCAAGGGTTGTAATCTTGTTCTTGCTGATCACACTTTCTCGATCGACCTCCTTCCTATTACACTGGGTAGTTTCGACGTTGTCATTGGGATGGACTGGTTATCCCAACACCAAGCAGAGATTCTTTGCAACGAAAAGATTGTCCGTATTCCTCGCCCAGGTGATGAACCTCTCATGATTCGTGGCGACACTAGTGGTGCTGTTGTGAGCATCATCTCTTTCCTTAAGGCTCAGAAGTGCTTGAGAAAGGGCCACACTGCTATTCTGGCTCTCGTTACTGACACCTCAAAGAAAGAGAAGAAGATAGAAGATTTTCCAATTGTACGCGACTATCCTGAGGTATTCCCTGAGGAATTGCCTGGCCTTCCGCCTCATCGCCAGGTCGAGTTCCAAATCGAGCTAGCTCCTGGAGCAGCGCCCATAGCTCGTGCACCGTATCGCTTAGCTCCATCAGAGTTGAAAGAACTCTCTACGCAACTACAAGAACTCTTGGATAAGGGTTTTATTCGTCCTAGCTCTTCGCCCTGGGGAGCTCCAGTGCTATTCGTGAAGAAGAAAGACGGTACTTTTAGAATGTGCATCGAATACCATGAACTTAACAAGGTGACTGTGAAAAATCACTATCCTCTTCCACGCATTGACGACTTGTTCGACCAGCTGCAAGGGTCGAGCTACTATTCAAAGATTGATTTGAGATCAGGATATCACCAGCTGAGAGTCCGAGAAGAGGATGTCTCTAAAACAGCTTTTAGAACCCGTTATGGACATTATGAGTTTTTGGTTATGCCTTTTGGGCTGACAAACGCACCTGCAGTCTTCATGGACTTGATGAATAGAGTGTACAAGCCATATCTGGACAAGTTCGTCATAGTTTTCATCGACGAAATTCTAATCTATTCGAAGAGTCAGGAGGAACACGAGCAGCATCTACGACTCATTTTGGAACTCCTTCAAACAGAACAATTGTACGCCAAGTTTTCAAAATGCGACTTCTGGCTTCGTGAAGTCCATTTCTTAGGCCATGTGGTGAACAAGGATGGGATTCATGTGGATCCATCTAAGGTAGACTCGATCAAGAACTGGCCTGCACCTCGTACACCAACAGAAATTCGCCAATTCTTGGGCTTGGCAGGTTACTACAGGAGATTCATCAAGGACTTCTCCAAGATTGCACAGCCTCTCACCTCACTAACGCAGAAAGGCGTTGTTTATCGATGGGGAAATGCACAAGTGTTAGCGTTTCAGCATTTAAAGGATAGACTTTGCAGTGCACCTATCCTTTCATTGCCAGAGGGCACAGATGACTTTATGGTTTACTGCGACGCATCAATTCAGGGTCTTGGTTGCGTACTGATGCAACGGGATAAGGTTATAGCCTACGCCTCACGCCAACTCAAAGTTCATGAAAGGAACTACACTACACACGACTTAGAGCTGGGAGCTGTTGTTTTTGCACTTAAGATATGGCGACATTACCTGTACGGTACCAAGTGCGCCATCTACACCGACCACAGGAGCCTCGAGCATATCTTCAAAGAGAAGGAACTGAATATGCGACAACGACGATGGGTCAAACTGCTGAATGACTACGAATGCTCGATCAGGTACCACCCAGGCAAAGCCAATGTTGTGGCTGACGCCCTTAGTCGAAAGGACACTGCGCCTAAGCGCGTGCGAGCTTTATAACTCACTATACAGTCTAGTCTTCCTTCTCAGATACGAGACGCTCAGGTAGAAGCATTGAAACCAGAAAACGTCAGGGCTGAAGCCCTACGCGGGTCAAGGCAACGATTAGAACAGAAGGAAGACGGTGCTTACTACGTAATAGGACGCATTTGGGTCCCACTCTATGGCAACCTACGAGAGCTTGTGATGGATGAGGCACACAAGTCTCGCTACTCGGTACATCCTGGTTCGGATAAGATGTACCACGATATCAAAACTACGTATTGGTGGCCTAGCATGAAAGCTCACATAGCAATGTACGTTAGAAAGTGCTTGACTTGTGCGAGAGTCAAGACGGAATATCAGAAACCTTCAGGCCTACTTCAACAGCCAGAGATACCACAATGGAAATGGGAGCAAATTTCCATGGATTTTGTTACTGGCCTGCCTAGATCTCAACGAGGTAACGATACTATTTGGGTGATCGTGGATCAACTCACAAAGTCTGCTCATTTCTTGGCTATCAAGGAAACAGATAAGTTCTCCACTCTAGCAGACGTATATCTTAAGGAAGTTGTATCGAGGCACGGAGTGCCCACCTCTATTATCTCTGATCGTGACGCACGCTTTACTTCAGAACTATGGCAAGCAATGCACAAGTCTTTCGGCTCACGTTTAGATATGAGCTCAGCTTATCACCCGTAAACGGATGGGCAGTCTGAACGCACCATCCAGACCCTCGAAGACATGCTTAGGGCATGTGTAATTGACTTTGGCAACGGCTGGGAAAAGCATCTGCCACTTGTGGAATTTTCATACAATAACAGCTACCACACCAGCATTAAAGCTGCTCCGTTTGAGGCATTGTACGGGCGTAAATTGCGGTCACCTCTTTGTTGGGCAGAGGTGGGGGATAGTCAGATTACTGGTCCAGAACTTGTGGTAGACACAACAGAACGAATTGCTCAAATACGACAACGAATGGCGGCAGCTCGTGACCGTCAGAAAAGGTACGCCGACAAGGACAGGAAACCACTCGAGCTCCAGGTTGGGGAGCGAGTGCTACTCAAAGTTTCACCCTGGAAGGGTGTGGTTCGTTTTGGTAAACGAGGCAAACTTAACCCATGATACGTCGGGCCTTTCGAAGTCATCGGGAAAATAGACAAAGTGGCCTACAAACTAAACTTACCAGCAGAACTCAGTGCAGTTCACAACGTTTTCCACGTGTCGAATCTGAAGAGGTGTTTGTCAGATGAGACCCACATATTTCCTTTGAAGGAGCTCACTATCGACGAGCAGTTACGATTCGTCGAGGAACCAGTTGAAATCACGGACCGAGATGTTAAGGTCCTCAAACGCACTAGAATCCCTCTCGTTCGAGTTCGTTGGAACTCACGTCGCGGCCCAGAGTTCACCTGGGAACGCGAAGATCAAATGAAACAAAAGTATCCCCAACTATTCGTAAACAGTAAAACCACTACTGAGGCCGAAGCTACGGAATTTCGGGATGAAATTCCAGATCAACGGGGGGAGGATGTGACACCCCAGGAAAACCATGCAACTTAACTAGATTCCTCAGTGAGTACGTACCAAATTTCGGGACAAAATTTCTTTCAACTTGGGGATAATGTGACAACTCGTATTTCCAAACCTATCTTTGTACTTTGATGTAACGTATGTGAACGTGATGTGATTCTATGATAGTGATTGATTAAATGAAGGTTATGTTTGATATGTGCTTGTGTAATGAATGTATGTATATAAACGACCAAAACGCACAAAACTCACCCGATCACACAAGCCCATTCGGGCTACACTCTTGTATTCAGACCAATGGGCAGCCCAAGTGAGGGTTTGGCCCACTCCCCCATGTCGCATAACACTAAGGAGATAGGGTACACTTCTCATTGTTGCAAAACACTTTACAAACACACAAACCCTAGCTCTCTTCCTCTCTCTCTCAAACTTGACAGCAACACATCCTCTCCATCGAAGATCTTTCCTTGTTCAGATCACCCTAATCCATCTCTACACGGTTAGTGTTTGGATTTATCGACTACGTGTATGATGATGTTTTGATGTGTGTGCTATTACAGTTTTGCATGATGATCTAGGGTTTCTGTTAACATGATTGATTATGATGTTGAACGATAGTGTTCTTGTTAATCGGCTCACATGTATGTTGACTATGATTAAGATGAGATTTGATGATTATATGATAAGGTATTGTTATGTTAGTGTGAATAATATGTGCTTGATTATGAATGAGTGTAATCGGCTCTATATGGGTTTGGATCCGAATGGTTTGGTTGTTAATACAAGTTGGATTAGTTTATGAATGGAAACCGAATGCTTGTAGTCGGCTGTGATATGTTTACGATTAGGATGATTCATTGTGTTGTTATTATAGGACGTATGTAAAAAAATCAAGAACAAGAATCCTGATATATGTTTAAGTGTTGATAAGTTATTGATTTGGATTAATTAGGGTTCATATGATTGGAATGATTAAAAGCTTTGTTTGATCGAGAATTTACATGAATGGAAACTGTTAATGTGGGTCAAACGAATTGATTGGAATTTGGTAAATGATTGCATGAAATTAGGAAATCTTAATTGATCACCAAATTAGTCGGTCGCACAAGACTCCTGGTCGCACAAGATCAGATCGTACAAGATCTGATCCGATCGCACAAGGAGTCCAGTCGCACAAGAGGTCCCCCAGTCGCACAAGATTGTTGGATCGCACAAGTCAATTATGGTAGTTTAACTATTGGGCCGGACATATATATTGGGCTGGGCTAATCCCAATCGCACAACCCAATCAGATCGCACATGTAGGTCGGATCGTACAAGATGTCCGGATCGCACAAGGCTTAGATTTATTGATTGGGCCGTGTTCATGTTTATAGTTTTATTGGGCTTCTTGTTATTGGGCCAGGTAGTTTTGGGCTCCAACGAATGACTCGCACAAGACCATTAGACTTGTGCGAGCCCAATCTTTTAATCATACAAGTGGAATACGTTATGACTGTTAAACGTGATGTTGTGTGTTTGCCATGATCTGTGTGTGTTCGTTATGTAACACCTGTGTCACTTCAACCATCAAACAAATGCCAAACCAATGAAATATTGAATTTCATACTTTGGACTTATATAAATATGTGTAGCTTTTGCACATATCAACTCTTGTTCGATTTCAAGCTCTAAATCGCTTTCTGGAAGGTTATACGCGCACTAATGCGTAGATATAACCAGTTTAATGCAACCAACACTCCGGAATCGTGAAATAGGCTTAACATACCTTAAATAACCTTTACATAACTTAGATATAAGTTTTGGAAGGTTTGGTGTGGTGAAATCAAAGTTTATTCGCTTACAGGGACTAAATTTGACAAACTGCGAAAGTATGCCAATTTGAACTGTAACAGACATTCCGGAACATGGCCATAAGTTAAACACACCTTAAATATCCTTTACATAGCTTAGAAATAGGCTTTGAGGGGTTCGGTGTGCTAAAATAAACTTTTGGGTCATTCAGGGACTAAAAGTGTCAAAACGTGCACAAGTTTGCATTTTCGCGCATAACTTACGTTCTGAATACATCCGGACATCCAAAAATTTATGTAAGCACTATAATATTTTATTTTAGTGTTTGGCATGAGAAAAATCCATTCGTCGCGTCATTTGGATCGTTTTTCGCGCTTATGCGCATTCCGTCGTAATTAACCGAACATCGCAACCGTACGGCTAAACGAACCGACATCCGAGATATTTTTGAGCATGTTTTAAGTTCCCAATACTTTAAATTCATTTTAGAGCTTTGAAATGGGGTTAACGGGCCTTAAACGTGTCGAAAATGGGCTGAATGCATGACAGGGACCAAAACTGTAAATCTGCCAAACTTAGGCCTAGCGCACCTCTACACTTTTAATGTAACGGTGCGCTAGCCTGGGTCAGATGCAGCAAATCGTTTTTAAACAGCAGTTAACAGCCTTTAACCCCTCCCAAAGGTCAAGTGCCACTTGTTAAACTCCTATGGTGGCCATTTTCAGTTACCATAACATCTTGACAAGTGTACGGGCTAGATCATTCCCTCTTCTCCAAGAAACGATCCTAACGGTGGACCGAAAACTATAAATACCCAACCCATTTCACTTCATTCCTCACAAGAATCTGATCATTTGTGCTCTAAGTTGAAACCTTTGTTTCATACCTGAGCTATTTTGATCTAGATTAGCATTCGGGGACCCTTCGTAAGTGTTCCTTCGTTCTTTTATTGCTTTTCGAGTCCGAAAGTCAAACTTTGTTTGACTTTCTGCATTGACCAGTTTATGGTCGATGCGAAGTTCGTTTGAACTTCATAACGTGAGCGTGATCACGATGGTTATAGTCCCTAGTGACTATACCTACTGATTACCACGTTATCTAGGCTCAGTGACGAGCCGTAGTTTCGGTCAGAATACGTATTCTTGCGTATTTTGTAACCAAACTACTCTTAGGTATCACAACCGTTTGTTGTGATACCAAACCTGTTTTCTAAACTTAGTTAAGCATGTTTTAACATGCTTAGCTCGTCACTTTTAGTTTAGTGCTTATATAGGGTCGTAAGGTAAGCGATCTAAACAATCGCTTATACTTTCGAACCCGACCCGTTTGGTCGATCATTAGGATCCGACCAAGCACTTTAGGTGACCATAGTATAGGGAATAACCTTCCGAGGTTATACCCTATGATCACGACGTTTAGTTAGTTGTATGATTAGTAGTTTATATGCCTTAGGTAAATTACCAAAATACCCCTTTGATGCCAAAATTCATTTTAAACATATGTAACATAACTTTTGACATCTAAACTGATTTGACAACCATTTTAGACATTTTAAGGCATATATTACTTGTCATAGGACTAGTTAGGCGGTCCGAACGCGTTTCACGCGAACGACGCGTTAAAGTAGCATAAGCTACCTAAACGGGTCGTAATGGGTCACAAGCACTTAGGTTAGGTTTCATTTAGTCTGTAGGATTTAATAAACCATACTACATGAGTTCCCATACTCATTTGGTTTACGAGCCCTCATTCTATCCGATCTTCCGATTTAGGTCCGGTTTATTAATGTAGTTACCTATATTAGGTGCCGTTTGATATTTCGTGATCTCTAGCATTGCTTGGTGGCTATCTTAGGACTTCTGAGCAATCTCATGTGAGTACATAGTTCCCCTATTTTACTGTTTTCCAAACTGTTTTGGGGTGAAGCATGTGTACCTATCTGTTACTTTCATGTTTTCCAAAAGTATAATTGATTATACATGTTATTACTTATCATTTGACAAACTGAAGGACTAACTATGGTTTAAACATTGATTTCTCAAAGAACATAAAATAAATTGTTGAATTGTACTTATTTTATGTTCACCAGACCGATTGTTATTATGATATAGCGCTATAGGATTTGACACCCCATTCCTGGTGTCATGGAATGTCTGAAACCAATTTGTTGCTCCATCCAAATAGGGATTGCCTTTGTGGTATTTCTATAGTCTCAAAGGTGTATTTTGATGCACCAGGTCTGAATGAATTCTCAAATCACACTATTAAAGTATAGTTTGATATACTCCCATGTGTGATATTGTACAAAACCAACATATATGTTATTTATCACATCTAAAGCATATTTTGATATGTTATTTATGAAACCAAAACATAGTTTAATATGTTACTTACAAATCCAAAGTATACTTTTAATATGCTACTATAAGGTTATTTGTTTAATCTTACATTTATTTATACAAATCACATTGGTTACACATTACATTGGACACATAAACATTTTGACATATTATTCAATACATTTGGCAATTGGTTTAAACATAGTCATCTTACATTGTTGGTTTGGTTTGAGTAAGTGATTAAGTAACGAGGCGGGTGTAATATGATACAAGCATGGTGGATACGCCGCTGGTACTTCCTATATATAAGTGTTTGTATGGTATTACATATTGTAGCGTTATTTGAATCATTTCAATTTGAGACATATAACATTTTATACAAATAACATACTTTTCACAAGACATTGTTTTACAAAACAACTTCTCTTATACAAACACATTCTATTTCGTTATTCACTTAACCATACACTATTATTTTACTTATACGTATCATCTGATCTTATTGCTTTTCAAATGATTTACAAAACAAAGCAAACTACAAGGTTCATGACTAAACATTTTCTTAAACATAAGTCATGAATCTTATTTTCACAAAACCTATGTATCTCACATGCATTTTTATGCTGACGTACCTATTTTTACACATGTTTCAGGTACTGCTTTGCAATGATTGTTGATACATGCTACATATAGGACGGACTCGTGCCTTAGCAACTTTAAAACTTGGAAGATCATAGTTGTACTTATTTGATTGTATTAAAACAATGAGTTCATTTATTCAATAAAACAGAATTTATTTATGCCATGGTTATGAAACAATAATTCTGTTACAACACTCCCCGACGTTTCCGCCACGTTTCGTTGTCTCACGTGGTCGGGGTGTGACAGAAAAGTTGGTATCAGAGCCAATGGTTATAGGGAATTAGGTTATTAGTAATGCTTTGACCTAGTCTATAACCTTCTTAGGACCCTAACGCGAGTTTACTTGCGTTTAGTCATAAAGCAATACCGTCACCTATCCTTAGGCGACGACCACAACAAGAACATAAATTTCAAAACCGCTTTGAAAACTAATCATCTGTTCTAGGATGATTGATTACTAGGTTTTGAACCCTCTGTTATATGGTTTTAAACCCCTTTGAGTTTTCAAATTCTCGTCAAGGTTTTGGGTTTTAAATAATGTGAACACATGCAAACTGGAAGGGTGAATGCCTGTATTCTGGGTTTTCTGTCTAGGCAAGCACTTCGTATACATCTCATCAGACGCGAGACCAGTTGTGCTTACCTGGGAATTCTTGGGATGAGTGTTCACTTATAGGCGAGCATGTCTTCGTGATACATTATTTTTGACCCATTTACTTTGATTAGTCACTGTGTGTAGTTTGTTGCTTTGTAGTAACAAACAAATGACCACTATCCTTGCTTTCATCGGATTTGTTTCATCTCATTCTTTTCGCCTAACTCTCTCACTCGTTTCCTTTCATGTTTCCTCTTTTAGAATGCCTCCTCGACGTGACAATCAGATGGCGAATGCCGAACTGGCGGAAATCATCGCGCAGCAAATGGCTGCTGCCTTCCCAAATCTTTATGCTCAAATGATGCAAGCCATCAACAACAACAATGCTCCATGCAATTTCAAGAGTTTCAACTCGGCTAAACCACTTAAGTTTAGTGGTTCTGAGGGAGCAACTGGGCTTCTTCAGTGGTTCGAGAGCATTGAGAATACCTTCCGTCACGTTCAGTGTCCTGAAAATCGCAAGGTCGAGTTTTCTTCAAGTGTGTTTCAGAAGAGGGCTCTCACATGGTGGAACGGGGTGATGAGAGACCGCGGTGCTGAGGTTGCATTAGCACAGACTTGGGCTGAGCTTAGGGCTCTTATGATGAAGGAGTTTTGCCCTCGTCATGAACTGCGAGCTTTGGAGAGGGAGTTTGATGATTTGAAGCAAGACACTGGTGAACATCGAGCCTATACTGACCGTTTTGAAGAATTGAGCCTGTTGTGTCCTGCTATGGTTACTCCTGTGGATAAGGCGATAGAGAAATATACTGATGGTCTTCCTGACCTAGTTCAGGATATTGTTACTGGCAGCAACCCTACTACTGTCAGACAAGCCATTGAATTGTCTGCTACTCTAACTGAATCCCACATCAGAAAGAAAAAGCTTTTTCGAAAAGGCGACCCAAGACCATCTGACAAGACTGCTCAAGTGGAACCAAAGGAAGAACATGCTGAGGTATCCAAGAAGAAGAAGCGCAAAGCCTCTCAGAACTGCGCTGTAACTGCTCAAGACAAACAGGTTGCACCAAACCAACCAGCACAACCTCGCAAAAGGCAAAACTATGTTGGTACTGCACCTTTGTGCAACAAGTGCAACCGTCATCATCTAGAGCAAGAGCAGTGTCACAAATGTACCCACTGTGGGCGGTTGGGACATTTGATCAATGTTTGTCGTTATGCAAATCAAGCTGCTGCAAACCCTGCTGCTGTTCAAGCACGGTTCCCTCCAGGGTCATGTTATAACTGTGGTGACCTTACCCACTACAGGAACAATTGCCCAAGACTTGTTAACATACCTCCAGCACGTGGACGAGTGTTTAACATCAATGAGGCAAACATGGACAATGATGCGGCAGTGAACAACTAGTGTTTTGTTATTTCCTTGGTTGTTATCTTATGATGTTTAAAGACAAGTCAGTTGTAATATAAATAAAAAAAATCGTCGTTTTTATTTTTGCAAAACTGATACGATTGTGTGAACGTTGGATACAATCTTATGATGTCAACCCAAAGACAAACTACTCGTATGGTTCTGTCATTTTATGAATATTTGTGATCTCCCCAAGAACCTTAAACACTCGTTTCTTTTAAGAAACAAAGCCAAACTCTTATTGAAAATCCTTCTATCTTTATAGATGGATCCTTGAAAATACTTAAAGTGCCAAATGAAATCCATGGATTGGATTCCTGATGTGCTTTAATTATCCATGCTCAAAGACAACAAATTAAAGAATCAAGCTAACTAATTATGTGTTTATGTGCTTATATGTTTTCATGTATGTTTTGTGATCTATCCAAATCCTCATCGAATCTTTCATATCTCATACGAGAGATTCATAATAGGATATCCAAAGTTACTATCTTAAATCCTTAATGGACTTCTACGTTGTAGCTAAGTCCCTTGGGTTATAAAGTATTATTCTTTAATTGGACCCCTTGGGTGGTCTAGTTAAACATATTGATTTGAAAATCTGGTTAGAAATATCATGTGATGATATAATTACAAAGATCCCTTAAGTGGTCTATTTAAGGAGATCGTACGACGGTCTAATTAAGAAGATCATGTGTTAATCTAGTTAAAAAGATCGTTCGTTGATCTAATTAAAAGGACCCTTTGGTGGTCTAGTCAAGTCGCTTCATGTTTATTCAAGTGATTTTTCCTACGCATTATGAAATGAACTGTGCAAACTGTGCAAGGAATTACATAATTATGGAGGCCTACATAATTATGGAATTCAGTGCACAGAAACCACATGAAGTTTTGTCATGTGTTAAGACCTATAGTGACAAGAATAATGATACGGGAAAAGTCTTGGACCTTGACCGATGTCATTTTATCCTACACTTCCCAATTCTGATCTCAATCACACACCAAGTTTCCTATGATAAGTCTTCATAAGAAACGTTCTTCTGTCCGTAGTTCAAAAATTCCATGTTTTACTGCTACAAGGAATTCACTTTGAGGGTTAACAAATTCGCTAAGAATCCAAACATGGCCCAGAGTTTTACTTAAGGGTTCAATGGATCTAATAGAAGGCGAAACCGTCACAGCTGTCTTCACAAGTTTCCTCTAAAATTAAATTTCGGGACGAAATTTCCTAAAGTAGGGGAGACTGTAACACCTGTGTCACTTCAACCATCAAACAAATTCCAAACCAATGAAATATTGCATTTCATACTTTGGACTTATATAAATATGTGTAGCTTTTGCACATATCAACTCTTGTTCGATTTCAAGCTCTAAATCGCTTTCTGGAAGGTTATACGCGCACTAATGCGTAGATATAACCAGTTTAATGCAACGAACACTCCAGAATCATGAAATAGGCTTAACATACCTTAAATAACCTTTACATAACTTAGATATAAGTTTTGGAAGGTTTGGTGTGGTGAAATCAAAGTTTATTCGCTTATAGGGACTAAATTTGACAAACTGCGAAAGTATGCCAATTTGAACTGTAACAGACATTCCGGAACATGTCCATAAGTTAAACACACCTTAAATATCCTTTACATAGCTTAGAAATAGGCTTTGAGGGGTTCGGCGTGCTAAAATAAACTTTTGGGTCATTCAGGGACTAAAAGTGTCAAAAAGTGCACAAGTTTGCATTTTCGCGCATAACTTACGTTCTGAATACATCCGGACATCCAAAAATTTATGTAAGCACTATAATATTTTATTTTAGTGTTTGGCATGAGAAAAATCCATTCGTCGCGTCATTTGGATCGTTTTTCGCGCTTATGCGCATTCCGTCGTAATTAACCGAACATCGCAACCGTACGGCTAAACGAACCGACATCCAAGATATTTTTGAGCATGTTTTAAGTTCCCAATACTTTAACTTCATTTTAGAGCTTTGAAATGGGGTTAACGGGCCTTAAACGTGTCGAAAATGGGTTGAATGCATGACAGGGACCAAAACTGTAAATCTGCCAAACTTAGGCCTAGCGCACCTCTACACTTTTAATGTAACGGTGCGCTAGCCTGGGTCAGATGCAGCAAATCGTTTTTAAACAGCAGTTAACAGCCTTTAACCCCTCCCAAAGGTCAAGTGCCACTTGTTAAACTCCTATGGTGGCCATTTTCAGTTACCATAACATCTTGACAAGTGTACAGGCTAGATCATTCCCTCTTCTCCAAGAAACGATCCTAACGGTGGACCGAAAACTATAAATACCCAACCCATTTCACTTCATTCCTCACAAGAATCTGATCATTTGTGCTCTAAGTTGAAACCTTTGTTTCATACCTGAGCTATTTTGATCTAGATTAGCATTCAGGGACCCTTCGTAAGTGTTCCTTCGTTCTTTTATTGCTTTTCGAGTCCGAAAGTCAAACTTTGTTTGACTTTCTGCATTGACCAGTTTATGGTCGATGCGAAGTTCGTTTGAACTTCATAACGTGAGCGTGATCACGATGGTTATAGTCCCTAGTGACTATACCTACTGATTACCACGTTATCTAGGCTCAGTGACGAGCCGTAGTTTCGGTCAGAATACGTATTCTTGCGTATTTTGTAACCAAACTACTCTTAGGTATCACAACCGTTTGTTGTGATACCAAACCTGTTTTCTAAACTTAGTTAAGCATGTTTTAACATGCTTAGCTCGTCACTTTTAGTTTAGTGCTTATATAGGGTCGTAAGGTAAGCGATCTAAACAATCGCTTATACATTCGAACCCGACCCGTTTGGTCGATCATTAGGATCTGACCAAGCACTTTAGGTGACCATAGTATAGGGAATAACCTTCCGAGGTTATACCCTATGGTCACGACGTTTAGTTAGTTGTATGATTAGTAGTTTATATGCCTTAGGTAAATTACCAAAATACCCCTTTGATGCCAAAATTCATTTTAAACATATGTAACATAACTTTTGACATCTAAACTGATTTGACAACCATTTTAGACATGTTAAGGCATATATTACTTGTCATAGGACAAGTTAGTGAACTCGCTCAACTTTGTTGTTGATTCGTTGCTACATGCCTTGCAGGTCATTAGGTACTCATGGAGCTTGCACAGGGAGGAACGGTCGTTGTGGGACATGGCAATGTGTGCCATGCTATGAACATTACTCTATTTCATATTTAAAACTTTCAATGGGTTTTACAATTATGATTCCGCTAAACACTTAACTATGCGTTGGTTTTTGGACACCTTTCATATTGTTTGGTTGAATTATGTTTACTTACATGCTTGTTCAATATGATTGGTGGCTTGATCCTGGTCAGTCACGCCTCCAAGTGGTGATACTCCGTGTGTGGATTTTGGGGGTGTGATGTGTAGCAAAGTATTGGTAAGAGCCAGATATCGATCCATGGAACACGGACGTTACTAAGTACTAATTCTTTGTCATTAGATTACCAGATAAAAGGATAAGTGAATAGTTGTTTAACTAAATTATCTAAAATTATATCTAAAACATAATAGACTCCAAATATGAAATATAAATATTATCTTGTTTCACAAACAACCTAAACATGTTATCTAGATATGTCACAAAAGCACTTAATCAATTTTCCAATTGCAAGACAGCTAGTTACTGGGTCTGGATTTCTAGCATTATGATTCTTCGAAAAGTTAACGCGATGGTCACACGTTGACCACCTAAAATCATTCATTAGCGAGCTATTGATATTTATTCATGCGAACCTTTAAAGATAGGTTATTTACCGGGTCTGGATTCCTAACCTCACTTATCAAAGAAAGCAATACCGATGGTCACAATACAACCACGAGGATAAGCAATTAAGTAGATCATATAACAAACTATTTCACCTTTACAAGTCTTGAACACAAATCTACCATGTCAGCAATTTCAGACCAAAACTACTAAACAAGTATCATAAACAACGTTCAAGAACATGTAATCAACACCATATAATTCGTTAGAACCCTTATGTGCAAGAAAGCATTCCTAATCAAAATAAGATATATCTTGTATAAAACCATTACCCTGGTCCAGTTTCATGGTGTAAACAAAGTCTACAAACAAATGATTAATCAAGAAATAGTTACCATCCCACTAACCACAGATTCATTATCCAAGATAATCAAATATAATCAGGAACTCAAAATCAATGAAACATTCATTATATAATCATGAAGATTCAACATGAAAAAGCACTAAAGATTCATACAAACAAGATTACAACATAAAGATTATTCAAGAAACAAGTTTATAACTACTATTACATAACTAACATCCGCTCTATACTTGAATAATGACCAGAATACATGTAGAAGAACAAGGAATCGATCCATAAATGTCACACCCCGACCACGTAAAACAACAAAACGTGGCGGAAACATCGGGGAGTGTTGTAACAGAATCATTGTTTCACAACCATGGATTAAACAATTTCGTATTATTAAATTAAACGTATTACATTACATTGGAATTAGAAACAAAACAAGAACAAATAGACTTTCATTGTTATTAAGTCACTAAGGCCTCGTCCATTCCTATGTGAGCATACACAAAAATCATCATCAAACATCATCAACTATGGTACCTGAAACACACGTGAAAATACGTTAGCATAAAAATGTCGGCGAGTACATAGGTTTTATATGAGGGTCAGATTCATGGCTCGTTTTACATGTTGCAATACTTATTTAAAAACCTTGTTTTGAAAAGTATAATATTGCGACATAAATATCCAACTCAAATCAAGTTGGTTATAATTTGCAAAATCTCGTAGCCATGATTCTTAACTCCAAAACATTTGTTTTATTAAATCAAATAGTAAAATATCTCATAAAAACTTGTTAATAAAACTCGTATGGTTTATATTATTCAGAAAACATCCTTGTGTGACATTGTTTCGAAATCGTTTACCCAAGTGATCTAGATAACGCAACGATATATAATGTGTTAAAAGCACTTATATATAGGAAGTACCAGCGGCGTATCCACCATGCTTTTAACACATTACACCCGCCCCGTTACCTAATCACTTCCCTAACCCCATGGCTTAAATAGTTACAAATGGTTCACATAAATCAAATGGTTACAAACGGTTCACATAAATCCAACGATTACAAATGGTTCACATACATCAAATGGTTACAAATGGTTCACATACATCCAATGATTACAAATGGTTCACATACATCTAATGATTACAATTGGTTCACATACATCCAACGATTACAAATGGTTCAAAACGTAAAACAATTGTACTAGCATGTTAAAGTGAACATACATAGCAAAACATAATGAAATCATGTACTAATAGTGTACTAATGAACATAGCAAGTATATGATATGAAAAACATGGAAAGCACGAAAATAACAAGTAGGCACATGTGTTTCACCCCAAAACGTTTGGAAAACAGTAAAAGAGAGGTCTATGTAATCACTTGAGGGTGTTTAGAAGTCTTGAATAACAACCAAGCAAAGCTAGAGGGATCACGGAATCAAACGGCACCTAATATAGGTAATTATGTAAATAAACGGACCTAAATCGGAAGATCAGATAGAATGAGGTTTCGTAAACCAAATGAGTATAGGAACTCATGTAATATGGTTTAACAAATCCTACATACTAAAATGAAACCTAACCTAAGTGCTTACGACCCATTATGACCTGTTTAGGTAGCTTACGCCACTTTAACGCGTCGTTCACGTAAAACTCGTTCAGACCGCCTAACTAGTCCTATGACAAGTATTATATGCCTTAACATGTCTAATAATGTTGCCTAATCAGTTTAGATGTCAAAATTTAGGTTACATATGCTTAAAATGAATTTATGCATAAAAAGGGCATTTTGGTAATTTTCCTAAGGCATATAAACCACCTATCATACAACTAGCTAAACGTAGTGACCATAAGGTATAACCTCGGAAGGTTATTCCCTATATAACTATGGTCACCTAATGTGTTTGGTCAGATCCTAATGATCGACCAAATGGGTCGGGTTCGAAAGTCTAAGCGGTTGTTTAGACCGCTTACCTTACGACCCTATATAAGCACTAAACCTAAAGTGACGAGCTAAACATGTTATAACATGTTTAACGAAGTTTGAAAATAGGTTTGATATCAAAACAAACGGTTTTGATACCCAAGTGTAGTTTGGTTACAAAATACGCAAGAATACGCATTTTGGCCGAAACTACGACTTGTCACTATGCCTAAATAACGTGGTAATCAGTAGGTATAGTCACAAGGGACTATAACCATCGTGATTACGCTCACGTTATGAAGTTCAATGAACTTCGTGTTGACCATAAACTGGTCAATGCATAAAGTCAAACAAAGTTTGACTTTCACGATAAAACGTGTAAAAAACGAAAGAATACTTATAAAGGGTCCAAGAACGGAAATTTGACCCGATTATTCTCAGGTATGAAGTGAAATCACTTCAAATTAGAGAGCAATCAAATCAAGGTGTGAATTTTGAGTGAAGGGGGGTAGGGTATTTATAGGAAAACCAAGACCGTTAGGATCGTTCATCGAAAACCGAGCTTCGATCTGGACCTTACATGTGTGCCTATGGTTTTAGAATACCATGGGTACCCCAAAACAAGCCCCTAGTTTCATTAAAACCATGTGCAAATGAGGGGAACAGCTGGAACAAGCTGGAAATCAGATTTTCAACTTTGGTCCCTTCCTAAGATAACTCTGGCAGATTGTCAATTTTGGTCCCTGAATGTGCAAAACATGGTTTATAATGCATTTTTGACACGTTTAAGCCCCGTTAATCCCATTTCAAGGCTCTAAAATGAAGTTAAAGTATAGGGAACCTGAAAAATGCTCAAAAATATCTCAGATGTCGGTTCATTTGGTCGTACAATTGCGTTGTTCGGTTAATTACGACGAAACACGAACGAATGCGAAAAACGATCCAAATTACGCGACGAATGGAATTTTATCATGCCAATCACTAAAATAAAATATTTTAATGATTACATAAAGTTTTGGATGTCCGGATGTATTCAGAACGTAAGATATGCGCGAAAATGCAAACTTATGCACTTTTTCATGCTTTTAGTTCCTGAATGACCAAAAAGTTTATTTTAGCACACCGAACCCCTCAAAGCCTATTTCTAAGCTATGTAAACGATATTTAGGGTATTTTTAACTTAAGGTCATGTTCCGGAATGTCCGTTACAGTATGAATCGGCATACTTTCGCAGTTTGTTGAATTTAGTCCCTGTAAGCGAATAAACTTGATTTCGGCACACCAAACCTTCCAAAACTTATTTCTAAGTTATGTAAAGGTTATTTAAGGTATGTTAAGCCTATGTCACTGTTCCAGAGTGTTTGTAGCATTAAACTGGTTATATTTACACATCAGTGCGCGTATAACCTTTGAGAAAGCGATTTAGAGCCCGAAATTGAACAAGAATTGATATGTGCAAATGATACACATATTTATACAAATCCCAAACATGAAACACATTATTTCATTGGTTTGGCATATGTTTGATGGTTGAAGTGACACAGGTGTCACACAGAGGCACAGTAAATAGGTCCTCCTAATGTATCGCGAAGACATGCTCGCCTATAAGTGGACACTCACCCCAAGAGTTCCCAGGTAAGAGTGACTGGTCCGATACTGCGGATTTGTACGGACACTCTAGCCTTAGACAGAAAGCTCAGGGTACAGGCACCCACCCTTCCAGTTTGCACGTGTTCACATTATGTAGCCCCAAACTTTGACGAGATATTGAAAACTTTGAAGGTTCGTAACCTTATAATAAATCATCCTAGAACAGATGATTAGTTTTCAAAGCAGATTCAAATTTTGTGTTCTTATTGTGGTTGCTGCCTAAAGATAGGCAACCGTATTATTTTATGACTAACCGCAAGTAAACTCGCGTTAGGGTCCTAGGAAGGTTATAGTCTAGGTCAAAGCATTACTAATAACCTAATTCCCTATAACCATTGGCTCTAATACCAACTTTTCTGTCATACCCCGACCACGTAAAACAACAAAATGTGGTGGAGACGTCGGGGAGTGTTGTAACAGAATCATTGTTTCACAACCATGGATTAAACAGTTTCGTTTTATTAAATTAAACGTATTACATTACATTGGAATTAGAAACAAAACAAGAACAAATAGACTTTCATTATTATTAAGTCACTAAGGCCTCGTCCATTCCTATGTGAGCGTACACAAAAATCATCATCAAACATCATCAACTATGGTACCTGAAACACACGTGAAAATACGTCAGCATAAAAATGCCGGCGAGTACATAGGTTTTATATGAGTGTCAGATTCATGGCTCATTTTACATGTTGCAATACTTATTTAAAAACCTTGTTTTGAAAAGTATAATATTGCGACATAAATATCCAACTCAAATCAAGTTGGTTATAATTTGCAAAATCTCGTAGCCATGATTCTTAACTCCAAAACATTTGTTTTATTAAATCAAATAGTAAAATATCTCATAAAAACTTGTTAATAAAACTCGTATGGTTTATATTATTCAGAAAACATCCTTGTGTGACATTGTTTCGAAATCGTTTACCCAAGTGATCTAGATAACGCAACGATATATAATGTGTTAAAAGCACTTATATATAGGAAGTACCAGCGGCGTATCCACCATGCTTTTAACACATTACACCCGCCCCGTTACCTAATCCCTTCCCTAACCCAATGGCTTAAATAGTTACAAATGGTTCACATAAATCAAATGGTTACAAACGGTTCACATAAATCCAACGATTACAAATGGTTCACATACATCAAATGGATACAAATGGTTCACATACATCCAATGATTACAAATGGTTCACATACATCTAATGATTACAATTGGTTCACATACATCCAACGATTACAAATGGTTCAAAACGTAAAACAATTGTACTAGCATGTTAAAGTGAACATACATAGCAAAACATAATGAAATCATGTACTAATAGTGTACTAATGAACATAGCAAGTATATGATATGAAAAACATGGAAAGCACGAAAATAACAAGTAGGCACATGTGTTTCACCCCAAAACGTTTGGAAAACAGTAAAAGAGGGGTCTGTGTAATCACTTGAGGATGTTTAGAAGTCTTGAATAACAACCAAGCAAAGCTAGAGGGATCACGGAATCAAACGGCACCTAATATAGGTAATTATGTAAATAAACGGACCTAAATCGGAAGATCAGATAGAATGAGGTTTCGTAAACCAAATGAGTATAGGAACTCATGTAATATGGTTTAACAAATCCTACATACTAAAATGAAACCTAACCTAAGTGCTTACGACCCATTATGACCTGTTTAGGTAGCTTACGCCACTTTAACGCGTCGTTCACGTAAAACTCGTTCAGACCGCCTAACTAGTCCTATGACAAGTATTATATGCCTTAACATGTCTAATAATGTTGCCTAATCAGTTTAGATGTCAAAATTTAGGTTACATATGCTTAAAATGAATTTATGCATAAAAATGGCATTTTGGTAATTTTCCTAAGGCATATAAACCACCTATCATACAACTAGCTAAACGTAGTGACCATAAGGTATAACCTCGGAAGGTTATTCCCTATAAAACTATGGTCACCTAATGTGTTTGGTCGGATCCTAATGATCGACCAAATGGGTCGGGTTCGAAAGTCTAAGCGGTTGTTTAGACCGCTTACCTTACGACCCTATATAAGCACTAAACCTAAAGTGACGAGCTAAACATGTTATAACATGTTTAACGAAGTTTGAAAATAGGTTTGATATCAAAACAAACGGTTTTGATACCCAAGTGTAGTTTGGTTACAAAATACGCAAGAATACGCATTTTGGCCGAAACTACGACTTGTCACTATGCCTAAATAACGTGGTAATCAGTAGGTATAGTCACAAGGGACTATAACCATCGTGATTACGCTCACGTTATGAAGTTTAATGAACTTCGTGTTGACCATAAACTGGTCAATGCATAAAGTCAAACAAAGTTTGACTTTCACGATAAAACGTGTAAAAGAACGAAAGAATACTTACAAAGGGTCCAAGAACGGAAATTTGACCCGATTATTCTCAGGTAAGAAGTGAAATCACTTCAACTTAGAGAGCAATCAAATCAAGGTGTGAATTTTGAGTGAAGCGGGGTAGGGTATTTATAGGAAAACCAAGACCGTTAGGATCGTTCATCGAAAACCGAGCTTCGATCTGGACCTTACATGTGTGCCTATGGTTTTAGAATACCATGGGTACCCCAAAACAAGCCCCTAGTTTCATTAAAACCATGTGCAAATGAGGGGAACAGCTGGAACAAGCTGGAAATCAGATTTTCAACTTTGGTCCCTTCCTAAGATAACTCTGGCAGATTGTCAATTTTGGTCCCTGAATGTGCAAAACATGGTTTATAATGCATTTTTGACACGTTTAAGCCCCGTTAATCCCATTTCAAGGCTCTAAAATGAAGTTAAAGTATAGGGAACCTGAAAAATGCTCAAAAATATCTCAGATGTCGGTTCATTTGGTCGTACAATTGCGTTGTTCGGTTAATTACGACGAAACACGAACGAATGCGAAAAACGATCCAAATTACGCGACGAATGGAATTTTATCATGCCAATCACTAAAATAAAATATTTTAATGATTACATAAAGTTTTGGATGTCCGGATGTATTCAGAACGTAAGATATGCGCGAAAATACAAACTTATGCACTTTTTGATGCTTTTAGTCCCTGAATGACCAAAAAGTTTATTTTAGCACACCGAACCCCTCAAAGCCTATTTCTAAGCTATGTAAAGGATATTTAGGGTATTTTTAACTTAAGGTCACGTTCTGGAATGTCCGTTACAGTATGAATCGGCATACTTTCGCAGTTTGTCGAATTTAGTCCCTGTAAGCGAATAAACTTGATTTCGGCACACCAAACCTTCCAAAACTTATTTCTAAGTTATGTAAAGGTTATTTAAGGTATGTTAAGCCTATGTCACTGTTCCAGAGTGTTTGTAGCATTAAACTGGTTATATTTACACATCAGTGCGCGTATAACCTTTGAGAAAGCGATTTAGAGCCCGAAATTGAACAAGAATTGATATGTGCAAATGATACACATATTTATACAAATCCCAAACATGAAACACATTATTTCATTGGCTTGGCATATGTTTGATGGTTGAAGTGACACAGGTGTCACACAGAGGCACAGTAAATAGGTCCTCATAATGTATCGCGAAGACATGCTCGCCTATAAGTGGACACTCACCCCAAGAGTTCCCAGGTAAGAGTGACTGGTCCGATACTGCAGATTTGTACGGACACTCTAGCCTTAGACAGAAAGCTCAGGGTACAGGCACCCACCCTTCCAGTTTGCACGTGTTCACATTATGTAGCCCCAAACTTTGACGAGATATTGAAAACTTTGAAGGTTCGTAACCTTATAATAAATCATCCTAGAACAGATGATTAGTTTTCAAAGCAGATTCAAATTTTGTGTTCTTATTGTGGTTGCTGCCTAAATATAGGCAACCGTATTATTTTATGACTAAACGCAAGTAAACTCGCGTTAGGGTCCTAGGAAGGTTATAGTCTAGGTCAAAGCATTACTAATAACCTAATTCCCTATAACCATTGGCTCTGATACCAACTTTTCTGTCATACCCCGACCACGTAAAACAACAAAATGTGGCGGAGACGTCGGGGAGTGTTGTAACAGAATCATTGTTTCACAACCATGGATTAAACAGTTTCGTTTTATTAAATTAAACGTATTACATTACATTGGAATTAGAAACAAAACAAGAACAAATAGACTTTCATTGTCATTAAGTCACTAAGGCCTCGTCCATTCCTATGTGAGCGTACACAAAAATCATCATCAAACATCATCAACTATGGTACCTGAAACACACGTGAAAATACGTCAGCATAAAAATGCCAGCGAGTACATAGGTTTTATATGAGTGTCAGATTCATGGCTCATTTTACATGTTGCAATACTTATTTAAAAACCTTGTTTTGAAAAGTATAATATTGCGACATAATTAACCAACTCAAATCAAGTTGGTTATAATTTGCAAAATCTCGTAGCCATGATTCTTAACTCCAAAACATTTGTTTTATTAAATCAAATTGTAAAATATCTCATAAAAACTTGTTAATAAAACTCGGATGGTTTATATTATTCAGAAAACATCCTTGTGTGACATTGTTTCGAAATCGTTTACCCAAGTGATCTAGATAATGAAACGATATATAATGTGTTAAAAGCACTTATATATAGGAAGTACCAGCGGTGTATCCGCCATGCTTTTAACACATTACACCCGCCCCATTACCTAATCACTTCCCTAACCCAATGGCTCAAACAGTTACAAATGGTTCACATAAATCAAATGGTTACAAATGGTTCACATAATTCCAACGATTACAAATGGTTCACATACATCAAATGGTTACAAATGGTTCACATACATCCAATGATTACAAATGGTTCACATACATCCAATGATTACAAATGGTTCACATACATCCACCGATTACAAATGGTTCAAAACATAAAACAATTGTACTAGCATGTTAAGTGAACATACATAGCAAAACATAATGAAATCATGTACTAATAGTGTACTAATGAACATAGCAAGTATATGATATGAAAAACATGGAAAGCACGAAAATAACAAGTAGGCACATGTGTTTCACCCCAAAACGTTTGGAAAACAGTAAAAGAGGGGTCTATGTACTCACTTGAGGATGCTTAGAAGTCTTGAATAACAACCAAGCAAAGCTAGAGGGATCACGGAATCAAACGACACCTAATATTGGTAATTATGTAAATAAACGGACCTAAATCGGAAAATCGGATAGAATGAGGTTTCGTAAACCAAATGAGTATAGGAACTCATGTAATATGGTTTAACAAAGCCTACATACTAAAATGAAACCTAACCTAAGTGCTTACGGTCATTATGACCCGTTTAGGTAGCTTACGCCACTTTAACACGTCATTCGCGTAAAACGAGTTCGCACCGCCTAACTAGTCCTATGACAAGTATTATATCCCTTAACATGTCTAATAATGTTGCGTAATCCGTTTAGATGTCAAAATTTAGGTTACATATGCTTAAAATGAATTTATGCATAAAAAGGCATTTTGGTAATTTTCCTAAGCAATATAAACTACCTATCATACAACTAGCTAAATGTAGTGACCATAAGGTATAACCTCGGAAGGTTATTCCCTATACAACTATGGTCACCTAATGTGTTTGGTCGGATCCTAATGATCGACCAAACGGGTCGGGTTCGAAAGTCTAAGGGGTTGTTTAGACCGCTTACCTTACGACCCTATATAAGCACTAAACCTAAAGTGACGAGCTAAACATGTTATAGCATGTTTAACGAAGTTTGAAAAGAGGTTTGATATCAAAACAAACGGTTTGGATACCCAAGAGTAGTTTGGTTACAAAATACGCAAGAATACGCATTTTGGCCGAAACTACGACTCGTCACTATGCCTAAATAACGTGGTAATCAGTAGCTATCGTCACAAGGGACTATAACCATCCTGATTACACTCACGTTATGAAGTTCAACGAACTTCGTGTTGACCATAAACTGGTCAATGCAGAAAGTCAAACAAAGTTTGACTTTCACGATAAAAACGCGTAAAAGAACGAAAGAATACTTACAAAGGGTCCAAGAACGGAAGTTTGACCCGATTATTCTCAGGTATGAAGTGAAATCACTTCAAATTAGAGAGCAATCAGATCAAGGTGTGAGTTTTGAGTGAAGGGGGGTAGGGTATTTATAGGAAAACCAAGACCGTTAGGATCGTTCATCGAAAACCGAGCTTCGATCTAGACCTTACATGTGTGCCCATGGATTTAGAATACCATGGGTACCCCAAAACAGGCCCCTAGTTTCATTAAAACCATGTGAAAATGAGGGGAACAGCTCGAACAAGCTGAAAATCAGATTTTCAACTTTGGTCCCTTCCTAACATAACTATGGCAGATTGTCAATTTTGGTCCCTGAATGTGCAAAACACGGTTTTTGATGCATTTTTGACTCGTTGAAGCCCCGTTAATCCCATTTCAAGGCTCTAAAATGAAGTCAAAGTATAGCGAACATGAAACATGCTCAAAAATATCTCGGATGTCGGTTCGTTTGGTCGTACGGTTGCGTTGTTCGGTTAATTACGACGAAACACGAACGAATGCGAAAAACGATCCAAATTACACGAAGAATGGAATTTTATCATGCCAATCACTAAAATAAAATATGTTAATGATTACATAATGTTGTGGATGTCCGGATGTATTCAGAACGTAAGATATGCGCGAAAATGCAAACTTATGCCCTTTTTGAAGCTTTTAGTCCCTAAATGACCAAAAATTTTATTTTAGCACACCGAACCCCTCAAAGCCTATTTCTAAACTATGTAAAGGATATTTAGGGTATGTTTAACTTAGGGTCATGTTCCAGAATGTCCGTTACAGTATGAATCGGCATACTTTCGTAGTTTGTCGAATTTTGTGCCTGTAAGCGAATAAACTTGATTTCGGCACACCAAACCTTCCAAAACTTATTTCCAAGTTATGTAAAGGTTATTTAAAGTATGTTAATCCTATGTTAGTGTTCCAGAGTGTTTGTTGCATTAAACTGGTTATATTTACGCATCAGTGCGCGTATAACCTTCAAGAAAGCGATTTAGAGCCCGAAATTGAACAACAATTGATATGTGCAAATGATACACATATTTATACAAATCCCAAATATGAAACACATTATTTCATTGGTTTGGCATCTATTTTATGGTTGAAGTTTCACAGGTGTCACACAGAGGCACAGGTGTCACAATAAACAAGCAAGGAATTGATGGGTTGGATCGATTATGCTTCCACTCGATCTTGGTGCTTCAAATGGGTCTGATCAGGACTGCTTCGGAACCCAAAAATCGCCCAGAAACACGGAGAAAAACCCAACATTGAAACCAGTAGCGAATGGCTCTATTTATAGGGAATTTTTATTTTGGCACGGTCGTGCCATCGGGTCTCATGGTCGTGCACTGGCACTTGCCGGGTAACGTCATTTCTCCGATTTCCGGGTCAGACAAGTGGAATAGTAGACAACTTGTCTCCGTCACCAGATTGGCACGGTCATGCCATTGGACGTACGGTAGTGCGAGGTCATCAGCATGGTGATCAGAAATCATGGTCCAGCTGGTGCACGGTCATGCAGCGGGTCGCACGGTAGTGTGATCCGGGAAAACATCGGCACCATCAGTCACACTGGCAGTGCTTCTGAGATCAGAGGACTCGCACTGTAATGCGGTCGGATCGCCTTGTCGTGCAACACCTGGTAGTCATCAAATTTTGTCCGTTTTATCAGAAATGCATCAAAATTTGCCCGTTTTCATCAGATTTTTCATTTGTACTTTGTTTAAGACCTGAAAATATAAAAGTTCCAGATTTGGTACCCAAACCTCGCGGTTTTCGGTCAAAAACGCTTAAAAACGAAAGTGTTTTGGGGGATAAAAACATGTATAATTTAACGTATATCACTTAAATTAACCAAAACGGGTTTAATCTTAGAATTTGAACTTCAAAATCCAGAATGTTTTTAGTTTACCCATATAATACAAGTCTCCATACTTTTTGGGTCTAAATTACATTCCATTCTGGTCATCGCTTAATCTAGCGTTTCATACTGTAAATCCTTCTTTAAACTAACTGGTCAAAGTCTACAACTTAAATAAGACCCGTTAGTATTCTAATAGGTTAATAAAACCTTCGTTCTAGATTAGGGAGCCCCTGTAAAAGCTACCTTCACAAGTCTAAGTACATTATACAGCTGAGTAGATCAATCTTGCATTTAGAAACTCAGGTAAATACTTTTAACTTATTTTCCCTTATACGGGCTTGGGATACGGTAAAATATTACTGCTTGGTCGGGTATGGGATCATTTAGTCGGATTGTGATTAATAAATCCGCATAACCCGTTTCAATCTATTTTGTTTGATAACATAAACATTGGGGGTTAATACGACTGTGTCCTAGATATCCTCGGCTCATTTAATTGCAAATGGCTACGACTTAAGCACGGGGTGTAGGCATACACCTGACAGTTTCATATGTAAAAAGATATACCCACATTGTTGGGGATAACTCCTTGTGGGTTTATATTTGTGGTGTGTTGGTTAATCATGTCTCGGCTTCTATACCGGGCCCTAAATGTGTGACAAACATGTAAATCTGTATACAAGATTATATATATAATTGTCCCAAGTTATAAAAGATTTTCGTTGCGGGTGCTCCTAAACCAATTTTCATAAACAATTTTCAAAAGAGTCGGTTAATTGTATTTACCAGTGTAAACTGACGTATTTTCAAAAGACTAAGTGACAGGTACTACACGTAATAGGCTGGGAGCTTCTGGGTGTTAAGTAGAGGATCTTGCAAGTCCGTAATGCCTTAAGTCTGTTGAACTTTGTTTTGTATTTTATTTAGATTCGCCTGTGGATCCTTTCTTTTACAGCCGTCTGTATATTCTTTTATTCGTACTTTGAACAATCGGGTTGTAATAGTAATTTACCTTACAAGCCTTCCGCTGTGTTATAACTGTGATTAATTGACTATGATGATATCAACTACGTCACGATACTCCCCAGTGGGCCCACCGGTTTGTGGTTAAAATATCGGGGTGTGACATCTAGCTATGAAGACAGATAGATAGATACTACAGGGATCCGGTTTTCGTCACATCGTCTTGTCGCATACGCATTAAAGTACACAATTAAATCTAATCAAGGACTTTAATATTAGTACTTTAAACATCCTACAAGAATCAATCTATGAAGATAGATAGATGCTATAAGGATTTGGTTTCGTCAATTGTCTTGTCAAATACATGTTAGGGATAGAATCTTATAGCTTATGGATCACGGATCCTCAAGTATAGCTTGGATCACGGATGCTCAGTTCAGTTTGAATTAAGGATCCTCAGAAGATGCTGCAAGAATAAGGATCCAGGATCCTCATTATTATCCTAAACTAACAATTGTTTCCATCATTTTTGAACTTATTTTGCAGTTATATTCGAATAAGACTTGGTCCAACCGAGATTCTAGGGGAATATGCTTGATACTTCTGCACGTGCATGATCTCCATGACCGTTGTGATGATCGTGGGGAAGCTAGCATTATTTTCGGATAGTTAGTTAGCCTAGATAGTTTCTAATTTTAAAGGGGATACAAGCTTGATTTAGAAATAAGGGCAACACACATACACAACACTCTCGAACTCGAACTCTCTGGCGATTACACACATTTGCACACTAGTGATCTTTGTACCAAGATTGTTATCATCCCAAGTTGTAAACTTTGTTCGTTTAATAGAGTTGGTGATCGGTAGTTTCCATCCACCAATCCAAATTCAAAATAGTCTTACATTCATATTTGTTCCCACAAGTATGATCGACTACGGACATTTAGAATAATTAACTTATTCATAGATTTAAACATGCTAAAATGAAACGTAACTCAAAATACCATAAAAGAGTTAAAATAACAATTGTTTCAATATCCAAATATAAAATATATCAAATCCAATCACTAGAATATCGAAGTCCTAAGGCACATGTATGACCCTCATGTTTTGCCCTGTCAAGGAGCTTCGTGAATGGATCCGCAATGTTTTAATCGGTGTGAACTTGGCGGATACATATCTTTCCTTTTTCAACTTCATCCCTTATGTAGTTGAATCTCCGCTCGATATGTCTAGTCTTTTGTTGTGCACGAGGTTCCTTGATTTGAGCAATCGCACCCTCGTTATCACAAAAGATCTCTAGGGGGTCTTGAATGGTAGGGACCACTCCTAGGTCGGCTATGAATTTCTTCAACCATGGAGCTTCTTGGGCTGCTAATGAAGTGGCCTTAAACAACTTCTTTTCACGTAATATGGCAAGTGATTTCAGTAGATGTGAAAAAGATGTGCGGAAATGGAAATCAGACTTTCAGAAATAAGACCTACAGAATTATCAAGTTTATATCACATTGAAACAAAATGGTTTACAAGGTGATTGTAACATTATTATCTAGTACAAATGAATCTTGAATTCTGTGGGTGAGAGGGTAATGGAGTTTTGATGTATGTGTGAATGATAAGCTTCAAACTCAATTGTCTTCTGCTGGTTGGGCCTTCTATTTATAGAAGGCTGGTTGCATGAATAAACAATAGTTTATTCATGCAATAAGTCCTGCAAAAACTGGCCAATTGACATATTGTAAGGACCTTCAAAATTGTCCCAAAACGACCCATAAGTGAAATCCCGGACCCCTGAAACCCTAATCCATATGAAAAAATCCAGAAAATCATATTTTTGGTCCTCTCGCGGGCCGCGTAAAGCACAAGAGGGCCCTTACGCGGGCCGCGTCAACTCAACATTTGACCGGATAAGCATCCGGGCCACATGGCATCCACCTGGCAACCCTACTCGTGACCCAGCAAACCTACACGTAGACTAGACCCCCACGCGAGCCACGTAAGGATCGGCTTAAGGCTTACGTTGGCCGCGTAAGACTCAAATTTCAACTATAAATAGAACGGATCATGGCCTGTTCACTGGTGTCAAAACCAAATCTCAAAAACGAAGTCTCACTGCTCAATTTCGAAATTTAAGATAGCTAGGCGCTGCTACGATACAGGGTATTAACTCGATTACTGCTACGATTCAATGTCCAATCGATTGAAACTATCCAATGGATGTTTAAGTGCTGCCCACATTAGGGCCATACTTTGTCATTCGTCGTGAATTCGATGGATGTTTAAGTATTGCACTTTGTCATTCGTTGTGAGGGTTTTATCTCGTGAGTTATCGTAAATGCTGTATTAGTTACTGACCTAGTTCGTGTGCATTGTTATTTAAATTAGGTTACAAGGCTAATCAGTAGGCTAAACTCTGCCCGTTTAAATCTGCAATGTGAGTCATTCACTTTTATCAAAAGTATTTTACAATACTCCATTATTTTCAAAGGTTATAATTACAGGGATTAAGTCATGGTTATCTTGAATCACTGGCTAGTGGGGTATTGTGCACATTACTAAATTTCTCACGGTTAGGCTAATAAATCCTAACAGTGATAATCATCACTACTTGGGGAAAAAGACCCAATAGTGGTATGACCATCGTCACCAGGAGGTGACATGGCGCCAGATAAAAATAAGATAGAAGTCATTGTAATCGCTCTTATGTTGTAATTTATAACTATGTGTCGTTTTATCAAATTTGAGTGACTCGCCAGTATTTCCCCGCTGATAAAATATTTTCAAAACATGTTTCAGATGACTACTGTGAACCAAGGAAAAGGGCTACGGAGCACTAACAAGCTTGAAGTAGTGGCTCAATTAAATAAATAAACAAGTTTTGTAAATCAGGGAATTTCCTTGTGAAATTCCTCTATATTGTAAATTACGGGGTTTATCCCGAATTATGAAATAAAATAATCGGACATTTCAAGTTTTAAAAGATCCTGTAAAATCTTCCGCTGTCAACTCAAATAATAAATCCCACGAGTTTCTGTCCCGCGGCTCCTGGACCGGGTCAAACCGGGACGGGGGCTGTGACAGAAAAAGGTGGTATCAGAGCCACTGATTTAAGCCAATTAAGTATTTAGAAATACTTAATTTTCTGATTTGCCATCCTGCGATTATGTGTTTTTTTAACTGACTACTTGTTAGTTACAGTATGGGTAAGCAAAAGCTTTCGGACATCTATCGTCAATTAGATAGTACACCAAAAGATAAGGGAACCTCATCCGAATCAAATTCCTCAAGATACTCAGCAGATACTGATGAATGAATATTTGTTCGTAAGGCATAGTTTTAGAAACCACTTACCCCTAATAAAAGAAGTTGGATTATTAGAAAAAGTCAAGAGAAAATAAAGAAGTCGCAACCAAAAGGAGGGATGAGTAATAAAGAAACTCAGGAAATAGGCAATGACCCACCATGGGAAGATGAATTAGACGAACAGTGGGCAAATCTCTATATGTTAGCCACTACAGCAGTAACTTTTAATTAAGTTAAACTGCCAACATCCTGACCCAGTACTAGCAACCATATCACCCATAAGCCAGAAACTTTAAAAGAAACTTTGTCCCTTTAAATAAATAACTTAGTAAGAAAAATAGACTAAAATAAATTATCTCTAGTATATTTTAAATTCAGTTGTAAATTGTAATAAATATATATATAATTTACAATATTTTGTTTTAATCAAAACTATTTACTAGATATTGTAATTTTTCTAATTACCTTTTCATGATTATGTGAAAATTCAATTTACAAAATTTTAACCTAGAATTTTGTGTGTTTCTTCATATCTGCTAACAGCATGAATGAGTTGTCTGAATCTCTTCAGAATCTCACTCTCTATCCTGTTAATGTGGAAGTTTCCAGAGACTTTACCGGTTATTGTGCTGACGTGAGAAAACCAAGCCAAAGAAGATAAGAAGAATTGTGGGCCGGAGGCGTGTGCGCAGAAGGAAACCAGTAACTCAGAAAGTTGCCAAGACAGAAGACCTAATGGATAAAGGGAAGGGAATAGAGATTGGAGAAAGTTCCAGGCAAGCCGAGGAGATGCCATTATGGGAGGAATTAGATCGCAAACTGGCGGACTGTGATATCATTAAGCCTGTCAATGAAAACCTCTTTACTTATCCTGCTGAAAACCAACTCCCAGTAAATTTGGAACCAGCCATTCCAGATCCCCTTGTCAACACCCGACCTTTAAGAGAAATGGAAGAATGGTGGACCAATGACTGGCAATTCCAGAACCTCTTAAATAATCCTTATACCTTTTTCCCTCAGTTTGACCCAGAACCTGCACCAAACCCACCGATGTGCAATGAGAACTTGGCTGAACTCCGCCATTTTGGCGAGGAGCTGATGGATGCAGGGAATCGAATCCGGGAGGTGGGAGAACAGATCTCCTGGAAGTACGACGAGAGGGAACGTCGTTTCTAAAAACGCCAGCTGATGGGATAGTATGGGATGGAGGAAGCATGTGTTTAATAATAATATAATAATCAAAATATACTTATGTGAAATAACCTAAAAATAAAACTTTTGTAAGATAACCAGTTTGTACGGATGCCTATTATAATATATTAAATATCGAACGTTGAAAAATCAACAATTTTGGCTATACGAGTTAACATGATTATGTGCGATTGTTTTGTTATGTTTGGTTATTTCTTATTTGATGCTGATCACTTATATAAATTAATTACCAGATGGAACACGCTGGTAATGAACCTGTTAACAAAGTTAACCAATCTGAACAAAACCATGAAGATCAATTTCTGAATAGGCAAGATATCGAGAATATCGATGCTCAGGGAATAGCCAATGCTATTCCAACAATTCTTGCTGCTGCTCGAAATCCAGTTGAACCTCAACAAATTATTCCTAGTAAACGTACATACGGCGACAATTTTAGTAATAGTGTAAACGGAGGCGGTAACCATACTAATAATGATGGGATGCAAGCCCCACTCCTTAAGAAAATGAAAACTGCAACGCCTGGTTGCACTTACAAGGAGTTTCTTGCTTGTAACCGGTTGAATTTGCAGGCAACGAAGCGGCGACTGCTACACTGCGTTGGTTAGAGAAAACCGAGGCGGTGATTAAAATAAGTAAATGTGCCGAGGAAGACAAGGTCATGTACGCGGCGCATCTTTTTAAAGAAGGGGCGCTAGAATGGTGGAATACGGTACTTCAAGCTAAGGGAAGCAATGTGGCCTATGCCATGAGTTGGGAAGAATTTAAGCGACTGGTGGAAAGAAAATTTTGTCCCAAATATGAGAAGGAACAAATGGCAAATAAGTTTCTGAACCACCGAATGGTGGATGTAGAATGTCGAGGGTATACTTCGACATTCTTCGAGTATGCGAGAATGGTACCTGTTGGACTCTATATGCCCAAGACACATATTAAATTGATGTGGCTAGTACGTTATGATCCAAGTCGAGTCATACCCAATAACAAGCTAGACAAACACTTATATTATTTATTTGTGATATGATCAAACAAATAAATATTAACACTTACAATATTTAGAAATTGGTGTTCTAAATAATTGCACTTGACAAACTAATAAATTATATGGATAATTTATTTTGAGAGAATATTTTATCTTGTTATTTAATGGGTTAAATAACATAATAAAAGTTATATAAGTCTTATAACATGAGATGTTATAATTTTATAAAAGTTATAAATATATAAACCAAGACTTGAATTTTATAAAAGAAATATTTTTTTTTATAAATAAGTGGGCCGCCCCCCCCCCCCCTTTTGTCTTACCAAGATGAGATCTTGATCCAATCACAATTCATGCTTTTGCATGTGTTAGAGAGGATGTGATTGGGTGGTCTAACCAAGACTTTTGGTCCAATGGGGTTTCATGCACTTGCATGTGTAAGTTGGCACATGATTGGTCATGGTGGGTGGCAATTCTCTCTCATGACTCTATAAATACTTGTATGACAAAAATGCAAGAAATAAACTTGCAAGAAATAGAGAAATAGCTCTCTAATTTTCGGTCATCATAAGTATCATTCAAGTGTTCGGTTTTGAATTTTAGTGTTGAAATCCTAGCTACAATCGTAGTGTTTGTTGGAAGGCTTGGGGTATACAAGCTTGAGGTCTTCTACACTTGAAGGCAACCGTTCAAGAAGCATCATTCGTTTCATTTCTCTTTACTCCTTGGAAGGTAGTATTCTAAACACTCTATGGTTGTGTTTTATTTTGATAGCATGCATGTTCGTATATGGATCCAGGATTGGGTTTTACATATAAAATGAGTTTTATATCTTGTAAGTAACATGTTTTAAAATAGTTATTTCCGCTACGTTTTTATTTCATACGGATGAAATTACTTTGATAAACATGAGAAATACCCAACAGTGGTATCAGAGCCGCTTATATGAATGCATGCTTCATAGGATATGAAATTTTCGGGTTTCGGGTTTGGTTAAAACCCTATGGCCGAAATTTTATATATGGTTATCCTTTTTGTTTTTCAAGATTATTTTAATACATGCATAAAAGTATCTTGAAAAATTATGTCATTTGGATGATTTGTTTGTTTGGACAAAAACCCACTTTTTCGGTTTTTTCATTCTTGACCGAAAAGTAGGTTGTAAAAAGGAAACCATTTTGCTTTTTGAATTTTATATATGTGGATATATATATATATTTTTGGTGTTCATAACCTAGCCATGACCTTGTGTGAATATGTTGAATGATTGTGTTTGTGATTTGTATTTAATTATTTCAAAGGGTTGTAATAATAATTATTTTTGTTCTTCCATTTGTAAAAAAATATAATTTATTTATTTTCATTTGGTATGTAAAATAAATAGATTAGGTGCATTTGATTTTACTAGAAAAATGTATTAGGATATTTTTTGTAAAAGAAGATGCACACAAAAATGCGGTTTTGGTTTTGGCCAATTTCGGGCCTAAAGGACTTCATAGTTCTTAACGGGATTTTAGCCCAATAACCAAAACACATTTTCGGAGCCCAAAGGAGTTTGGAGCTGAATTAAAGTACATTTTGGAAGCTCAAAGAAAGTGGAGAAATCACAACACAAAAGGGAGACTTGAAGCATTTGGATGCGGGATCAAGTGGGAGTTCAACGACACATCGCTTGTGTCATTTTTCACCCTTTAGGAAGGACCTTTTGGCACACTTGTTTCGGCTAACAAGTGTGGTCAAAATAGTTGGCTATGGTTATGCACCTATTGTTAAGTATGTTGTGCTTGTGTGGTTGTTTATTTTGTTGTTTGATGATATTTGGATATGCATGCTTAACAAACTAATAATCAACAACAAGCTTAAAATTGGTTCTTTAAAGATCATTAAAATTGGTTAATAAAAGGTTATTAAAAATTAATGATTTTATAATAAAATGGGTTTTATTAAAAAGAACCTTGAAAATTTATTTTCACTAAAGTACCAAGGATTTGAATGCATGCAAATGTATGGTACATAATGTTTTCTAAACTAGAATTTTGAAAACTCAAAATCCCTTTTATAAAACAAGTCAAACACCATCCTTTTATACAACACTCGAATCACTTGGGAACTCTTTTGTGGGATAAAGGTCACCCAACCACATTTGAGGGAACTTGTATATTCGAGGTGGGTTTACCATGTTTGTGGGATAAAGGTCACCTAACCACTTATGTGAATAAACTCACACGTGTGTGTAAGTTGGACGACTTGATTTGGAAACCATGAACTTAGGGTCACCGAAGCATGGGGAACAAAGGTGTTGATGGGATTAAACATGCCAACTAAACATAAAGATGTTTAACCGATCCCATATGGCTAGAAGTTGCAAAGAGTTGCAATTGTCAAACGTTGACTACCTTGTTAATTTAAATAGAGGGATAAAGGTCACCTAACCAATATTTAAATGTAACGTTGGATTCTAGATTTTAATTATTAATTGTCTATGAGACACAAAAGGGTATTAATGATTAAAATATAATAATATCGAAAATACTAAAATTGAACCTTGTTAAATTTTGTAGATGGCCGCTAAAAATATTACCCAAACCGTCCGTAACCTATCACTAAAAACAATCCTTGACAAGGATCGTCTCAATCATAACACTTCATGGATTAATATCGAAACTTAAGAATCGTTTTCAAGTAAAAGATATCCTATGTGTTGAACGATCCTAATCCCGATGAACATCTTATGGAAGATAAGGATGCCTATAACGATTGAATAAGTATATCAAGAATACTACGCAAGCCTCATGCCTCATGTTAGGAATTATGATTCCCAATATTCAAAAGATTTTGAACATCATGAGCATACGACATGATTACCCAATTGTAGGAAATGTTCCTAAGGGTAGAACGCTTCGAAATGGTTCAAGCGCTTCATGCATGTCGAATGGAGGAAACCCAATCGGACTCATCTTATGTCTTTAAGATGAAAAGCCACATTGATCACCTCGAAAGGCTCAATATGGATAAAAGGGTTTTATTCATTCTAACGATCCATAAGGGTGGTAACTAGAAAGGGCATCACCCCGACACCAAAGCAAATGTTGAAAATGGAAACGGGTAATTCAAAGGGAAATAATTAGAAAGACTAAAGCGAAACCACCGAAACCAAAAGAGAAGAAGGCAAAGGTTGCCATGAACGATCCATGCTTTGAGTGTGGTGAGATAGGGCATTTAAATAGGAATTGTCCAACCTATCTGAAAGAGTTGAAAAACAAGAGGGATGCTAGGCAAACCTCAGGTACAATCTTAATGATACATATTGACCTTAATGATATTTCTTCTAACACATGGGTATTAGATACCGGATGTGGAACTCATGTTTGCAATTCGTTGCAATAGGTTCAAAAGAAATAAACATTACAAGAAAGGAGACTATGTTTTGAAACTTCCAAATGGTTTGGAAATTGTTTTAAAATGTCTTGAATGCTCCTAGTTTGACTAGGAACATTATTCAAGTTTCCCTTATAAGACAATATGGTTTTGACTTAAAGTTTGCAAACATTGACATTTATATCGATGAATGACATGTTTTACTTTAAACCTATGCCTTCAAATGGTATTTATGAATCGGTTCATAATAATACATCATTTGATAGTTTAATGTACCAATCAATCACCAAGAAACTCAAAATGGATTTGAGTAAGACCTATCCTTGGCATTATCGCCTTGGTCATATAAACAGATGTCGCATGTAAACACTTCGAAAGAATTGTCTTTTGGAAACAAATGAAATTGGTTCATTTGATACATGCGAATCTTATTTACAAAGTAAAATGACCAAGTAATCCCTTAGTGGGAAAGAGTAAAAGATTATTAGGTATCATACATTCGAATGTATGTGATCCTTTTAAGCCAATAACTAGGTATGGTGAAAGATACTTCATTAAGTTTACCAACAACTATAGTAGTTGTGGTTATATGTACTTGACACAAAGAAGAAGTTTTGAAACATTCAGAATCTTCAAAAAGTGAAGTACAAAATAAACTCTTTTAAAGTTCTTCGTTTCGATAGAGGAGGAGTCGAACTCTATTAGAAATGGTTTGATCTATGATGGCTAGGAGCGCATTATCTCTATCACTTTGGGGTTACGCTTTGCTCTCCGCGGCCCGTAAGGCCCCAACCAAGAAAGTGGATATGACACCTTTCGAAATATGGAATGGACGGGCTCCATTATTAATCATATTTAAAGGTATGGGTTGTGAAGCTTATGTTAAGCAATACACTCCAAAAAAAAATGGAAGTCCGATCCACTAAGTGTATCTTCGTAGGATATCCTAAAGATGGTATAGAATATTATTTCTACGATCCAACAGAGCAAAAGGTATTTGTTGCTCGAAAGGCTGAGTTCTTGGAAGCTAAGTTCCTTATGGAAGGAATTAGTAGAACAATGGAACTTGATGAGGATTAAGAACCACAAGCCAATACACGTTTGGTTGCTACTAGCACTCAACAAGAGGATTGTTGAAAAAGATCAAGTGGTTGATCATTACACACAAAACGTTCGCAGATCTGGTAGAATAAGTAGTCCACCTAAAAGATATGGATTTTTCATGGATGGATGCTACCTGGTAGATTCGGGTGAACCTACCACATACCATGATGCAATGTCAAAATCTGATTGTGACAAATGGCTTGAGGCTATGAACGTAGAGATGCAATCCATGTATGACAACCAAGTATGGGAATTGGTTGTACTACCTCTTAACTCCAAAGTAGTTGGAGATAAGTGGGTTTTCAGGAAGAAAATAGATATGCATGGTAACTTGGATACTTATAAAGCGAGACTTATAGCAAAAGGTTTCACTCAAACTCAAGGGGTTGATTATGATGAGACTTTTTCGCCTGTGGCGATGCTAAAGTCAATTAGGATATTATTTCCCATACCTGCATAATATGATTATGAGATTTGGAAAATGGATGTCAAAACGGCTTTCCTTAATAGATATCTTGAGGAAGATGTCTATATAGTTCAGCCTGAAGGTTTTGTCGGTCCAAAACATCCTAACAAAGTATGCAAGTTAAATAAATCAATCTATGGATTGAAACAAGCATCTAGAAGTTGGAATCACCGTTTTGATGAAGAGATTAGGGAATATGGATTCATCAAGAACGTCGATGAAGCTTGTGTGTATAAGAAGGCTAGTGGGAGCATCATCACTTTATTAGTATTATATGTTGATGACATTCTACTATTTGGAAATAACATTCCAACCATGGAAGGTGTGAAAGCCTGGCTTGGAAGTTGTTTTCTATTAAGGATTTTGGTGAAGTCGCCTATATTTTGGGAATAAAGATCGATAGGAATAGATCAAGGCTCTTGATAGGTTTAAACCAAAGTGCATACATTGACAAAGTCTTGAAAAGGTTCAAGATAGAGAACTCTATGAAAGGTTTGGTACCCATTCAAGAGGGGACAATATTGAATGCATTTCAATGTCCAAGCTCAAAAGATGAGCAAGAAAGAATGAAAGGAATCCCATATGTGTCTGCTATAGGATTCATTATGTATGTAATGATATGCACTAGACCGGACAAGTTATGCGCTTTAGGCATGACGAGAAAATACCAGCAAGTAACAGTCATTAGGTGACTGTTAAAATATATATTGAAATACCTTAGAAGGACTAAGGATATGTTTCTAATATATGGATCTGGTGAAAAGGAATTCGTTGTAAAGGGTTACATGGATACAAGTTTCCAAACTAATCGAGATGGTTCTCGATCACAATCAGGGTAGCATTGTCCACTACAGAATCAGAATACATCGCCGCTTCATTGATTGAGATAATTCACATGGATCTGCCACATGAATTATTGACGATCTAGGGGTAGTCCCTGCCATTAAGGCCCCAAGAGATCTTTTTGATAACGATGGTGTGATTGATCAAATCAAGGAACCTCGTGTACATCAAGAGACTAAACACATTAAGCGGAGTTTCAACTACATACGGGATGAAGTTGAAAAGGGAAAGACATGTATTCGCAAAGTTTACACTGATCAAAATATTGCGGATCCACTCACGAAGCTCCTTGAAAGGGCAAAGCATGAAGGGTCATACTTGTGCCTTAGGACTTCGATATTCTAGTGATTGGATTTGATCTATTTTGTATTTGGATATTGGAACAATTGTTAATATAACTCTTTATGGTATTTTGAGTTATGTTCCTTTTTAGCATGTTTAAATCCGTGAATAAGTTTCTTATCCTAAATGTCCGTAGTCGATCATACTTGTGGGAACAAATATGAATGTAAGACTATTATGAACTTGGATTGGTGGATATTCATTAGGTATGAATATAGAGCAAAGTATTGCTGCCAAAGTTCATAGATATTTGTGGGAGACAAATATTGGACTGACTCGCTCTCAAATATTACTGCATGGAATCATTTGTGATTGATCATAAGTAAATTTGAGTAAAGGAGAATATCATAGTATCCTGTGACGTGAGATACATATTGGGTCTTGATATTCACCAAGTATTATACCTTGACCTAGTTCTTAGCTGTTTGTAACAAGACAGTACACAAGGCTAAACTCAGGTGGTACAAGGTGATTGTGAGAGACGTATGTAGTCAAGATGGGACTTGTTCCTCTTATTCATTGAGAGTAAGATGTCTAAGGCCTGCTAAAGTTAAATCAACAGAGAGTGATCACTCTGTGTCTCTGGATTTGACATGACATCTGTAACGAAAGGATAAATGATAGATTCACCTAAATCATGTTCAAGTAAGGGACTTGAAAGGGATGATGTTATTGAATGGAAAATATAGTCACACGTATTGGGGGTAGTAAACCGTAGTTAGGCGTCATTTACTACTTGCATCAATCTTCTATGTATCTTGTGCAAGTGGGAGATTGTTGGACTCTATATGCCCAAGACACATATTAAATTGATGTGGCTAGTACGTTATGATCCAAGTCGAGTCATACCCAATAACAAGCTAGACAAACACTTATATTATTTATTTGTGATATGATCAAACAAATAAATATTAACACTTACAATATTTAGAAATTGGTGTTCTAAATAATTGCACTTGACAAACTAATAAATTATATGGATAATTTATTTTGAGAGAATATTTTGTCTTGTTATTTAATAGGTTAAATAACATAATAAAAGTTATATAAGTCTTATAACATTAGATGTTATAATTTTATAAAAGTTATAAATATATAAACCAAGACTTGAATTTTATAAAAGAAATATTTTTTTTATAAATAAGTGGGCCGCCCCCCCCCCCTCCCCCTTTTGTCTTACCAAGATGAGATCTTGATCCAATCACAATTCATGCTTTTGCATGTGTTAGAGAGGATGTGATTGGGTGGTCTAACCAAGACTTTTGGTCCAATGGGGTTTCATGCACTTGCATGTGTAAGTTGGCACATGATTGGTCATGGTGGGTGGGAATTCTCTCTCATGACTCTATAAATACTTGTATGACAAAAATGCAAGAAATGAACTTGCAAGAAATAGAGAAATAGCTCTCTAATTTTCAGTCATCATAAGTATCATTCAAGTGTTCGGTTTTGAATTTTAGTGTTGAAATCCTAGCTACAATCGTAGTGTTTGTTGGAAGGCTTGGGGTATACAAGCTTGAGGTCTTCTACACTTGAAGGCAACCGTTCAAGAAGCATCATTCGTTTCATTTCTCTTTACTCCTTGGAAGGTAGTATTCAAAACACTCTATGGTTGTGTTTTATTTTGATAGCATGCATGTTCGTATATGGATCTGGGATTGGGTTTTACATATAAAATGAGTTTTATATCTTGTAAGTAACATGTTTTAATTAATTATTTCCGCTGCGTTTTTATTTCATAAGGATGAAATTACTTTGATAAACATGAGAAATACCCAACAGTACCAAACCTGGCTTCACCAGAGCCGGTGCTTATTTCCCGCTATATTTGGGGATTGATTGGCGAAATCCGTGATATCGTTAAAGCTGCAAGACCTCGCACTATGGACGATGCTGTGGAATTAGCTAACACCCTAACTGACGGGCTAATACACACAAGAGAAGAAAACCGGAAAAGGGAAGTGGCCCAAAAAGATTACCCAGGGATTCCGTATGGGTAACCGTAGTAATTTCAAGAAAAAGGAAACTGGGCAATCTTTCACTGTTCCATTTTGCAATGCCTGTAAAAGAAAGCATTTTGGAAGATGCAAAGGGTATTGCAATTTTTGTAAAATCCTGGGGCATCAAGAGGAAGATTGCAGGAAGAAGAAATCCACAATCTGCTAAAACAGTGGTGAAGCTGGACATTTCAGGCCAGACTGCCCGAAACTGGTCAAACCAGCTGGTAACAAAGCCAAACCTGCAGAAGGAACTACCAAGAGAAACGCAAGAGCCTTCCAGTTGACTACTCAGGAAGTAGAGTTAATTCCTAACGTGATAGCTGGTACGTTCCTAGTTCATGACATTTATGAAAAAGTATTATTTGACTCTGGTGCAAACCAAAGTTTTATAAATACTTCATTCTGCCGAGCTCTTAACCTACCTTTAACCAACCTTAGGCAGATTTTTACAGTCGAAACGACAGATGGAAATTCTGTTAACATAAATAAGGTTTTGCGAGAAGAAAAGATAGAACTCTTAGGTCATAAATTTTCTACAAACCTGTTACCTATGAATTTAGCAGGATTCGATGTGGTATTAGGAATGGATTGGTTAGTAGCCAACCATGCTCGAATTCTTTGTGATAAGAATTCCAAAGAAATTCATACACCTACAGGAGAATTAGTGGTGATTACAGGAGATAAGCCACGAAAGCCACTGAAATTCATTTCAGTAATGAAGTTGGCCAGTTATTCAAGAAAATGAGAAGTAGTGTATATGATTTCGGTAATCATTAACACGAAAGGAAAAGGACTTAAAGAAATTCCAGTAGTCTCGAAATACCCGGATGTATTCCCAGAAGAGCTACCAGGATTACCACCCAATAGGGAAGTCGAATTTAGAATTCATCTAATTCCTAAAACTACACCGATAGCCAAGGCACCTTATCGGTTAGAACCCACCGAAATGCTAGAATTGAAAAAGCAGTTAGATGAATTACTAAGTAAAAGATTCATACAACCTAGTTCATCCCTATGGGGAGCTCCAGTGTTGTTTGTGAAAAAGAAAGATGGGTCAATGAGAATGTGTATCGATTATAGGGAATTAAATAAGGTTACAATTAAGAATCGATATCCATTACCTAGAATTGATGATCTTTTTGATCAATTGCAAGGAGCTAGATACTTTTCTAAGATCGACTTGCACTCCGGATACCATCAGTTAAACGTACAAGAAGAAGACATACCTAAAACTGCTTTCAGAACTAGGTATGGTCATTACGAGTTTACAGTCATGCCCTTCGGACTAACAAATGCTCCCGCAGCATTTATGGACATGATGAATAGAATCTGTAAACCGTACTTGGATAAATTTGTAATTGTCTTCATCGACGATATACTTATTTATTCCAAAAGTCAGGAAGAACACTGTCAGCACCTGCATGCACTCTTAACTTTGTTAAGAAAAGAGAAGTTTTACGCCAAATTCTCGAAGTGTGAATTTTGGCTACAGGAGGTGCAATTTTTAGGACACATGGTGAATCACGAAGGTATTCATGTAGATCCTTCCAAAATAGAAGCAATCACCAAATGGAAAGTCCCGCAATCAGCTATGGAAATTAGAAGTTTTCTAGGGTTAGCCGGATATTATAGGCGGTTTATTAAGGATTTTTCCAAAATAGCTGTACCATTAACTAAGCTAACCTGTAAATCAGTTAAGTTTGAATGGGGACCTAGGCAAGAATAAGCCTTTAAGACTTTGAAGCAAAAGCTAACAAACACTCCAATTCTAGCCTTGCCAGAAGGAACAGAGAATTTTGAAGTTTTCTGCGATGCTTCTAAGTTAGGATTTGGATGTGTGCTAATGCAACGCAAGAAAGTAATTGCGTATGCCTCACGACAATTGAAAAAGCACGAAGAAAACTATACGACTCATGACTTAGAGTTAGGAGCCATAATTTTTTCCCTTAAGATTTGGAGACACTATTTATATGGAAGTAAGTTTACTGTTTATAAAGATCATAAGAGCTTAAGATACATATTTGGGCAAAAAGAATTGAACATGAGACAAAGGCGATGGATGGAGATTCTGAGTGACTACGACTGTGATATTCAATATCATGAAGGAAAGGCAAATGTAGTTGCAGATGCCTTAAGTCGTAAGTATCATGAAAAGCAAAAGCGAGTTCGTGCTCTTAGATTAACTCTACAAATAGACTTAATGGAACAACTGAAGAATATCCAGGAAACAGCAATCAAGGATGATGCTGAAGGAATGAAAGGAAGAATAAAAGAATTGGAACAGGGAAGTGATGGAATCTGGAGATTCCATGAAAGAAGAATTTGGGTACCTAAGCAAGGAGAATTAAGAAATAAGATTTTAGAAGAAGCCCATAAATCTTGGTATACCATGCATCCTGGTAACAATAAAATGTACCAAGATTTAAGAAATAATTTCTGGTGGATAGGAATGAAAAAGGACATAGCTAGATATGTTTCTAAATGTCTTACTTGTTCACAAGTTAAGGCAGAACAACAAAAACCTTCAGGTCTACTACAACAATTAGAAATGCCTGTATGGAAATGGGAACTCATAACAATGGATTTTGTTACTAAGTTACCCAAAACCAGAAAAGGTAAGACGCGATTTGGGTAATTGTGGATCGATTACCAAATAAGCTCATTTCCTACCCATGAAAGAAACCTTTAGCATGGAAAGATTGGCAAAGTTGTATGTAGATGAAGTAGTATCTTTACATGGAGTTCCACTCTCCATTGTATCGGATAGAGATAGTCGTTTCACTTCCCATTTCTGGACAAGTTTCCAGGAAGCAATGGGAACCCAACTAAATTTAAGCACTGCATATCACCTGCAAACAAACGGACAAAGTGAAAGGACGATTCAAACCCTGGAGGACATGCTTAGGGCATGTGTAATAGATTTTGGTGGAAACTGGGAAGACCACCTACCCTTAATCGAATTCTCCTATAATAATAGTTATCATGCAAGCATAGAAGTTGCCCCATTCGAAGCACTATATGGACGAAAATGCAGAACTCCAGTTTGCTGGGCAGAGATAGGAGAAAATCAATTATCAGGTCCTGAAATTGTGCAAGAAACCACCGACAAGATTACTCAAATCAAGGAAAGACTGAAAATGGCTCGAGATCGTCAGAAGAGTTATGCAGACAATAGGCGTAAGCCGTTGGAATTTCAAGTTGGAGACAAGGTACTCTTGAAAGTTTCTCCTTGGAAAGGAGTAGTTCAGTTCAGTAAGAAAGGAAAGCTAAGTCCAAGGTACGTAGAACCATTCCTAATAATCCAACGAATAGGACCAGTTGCTTATCGTTTACAACTACCAGAAGAGCTAGTTGGGGTGCATGACGTGTTTCATATATCCAATCTCAAGAAATGTTTATCGGATATAGAGGTAAATGAAAAGTTGAAGTTTGTAGAGAAACCGCTTCAAATAGAAGACATAAAGGTCAAGTTTCTCAAGCACAAAAGACTGTTACTAGTCAAAGTCAAATGGGATTCAAAAAGAGGACCGAAGTATACTTGGGAGCTGGAATCTGAAATGAAACGAAAATATCCTCACTTATTCCAGTAAATCTCGAGGATGAGATTTTAAATAAGGTGGGGAGGATGTAAGGACCTTCAAAATTGTCCCAAAACGACCCATAAGTGAAAACTCGGACCCCCGAAACCCTAATCCATATGAAAAAATCAAGAAAATCATATTTTTGGTCCTCTCGCGGGCCGCGTAAAGCATAGGAGGGCCCTTACGCGGGCCGCGTCAACTCAACATTTGACCGGATAAGCATCCGGGCCACATGGCATCCACCTGGCAACCCTACTCGTGACCCAGCAAACCTACACGTAGACTAGACCCCCACGCGGGCCGCTTAAGGATCGGCTTAAGGCTTACGCGGGCCGCGTAAGACTCAAATTTCAACTATAAATAGAACTGATCATGGCCTGTTCACTGGTGTCGAAACCAAATCTCAAAAACGAAGTCTCACTGCTCAATTTCGAAATTTAAGATAGCTAGGCGCTGCTATGATAAAAACGAAGTCTCACTGCTCAATGTCCGATCGATTGAAACTATCCAATGGATGTTTAAGTGTTGCCCACATTAGGGCCATACTTTATCATTCGTCGTGAATTCGATGGATGTTTAAGTATTGCACTTTGTCATTCGTTGTGAGGGTTTTATCTCGTGAGTTATCGTAAATGCTGTATTAGTTACTGACCTAGTTTGTGTGCATTGTTATTTAAATTAGGTTACAAGGCTAATCAGTAGGCTAAACTCTGCCCGTTTAAATTTGCAATGTAATTCATTCTCTTTTATCAAAAGTATTTTACAATACTCCATTATTTTCAAAGGTTATAATTACAGGGATTAAGTCATGGTTATCTTGAATCACTGGCAAGTGGGGTATTGTGCACATTACTAAATTTCTCACGGTTAGGCTAATAAATCCTAACAGTGATAATCATCACTACTTGGGGAAAAAAAGACCCAATAGTGGTATGACCATCGTCACCAGGAGGTGACACGGCGCCAGATAAAAATAAGATAGAAGCCATTGTAATCGCTCTTATGCTGTAATTTATAACTATGTGTCGTTTTATCAAATTTGAGTGACTCGCCAGTATTTCCCCGCTGATAAAATATTTTCAAAACATGTTTCAGGTGACTACTGTGAACCAAGGAAAAGTGCTATGGAGCACTAACAAGCTTGAAGTAGTGGCTCAATTAAATAAATAAACATGTTTTGTAAATCAGGGAATTTCCTTGTGAAATTCCTCTATATTGTAAATTACGGGGTTTATCCAGAATTATGAAATAAAATAATCAGGCATTTCAAGTTTTAAAAGATCCTGTAAAATCTTCCACTGTCAACTTAAATAATAAATACCATGGGTTTCGTTAAGTGACACATATTCATTGAATCTAACGTTCAAGTTGCCTTTTTCATCATGATATCCAATAATGTCAACTTGCTTCGTTAAGTGTGGCAGGATAGAGCCAATTTCAGACAAGTGGGGTATTTCATTAGAATTCTGATAAACCACTTCATCAGAAATTCTGATGAACAAATCATCAGAAAAATCCTGATGATCAGAATCGTAAGAAACTGATGATATTTCATCAGAAATATCATCAGATCCATCAGAAATGACCTTCTCTGATAATCCAATTCAGCTCTTGATCAACTTGTGATTCTTTGAAGTCGATGCTGTGCATTTCAGTTGTCCTATCTGATCTTCTTTTTCTTGTTTGTGATCTTCAGGACTGTGATCTCTTCATAGATCCAGTTGATTGTGATTTTCTTCAATACTTACAAATAAAGTTTCCTAACAGTTTCCCCCTAAGTATTGTAAGAAAATGAACTATCTCTATATCTAACATAAACAATTTTCTTGAAAGAGAAATTTAAAAACAACCAAGTTCAGAAACATAGAACATAGTCAAACCAACCATAAATTAGACAAAAATAAAATATTGTTCAAAAACATAAATTTAATATCATCAATTCATTAATTGATCTTCACTCCACCGTTGTATTTGTATTTGTCTCCTGGTTTCAGCCTTTTCTTGTGATCAATTGCCTTTTGAGTTTCTTTGTACATTTCTTTGTACCATCCTCTTAACTCCATCCAGTTATTAATGCATTCTTCAATTGTTTTTCTCAGTTGTTCATTGTTCTTTCCCTTCTTCTTGAGCTGCTCTTGTTTTTCATTCATGCAGTTCCTTATATATTTCAGAGTTTGATTGGAGTACCTGCATATTTCACTGATTCTGAACAGAGCTTTCTCTTCAATAGCATCTTTGAAGACTACACACATTTCTGGTTTATCAAAGATTGCTCCAGTTCTCACAAGTTTGGAAGTGATCTCAGCTGGAATTCTGGTGTTGGGAGGAGGTATTAATACCTTGTTGCTGTACTAAAAAATGATACATAGATCAAAGTCTGGCAGTGCAGCCCTTTTGTATAGCTTTGCTCCTGCACTTTTGAGGATTTCAAGGTCTCTTCTGACCACAGCTGAATTACCTTTCATTTCATCAATGATATTCTTCATTTTGACTATTCCCATTGGGTGAATATCATCAGCCAAATTTGCATCAGTGACCTTTTGTTCACTGTTATCTTTTCTGATCAGGGTATACTTGTTTTGTGCTTCATAACCTAAGATACCTCCTTCAGTGGTCAAAGTATCAATTCTTTCAATTGATACTATTGGATTGGTCATGTGCTTGTGTAGAATTACCCAACCTCCATTGTTTCTGTGACACCCATGACGAAACCAGGTACATCCTAAACGGTCCAAAACTATATAGCACACTTAACACTTTAATCATGCGAAAACCCTAAAAACATGTGTGATTTATATGCTTGATTAACTGCTATCTGTTATGTCTCGGAGGCATATGAGAACACGTTATGAATGACATGACAATAATAAGGAACCATGATGTGAAATTGGTATCCTTAGACTTTAAACACGTGTTAAACTGGAGCTTTCCGTTTAACAGCGCATTAAACCTTTGACGTTGATTATTAGGTTATCAGTAGCATTATTTAAGATTTCGAGTTCCAGGAACATCTTAATTTTGTACCATAGACTATGACATAAGGTTTGAAGTCAATATGAGATTGGGCACGCAAAACGAAGCAGCTTCCCGGTTAGGGAAACGCTCTCGTTTCAGGAATAACATAAGGCAATCAAACGTGCAAGGAATGATCGATCAAGCTTAAAAACAATTAAACCATCCTAATACGAGTCTTTTAAAACCGAGTTTTTTTTACACTAATTACGCGCAAATCAGAGTCCGTCACGCAAATCGTGAACGCACCCGGGACCCGTAAACGAACCTAGACACTCACCGAAGGATAAACCTTATCTTTTGTCACAGTTTTTTTAGGCTTGAGGTGGCCTATGGGGCCTACCCCAAACCGCCACCATCCCCCCCCCCCATTATATATATCTTGTTTTTTTTCATTTTCCTTTAATCCTTATACCAAAACACTTCAAAAATTCTGTTCTTCTTTCAAAAACCCAGCTGAATTATCGAGCACAAGTCACAATTCAAAGGTAGCAACTTTATTTTTATGGTTTTAAGTCTAAATTTTTTATTTAACATAGTATAGAACATGAACAACCATTTTTAATCCATGAAATTTTGAGTTTTAAACAAGTTTACGGGCTGAATATGAATACCATATGAATACCCTGGTGTTATATGATAGCCATGCTTATAAATCATTGGGTTTTGATACCCTAATCAACACTTATTCGACAAAAATTGCTTGACTAGTCGATTAACCGAAAAATATTGAAATAAAGCTTGATTGATCTGAGTTCTCGCATATTTGGATTGTACTTGATGTGTAGGTACTGAACATAGTCAATATACACTTCTGGACTCAAGAGAAATACTCGGACTCGAAGAAATCGCTAGGTATATCACCCGAAACTCGAAACGAGAATAGGCAGAATATTGTTTTAGCTATAACTTGGTCCGTGATACTTGGATAAATCTGAAATTTGGTGTGGTGATGAAGGGTAGTGTCAGGAAGTTCCACGTAAAATTTTAGAATTTTTTGGAATTTTCTAAAATTTTTGGTGAAATTTTGACTGTTTTATCAAAAGAATTTTGAAAAAAAATACCAAATGAATTCAATAAATCACCAAATTTTACAGAGACATTAACGAACATATGAGGGATATTCTGGAGAAATTCGGTTAAAAAAATCCGCGTTTTCGCGAGTTTTCGGTAGCCGGAAACGCACCGAAACAAAATCGGAAAAATCATAAAATTTTTGGGGATGTTTCTGGGAACATAAGGCGTGTTCAGGAAATTTTTGGGAATTTTTGAATCATTGATGGTAATTAATGATAATTATGTGGTTAAATATAGTTTTATAAATAATTTATTTACACAAGTAAAACACCAAACTAAATTCCCAGGAATTTTTCCATATTCTACAAATTTTTAATGAGTTATATAAAAATTTACAGCAGTTTATTCAAATTCTAGATAAAAGGGAAATTTTCTTTTGATTAAAAATAAGTTACTTAAATCAATTTCTGCAAGTTTACCGTGTAACGAACCTGCCAAAACTGGGAACTGACCCAACCCGACAAATACTATAATTGAAACACGGGGAGTATTCCGAGAGATTCCAGGGTGGATTGGACACTCGGGGTGTGTCCAATACCAGTTCGGGAAATCCCCGACGGTGGAAACGGAAACTCAAAATTGGGCAACCTGGACTCCCCAAACACCCAAACTCCCTTAATGAAGAGTTAATCATTCTTAAATAACAACGTGTTGGCACTATTGGTATTCCCGTACCATTATCTGAACACGTTAAACTACTGACATTGGCTGACACGCGAACCGGTGCCCGGAAGCCAAACTGAAAACTAGTACTACCCTGACCTCCATTTCCATACCAGTATCTTATAGACTCAATCCGGAGTGAAAACTCCTGACCAAGTCCAAGTTATAACCACTACCAACTTAGATGCTGATTTGAGTCCTTACTTGCATGTGTGCTATTAAAGCTGAATTTCGTTGCTTATACTATCTTTAGCTGAGACTACTATTTTCACTGTGAGTTCCCTTCCCCCACTTTTAAACTGTTTTCCTGTTTTCTGGGGTGAAATGCATGTTACAAACTGTGTTAATTGCTCAAACTATATGATGTGAATTATCTAACACACGATATTAGCCCCGATACAAGTGATTAACGTAAGCCGTGGGCCGTGGATAGTACTATTGGTTTGACAAACCCAGACCACGCCCGACAGAATGTCGGCAACAAGGTCTGTACGCATCCGTAACCAGGTTATGTTGTAAAACATAACTACCCGAGGGCATTGAAATTCATGAGTTGCAGGTGGTGTGAGTACGTGTCTGTGTGACACGGTACGATTAAAACAGTCTAGGTTTCACTTGTGACACTCGTGTAATTCCATCTATGAACTGTAATATGTGCAATTAAACATGTTGATACATTTTGAAACGAAACAACTAAACCAGTGGAACTCACTAGCAGCGTGTAGCTGATCTTTTTAAAAACTATCATGCATTTCAGGTAAAATGAAACAGGAGTGAACCTATGCGTTTGGAAGGATCTAGTAAGCGGACGTAGCATAATAAAAGCTTTAATGGCTTGTAGTACCGCTCTTAGCATATGGTTTGTAATGTGATAGTTTGAGTACGTTGTAATCGATGCTCTTGTTTTATGTAATGTTTTAAAGTATGAAGAGTACCATGTGTCTGCTGCACCCCGCTATTGTCTTCCGCTGCGAGTCGGGGTGTGACAGAAGATGGTATCAGACCCATCGGTTATAGCGAATTAGGTATCCCTAGGAGAACCTAGACTATAATCCTAAGTTAACTCCTCAACCTGAGAAACTCTAGAGTCGGAGTGGCGCGGCTAATACCGGGGTGGTCTTGTTGGGCAAATAAATTATTGTGGTCCGGAACACAATAATTTATCTTCTGGTACTTGGGCATTCCGAAAACGTCACGGAAGAGAGAAGAGAGAATTGAGATGCCATGCTAACTTAACAATGGTGGAAAATTTTTCAAAACTAAAATTAAAGTTGTGTGCAATACGTGCTTATGTGTACCTCTGTGGATTGTTTATTTTCGGTTATGTCAGTCTTTAGAAGCGGTGTTAGAGGTTGTTTTCCTTTACAGGTGCTATGTCGAGTCATTCGAGTCGCCAGACGACTTCTCATATGGAGACTGATCCTGAGGAGGATCCACAGATACCTTTGTTGCCCCAGAGCTACTCGCCGGATGAGTCCGGGTACTGTTGTGCTGCTTATCCCCCTAGACCCCCTACTAGGCATGTAGGGGTGGCCTCGAGCGCCTACCGTTCATCATCTCACCACCTGACTTGCTCCTCGGAGCATAGTGGTACCCCGGATGTCGTTATCCCAGTAGGACCTAGTCATAGGAGCCCTACTCCCGCCACGAGGCACTGGGAGTGGGAGCCGGTATCCCCTAGGTTACCTACACCTGAGACTCCCCCCGACCCTTATACCCCTTTTACTCTTAGTACTTACACTCCCTCCTCACCTAGTTTCCAGGAGGAACCTCTTGTTCGCTTCCGCCAGACGGCTCGTCGGAGGGTACCTGTCCCCGGTCCTGTCTTTACCTCACCTATTCCCCTTGTTCGTTTGACACCCACACCCATAGGGACCCAGCAGCACTTTACTGCTCGTTTTCTTACCCACCTAGGGAGGACCCTTACCTTTATCACACTTACGAGCATGGTGGCCCTTCCCAGCCAGTTAGGGAGCCTTCCCCACCTGTTTGGGGCAGACCAGCTCCTCTTTAGGAGGTGCCTGCTCCCATCACTGAGAGCAGCCTGATGGGATTCCTGTTTGAGCAGATTTCGTTGTTGAGGATGGCATGTGATGAGGACGAGCAGCAGCGGAGGACTATGGGAGATTACTTGAGCATCTTGCAGCAGGCGATCATTGCCTTACAGCAGGGTATGGGATACATTCAGCATGAGCAGGGTCATTTTCGAGCTTTAGTGTATGGATGTGTTGGCGCTATGGTAGGTTTGGTAGCAGGTTTTGCAGGGTTGACGTGTTGGATGTGGCGTTCCTAGTATGGTTTTCTTTCTAGTATAGATATAGATGATGTACCTTTTGTACATCCCACCAAGCACTGGGCTATGCCTATGTCGAGGTAGGGATGTAGCCGTAGTATTTTCAAATTTCGTAGTTGTTGGCATGTTTTATGAAGCATGTATGTCACTTTAGTGACCAGTTTGACCGCACATTTAAGCACTGACCCTTTTGGGTTAAGTCTATGTGCAAATTTTGACGATCGTATGACGCTGATATTATATATATACATGACGATGTTTTTGACTGTATGTGTTGTGGATCTATGGATCTGATGAGATTATGTGATGAGTAATGAAATTGTGTGGTAGGTAATAACTGAAAACGTGATAAGTGATGATTACCTATGTGAAATTAATACATACCTATCTATTGTTTATAATAGAATGGCCCCGAAACGTGTACCTCAAATGACAGCGGCAGAAATTGATCAACTGATACCACAACAACTCCAAGCCGTTATCCCCACTATCGTTGAACAGGTTAACGCCGGCGTCAATGTGAACCCGCCACCAGGGGCGGTAGGTCAGAACGATAACCAAATCAATGTTAGGCCAGTTTGCACGTATAAACACTTTTTGGAGTGCAAACCAATGGAGTTTAATGGAACTGAAGGACCGAACAGGTTGGTGAAATGGATCGAAAAGTCGGAATCCGTCCTTAACATAAGTAATTGTCCGGATAACTCTGCGGTAAAGTATACAACTTGTACTTTTACCAACCACGCTTTGAACTGGTGGAATGCTATTGTGCAATCTCGTGGGCAGGAGGCGATTAATGCTATAACTTGGGATGATATGAAGATACTGATGAGAGAAAGGTTCTACCCAATCCACGAAATTCAGAAACTCGAGCATGAGTTTTGGAACCAGCAGATGCAAGGTGCGGATCATGCTGGCTACACCAATCGTTTTAATGAACTGGCATGCATACTTCCAGATATGGTTCGACCAGAGTCCAAGAGGATCCAAAGGTATATCTGGGGACTGGCCCCGGAAGTAAGGAGTATCATTAATTCGGTGGAGTACCTGACCATGCATGCAGTGGTAGCTAGGTCAGGCACGGTTACATACGACATGGTTAGACGCAAGATTCTTACAATGCCGGGAGAGTCGGCAGGAATTAAGCGAGAGGCCCTGGAAAGTAGTCGAGCGGGGGCAGCCATACCAAAGAGGGGGAGAGCCACTAATCAAAACTACTCCATAACCACATCAACAGGAAACTTGGGTGGCTATAAAGGAACGGCCCCAAAGTGCAACAAGTGCGCTTTTCATCACGTGGGTGCGTGCCGAGCAGTGAAATGCTCAAGATGTCATAGAGCTGGGCATTATGCCCAAAATTGTAGAGCACCCATGGAACCGAATCCCAACGCAACTCGTTTTCAACCTCCAAGGCCTTAACCTCTACAACAGTGACCCCAACAACCGGCGCAACAAATTACCTATCCCTGTGCGTGCTATGGATGTGGCAGCACGGACCACTTCCAAAAAACTGCCCAAAGCTTGCTCAGCAGACAGTAGGAAAGAATACGCAGGGCCAAGCTTCCACCTAAAATGCAGCGCGAAGTCGTGCCTTTCTACTTGGGTCTGGTGACGCACGCCAGGATCCAAATGTGGTCTCAGGTACGTTCCTCGTTTCCGATCAGTTTGCTTCAGTATTATTTGATACGGGCGCGGATAGGAGTTATGTTTCTACTACATTTTTGCCATTGTTGAATATGCCGGCTATTGAATTAACAAGTCCTTACCACATAGAACTTGCTAACGGTAGACCTATAACTAGTCACCAAATTATTCGTGATTGTCCTTTAATTCTTAACGACCGCAAATTCCTATTTGACTTACTACCGGTAGAGCTCGGAAGTTTCGATATAGTAGTGGGAATGGACTGGTTGTCCAAGTACAAGGCAGAGATTATATTTGAGCAGAAGATTGTTAGGATCCCTTTTCCTAATGATGAAGTTATTATGGTACAGGGAGAGACGTCTGGTACCATATTAAACCTGATATCCCACCTTAAAATGTTGAAGTGTATACGTCAAGGATGTGATGTGTTATTAGCAAGTGTAATGATGCCTGAACCAGAAGAGCAACGTATTAAGGATATCCCAGTAGTGTGTCATTACCCAGATGTGTTTTTCGATGAATTGCCTGGATTGCCACCCAGTCGGCAAGTCGAGTTCCGTATCGACTTAATACCGGGAGCCGCTCCAATTGCAAAAGCACCTTACCATTTAGCACCGTCAGAGATTCAACAACTATCTTCTCAATTACAAGAACTGCTAGACCGAGGTTTTATACGTCCCAGTTATTCACCTTGGGGAGCACCAGTGTTATTTGTGAAGAAAAAGGATGGAAGCTTTCGGATGTGTATGGACTACCGGGAGCAGGTTACCATAAAGAATCGATATCCTCTTCCGCGAATCGATGATTTATTTGATCAGTTGCAGAGAGCCTGTTACTTTTCCAAAATCGATCTTAGATCCGGTTATCATCAAGTGAAAGTTCAAGAGAAAGATATCCCTAAAACAGCCTTTCGAACTCGGTACGATCACTATGAGTTCCTGGTTATGCCCTTTGGGTTAACCAACGCGCCCGCGGTATTTATGGACCTCATGAACCGAGTTTGTAAACCATTTCTAGATAAATTTGTCATAGTCTTTATTGAGGATATTTTGATCTACTCCAAGAATAAAAAGGAACATGAGCACCATCTACAAGCCATACTAGAGATATTAAGGAAAGAGAAGTTGTACGCCAAGCTTTCAAAGTGTGACTTTTGGTTACAAGCGGTACAATTTTTAGGACATGTGGCAGATCGACAAGGGATTCATGTTGACCCTAGTAAGATCGAAGCTATTAAGAATTGGCAAGCCCCTAAGTCTCCGAAACAGATACGCCAATTCTTGGTATTGGCTGGATATTACCGTCGCTTTATTGAAAACTTTTCCAGCATTGCTCAATCCTTAACTGCCTTGACCCAGAAAGATCGAAAGTACGAATGGGGCGAAGAACAAGAAACAGCCTTTCAGCTGTTAAAACAAAAGTTATGTGACGCTCCAATCCTGTCGTTACCCGAAGGCAACGATGATTTCGTCGTATATTGTGACGCATCTCGGCAAGGACTCGGATGTGTCCTAATGCAAAGAAACAAGGTCATTGCTTACGCGTCTAGACAACTAAAAGTACATGAAAAGAATCACATGACGCATGATTTAGAGCTGGGCGCAGTGATTTTTGCACTTAAGATCTGGAGGCATTACTTGTACGGCACGAAATGTACAATTTATACAGATCACAAGAGCCTCCAACATATTTTCGATCAAAAGGAGCTAAACTTGAGGTAACGCAGATGGGTGGAGCTATTGAACGATTACGACTGTGAAATAAAATACCATCCAGGTAAGGCTAACATAGTAGCCGATGCCTTGAGTAGAAAAGACAGAGTAAAGCCACTCAGAGTGCGAGCTCTTGGAATGGTTTTGCAAACCAGTCTTAAAGAACAGATTCGTAAGGCTCAAATGGAAGCGTTGGAGGAAGGCCAACTAAATAGCGAAAACTTACACGGAAATGAAAGGAAATTTGTAAAGAAACCGGATGAAGTCTTGTATTACAAAAATAGGGTATGGATTCCTACTCTCCATGACCTACATCAATTGGTTATGGATGAGGCTCATAAATCTAAGTACTCCATTCACCCTGGTACATACAAGATGTACCACGATCTTAAGGAATATTATTTGTGGCCATGTATGAAAAAGGACGTAGAAGAGTACGTGAGCAAATGCTTGACTTGTGCCCGGGTTAAGGCAGAATATCAGAAACCCTCGGGAATGTTATAGCAACCCGAAATACCGCAATGGAAATGGGAGCAAATCACGATGGATTTCGTGACCGATCTTCCAAAAACACCCCGAGGTCATGATGCGATTTGGGTAGTAGTGGATAGACTAACCAAATCGGCGCACTTTATTCCGATTCGTACTACCTACAACACCGAGAAGTTGGCCGAGATTTACACGAATGAAATTGTGGCTAGACACGGGGTACCAGTTGCAATCATTTCAGACCATGGTAGTCATTTCACTTCCCACTATTGGCAACAGTTACAAGAAACTTTGGGGTCTAGAATAGACCTGAGTACGACTTACCATCCCCAAACCGACGGCCAATCAGAACGAACTATCCAGACATTAGAGGATCTGCTTCATGCTTGCACCCTAGACTTTGGAGGAAGTTGGGATAAGCACCTTCCTCTCATTGAATTCTCTTACAATAACAGCTATTATAGTAGCATACAAGCGGCACCATATGAAGCACTATATGGCCGGAAATGCATATCGCCACTTTGTTGGGCGGAAGTGGGCGACACTCAACTCGCGGGGTCAGAACTAATTCAAGAGACGACAGATAAGGTGCATAAGATCCAAAGTAGACTGAAAGCGGCCAGAGATAGGCAGAAAAGTTACGCCGATGTTCACAGGAAACCGTTGGCACTTGAAGTAGGTGACAAAGTACTGTTAAAAGTGTCACCGTGGAAAGGAGTGATCAGGTTTGGCAAGACAGGAAAGTTGGCTCGGAGATACATTAGACCGTATGAAATTATTGCTAAGGTTGGATCTGTAGCGTACCGACTGAAATTACCTGATGAACTGAGCACAATTCACGATGTCTTCCACGTATCCAACTTAAAGAAATGTCTCACGGATGAAGCAGCTATTATCCCGTTAGAAGATGTGCACATTGATGATAAACTCCACTTTGTGGAGGAACCGGTAGAAATAGTAGACGGGAAGACCAAACAACTACGTTACAACAAAATCTCGCTAGTGAAAGTCCGGTGGAACTCAAAGCAAGGACCTGAGTATACCTGGGAACGGAAGGATGAATTCCGTTGGAAATACCCACATTTTTCCCTAACAAGACGAATTGAATTTCGGGGACAAAATTTCTAAACCAGGGGAGACTGTGACACCCAGGACGAAACCAGGTACATCCTAAACGGTCCAAAACTATATAGCACACTTAACACTTTAATCGCGCGAAAACCCTAAAAACATGTTATGAATGAATGACATGACAATAATAAGGAACCATGATGTGAAATTGGTATCCTTAGACTTTAAACACGTGTTAAACTGGAGCTTTCTGTTTAACAGCGCATTAAACCTTTGACGTTGATTATTAGGTTATCAGTAGCATTATTTAAGATTTCGAGTTCCAGGAACATCTTAATTTTGTACCATAGAGTGTGACATAAGGTTTGAAGCCAATTTGAGATTGGGCACGCAAAATGAAGCAGCTTCCCGGTTAGGGAAATGCTCTCGTTTCAGGAATAACATAAGGCAATCAAACGTGCAAGGAACGATCAATCAAGCTTAAAAACATTTAAACCATCCTAATACGAATCTTTTATGATTAAAACGTAACTGGGTTCGGATTTCAAGACAGCTAGTCATGATTTTTAAAACCGAGTTTTTTGACACTAATTACGCGTAAATCGGAGTCCGTCACGCAAATCGAGAATGCACCCGGGACCCGTAAATGAACCTAGACACTCACCGAAGGATAAACCTTATCTTTTGTCACATTTTTTTTAGGCTTGAGGTGGCCTAGGGGGGCCTACCCCAAACCGCCACCATCCCCCCCCATTATATATATCTTGTTTTTTTTCATTTTCCTTTAATCCTTATACCAAAACACTTCAAAAAATCTGGTCTTCTTTTAAAAACCCAGCTGAGTCATCGAGCACAAGTCACAATTCAAAGGTAGCAACTTTATTTTTATGGTTTTAAGTCTAAATTCTTGATTTAACATAGTATAGAACATGAACAACCATTTTTAATCCATGAAATTTTGAGTTTTAAACAAGTTTATGGGCTGAATATGAATACTATATGAATACCCTGGTGTTATATGGAAGCCATGCTTATAAATCTTTGGGTTTTGATACCCTAATCAACACCTATTCGACAGAAATTGCTTAACTAGTCGATTAACCGAAAAATATTGAAATAAAGCTTGATTGATCTGAGTTCTAGCATATTTGGATTGTACTTGATGTGTAGGTACTGAACATAGTCAATATACACTTCTGGACTCAAGAGAAATACTCGGACTCGAAGAAATCGCTAGGTATATCACCTGAAACTCGAAACTAGCATAGGCAGAATATTATTTTTGCTATAACTTGGTCCGTGATACTTGGATTGATCTGAAATTTTTTGTGGTGATGAAGAGTAGGGTAAGGAATTTCCACGTAAAATTTTAGAATTTTTGAAAGTTTCTAAGATTTTTTGTGAAATTTTGACTGTTTTATAAAAAGAATTTTGTAAAAAATACCAAATTAATTCAATAAATCACAAAATTTTACAGAGATACTAAGGAAAATATGGGGGATGTTCTGGGAAAATTCTACGTCTATTGGTTGAGTTTTGATTTGGGTTAAAAATCCGCGTTTTCGCGAGTTTTCGGTAGCCGGAAACACACCGAAACGAAATCAGAAAAATTTTAAAATTTTTGGGGATGTTTCTGGGAACATAAGGCGTGTCCAGGAAATTTTTGGAATTTTTGAATCATTGATGGTAATTAATGATAATTATATGGTTAAATATAGTTTTATAAATAATTTATTTAGACAAGTAAAATGCCAAACTAAATTCCCAGGAATTTTTGCATATTCTACAGATTTTTAATGGGTTATATAAAAATTTACAGAAGTTTTTTCAAATTCTAGATAAAAGGGAAATTTTCTTTTGATTAAAAATAAGTTATTTAAATCAATTTCGGCAAGTTTACCGTGTAACGAACCTGCCGGAACTGGGAACTGACCAAACCCGAAAAATACTATAATTGAAACATGGCAGTATTCCAGGAGATTCCAGGGTGGATTGGACACTCGGGGTGTGTCCAATACCAGTTCGGGAAATCCCCGACGGTGGAAACGGAAACTCAAAATTGGGCAACCTGAACTCCCCAAACACCCAAACTCCCTTAATGAAAAGTTAATGTAACACCTGTGTCATTTCAACCATCAAACAAATGCCACACCAATGAAATATTGTATTTCATACTTTGGACTTGAATAAATATGTGTATCGTTTACACATATCAATTCTCGTTCGATTTCAAACTCTATATCGCTTTCTGGAAGGTTATACGCGCACTAATGCGTAAATATAACCAGTTTAATGCAACAAACACTCCGGAATAGTGAAATAGGCTTAACATACCTTAAATAACCTTTACATAACTTAGATATAAGTTTTGGAAGGTTTGGTGTGGTGAAATCAAAGTTTAATCGCTTACAAGGACTAAAGTTGACAAACTGCGAAAGTATGCCAATTTGAACTGTAACAGACATTTCGGAACATGACCATAAGTTAAACATACCATAAATATCCTTTACATAGCTTAGAAATAGGCTTTGAGGGGTTCGGTATGCTAAAATAAACTTTTGGGTCATTCAGGGACTAAAAGTGTCAAAAAGTGCACAAGTTTGCATTTTCGCGCATAACTTACGTTCTGAATACATCTGGACATCCAAAAATTTATGTAAGCATGACTATATTATGCTTTAGTGTTTGGCTTGTCAAAATTCCATTTGTCGCGTCTTTTGGATCGTTTTTCGCGCTTATGCGCATTCCGTCGTAATTAAGCGAACATCGCGTTCGTACGACCAAACGAACCATCACCCGACATATTTTTGAGCATGTTTCATGTCCACAATGTTTAGGCATCATTTTAGGGCCTTAAAGTTGGCTTTACGGGCCTTAGAAGTGCCGGAAATGGGCTTAAACACATGCAGGGACTGAAACTGTCATTTCTGAAACATGTGGGCTGATCAGACATCCCAGGCGGCCCGCATTGTATTTCTCTGATCCTGAAGCGGGCCGCGTCCGCATATCAGATCAGATTCAATGTTTTTAACAACAAGTTGCAGCTGTTCTATCCTCAACCACATGTTCTAAATTGCTTAGTCATCAGATAAGGATGGATTTTTAGTACCATAAGGTTCCGACACATGTACGGATGGGATTAAGGCACGATATTCGACAAACGATCCTAACGGTGGACCTTTTACTATAAATACCCCATGCCTTTCATTGTTAAAACCACTAGGATCTTGATCTTAGGAACTCTAAGTTGAAACCATTGTTTCATACCTGAGATTCTTGGGTCAAGATTAGCATTCGGGGACCCTTCGTAAGTATTCTTTCGTTCATTTATTGCTTTTCGAGTCTTTCGAGTCTGAAAGTCAAACTTTGTTTGACTTTCTACATTGACCAGTTAGGGTCAATGCGAAGTTCGTTTGAACTTCGCAACGTGATTGTAATCACGTTGGTTATAGTCCCTTGGGACTATGCCCACTGATTACCACGTTGTCTAGGGTCGTAGGGTAAGCGATCTAATAAATCGCTTATACCTCGAACCCGACCCATTTGGTCGATCATTAGGATCCGACCAAACACATAAGGTGACCATAGTAGGTAGGGAATAACCTTCCGAGGTTATACCCTATGGTCACATCGTTTAAGTAGTTGTATGATAGGTAGTTTATATGCCTTAGGTAAATTACCAGAATACCCTTTTCATGTATAATTGGTAATTAAGCATATGTAACCTAAACCTTTGTCACATAACTGATTATGTAACATGTTTAGGCATATAACACTTATCATAGGACTAGTTAGGCGGTCCGAACGCGTTTCACGCGAACGACGTGTTAAAGTAGCATAAGCTACCTAAACGGGTCGTATTGGGTCGAAAGCACTTAGGTTAAGTTTCATTTAGTATGTAGGCTTTGTTAAACCAAATGACATGAGTCTCTACACTCGTTTGGTTTACAAACCCTAATGCTACCCGATCTTCCGATCTAGGTCCGGTTATTAACATAGTTACCTATATTAGGTGCCGTTTGATATCCGCGATCTCTAGCATTGTTTGGTTGTTACTCAAGGACTTCTGAGAAATCTCAAGTGAGTACATAGACCCCTCTTTTACTGTTTTCCAAACTGTTTTGGGGTGGAACACATGTGCCTACTTGTTACTTTCATGATTTCCTGTTTTCACATCATATACTTCTTATGTTCATTAGTACATTATAGTACATGATTTCATTACATTTCATGCTAGGTGTGCCCATTGTGTGCATTACTTAGTACATCGTTCTACATTACATTTCATACTACGTATGTCCATTATGTGCATACTTAGTACATTGTTTTACATTGCTTTTCTGTTGCATATGCTTATCCAGCATATGAACACATTATACTACATATTGAACCGTTGTAAACATTTGACTATGTGAACCGTTGAAATCATTTGACTATGTGATCCGTTGATATCTGTGAACCGTTTGTATCTGTGAACCGTTTGTATCTGTGAACCGTTTGTATCTGTGAACCGTTTGCATCTGTGAACCGTTTGTATCTGTGAACCGTGTGAACCGTATTTGACTATACATGAACATTTCTACACTTGTTAAACATTTCATCTTGATAGTTTGGTTTGAGTAAGTGATTAAGTAACGAGGCGTGTGTAATATGATACAAGCATGGTGGATACGCCGCTGGTACTTCCTATATATAAGTGTTTGTATGGTATTACATGTTGTAGCGTTATTTGAATCATTTCAGTTTGAGACATAGAACATTTTATACAAATAACATACTTTTCACAAGACATTGTTTTACAAACAACTTATTTTATACAAACTCATCTTACATGGTTATTTATTTAACCATACATTATTCACTTATTTAAACATATCATCTGAACTCATTGTTTTTCAAATGATTTACAAGACAAAGCAAATTACAAGGTTCATGACTAAACATTTTCTCAAACATAAGCCGTGAAACCTATTTTCACAAAACCTATGTATCTCACAGGCATTTTTATGCTGACGTACCTATTTTCACATGTGTTTTTCAGGAACTGTTGCATAAGATGATCAAGATACACATAGGCAGATTTGGGCTTTAGTGACAATAAAAGATGCAAGACTAGTTAATTATGTTGTATTTCTTTGTTTGTTAAGACATTGTAACACTTTTAATCAATAAAACGAAACTTCAATTGCCATGGATTTGAAACAATTAATTCTGTTACAACACTCCCCGATGTTTCCGCCACGTTTTGTATGTTCTACGTGGTCGGGGTGTGACAGAAAAGATGGTATCAGAGCCAATGGTTATAGGGAATTAGGTTATTAGTAATGCTTTGACCTAGTCTATAACCTTCTTAGGACCCTAACGCGAGTTTACTTGCGTTTAGTCATAAAACAATACCGTCACCTATCCTTAGGCGACTACCACAACAAGAACATAAATTTCAAAACCGCTTTGAAAACTAATCATCTGTTCTAGGATGATTTATTACAAGGTTTTGAACCCTCTATTGTAAGGTTTTGAACCCTCTGTTATATGGTTTTGAACCCTTTTGAATTTTCAAAATCTCGTCAAGGTTTTGGGTTTTAAATAATGTGAACACGTGCAAACTGGAAGGGTGAATGCCTGTATCCTGGGTTTTCTGTCTAGGCAAGCACTTCGTATACATCTCATCAGACGCGAGACCAGTTGTGCTTACCTGGGAATTCTTGGGATGAGTGTTCACTTATAGGCGAGCATGTCTTCGCGATACATTATTTTTGACCTATCTACTTTGATTAATCACCGAGGTTGTTTGTTGCTTTGTAGTAACAAACAAATGACCACTATCCTTGCTTTCATCAGATTTGTTTCATCTCATTCTTTTCGTCTAAATCTCTCACTCGTTTCTTTTCATGTTTCCTCTTTTAGAATGCCTCCTCGACGCGAGAACCAGATAGCAACTGCCGAACTGGCAGAAATTATTGCACAGCAAATGGCTGCTCAATTCCCAATCCTCTTTGCTCAATGGAATCAAGCCAACAACAACAACAATGGTCCATGCAATTTCAAGAGTTTTAACTCGGCGAAACCACTCAAGTTTAGTGGTTCTGAGGGAGTGACTGGGCTTCTTCAATGGTTCGAGAGCATTGAGAATACTTTCCGCCACGTGCAGTGTCCTGACAATCGCAAGGTCGAGTTTGCTTCGAGTGTGTTCCAGAAGAGAGCCCTTACATGGTGGAACGGGGTTATGAGAGATCGTGGTGCAGAAGTTGCTCTAGCACAGACATGGGCTGAACTTAGGGCCCTTATGATGAAGGAATTCTGTCCTCGACACGAGATCAGGGCTTTGGAAAGGGAATTCGACAATCTGGAGCAAGACAGCGGTGAGCATCGAGCCTACACGGACCGTTATGAGGAGTTAAGTCTATTATGCCCAAACATGGTCACGCCTTTGGATAAGGCAATCGAAAAGTACATTGATGGCCTCCCTGATTCAATACAAGACATTTTGACTGGTAGCAACCCTACTACAGTTAGACAGGCCATTGAGCTATCTGCAACCTTGACTGAATCAAAGATCAGGAAAGGTAAACTTTTCCGAAAAGGTGACAAGAAGCCGGTCGAAGAATCGAAACCAATCGAGGAATCAAAGATCATGGATGAACAGACTGGATCCCCTAAGAGGTCAAAGAAGCGAAAGGCTTCTCAGAACTACGCTGTGGTCGCTCACAATGATCAAGCCGTCCTCAACCAACCAGCTCAACCCCCTGCCAGGAAACCCTACAATGGAACTGCACCTTTGTGCAACCAATGTGGCCTACATCATCATGCTGGGGTGAAGTGCCGCACATGCCAAGTTTGCGGACTTATAGGTCATACAGCTAGGGTTTGCCCAACCGCAGCTGCACCAAATCAAGCTGGCAACAATCCTACTCAAGCTCGTTTTCCACCGGGATCTTGCTACAACTGTGGCGAGATGGGCCATTTTCGTAGGAATTGCCCAAGGCTTGCTAATGCAAATCCAGCGCAGGGATGAGCATATGATCAACCAGAAGACAACATCGTTTAGAAATAATCACGTCTTATGTATTATTTTCTTTTGTTGTCAAGATCCAAGAAACAGTTGTTATCGTTGTTTATAAATAAATCTTTTACATTGCAATGTATTTATGTGATTGTATGTATAAACAACATATCCCTTACAATACCGACAATCAAGGAACCGCATTCCTTGAAGAACAGACTACTCCCAAATTTCTTCCATTGTATGATCTCTTGCGTTTTTCACGAAAATCCTAAGTACCCGTTTCTTCCGAGAAAAACGAAGTACGAGGTGCCAAGATAATTGCAATCAATAACAAGATAATAACAATTAAACAACTATGTGATTATGTGCTTATGAACGTTACAAGACAAACTGTGCGGACTATGCAAGGAATTACGTAATTATGGATGCATACATAATTATGGAATTTAGTGCACAGAAACCACAGCGAGCTTTGTCATGTACCTAGAAGTTAACACTATTCATTTCCAATTCTGATGAAGTATCCGTTGAGGAAAAATGAACTAGCTATTCATTTTTCACTTCTGAAGAATATCCGTTGAGGAAATGAATATCCGTTTATCCTTCATTTCCAATTCTGAAGAATAACCGTTGAGGAAAATGACTCCGTTTGTGCATTTTCGTTCTGAAGAGTATCCGTCGAGGGAAATGAATATCCGTTTATTTAATCCTTCATTTCCGAACCTGAGGAAACAACCGTTGAAAATGACTCCGTTAGTTCATTTTCGTTTCTGAAGATTATCCGTTGAGGAAATGAATATCCGTTGTTTAATCCTTCATTTCCGAACCTGAGGAAACAACCGTTGAAAATGACTCTGTTTGTTCATTTTCGTTTCTGAAGATTATTCGTTGAGGAAATGAATATCCGTTGTTTAATCCTTCATTTCCGAACCTGAGGAAACAACCGTTGAAAATGACTCTGTTTGTTCATTTTCGTTTCTGAAGATTATCCGTTGAGGAAATGAATATCCGTTTGTCTACCATTTTCATTTCCGTTCCTAAGGAAACAACCGTTGAAAATGACTCCGTTAATTCATTTTCGTTTCTGAAGATTATCCGTTGAGGAAATGAATATCCGTTTGTCTATCTTTTTCATTTCCGTTTCTGAGGAAGCAACTGTTGAAAATGACTCCGTTTGTTCATTTTCGTTTCTGAAGATTTGTCCGTTGAGGAAATGAATATCCGTTTGTCTATCATTTTCATTTCCGTTTCTGAGGAAGCATCTGTTGAAAATGACTCCGTTTGTTCATTTTCGTTTCTGAAGATTTGTCCGTTGAGGAAATGAATATCCGTTTGTCTATCATTTTCATTTCCGTTTCTGAGGAAGCATCTGTTGAAAATGACTCCGTTTGTTCATTTTCGTTCTGAAGAATGTCCATTAAGGAAATGACAGGATTATGCTTTTCATATCTCTGGTGGTTATCTGACACAAAGTCACAAATAGACTCCTACGAATTAATTTCGGGACGAAATTTCCTAAAGTAGGGGAGACTGTAACACCTGTGTCATATCAACCATCAAACAAATGCCAAACCAATGAAATATTGTATTTCATACTTTGGACTTGAATAAATATGTGTATCGTTTACACATATCAATTCTCGTTCGATTTCAAACTCTATATCGCTTTCTGGAAGGTTATACGCGCACTAATGCGTAAATATAACCAGTTTAATGCAACAAACACTCCGGAATAGTGAAATAGGCTTAACATACCTTAAATAACCTTTACATAACTTAGATATAAGTTTTGGAAGGTTTGGTGTGGTGAAATCAAAGTTTAATCGCTTACAAGGACTAAAGTTGACAAACTGCGAAAGTATGCCAATTTGAACTGTAACAGACATTTCGGAACATGACCATAAGTTAAACATACCATAAATATCCTTTACATAGCTTAGAAATAGGCTTTGAGGGGTTCGGTATGCTAAAATAAACTTTTGGGTCATTCAGGGACTAAAACTGTCAAAAAGTGCACAAGTTTGCATTTTCGCGCATAACTTACGTTCTGAATACATCTGGACATCCAAAAATTTATGTAAGCATGACTATATTATGCTTTAGTGTTTGGCTTGTCAAAATTCCATTTGTCGCGTCTTTTGGATCGTTTTTCGCGCTTATGCGCATTCCGTCGTAATTAAGCGAACATCGCGTTCGTACGACCAAACGAACCATCACCCGACATATTTTTGAGCATGTTTCATGTCCACAATGTTTAGGCATCATTTTAGGGCCTTAAAGTTGGCTTTACGGGCCTTAGAAGTGCCGGAAATGGGCTTAAACACATGCAGGGAGTGAAACTGTCATTTCTGAAACATGTGGGCTGATCAGACATCCCAGGCGGCCCGCATTGTATTTCTCTGATCCTGAAGCGGGCCGCGTCCGCATATCAGATCAGATTCAATGTTTTTAACAACAAGTTGCAGCTGTTCTATCCTCAACCACATGTTCTAAATTGCTTAGTCATCAGATAAGGATGGATTTTTAGTACCATAAGGTTCCGACACATGTACGGATGGGATTAAGGCACGATATTCGACAAACGATCCTAACGGTGGACCTTTTACTATAAATACCCCATGCCTTTCATTGTTAAAACCACTAGGATCTTGATCTTAGGAACTCTAAGTTGAAACCATTGTTTCATACCTGAGATTCTTGGGTCAAGATTAGCATTCGGGGACCCTTCGTAAGTATTCTTTCGTTCTTTTATTGCTTTTCGAGTCTTTCGAGTCTGAAAGTCAAACTTTGTTTGACTTTCTACATTGACCAGTTATGGTCAATGCGAAGTTCGTTTGAACTTCGCAACGTGATTGTAATCACGTTGGTTATAGTCCCTTGGGACTATGCCCACTGATTACCACGTTGTCTAGGGTCGTAGGGTAAGCGATCTAATAAATCGCTTATACCTCGAACCCGACCCATTTGGTCGATCATTAGGATCCGATCAAACACATAAGGTGACCATAGTAGGTAGGGAATAACCTTCCGAGGTTATACCCTATGGTCACATCGTTTAAGTAGTTGTATGATAGGTAGTTTATATGCCTTAGGTAAATTACCAGAATACCCTTTTCATGTATAATTGGTAATTAAGCATATGTAACCTAAACCTTTGTCACATAACTGATTATGTAACATGTTTAGGCATATAACACTTATCATAGGACTAGTTAGGCGGTCCGAACGCGTTTCACGCGAACGACGTGTTAAAGTAGCATAAGCTACCTAAACGGGTCGTATTGGGTCGAAAGCACTTAGGTTAAGTTTCGTTTAGTATGTAGGCTTTGTTAAACCAAATGACACGAGTCTCTACACTCGTTTGGTTTACAAACCCTAATGCTACCCGATCTTCCGATCTAGGTCCGGTTATTAACATAGTTACCTATATTAGGTGCCGTTTGATATCCGCGATCTCTAGCATTGTTTGGTTGTTACTCAAGGACTTCTGAGAAATCTCAAGTGAGTACATAGACCCCTCTTTTACTGTTTTCCAAACTGTTTTGGGGTGGAACACATGTGCCTACTTGTTACTTTCATGCTTTCCTGTTTTCACATCATATACTTCTTATGTTCATTAGTACATTATAGTACATGATTTCATTACATTTCATGCTAGGTGTGCCCATTGTGTGCATTACTTAGTACATCGTTCTACATTACATTTCATACTACGTATGTCCATTATGTGCATACTTAGTACATTGTTTTACATTGCTTTTCTGTTGCATATGCTTATCCAGCATATGAACACATTATACTACATATTGAACCGTTGTAAACATTTGACTATGTGAACCGTTGAAATCATTTGACTATGTGATCCGTTGATATCTGTGAACCGTTTGTATCTGTGAACCGTTTGTATCTGTGAACCGTTTGTATCTGTGAACCGTTTGCATCTGTGAACCGTTTGTATCTGTGAACCGTGTGAACCGTATTTGACTATACAAGAACATTTCTACACTTGTTAAACATTTCATCTTGATAGTTTGGTTTGAGTAAGTGATTAAGTAACGAGGCGTGTGTAATATGATACAAGCATGGTGGATACGCTGCTGGTACTTCCTATATATAAGTGTTTGTATGGTATTACATGTTGTAGCGTTATTTGAATCATTTCAGTTTGAGACATAGAACATTTTATACAAATAACATACTTTTCACAAGACATTGTTTTACAAACAACTTATTTTATACAAACTCATCTTACATGGTTATTTATTTAACCATACATTATTCACTTATTTATACATATCATCTGAACTCATTATTTTTCAAATGATTTACAAGACAAAGCAAATTACAAGGTTCATGACTAAACATTTTCTCAAACATAAGTCGTGAAACCTATTTTCACAAAACCTATGTATCTCACAGGCATTTTTATGCTGACGTACCTATTTTCACATGTGTTTTTCAGGAACTGTTGCATAAGATGATCAAGATACACATAGGCAGATTTGGGCTTTAGTGACAATAAAAGATGCAAGACTAGTTAATTATGTTGTATTTCTTTGTTTGTTAAGACATTGTAACACTTTTAATCAATAAAACGAAACTTCAATTGCCATGGATTTGAAACAATTAATTCTATTACAACACTCCCCGATGTTTCCGCCACGTTTTGTATGTTCTACGTTGTCGGGGTGTGACAGTTAATCATTCTTAAATAACAACGTGTTGGCACTATTGGTATTCGCGTACCATTATCCGAACACGTTAAACTACTGACATTGGCTGACACGCGAACCGGTGCCCGGAAGCCAAACTGAAAACTAGTACTACCCTGACCTCCATCACCATACCAGTATCTTATAGACTCAATCCGGAGTGAAAAATCCTGACCAAGTCCAAGTTATAACCACTACCAACTTAGATGCTGATTTGAGTCATTACTTGCATGTGTGCTATTAAAGCTGAATTTCGTTGCTTATACTATCTTTAGCTGAGAGTACTATTTTCACTGTGAGTTCCCTTCCCCACTTTTAAACTGTTTTCCTGTTTTCTGGGGTGAATTGCATGTTACAAACTGTGTTAATTGCTCAAACTATATGATGTGAATTATCTAACACACGATATTAGCCCCGATACAAGTGATTAACGTAAGCCGTGGGCCGTAGATAGCACTATTGGTTTGACAAACCCAGACCACGCCCGACAGAATGTCGGCAACAAGGTCTGTACGTGTCCGTAACCAGGTTATGTTGTTAGACATAACTACCCGAGGGCATTGAAATTCATGAGTTGCAGGTGGTGTGAGTACGTGTTTATGTGACACGGTACGATTAGAACAATCTAGGTTTCACTTGTGGCACTCGTGTAATTCAATCTATGAACTGTAATATGTGCAATTAAACATGTTGATACATTTTGAAACGAAACAACTAAACCAGTGGAACTCACTAGCAGCGTGTAGCTGATATTTTTAAAAACTATCATGCATTTTAGGTAAAATGAAACAGGAGTGAACCTATGCGTTTGGAAGGATCTAGTAGGCGGACGTAGCATAATAAAAGCTTTAATGGCTTGTAGTACCGCTCTTAGCATATGGTTTGTAATGTGATAGTTTGAGTACGTTGTAACCGATGCTCTTGTTTTATGTAATGTTTTAAAGTATGAAGAGTACCATTTGTCTGCTGCACCCCGCTATTGTCTTCCGCTGCGAGTCGGGGTGTGACAGTTTCTGTTTTCAACAATACCTTTACTCAATGGAGAGAGTGGTCTCTTTGGGTTGTCTTCTGGACCTTTCCAATAGTAATGCTTTAGATGTTCTTCAGGGTACATAATAGTGTGTAAATCACCTTTCAGCACATCCATTTCTCTGATGTTCCCTTCTGAATCTTCTATCATTTCTTTTCTTGGCCTTTTTGAGGAAGTCACTTCAAGTTCCATTCTTCTCTTCTCTTTTGTATCCATCCTTATGCTTAACTCTGTTTCTCCTGTGATGGCTGTAGAAGATGACTGAACTGGAACATGGGCTTTCTGCTGTACCCTTGATGTGTCTGGCTTTGGGACATTTGGTGGAGGACCCATGAGTAATTTTTGTTTATCTGGAGGTGGACCCATGGGTTGCTTCTGTTTTTGAGCTGTTGAAGTTTCTGTTTGTTTGGTTTGAACTTGTTGAATGGTTTCTGGTTGTTGTTGAGGAGTTTCTGATCTCCTTGCTTGTCTTTCTTGTGGAATTGGGGCTTTCAGTTCATGAAGATCGACTTTTGCTAATCTAGCAACATTATACTGCAATCTCTCTACTAACAAATGAACATTAGTGAGAAGTTGAGTATTTGCTTCTTCTTGTTTCTTCATTTTCTGAAACTCCTGGTTTTCTTGATTTCTTTGTGCAGTCAATTCCATCAACAGCTTCTCAAAAGCCTCAGCCATGCTGCTGTTGTTGGCTCTGAGGAACTGTATTTCTTCAAGAATATTCTATGAACTTGAGCTTTCTCCTGCAGTTGCAACCTCAGCCATCTTTTTCTTGATATCATGCTGTTCCTTAAGAGCCTTCTCTAATTCTGATGAGCTCTCTTTGTTTTCTGATGACTTTCGCAGTTTGTTGAGGGCTGCAACATTGTCTTCTGTTTGCTTCTGCACAACTTTGACAGTTTCTGACAAAACCTTGATATCTGACTTTTGATTTTTCATTTCTTCTAGTATCAGATCAAGTTTTCCTTCTGTGGCTGTTTTCACAGTAGCAGTTGTGTCTTCAAGTTCCTTGTAAAGTTGTTTAGGGGACATAGATTGATGTCCTTTGGAAATAGGAGAAACAACTGATGTTCCGCTTCTAACACCAGCAGAAAATACATTTTCTGCTATTCTGAGGTTAAGAGGATTGGAAGATTCCAAATTCTCTATATCCTCACCAGAAAATTGAAACACATTCAAGTTCTGGTTTTCCTCATATCCTTGAACCTTTTCAGGTTCTCCATGAGTTGTTGAGAAACTCTTAGTTTTCTCATCCAGGTTTCCTTGATCAGCAGACTTATCTCCACATGTTGCTACCACATTTTCCTCCTCAGAATCTGATTCAGAAAATGGGTCCTTGGTTTTACTCACATTTTGTTTTTCAGAAATGGTGCCTCTAAGTAAAATTTTATGTTTTCCTTGAATTGATTCATCAGAATCACTCTCAGAGAAATGAAATATGTTTAGTTTGGAGTGTTGTGCACCTGTTTCTCCCATATGTGAGATTTCAACATGATGTTCTTCTGCCACATGACTCATATTCACATCTTCATCAGCTGGATGAGGATCAGATTCACCCTGCTGTTCCATTCTTGGTGTGCTTGACTCTTGTGCATCATGCTCCATGGGGGACACATTTTCAAAAACTCCTCTGTTTTCTGGCCTTTTATTCAACATCTTCAGATATTCTGCTCTGTATGGTGAATCTTCTGGTATCAGATTCATCATTCTTTCTGATAGAGCAGGCACATCATAATCTGACTTCCAAGATCCTATGGTAGTCCAAGGTCTCATAATTTATGTTTTCCACATATTTTCTGATGCTGGAATTTCTAGGTTCCTTTCAGAAAAGGCATCAGAAATTATGATTGACAGAAATCTGGGAAAGGGTAGTTGTGAATCTATCATCCCAGTGTTTATCAGAATTGATCTTCTGATCAGAATAAATATTTCTGTTCCAAAATCAATGTTCAACCCACTAATGAGACTGAACATGATTGTTAGAATATTCTTATTTATCTGATTTGTACCTCCAATCTTTGAAGACAGACACTTGTTCAGAATTTCCATTAGAACTTGCCAGAAGGCAAGTAGCTTGTTTCTCTTGAATTCATTGATTTTTGAAATCTTTGTCTTGTAGCCCATTACATCATCAAGTTGAGAGAACATATCTTCTTTTACTGGTGCTTCTTCATAGCTTTGGCTTAAGGGTAGTTCCAAACATTCCCTTATTTTCTCTGGTGATATAGTAATAAAGATATTTCCCCACACATAGCTTTGTCTTGTAGCCCATTACAGCATCAAGTTGAGAGAACATATCTTCTTTTACTGGTGCTTCTTCATAGCTTTGGCTTAATGGTAGTTCCAAACATTCCCTTATTTTCTCTGGTGATATAGTAATAAAGATATTTCCCCACACATGTGCTGTTAGCTCGAGTTGATTTGAGACTTTGAGAGTTTTTACAACTTGTTGTATGAGTTCTTCTGGTACCTCTCTGGTCTTTGTGAGGGCTTGAGCTATGGGGCATCTGGTCAGAAATTCAATGAGAATTTGACACTTCAAATCATACTCTTAAATGTTATCATTCATTGCTTCATTGTTGCTCTTTAATGGAAGAAACTCAGCTTTAATGATGAAGGGGACAAAGTGTTCAGTTGGTGCTATGCTGATGTTGATAGCTGCCATTGAGAATTTTGGTTTTTGTTTCGGAAAAGGGTTTTAGGGTTTCGAATTTGAAGGTTGAAGATGGAAGACTCTGTTTTTGAATGAGGTATTTATAGTGTGTACAGATAGAGATTCTTGAGTGTTTGTCGTGGGTTGTTTGTATTCAAGGTGGTTAATGACACCTTTATGATGTTTTAATCCTTTAAGGAAACAACCGTTTTTGAAAAACCTTTGGTTTATATCTAATTTAATGTAAATCCTTTAAAGAGACTCAATGAATTTGCGGATAAACACTAATGTCCAACTTACACATTTTCTCCATGTGGGACCCTTTTTGTTTCAAAAGGTCCAATAGAAACCTTTTCTGAGTTTGTGTGTCTTCCCAAGTTTTCCTCATAATGATATATATCAGAAAATCTTGAATCAAACTTTTGAGAGTTGTATTTTCTTCATATATCATCAGAATTCATTTGATTCACTTACAGAGGGTGAATCATCAGATTTTTTTTTTTTGAGATGAGAGGGAATAAGTAGAGTTCTGAGATTTTTACTTACATTGCTGTTCTGCAGTTCTGAACTCCACACCTTTGTTCTGCTACACAGGAAGTATTTTTCATACAACTTGTTTTAGTCCTCAGAAATTTTTTTTGAAAGAAACTTATCTCAAAACTTTAGATGGTTATAAGTTTCTTTAAATCTGGTTAAAGAGAATGTTTTTCTGATGATTTGTCAAACTTCCTGGCTTTCAAGAAACATTTCTGAAAAAAAAATTTGATTTTCTGATTTATTGTCAGATTTTCTGGTTAGTTTGAAAATTTTCTCGTGAATGAACAGATTTGTGTGGCTGGATGAGTTTTCTGAATAGTTACCAGATTTTCTGATTGATTATTAGATTTTCTGAGTTTCACTAAATCCTGTTAGATCTCATGTGAGTTTCACCAGATTTTCCTAGTTTTTATTAGACATGTTGTGTTAGTTCCCCTAGATCTATTAACATTAAGAAATGAAAAGAGATTAAAACAAACCTGATATATATAAACAAAAAAAAACATAAAACACACAGCAAAGAAAAAAAACAACAACTACTCCTCCTCCTCCTCCTCCTCCTCCTCCAACACGTTGTACATGCACTTCACATATAACCATAGACTGGTTATTCGACCGGTGTGATTCGTTGATGGCACCAGGGTGGCTTCACTTATGTTTTCTTGATGTACCAGTTCTGCTCTTGGATAGCAGCTTCTCACTCCTCCGAAGTCCAGCTGACTTGTGATCACCTTGGTTACGAATTGAGGGTAGATCAGAAAGGGATGACGGTCGTGGATGTTTGCTTCTAGGTCTCTCATGAGAAACTTAGCATAGTTGTAAGGTTTTTCCTGTACAACAGCACGAACCACTTCCATCATCTTATGAGGCAGCTCGTTGAAGTGCCCAATCTTCTTGGAGAAGCAGACACTTAGTTGTGTTACCAAAAACTAGAAAGGTGGTATAAAACCAGATTTGCTAACAGCCCTTGACGAGTTGTTTGTATGATAGCCCATTTCAGTCAAGGTCTGTTGCACATTTGCCTTATCCAGAAATTTGATTTCATGATCATTACCCAGTTTGAGGACATTTCTGATTGTTTCCTCTTTTAGGGTAATTTTTACCCCCATAACCTTACTCTCAATCCACACGGAAGTACCACTAAAAATGATTTCAGAGTTCCACCAGAACTCTTGGAGAAGTTCTGGATAAATGGTGACATGTGATGATACAGCAAAGCCCAAAGGACTTCGCATGATCATATTGTACACAAACCTACAGTCCTCCCATGCAGGTCCTTCCAAGTTGGATCTTAATCTAAGATTATGAAGTCTGTGAAATGGGAGAGGGAATTGAGTAGCTTTCATCAATTTTGGGCGACCCATTTTAAGATAAGAAAAATTCTGTCGAAGGGCTTTTGAAGAGATGATTTTGGTGTGAAGTAAGTTCTTCTCAGGTTGTTAATATTTATAGATGAAAGTGATGGTTCCCTATAAATGATATTAACAACCAACCCTTTTCTCTTCAATTAAGACGATATCTGTTGCAGTGAATGTAACAGTGAATGTGACAGTCTACTAAGCCCCATGTGTGAGTAAGCCTTTAATGACTAGGCGGGTACTTTCATAGCTCCTAATGATTCTAGTGCCTACGTGTCACTTAAGTTTCTTATGAAAAAATGACGTTGCATGTATTGGTAGAAAAAAAATGAAATTCAATAATCTGGAAAAAAATTTGAGACAGTTGATTTTCACAGCAATATAGAATTTTATCTTTATGCATGTTACTTTTCCCCCTTTTTATGTTTTTTTTGTTTAAAAAAATACAAAAATAAACAATACAAAAATATTAATATATACAATGTGTGGGATATGCATGAAGATGGAAGATTATGAAGATGACAAATTATTCTGATGTTTCAACCTGGTTTCTGATTTTATATCAGAACTTCTGGTGATTTCACCAGATATTATGATATTTCCTCAGATTTTCTGATAAATCATCATTTATTCAAGATTCATCAGATTTCTGATGTTCCATCAGATTGATGGATTGCTTTGTCAGAAACCAGTTGATTTGTTCTTTGATTATCAGAACTTTGATGATCATCAACATGGTTTTCAATTTGTGTCCTTGTCTTTCCTGAAAAATCTTCATCATTTAGATTAACCATGCCAAGTTTGCTGATAAAAAAATTGTGTCTCTTTTCATCAAGAGGCTTTGTAAAGATATCAGCAATTTGGTTTTCAGTTGGTACAAAATACATTTCAATGTTACCTTTCTCCACATGATCTTTTATGAAGTGATATCTGACATCTATGTGTTTGGTTCTTGAGTGATGAACTGGATTTTCTGTTATTGCAATAGCACTCTTTGAGTAACATAGAATTGGTATTCTTGTCAGAGTTACTCCATAATCTTTCAGTTGAGTTTGCATCCACAGCACTTGTGAATAGCAACTTGTTGCTGCTACATATTCTGATTCTGTTGTTGATGTGGCAACACAGTTTTGTTTCTTGCTTGCCCAACATACCAATTTTTCTCCCAAGAGTTGACAGGTACCATATGTGCTTTTTCTGTCAATTTTACACCCTACATAATCTGAATCTGTGTATGCAATTAATTCAAGGTTTATATCCTTAGGATACCAGAGACCAATTTCTGATGTGCCTTTAAGATATTTAAAAACCCTTTTTACAGCTTTTAGATGGGATTCTTTGGGATCACATTGATATCTAGCTAGAAAGCATGTTGCAAACATGATATCTGGTCTGCTTGCAGTTAAATATAGTAGTGATCCTATCATCCCTCTATAGGTTTTAATATCAACACTTATTCCATCCTTATCAGAATCTAACTTGTTCCCTGTTGCCATGGGATTTTTTTGAAACAGAGCAGTTTTCTAGTGAGTATTTTTGTAGAATTGTTTTCACATATTTTGATTGACTTAAAAATATTCCATCAATTCTTTGTTTAACTTGTAACCCTAAGAAAAAGGTTAACTCACCCATCATACTCATTTCAAAGTGGCTGGTCATCAACTTTTGAAATTTGTTACAAAATTTTTCATTTGTTGATCCAAATATAATGTCATCAACATATATCTGGACCAGCAAAGTATGACCTTTGTGTGTTTTGAGGAAAAGTGTGGTGTCAATAGTACCTTTGGTAAACCCAGAATTGAGTAAGAAGTTTGATAAAGTTTCATACCAGGCTCTAGGAGCTTACTTTAACCCATACAAGGCTTTGTTTAATCTATAAACATGATTTTGAAATTTTGGATCAACAAAGCCTTTTGGTTGCTGCACATAAACTTCTTCCTCAATTTTACCATTCAGAAAAGCTGATTTTACATCCATTTGATAAACTTTGAAATCATTGGATGCAGCATAAGCAAGAAAAATTCTTAAAGCTTCTAATCTAGCTATTGGTGCAAAAGTTTTGTCATAATCAATACCTTCTTGTTGACAGTAACCCTTGACCACTAACCTTGCTTTGTTCCTTGTGATTATGCCATTCTCATCAGATTTATTCCTGAATACACATTTTGAGCCTGTGACAGATTTGTCTTTTGGCTTGTGTACCAGATCCCATACCTTGCTCCTTTCAAACTGATCAAGCTCTTCTTGCATAGCATGAATCCAGTCTGGGTCACTTAGAGCTTCTTTGACAGGTTTAGGTTCTACCTTGCTTAAGAACCCAGAAAATGCACACTCATGTGCAGTTGCAGATCTTGTTCTGACACCATCTGCAGGATTGCCAACGATGTCAGAATGAACATGTCCTTTGATCCATCTTAACTTGTTGTGAAAAGTTGTTGGTTCTGATGGATTTGAAGTTTCCCCTGAACAGCTTCAATTGTGTGTAAGATATTAGAATTCTGAGGTTCTGATGTACTACACCTTTGTTCTGCAGAGTTAGTACATGAAGTATCTTTTGATTTGTTTTTGAAAGGATTATCATGTTCTAGGAAATCTTCATTTATCATTTAAAAGAGATGTTCATATTTTTCTTGTTTGTCAAAAACTTTTTATTTCTTTCATGTATTCATCAGAAACCTCTGTTTCTGATGAGTCATCAAATGAAATATACAGACTTTCTCTGATTGTCCTTGTGTTGAGAATAAAAATTCTATATGCTTTTGATGACAAAGAGTAACCAAGAAAAATACATTTTTCTGCTTTTCTGTCAAATTTTTCAAGGCTTTCAAAATAATTGAAAACAAAACATCTACAACCAAATGTATGCAAAAATTTTATACTTGGAATTCTTCCATTGATAATGTTGTAAGGTGTTTTGTTGTGCCTTTTGTTGATTATGGATCTGTTTTAGGTAAAACATGCATTTGCTATAGCTTCTGCCCAAAAGTGAGTGGGCAGCTTAGCATAAGCAAGCATGGTTCTGGAAGCTTCTACCAAGGTCCTATTCCTTCTTTCAACCACCCCATTCTGTTGGGGTGTTCTGGGAGCAGAAAAATCATGAGAAATTCCTTTACTCACAAGGAAATTCTCAATTTTTTAATTCTTAAACTCTATTCCATTGTCTGATCTGATCCTTCTGACTGTTAGTTTTAACAGGTTTTCAATTTTCTTGATAAAATTAATGATCAGATCAGGAGTTTCACTTTTCTTTCTAAAAAATTCTACCCATGTGTACCTGGAAAAGTCATCTACTATTACTAGTGTGTATTTCTTTCCAGAAAAACTTTCTGTACTTATGGGTCCACACAAATCCATGTGTAAAAGTTCCAAATTTTGTGAAATAGAAGATTCAGAAATTGATTTATGTAAGCCTCTCTTGGATTTACCCATCTCACATGCTTCACAATTTTTATCCTTCTTTGAGGATATCAAAGGTAATCCTTTTACCAGACCTTTGCTTGCTAGTTTGCTTAGGTTTTTGAAATTTAAGTGGGCTAGCCTTTTGTGCCATAACCAACTACTACCTTTGTTGATTTTTGAAAATTAACATAGTTTTGGATGTTCACTTTCTTCTTTGAAGTCAAAATAGTAAATTGATTTTCTTATTCTTTTCCCACTTAAACAGATTTTATTATCATCTATACCTATTAACAAGCATTTTTCTGGTAAAAAGGTTACCTGAAAACCTTTGTCACAGAATTGACCACAATGTAGGATCGTTTTACCGACCGAAACGAGTCGTTCAGAGGCGTTCTACTCAATATGAAAGGCGGAAACAGACATATCGAGTTTGATTCAGCTAGATATACACTTTAAATGTCTTTCTGATTGATTTGACAAATTTTTACAGCGAAATGACACTTCGGCAGCACTTCGGCAGCACTTCGGCTCCGGAATCACACATACACGTCTCTCTCAAACGAAATCACAAGACCCCTATATATAGGCAGACTGATTTCGCTTGAACAGGCTCAAGCGGAATCAGTTCACACGGAATTACCATTTCGAACGGAATTAACCCTTTCAAACGGAATTAACTCATGTGATTTCGTTTGAAATGACAATTGTCAATTTCAAGCGAAATTAACTCTAATAGCCTATTTTCTCGTTTTCCATGCCACAATCTATCCATTCTAAAACAAGACTCGATACAAGACGAAGTCGACAAACGCATGCACCAACTGACTCCCCCTCGAATGTTGATGAGTCTTCAGTGTAGAGTCTTCAACATCTTCAGTCTTTATCAGTCTGCTCTTTCTGAAGTATCTGACAGTGTAAAACATCCTCAATCTTCTTTCTCTTTCTTCCAGAAATGCAACCTGGCTCTATGTTCTTCTTGATCAGATCTCTTGATTCCTGGCTTACATTCTGCCCAGAATTGAAACTTGGCTCTCTCTCATATCTGCACAATCTCTACCTCACAATAAGTTTCACAAATTTATAATTTGACAAATTTATAAACCACTAGCAAATACTATCGAGAATGATTTCACAATGTTAATATCTGATGAACCACTTGTATAAAAATCGTTTTTCAAATTTAATTCTTCTTTCAAACAGACTCCCCCTCACTGATTGTCATCATGTTTAGCACTTGGAATTTTGAAAATCAGCTCTCCAACATCAGTCGTCGAAAATCTTTTTTTTATATTTGATATAAAAGAAATGCAGTAAAAAAAATATTAACAAACAATATTTTTGTGAGTTTGTAGAAGAGGATCATATCAGTTTCTGAGACAAATCACCAACACCGTTAAGCTCTAAACATTTTAAGTTCTAAACGATTCACTTAGATTGTCAGTATACTGATCCACTTAAATTCTCACACAAAGTTCAACTGTTTCGAGATACGGGATTAATGTTTTAAGCACTTAAACTTATTCGCGTGTCCCACCTCAGAATATACTCCCGTATCCAGATCCCAATATTCAGTCTTACAGGTGAGTATACCATAGATGATATCTGTAAAGGGTTAAATTGCGAGGGCCGTGAGAGTTCAGGCTACTGCTTCCGCAAAATCAGAGAGATGACGGCTTCGACTTTTGGTGTGTCCCCTTTAGAGTATCTTTTGTTTCAACAGCACATGATTAGCATTTTGCAATGTTTCATCATTTTTTGTACAGAGGGTGGTGTTATATTTCAAGCAAGCAGAAAGTATTCTCCGGGGACTAGGCCATTGCTTCCGCAAAATCAGAAGTCCCGGGATAATACCCCAGATATCACTGAGTATAAAGACCTAGTATCTCAGAAAGAGGGACCTTTCAAACAAGATTTCGGGGGTTACCCATATATACGAGAGATGTTCCCCATGATATAAGTAAGTTTGAAATTTAGGTTTATTTCTCATCACAATCTACTAAATGTGCAAAAACCTACTGACACGTCATCAGTGAGACCATTTATCACATTTAACTTTTCAATTCTTTAGCATGCTGTGATAGTCCACTGATGTACTATCATTTCCTCTTTTTATAACAAAACTCATTTTACATTTTATCATGTTTTTGGCTTTTCCAAATTTTCTAATGTTTTTGGATTTTCTGAAAATTTCTTACTCCCCCTAAAATGCAAAATCATTTAAAGAAAATTGAAAAACAAACTATACAAGAAAAGTGACAACTAATATCAAATCGCTTCAAATCGCCATTCACTTGGCATAAACAATCAGAACTCCCCCTCACAACAAACTATTTTCCCATTGTGATTTCAAAACACTTAAGTTTGTTTTAATCAAATGGTTTTTCCGGAAAATAAGTTTTGTCGGTTTCATAAAACCTCTTGTAGGTTAGGGGTTTCATCACATTGTTCTTTCAACCACTTGAAAAATGTAACAATTTTAAGTTCAAATAACCATAACCACATGTAGAAAATCAAGTACAACTTAATGTCCCTGATTTACCACTTGTTAGTCGAAATCACTTTCGTGAATTTCTCAAGAAAGATGCCGATACATGCTTCACACTTACCAACCTGGAAGCTCCGGCAAGTCATACCTCTTTAAAAACAATTTTTCAAGAATGATGCCGATTCATGCTCCACGATTACCTACTTGGGAGCTCCGGCAAGTTATACTTATCACTTATGAAAAACAGACATCCAAGTTTCACCAAACTTGGACGTTTTCTCCTCAACTTCACTTGGGTAGTAAGATGCTTTCTTTGTTTCATAAAAATATTTTACCCCTTTTACTTTTCCCTCGACCATTTTTCCAAAAATCTTTTTAACATTTCCATTAAAAACCTTTTCGACATCAAATTCTTTATTCTCAGAATAGAATTGATTCGAGATCTCAACCTTTCCAACTTTTTGTTTAAAATTTTCAGCCCGTAATGGTGGAAAATTGACATCATCCATTGGCGGCACTGATGTTTCCAATTTTTGAACAACTTGTGGCTCCTCTGACTTTGTGGAATCAGATTCATCGCCAGATTTCACCTTAGATTTCTTAGCAACTCAGTTCTGGTTGTCAAGATTCACTCTTCTCTTATAAAATTTGTTCTTCGAACATTCACCAACTTCATAAGTTGAATTTTTAAAAACTTTGAATCTTTCAGTTGGTGGTTCAGTTTTATCAACAACCTTTCCTTTGAGTTTAGAAACAACTTCTTGTTTGATGTTGGTGGCCTTAGGACAGTTCCAGGCAATGTGTCCAATTTCTTGACATCTGTAACAGATTCTTGTCTCCTTTCTTTGGTAAGCTCCATTCTTTTCAAACTTTTGTTTCTCAGCAAAGAACTCTTTGTTTGTTTGCTTCCAGAATGAGCTCCTTTGTTCTTCCACTGAACTTGTCCCTGAAACAAATACAGTTTTTGTTTTATAAGTTTTCTCATTTTTATGATTTTTCGGTGGAATAACACCAAGACCTTTCCTTTTGAAATTACCGTTATGGTTTGGTTTCTTTTGAAAAACAGAACCAGAACTGTAACCCTTTTTCTTGTTTTCTCTTTGTTGTACTTTTGAGGTGTACTTTTTAGGTTTTTCAGAAAGATTTACATCTTTTATTTCAGAAATATTAATTTATGTTAGTTTGAAAACCTTTTTTATCATTTCTGTTTTGACACCTCTTATTGGAAATTCCTCATCAGAATATAATTTATCTGAATCAATCAAAGTATATGCCACTTTGATTAGTTCATCATTCAAATTAGATTTTGATAACATGAATTCTTTATTGTAAACCCTTTTAACTGACGACTTTGGACTGTTGACCGACGAACTCGAACTCCCTGTCTCAGACTTTGACTCTGACTCCTCGTCTTTATCCAACACCTGATCGACCACCTTTTTTATTAACTCAGACTCATGATCAGTGTCAGACGATGTGAATGTGACGTCAATATTTTCTGGTAACTCATCAGTTATTTCGGACTTTAACTGTATATTGACTGCTTTTTTGACTTGCTCCTCATTTGGTTTTCTAGGAGAATAACCTTCCCAGATCGGAGGCGGACACTTGTTATAATTTGCACTGTGTTTCTTACCAGTATCCTTTTCTTCAGGATTCTTGTCTTGAAATGCTTCAAAACCTGCAACAGTTGGATAAATTCTATCAATCAAATAATGAGAAGTAGAATAACTTTGCAATAATCGTCTAATTCTCTCATTTTCAATCCTTTCTGTCTCCAACTCTTGCTTCAGCTTAGCACATTCTTCAATGTAATGATTAATAGCCTTCTGCTTTGTCATCATCACAGCATTCATCATAGTCAAGGCATCTTCTCTTTCAGAATTTGTCTTTTGTAAACCAGTCACCATTCTATTTAACACATCATATGATTCTTTCACGTAGTTGAGATTGAATAATAAGTTTTCTTTCATTTTATCTTGCTCATTCAATTTCTCATCTTTCTCTTCACATTGCTTGCATGATTCTGAACACTTTAAGCAAGGTTTGATGACTTCAACAATCTTTTCAACTTCGATAATCTTTTCTACTTCAACTATCTTCTCAACTTCAATTACTTTCTCAGCTTCAATCACCTGCTCAGCTTCAACCACTATCTCAACAACTTTAACTTCTTCACTTTGTTCAGACATCTCTTCTTGAACAACACTTTAACATTTCACCTTTTTCTGTTCTTTTGCTATTTGTCTCTCCTTCAGCTTCTTCACTCTATCTGCAAAATAAAATTCAAAACTTTCAGAAGATAAATGAGCTTTTGCAATATTAATATGCATTTCTTCCTCATCATCACTGTTTTTGTCAAAAATTACCGAAGCAATTAAGTGATCAAATTAGTTAAGTGAGGTAGTGTGCTAGAAATATGTGTGAAAAATATGTTATCCAAGTTAATTGTAAAAACAGTTTCAGGATACGGCTCAGGATATAGAGCTGTATCTGTGATCAAACAATGAGCGAAAAGTAAAGGTTGACACGTGATGTACGAGGAATGCCCTTGATCAATCTAGATCGCCGGCACAAAACCTCGGGAGCTGACAATCGCAGCTGCCTTGTTCTTCTATTACTTCAAATATCAGGATACAGTGCAGGATGTGGTGCGGATCAACTAGGTGTTACAATGTAATTCGAATACAAGTGTTTGTGTATAGTGTTTGCAGTGAGCTAGAGAGCAAAAGTGTTCGAAAGTGTGTGTGAGAATTGCGTGCCTTAATCTGATCCACCCCCATCTATTTATAGTAAAAAAGTGTACCAAACTATCCTAATAAACCGGGATCCAGCGAATATTCCCCACTCGAACGTTGTAGACCTGGTCTTTCGGGTTCAACGTCTCTCACATAACAGATACGCCCGAGTCTTGAGGAGAAGAAGTCCATCTGATCGTTAGTAACCCACAGCCTCTAACCTGCACGTGATTAATTCAATTAACCTCAGGATATCGCCCAGGATGTTAGCAATATCCTAATCCAGTATCCTGATCACAAGCAAACAACCAAAAGCAGGATATTAGTAAAGATATGTACGCTCAGAAAATGACCCATAACAATTGTCCCTGTGACACCTGTGTCACTTCAACCATCAAACAAATGCCAAACCAATGAAATATTGTATTTCATACTTGGGATTTGTAAAAATATGTGTATCGTTTGCACATATCAACTCTTGTTCGATTTCAAGCTCTAAATCGCTTTCTGGAAGGTTATACGCGCACTGATGCGTAGATATAACCAGTTTAATGCAACGAACACTCTGGAATAGTGAAATAGGCTTAACATACCTTAAATAACCTTTACATAACTTAGAAATAAGTTTTTGAAGGCTTTGGTATGGCAAAATCAAGTTTAATCGCTTACAGGGACTAAAGTTGACAAACTGCGAAAGTATGCCGATTTGAACTGTAACAGACATTCCGGAACTTGACCATAAGTTTAACCTACCCTAAATATCCTTTACATAGCTTAGAAATAGGCTTTGAGGGGTTCGGTATGCTAAAATAAACTTTTGGGTCATTCAGGGACCAAAAGCGTCAAAAAGTGCACAAGTTTGCATTTTCGCGCATAACTTACGTTCTGAATACATCCGGACATCCAAAAATTTATGTAAGAACTAAAATATTTTATTTTAGTGTTTGGCATGAGAAAAATCCATTCGTCGCGTCATTTGGATCGTTTTTCGCGCTTATGCGCATTCCGTCGTAATTAACCGAACAACGCGATTGTACGGCTAAACGAACCAACACCCGAGATATTTCTTAACACATTTTAAGTTCCCTATACTTTAATTTCATTTTAGAGCTTTGAAATGGGGTTAACGGGCCTTAAACGTGTCGGAAATGAGCTTATTACACAAAAGGGACCAAATCTGCCATTTATCAAACTTTTCTGGTCTGCAGGTCCTTGCGCACCTCAACAAATATTTTGTTACGGTGCGCAAGAAGGGGCCAGATGCAGCAAATCGTTTTTCAGCTGCTGTTTCCAGCCTTTTGACCCCTCCCAAGGGCCAAGGCCACATGTCAAACTCTTGTGGTGGGCAAATTGAGTTACCACAACATTCCGACAAGTGTACGGGCGAGATCATTCCCTCTTCTCCAAGAAACGATCCTAACGGTGAACCGAAAACTATAAATACCCACCTTGTTTTACCCATTTCCCTCACATTTGAATCTGATTCTACACTTTCTAAGTGGAAGTGTATGCTTCCTACCTGAGAGTGAATCGGGTTCGAATCTTGCGGGGACCCTTCGTAAGTATTCCTTCGTTCTTTTATTGCTTTTTGAGTCCGAAAGTCAAACTTTGTTTGACAATCTACATTGACCAGTTTATGGTCAATGCGAAGTTCGTTTGAACTTCGCAACGTGATTGTAATAACGATGGTTATAGTCCCTTGTGACTATGCCTACTGATTACCACGTTGTCTAGGGTTGTAAGGGTAAGCGATCTAATAAATCGCTTATACCTTCGAACCCGACCCATTTGGTCGATCATTAGGATCCGACCAAAGACATTAGGTGACCATAGTATATAGGGAATAACCTTTCGAGGTTATACCTTATGGTCGCTTCATTTAAGTAGTTGTATGATAGGTAGTTTATATGCCTTAGGTAAATTACCAAAATACCCCTTTGATGCCAAAATTCATTTTAAACATATGTAACATAACTTTTGACATCTAAACTGATTTGACAACAATGTTAGACATGTTAAGGCATATGTTACTTGTCATAGGGCTAGTTAAGCGGTCCGAACGCGTTTTACGCGAACGACGCGTTAAAGTAGCATAAGCTTCCTAAACGGGTCGTAATGGGTCGTAAGCACTTATGTTAGGTTTCATTTAGTATGTAGGATTTGTTAAACCATATGACACGAGTCTCCATACTCGTTTGGTTTACGAACCCTCATTCAATCCGATCTTCCGATTTAGGTCCGGTTTATTAACATAGTTACCTATATTAGGTGCCGTTTGATTCCGTGATCTCTAGCATTGCTTGGTGGTTATCATAGGACTTCTAAGCAATCTCAAGTGAGTAAATAGACCCCTCTTTTACTGTTTTCCAAACTGTTTTGGGGTGGAACACATGTGCCTACTTGTTACTTTCATGCTTTCACATCATATACCTGCTATGTTCATTAGTACATTTATAGTACATGATTTCATTACATTTCATGCTATGTATGCCCATTGTGTGCGTACTTAGTACATTGTCGTACATTACATTCTATGCTATGTATGCCCATTGTGTGCGTAATTAGTACATTGCCTTACATTACATGCTATGTATGCCTATTGTGTGCGTACTTAGTACATTGTTCTACATTACATTTTATGCTATGTATGCCCATCGTGTGCGTACTTAGTACTTTGTTTTACATTACATTCTATGCTATGTATGCCCATTGTGTGCGTACTTAGTACATTGCCTTACATTACATGCTATGTATGCCTATTGTGTGCGTACTTAGTACATTGTTCTACGTTACATTTTATGCTATGTATGCCCATTGTGTGCGTACTTAGTACATTGTTATACATTACACTATATGCTATGTATGTCCTTTGTTGCATACTTAGTACATTTGTTATTCATCACATGCTTACATTTTGAGATTTATATACACATTACATGATTTACATCTTGACATAAACATTTTGACATATTATTCAATACATTTGGCAATTGGTTTAAACATAGACATCTTACATTGTTGGTTTGGTTTGAGTAAGTGATTAAGTAACCAGGCGTGTGTAATATGATACAAGTATGGTGGATACGTCGCTGGTACTTCCTATATATAAGTACTTGTATGGTATTACATATCGTAGCGTTATTTGAATCATTTCAATTTGAGGCATACAACATTTTATACAAATAACATACTTTTCACAAGACATTGATTTACAAACAACTTATCTTATACAAACTCATTTTACATGGTTATTCATTTAACCACACATTATTCTCTTATTCATACATATCATCTGATCTTATCGTTTTTCAAATGATTTACAAGACAAAGCAAATTACAAGGTTCATGACTAAACATTTTCTCACACATAAGTCATGAATCCTATTTTCTCAAAACCTATGTATCTCACAGGCATTTTTATGCTGACGTACCTATTTTCACATGTGTTTTCAGGAGATGATGCATAAGACTTATCAAGACATACTTAGGCGGACCTGTGCCTTAGTGACTTAAAACGAGACAAGAACTACTTAAATTTTGTTATGTACTCTTTATTTCTTGTTTAAAGACAATGTAACTCGCTTGTTTGTTGAATAAAACGAAACTTTAATTTCCATGGTTGTGAAACATTAATTCTGTTACAACACTCCCCGACGTTTCCGCCACGTTTTGGTTGTTCCACGTGGTCGGGGTGTGACAGAAAAGATGGTATCAGAGCCAATGGTTATAGGGAATTAGGTTATTAGTAATGCTTTGACCTAGTCTATAACCTTCCTAGGACCCTAACGCGAGTTTACTTGCGTTTAGTCATAAAACAATACCGTCACCTATCCTTAGGTGACGACCACAACAAGAACATAAATTTCAAAACCGCTTTGAAAACTAATCATCTGTTCTAGGATGATTGATTACTAGGTTTTGAACCCTTTGTTACAAGGTTTTGAACCCCTTTGAATTTTCAAAATCTCGTCAAAGTTTTGGGTCCTAAATAGTGTGAACACATGCAAACTGGAAGAGTGAATGCCTGTACCCTGAGTTTTCTATCTAAGGCTAGAGTGTTCGTACAAATCCACATAATCGGACCAGTCACTCTTACCTGGGAACTCTTGGGGTGAGTGTCCACTTATAGGCGAGCATGTCTTCGCGATACATTATGAGGATCTATTTGCTTTGATTCAGCCTTTGTGTGTCGTTTGTTGGCTTCGTGGTTCAAACAAATGACCATCACCCATGATTTTTGGTCGGTAATTGCAACATCCTATTCTTACCCCATGCCATTTCATTTGTTTTCTCTCTTGTTTCCTTTTAGAATGCCTCCACGACGCGAAAACCCGGTATCTATTGAAGAGCTGGCAGCTGTCATTACACAGCAAATAACTGCTGCAATCCCGAACATCCTTGCCCAATGTAACCAAGCCCTCAACAACAATAATGCCCCCTGCAACTTCAAGACGTTCAACTCGGCTAAGCCATCAAAGTTTTCTGGGTCTCAAGGAGCGATTGCACTTCTACAATGGTTCGAGAGTTTAGAGAGCACCTTCAGACATGTTCAATGTCCAAACGAGCGAAAGGTAGATTTTGCATCTAGTGTCTTTGAGAAACGAGCTTTGACGTGGTGGAACGGTGTGGTGAGAGATAGGGGTGCCGAAGTGGCACTGGCTCAAACGTGGGAAGAACTTAGAGCACTCATGATGAAGGAATTCTATCCTCGTCACGAGATCAGGGCCTTGGAAAGGGAATTCGACGATCTTAAGCAAGACAGCGGTGAACATCGAGCATACACTGATTGATATGAAGAGCTGAGCCTGTTGTGTCCTACCATGGTTACGCCTTTGGATAAGGCGATCGAAAAATACATTGATGGTCTCCCTGACTCAGTTCAAGACATTGTTACTGGTAGTAACCCCACTACGGTTAGGCAGGCCATTGAGCTATCTGCAACCTTGACTGAATCTCAGATCAGGAAACGTAAACTTTTTCGAAAGGGTGACAAGAAGCCAATCGAGGAATCAAAGACCATGGATGAACAGACTGGATCCCCTGAGCGGTCAAAGAAGTGAAAGGCTTCTCAGAACTTCGCCATGGTTACTCACAATGATCAAGCCGTCCCCAACCAACCGGCTCAACCCCCTGCTAGGAAGCCATACAATGGAACTTCACCCTTATGCAACCAATGTAACCTTCATCATCATGCTAGGGTGAAGTGCCGTGAATGCCAAATTTGTGGACTTAAAGGTCATACAGCAAACGTTTGTCGAGCAGCAGTTGCACCAAATCAAGCTGACAACAACCCTGCTCAAGCTCGCTTTCCACCAGGTTCTTGCTACAGTTGTGGCGAGATGGGTCATTTCCGAAGAAATTGCCCAAAGCTTGCAAATGCTAATCCAGCGCAGGGATGAGCATCTGACCGACTAGAAGACAACACCCTTTAGAAATAATCATGTCTTATGTATTATTTTCTTTTGTTGTCAAGGTCTATGAAACAGTTGTTATCATTGTTTATAAATAAATCTTTTATTTACATTGCAATGTATTTATGTGGTTATATGTATAAACAACATATCCCCTACAATACCGACAATCAAGGAATCGTATTCCTTGGAAAGCAAACTACCCCCAAATAATTATTCTATTTTATGATCTCTTGCGTTTTCCACGAAATTCCTAAGTACCCGTTTCTTCCAAGAAAAAATGAAGTACAAGGCGCAAGTTACAACACTGGACGAATACCCAAAGTACCACTATAAATCCTTAATAGGGTACCTAAGGGTATTTCCGTAAATCCTAAAATTTTTATGTTCCTTAATTCGAATATTACGTTTCTTTGAAAACAAAATCGAATTTTTGGGAGATCTTCCTATCTTTTCAGATAGATCCCAGAGGACATTGAAGTCCATCGACTGGTTTCCATATCCATATTTAATCAATAACGAGTTAATAACAAATTAATAACCAAGTTAAACAACTATGTGATTATGTGCTTATGTGTTCCCTTTTATGTTTTTGGTGTAATCCAAGTTTTGTTATCCAAATCCTCGTAGAACCTTTCGTATCTTCATATGAGGGATTCGTAGTAGGATACCCAAAGGTACTACCTAAAATCCTTAAATGGACTTCTACGTTGTAGTTAAGTCCCTTGGATTATAAAGTACTACTCAATACTTAGACCCCATGAGTGGTCTAGTTAAACAGATCGATCCAAAAATCTGGTTAGGAACATCATGCGATGATATAGCTGAAAGGACTCCTTGGTGGCCTAATTAAAAGGATCATTTGTCGATCTAATTAAAAGGACCCTATGGTAGTCTAGTCACACTCATCACAGGTTTGATTTTCCTCCCTTAAACATTACAAGACAAACTGTGCGGACTATGCAAGGAATTACGTAATTATGGATGCATACATAATTATGGAATTCAGTGCACAGAAACCACAGCGAGTTTTGTCATGTGTCTAGAGTTGATTCGTTCATTTTTGTTTCTGAAGAAATTGTGGAAAATGACTCATTCCGTTCATTTTCGTTTCTGAAGAAATTGTGAAAAATGACTCATTCCGTTCATTTTTGTTTCTGAAGAAATTGTGGAAAATGACTCATTCCGTTCATTTTCGTTTCTGAAGAAATTGTGAAAAATGACTCATTCCGTTCATTTTTGTTTCTGAAGAAATTGTGAAAAATGACTCATTCCGTTCATTTTCGTTCCTGAAGAAATCATGGAAAATGACTCATTCCGTTCATTTTCGTTTCTGAAGAAATGGTGGAAAATGACTCATTCTGTTCATTTTCATTCCTGAAGAAATCGTGGAAAATGACTCATTCCGTTCATTTTCATTCCTGAAGAAATCGTGGAAAATGACTCATTCCGTTCATTTTCATTCCTGAAGAAATCATGGAAAATGACTCATTCCTTTCATTTTCGTTCCTGAAGAAATCATGGAAAATGACTCATTCCGTTCATTTTCGTTTCTGAAGAAATGGTGGAAAATGACTCATTCCGTTCATTTTCATTCCTGAAGAAATCGTGGAAAATGACTCATTCCGTTCATTTTTATTCCTGAAGAAATCATGGAAAATGACTCATTCCGTTCATTTTCGTTCCTGAAGAAATTGTGGAAAATGACTCAATCTGTTCATTTTTGTTTCTGGAGGAATTGTGGAAAATGACTCGTTCCGTTCATTTTCATTTCTGAAGGATACCCATTAAGGAAAATAACTCATCCCGTGTATTTTTCGATTCTGAAAAATTTCCATCGAAGGAAAATGAATATTCCTGATTCTTCCTTCTTTTCCATTTCTGAAAATATTCTTTAAAGAGGAATGTCAGGATATGGCTTATCCTTGATGGTTATTTAACACAAAGTCACAGACATGCTCCTACAAATAAATTTCGGGACGAAATTTCCTAAAGTAGGGGAGACTGTGACACCTGTGTCACTTCAACCATCAAACAAATGCCAAACCAATGAAATATTGTATTTCATTCTTGGGATTTGTAAAAATATATGTATCGTTTGCACATATCAACTCTTGTTCGATTTCAAGCTCTAAATCGCTTTCTGGAAGTTTATACGCGCACTGATGCGTAGATATAACCAGTTTAATGCAACGAACACTCTGGAATAGTGAAATAGGCTTAACATACCTTAAATAACCTTTACATAAGTTAGAAATAAGTTTTTGAAGGCTTTGGTATGGCAAAATCAAGTTTAATCGCTTACAGGGACTAAAGTTGACAAACTACGAAAGTATGCCGATTTGAACTGTAACAGACATTCCAGAACTTGACCATAAGTTTAACATACCCTAAATATCCTTTACATAGCTTAGAAATAGGCTTTGAGGGGTTCGGTATGCTAAAATAAACTTTTGGGTCATTCAGGGACCAAAAGCGTCAAAAAGTGCACAAGTTTGCATTTTCGCGCATAACTTACGTTCTGAATACATCCGGACATCCAAAAATTTATGTAAGCACTAAAATATTTTATTTTAGTGTTTGGCATGAGAAAAATCCATTCGTCGCGTCATTTGGATCGTTTTTCCGCGCTTATGCGCATTCCGACGTAATTAACCGAACAACGCGATTGTACGGCTAAACGAACCGACACCCGAGATATTTTTTAACACATTTTAAGTTCCCTATACTTTAACTTCTTTTTAGAGCTTTGAAATGGGGTTAACGGGCCTTAAACGTGTCGGAAATGAGCTTATTACACAACAGGGACCAAATCTGCCATTTATCAAACTTTTCTGGTCTGCAGGTCCTTGCGCACCTCAACAAATATTTTGTTACGGTGCGCAAGCAGGGGCCAGATGCAGCAAATTGTTTTTCAGCTGCTGTTTCCAGCCTTTTGACCCCTCCCAAGGGCCAAGGCCACATGTCAAACTCTTGTGGTGGGCAAATTGAGTTACCACAACATTCCGACAAGTGTACGGGCGAGATCATTCCCTCTTCTCCAAGAAACGATCCTAACGGTGAACCGAAAACTATAAATACCCACCTTGTTTTACCCATTTCCCTCACATTTGAATCTAATTCTACACTCTCTAAGTGGAAGTATATGCTTCCTACCTGAGAGTGAATCGGGTTCGAATCTTGCGGGGACCCTTCGTAAGTATTCCTTCGTTCTTTTATTGCTTTTCGAGTCCGAAAGTCAAACTTTGTTTGACTTTCTACATTGACCAGTTTATGGTCAATGCGAAGTTCGTTTGAACTTCGCAACGTGATTGTAATCACGATGGTTATAGTCCCTTGTGACTATGCCTACTGATTACCACGTTGTCTAGGGTCGTAAGGGTAAGCGATCTAATAAATCGCTTATACCTTCGAACCCGACCCATTTGGTCGATCATTAGGATCCGACCAAAGACATTAGGTGACCATAGTATATAGGGAATAACCTTTCGAGGTTATACCTTATGGTCGCTTCGTTTAAGTAGTTGTATGATAGGTAGTTTATATGCCTTAGGTAAATTACCAAAATACCCCTTTGATGCCAAAATTCATTTTAAACATATGTAACATAACTTTTGACATCTAAACTGATTTGACAACAATGTTAGACATGTTAAGGCATATGTTACTTGTCATAGGGCTAGTTAAGCGGTCCGAACGCGTTTTACGCGAACGACGCGTTAAAGTAGCATAAGCTTCCTAAACGGGTCGTAATGGGTCGTAAGCACTTATGTTAGGTTTCATTTAGTATGTAGGATTTGTTAAACCATATGACACGAGTCTCCATACTCGTTTAGTTTACGAACCCTCATTCTATCCGATCTTCCGATTTAGGTCCGGTTTATTAACATAGTTACCTATATTAGGTGCCGTTTGATTCCGTGATCTCTAGCATTGCTTGGTGGTTATCATAGGACTTCTAAGCAATTTCAAGTGAGTACATAGACCCCTCTTTTACTGTTTTCCAAACTATTTTGGGGTGGAACACATGTGCCTACTTGTTACTTTCATGCTTTCACATCATATACCTGCTATGTTCATTAGTACATTTATAGTACATGATTTCATTACATTTCATGCTATGTATGCCCATTGTGTGCGTACTTCGTACATTTTCGTACATTACATTCTATGCTATGTATGCCCATTGTGTGCGTAATTAGTACATTGCCTTACATTACATGCTATGTATGCCTATTGTGTGCGTACTTAGTACATTGTTCTACGTTACATTTTATGCTATGTATGCCCATTGTGTGCGTACTTAGTACATTGTTTTACATTACATTCTATGCTATGTATGCCAATTGTGTGCGTACTTAGTACATTGCCTTACATTACATGCTATGTATGCCTATTGTGTGCGTACTTAGTACATTGTTCTACGTTACATTTTATACTATGTATGCCCATTGTGTGCGTACTTAGTACATTGTTATACATTACACTATATGCTATGTATGTCCTTTGTTGCATACTTAGTACATTTGTTATTCATCACATGCTTACATTTTGACATTTATATACACATTACATGATTTACATCTTGACATAAACATTTTGACATATTATTCAATACATTTGGCAATTGGTTTAAACATAGACATCTTACATTGTTGGTTTGGTTTGAGTAAGTGATTAAGTAACGAGGCGTGTGTAATATGATACAAGTATGGTGGATACGTCGCTGGTACTTCCTATATATAAGTACTTTTATGGTATTACATATCGTAGCGTTATTTGAATCATTTCAATTTGAGACATACAACATTTTATACAAATAACATACTTTTCACAAGACATTGATTTACAAACAACTTATCTTATACAAACTCATTTTTCATGGTTATTCATTTAACCATACATTATTCTCTTATTCATACATATCATCTGATCTTATCGTTTTTCAAATGATTTACATGACAAAGCAAATTACAAGGTTCATGACTAAACATTTTCTCACACATAAGTCATGAATCCTATTTTCTCAAAACCTATGTATCTCACAGGCATTTTTATGCTGACGTACCTATTTTCACATGTGTTTTCAGGAGATGATGCATAAGACTTATCAAGACATACTTAGGCGGACCTGTGCCTTAGTGACTTAAAACGAGACAAGAACTACTTAAATTTTGTTATGTACTCTTTATTTCTTGTTTAAAGACAATGTAACTCGCTTGTTTGTTGAATAAAACGAAACTTTAATTTCCATGGTTGTGAAACATTAATTCTGTTACAACACTCCCCGACGTTTCCGCCACGTTTTGGTTGTTCCACGTGGTCGGGGTGTGACAGTCCCCAAATATATCTGTTGGTATACCAATCCAATGGATATATTTTAAAAGTTTTATCTCGTAAATTAAGGCAATTAAATCGAGACGATGGTCAAGATCACATCATAACTTCCAACGCGCTTTTAACTCGATGGAGATCTACAATGCTCCTATATCTTCTCTCTTCTTGTTTGAAAAGAAGATATCTCCAACGGAGTCTCCAGGTAATTCCCTACTTCTCGTTCATCTTTTATCAATCTTTCTTTCTTTATCTGCAATGGCCGCCAGAACTTATTCCCAAACCGGTGAATCATCCGAGACCTTCATTCAGAAGAATCTTCTCAAAATCCCGAGAAGGAAGTCTGTGCCTTTGATAACGCAGACATTGCGGCTTTGAGAGCTTCCGGTGCTTTCCCCGATAACACGGTCTTTAGACCATTCGATCGGTTAATTCGATCGGATGTTTCTTCTACTGATTGGGTCTGCTTCCCAGCATACCCTTTCTCGCTAGGTCTTCGATACCCTTTTCCCGAATTTATGATGCAATTCTTCCGGACCACCGGTATCTCCTTTGCTCAGACGATGCCCATGGTCTGGAGGGTATTAATCGTACTCAACCAAATTAAAAATCTTCACTGTCCCGACCTTTGTATCGAAGATCTGCCAATCGCTTACCACCTTCGATCTCATGGTTCTAGCCGGTTTTTGCTTTTTTCGACTTCCAACAAACCCCTTATTCTTAAAGCCACCAAAAATGAAGAAGGATGGCAACGCAAGTTCTTCTTCGTCAAACGAGACTCCATTGATGAGGGTGCTAGCCTTCCGGTGGAGTGGTTAACCACCAGTAGGATCATGGATGCTCCCATTTACCTTTAGACCTTTATCTTTTGCTAATATCCTCCTTTTTGATCCCTTTGCAGTAAATTTCAAGGAAGTAGCTCCCCCTACTGCGGAATCAAAGAAAAGAATCAAGACTGTTTACCAATTACCTGCAAGTGACAGGAGTTTTACCACACATATCCCGAGTTCCAGTCAATACTCATCATCTGAAATGTCTGGTAAGGATTACTTTAAAACAATTAATTAGCACAATATAATATAATGAAGGGTAATAAAGATGTAAAACTTTTCCCTTTACGCAGCACCAGCCAAGATCCCTGAAGTCTTTGACCTCGACGAGCTGGACAGTTATTCTGATCAGGTCCAAATCAAGAAGGAACCTAGTCCCAAGGCCACGGCCTCATCCAAACCCAGCAGTTCCAAGGCCATCCTCATTCCCAAACCTTCGCCGGCTACCAGGCCCCGGAGTTCAAGCACCCAAAAAAGGAAAGAGCCCGATTCCCCTGTCATCTCTTATACATTCCCCTATGAGAATTACGGGTTCATTGAAGCAAGCGGGTTTATGACTTCTTTTCTCAACCAGGTCAGTATCCTTGAATCATATCCTGCAGCTTATACCCCTTATAAGTACTTACTAAAATCAATACCTGTCCTCTTATTTTGCAGGGTCTCGAACGTCTGGTTCACTTGTACCAGGAATCCTGTGGGATCAACAAGACGCTTGAATCTAAGTTGAAGAAAGCTGAGGTCACCATCTCTGATCAGGGCATGATTGCAGCCGCCAAATCTCGGCACTACGAGGAGAAGTTCAAGGCTATGACCCACGAACACCAGACCGCTCTCAACAAAGCTACTCTCCAGGCCCAAGCCGATCTTGACGCTGCTCATGCTCAACATGAACAGGATATGGTCAGCTACCGGGAAAGCCTTAAAAGTTCCGTCGTCACTTCTCTCCTCCAGGCCAGGCTAAAGATGGCCCACGAAGCCAAAATACTAGGCTTCGAATGCCCTTCTTGGGACGTCAGTGCCTGGGAAACAAAGCTAAAGAGCCTTGGCGGCTCTTCTGCCAAACCTGCTGCTGAAGGATCTTCAAAAGCAGTTGAAAAACTAACCGGTGCTGAGAAGGATGCTGAGGCGGATCCCGAGACGGATGCTGCTGAAATTACTATGAACGAAGAAGGCGTTGCTTCCTAAAAAATATTTTCTTTAAATTGAGGATTTATGCTTATGTTTAAACAATTTTATTTCGCATCTTATGAACAGTTTTTATTTCTGCATAAAACAATTTGATAGCCGAAGGCGGATGGGTCCTGGGTTTCAGGATGAAACCTTCGGTTATCAACTGGTACTACTTATTTCAAATAATTTCATCTTTCAATTTTCTTGCTATTGTTTTCTGTCTTTCTTAGTATAGATCTTAGCTTTGCAAAATTTTGTACAACTATCTTTTTGAAGATATCCTGATCAATATACTCAGTGATATATTATGAAAACTTTTATAGAATTTCTAAAAACCCAATCAACTTTAGAGAAAACTTCTAAAGAATAAAAGATAGTCCAATTTCTAAAACCTGTTTTGACAATTCTTGTTTGATCAAGGTTTTAATTTCAAACTAGTATTACTTCTGAATATTTTAATCAAATATCCTGAGAAGCATACATTTTGAGAATATGTCCCGAAAATTTATCCTAATCAGGATTCCTAAGCTTCCGTCAAACATGGTTTCAAAAACACATATAATGTTTACAAAGGAAAGATCATACCAGGAATAGAGTGTAACCCTATTCTCAAACTTCAATCCTTTTGCAACTTTTCTAATGAAGATGTCCCCTGTCTGAGACACTTAATGTACTAAGTCCGAGCTTTATCCTTTGAGCTTTACACAATTGCCTCAGTAGGAATGTCCCCTGTGCACAATGTCTTCGAATACTTAGAAATCTTCTGGACATCAGTTCCAATTGTATAGACAATTTTTCGTCTTACAGGGGTAAAACCCAAAAATGTACTGGAGATAAATCCCTCGTATCCTGGGGGAAATCCCAAATTTTCGTGCGCTACAGGCGGGAGTGTATATACTCCAAGACTTAGAAAGGTGAAAACCTTTAAACCTTAGAGGGTATGAAAATACCCTTTCGTGAGAGAGGGTGATCAATCCTCATATACCTTTAGGATTCAGGATATAGCCAATAGTAACGAAATTGTCAGCCACTTTTACATGGACTGGTCCCGCCACCTTGAACTATTCCCGAATAACTTGCGCTCCAGGCGGGGTGTTTAAACCCAATTCGGAAGAAAGATGAATACCTTTAAACCTGTGAAGGGATCAGGATCCCTTATACGTGAGAGAGGGGGCCAATCCTCTAATCTTCCGAAGTATCCTGAATGTGTAGCCTGGTGCTATATCCCGAAGTATATTCTGCAAAACCACTAAAAGCTAAGGTAGGTGTTAGCCAGGCTAACACCCCTCCGATGCTTAAGTCAGTAATAGATTCAAAATAGCAAATAATATCAAAAGTTAATAAGAGATACATAATTCATACCATCCTGAGTTGGAATTTATGTTCCATACTCACTTGAAATAGAGTTTCAAATGTATAGCATTCCAAGATCTCGGTAGCATATCCCCCTCTATATTCTTGGCCGGTATGCTCCTTTTCCTGATTCTGACTCAACCTCGTAGGGTCCTTCCCATTTCAGAGCCAAATTTCCATCAGCGGAATTAGTAGTATTCTGAAAAGCTTTTCTTAACACCCAATCTGCAACTTTGAACCTTCTAGTCCTTATATTCTTGTTGTATGCTCTGGATATCCTTTGTTGATATGCTGCCATTCTTAGCCGTGCTACATCTCTTGTCTCATCAATAGTATCCAGCTCCTGGCATAGGACTTCAGGATTCTGCTCAGGATTCCTGAGGTTGGATCTTGCTGTAGGTATCACCATTTCCGTCGGGATCACTGCTTCTGCTCCAAATACTAAGGAAAATGGGTTTGACCAGTTGCATTTTTTACTATCGTTCTATCAGCCCACAAAACAAAGGGTAGTTCTTCTGCCCATCTTCCTTTCTTGGCCCCTAATCTCTTCTTCAAGTTGTTGACAATTATCTTGTTTAAGGATTCAGCTTGTCCATTTGCTTAAGGATGTACCGGGGTAGATGTAATCATTTTGATTCCCCAACTCTTTCAGAAGTCAGTAGTCCTTCTACTTATAAATTGAGATCCGTTGTCACAAATTATCTCAGCTAGTACTCTAAACCTAGTCAGGATATTCCTTTTTATGAAGGATACCACTTCCTGATCTCTAACTTGAACAAATGCTTCTACTTCAACCCACTTGGAGAAATAATCCGTCATTGCCAACATGAAAACCTTTCCTCCTGGAGCCTTTGGAAGCTTTCCCACTATATCCATACCCCACTTCATAAACGGCCAAGGGGAAACAATAGGATACAGCGGTTCAGCAGGCTGATGTAATATGTTACTATGTCTTTGACATGCATCACATCTTCGAGCATATTTTGTGGCATCTTTCCTCATCGTCGGCCAATAATATCCTGTCCTTAATATTTTTGAGAATAAGGACCTGCCCCCAGTATGGTTGCCACAATCCCCTTCATGTATATCCTGAAGTACTTCTTTGGTTTCGGGATCCTCCAATCACCTCAGATATGGTCCTGCAAGAGATCTCTTATACAAAACATCATTTATAATAGTGAATCGTGATACCTTCATTCTAAAGGCTTTAGGATTCTCATTCTTTGGGATGTGTCCTTCCTTGAGATATCTCATGATTGGAGCCGTCCAGGACTTAGGATCCTCCTCAGGATACTCCTCATCAGGATTCTGAATACTTATTACTTCCTTATCCTGAGGATTCGTCGCAGGATATAGGATATGCAATATTGGTATTCGGGTCCCTTCCGGTATCCTGACCGATGATCCCAGATTTGCTAAGGCATCAGCTTCAGCATTATCCTCTCTTGGTACCTGTTCAAGTGTAAAAATATCGAAATATCCAGCTAATTTTTTGAGAATTTCGAGATACACGATTAGCTTCTCTCCTTTAACTACATAGGTTCCATTAAAATGATTAGTGATTAACAAGGAGTCAACATATACTTGCAAATTCTTGATATTCATATTTTTAGCCAACTCTAATCCTGCAATTAAAGACTCATATTCTGCCTCATTATTAGTAGCAGGAAATTCACACCTAATAGCCTGGGGTAATATGTCCCCCTGTGGCGATTTTAGTAGTATACCTAAACCTACACCTCTTACGTTAGATGCACCATCAGTATATAATGTCCAGCATTCTAAGTTTTCTCCTAGCTGTTGTACTTCTAAATCTACTTCATTTTGAATGTCACTACTGAAATCAGCCACAAAGTCAGCAAAAGCCTGAGACTTTATGGCATTTCTAGGCTTATATACTAAGTCATAAGCACTCAATTTTACTGACCACTTAGCCATCCTACCCGACATCTCTGGTTTCCTAAGCACATTTTTAACAGGATAATTGGTTCTAACATGAATCCTATGTGTCTCAAAGTAATGTCTAAGCTTCGTTGATGCCATAACTAATGCTAATATCAATTTTCTAGATGAGAATATCTAGTTTCAGCATTTAGTAAACTTTTACTAACATAATAGACAGGATATTGCTGACCTTCATGGTCCTTTATAAGAACGGCACTTACAGCATTCCCTGATACAGCGAGGTATAGGGATAGTGGTTCACCATTTTCAGGCTTCATCAATAGAGGTGCAGTTGAGAGATATCGCTTCAAATCCTGCAAGGCTGCTTCATGCTTTGCTTCCCATTCGAACTTCTTATTCTTCTTGAGGATATCATAAAATTCCTTGCATTTTTCCAAGGATCTTGAAATAAATTTGTTCAATGCTGCTACTCGGCCTGTTAACCGTTGAACATCCTTCATATTCGAAGGTGATTTTATATCCAGGATAGCTCTAATCTACTCCGGGCTTGCCTCTATGCCTCTTTTCGTCACCATATATCCTAGAAACTTTCCTGCCCCCACTCCGAAATGGCACTTAGCATGATTCAGTTTCATGTTATACTGATCCAGGATATCAAATGCTCCCTTGATATCCTGGAGGTGATCCTCAGCCTTTTTAGATTTCACCACCATATCGTCAATATATACCTCCTTGGTGTCCCCCAGCTTATCTTTGAACATCATGTTCACCAATCTCTGGTATGTTGCACCTGCATTTTTCAAACCGAAAGGCATAGCAGTATAGCAATAAATACATGTTGGTGTCATGAAGGCAGTATCCTCCTGGTCCGAAGGCTCCATTTGAATCTGCTGAAATCCTGAGGATGCGTCCATGAATGTTAACATCTCATGCCCGGCAGTAGCATCCACCATTGCATCAATATGAGGAAGAGGAAATGGGTTTTTAGGACAAGCCTTATTCAAATCTGTGTAATCTACCCAGACTCTCCATTTCCCATTTTTCTTCTGTACTACGACTACATTTGCTAGCCATCTTGGAAACTTGACCTCCCTTATCATTTTGGACTTCAACAATCTTTCAACTTCCTCTTGAATAATCGCATTTCATTCAGGAGCAAACTTCCTTCTCTTTTGCTGTATAGGCTTGAACGTGTTGTCAATTCCAAGCTTGTGAGTGATGATGTCTTTGGATATACCTGTCATATCCTCATGCTTCCATGCAAATGTTGACATCCTGCACTTCAAAAAGTTAGTTAATTGTTCTTCAATATCCCGAGGGATATTGGCTCCTACGAGCACCGAGATATCAGGATTATCCTGATCCAGGATAACTTTCTTCGTATCCTGCTCTGAAGCCTCCACGATATCCTAGGCCCGCATCTTTAATTGCTATGCTGGATTAGGCTTGGTTGAGGATTTCATTGAGGATGAGTAGCATTCCTTTGCTTCCTGCTGGTCACTATCAACTTTGACGACCCCCCAAGGGGTAGGGATCTTGATGCACTGGTGATAAGTCGATGGCACAGCCTTCATGTCATGGATCCATGGCCTGCCTAGTATGATGTTATAGCAGGATAGGGAGTCCATCACACAGAAGCATTGTATTGAGTTGACCCCTTCAACATATATTGGTAACTTTATCTCTCCTACGGTATTTCTAGCTTCTCCACTGAAACCAACGAGCACAGTGGACTTCGAAGTAATGTCCATCGGAGATACATTCATCCTCTTTAATGTTTCCAGCTGAATTATGTTGACGGAGCTACCATTGTCCACCAATATCCTGCGTACAAAATGGTTAGCAACATATAATGTTATTACGAGAGCATCATGGTGAGGATCCTAGACAGTATCCCTGTCATCACTATCGAAAGTGGTCACTTTATCGGTTGTAAGGGTAGTCATCCTAGCTGGTTTGTCTCCCCTTTCAGTCTTAGCTTCCTTTGCATGTCTCTTGGCCGCTGAATACGAAGTCCCACAAATGTCGGATCCTCCTGAAATAAAGTTAATTATTTTGGCATCTGCTGGGGGTGATGCTGCTCGTTCAGGAACCTTCTCGGGATCCTGCCCTTTATTCTTCTTTCTTCCCAACAAATCCTTCAGATACCCTTTGCTTAACAGGTAACTTATTTCTTTCCTTAGAGCAATGAAATCCTAGGTCACATGTCCGAAATCTTCATGGAAGGCACACCATTTGGATTTATCCTTCCAATCAGGTTTCTGCTGATTCTTTCGAGGCCACCTAGCTTTGTCTCCTAAACCCTGCATAGCATACATTAACTCAGGTATATTAACAGAAAAGCAGTATTCAGATAATTCAGGATATTCTTCAGGATCCTCGTCTACAACAGCATTCACTTTCTTGTTATCATTTCTACCATATGGCTTGGAGCGATATGGTTTATACGAAGATTCTGATTTCCTGTTGGTTGATTCGTAGGTTGAGGTAGAATTCATCCTCTCTTGCATCTTTTTGTCATCTTCCAAGCGAATATATCTCAAAGCCCTGTTACGAGCTTCGTTGAGATTCCTGCAGGGATTCATTACAAGATCCTGATAAAACTGAGAATCCTTTTGTAACCCCATCTTAAAAGCCTGCGCAGCTGTTGCAACATCAAGGTGTAGGATATCCAAGGATTCTCAACTAAACTTGTTCACATAATCCCTCAAGGATTCCTAAGGACCTTGAGTTATCCTGTAAAGATCACTGGTTAGTTTCTCAAAACTCCGACTGCAAGAAAACTGACTATTAAATAAATTAACCAAATGAGCAAACGAAGTAATTGAGTGAGGAGGAACATTTAACAGCCATTTCAAGGCTGATCCTGTCAAGGTAGAACCGAAACCCTTGCATAAGCATGCTTCCTTGAGTTCCGGAAGGATAGGGTTAATCTCCATTCTTTCTTTATACTGGGCAATATACTCTTCAGGATCCGTAGTCCCATCATACAGTTTCATGTTGGGGGTCTGAAATCTTTTTGGGATTTCAGCATCACAGATAGGATATGCAAATCGGGATATCCTGTGGCTGTCTTGAGATACTTCCGGAATTGGCTGGACCACTTCAGGTACACTGGATATCATGTCCTTCAATTTCTGAAGCTCCCTAGTAAATGTTGACGTTGTACCTGCATCCTGCAAAGACCCATTGTTGTTAGTAGCAAGAATATTATTATTTGACACGTTACCGGTCTGAGGATTCTGGCCATATCCTGAAACATATCCTGAGCTCCTCACAGTTGACATCCTGACCGACGAGGGTATCTCAGGGGTATGATTCTGAGAATGGCTTGGGACGATGTTCCCCCGGTTATCCTCAGTGTAAACTGCAGAACTGAAGTTCAAAGCCCTAGGCTGTATAGGAGTGACAGTTTCTTCAGCAGGTCTACTTGGGCCGGATTTCAAGAGTTGTATTTCTCTCATCAGCATCCGATTAGTTTCCTGCTGCTGCCTCATCTGTTCCTGTACACTACCAAACAAATTCAGAATTTCATCATTAGATTCCAAAACGGGACCGGATCCCTGGGTACTGGGAGCGGGGATAACATCCCGAGCTACATGAATTTCAGCTCTGTGTGATGAAGCTTGCATTCTTGGAGGGGGAGGTGGAAGCACCAAACCAATTGTTGCAGAGGTTGTAGCAGACATGGTGGAAGAGCTCATGTTTGATCTCGAGGCCATTGAAAACAATTTAGAAAAATGTTTTGACAAAAGAAAACCGAGTAATGATTTTACTAAAGTTTTTAGCAAACATAGCACCACTTGCCCCACGGTGGGCGCCAAATTGTTTTGGTCAAAAATTACCGAAGCAATTAAGTGATCAAATTAGTTAAGTGAGGTAGTGTGCTAGAAATATGTGTGAAAAATATGTTATCCAAGTTAATTGTAAAAACAGTTTCAGGATACGGCTCAGGATATAGAGCTGTATCTGTGATCAAACAATGAGCGAAAAAGTAAAGGTTGACACGTGATGTACGAGGAAAGCCCTTGATCAATCTAGATCGCCGGCACAAAACCTCGGGAGCTGATAATCGCAGCTGCCTTGTTCTTCTATTACTTCAAATATCAGGATACAGTGCAGGATGTGGTGCGGATCAACTAGGTGTTACAATGTAATTCGAATACAAGTGTTTGTGTATAGTGTTTGCAGTGAGCTAGAGAGCAAAAGTGTTCGAAAGTGTGTGTGAGAATTGCGTGCCTTAATCTGATCTGCCCCCATCTATTTATAGTAAAATAAGTGTAACAAACTATCCTAATAAACCGGGATCCGGCGAATATTCCCCACTCGAACGTTGTAGACCTGGTCTTTCGGGTTCAATGTCTCTCACATAACAGATATGCCCGAGTCTTGAGGAGAAGAAGTCCATCTGATTGTTAGTAACCCACAACCTCTAACCTGCACGTGGTTAATTCTAACCTCAGGATATCGCCCAGGATGTTAGCAATATCCTAATCCAGTATCCTGATCACAAGCAAACAACCAAAAGCAGGATATTAGTCAAGATATGTACGCTCAGAAAATGACCCATAACAATCACTATCATCAGTTAATGATTTATCAAACACTTGTGTTTCTTCTGAACTAGCATCTGAAGAACTAGATTCATCATCTTGATTCTTCTCATCACTGACAAACGCTTTCATCCATTCCTTCATCAAATCTGGCTCTTGAATTATTTGGGCAATGAGACCTGCTATTTTTGAATCAGGTGGAATGTATTAATCCCAGCTAAAGCCTTCTGCAACTTTTTCATCATCTTGATCAATTATGCCATAATAAGCTTTCTTATTTGCTTCTACGATCATTTTAGCATGAGCAATTTGTGGTTCCTTTTGTTGATACGGTTGATGAGCAATTTGTTGATAAATGGCTTTCAGATAGTAATCATTTCCATCAAACGGTTTATGTGCTCCACTTGCTTCTCGATTGGTATACTCTCTTTAGAAATGACCTTTCTCCCTGCATCAAAAACAAGTAACTTTAGATTTATCAAAACCCAAAGTAGAAACTTTTGCATCCAAGAAATCATATCTTCCTGTAATCATTTTAAACTTTTCAGCTCTCCTTAACACACTTGCTAAACACCACTTTATATCCATCAGTTCCATCTCTTCAGCATCTATCTGATCATAATCTTCTTTCGTCAACATAGGATTTCCAATTCTTCCTGTAACCAATCCTTCATATGATTCCAATACCGTAACAAGTAATGCCATATGACTTTTAACAACTTCTTCAGAAAAAATTTGACCATTCTGAAGATGTAATGCAATGTTGCAATTTAAGACATGACCATTGTCGCTGTTTGAGCTTTGAACTTGATGACTTGAGCTTGAAACTTTCGGATTAACACTTGGATATGAAGAAAATCCACTGCTGCTGTTAGGACTTTGATTGCTTGATCCATATGAGTTTTCTGCACTGAAACCAGTTTAGATTTTTGGACTTGCTTCGACATTCTGAACATTCCCTTTGAAGTACATCTTAACATCTTGTTGTGCACTCGGATTGTTCATTCTTGCAATCTTCTGTTGCTCAAGATCTTGTCCTTCAATCTTTTCGATGAACTGTGAAATTTTCAAACCATCATATTCTCCAGTATTTTTCAAGATCATCAGAAATGTACCCCGTTCTTTCTGAGGTAAAGCATCAGCTAATTTGTCAACCCATTCCTCACGATCTTTGTTGATGTTTAACAATGACATTGATCGTACTAAGTGACAATATCTTTCAATCAATTTCTTTGTATCTTCTCCCGGCAAACTCGAAAATAAATCAAACTCTTTCTTTAGCAATGCTTTCTTGCTTTTGATCATCTTCTCACTTCCCTCAAACTTAATTCGAAGTGCTTCCCAAATTGAACGTGAAGTCTTATCATGTTGAAGCAATACGAATATGTCTTCTTTAATAGCATGCTGGAGTAAACTGATCATCATCTTTTTTGCTTTGTACATGTCTCGTTCTTTATCATTAAATTCAAAAATTTTCTTTTCAACTCCCAAGTCTGTACGTGGTAGTACATACTTTTTCTCAACACATTCCCATGATCTCAAATGATTAGCTTGAACCCAGTTTTCAAACCGATCTTTCCAACCAAAGTATTCCTCAATGCCCATGAGTTTCGGGGGGTTTTTGCATAGTTCCAGTTTCATTTTCCATATTCATGTTCTTAGAAATTTCAACTGGAGTAGTCGGGGTAGCAAATGCATTATAGAACTCTTCTTCCATGATTCGGTAAACTTTTTCACTAAACAGGCACTTTCAAACGGAATCACCTGTTGAAGCGAAATTACCTGCAAACCAGTTTCAAACGGAATACCAACTTGTACGAAATACCTATTTCAAGCGGAATCACACTCAAACGGAAACACCTGTTGAAACGGAATACCCTTTTTCAAATGAAATTACTGATTTCGTTCGAAATATTTCAAGCGAAATAACAAATTTGAGCGGAATAGAGATTTCAAACGGAATCACTTAAGCGGAATACCTGATTAGAGCGAAATTAGGTGCAAACTCAAACGAAATTACCCTCAAAATGTAATTCCGTGCGAAATTATGATGCACTTTCACACGGAATTATGATGATGTCATCATTTCGGTCCAACTTTTGTCAAATTGATTAAGTTTTAGCTCGATTTTAGGTCTGAAACTTTCAAGGGTTTGTTAAAACACAATTTCGCACAATATATGAGAAAATTAGCCCATTTTAACCATGAAAACTTGTTCAATTTTGAAAAGAAGGTGTAGAAGTTAGAAAATCTGATGCTGAGCTCTGATACCACTTGTAGGATCGTTTTACCGACCAAAACGAGTCGTTCAGAGGCGTTATACTCAATATTAAAGGCGGAAACAGACATATCGAGTTTGATTCAGCTAGATATATACTTTAAATGTATTTCTGATTGATTTGACAAAGTTTTACAGCGAAACGACACTTCGGCAGAACTTCGGCTCCGGAATCACACATACACGTCTCTCTCAAACGAAATCACAAGACGCCTATATATAGGCAGACTAATTTCTCTTGAACAGGCTCAAGCGGAATCAGTTCACACGGAATTACCATTTCGAACGTAATTAACCATTTCAAACGGAATTAACTCATGTGATTTCGTTTGAAATGACAATTGTCAATTTCAAGCGAAATTAACTCTTATAGCCTATTTTCTCGTTTTCCATGCCATAATCTATCTATTCTAAAACAAGACTCGATACAAGACGAAGTCGACAGACGCATGCACCAACACACAACTCAGCAAATTATACTTTAAGCCTTTAACATAGGCTACTTTCTCTATGGTCAAACATCCATACCTTATGCATTCATATCCCATGATCCTCCATTTCATTCCATTTCCAAAATTTACCATTCTACCCAGCCTTGAAACAAAGTTCCTGAGTAAGCTCCTGTCCCCAGTCATGTGCTTGGAGCTTCCTGAATCACAGTACCAGATCTGCTGCACATGATGGTCCTGAAATGGAATGATTAGAGGGTTTTTGGTACCCAGGCATGCTTGGGTACTGTTTCTGTTGGAATCCTAATAAGTTTATTTCTTCTTCTTGGTTTTGCATCAGAAACTCTGTTATGCTGAGCCATTAAAATATTTTACATTTTTCTTTTGAAGATGGTGTTGAACAAGCTTCAGTATGTCAACACACATACAAGATTTATCAGAATTTTCTGATATTTCTTCTTGTGATGGAATGAGTGGATAATTTTGAGAAGATGAGTGAACTGCTTCTGGAGTCTTTACAGATTCTTGATTGCATTCACTTATGTTTGTTTTAAAGTTTGGTTTTTCAAAAGAGTATTCAGAACAGGTTGTCTTGCAAGATTCAGATTCTGATTCTGATGAAAATTTATCAGAAATCTGATGAGTTGCTTTTACAAAGACAGTGGGTTTATTTCCATTTGATCTTGTATAACCTAAACCCTCTCCTTTGTTCTTTGGTGTGGACTCAATAAAATTTATGAATTCTTTGGCTTGTTGAAAACCTCTTACATTGATTTCTTTATCATTGATTTTCTTGTAAAGATCTTTTCTTTCATTTTCATAAAACTTAATTTTAGCTCTTTGATCTAAACTATCCTCTATAAGAAGTTGGTTTTCAAGAATGATTTTATTCAAAGTCCTTTGTAACTCATCAGATTTTCTAATATCTGATTGATGTTTTTCTTGCAGATTTAGAAAATCTGATATGAGCTTGTTTAACTTGTGTTCAAGATCAAGATTGTCTAAATTTACCTTTTGTTCTGAAGTTTCTGGTAGTCCTTCAGAAAGTGCCATGAGGCAGAAATTTGCCAATTCTTCTTCTTCATCATCAGAAGAATCATCAGATAACCATGTATCTGTACCTGCAATTAAGCTAACTTGTTGCTGCTTCTTCAAGCTTTTTCTCATAGTAAGCAACATCCTTGAGCTTTTTGGTCTTGCATTCTGATGCATAGTGACCTCTCTGCTTGCACTTGTAACACACAACTTCAGCCTTCCCTTTATCCTTAGATCTAAATTCCTCTTTAGATCTCCCATCCAACCTTCCTCTGTCACTTCTCTGGTACCTCTGGCTACCTCCCCTCAACCTCTGCTCAAATGTTTTGGTGAGTAGTGCTATTGCTTCAGCAAAAGCTGAAAAGTCTGATGATGTATCAGAAGTTTCAAGATTTTGGCTGTTTGATGGTTGTGGATCATTGGTAGTTGTTGATCTTTGTGAGTTTGAGATAAGAGCTAAAGATCCCCCTCTTTGAATGGTTTCTTCAAATATTTCTTCCTCTCTGAGGACCAAGATGCTGTATAAGTCATGGAGACTCATGTTTCCTAGTTCTAAGGTTGAGGACAAAGTCATGGTTAGACTTCTCCATTCTCTAGGAAGGGCATCAAGAAATTTTATGTGTCTTTCATCATTTGACTTAGTTATTCCAAATTTCTTTAGCTCGTTTAAAAGTTTTGTAAATATTTGATATGTGTCATTTAACCTTTCATTTGGCAACCTTTTAAACCTTTCATAAGATGAGACATTGTTTGTTCTCTTGTTTCTTCTCATCCTTTCTCCTCCTTCACAAAGATTTTCCAACTGATCCCATATTTCCTTAGCTGATGCACATGCATCAACTTGTGAAAATATGTCATTGGGGATGGCCATTATTAAAAGAGACTTTGCCCTTTCATCCCCAGCCCCCTTTTCCTTGTCTTCCTCACTCCAACGTATTTCACTTTTGGGAGCTTGGGAGGCAGGGATAGCATGTGATTGGTCAGTTGCTGGAATAGCTGGTATTAGAGTCATTGGTATATGTGGACCCCTTTCAATGGATTGAAACAGAGCTCGGTCATGATCATTAAGGAAATTGACCATCCTGATTTTCCATTGGGGGTATTCCTCTCTGACCAGAGTCGGAGGTTTGGACATAGAACCAATGTTAAAAGCATTAGTCCAGGATTGAAAGCGGGCCATATTTAGAGAAAAGAAGATGAGCGATTGATCGTTTGAAAATAGTTTATTCAATCTGCTCTGATACCAATTGTTGGACCCAGTATGGCCTTAAACAACTTCTTTTCACGTAATATGGCAAGTGATTTCAGTAGATGTGAAAAAGATGTGCGGAAATGGAAATCAGACTTTCAGAAAGAAGACCTATAGAATTATCAAGTTTATATCACTTTGAAACAAAATGGTTTACAAGGTGATTGTAAGATTATTATCTAGTACAAATGAATCTTGAATTTTGTGGGTGAGAGGGCAATGGAGTTTTGATGTATGTGTGAATGATAAGCTTCAAACTCAATTGTCTTCTGCTGGTTGGGCCTTCTATTTATAGAAGGCTGGGTGCATGAATAAAAAATAGTTTATTCATGCAATAAGTCCTGCAAAAAGTGGCCAATTGACATATTCATTGAATCCAACGTTCAAGTTGCCTTTTTCATCATGATATCCAATAATGTCAACTTGCTTCGGTAAGTGTGGCAGGATAGAGCCAATTTCAGACAAGTGGGGTATTTCATCAGAATTCTGATAAACCACTTCATCAGAAATTCTGATGAACAAATCATCAGAAAAATCTTGATGATCAGAATCATCAGATCCATCAGAAATGACCTTCTCCGATAATCTAATTCAGCTCTTGATCAACTTGTGATTCTTTGAAGTAGATGTTGTGCATTTCAGTTGTCCTATCTGATCTTCTTTTTCTTGTTTGTGATCTTCAGGACTGTGATCTCTTCATAGATCCAGTTGATTGTGATTTTCTTCAATACTTACAAATAAAGGTTCCTAACAGTATTCAATATTGTCCCCTTTTGAATAGCTACAAAACCTCTCTTAGAGTTCTCCATTTGGAACCTATTCAAGACTTTGTCAATGTATGCACTTTGGTTTAAACCTATCAAGCGCCTTGATCTATCCCTATAGATTTTTATTCCCAAAATGTAGGCGACTTTACCAAGATCCTTAATGGAAAAACGACTTCCAAGACAGGTTTTTACACCTTCAATGGTCGGAATGTCATTTCCAAATAGTAGAATGTCATCGACATACAGTACTAAGAAAGTGATGATGCTCCCACTAGCTTTCTTATACACACAAGCTTCATCCCCGTTCTTGATGAACCCAAAATTCTTAATTTCTTCATCAAAACGGTGATTCCAACTTCTCGATGCTTATTTCAATCCATAGATTGATTTCTTTAACTTGCATACTTTGTCAGGATGTTTTGGATTGACAAAACCTTCAAGCTGAACCATATAGACATCTTCATCAAGATATCCATTAAGAAAAGCCGTTTTGACATCCAATTGCCAGATCTCATAGTCATAATATGCAGCTATGGCAAATAATATCCTGATTGACTTTAGCATCGCCACAGGCGAGAAGGTCTCATCATAATCAATCCCTTGAGTTTGAGTGAAACCTTTAGCTACAAGTCTTGCTTTATAAGTATCTAGGTTACCATGCATATCTGTTTTCTTCTTGAAAACCCACTTACTACCAACAACTTTAGAGTTAAGTGGTGGCACAACCAATTCCCAAACTTGGTTGTCATACATGGATTGCATCTCTATGCTCATGGCTTCAAGCCATTTGTCACAATCGGATTTTGACATTGCATCATGGTATGTGGTTGGTTCATCTGAATCCACCACGTAGCATCCATCCATGAAAAATCCATATCTTTCAGGTGGACTACTAATTCTACCAGATCCGCGAACATTTTGTGCGTACTGATCAACCTCTTGATCATTTTCAACAACCTCTTGTTGAGCGCTAGTATCAACCAAACGTGTATCGTCTTGTGGTTCTTGATCCTCCTCAAGTTCCACTGTTCTATCACTAGTTCCTTCCATAAGGAACTTAGCTTCTAAGAACTTACCCTTTCGAGCAACAAATACCTTTTGCTCGGTTGGGTCGTAGAAATAATATCCTATATCATCTTTAGGATATCCTACAAAGATACACTTAGTAGATCGGACTTCCAATTTATTTGGGGTGTATTGCTTAACATAAGCTTCACAACCCCAAACCCTTAAGAATGATAATGATGGAGGGTTTCCATGCCATATTTCAAAAGGTGTCTTTTCCACTTTCTTGGTTGGGGCCATATTTAGTATGCGAACAACGGAGAGAAAAGCGTAACCCCAAAACGATAGAGATAATGTGCTTCTAGCCATCATAAATCGAACCATATCTAATAGAGTTCGATTTCTCCTTTCCGATACACCATTGTGTTGTTGTGTTCTAGGTGGAGTAAGTTGTGAGATAATCCCACAACTCCTAAGATGATCTTGAAAAGCACCACTAAGGTATTCACCTCCTCTATCGGTGCGAAGGACTTTGATTGTTTTCTTGAGTTGATTTTCTACTTAACTTTTGAAGTCTTTGAACATTTCAAATGCATCATCCTTGTGTCTTAGTAAATACACATAACCATAACGACAATAGTCGTTGGTAAAGGTAATGAAGTATCTTTCACCACTCCTAGTCATTGCTTAAAAGGACCACATACATCTGAATGTATGATACCTAATAAGTCTTTAGCCCTTTCAAATGTTCCACTAAAGGGTGTCTTGTTCATTTTGCCTTGTAAACAAGATTCACATACATCAAATGAATCATCTTCATTCGTTTTCAAAAGACCATTTCTCTGAAGTGTTTGCATGTGATTCTTGTTTATATATCCAAGGCGACAATGCCAAATGTAGGAATCACGCAAATCCATTTTGAGTTTCTTGTTGCTTACTTGGTACATTGAGCTATCATATGATGTGTTATCTTGATCTAATTCATAAATACCATTTAAAGGCATAGCTTTAAAGTAAAACACATCATGCATAGAAACATAAATGTCATGGTTAACAAATTCGAAATTAAAACCACATTGTCTTAAAAAGGAAACAGAAATTATGTTCCTAGTCAAACTAGGAGCATATAAAACATTCTTCAAAATCACTTCCAAACCACTTGGAAGATTTAAAACGTAGTCTCCTTGAGCTTCGACATCAACTTTTGCTCCGTTGCCCATGAAGAGACTAGTGTCTCCCTTCTTATAATGATTATTTATTTTGAACCGCTGCAACAAATTACAAATATGAGTTCCACATCCGGTATCTAGTACCCATGTGTTAGAAGAAATAACATTAAGCTCAACATGTATCATAAAGATAGTAATTTCTGTTTTTCAACTCTTGTTTTGAGCATTGCATGAAGTTCACCAATGCTCTTGAGCATTGCATGAAGTTCACCAATGCTCAAAGATAGTTTTCCCTGCATCCCTCTTGCTTTTCAACTCGTTGAGATAGGTTGGACAATTTCTCTTCCAGTGTCCTATCTCACCACATCCAAAACATGGGTCATTCATAGCAACCTTTTGCTTCTTCTCTTTTGGTTTGGTGGGTTCTGCTTTAGCTTTTCCCTTTCCCTTTCCATTGACGTGTCCCTTTCTTTTAGCATAGTTTGCTTTAGAGTCGGGGTGGGGCCTCTTCTTGTTGCCTCCTTCATTGATCGCTAGGATGGGTAAAGCCTTTTTGCCCATTCCTGCTTCAGCCGTTTTGAGCATTGCATGAAGTTCACCAATGCTCTTGTCCCATCCATTCATGTTGTAATTCATTACAAAGCTTTCAAATTTCTTTGTTAAAGAGTTGAGGATCAAATACGTAGCCAACTCTTTAGAGACGGGACAATTTAGCCTTTCGAGGCGATCAATGTGGCTTTTCATCTTAAGGACATAAGATGATACCGATTGGGTTTCCTCCATTCGACATGCATGAAGCGCCCGAACAGTTTCGAAGCGTTCTACCCTTGCTTGTTGTAGGAACATTTCCTTTAACTGGGTAATCATGTCATATGCCCCATGATGTTCAAAATCCTTTTGAATTTTGAGAATCATAGTTCCCAACATGAGGCATGAGGCTTGCATGGAGTCCTCGGTATACTTAACCCAATCATTGTAGGCTTCCACATCTTCCACGTTAGGTTCATCGGGAATATGATCGTCCAACACATATGATATCTTTTCTTGCTTGAGAACGATTCTCAAGTTTCGAAACCAATCCATGAAGTTGTTATGGTTGAGACGATCCTTTTCAAGGATGGTTCTTAGTGATAGGTTTCGGACGGTTTGCTTAATCGGGTTTGCATTGTTAGCGGCCATCTACAAAATTTAACAAGTTCAGTTTAGTATTTTCGATATTATTATATTTTAATCATTAATACCCTTTTGTGTCTTAAAGACAATTAATAATTAAAATCTAGAATCCAAAGTTATATTTAAATATTAGTTAGGTGACCTTTATCCCTCTATTTAAATTAATAAGGTAGTCAACGTTTGACAATTGCAACTCTTTGCAATTTCTAGCCATATGGGATCGGTTAAACATCTTTATGTTTAGTTGGCATGTTTAATCCCATCAACACCTTTATCCACCATGCTTTGGTGACCCTAAGCACATGGTTTCCAAATCAAGTCGTCCAACTTACACACACGCGTGAGTTTATACACATAAGTGGTTAGGTGACCTTTATCCCACAAACATGGTAAACCCACCTCGAACATATAAGTTCCCTCAAATGTGGTTAGGTGACCTTTATCCCACAATAAGAGTTCCCAAGTGATTCGAGTGTTATATAAAAGGATGGTGTTTGACTTGTTTTATAAAAGGGTTTTTAATATTTCAAAATTCTAGTTTAGAAAATAGTATGTACCATACATTTGCATGCATTCAAATCAATGGTACTTTTGTGAAAACAAATTTTCAAGGTTCTTTTAATAAAACCCATTTTATTATAAAATCATTAATTTTTAATAAAACCTTTTATTAACCATTTTAATGATTTTTTTAAGAACCAATTTTACGCTTGTTGTTGATTATTAGTTTTTTAAGTCATGCATATCGACATATCATTAAAACAATATAAATAAACAACCACACAAGCATAACATACATAACAATAGGTGCATAATCATAGCCAACTATTTTGACAACACTTGTTAGCCGAAACAAGTGTGCCAAAAGGTCTTTCCTAAGGGGTGAAAAATGACACAAGTAATGTGTCGTTGAACTCCCACTTGATCCCGCATCCAAATGCTTCAAGTCTCCTTTTTGTGTTTTGATTTCTCCACTTTCTTTGAGCTTCCAAATGTCTTTTATATTCAGCTCCAAACTCCTTTGGACTTCAAAAAATGTGTTTTGGTTATCGAGTTAAAATCCCGTTGAGAACGATGAAGTTCTTTGGACCGAATATTATGGTCCAAACCAAAACGCATTTTGTGCATCTTGTTTTACATGAAATAATCCTAATACATTTGTTCTAGTAAAATAAAATGCAACTAATCTATTTATTTTACATGCCAAATGAAAAATAAATAAATTACATATCTTACAAATGGAAGAACAAAGATTATAATTATTACAACCCATTGAAATAATAATAAAATAAATCACAACATAATCGTTCAACACATGGTCATGGCTAGGTTATATGCATCAAAATATATATCCACACATATATATATATATTAAAATCAAGAAGCAAAAATGGTTCCCTTTTATAACCATTTTCGGCTATGTACAAAAAACGAAAAGGTAAGTTTTGTCCAAACAAACAAATCATCCATATGATATAATTTTTCAAGATTTCCTTATGTATGTAAGAAAATAATCTTGAAAAACAAAGGGATAACCGTATTAAAATTTTCGGCCATAGGGTTTTATTCAAACCCGAAACCCGAAATTTTTAATCTATTGAAGCATGCACTCATATAAGCGGCTCTGATACCATTGATGGGAATTTCACATGTTTATCAAAGTGATTTCATCCGTATAAAATCAAAACGCAGCGGAAATAATATTTAAAACATGTTACTTTTAAGATATAAATTTCATTTATATGCAAAATACCAAAACCCGGATCCATATATGAACATGCATACTATCATACACAACCATAGGATGTTTAGAATACTACATTCTTGGAGTAATAGGATGATGAAAGGGATGATGCTTCTTGAACGGTTGCCTTCAAGAATAGAAGACCTCAAGCTTGTATATCCCAAGCTTCCAACAAACACCACAAGTTCAGCTAGGATTTTTAACACTTGAATCAAAACCGAAAAAGCTCCTTGGAAACCCTTTTTGACCGAAAATTTAGAGAGCAAGAAAAAAAGTCTTACACTTTGTTTTTTGTCATCAAAATGGTTATAAAACAATGAGAGATGTTCACCTCCATTTCACCCAATCACCATCCTTCTTACACATGCAAATGCTTGAAAGGTTATTGGACCAAAATGGTCTCTTGGGAAGAGATATAGGGGGCGGCCCACATGGGCATTTTTATAAAAAAAATCAAATTTCTTTTATTAATTATTTAAGTCTTATGTATATTTTATAACTTTTATAAAATATAACAACATATGTTATAAGACTTATATAACCTTTTATAATGTTATTTAACCTATTAAATAACAAAATAAAATATTCTCTCAAAATAAATTATCCATATAATTTATTGGCTTCTCAAGTGTAATTATTTAGAAAACCAATTTCTAAATATTATAAGTGTTAATATTTATTTGTTTGATCATATCATAAATAAATATTGTAAGTATTTGTCTAGCTTGTATTTGGGTATGACTCGACTTGGATCATAACGTACTAGCCACATCAATTTAATATGTGTCTTGGGCATACAGAATCCAACAGGATACGCGTATACGGCTTGAATGCAAATTATACGCGATTTGGCATACTTTCGCAGTTTTGACGCTTTTAGTCCTTATGATCAAATAAATATATTTTCACATACCGAACCCTCCAAAGCTTATTTCTAAGTTATATAAAGGGTATTTAAGGTATGTTTAACTCGTGTTCTTGTTCCAGAGTGTAAGTCGCTACGAGAATCGGCTTATTTTTGTAGTTTGTCGTAAATAGTCCTTGTACTTGTATAAACAGGTTTTCGTCGTCCCTAACCCTTCAAAGCTTATTTCTAAGTTATGTAAAGGATATTTAGGGTACGTGTAGCTTGTTTCCTTGTCCTGGTGTGTACGTTGCATTAAACGAATTATGTTTAAGCATCGGTTATCGTATTGCTTTCAAAGAAAAAGTTTTTTGAAAGCCCGAAATTTTGCACAAGGGTTACACAAAGGCCCAATGACATAAATACATGGGCAAAGACCTAATGACATAAATACATGGGCAAAGACCCAAAAACAAAAAGACATGGGCAAGGCCCAATGACATATATACATGGCCAAAGGCCCAATAACATAAAGACATGGGCAAGGCCCAATGACATAAAAGACATGGGCAAGGCTTAATGACTTAAAAGACATGAGAAAGACCCAATAACATAAAGACACGGGTAAGACCCAATAACATAAATGACATGGGCGAGGCCAAAAGACATGGGAGATGCCCAAGGACATGGGCTAGGCCCAAGGACATGGGCTAGGCCCAAGGACATGGGCTAGGCCCAAGGACATGGGCTAGGCCCAAGGACATGGGCTAGGCCCAACGACATGGGCTAGGCCCAACGACATGGGCTAGGCCCAACGACATGGGCTAGGCCCAACGACATGGGCGAGGCCCAACGACATGGGCGAGGCCCAATGACACGTGTGCAAGGCACAAGGCCATGTGCAGGGCGGGGCCCGTTCATACACGATTTAAGAAACACCAATTGTATATATATTTAATTTTGAAATATATATATAAATATCGGTCGAACAAACCAACTACCAACACTATGATAACACAATACTGTTCTAAAAATAACAAAGAAATAAATGACAAGAATTCAAGATGAACAACTTGTACGAGGTCCAATAAGACCTAAGTGTCTAATCAAGTTAGTACACATGTAGGTTACTCACGCGTACGAACGCTCAAATTTCAGTAGTACGATACACGAAACGCAAACTTGTGAATTCATGTCCCTCCTTTCTATAATTTCAAAGTTTTGTTTTAAAACAATCGAGGAGAAATACATGTCAATCAAACGATATGTTAGCTATGGGTTTAGATGATAACACGATCAATGTGCGTAAGTAGGATGATGACAATAGTAACCATTAATCACTTAGTGACCCAGGTGCAAAAGGTATAGATCTATAGAGCTTGAGGCGCGCTCCACTCCTGGTTGGTACTTTAGGAGTGCTTTTGTGAACCCAATGATGTCAAAGTTGTCTCGGTTTGGTTACTTACTTATGGCACATATGTTAGGGTGCAAGCTATACACTGATAGATCCTTAAACTCCATGAATGCTAATAACATAACATGATTACATTACTGGATTACAAACATGATTTCATTACTGGATTACAAACATGAGATTTCATACGATAACAATAACTACATGAACTCGCTCAACTTTTGTTGACTTTTTAAAATTACATGTATTTCAGGACACAAGACTTGAATCGGTGATAGACCACAGGAAATGGGAATGATATGACAACGAATGCCTTTGAAGGATTTGTCTTTTGTATCCCAACCTTGTATAGGTATATAGGGGACAAAACCTCAACATGCTTTTATGACAAAAACAATCTTTTGTTCGAAGTGTAATGTAACTCAATAACTATATTTTGTTACAAATCAATACATACGGCATTGTTGTTGACTTATATTTGTTTACACGATTGCATGCAATGATTACCTTTCCTAAGTGACAGACTGGTATCAGAGCTCCGATTGTAGTGAACCGGGGGAAAAATTTTACTAAGTTTGGCCTACAATCACCAAGTACTCTCACATGAAAACAAAGTTGATAACATTACCAAAATGATATCAAAAATATGAAAAAAATGACAAAAGATTTTCATTGTGTCACGATAACACAAGGGTCTATCACCCGAGCTCAGCAATATGTAGCGAACAACGATAATACATCATTAGTCCGTAAGGAATGGACACAAAACATTAAGAACTGCATGTGAAACACAAGAACAAAAACCACATGAGATTTAGTGATTATGTATATATAATGTATTTATATATGTGTTGTACGGAATATTTTGCCAAGAACGAAAATACCTTCGACTATGAATTCTATTATTACCCTTGACTCACGCGATGAGAATAACGACCTTGCGTCTATTATGAAGCTGTTGGCGGACATGGTTCCTAAGTGAGACCCTAAAGCATTGATCCCGTGGAAGATGGTTATTTTCCCTCGGATGGTTATAAGTCTGGCTTCGGTAGTGGCGACGAGGCGTAGGTGGCGGCCTTGGACAACAACTCTATTAGTGGGACGAGGTCCCTGAGGCTCATACCAATCGTTATTGATGACACTCTCGTCTAGACAAGGAAGATGAAGTACTCATCTTAAAAGTGCCCCTCCAGTTGCTATTGTTGTGGATTCTCTCTACTTCTATTTCATCTAACGTTGTGCCCATTCACGAATGATGAAAAGGAGCGTTAGCATGTGGACCATCACAAAGGTCCCTCCTATGTTGAAGGTATATAAATAATAGTGTCCTCTCTCTGACTGATCATCTGCTTTTAACGAGAGAATGCTAGGGTGACCATGCAAGACCATTTATTATTTCGGGGGCCAACGTAATAACAATTTATAGTGCATGGGAATCCTGATGGGCTCTGTGGGTCAAGCTAATGATCACTATACATTCGAAATTCTTAAGTTGTTTAAGTTTCTATCTAGCAAAACGCTAACCGGGATGGTTACTATAACACTCTACGATACAGGAAGACCATGCGTATTGTTCGCACCTAACATTCGATCTATAACACGAGTCGTTCGAGACTAGTCATCTAAACAAACAAACCTTATTAGCCACTCATACGGAGGATTTTCCTCAGCATTCTCGAAATTCTTGTACATGGGTTGGTTCTTTGGTGTCTATGACACCTTACCTTATCTTAGTTATTGAAAGTGGTTGAATTAAACTCCGTCATTTGACATCTATCTTATCTCCAAAGGATGGCATGGCATAAGGCATATTGCAACTCCTTCATTGCATTGTATTCGACATCTATGGAAATTATAACAATTTTGTTGGAACTCGTGGAGCTCAAGGGATATTAACGTATTCGTCACACAGGTTAGTGTGGTAAAGGATTTTCCTACTTGGGATGATCGAGGTCCATGAGGTAGAGAATACATACTGTAAGGATGGAGACGACCGTTTGGTTTCTCTTCCTCAACGAATTACTTCTGTCACACCTCGACCACGTGGAACATATAAAACGTGGCGGAAAACGTCGGGGAGTGTTGTAACAGAATCATTGTTTCATAACACATGGAAATTGAAATATTGTTTTATTGATTAAAGTAGTTACAATGTCTTGACAATCAAAGAAACATAACATATATAACTAGTCTTGCATCTTTTATTGTCGCTAAGGCCCAAGTCCACCTAAGTGTATCTTGATAAATCCTATGCATCATATCCAGAAACACATGTGAAAATAGGTACGTCAGCATAAAAATTCCTGTGAGATACATAGGTTTATGAAAATAGGATTCATGACTTATTGTTTAAGAAAATGTTTAGTCATGAACCTTGTAATTTGCTTTGTCTTGTAAATCATTTGAAAAAGGATAAGATCAGATGATATGTATAAATAAAAGAATAATGTATGGTTAAGTGAATAACCATGTGAAATGAGTTTTTTTATAAATTAAGTTGTTTGTAAAACAATGTATTGTGAAAAGTATGTTAGTTGCATAAAATGTTATATGTCCAAATTTAAATGAATCAAATAATGCTACGATATGTAATACCATACAATCACTTATATATAGGAAGTACCAGCGGCGTATCCACCATGCTTGTATCATATTACACACGCCTCGTTACTTAAATCACTTACTCAAACCAAACCAACAATGTAAGATATCTATGTTTAAACCAATTGCCAAACGTATTGAATAATATGTCAAAATGTTTATGTCAATATGTAAGTCATGTAATGTATAACCAATGTCAATAATGTTTATGTGTCAAATGTAAATCATGTAATGTGTAACCAAAATGATATGTATGGCTAGTGAAATATATCAACTAAACCATATGCACAAAAACAAAGTATTAAAGTAAAACATGATTTAAATCAAAGCTATGTTTTGTGGAACAAATGCATGCTATACTGATATAAATATCTATGCGGTATCTTGAGAATGCATACATCCAAGCCTTGAGACTGTGGCGATAAACCCTTAAATAAATTAAAGTTTTATCTAAGTTATGTATATCGAATTCGGTCATTCCTTTCATCCAAACCTACCCAGGATGTCCGGAACGGGAGTTGTCAATTCCTATGGTACCACTACCTACTAACGAACAGCGTGATCGGTGTTAATGAATGTATATTGATCCATCAAAACAAACCAAATATCATATCAAAATGTAAGCATGTGATGAATAATAAATGTACTAAGTATGATGAACATACATAGCATGTGATGTGAAACGAATGTACTAAGTATGATGAACAATGCAACAAATGGACATACATAGCATGTGAACTGTACTAAGTATGCAACAATAGACATACATAGCATGTGACGTGAAACAACTGTACTAAGTATGCAACAATAGACATACATAGCATGTGACGTGAAACAACTGTACTAAGTATGCAACAATAGACATACATAGAATGTGACGTGAAACAACTGTACTAAGTATGCAACAATAGACATACATAGCATGTGACGTGAAACAACTGTACTAAGTATGCAACAAATGGACATACATAGCATGTGAACTGTACTAAGTATGCAACAATAGACATACATAGCATGTGACGTGAAACAACTGTACTAAGTATGCAACAATAGACATACATAGCATGTGACGTGAAACAACTGTACTAAATATGCACACAATGGGCATACATAGCATGAAATGTAATGAAATCATGTACTATAAATGTACTAATGAACATAGCAAGTATATGATGTGAAAACAGGAAAGCATGAAAGTAACAAGTAGGCACATGTGTTTCACCCCAAAACAGTTTGGAAAACAGTAAAAGAGGGGTCTATGTACACACATAAACACCTTGAAAACATTTAAAAGAGGGGGTTCTATGTACTCACTTGAGATTGCTTAGTAGTCCTTGAGTAACAACCAACAATGCTAGAGATCTCGGAATCAAACGGCACCTAATATAGGTAACTATGTTAATAAACCGGACCTATATCGGAGGATTGGATAGGATGAGGGTTCGTGAACCAAACGAGTATAGAGACTCGTGTCATATGGTATAACAAAGCCTACATACTAAATGAAACCTAATCTAAGTGTTTACGACCCATTACAACCCGTTTAGGTAGCTTATGCTACTTTAACGCGTCGTGCGCGCAAAAGCGCACTCGAGACGTCTAACTAGCCCTATGACAAGTGTTATATGCCTAAACATGTTACATAATCAGTTATGTGACAAAATTTTAGGTTACATATGTTTAATTACCAATTATACATGAAAAGGGTATTCTGGTAATTTACCTAAGGCATATAAACTACCTATCATACAACTACTCAAACGACGTGACCATAGGGTATAACCTCGGAAGGTTATTCCCTATATGCTATGGTCCTAAAGTATTTGGTCGGATCCTAATGATCGACCAAAATGGGTCGGGTTCGAAGGTATAAGCGATTTATTAGATCGCTTACCCTTACGACCCTAGACAAGCACAAAACTAAAAGTGACGAGCTAAGCATGTTAAAACATGCGTAACTAAGTTTGAAAACAAGTTTGGTATCAAAACAAACGGTTTTGATACCTAAGAGTAGTTTGGTTACAAAATACAGATGAATGCGCATTTTGACCGAAACTACGGCTCGTCACTGAGCCTAGACAACGTGGTAATCAGTAGGCATAGTCACAAGGGACTATAACCATCGTGATTACGCTCACGTTGCGAAGTTCAAACGAACTTCGCATTGACCATAAACTGGTCAATGCAGAAAGTCAAACAAAGTTTGACTTTCGGACTCGGAAAGCAATAAAAGAACGAAGGAACACTTACAAAGGGTCCCCGAATGCTAATCTCGATCCAAGTAGCTCAGGTATGAAACAAAGGTTTCAACTTAGAGCTTCTCAAATCAAGATTCTTGTGGGTTTTGGCAAATGAAGGCAAGGGGTATTTATAGGATTCGTAGAGCCGTTAAGATCGTTCCTCGTTAACCGTGCTTCAATCTCAACCCTCCACCTCAAAACCCTGGTTTTTGAAAACCATTAGAGCCCCTAGTATTGCCCAATACCATGTGCACAAGTGAAAGGGACCTGATTCAATGTTTCTGCCAAGTTTCTGCTGTCTGGGGACTGCTTGCGCACCGTAACACTCATAGTGTTGAGGTGCGCAAGGACCTATTTTGGCAGAAAGGCAGATTTGGTCCCTGTTGTGTATTAAGCTCATTTTCGACACGTTCAAGGCCTGTTAACCCCATTTCAAAGCTCTAAAATAAAGTTAAAGTATAGGGAACTTAAAATGTGTTCAAAAATATCTCGGGTGTCGGTTCGTTTGGCCGTACGATCGCGATGTTCGCTTAATTACGACGGAATGCGCATAAGCGCGAAAAACGATCCAAATTGCGTGACGAATGGATTTTTCTTATGCCAAACACTAAAAAAATGTTTAGTGCTTACATAAATTTTTGGATGTCCGGATGTATTCTGAACGTAAGTTATGCGCGAAAATGCAAACTTGTGCACTTTTTGACGCTTTTAGTCCCTGAATGACCCAAAAGTTTATTTTAGCACCCCGAACCCCTCAAAGCCTATTTCTAAGCTATATAAAGGATATTTAAGGTGTGTTTAACTTATGGCCATGTTTCGGAATGTTCGTTACAGTTCAAATTGGCATACTTTCATAGTTTGTCAAGTTTAGTCCCTGTAAGCGAATTAACTTGTTTTTGCCATACCAAAGCCATTAAAACTTATTTCTGAGTTATGTAAAGGTTATTTAGGGTATGTTAAGTATATGTTGATGTTCCGGAGTATTTGTCGCATTAAACTGATTACGTTTACGCACCAGTTTGCGTATAACTCTCCAGAAAGCGATATAGAGTTTGAAATTGAATAAAAATCAAAACATGAAAAATGTAAAACACAACCAAACAAACATTGGGATCAAATAACATTATTTTATTGATGAAAGAACTGTTCACAATGATTACAAGCACAGATGTTACAGTCTCCCCTACTTGTGGAAATTTCATCCCGAAATTTATTGAGAGGAAACTTGTTAGAGTTTAAAACATGAAGTTGAAAAGATCGAACAACATTGGTTAGGGTTCTGAACTTCTAGTAACTTTAATAACATCATGCTTGCAATGTAAAAGAGATACTTATATAAAAGTATATGAAGCGTCATTGGTGTGTCCACCATACCTCCTGTACGTTATTCACATTTCGTTATTGTTGCCACTATCGGTTCTTACACATAATAAATCTTACTGTGGTTTCCATGCACTGAATTTCATAATTATGTACGCGTCCATAATTAGATAATTCCTTGCATAGTTCACACAGTCTATTTTATAATGTGTAGGGGAAAACCAAATGAACAAACCTGTGATGAGTGTGACTAAACCACCATAGGGTCCCTTTTATTAAATCAATAAATGATTTTAATAGACAACTAAGGAGTCTTTTCAGCTTATATCATCACATGTCATTCTTAACCAGATTTTTGAATCAATCTTTTTTACTAGACCACTAAAAGGGTCTCTTATGAATCATGGAATAGTACTATATAATCCAAGGGTCTTAACTATTACATAGAAGCCCATTTAGGATTTAAGGTAGTACCTTTTTGAATATCCTACTACGAATCCCTCATATGAAGATATGAAAGATTCTACGAGGATTTGGATAACGAATACCCAGAGTATAAAAACACAAAATGCATAAAAGAAAACATAAGATGCATAAACACATAGTCACATAACCACAAAATTGTTTAACTAGAAATTTGTTCTGCTAACAGAGCACATGTATTTAAAGCACACTAGGAATCCATTCCTTGGATTTCATTTGGTACTTTAAACATTATCAAGAATCTAACTATAAAGATAGAAAGATTTTTGAAGAGAAAATTCGATTTCGATTATAAGGAACCGAAACGTTCGAATTTAGGTACATAAGGAATCCAATTAAGGACTCTGATTTGAATGATAATCATCCACAAGGGTCTAATTGTGAAGATAAAAAGATCCCTTATTGATTTTAGAAGTTGAAGATGTTTTGAAACCTTGCACTAGATGTGCTTAAGTCAAAACATAAAGTAAAAATGCTTATGAAGTTGAGATGCTAGATATGCCAAGGTGACATATGAAGCGAAATTTGAAGGTGAAGTCAATGTATGAAGAAAAATATTTTTGGAAAACTATGCATGGGGTTCTAAAAATGTGTTCAATGTTTTTGAAACCTTATATATAATACCTTTGAAATCATAGAGTAGGTGTATTAGGTAGGTATATATTTTTAAAAATTTGTTTTAAAATCATGCGAGATAAATTTTGAAATTATGTACAAGGTTTTTGAAAGACATGAATGATGCTTTTCAAAATCATGCACTTGATAAGAAAATGTACTGTGTTAATATTGTTTTCAGACTATATGAAACATTTTGAAATTATGAAGGTTGTTTTTAAAAACATAACCAATGTTTCTGAAATAACATAGACAATGCATTAGAAAAAAATTGTTTTCAAACGATATGAAATGTTTTGAGATCATGAAGATTGTTTTTGAAATACTTGTACTGTGTATGTTGAAAAATCAAAACGTAATGGGTATGAGATTTGAAAATACCCTTAGTTATCTAACCAAGGATTCAAAGGCACAGATGTGCAGAAGCATGATTACTCATAATGTCACTTTATTTTCTGTACTTTGTTTCTTAGAGTGAAACGAGTACTTAAAATTTTTGAGGGAATCATAAGCGATCATTTGAAAGAGAGAATCACAAGAGTAGTTTGTAAGGAACATAGTTCCTTAATACAGGTATCATAGAGAATTTCCATTTACTCATGTAACTACACTTGTATATCAGAATTGTGAACAACAATTTATTTATAATCATAACAGATTGTTTAACATTAAAAGAAATAGAAGAAACAAAAGCATAAGACAACAACATCTTCTAATCAGCCAACTGCTCATCCGTGGGTTGGATTTGCATTAGCAAGCTTTGGGCATTTGTTCCTGAAATGGCTTGTCTCGCCATAGTTGTAGCACGATCCAGGCAGAAAGCGAGCTTGAGCAGGATTGGCTTGTGGTTGATTTGGACCACCTTGGTTCGGGTTACATCGACAAGCACTTGCTAGGTGACCAATTCGCCCACATGATGCACACAGACGACACTGTAAGTGAGCTTGGTGATGCCCATTACATTTGTCGCATAATGGCGCCGTTCCCTTGTATTGCTTCTTAGCAGGTGGAGTCGCTACCTGGCTAGGTCCCGCTTGATTAGGTGCAACTGCAGCGGGTTTCCTCGAAGCCTTATGCTTCCTTGATTTTGGTGTAGCCTTGACTTTTGCTTCCTTTGACGACTCTTGAGTGGTTTCATTCTGGAGTTGATACATGGTAATGCCTAAATCCACATATTTCTGAATCACTTCGCCTATTTGCTGGGCAAATTTGGCTGTTCGCTCGGACATTTGACCGGTGCTGAGAGGAAGGGACATTCTAGAAGAAAATGAAAGACATAAGAAGAAACAAGTGAAAGGTTATCGGATAAACAAAACAGAATGGCAATGCATAAGAATTGACGATCATTTGTTTGTTACCTAAGGCAAACAAATGAGACGGTGACAAATCAAAGTAAGCGGATCATATTAATGTATCACTGAAGACATGCTCGCCTATAAGTGAACACTCACCCCAAGAGTTCCCAGGTAAGAGTGACTGGTCCGATAATGCGGATTTGTACGAACACTCTAGCCTTCGACAGAAAACTCAGGGTACAGGCATTCACTCTTCCAGTTTGCACGTGTTCACATTATATGACCCAAACTTTGACGAGATTTTGAAAATTCAAAGGGGTTCAAAACCTTATAACTGAGGGTTCAAAACCTTATAACATGAGGGTTCAAAACATAGTAATCAATCATCATACAACAGATGATTGGTTTTCAAAGCGGTTTTGAAATTTTATGTTCTTGTTGCGATCGTCACCTAAGGATAGGTGACGGTATTGTTTTATGACTAAACGCAAGTAAACTCGCGTTAGGGTCCTAGGAAGGTTATAGACTAGGTCAAAGCATTACTAATAACTTAATTCCCTATAACCATGAGCTCTGATACCAACTTTTCTGTCACACCCCGACCACGTGGAACATATAAAACGTGGCGGAAAACGTCGGGGAGTGTTGTAACAGAATCATTGTTTCATAACACATGGAAATTGAAATATTGTTTTATTGATTAAAGTAGTTACCATGTCTTGACAATCAAAGAAACATAACATATATAACTAGTCTTGCATCTTTTATTGTCGCTAAGGCCCAAGTCCGCCTAAGTGTATCTTGATAAATCCTATGCATCATATCCAGAAACACATGTGAAAATAGGTACGTCAGCATAAAAATGCCTGTGAGATACATAGGTTTATGAAAATAGGATTCATGACTTATTGTTTAAGAAAATGTTTAGTCATGAACCTTGTAATTTGCTTTGTCTTGTAAATCATTTGAAAAACGATAAGATCAGATGATATGTATAAATAAAAGAATAATGTATGGTTAAATGAATAACCATGTGAAATGAGTTTGTATAAATTAAGTTGTTTGTAAAACAATGTATTGTGAAAAGTATGTTATTTGCATAAAATGTTATATGTCCAAATTTAAATGATTCAAATAACGCTACAATATGTAATACCATACAATCACTTATATATAGGAAGTACCAGCGGCGTATCCACCATGCTTGTATCATATTACACACGCCTCGTTACTTAAATCACTTACTCAAACCAAACCAACGATGTATGATGTCTATGTTTAAACCAATTGCCAAACGTATTGAATAATATGTCAAAATGTTTATGTCAAGATGTAAGTCATGTAATGTATAACCAATGTCAATAATGTTTATGTGTCAAATGTAAATCATGTAATGTGTAACCAAAATGATATGTATGGCTAGTGAAATATATCAACTAAACCATATGCACAAAAACAAAGTATTGAAGTAAAACATGGTTTAAATCAAAGCTATGTTTTGTGGAACAAATGCATGCTATACTGATATAAATATCTATGCGGTATTGTGAGAATGCATACATCCAAGCCTTGAGACTGTGGCGATAAACCCTTAAACAAATTAAAGGTTTATCTAAGTTATGTATATCAAATTCTGTCATTCCTTTCATCCAAACCTACCCAGGATGTCCGGAACGGGAGTTGTCAATTCCTATGGTACCACTACCTACTAACGAATGACGTGATCGGTGTTAATGAATGTATATTGATCCATCAAAACAAACCAAATATCATATCAAAATGTAAGCATGTGATGAATAATAAATGTACTAAGTATGATGAACATACATAGCATGTGATGTGAAACGAATGTACTAAGTGTGATGAACAATGCAACAAATGGACATACATAGCATGTGAACTGTACTAAGTATGCAACAATAGACATACATAGCATGTGACGTGAAACAACTGTACTAAGTATGCAAAAATAGACATACATAGCATGTGACGTGAAACAACTGTACTAAGTAGGCAACAATAGACATACATAGCATGTGACGTGAAACAACTGTACTAAGTATGCAACAATAGACATACATAGCATGTGACGTGAAACAACTGTACTAAGTATGCAACAAATGGACATACATAGCATGTGAACTGTACTAAGTATGCAACAATAGACATACGTAGCATGTGACGTGAAACAACTGTACTAAGTATGCAACAATAGACATACATAGCATGTGACGTGAAACAACTGTACTAAATATGCACACAATGGGCATACATAGCATGAAATGTAATGAAATCATGTACTATAAATGTACTAATGAACATAGCAAGTATATGATGTGAAAACAGGAAAGCATGAAAGTAACAAGTAGGCACATGTGTTTCACCCCAAAATAGTTTAGAAAACAGTAAAAGAGGGGTCTATGTACTCACATAAACACCTTGAAAACATTTAAAAGAGGGGGTTCTATGTACTCACTTGAGATTGCTTAGTAGTCCTTGAGTAACAACCAACAATGCTAGAGATCTCGGAATCAAACGGCACCTAATATAGGTAACTATGTTAATAAACCGGACCTATATCGGAGGATTGTATAGGATGAGGGTTCGTGAACCAAACGAGTATAGAGACTCATGTCATATGGTTTAACAAAGCCTACATACTTAATGAAACATAAACTAAGTGTTTACGACCCATTACAACCCGTTTAGGTAGCTTATGCTACTTTAACGCGTCGTGCGCGCAAAAGCGCACTCGAGACGTCTAACTAGCCCTATGACAAGTGTTATATGCCTAAACATGTTACATAATCAGTTATGTGACAAAATTTTAGGTTACTTATGCTTAATTACCAATTATACATGAAAAGGGTATTCTGGTAATTTACCTAAGGCATATAAACTACCTATCATACAACTACTCAAACGACGTGACCATAGGGTATAACCTCGGAAGGTTATTCCCTATATGCTATGGTCCTAAAGTATTTGGTCGGATCCTAATGATCGACCAAAATGGGCCGGGTTCGAAGGTATAAGCGATTTATTAGATCGCTTACCCTTACGACCCTAGACAAGCACAAAACTAAAAGTGACGAGCTAAGCATGTTAAAACATGCTTAACTAAGTTTGAAAACAAGTTTGGTATCAAAACAAACGGTTTTGATACCTAAGAGTAGTTTGGTTACAAAATACGCAGGAATGCGCATTTTGACCGAAACTACGGCTCGTCACTGAGCCTAGACAACGTGGTAATCAGTAGGCATAGTCACAAGGGACTATAACCATCGTGATTACGCTCACGTTGCGAAGTTCAAACGAACTTCGCATTGACCATAAACTGGTCAATGCAGAAAGTCAAACAAAGTTTGACTTTCAGACTCGGAAAGCAATAAAAGAACGAAGGAACACTTACAAAGGGTCCCCGAATGCTAATCTCGATCCAAGTAGCTCAGGTATGAAACAAAGGTTTCAACTTAGAGCTTCTCAAATCAAGATTCTTGTGGGTTTTGGCAAATGAAGGCAAGGGGTATTTATTGGATTCGTAGAGCCGTTAAGATCGTTCCTCGTTAACCATGCTTCAATCTCAACCCTCCACCTCAAAACCCTGGTTTTTGAAAACCATTAGAGCCCCTAGTATTGCCCAATACCATGTGCACAAGTGAAAGGGACCTGATTCAATGTTTCTGCCAAGTTTCTGCTGTCTGGGGACTGCTTGCGCACCGTAACACTCATAGTGTTGTGGTGCGCAAGGACCTATTTTGGCAGAATGGCAGATTTGGTCCCTGCTGTGTAATAAGCACATTTCCGACACGTTCAAGGCCCGTTAACCCCATTTCAAAGCTCTAAAATGAAGTTAAAGTATAGGAAACTTAAAATGTGTTCAAAAATATCTCGGGTGTCGGTTCGTTTGGCCGTACGATCGCGATGTTCGCTTAATTACGACGGAATGCGCATAAGCGCGAAAAACGATCCAAATTGCGTGACGAATGGATTTTTCTTATGCCAAACACTAAAACAAAATGTTTTAGTGCTTACATAAATTTTTGGATGTCCGGATGTATTCTGAACGTAAGTTATGCGTGAAAATGCAAACTTGTGCACTTTTTGACGCTTTTAGTCCCTGAATGACCCAAAAGTTTATTTTAGCACACCGAACCCCTCAAAGCCTATTTCTAAGCTATATAAAGAATATTTAAGGTGTGTTTAACTTATGGTCATGTTCCAGAATGTTCGTTACAGTTCAAATTGGCATACTTTCGCAGTTTGTCAAGTTTAGTCCCTGTAAGCGAATTAACTTGTTTTTGCCATACCAAAGCCTTTAAAACTTATTTCTAAGTTATGTAAAGGTTATTTAGGGTATGTTAAGTATATGTTGATGTTTCGGAGTATTTGTAGCATTAAACTGATTACGTTTACGCACCAGTTTGCGTATAACTCTCTAGAAAGCGATATAGAGTTTGAAATTGAATAAAAGTAAAAACATGAAAAATGTAAAACACAACCAAACAAACATTGGGATCAAATAACATTCTTTTATTGATGAAAGAACTGTTCACAATGATTACAAGCACAGATGTTACAACTTCTTTTCCCACTTAGGCATATGGCTAATACACGCAAGGGGTACTACGCATTTTGGATTGCGGTTATTTATGTTATCTTTTTTTCAAACATTTATGAACAATGCGACCTTGAGGTTTCTATGACCAATTACATTCTTAATTCTTAGGCTTATGGTAGACTATATCTGTCCAAATACAAGTCTAGATCCTTTGATACTATGTATCAAAAATAACATAGCGCCGAAAAGAAAATCTACGCCCAAAAGGGTCAGTTAATCAGCGCCCTACTATTATAGTCGAACTAGAGTTTTCATGGAACAACATGAGGTTGCGTAAATTGCACAACATGAGGTTGTTGAGTCGACACTAGTGATGGTACTGATGGTACCGGTAGTTCAAGTGGTTCAAATCCCAAAGGGACGAGAACGGGTGGCAATACCACACTTGGAGATGCAATCACTCCAGATTTTAATCCTAAGGCTTTTCCCGGATTATAAGCCACGAGACTTCATTGATCTGGGAGGTGCGGTAAGTTCTGTATGCTAAATAAAGACAATGATGTAACAACCTCGATTTTTCAAAGATGTACTTGTTTTATGTACATAATAGTGGTTACCACATATTGAAATGCAATTTGTTTGATACATGATTTGTTTCATGCTCTTACATACTTTACAAGTCCAAACACATGAATATTTGGAAAGTTGATTGAGTTTCATGCTTGTAAACAAGGCTACAATAATTAAAAGGGCCTAATGTGTCATTATGTGAAAGTATAAGTTGAGGGACCAAATTGTCATTCCTTGAAACTCGCTTGAAAACGTTGATTTTAAGTCCGAGGACTAAAACCGTCATTTTTAGAAAATACAAAAGTCCGGGGACTAAATTGTCATTTTTGAAATCTTATAAGTTTGGGTTAAAAAGGTAAATTTTGAAAACTATAAGTTTAGGGGCCTAATGTCATTTTTGGAACTTATATTTTAAATAAAATAAATAAACTTATTTTTGAAATAAAGTATAGGGACCTTTCAGTCATTTTGTGAAACTTGAACCTTAGGGACTAGTTTTGTCATTACTGAAACAGTTTTAACCGGATTAGTCTAACCGGGTTATTCTTTTTGTAAAGAATTCTTATTTAGAATACTAACCTAGTTAACTACTTAACGGTACTGTTACAGGGACCATTATGTATTTACTCAGAACCACAGGGACTAAAGTGCAATTTCTTTAAAACTCTAAATAAAAAAAATAAACAAAAACCGGTTACTTGGGGGTTTCGAACTCGGGACGTTTCAGTTATTAAGTGACATTGTGACCGATCGGCTATAAGCCTCATCCAGTAATTATCTCTAATCGAATAATATATATACACACATTAGATATTAAATATTATTTATTCAAACCTGCAAAACCCGTCGTCTGTCACCGGATTCCATCCAAAACACAACGAGACAATGGCTTATTCACCCTATGAACTTGCATGTGGAATCCTTGTATCGAAGCCAGACTCCCACGCGTTCAAATCGTTCAATACCGAGGCTTTGGCACGCCGATTTGTTGTTTTTCGTTTTAACTGGAATCAATTAAAATCCACTAAATTGTGTCGTTATTTTGTCGAAATTGAACTGTTATTTAGAGTCCCTGATCTCTTACGAAACTCACACAACCTTCAAACACACTTAAACATCGACAAATCACTTCTGTTTCGTTTCTGCGTTTTCGTCGCCGGAACCGTCGCCGGATATAGCCGAACCTCGAATCAAGTCCTTACCAGATCCGTTTTGCTCGTCCAATCGGTATGTTATCGATTACACAATATTTTCCCGAGTTTAATTGAAATAAAATCGGGTTTAGATAGGGTAATAGGGTCTGTTGACTTCGGTTGACTATTTTGGGGAAGAAGATGATGAACAGTATTTCTGTTTATTTATTTTCTTTTATTTAAACAGTTTATTTTTTAAAAATTCACAATAAATCGGTTTTTAACATTTAAAGTCCGAAAATTTTAACATATATACTCTCAACACTGAAGTATTCATTAAAAATATAAAGTTAGACAAAATATTTATAAAACTGTTTTTATAAATTAAAACAGTATTAACATTTCAGAAATTTTAATAAATTGATTTTAAGGAGATAATTATTGAAATGTTTATAGTAATTATTTTGTATGTTGAACTTTACAGAAATAATATTGTTGTTAATATTTCATACAATTTTGATATTTTTATGAAATAAACAGTAATTACACTTTAAAAGCATAGTTTAATTTAATACATTTAAATTAAATAACTATATAATTTTTGTCAGAAATTATTTTTATGATACAACATCCATTATTCTGAGTTTATATAAATTAGGTTAGTGTTTAATCATTTACAGATTATTTTACATAATTAAATCAGTTAAAAACATTTATTTAAACTTAACAGTTTTAATTATATAATCATATATATTCTGCTCAAAAATATTTTTTTTACAAAATACACATGTTTCTCAGATTATTAAAAATCTCAAACTGTTTTGGGCATTTTCAGATTATTTTAAAGAATTAATCTGATAAACTTAAATACTGATATTTTAACTATTTTAATTCCATTTACTTATATAAAATTATTCCAGAACCCTAATAATTACTGTAAATCGGTAATATTACTTATTCATAATTAAAAATATTATTTTTAATTATTCTGATTTAAACTTATTATTTAGACAAGTGTTAGATAATTATCACGTATCCCACTTTAACATTCTATAGTTGATTATTTTAAGAAAGTATATTTCCCACAAATAATCCCTTTGAATCCTACTTATTTACCGAGCTCCCCAAATTAAGTTGTTCAAACCCATAGTTACCATTTTTGTCAAACCATACCAAACACCATGAACTTAGTTTCCAGTTTACAATTAACAATATTTGTTGATACCAATTGCAATATTCTGTGCATGTTCATACCATTAGAGTAACGTGGAAAAACCTTGTTCCGCCAAAACTCTCACACTTTGCATAGTTGTTTGGACTTACCCGAAATCAAGGTGAGTACATAGACCCCTCTTTTACTGTTTTCAAACTGTTTTAGGGTGAAACACATGTGCTTATTTACTTTCATGCTTTCCTGTTTTTCACATACTTTCTATGTTTATTAGTACACTTATAGTACATGATTTACATTACATTGTTTTGCTATGTATGTTGACTGATAGCATACTTAGTACATGGTTTTACTTTACATTTTTGTTGTGTATATTGACTGGTAGCATGCTAGCACATTGATTTACATGACTTTTCTGCTTTGTATGTTAACTTAGCATATTTAGCATATTGTTTTCATTTAACATGTTTACAATCGGTATAACATTGGTTTGTACAAACGGGACTCATATAGGTTCATTAAAACATGCATTTACTTTGCAAAACATAACTTTTGATATATTCAAAATACCTTGTTTTGTACATTTTTACATTTGGTTTATGTGACTACACTTTACTTACCATACATAACATTTGTTACACATTACTTGACAACATTTGGACTTTTAACATTTGACATGGTTTATACAAGGACTTTTTGATAATTGATTTAAACATGGACTTTATACATTGGTGGTTTGTTTAAGTGACTTAAGTAACGAGATGTGTGTAGTATGGCACAAGTATGGTGGATACGCCACTGGTACTTCCTATATATAAGTGCTTGTATTGTACTACATGGCATAGCGTTATTTAGATCATTCAGTTTGAACTTATACATTTCACATAAACTATATATTTTTCACAAGACTTTGGTTAACAAAACAATTTACAAGGTTCATGACTAACTTTTATTAAACATTTCTTTAAACTCAAGTCATGAATCCTATTGTCACAAAACCTATGTATCTCACAAGCATTTTTATGCTGACGTACCTATTTTCACATGTGTTTCAGGATATGATGCGTAGGATTTATCAAGATACACCTAGGCACACTTGGACTTTAGCAACAATAAAAGATGCAACTAATTATGTTATATTTCTTGTCTGTTAAGACATTGTATCTCTCGTAATCAATAAAACGAAATTTCAATTTTCCATGCGTTATGAAACAATGATTCTGTTACAACACTCCCCGACGTTTCCGCCACGTTTTGTTGTTTTTACGTGGTCGGTGTGTGACAGAAAAGTTGGTATCAGAGTTCATGGTTATAGGGAATTAGGTTATTAGTAAAATCTTGACCTAGACTATAACCTTCCTAGGACCCTAACACAAGTTACCTTGTGTTTAGATCTTAAAACAATACTATCACCAATCCTTAGGTGATTATTTTTCAAAACCACTTCTGATTTTTAAATTCTCATCAAAGTCTTGGGCTCTAATAACGAACTCGTGCAATCTGGAAGGGTGGATGCCTGTATTCTGAGTTTTCTGTCTAGGCAAGCACTTCGTATAAATCTCATCAGACGCGAGACCAGTTGTGCTTACCTGGGAATTCTCGGGATGAGTGTCCACTTATAGGCTAAAGCATGACTTCATTAAGTTATAAGAAGCCAACTACTTTGATTAGTCACTGATATTGTTTATTCGTGGAATAAACGATGTCCATCTTGTTGTGCATTTCTCTCGTCTTCATTGATTTTATGAAACTATTCCACCAAAAACATTTCATTCCGACTCCTATGACCTTATGTTTTCCCCTACTGCTTGTAGACACGTAGCTAGTCCAATGACTCTCTTGCCCATGATTTTCCTAGCCATTAAAACACAAATCACACTACATCATTTTACTAAAGATATTCACTATCAAGCAGAAACCTAACCAACTTTTATCGCATAACTACAAGGTTTTATAAACAATATAAATCGTTTTACCAAAACTCCTTTCAAATTTAAATTATTTTCGGATCATACCTGATTAAATTCAAAATTTCAAACCGGCCACGATAAACTATTTTTAAAACGTATAAACAATGAAAACTTCAAAAGTTTGAAGCATTTCTGAAACACACTACCACCCGAATGACCATCTATAAGTTTTCTTTATATAAGCTATATGGAGACAACCTATCCTTTTATAGTTTTATTTCGTTAAATCTTTTAAAACTTTTCGCCTAAACTTGACAGCAATCGTCGTCTCCTTTTTCAAACTTATCATCACCAATTTTCTTTCCGGCTCCTGATCTTTCTTTTGGAAGATGCCTCTACGACAAGACCCACGTTTTCCTATCAGGGAACTACTGATGAATGTACAGTATGCCTATAGGCTCAAGGCATGTTACCCTAATTCAAAAGGATTTTTTTTCCTTTCCTCCGTTTCAGAACAATCCAAGCTCTAATCAATCTACGTTGTACCATTATCAATTTATTATGATACGATTCCCTCTTTTTCAAAGTTCAAAATTTTCTCGAGACCATACCTGTCAGATTCAAATTTTCAAACTAGCTGCAGAACGTAGCATGGAAGCTCTAACCGATCACATGGTGTAATCCGGAATCTCCTTATCTATATAAGAGACTCACTACTCGAGCTAATCTACACAAGAACTACAATTTCTGATATAAATCAATACCCCATACCCAAACTTATCTTAGTTCAACAAAACCCCATATCCTAATGGCAAATCTCCCAGCAGCATATGTTGAATCTTCAAATGCAGCAAAAATTCATCCTTTCCTTTAGTTTACAAATTTACACAATCAAGAGAAGTATCAAAAACTCAAGCAGCATGAAGTCCTTACTATTAGCGGTATTGATTGGCAACGAATGGGAATGATTGATTCCAGTGGTTTACTGGCAAGATTACTACTACCTAATACGCCTTGGCGCCATTTCTTCGACATCCTAGAACCATCATACGATGAATTGGTGTATGAGTTCTTGTCCACTTTCTATTACAAAAATAATGAAAATCTTACCAATAAATCCATTTACTTTCAACTTTGTGGGCAAACTCATGTTATGTCATTAACCGAATTCGCAGTTCATCTGGGCATATATACAGATGAAGAAGTTAAACAACCCATTTTTTACGGAGGCATCAACCACTTATTCCTCCGCGGATTTGGTAGATTTTTGGCAATGCCATTCATTAAAAGAATGGTGTAGCCACAATAAGCTGCGGACTTCATAGACCCTTGTTGTCAATATATGCACCGTGTTGTAGCCAACACTATTACGGGGCGCAGGCATCATCAGAGGGTTAAACCAACTGAACTTTTCTATCTGTATAGTATTTTTAAGCAAGTTCCTTGTAATATTTCCCACGAGCTTGCTGTATATTTTTCTAATCAACAATCACATCCTCTGAAAAGTCTCATGGGAGGGTCTTACATTACAAAAATAGCACAATCATTAGGTGTCTTAAGCGATCAGATTATCTAGGGATTATCTCCACCGAAGACACCTGGGATTGTAAATCCTTACACCATGAGGCTAACCCCTGTTCATATTGGTACACTAACACAATCATCACAGTCGGAGGGAGCTCCAGTTATCTTAGAGAATACCTTCCCATAAGATTTACAACAATCATTTTTGCAGTTTCCTCAACCATCTTTTTATCGGTTTGATATGCAACCACCGCTGCCATACATACAAGAACCTATTACACCTAACCTATCCCAACCTTTAACACCGAACGTCTTACCAAGCTTCCCACCGTTATTTTTCGAGGAGAATTCAACAATGCAAGGAACTTGGTTTGATGAAAACATGATGACACAAGAACAGTTAGCATCAGAACCCTTTTTGCAAGCACCATTACTGTCACATTCTTTCCAGTCACTGTTGGACGAAGTAGAACAACTGCCAACAACTAATATAGCAGGCCCAACTACGGTGCCTCAAATGGATCTACATCCAGATCAAATGGTAGTTGAAATAGCTAGGTTAAGCAATCAGGTCCAAGATTTGTCACGGCAAGTACAATGGCTGACAGAAAGGAATCAATGGTTGGAAAGCATGCTAGCTGCTCGTATGCAACTGGATCCACTACCTCCACTACCTGATAGTTTTAAGCCTGAAATTGATCCATTACATGACTTATTTCAAATAAAATTTGTTTACAGCATACTAGACCATCAAACAAACAATGCTATCTATGTTTTGATTCAATTGATGTTGTGTTATATTGATGCTTGTCTGATTTAAACAATACCTCAATCTTAATTGTTAACTAGAAGTGCTATGTGGACCATGCAACGAAACGCGTAATTTTGGGTGCACACTTAATTACGAGGTTCGATGCATGAGAATCATAGCAAGCCTTGTTAAGTAAGGTGGTATATAAAAACATCATGTGGTTATGTGATCACCCATTATTTGCTTATTTGTACACACATTTGTTTGCATACTATTTATATTACATATACAGCATGGCATAGTGCCATGCAAAACAATATCTATACAATGATCCTCGTAAATTCCTCGGAATTTGCAGCACCAAACAATGACTTGATCATCATTGCAATTACGTTCTACAGTCTCTTTCGAATAAATTTCGGGATGAAATTTTCTAAAGTAGGGGAGACTGTAACAACCTCGATTTTTCAAAGATGTACTTGTTTGATGTACATAATAGTGGTTACCACATATTGAAATGCAATTTGTTTGATACATGATTTGTTTCATGCTCTTACATACATTACAAGTCCAAACACATGAATATTTGCAAAGTTGATTGAGTTTCATGCTTGTAAACAAGGCTACAATAATTACAAGGGCCTAATGTGTCATTATGTGAAAGTATAAGTTGAGGGACCAAATTGTCATTCCTTGAAACTCGCTTGAAAACGTTGATTTTAAGTCCGAGGACTAAAACCGCCATTTTTAGAAAATAGAAAAGTCCGGGGACTAAATTGTCATTTTTGAAATCTTATAAGTTTGGGTTAAAAAGGTAAATTTTGAAAACTATAAGTTTAGGGGCCTTAATGTCATTTTTGGAACTTATATTTTAAATAAAATAAATAAACTTATTTTTGAAATAAAGTATAGGGACCTTTCGGTCATTTTGTGAAACTTGAACCTTAGGGACTAGTTTTGTCATTACTGAAACAGTTTTAACCGGATTAGTCTAACCGGGTTATTCTTTTTATAAAGATTTCTTATTTAGAATACTAACCTAGTTAACTACTTAACGGTACTGTTACAGGGACCATTATGTATTTACTCAGAACCACAGGGACCAAAGTGCAATTTCTTTAAAACTCTAAATCAAAAAAATAAACAAAAACCCGGTCACTTGGGGGTTTCGAACTCGGGACATTTCAGTTAATAAGTGACATTGTGACCGGTCGGCTATAAGCCTCATCCGGTAATTATCTCTAATCGAATAATATATATACACACATTAGATATTAAATATTATTTATTCAAACCTGCAAAACCCGCCGTCTGTCACCGGATTCCATCCAAAACACAACGAGACAATGGCTTATTCACCCTATGAACTTGCATGTGGAATCCTTGTATCGAAACCAAACTCCCACACGTTCAAATCGTTCAATACCGAGGCTTTGGCACGCCGATTTGTTGTTTTTCGTTTTAACTGGAATCAATTAAAATCCACTAAATTGTGTCGTTATTTTGTCGAAATTGAACTGTTATTTAGAGTCCCTGATCTCTTACGAAACTCACACAACCTTCAAACACACTTAAACATCGACAAATCACTTCTGTTTCGTTTCTGCGTTTTCGTCGCCGGAACCGTCGCCGGATATAGCCGAACCTCGAATCAAGTCCTTTCCGGATCCGTTTTACTCGTCCAATCGGTATGTTATCGATTACACAATATTTTCCCGAGTTTAATTGAAATAAAATCGGGTTTAGATAGGGTAATCGGGTCTGTTGACTTCGGTTGACTATTTTGGGGAAGAAGATGATGAATAGTATTTCTGTTTATTTATTTTCTTTTATTTAAACAGTTTATTTTTAAAAATTCACAATAAATCGGTTTTTAACATTTAAAGTCCAAAAATTTTAACATATATACTTTCAACACTGAGGTATTCATTAAAAATATAAAGTTAGACAAAATATTTATAAAACTGTTTTTATAAATTAAAACAGTATTAACATTTTAGAAATTTTAATAAATCGGTTTTAAGGAGTTAAATTATTGAAATTTTTATAGTAATTATTTTGTATGTTGAACTTTACAGAAATAATATTGTTGTTAATATTTCATACAATTTTGATATTTTTATGAAATAAACAGTAATTACACTTTAAAAGCATAGTTTAATTTATTACATTTAAATTAAATAACTATATAATTTTTGTCAGAAATTATTTTTATGATACAACATGCATTATTCTGTGTTTATATAAATTAGGTTACTGTTTAATTATTTACAGATTATTTTACATAATTAAATCAGTTAAAAACATTTATTTAAACTTAACAGTTTTAATTATATAATCATATATATTCTGCTCAAAAATATTTTTTACAAAATACACATGTTTCTGAGATTATTAAAAATCTCAAACTGTTTTGGGCATTTTCAGATTATTTTAAAGAATTAATCTGATAAACTTAAACACTGATATTTTAACTGTTTTAATTCCATTTACTTATATAAAATTATTCTAGAACCCTAATAATTACTGTAAATCGGTAATATTACTTATTCATAATTAAAAATATTATTTTTAATTATTCTGATTTAAACTTATTATTTAGACAAGTGTTAGATAATTATCACGTATCCCACTTTAACATTCTATAGTTGATTATTTTAAGAAAGTATATTTCCCACAAATAATCCCTTTGAATCCTACTTATTTACCGAGTTCCCCAAATTAAGTTGTTCAAACCCATAGTTACCGTTTTTGTCAAACCATACCAAACACCATGAACTTAGTTTCCAGTTTACAATTAACAATATTTGTTGATACCAATTGCAATATTCTGTGCATGTTCATACCATTAGAGTAACGCGCAAAAACCTTGTTCCCGCCAAAACTCTCACACTTTGCATAGTTGTTTGGACTTACCCAAAATCAAGGTGAGTACATAGACCCCTCTTTTACTGTTTTCAAACTGTTTTGGGGTGAAACACATGTGCTTATTTACTTTCATGCTTTCCTGTTTTTCACATACTTGCTATGTTTATTAGTACACTTATAGTACATGATTTACATTACATTGTTTTGCTATGTATGTTGACTGATAGCATACTTAGTACATGGTTTTACTTTACATTTCTGCTGTGTATGTTGACTGATAGCATGCTAGCACATTGATTTACATGACTTTTCTGCTTTGAATGTTAACTTAGCATATTTAGCATATTGTTTTCATTTAACATGTTTACAATCGGTATAACATTGGTTTGTACAAACGGGACTCATATAGGTTCATTAACATTAGCTACGCCGCTCGGTAGTTAGTAATGGTACCATAGGACTTGACAAACCCCGTTCCTAAAATCCTAGGTTTGTTTGGATGGATGGAATGACTGAATCCGAAAACAATTCTTCTGATAACCTTGACTGAAAGGGTTATCCGACTGTCTCAAGGCTTGAATGTATGCGTTAACTTACCACATAAGTGTTTGTACCAGTAAAACATGCATTTACTTTGCAAAACATAACTTTTGATATATTGAAAATACCTTGTTTTGTACATTTTTAAATTTGGTTTATGTGACTACACTTTACTTACCATACATAACATTTGTTACACATTACTTGACAACATTTGGACTTTTAACATTTGACATGGTTTATACAAGGACTTTTTGATAATTGATTTAAACATGGACTTTATACATTGGTGGTTTGTTTAAGTGACTTAAGTAACGAGATGTGTGTAGTATGGCACAAGTATGGTGGATACGCCACTGGTACTTCCTATATATAAGTGCTTGTATTGTACTACATGGCATAGCGTTATTTAGATCATTCAGTTTGAACTTATACATTTCACATAAACTATATATTTTTCACAAGACTTTGGTTAACAAAACAATTTACAAGGTTCGTGACTAACTTTTATTAAACATTTCTTTAAACTCAAGTCATGAATCCTATTGTCACAAAACCTATGTATCTCACAAGCATTTTTATGCTGACGTACCTATTTTCACATGTGTTTCAGGATATGATGCGTAGGATTTATCAAGATACACCTAGGCACACTTGGACTTTAGCAACAATAAAAGATGCAAGACTAGTTAATTATGTTATATTTCTTGTCTGTTAAGACATTGTATCTCTCGTAATCAATAAAACGAAATTTCAATTTTCCATGCGTTATGAAACAATGATTCTGTTACAACACTCCCCGACGTTTCCGCCACGTTTTGTTGTTTTTACGTGGTCGGGGTGTGATAAATGAAGTCAGTTAACCATGCTAGTAAATGTACTCTTGAGTCCTGAGTAAACAGTTATGTAATCAAAGTGACTTCTGTTGAATGAAACATTAACATGGTGGAATCTCTAGGTGCAAACTTTAGGGAGTAATACAGTAAAGAGGTTATCATTGGAAGAATTGAAGGATCTTACGCGAGAAGAGTATGGCTTGCTAGCGGAAAAATTCCAAGGTAGGGAACCAAACTCTAGAACTCGATCATGATTAGAGCTAATGTTGTTAGTTACCCCTGGTGCCTCTACGATCTCTCAAGGATTGTTGCATACTAGATAACACCAGAATCCAAATGCACTGAGCGTTACATTTGGGGTTTAGCCATGAGATACGAAGCTGACACCAAGAAGTATGCTAATAACTTGCCAAAATCCTGAATGAGATAAGTGAAGCTTTCATCATGAGGGAACTTACAAAAGTGCCAAGTCTAGCAGTGTGGTGAGACCGGGCACAAAACGGAAACTAATAAGTTAATTATACTCAAAATAGAACAAGGAGGTTTTAACTGTGGCAAAGAGATCACTACGAGCATGGATGCTAAGGACGAATCAAGCAAGTGAATAAGCGTGTGTGTGGGTAGAACTAGGAATACTCCACAAAATCCCAAAGTTGCCATGGGTACGTTCTACTCTATAAACCGCATGTATTAATTCCTAGGATACCAACTTCAGCTTAACTTGGTATCTTTAGATATTAAGTATATACACGAATTAGATTCATGTAGGTTAGACATGTCTTACTTTATCAAGTTAGCTAATGGGGAATTAGCGGAGTCATGTGAAGTCATTAAAGGTCACCGATACGTTTCCTATCGACAAACCCGTTGCATCCATTTTGTTTAATACCAGTGTTGGTATTAGTTTCAATCCTATAGAATTCAAAATATACTTCTCCTAGTGTCAAGTAAGTTAGACGTCCCCTCATTCCATAAGATTGGCCAACGGTAAAGTAGTTGAGTCAGGAAAAGACATTAAAGGATGCACACTCGAACTTGGAGCACGGAAATCTAGTATCGACCTTTCACTCGTTCAATTGGGTTGTTACGACACAATTTTTGGCATAGACTGGTTGACCGACAACCGAGCAAAAGAAGTTGTTCTGAGAAAACTATTTGCAACCCCCCTCGTCTGAGGAGAGAACATCTTTTGGTGCACGGAGAGAAACATGATACACCGTTGCGGATCATCAACTGTATGAAGGCTCAGAAGAGTCTGAGAAAAGGATGCATCATATTTCTTGCCCATGTGGTTGACAAGAAGGCCAAGGAGCGCAAGGCGGAGGACTTACCTATAGTAAAGGAATGTCCCAAAGTCTTTCCGGAAGACTTATCAGGACTGCCACCACAATGACAAGTTGAATTCTGTATTGACCTAGTGCCAGAAGCAGCACCAGTGGAAAAAGCTCCATATCGACTGGCGCCCTCGGAGATGCTGGAATTATCTACTCAGCTTCATGAACTGCTTGACAAAGGATTCATTAGACCGAGTTTCTCACATTGGGGAGCTCAAGTGCTATTATCAAGAATTGACTATAGAGAATTGACAAAGGATTCATTAGACCGAGTGTCAAGGATGGAACCTTTTTTATGTGCATCGACTATAGAGAATTAAACAAGCTAATTATCAAGAATTGGTATCCGTTACCGAGGATTGACGACTTGTTCGATCAATTACAAGGTTCAAGTTTTTATTCCAATATTGATCTAAGATCTGGATATCATTAGCTGAGGATTCAAGAGGAAAGCATTCCTAAGATGGCGTTTAGGACTTACTATGGGAATTACGAGTTCCTTTCTATGCGTTCTGGCTTAACAAACGCTCCCACCGCATTCATGGATTTAATGAACCGGGTATGTAACCCATACCTCGACAAGTTCGTGATCGTATTCATTGATGACATATTAATATATTCACGAATCGAGACAGAACATGAACAACATTTGAGAACTATTCTGGAGCAACTTAGGAAGGAACAATCGTATGCCAATTTCTCAAAATGCGAATTTTGGATTCACGAACGGAATACATGTTGACCCATCTAAGATAGAAGCCATCAAGGACTGGAACACCCCAAAGACCCCAATAGAAGTAAGACGATTTCTGGGTCTAGCGAGTTACTATCAGAGATTCATTGAGAATTTTTCTAAAATTTCTCAACCGCTAACCTCTCTCACATAAATGGAAAAAAAGTTTGATTGGGGTGAAAAACAAGAAACGCCTTTTCAGCTACTCAAAGATAAACTATGCAAAGCGCCAATCTTATCACTTCCAGATGGTTCCGATGACTTTGTGGTGTATTGTGATGCGTTACATCAAGGCTTGGGTTGCGTGTTAATGCAATGTGAAAAAGTCATCGCGTACGCGTCACGTCAGTTAAAAGTCCACGAAAAGAACTATACCACTCATGACCTAGAACTTGGCGCAGTGGTATTTGCTTTAAAGATTTGGCGTCATTGTCTCTATGGTACTAAGTGTACCATATTCACCGATCATAAGAGTCTTCAACATATATTCAATCAAAAGGAATTAAACATGAGCCAACGCCGTTGGGTGGAATTGTTGAATGGCTATGACTATGAAATCAAGTATCATCCGGGAAAAGAAAACGTTGTGGTGGATGCTTTGAGCTGGAAAGAACGAGTCAAAACATTACAAGTATGAGCTTTAGAGTTAACAATTCAAACGAACTTTACTACTCGAGTGCATGATGCACAACAAGAAGCTCTAAAGCCGGAGAACATTCAAGCGGAATCATTACGGGGATTGGAGAAACAAATGGAAACGAACAAAGACGAAACTTTATATTTCGTGGGATTCCATATTTTAGGGATCTACGAGACTTAGTGATGGACGAAGCACATAAGTCAAAATATTCACTACATCCAGGTAAATGTATCAAGATTTAAAGGAATATTATTGGTGGCCTAATCTCAAAGGAGATATTGCGACCTATGTTGGGAAATGCCTAACTTGTGCAAAGGTCAAGGCCGAAAATTAAAAATTCGTCAAGGAACGGGTTTACATTGTCATCTACCTCATGATTCGGACATTCACGATTGAAATGTCCCTTTTGCTTATATTTGAAACAAGTTACCTTGGATTTATCGAATCCAAGCTTGGTATCAGGACCTTTAACACATTGTCTACCGTAATTTCCATGAAACGAAGAGCTCGTCTGATTATACAAGCCATGCACCAACGGATATCGATCGATTCCATTTCTTTGGGATCGATTTGGTCATAGTCTTCCTTCGTCATGTTGGGGTTTCCAATTTTCCTCGCAATGAGACTTTCGTAGGATTCTAAAATCGATGCCAAGAATATCATCTGTTGTTTAGCCACGTCTTCACTCATGATTTGTGAATTGTTGAGATTTACGGCTATATTGCATTGAATGATGTTAGAGTTGGAATTATTTTGGTTCAGGTGATTGTTTGTAGCATGATATGACTGAGTGTGCAGAGTTGATGGTTTTGCATCTGTACTCGAAAACCTGAAACCATTGCTAGATGTACTACTCTGTGGTGAACCATATGAGTTTTTAGCACTGAAAGCTATAACAATTTTGGGAGATTGAACATCCGACGTTATGCTTCCTCGATAGTATAAGTTCACATCCTGTTGAATGTTCGCGTTATTGATCTTGTTCAACTTTTGTTGCTCTAGCTCGTAACTTTCAAGTTTCTGGATTAACTTTTTTAAGCTCATAGTTTCGTATTCAAGACTGTTCTTAAGGATCATTACATACATAGACAAGCCATTCTCGTTCGGTAATGCATCTATGAGTTTATCCACCAAATTTTCTCGATCTTTTTCTATCCCAAATCTTTTCAATTCTATGATCAAATGACAGTATCGCTCAATCATCTGTTTAAGAGTTTCACCCTTCAGACATATAAAAATGTTGAACACCTTCTTCAACAATGCTTTTTCACTTTTCATTATTTCTTTACCGCCCTTGTATTTATTTTTCAAAGCTTCCCATATCGAGTATGCGGTGCTCGTGTGTTGGAGCAATGAGATTATGTCATCTCTGACTGACTGTTGAAAATAGATAACCATTTTCATCTCGTGGACGTAGATAGCTTTTTCATGCTAAGTAAAGTGTATAATCGACTCCTTAACACCATGATCACTCAATGGATGAGCATATTCCTCAAGTATCACAAACCAGCATTCCATCGTGTTTGCCTGAACCCAGTTACATAAACGCTCGTGCCACCCGTTATAGTCTTTCATGCAGAGTAACTTCGGTGGTTTAACGTTCGTTCCGTGTACGTTGTTAAAGTTCAAACTTTCAGCCATACTTGTTGTCGATGAAAACGCGAATGCGTTATAGAACTCTAAATCCATGTTGAACACCTTGATTACGCTGAAAATACCTGAAAAGCCAAACAAATAGTCAAACAAGTTTCTCAAACGAATGAAACCAATTCCTTTCGTGCGAGAGGGGTTCCTCTCGTGCGGACGGGTCAAATTGTGACATCTTGATTACGCTAAAAATACCTGAAAAGCCAAACAAATAGTCAAACAAGTTTCTCAAACGAATGAAACCAATTCCTTTCGTGCGAGAGGGGTTCCTCTCGTGCGGACGGGTCAAATTGTGACATCTGTGCTTGTAATCATTATACAAACTCTGAATAGTTCAATTATCAATAAAACAATGTGATTTGATCCCAATATTTGTTTATTTATGTTTGACATTTTGCACATTTTGATTTTGTTTGATTTTAAACTCTATATCGCTTTCTGGAAAGTTATACGCAAACTAATGTGTAAACGTAATCAGTTTAATGCAAAAAACACTCTAAAACATCAACATAATCTTAACATACCTTAAATAACCTTTACATAAGTTAGAAATAAGTTTCAAAGGGTTTGGTATGGCAAAAACAAGTATATTCGCTTACAGGGACTATTTGCGACAAACTGCGAAAGTCTGCCGATTCGTATAGTAACGTACCCTCCGGAACATGCTCATAAGTTAAACATACTATAAATATCCTTTACATAGCTTAGAAATAGGCTTTGAGGGGTTCGGTATGCAAAAATAAACTTATTTGATCAAACAGGGACTAAAAGCGTCAAAAAGTGCATAAGTTTGCATTTACGCGCATATCTTACGTTCCGAACATATCCGAACATCCAAAAAGTTTTGTAATCATTAAAATATTTTATTTTAGTGTTTGGAATCCTAAAATACCATTCGTCGCGCAATTTGGATCGTTTTTCGCGTCCGTTCGTGTTTCATCATAATTAACCGAATAACGTGACCGTACGACCAAACGAACCGACATCCGAGATGTTTTCAAGCATATTTCATGTTCCCTATACTTTGACATCATTATTGGGCCTTGAAAATGGGTTAACGGGGCTTAAACGTGTCAAAAATTGGCTTAAAAGCATGCAGGGACCAAAACTGTAATTTTTGAAACTGTTGCTGAACTACTGGTCGCTCGGGGGCGCGTAAGACTGGGCTAAGTCTTACGCGGGGCACGATAGCCCCTATCTGGGCAGAAAACTTGATTTCAGCAAACATGTCACACCCCGATTTGCAGCGGAAGAAAAAACGTGTGATGCAACAGACACCTCAGGTACATGCACATTGTTTATAAAGACACTACACTTTATTAATTACAAAATGTTGATTAAATACTCCATGTATGTTACAACTGCGTGTTCCCATGAACCACATAAGTCTTCTAAGTCGCATGCGTCTATCACAATATTTGACAATAATCATGTCTTGAACAACATACACGGATCACATCAGTCTCAAGTTACCTGAAATGCATGTTAGTTTTAAAAGGGGTCAGCTAAACGCTGCTGGTGAGTTCCACTGGTTTGCTTGTTTCGTTTCAAAATGTATCAACATGTTTAATTGAACATATTACGGCTCTTAGATGGAATTACACGAGTGTCACAAGTGAAACCTGGATTGTTCTAATCATACCGTGTCACACAGACACGTACTCGCACCACCTGCAACTCATGAAGTTCAATGCCCTCGGGTAGTTATGTCTAACAACATAACCTGGTTACAGACGAGTGCAGACCTTGTTGCCGACATTCTGTCGGGCGTAGCCTGGGATTGTTAAACCAATAGTACTATTCACTAACCACGGCTTACGTTAATCACTTGTATCGGGGCTAATATCGTGTGTTAGATAATTCACATCATACAGTTTGAGCAATTAACACAGTTTGTAACATGCAATTCACCCCAGAAAACAGGAAAACATATTAAAAGTGGGGAAGGGAACTCAGAGTGCAAATAGTAATCTCAGCTAAAGAGTGTTTAATCAACGAAATCAGCTTTAATAGCACACATGCAAGTAAGGACTCAAATCAATATCTAAGTCGGTAAAGGTTATAACTTGGATTGGTCAGGATTTTGTAGGTCCCGTTTTTCCGGTGAGGATCGATAACGAAAACCTATCCTTGTTTATCACAAACACGGTAACGGGTGCGGAATCCCCGTGACGGTGCAAACCAAACACAGTTAATAAAGAACACGGATTAACCAATGAAACACACTCTATTGATTAAACGGGATGAGAACCGATTACAAACTGATACAAACACAGTTTTGATAGAGTTTCTTTAAGGGTATTCTCTCATCTCCTTTCACAGTGAAAGCAGGATGTGTTTATATACTCCCTGGGCCCAAGTCTCGGCGAAACACAAGGTGATACGGTGAAACAGCATATGGGCCAGTGATTGGGCCTGAAGCAGCCCATTACATGACGAAACAGATGTGTTTCGTCGTTTATGTCGACGTAACAGATTCATTTGGTTGTTGTTCTGTTTCGTCGTAAGGTATTCGACGAAACAGATGTGTTTCCTCGAGGGCTGCATCAGTTGTGCTGTTTGCTGTTGACAGACAGCAAACAGATAGAACATATAAACATCATAATGACCATTCTACCCTTTAATGCAACATGCATTGTTCGTTATACATTACATACCAAACGAAGACAAATAAGTCAGACACAAGCGGATAGGAGGATATCCGACTTGGTCGACGTCAAATACATACTCGATAATTCACAAAGACCGTACAAAATACATCGTTAAGTACAAGACTAGTTACAGACACTAAAAATGCATCAACAAACTCCCCCTTGTCTGTTACTCGTCTTCGGTCTTCTAATCTTCCATCTCAGTGTTGTTCGGACCACGAACTGCCCGAGTGTATTCCCCGATAGTAGCAAAAACACGCTATGCGCTGAAACTTCAAAGCTTGACGTGCATCCTGATCTTCATAAAAAATGTCGTGACGATATAATCTGTTAATGTCAGCCTCGGACATGTTGACGATCCACATCGGATCCAACATCCGGTAATTTGCACGATTATCTCTAAACACAATCACGGCTTCATGAGTGTCGGAGTCGTAGCACCATAATGCCATATCTTCAAGAAAATCCTGCTGCATCGGCATTAATGGGATTTTATCTACGACTCGCGGTGGTTGATATACAAGCTTGTAGCGCCCTGTGTTCGTTTCCGGATCAAGAGTAAACTTGATCGGTTGATAGATGGGGAATTGTGGCTTGTATGATTCATCCTTCCATCCCGACTTCTTGTTTATTTTTATCAGTCGCTCAAATAAAGTAGCGCCGTCGAAGTTTGAACGATTAACAAGCTCAAGCCTTGTCAACGCTGCAACATCATAAAATGGCAACGATAAAATGCTCAGCAATGACCGGAAGTATTGGATACCGTATTCACATTTAACGGCGACGCAGTGTATATCCTTAACAAACATCCAGCATAGAATTCTTCCACATGGCTTCGCCTTTTCAAATTGCAAGTAGTCGACTTGAACACTTTCTGGCACAGGCTTGGAGACTTTTGATAGAAACTGTTTTCGCCATTCAGAGAATGCATCTGTGGCTTTTTCAGACGAATCACGCTTCCTTATGTGTTCATCTATGTCATCAACATTCTCCTTCATCCAATCTTCATCAAACGGAGCGAATTCAGTACCATCTTTTCGAACATATGTTGATTTTATTGCTTCGCCTTCAAATACGATCTCATCGATATCTTCAACATTAGTTGTTTCAGTCTCAGTCGACATTTTATCTATCTCAGCATCATCAATCTCTCTCATAGCATTTAGAGCAAGCAATTGCTCTTGAGAAAGATCTTCTATTAGTTCTCCTTCTTCAAGCAACTCTCCCGTGAATGGATGAATAGCCTGTAAAGCAATATCAGCACTGCTTGGAACATAAGAAGTACCTTCAACTTGTTGAGCTGTTCCGGAGGAGGTTCCTTGAGTAGATTCAACTACTGGGGGTTGAACTGCAATGACTTCAGAAGAAGTTGCGGGTGGCTGCTGCTGTGATGTACCAGAAGTGTCAGGATTCCCTTGATCTTCAGGGTCTTCATCCCTTTTCTTCAGTACTTCTTGTTGCTTACAATGATAATCCCATAGAGCAGCAACCCGCGTTTGAAGTATAATGTTATTTCTTTCTCTCTCTTCCTCAGCAGCCTTCAAACGAGCATTCTCGGCTTTAAGCAAATCAATCTCAGCTTGTTGTCTCTCTATCACCGTTTGCTGTTGAACAACGGTGGACTTCAATTTGTTTATTTCCACCAATTGGCTGACCTGATCATTCTTCGTGAGGTTAATAAAATGAGTTTGCCTCTGAACACGATCAGCAGCTGCTTCAAGTTGAGAGAATAGATATTTGTTCTTATCATCTTGAGAATATTCGGAAAATACCCTATGACGTTCAGAACTAATCTGCGAAGTGGTTGCTCTGATTGCAGAAGCCATAGTTCTTTGAGGAACTGCCTGAGGGGTAACAGTTGGAGTTCCAGCAGCTGATGTAACCACAGGAGTTTCTGCAGTTGATGTAACTACAGGAGTTTCTTGTACAGGCTCCTGAGGTACAAATGAAGGCTCTTGAGGCACAGTTTGCCGAGTAGAAGTACTCAAATATCTTCTTGATTTCTTCTTTTGAGTTGCAACAGCTTTCTCAGCTTTCCTTTTTGTTCTTCTTTCAGCTGCAGGATCCTCTGGAACGTATTCTGGATCATCTTCAGTTCTAATCTTTCTATATCTTTTCACTCCACGTTCATCGATATACATTTCGTATCCAGGCTCGACTATATGATCACTAGAGCTAGAATCAGATTCATCATCGCCACTTTCTGAAGAACTACCACCTGATGTACCACCAGCTGCACCTTTGCTCGATGCACCAACGGCACCTGCATCACCACCATCATCGCCTTCGCCACCACTGTCATCACTATCACTCCCAGACTCATCTGAATCAACCGGATCAGGACCAAATTTCTCTATCCTTTTTCTCTCCAATTCAGGCTCTTCGTTGTCAGATTGGCTGTCATCATGACGCCATTTATCATTTGCTGGAGCAACATAATCAGGATTCTCAAGTTCGCCAAATAGCTTCCTTGGAGGAACGCTTTCTTTGTATCTTTTGGCGGCAAGGTTCTTGATTATCCTTAAAGAGTTGAAATTCATCGCCTCTATCTTCAGAAGATCATTGTCAGCTTTAGGAAGGCCCGGATGTTGAACATTCATAATCATTTGAAGAAACCGCGGATACATCCAAAACTTGTTCCCGGTTGTTCTACTTCCAGTCCTAGTCATATTTTCTTTCATGTTGCTGAAGATATACTTTGAGATGCTAAACGGTTTGTTTAACACCAATGCAACCATGAAACCAATGAGATCATCTCCAGCCATATCATATCCAGCACGTCTATTGCTGAGACACTGAATAAGAATGTGTAATAAGAACTTGTAACGTAATGGCAGATCACCCTTGTTGATTTGTTTGACGAAAATGTCTCCAGTACACTTCATCCGTAGCAAACAGCCTCGTGAACACATGATTGGGATTGAATATGGAGCATCCGGATGATCTTGTAATTGTAAGACTTCGTTCAATATATCCGGAGAAACAACAACATCCAAATCATTCACACGACCCCTTATAACATCCTTTCCATCCACTTGTACAACGCTAGTAGAATTCCAGAAAGCCTTGATAAGTGATTTGTAAACTGGCGTCGAAAAAGTAATAGCATAGTTTATCCGCGACTCCCTAATCCACTTGGTGATATCTTTCAATTCAGTGAGCTTGTCATCAGGATCTAGATATGCAATTTGATTATGATGCTTCTCTGACATAATCTCCTCTTCAGTTTTGTTTTCCTTCTTTATCGCCTTCTTGCGTTTTCCTTCTTTCGGTGCCTTCAGTGCCATCTGTACATAAAAATGTCCATAATAAGCAACAATCACATTACATATGCATTTAGACAGGTATGGATACAAGTTCATGTATCCACTTGACAGATAACCTATCAAACCATGTCTACTGTGAACAATTTACAAACTGTGAAATTTCCTAAGGCATGGACGACGAAACAGAAGATCATCGACGAAACAGAAGATGTGCGACGAAACGGAATTAGGGTTTGATTCGTCATGTCTGTTTCGCCGTTTCTGATTCGTCGTCTGTTTCGCCGGAATTTGACGACGTCTGATTCGCCGGATTTAGGGTTTAAGCGATTCGTCAATTTGGGGGTTTTTGTTGTTTCGACGTTTGAAGGTTAAACAAAGATCAGATTTAACAAGCAAACACATTCAAACTCATTGTTATACCCAAACCAACGGATAACACCAATATATGATTTCCGATCCAAAAACCCTTTTGAAACTGTTAAAGACATCATCAATCAACACCCCTTGTTTTGTTATAAGAAACCGAACCCAAAACAAAGCAAATATAAACACATTAATTCTACATCTATTTGATTTGATAATTAACCATACAAGATACAAAATAAAACATGAATACACAAGCATAAAGGGTCTCTGGGGTTTCCAAACAAAAATAAACGGTCCAAAAGGTTCGGAATGTGAACCGGATCATTTTTGTACCTTTGAGATTTGTATGATTTTTGATAAAAAATGAGGGTTTTGAGGAACTTAGATGATGAATGATGAAGATGGGTTTTCAGTGTGAAGAAGAAGAAGAAACAGTTGTTATTTTGAAAAAGTGAACAACAGGGACCCATTAAATACACCGCCTCATTCGGCGAATCGGACAAAACGACGAAACAGAATTGGGCTCGGCGAAACAGAAAGAATTTGGGCTTAATTTGGGCCTGAAATTAGCCCAGGACGAAACGGATTTTGGGCTGTTGCGATTCGTCGTCACTGGTTCGTTTCGTCGACATAAGCTTGTTTCGTCGACATCAATTTTTCAAAAACACAGAAGCATGAAAGATTTTGCAGACTGAACAGATTTTGATTAAAATGAACACATTTCAATTTTTATGGAGTTTCCAAATGCAAGGACGTTTTATGAAATTAGGTTTCAGGCTTCCGGCAGAAAACACCAAGCAACAACTTCGGCTTAATCAAAAACGAACTTTACAAACAGAACTAAAACTGAAATTTAAAGCGCGGTAAACTAAACGAAAATGCAATAAACTATGAAAAACAGTAAGCAACTGTACAAGTGCAATCTCTTTGCGAATTTCAAGGACAAGGAATCATACCAGCTTACGGTCTTAGTCAACATGATTTTGATTTCTGTTTAAAGCTCTGGATAAGTATACTACCTCGATTATCGGTATTGTTTTCCACATAAGCTCAGACTGATCAGACGTAATCATAATTAAGAGATACGATTAACGGTAAGGATTATACTTACAAGTCGATGTAAATCCACTCACGACACATTCCCGTATCAAGGTATGCACGAGAATTCATCTTACCGGTGAGTATACCATTTATCATCTATTTGACCGTATAAAAGATGTGAGAAACTCACTTATTTTGATTGAAAACAAGCCCTATGTGATAGAATCACTTATTGAAGAGGAACTTGATTTTCGATGCATGAGGGCACAGGAGCAAGTCCGTGAACAGGTCAGTACTTCCGTACAGCAGAGAGACGAACTTGACTCCCGCAAAGAATCTGTGATATATTATCACTTATTTGTTTGGACATGTGATTGTTGATCACTTATTGAGGTCCTATGCAATATGTACACGTATGTATAGTATCATGGAAGATCTTAGACTTCGTCTCTGTTATTTTTATGGTTTGATACAACCATGATACCCAGATGATAAGACAGCATAAAGACCGAATATTTCAGATCTCGGCAATCAATCAAACGAAATTTCGGTACTAAGACCATATGCCAATGAATGGTTCCCACCTGACTTGAAGTCTGTTAGGTTTGTATCATCCTGTACATTTTAGTCTGATTGTGAGCCTACCGATACATCGTTAGTAGAGATACTTATCATTTCTCAGTTTTTGTTTTACATTTAGAGCACGTTGACCGACCACACCAGTGAACTTCATCATTTTCCTTTATCCAAGAAACTCATTTTTGGTTTTTCTATATTTTTTTTTTTGAATTTTTTTTTAATTTTTCAAACGTAAAGACAGAAAGTAAAAAAAACATCTTTTTGGATTTTGAAATTTTGCAATGTTTTTGTATTTTCTTGAAATTTCTCCCCCTAAAAAGCTAAAAGATTATGAAAACGAAAATATTTTTGAATTTTTAACGTTTTTAAAGAAAATAATTACAAAGACGATCAGCCAAAGAAGTTTACTCGGGTATCACCTTAATGCCATTGACCAAAAGTAGATAATCAAAACGTGATTTATCAAAAGCTTTTGTAAACAGGTCGGCACGTTGGTGATCGGTGGGGACATGAACAACATCGATTAATCTCTTGTCAAAACAATCACGTATGAAGTGATATTTAATGTCGATGTGTTTAGTCTTGGAATGCTGCACAGGATTTCTAGTGATCTGTAAGGCAGCATTATTATCAACAAAAATATGAGTATATAGGAATTCAAAACCGTAGTCGCACATTTGTTGTTGTATACAAAGAACTTGGGAGCAACAACTCGAGGCAGCAATATATTCTGCTTCACATGTTGATGTAGCAACACACGTTTGCTTCTTGCACTGCCACGTGACCAGGCGATTTCCTAAGAACTGACATCCTGCTGTTGTTGATTTGCCATCGATTTTGCAACCACCAAAATCAGAATCACTGTATGCAATTAATTCAAAACTATCATCCCTAGGGTACCAAAGACCAAGGTCCGGGCATCCCTTCAAATAGCGAAAAATCCTTTTGACAGCTGACATATGAGAGGCCTTCGGGTTTGCTTGATATCTTGCAAGCAGGCATGTTGGATACATTATGTCAGGCCTCGAAGCGGTGAGATACATGAGAGATCCGATCATGGCGCGATAATAAGAAGAGTTGACACTTTCTCCCTTCAAGTCCGGAGTAATCCCGTGATTCTGCGGAAGTGGAGTACCAATGGGCGTTGAATCTGACATTTGGAATCGGCTCAAAATGTCACCAACATATTTAGTCTGATGGATGAATATCCCAGATTCTGTTTGTTGAACTTGTAGACCCAAGAAGAAATTCATCTCCCCCATTGCGCTCATTTTGAATTTTTCTTGCATAACACGTTCGAATTGCCTGCACAAGGAATCATTAGTGGAACCAAATATTATATCATCAACATATACCTGCACCAGCAGAAGATCTCCATCTTGTTCCTTGATAAAGAGTGTGCAATCAATAAGACCTCGTCGAAATCCATTCTCCAGAAGATAGTTGGATAAGGTTGCGTACCAAGCCCTATGTGCTTGATGTAAACCATAAAGATCTTTGTTGAGCAACCAAACCCGATCGGGGTGAATAGGATCTTCAAAACCTGGAGGTTGTTTGACGTGCACCTCTTCTTGAACTATACATGAAGAAAAGCACTTTTGACATCCATCTGGTAAACTTTGAATCCTTTGAAAGAAGTATAAGCTAAGAAGATCCGTATAGCTTCCAGACATGCAACAGGTGCATAAACTTCATTGTAGTCAATGCCTTCAATCTGACGAAAACCTTGAACAACCAATCTCTCCTTGTTGCGAATAACAATTCCACGGTCATCCTTCTTGCATTTATAAACCCATCGTGTGCCAATTTTCTTGTAGTTATCCGGCTTTTCAACAAGCTTCCAAACACCAAGCTTTTGAAATTGTTGCAGTTCGTCCTGCATGGCTTCAACCCAAGAATTATCTTTTAAAACATCCTTCCAAGACTTCGGTTCTTCTTGTGAAACGTAACACGCAAAGGACCAATCGTTTTGAAGACCAGATTCTCTAATGGCTGAATATAAACCAGCATTCTGGTTATTTCTCAGCTGATTACGCGTCTGCACACCGCTTTGGACATCTCCTATAATGTTCTGCTGTGGATGGGTATTATGAATCCTCAATTCAGGATTTTCAGGAACACTAGCATTAATACCCAAATTTTTAAGATTAAGATCAGCAACCAACTCTGCACCGGGAATATGAGTGGAAGTGGATGCATTTCCTTCAGCAGTATCATCATTCTGCACTTGAGGAATTTCTAAAGAAGTGCCATGAACAGGAACAACCGGGGCAGAAGTGCCTTCAGTCGCATCAAGATGTTCATCATCTTCCGATGACTCATTGTAGTCAGTAGCATCTTCAAATACCTCATTTTGAACAGTATTATTAACTGAATTAGAACCTTGTGGGTTAACAATAATTGGTCTTACCAAAGACGAGCCGGCAGCGTTGTCACTATCAAATAACATTTGAACAGCTGCAGATTCTTCATCAAAGGTTGGCAGATTAAAGGAGTCGAATATCCCATCGTAATCGAACATCCAAGGATCACCCGGAGATCTAACAGGATTTGTGTACCTTTGAACCCTTACTTCATTCCAAAGCTCAATCTTTTTGGTGGTCAGATTCCATTCACGAAAATTTGGAGTTGTATATCCGAGGAAGAAACCTTCGATAGCTTTTGCGCCAAACTTTCCATCTGGGTCAATCATGGTACATGGACCGCCAAAAGGTTCAAGGAAAGAAAGATCCGGTTTCCTTTTCTGTAGAAGTTTGAAACAAGTTTTGCCATGCCTCTTAACTGTAAGAACTCTGTTCAAAGTGTAGCAAGCAGTCGACACAACTTCTGCCCAGAATTGAAGAGGAAGCTCCGACTCTACCAACATCGTTCTTGCAGTCTCAATAATCGTGCGATTCTTCCTCTCAGCGACACCGTTTTGTTGTGGAGTATAGCGAGAACTGTATTCATGAAGAATGCCTTTAGAAGTACAGAACTCATCCATCACACGGTTCTTGAATTCAGTTCCATTGTCGCTTCGGATCCTCTTCACTTTCAACGTGTATAAATTTTCCAACATTGTAAGAAGATCCTTGAGGATTCCAGGAGTATCACTCTTGTGTGCCATAAAAGCTAACCAAGAAAATCTAGAATAATCATCAGTAACAACCAGACAGTAAGCATCTCCGAATGTTGTCTTGTGCTTCATAGGTCCAAAAAGGTCCATATGAAGACGTTCGAGAGGCATGCTAACAGTGTTGATTTTCTTCAGAGGGTGAGATTTCTTTGTTTGTTTCCCTTTTTTGGCACGAAACACAGATATCTTGTAGATGAAAGCTACTCACAGGCACACCATTCACAAGGTTATTTTTCACCAAATGGTTCATTTTTCTCAAGTGAATGTGCCCCATTCTTCTGTGCCAAGAAATAGACTCCTTCTCTGTGGCTTTTGAGACAAAACATGTTACTTGCGCAGATGACGTAATAGCTTGGCTCATATCAAGAATATAAAGGTCATTAATTCTTGGAGCCGAAAAGAGAATCCATTCATCAGGAATCTTGAATCCGGGTTTAAGCACATAACAACCGGCATCATCAAAATGCACGGTGAACTTCTTATCGCAGATTTGTGACACACTGAGAAGATTATGATCAAGTTGACGAACATAATTGATCTTTTCGAAACATACCACACCGTTTGAGATCATTCCTTCTCCGGTGATATATCCGCCTTTGTCTCCTGCGAACGCGACATAGCCTCCTTTAATATTTCTCACATCGTACAGAAGCCGTAAGTCACCTGTCATGTGCCTGGATGCCCCACTATCAACAATCCAATGACTACTGATAGTTCCTCCTGGAACACCCTGCACATATCATCCAATGATTAGTTAAGGATGGGGACCCAAGCCATAGTGGTCTTGGGTCGTCCCTGAGCATCACAAATAGTGATCTCGATCTGTTGATGATTTTCCAAACTAACAGCTCCCCCTGAACTTTCACTCATCTTAGGTTTCCAAGTTTGTTTTTGTTTACCAGATTGAGTTTTGTAAACAGATTTTGAAACTTCTGGTTTTAAAGGTGAACTTGGTTCCCTTGGAACAGATTTGACCTCAGTTTTTAAGGCCTTTTCTATTTTCTTGACATTCTGACGTCGTTGTTTCGTTTCCTGTTCTTTAACAGTTTTGTTATCATGTTTTTGGGAAACGGGACGACGTTGAGTGTGAATCTTTTCAGGTGGTGCTTTCTCAACAAATTTATCCCTTGGAGTGTTTACACAATCTTTGATGATGTGCCCAAACTCTCCACATTTAAAACACGTTCTCCTCTCAACAAACTTAGGAGAAACGGATCGACGCTCATATGTCAAACCTGTAGAGCCTGAGGTACTTGCCTTTTCATCACACCCGTTTGAATGTTGAGTGTAATTATTTTGACTGTTACGCTTTAAAATCTTGACTTGTTGTACAAAATCAGTGTTTGATTTGTTAGCAAAAATCTCAATTTTATCAGTACCCTCAGATGCCACAAATCTGACATAATTGTTTTTCTTTTGATAACGAGCTCCATTTGTTTCAAATTTTGATTTAGAAACATTTGGCCTTTGAGCTCGTTGAAATGGTTGTTTACCCTTAGGAGCAAAAGGTTGTTGCTTTGTTGGGGAGTTTTGATTTCCAAATTGCTTTTTGATTTCAGCTTTAGGAATTGGATCACATTGAGTCACAATAACTCCCGGGATCGTCTTTCCCAAAAAACTTGCTTGTGTTATCTTCAAAAACTTTATCAATCAATGATGGATTGACGTTTTTAATTGGAAAATCATTATCCGAATAAATTTTAGAATCACCAACCAAAGTATACAACACATTGTTACTCTTAATGGTAGACACAGGTTTCTTGTTGTCCTTGACAGGATTAATCACTTGTTTGGCAACTTGTTGCACATCAGGAATAGGAGGATCACAAAGAATATGATTCTCAATTGGAATTTCTATTCCCTTTTTCTTGTCAAGTGATTCATCCTGGTCATTAGCATCTGTTTCATCATCAGATGAATCATAATCCTCAACAGTTGGAGGACTTTGACTCACTGTTGTTGAAGTTTCTGTTTCAACAGATGAGGTTCCCGAGGAATTGTTCGGTTTGAACCCTAATCCAGTAGTAAATTCCTCATAATTAAGAGGCACACTGGGTTCAAAACGAGGCATATCCTCTTCATCAGGTGGTGGAGCATAATTGTGTCTCAAAGGGGGCGGACATTTCTTATACCCAACACCACTCTTGTTTTTCTTCAGTTGTTGAACGTCAATTATGTGATCGAGCACAAATCGGGAGTTAGAATAACTCTCCAATTTTTGCTTGATAGCATCATGCTCGCACTTGGCAATGGCTAATTCCTTTTTGGTTTCCTCAACGATATTAATGTAATTGTTAATACTAATTTGTTTATGATAAACAACTTTGGTAGTTTCGGAAACACTTTTCTTTAAATTTTCAATTAAAGATTTAAAGTCCTTTTCGTTTCTTGTTAAAGCCATATTAGCCTCTTTGCACTTTGACATTTCAACAACCAAACTTTGATTGTGACCATGAATTGTGTCACATTCAAGTTTCACTCTATCACATTCCTGTTTCATATAAGCACAATCAGTACATATTCTAGGAGTTTCAGATGTTACCTGACTCGAAGAGGCTGAAACATTTGCCATAAATGCAGTTTGAAAAGAAAAAGATCCGTCTTCAGAGAAGAACTTCTCCATTTCCTTAGATGCTATCCCAGCCTTCTTGATAAGAACAGATTTCTGAGACTTCAATTCCTCAGCTTCATTCAACAAGTCATCAATAGAAGTCGCTTCTTCTTTCACATCTCCCGAAATAGAACTTTCTTCATCCGAACTCCCGGTATAACCCGAACTGTCGTCACTTTCAGAAAATTCTTCTTTATGAACGTGCTTGATGTGATTGATGATCTTTGCGTAGCACGCGGTTCCTCCTCCTTCATTATCACCTTCCCCTAATTGTAAAGACCAATTACACCCTTCATCTGTTTGAACAGTCAATGCACGAGTGTTGTTAGATGCTCCAGATTGGTTCTGGTTGGTGGTATTGTTCACAGCTACTATCCCTTTTCCACGATTATCTTGAGTGCCTTGAGTGGCATTTGAAGTACTTGTCTGATTTCTGAAAGGGTTCTGATTGCCTTGCTTGGGTGGTCGGGTACACTCACGTTTGAAGTGACCCTTTTCGCCACAATTAAAACACGTAACCGCTTCTTTATCAAACCCGTACTTCGTATCCTGCTTACTTTCCAAAGAACTTCTTCCTGTTCGACTCATGAAATCCCTTGCCCTTCTAACTGCACTTGCAAACGCCCACTTTATATCCATCAACTCCATTTCATCACGATCGATTTGTTGATAATCTTCGTTGGTCATACTGATGTTCCCAATTTGACCTGCGACCAAACCGCAGTATGCACTGACCATTGTATTAATGAGTTCCATGTGCTCCTTTGCTACTTCAATGCTAACTTTTGAGAGGTTCGAAGTATCAACTTTAACAGTGTTCGTGTTTTGGGGTGGAGGATTGTTGGTATAATGTGCTTGTTGTGGTGATGGTTGGGCTTGAGATTGCGGTATTGATTGTGAAAGATAAGCACCTAAATCGAACTGTGGTTGAGTACTTTGAGATTGGGCTTGAGATTGGGGTATTGTTTGTGAAAGATAAGCGCCTAAATCGAACTGTGGTTGAGTACTTGTGTTGGACACAAACGCCGTTTGAAGCTTCGGTTGTTGAACAGAACTAGAACTAGCTGAAGGAGCAAAACCAGGCAAATATATTTCTGTGTTTTGAGGAGCTCCAATCCTTTTAGCTTTCCGAGTTTCCTCTTCATTCTTGTGCTCCAACTTCTAAACGAATCCATAGATAGTGACATTTTCCCCATCCAGAGCACCCGTATGCTTTAGAAGTTCAATGAATGGACTCCACTTAGGAGGTAGAGCATCAGCTAAACGTGCAATCATTTCCACATGATTTGCAACAACCTTATAAGAACTCATTTCACTTATCAAATGATAGAAACGAGAAGTCATATCACTTAGGGTTTCATTTTCCAAAGATTGAAATGATTCAAATTCTTTCTTCAAAAGATCATGGCGTATTTTTCTAGAAGCTGCATTTCCTTCTCCTCTTGTTTCCAATGCATCCCATAAAGCTTTCGTGTTCTGACTATAAGAGAATTGATGATAGATGTCTTTATGAAGAGCTTGTGTTAGCAAAGCAAACACCTTCTTCTCTAAATCATAGGCTTTCTTGTCTTCTTCAAGCATATTAGAAATACCAGTGGCAGTTGATGCTGGTGCTTCGAGTTCCGGGTTACATGCAGTAGTGAAACACGTCCAAAGTTCAACGTTTTGCCCTAGAATGTATGTGTGAAAACGACCCTTCCAAGATGGATAGTCGTTCATGTGATTTAGCTTTGGCGGGCGATTGTTGCTTCCCGTCTCACTCTCACTGAGCAATAGATTTTGAATGTTTTGATTTTGATTAGAAACCATTGCCCATTGACCTGCATTTATTGATTGTTGTTGTTGAGGCAATGAATTCATTAACAATTCGGCAAGCGAAGGCTGATTTTGAGCTGGTTGTGGTTCCGAACTCCAATCCCACAGACCTTTGTTACTCATGTTTGATATATGAATGATAATACCTGTTAACACACTTGAAAACACAAAGTTAGAACACTTTTGCAAGTCCTCTGTGTAAAATTGACAACACACGACGAAACACTTTCCACGAAACAAACTTGTTTCGTTGATATGGATGATGACGAAACAGACTTGTTTAGTTAAAGATATTATGACGAAACGGATTTTATTTCGTCGAAGATATTTTTGACGAAACGCTTTTGTTTCGTCGCCTGCTTGTTTCGCCGAGGATTAGTCTCAGACAGCTGGTTAGATATTTTTCTGACACAAGGTAAGTTGGTAACACTGTTTTTCAACACAACATGCTTTTTCTCAGAAACTAATTATCACAATTTTACACCAAAGTCCACTTAGTGTATTATATGTGACAAACACTTTGATTCCTACAATTTAAAAATCAAATGCTCAAATATGATAGGAACACTTTGAAGATATGAAGAACACACTCAAGAACAATGAGTTTTCCGGTCACTAATAATTTTCCGAAACACGAAAATGCACAAGACTTTCACTAAAAACCCGGTTTAAAGCATGAACAAACAATCTGACTAGGTTTTTGATAAAACTCTTTAGCAAAACAACAAGAAACCAACAGATTTTATGAATATTTTTCCAGAAATTATGATTTTTCAAGAACAATTTTCAGAAAAACAATCACAAATACTTGATAAAAACCGAACTATGTTTGATTTTAAACAAGGATAAGAGCCAAATGCTCTGATACCACTTGTAGGTCCCGTTTTTCCGGTGAGGATCGATAACAAAAACCTATCCTTGTTTATCACAAACACGGTAACGGGTGCGGAATCCCCGTGACGGTGCAAACCAAACACAGTTAATAAAGAACACGGATTAACCAATGAAACACACTCTATTGATTAAACGGGATGAGAACCGATTACAAACTGATACAAACACAGTTTTAACAGAGTTTCTTTAAGGGTATTCTCTCATCTCCTCTCACAGTGAAAGCAGGATGTGTTTATATACTCCATGGGCCCAAGTCTCGGCGAAACACAAGGTGATACGGCGAAACAGCATATGGGCCAGTGATTGGGCCAGAAGCAGCCTATTACACGACGAAACAAATGTGTTTCGTCATTTATGTCGACGTAACAGATTCATTTGGTTGTTGTTCTGTTTCGTCGTAAGGTATTCGACGAAACAGATGTGTTTCGTCGAGGGCTGCATCAGTTGTGTTGTTTGCTGTTGACAGACAGCAAACAGATAGAACATATAAACATCATAATGACCATTCTACCCTTTAATGCAACATGCATTGTTCGTTATACATTACATACCAAACGAAGACAAATAAGTCAGACACAAGCGGATAGGAGGATATCCGACTTGGTCGACGTCAAATACATACTCGATAATTCATAAAGACCGTACAAAATACATCGTTAAGTACAAGACTAGTTACAGACACTAAAAATGCATCAACAAATTTTTCACCCCGGATTGAGTCTATAGGACACGGGTATGGTGATGGAGGTCAGGGTAGTATTAGATTTCAGTTTGGCTTCCGGGCACCGGTTTGCGTGCCAGTCAATGTCAGTAGTTTAACATGTTCGGATAATGGTACGGGAATACCAATAATGCCAACACGTTGTTATTTAAGAATGATTAATTTTTCATTAAGGGAGTTTGGGTGTTTGGGGAGTCCAGGTTGCCCAATTTTGAGTTTCCGTTTCCACCGTCGGGGATTTCCCGAAATGGTATTGGACACACCCCGAGTGTCCAATCTGCCCTGGAATCTCCAGGAATACTTTCCGTGTTTTAATTATAGTATTTTTCGGGTTGGGTCAGTTCCCCGTTCTGGCAGGTTCGTTACACGGTAAACTACCGAAATTGATTTAAAATAACCCATTTTTAATCCCAATAATTTCCATTTTATCTATTATTTGAATAAAATTCTGAAAATTTTTATATAACTCTGTAAAAAATCTGTAGAATATGGAAAAAATTTCTGGGAATTTATTTTGGCATTTTACTTGTCTAAATAAATTATTAATAAAACTATATTTAGCCACATAATTAACATTAATTGCCATCATTGATCCAAAAATTCCCAAAACATTCCTAGACATCTCTTATGTTTCCAGAAACATCTCAAAAAATTTTAAGATTTTTCCAATTTCGTTTCGGTGCATTTCTGACAACTGAAAATTCGCAAAAACGCGGATTCAAAATATGTTCCTTAGCGTCTCTGTAAAATTTAGTGATTTATTGAATCTGTTTGGTATTTTTTTTTAGAATTCTTTTTGTAAAATAGTCAAAAATTCACCAAAAATCGTAGAAAATTCCAAAAATTCTAAAATTTTAATTGGACCTTACTAACACTACCCTTCATCACAACACCAAATTTCAGCCCAATCCAATACCCACGGACCAAGTTATGGTCTAAACAATATTCTGCCTATGCTAGTTTCGAGTTTCGGGTGATATACCTAGCGATTCCTTCGAGTCCGAGTGTTTTTCTTGAGTCCAGAAGTGTGTGTGGGCTATATTCAGTACCTACACATCAAGTACAATCCAAATATGCTAGAACATAGATCAATCAAGCTTTATTTCCTTGTTTTTCGATTAATCGACTAGTTAAGCGATTTCTGTCGAATAGGTGTTGATTAGGGTATCAAAACCCAAGGATTTATAACCATGTCTGCCATATAACACCAGGGTATTCATATGGTGTTCATATTCAGCCCCTAAACTTGTTTAAAACTCCAAAATTCATGTATTAAAAAGGGTTTTCATGGCCTAAACCATGTTTATTCAAGAAACCATGCTTAAAACCGTATGGATTTGAGTTAATACATTTGATTTGTGGAAGGTTCTTGCAAACTCAGCTGGTTGTTCTTGAGAGAAAACAGAATTTTGGGAATATTTGTGTGAATTTTAAAAGAAAACAAAAGAAAAATATTTACATAACAAGGGGGGGAGTGGCGGTTTGGGTGTAGGTCCCACAAGGGATACCTCATGCTCCGTTTCGTGCGCTAAAAGATGATGTTTATCTTTCGTTGAGTGGCTAGGTTCGTTTACGGGTCCCGCGCGCGTTCTCGATTTGCGTAACGGACTCCGTTTCGCGCGTAATTAGTGTCAAAAGACTCGGTTTTAAAAATCATGTATAACTGTCTTGAAATCCGAACCCAGTTACGTTTTAATCATAAAAGACTCCTATTAGAGTGGTTTAAGTGTTTTTAAGCTTGATCGATTGTTCCTTGCATGTTTGATTGCCTTATGTTTTGCCTAAAACGAAGGCGTTTCCCTAACCGGGCAGCTGCTTCGATTTGCGTGCCCGATCTCTGACTGGCTTCAAACCTTATGTCACAGTCTATGGCACAAAATTAAGATGTTCCTGGAACTCGGAATCTTAAATAATGCTACAGATAACCTAATAATCAACGTCAAAGGTTTAGTGCGCTGTTAAACGGAAAGCTCGGGTTTAACACGTGTTTAATGTCTAAGGATACCAATTTCACATCATGGGTCCTTATTAGTGTCATGTCATTCATAACGTGTTCTCGGATTCCTCCGAGACATAACAAATAGCAGTTAATCAAGCATATAAGTCACACATGTTTTTATGGTTTTCGCGCAATTAAAGTGTTAAGTGTGCTTTACAGTTTTGGACCGTCTAGGGTGTACCTGGTTTTAGCATGGGTGTCACAGTCTCCCATGGTTTAGAAATTTCGTCCGCGAAATTCAATTCGTCTAGTTAGGGAAGATGTGGGTATTTTCTACGGAACTCATCCGTCCTTTCCCAGGTAAACTCAGGTCCTTGCTTCGAGTTCCACCGGACTTTCACCAGCGAGATTTTGTTATAATGTAGTTGTTTGTTCGTCCCGTCTACTATTTCTACCGGTTCCTCCACAAAGTGGAGTTTGTCATCAATGTGCACATCTTCTGACGGTATAATAGCTGCTTCATCCGTGAGACATTTCTTTAAGTTGAATACGTAGATGACATCGTGAATTGTGCTCAGTTCATCTGGTAATTCCAGTCGGTATGCTACAGATCCAACCTTAGCAATAATTTCATACGGCCCAATGTATCTCGGAGCCAACTTTCCTGTCTTGCCAAACTTGATCACTCCTTTCCACGGTGACACTTTTAACAGACTTTGTCACCTACTTCAAACGACAACGGTTTCCTGCGAACATCGGCGTAACTTTTCTGCCGATCTTGGGCCGCTTTCAGTCTACTTTGGATCTTATGCACCTGGTCTGTCGTCTCTTGAATTAGTTCAGACCCCGTGAGTTGAGTATCGCCCACTTCAGCCCAACAAAGGGGCGATCTGCACTTCCGGCCATATAGTGCTTCGTACAGTGCAACTTGTATGCTCTATGATAGCTGTTATTGTAAGAGAATTCAATGAGGGGAAAGGTGCTTATCCCAACTTCCTCCAAAGTCAGGAGTGCAAGCACGAAGCAGATCCTCTAATGTCTGGATAGTTCGTTCTGATTGGCCGTCGGTTTGGGGATGGTAAGCCGTACTCAGGTCTATTCTAGACCCCAAATCTTCTTGTAACTGTTGCCGATAGTGTGAAGTGAAATGACTATCACAGTCTGAAATGATTGCAACTGGTACCCCGTGTCTAGCTACACTTTCCTTCGTGTAGATCTTGGCCAATTACTTGGTGTTGTAGGTAGTACGAATCGGAATAAAGTGCGCCAATTTGGTTAGTCTATATACTACTACCCAATTCACATCATGAACTCGGGGTGTTTTTGGAAGGTGGGTCATGAAATCCATCGTGATTTATTCCCATTTCCATTGAGTTATTTCGGGTTGCTGTAACATTCCCGTGGGTTTCTGGTATTCTGCCTTAACCCGAGCATAAGTCAAGCATTTGCTCACATACTCTGCTACGTCCTTTTCCATACATGGCCACCAATAAAATTCCTTAAGGTCGTGGTACATCTTGTCTGTACTAGGGTGAATAGAGTAATTAGATTTATCAGCCTCATCCATAACCAGTTGACGTAGGTCATGGAGAGTAGGAATCCATACCCTATTTTTGAAATACAACACTTCATCCGGTTTCATCACAAAATTCCCTTCATTTCCGTGCAGGTTTTCGCTATTTAGTTGGCCTTCCTCCAAAGCTTCCATTTGAGCATTACGAATCTGCTCTTTAAGACTGGTTTGAACAATCCTCCCAAGAGCTCGCACTATGAGTGGCTTTACTCAGTCTTTTCTACTCAAGGCATCGGCTATTACGTTAGCCTTACCTGGATGGTATTTTATTTCACATCATAGTCGTAATCATTCAATAGCTCCACCCATCTGCGTTGTCTCACGTTTAGCTCTTTTTGATCTAATATATGTTGGAGGCTCTTGTGATCTGTATAAATTGTACATTTCGTGCCATACAAGTAATGCCCCCCAGATTTTAAGTGCAAAAATCACTGCGCTCAGCTCTAAATCATGCGTCGTGTAATTCTTTTCATGTACTTTTAGCTGTCTTGACGCGTAAGCAATGACCTTGTTTCTTTGCATTAAGACACATCAGAGGCCTTGCCGAGATGCGTCACGATATACGATGAAATCATCGTTGCCTTCGGGTAACGACAGGATTGGAGCTTCACATAACTTTTTCTTTTACAGCTGGAACGCTGTTTCTTGTTCTTCGCCCCATTCGTACTTTCGATCCTTTTGTGTCAAGGCAGTTAAGGATTGAGTAATGCAAGAAAAGGTTTCAATAAAGCGACGGTAATATCCAGCCAATCCCAAGAATTGGTGTATCTCTTTCGGAGACTTAGGTGCTTGCCAATTCTTAATAGCTTCGATCTTACTAGGATCAACATGAATCCCTTGTTGATCTACCACATGTCCTAAAAATTGCACCGCTTGTAACCAGAAGTCACACTTTGACAGCTTGGCATACAACTTCTCTTTCCTCAATATCTCTAGTATGGCTCGTAGATAGTGCTTGTGTTCCTTTTTACTCTTGGAACAGATCAAAATACCATCAATAAAGACTATGACGAATTTATCAAGATATGGTTTACAAACTCGGTTCATGAGGTCCATAAATACCGCGGGTGCGTTGGTTAACCCAAAGGGCATAACCAGGAACTTATAGTGACCGTACCGAGTTCGAAAGGCTATTTTAGGGATATCTTCCTCTTGAACGTTCACTTGATGATAACCAGATCTAAGATCGATTCTTTATAGTAATCTTGTTCAGCTCCCGGTAGTCAATACACATCCGAAAGCTTCCATCCTTTTTCTTCAAAAATAACACTGGTGCTCCCTAAGGTGAATAACTGGGATGGATAAAACCTCGGTTTAGCAGTTCTTGTATCTCTGAAGGTGCTAAACGGTAAGGTGCTTTTGCACTTGGAGCTGCTCCCGGTAATAAGTCGATACGGAATTTGACTTGCCGATTGGGTGGCAATCTGGGCAATTCATCAGGAAACACGTCTGGGTAATCACACACTACTGAGATATCTTTAATACGTTGTTCTTCTGGTTCGGTCGTCATTACACTTGCTAAGAATTCAACACATCCTTGACGTATACATTTCAACACTTTAAGGTGGGATATCAGGTTTAATATGGTACCAGACTTCTCTCCGTATACCATAATAACTTCATCATTAGGAAAAGGGATCCTAACAATCTTTTGCTCACATATAATCTCCGCCTTGTACTTGGACAACCAGTCCATTCCCACTACTATATCAAAACTTCCGAGCTCTACCGGTAGTAGGTCAATAAGGAATTGGTAGTCGTTAAGAATTAAAGGGCAATCACGAATGATTTGGGGACTAGTTATAGGTTTACCGTTAGCAAGTTCTATGGAGTAGGGACTTGTTAAGTCAATAGCCGGCATATTTAATAGGGGTAAGAAATTAATGGGAACGTAGCTCCTATCTACGCCCGTATCAAACAATACTGAAGCATACTGATCGGAATCGAGGAACGTACTTGAGACCACATTCGGATCTTGGCGTGCGTCACCAGACCCAAGTATAAAGGCACGACCTCGACCTGCATTTGAGGTAGAAGCTTGGCCCTGCGTATTCTTTCCTACTGACTGCTGAGCAAGCTTTGGGCAACTTCTTCGGAAGTGCTCCGTACTACCACATCCGTAGCAAGTACGAGGGTAAGTAATCTGTTGCGCCGGTTGTTGGGGTCGCTGTTGCAGAGGTTGAGGCCTTGTGGTTTGAAAACGGTTGGGTTCCAATGGTGCCGTACAGTTTCGGGTATAATGTCCACTTTTATGGCACCTCGAGCAGATCCTTGCTCGACATGCACTATAGTGGTGCAAAGTGCACTTGTTGCATTTTGGGGCTGTTCCTTTATAGCCACTAGAGTTTCCCGTTGGTGTAGTCATGGCGTAGTTTTGACTAGTGGCTCTCCCACTCTTTGGTATGGCTGCCCCCGCTCGACTACTTTCCGGGGCCTCTCGCTTATTTCCTGTCGGCTCTCCCGGCATTGTCAAAATCTTGCGTCTAACCATGTCGTACGTAACCGTGCCTGACCTAGCTACCACTACATGCATGGTCAGGTGCTCCACCGAATTAAGGATACTCCTTACTTCTGGGGCCAGTCCCCAGATATACCTCTCGATCCTCTTGGACTCCGGTCGAACCATGTCTAGCAAGATGCATGCTAGTTCTTTGAAGCGATTTGTGTAATCTGCATGATCCGGATCTTGCATCTGCAGGTTCCAATACTCATGCTCGAGTTTCTGAATTTCATGGATTGGGCAGAACCTTTCTCTCATTAGTATCTTAAGATCATCCCACGTCATAGCACTAACCGCATCCTGCCCGCGAGATTGCACAATAGCATTCCACCAGTCCAAAGCGTGGTCGGTAAAAGTGCAAGTCGTATACTTTACCACATAGTCACCCGGATAATTACTTAGGTTAAGGACCGATTCCGACTTCTCGATCCATTTCATAAACCTATTCGGTCCTTCAGTTCCATTAAACTCCATTGGTTTGCACTCCATAAAGTGTTTATACGTGCAAACTGGCCTAACATTGGTTTGGTTATTGTTTTGACCTAACGGTCCCGGCTGTGGGTTCGGTTGGGTGTTAGCGTTAATACCAGCGCTAACCTGCGCCACGATTTTTGGAATAACCGTATGGAATTGTTGTGCTATCAGTTGGTCAATTTTTGCCTCTGTTATTCGAGGTACACATTTCAGGGCCATTCCATTATAAATAACAGATATGTATGTATCAATGTCACATAGTTAATCATCACTTATCACATTTTCAGTTACCACATACCACACAATTCCATTACACATCACCTATATAATAACATCTATCAAAATTTTCACACAGACTTAACCCATAAGGGCTAGTGCCTAAATGCGTTATCAAAACTGGTCACCAAAGTGACGTACATGCATCATCCCACGACAACACAAACTATGGAAATACGGAAGTACTACGACTGCATCACTACCTCGACATGGAAATAACCCTAGGATTAACCCAAAGGTCGTTATATGTCGACCCAACTACCTTTTATTTAGCATTATCACAAACGTGTATAGATATCGTGGTTACAACAACTGTGGCCTCATCTTTCGCATCAACCAGGGTTGAAGTCTCAACACGGCATTGCCCAAAACATAACCGAACGGATCGCAACATGAAGCCCGTCTGCCCTGAGTAACGGTACCTTGATAATGTAGCCGGGTGTTTATATATAGGAAGTACCGCAGCATATCCACCACACCCATATACATGATCAATGTTCCGTTCACCAAAATATTCAGGCCTAATGGAACTTTCCATGAATAACCAACTGAAATCCAAACACTCATTAATCGAGAAGAAAAAGAAAAAACACAATGTAACCGACGGTCACACGAAACGAGATTTCACAATGCAAAGCGTTCCAAGGAATCTGTATCATCTTAAAATTTATACCCAATGGAACCGAATGACAACGGGAAGGGTAAGTTATTCACGCGCTCCATGCCATCTCCATAACCCGGAGATCGTCATATTCAGATATAACATATATCGAGACATGTGCTAAGGAATACTACGAAGCATTCTAGTATCACACGACGCGAAGGCTAAAGGCACTATTGTAAACAGAAGAGGAATCCAGTGGACAATCAAATAGATCGTGGATTCACGGAAAAAAAAAATTTGTAAGATGTTTAAACTCTACGACTGTATAACAATCGAATGTGAAGCAATGAGAAGTGGAGTAAGGATCCGTACCCGTCCTCCCAGTCTATCAGAACGACCTGAACGTTCTTTGGGTATCTATGTTTTTTTAAGTATCACTCTAGTATAGAACCATCGTTATAGTAGCTATAAGAGTAGAGTTGGTGAGATCGTATCTTAATAAACTCTTGAGTTCTCACATCATAAAGTATAAGTAACAACTGTGTGAGTGATAGGAATCAAACTCTAGTGTATATTAAATATGTGATCAGTAGGAATGTGGAATGGACTGTAATACCAGTTTTCTGCCTATCACGAAGCACATGCAGTAACGTATAATCCACCAATCCCAATTCATGTATCAATCCACACATATACATCCACACACTATCACCTTGGTACACGTATGTATCACTCCACATATTTAAGCGTGTTTATTACCACGACTTTCCCAACACCGCCTCGTATGAGCAAGTCTGTTATTACGTTCCAGACCATAATAACCCACTTGCCCCATAAGGCCATCCTGGTACTCGCCAATAGGATACTTTACAGTGTTCATTAACTACTTTTAGTAGTGGTTAATTTTCCAGTGATGTCCACTAAGGTTCGAGCCTGGAGTTATAGTCTAGGTTTCCTTAAAGGTACCTAATTCTCTATAACCAATGGCTCTGATACCATCTTCTCCCACACCCTGATTTGCAGCGGAAGAAAAAAAACGTGTGATGCAACAGACACCTCTGGTACATGCACATTGTTTATAAAGACACTACACTTTATTAATTACAAAATGTTGATTACACACTACATGTATGTTACAACTGCGTGTTCCCATGAACCACATAAGTCTTCTAAGTCACATGCGTCTATCACAATATTTGCCAATAATCACGTCTTGAACAACATACACGGATCACATCAGTCTCAAGTTACCTGAAATGCATGTTAGTTTTTAAAGGGGTCAGCTAAACGCTGCTGGTGAGTTCCACTGGTTTGCTTGTTTCGTTTCAAAATGTATCAACATGTTTAATTGCACATATTACGGTTCTTAGATGGAATTACACGAGTGTCACAAGTGAAACCTAGACTGTTCTAATCGTACCGTGTCACACAGACACGTACTCGCACCACCTGCAACTCATGAAGTTCAATGACCTAGGGTAGTTTTGTCTAACAACATAACCTGGTTACGAACGAGTGCAGACCTTGTTGCCGACATTCTGCCGGGCGTGGCCTGGGTTTGTTAAACCAATAGTACTATTCACTGCCCACGGCTTACGTTAATCACTGGTATCGGGGCTAATATCGTGTGTTAGATAATTCACATCATACAGTTTGAGCAATTAACACAGTTTGTAACATGCAATTCACCCTAGAAAACAGTAAAACAGATTAAAAGTGGGGGAAGGGAACTCACAGTGCAAATAGTAGTCTCAGCTAAAGAGTGTTTAATCAACGAAATCAGCTTTAATAGCACACATGCAAGTAAGGACTCAAATCAATATCTAAGTCGGTAAAGGTTATAACTTGGATTTGGTCAGGAGTTTTCACCTCGGATTGAGTTTATAGGACACGGGTATGGTGATGGAGGTCAGGGTAGTATTAGATTTCAGTTTGGCTTCCGGGCACCGGTTTGCGTGCCAGTCAATGTCAATAGTTTAACATGTTCGGATAATGGTACGGGAATACCAATAATGCCAACACATTGTTATTTAAGAATGATTAATTTTTCATTAAGGGAGTTTGGGTGTTTGGGGAGTCCAGGTTGCCCAATTTTAAGTTTCCATTTCCACCGTCGGGGATTTCTTGAAATGGTATTGGACACACCCCGAGTGTCCAATCTGCCCTGGAATCTCCAGGAATACTTTCCATGTTTTAATTATAGTATTTTTCGGGTTGGGTCAGTTCCCCGTTCCGGCAGTTTCGTTACACGGTAAACTGCCGAAATTGATTTAAAATAACCCATTTTTAATCCCAATAATTCCCGTTTTATCTATTATTTGAATAAAATTCTAAAAATTTTTATATAACTCAGTAAAAATCTGTAGAATATGGAAACAATTTCTGGGAATTTATTTTGTTATTTTACTTGTCTAAATAAATTATTAATAAAACTATATTTACCCACATAATTAACTTTAATTACCATCATTGATCCAAAAATTCCGAAAACATTCCTGGACATCCCTTATGTGTCTAGAAACATCTCCAAAAATATTAAGATTTTTCCGATTTCGTTTCGGTGCGTTTTCGGCTACTGAAAAGTCGCAACAACGCGGATTTTTAACCCAAAACAAAACTAAACCAATGGACTAAGAATTTTCCCAAAACATTGCTCATATGTTCCTTAGTGTCTCTGTAAAATATGGTGATTTATTGAATCCGTTTGGTATTTTTTTTTTAGAATTCTTATTTTTAAAACAATCAAAAATTCACCAAAAATCGTAGAAAATTCCAAAAATTCTAAAATTTTACGTGGACCTTCCTGACAATACCCTACATCACCGCATCAATGTTCAGCTCAATCCAATACCCACGGACTAAGTTATGGTCTAAACAATATTCTGCCTATGCTAGTTTCGAGTTTCGGGTGATATACCTAGCGATTCCTTCGAGTCCGAGTGTTTTTCTTGAGTCCAGAAGTGTGTGTGGGCTATATTCAGTACCTACACATCAATTACAATACAAATATGCTAGAACATAGATCAATCAAGCTTTATTTCCTTGTTTTTCGGTTAATCGACTAGTTAAGCGATTTCTGTCAAATATGTGTTGATTAGGATATCAAAACCCAAAGATTTATAACCATGGCTGCCATATAACACCAGGTATTAATATGGTGTTCATATTAAGCCGCTAAACTTGTTTAAAACTCCAAAATTCATGTATTAAAAAGGGTTTTCATGGCCTAAACCATGTTTATTCAAGAAACCATGCTTAAAACCTTATGGATTTGAGTTAATACCTTTGATTTGTTGAAGGTTCTTGCAAACTCAGCTGGTTGTTCTTGAGAGAAACCAGAATTTTGGGAATATTTGTTTGAGTTTTAAAAGAAAACAAAAGAAATATATATATATATATATATAACAAAGAGGGGGTGGCGGTTTGGGTGTAGGTCCCAAAAGGGACACCTCGTGCTCCGTTTCGTGCGCTAAAAGATGATGTTTATCTTCCGTTGAGTGGCTAGGTTCGTTTACAGGTCCCGCACGCGTTCTCGATTTGCGTAACGGACTCCGTTTCGCGCGTAATTAGTGTCAAAAGACTCGGTTTTAAAAATCATGTATAACTGTCTTGTAATCCGAACCCAGTTACGTTTTAATCATAAAAGACTCGTATTAGAGTGGTTTAAGTGTTTTTAAGCTTGATCGATCGTTCCTTGCACGTTTGATTGCCTTATGTTTTGCCTAAAACGAAGGCGTTTCCCTAACCGGGCAGCTGCTTCGATTTGCGTGCCCGATCTCTGACTGGCTTCAGGCCTTATGTCACAGTCTATGGCACAAAATTAAGATGTTCCTGGAACTCGGAATCTTAAATAATGCTACAGACAACCTAATAATCAATGTCAAAGGTTTAGTGCGCTGTTAAACGAAAAACTCCGGTTTAACACGTGTTTAAAGTCTAAGGATACCAATTTCACATCATGGGTCCTTATTAGTGTCATGTCATTCATAACGTGTTCTCGGATTCCTCCGAGACATAACAGATAGCAGTTAATCAAGCATATAAGTCACACATGTTTTTAGGGTTTTCGCGCAATTAAAGTGTTAAGTGTGCTTTACAGTTTTGGAACGTTTAGGGTGTACCTTGTTTTATCATGGGTGTCACAAAACAGCAGCTGTTCCTTGGGTTTTAGACATTGTTTTTCAATGCTATGGGCTTGTTTTTGGACTCCCATGGTATTCTAAACTATGTGCTACAAATGTATGGCCATGATCAAGTCTCAAAACATGTGGAATGATCCTAACGGTTCTTGAATTTCTATATAAACCCAAGATTTCTCAAACCCAACCTGCTCATTTCAGAATTTTCTTCTCCATCTGCTCTTTGGGGCCATCCCTTCTTGGTTGAAGGCTCCATTCTTCAGTTTTCTTGTTCTTGATCCAAGCTTGGACCCTTTGTAAGTCTGCTTCATGCTTGGTTATGGTTTTCAAGCATGAAAGTCAAATAGCGTTTGACTTTCTACTTTGACCATGGTTTAGTCAACACAAAGTTCGTTTGAACTTTTCAACGTGAGCGTAATCATGATGGTTATAGTCCCTTGTGACTATACATACTGATTACCCCATTGATTAGGCGTAGTGACGAGTCAAAGTTTCGGTCAAAATACGTATTTATGCGTATTTTGCAACGAAGCTATTTTCGCGTATCAAAACACTTTTTTTTTATATCAAACTTGTTTTCTAACTTAGTTAAACATGTTTTAACATATTTAACTCGTCACTTTTAGTCTAGTGCTTATATAGGGTCGTAAGTTAAGCGGTCTAAACCATCGCTTAGACTTTCAAACCCGACCCGTTTGGTCGATCATTAGGATCCGACCAAACACATTTTGTGACCATAGTTGCATAGGGAATAGCCTTCCGAGGTTATAGATTATGGTCACTTCGTTTAGTTAGTTGTATGATAGGTAGTTTATATGCCTTAGGAAAATGACCAAAATGCCCTTTTTACGCATAATTTCATTCTAAGCATATGTAACCTAAATTTTGATATCTAAACTGATTATGCAATATTATTAGACATGTTAAGGCATATAATACGAGTCATTGGGTTAGTAGGCGGTCCAAACGCGCTTTTGCGCGAACGACACGTTAAAGTAGCATAAACTACCTTAACGAGTCATAACGGGTCATAAGCACTTAGGATAGGTTCCGATTTAGAATGTAGGCTTTGTTAAAACATATTATATGAGTTCCAGTACTCATTTGGTTTGTGAAACCTCATTTTATCCGATCTTCCGATTTTGGTCCGGTTTATTAACATAGTTACCTATATTAGGTGCCGATTGATTCCGTGATCCCTCAAGCGTTATTTGATTGTTATTTCAAGATCACTAAGCAATATCAAGTGAGTACATAGTCCCCTCTTTTAGCGCTTTCAAATATTTTGGGGTGAAACACATGTGCCTACTTGTTACTTTTTGTGTTTTCCATGCTTTCATGACATATACTTGCTATGTTCATTAGTACGCATATAGTACATGATTTCACTAATGTTTTGCTATGTATGTTTACTTACCATGCTAGCACATTGATTTCATAAACACTTTTGCTTCATATGTTTACTTAGCATATGGGCACATTGATTTGCATTACATTTTCTGCTATGTATGTTTACTTAGCATGCTAGCACATTGATTTCATAAAAACTTTTGCTTCATATGTTTTCTTAGCATATGGGCACATTGATTTGCATTACAATTTCCGCTATGTATGTTTACTTAGCATACTAGCACATTGATTTCATAAACATTTCTGCTTCGTATGTCTACTTAGCATACTTAGTACATAATTTTTACATAACTTGCTTATATTTGGTATGACATTTGGTTTGTTTAACGAAACTAAAATACATTTATTAACACTGATCACGTCGCTCGGTAGTATGTAGTGGTACCATAGGAACTGTCAACTCCCATTCCTGGAATCCTAGGTTTGTTTGGACGTAAGGAATGACAGAATCCGATATACATAATTGATAAACCTTTGATTCGTTTGAAGGTTTCTCCGACAATCGCAAGGCTTGAATGTAGACGATAAACATTACCGCATAAATGTTTGTATCAGTAAAGCATTGATTTTGCAAAACATAACTTTTGACTTAAACTATGATTTATTCAAATACATTGTTTTGTACATCTTACCTATGGTTTGAGTAGATACTTTTTGCTTGCCATACATAATATTTGATTATACTAGACATGATTTACATTTGACATTAGACAATGTTTACACATAAACATTTCAACATTGGTTTAACAAGACATTTTGGTGGTTATTTGGTAAGTGATTTAAATAACGAGGCGTGTGTAATATGATAAAAGCATGGTGGATACGCCGCTGGTACTTCCTATATATAAGTGGTTTTATGATATTACATATCGTAGCATTATCTAAATCATTTCGACAAAGACATGTTACATTTTAAACAAAGAAAATATTTTCACAAGACATTGTTTTACAAACGACATAATTTATACAAATTCATTTTTTACTTGGTTATTTATTTAACCATGCATTATTCTTTTATATCATCTGATTTTTTTATCGATTTTCGTATGATTTATAAAAGAAAACATTTTCCTATGGTTCATGACTACTTTCATTAAGCATTTCTTTTAACTTACAAGTCATGAAGCCTGCATCAACAAAACCTATGTATCTCACATGCATTTTTATGCTGACGTACCTATTTTCTCATGTGTTTTCAGGAGCTAATGCATGATATGGATCGTGATGCACTTAGGCGGATTCGAGCCTTAGTGACTTAAAAGGTGCAAGAATAGTTTAACTTATGTTATGTTATCTTTGTTTTAAGACAATGTAATCTCTTTATTTCAAATAAAATGAAACTTTAAATACCATGGTTGTGAAACAATAATTCTATCGCTCAACTCTCCGACGTTTCCGCCGCGGTTTGTTGTTTTACGCGGTCGGGGTGTGACACAAATTCTGAATAACAAATACAAATCAGTGTCTTACGCGCGAAAGGGATGTGCCTTCCGGGAGAGAGGTTCAATTCTCAAATGTTCAATTAACAAACTGGTCCTTTCGTGCGAAAGGATAAATCGTTTCATGCGAGAGGATAGGTTCTCTTGGACGACAGGCTCTGTTTGCTCGAAAATCAAGTTGCGTTTTTTTGACATTTTTTCAAGATTTTTCAATGATTTTGTTCGAATTAAGGTCTGATATTTTCAAGGGTTGATTAGTTAATGATTTCGCATAACATATTTGATTTTCAGCAAAATTTGGCCATGAATTCTACGTCAATTTTATGTTTTTAGCAGAAAGAGTAGAAGTAGAAGAGATATGATGTGAAATTGGATGAAATCAGCTTCAAATCTGCGCAAATCGGTTTATATCTTGTGCTATCCATCACTAAAACCGGCCTCCAAGCTCTAATACCACTTGTGAGGACCATTTCAAGTCACCGAATGCTCCGGCCGATCAGATAAGCTTCATATCATGCGCGGAATCCATGTATGATGTTGACAAACACAAGCATACACTGATTAAACCTTGATTCTATTAGAAAATATGAGTTACAACACTGAGAATCAAATTTGGCAGAGTTTCCCCACTCAGAGCCAAAAGTTACAAATGAGAAACACAAGTGTCCTATTTATAGGCACACTCTGTCGTGCGAAACAACTGGGATGACAGGACTCTCTGTCACATGAAAGGGATTGAATCCCCTTTCACACGAAAGACTCTTTTGTGCGAAAGGGTTTCTTACATACAAACCCGACCTTTTTGACACGATATTCAATTTAATCTATACCTTACAATACATAAGAAACTAGACACGACACGTGGACGTAGGCTACAGACATATTCACTCACATAGAGAGAAAGAGGTGATATCATTCATCAAGCACAATATCCTCACTAGATTTAGGATCCTGGCAGAGATAACATGTGATAATGGATTAAATTATATTTGGAAGGTGTCACACCCCAACCGATGGCGGAAACATCGGGGCGCGGCACTAAGCGAGTCAGATTGATCAAGAGAATCCACAACACTACATTGTTTCAATAATGATTAATTAAATTCATAATATTGTCTAGAAGTCAACACGGTCCACGACCACATAAAGTATCAAATTACATCATGCTTCAAATAATGTTCAAAATTTCCTGATTAACTAACATGAGTTTCTAAGCATCATCCTAGCTTGTTTCTTGATTTCTTCAGCTACTATTAACCTGCAACACGTATTAAATTACTATAAAAAATGTTGGCGAGCATACAAGTTTGAATACATAGCATAATAGTTTAAAAACTCATATCCATCATAAAAACATATAACAAGTTTCACCATGCTAGTTCACGCAGTCCAAGTGATAGCCAAAGTTTCCAATGCGTTAAATGCCTTTCCCAAAGACTAACGGGAGGTTAAATGTCTCATCCTAAGAATACCCTAAAGTCTAACGGGGGAGGTGCATTACCCCTATAGCGCTACCATTGTTAAGGCAGAACTACACACAAGGATTAAACGTTCACATAGCATAAAAGTCTCAAGTATCAAGTTTCAAGTTTCAAGTTTCATGTTTAACGAGGATAGAGTATGTTTCAAATAAGTTTCAAGTTTCAAGTGTCAAGTGTCTTGAATATAGAATACATGTTGCATCCCAAAAGTGTTTAAAACAAAAAGGGATCGAGTATACTCACAATGGGTGCTTAAACCAAACACTGTTTGATTGGATCGAATGGAGCGTTGGATCAGCCTGCGTGCGAGGAACAGAGCATAAGTACTCGAAGTGCTGACCCGGTTGGGAACAAAGTGCCGAATGGTTCGAAAATCGAGATAAAGTGTCTGATAGGATACCTGAGCAGATGGTGATCCGGACGGATGGTCATCCGGTCGGCTGACCATTCGAACGGATGGCCATTCGAACTGTGGGTAAAGTTTGCGAACTGTTAAAGTTTCAAATGTTGTGATCATAGTGTCCTATAAAACAAACAAGTGTCAACATAATTAGATCATCTGGATGAATGGTCATCCGATCGGATGACCATTCGGACAGATGGTCTGTGAGTGTGGTTTCTGTGAAATTTGCTAAGTTTCGGGTTAACGGAGGCGGTGTATCGGCACGTCCAACAACTAAAACGTTCCAACCCAGCTCGTCGGTCGGCTGGGAACCACCCCTTCTCGAACCGACGAACTGTTTATGGTGAGTTTTCATGTTTGGACCCGTCAGTCGGCCCGTTTTCCGGTGAAAATCAGTTTTCAAGCCGGCTTTTGACTAAGGAACGAGTCAATAGCCTATTTGAGTCAGATTCCACTACTGTTTTGTATAAAAGTTGAAGAGAAGTTCGAAAATCAAGTGTAAACTATGAAGTTCATCAGATCCGAGTCGGAAACACAAGAAATCCCGTCGGATCTGGTATAAAAGTGTGACATTTCCTTAGATTTTGTTTAAAAACTATGAAAATCTGTTATATCTGAGCCGATGATGCTCCACAACAGATTGTATAAACAACTAAGTGGAAAACACCTTCAAGAGGCCCAAAAACCGTTGATTTTCATGAAATAGTTGAAGTGTTCGTGTGATTTTGATGGAGAACATTGTGTACAAGTGATGAATGATGAAATTTGTATAAGAATCAGGGAAGAATACTTACGATGTGCCTTGAGTCTTGCTTAAAAGGACTGAGAGTGCGTGTGGTCGGATGGCAGAGAGTGAAAGTGTGAAATGAGAGCACAAGATGGTCTATTTATAGATGACAGTGACATGTGAGGCGGTGTAAGTGTGCAAGGGGTCGGATGGCTATTCGGTCGAATGGTCATCCGATCGAACGGTCATCCGATCGGATGTCCATTCGGACAGCCAAGACCCGCTTGCTAGTTTTCCGACTTGGGTTCGTTTTGCTAGTTAGATTGAGCGTTGCATTGTGTATTATTGTGGGTAACCATTACAATGGTATAATAATATGATTAACACAAAAGTTTCCAAGTTTCAAGTCTGCATATAAGCTATAGTTTCCCGTTAAATAAGTATCAAGTATCAAAGTATCATGTATCGAAGTGTCAAGTATCAAAGTCCCTTGTTCAATAAAGAATCAAGTTTCGCGTTAAATAAAGAATCAAAGTTTCTCATTCCATATGTGTCATGTTTCTTGTTTAATAAGCATCATGTTTCTCGTTCAATAAGTATCAAAGTTTAACAAGTGTCAAGTTTCAAGAGTCGAGTTTCAAGTATCACAAAAGAGTCAAGATTCATAAGAGTCTAATATAGTTTCAATATTCACGCATAAAGTATCACAAAAGCATCATAGAGTAAAAGTTTCACGTAGTTTATCATAGTTAAGAATCAAATAAGCATCACTTAAGTATTACAGGGACGAGACTTTCCAAAAGGTGAAAGTTTCAAAATCAGGGCGTTACAGTCTCCCCTCCTTTAGGAGATTTCGTCCCCAAAATCTAAGAGGAAGACTGCTCAAAGAGCTGTGGATACTTGGTTTTCATTTCACTCTCGAGTTCCCAAGTGAATTCGGTGCCACGCTTTCCTTCCCATCGCACCTTAACTATGGAAATTTTGTTGCGCCTCAACCGCTTGGAACCTCGGTCCATGATTTCGACTAGTTTCTCCACAAAATGAGTGGTCTTGTTTATTTGCAAGTCTTCGATGGGAACCTGAAGTTCCTCATCAGTTAAGCACTTCCGAAGATTAGAAATGTAGAACGTTGGATGTACATTGCTAAGCTCTTGGCAAATCGAGTCGATAAGCCACCTAGCTAATCCTTTGGAGTATCTTGAAAGGACCCACATAGCAAGGTGCAAGCTTTCCCTTTTTACCAAAGCGTATAACTCCTTTTCCAAGGAGATACCTTGAGCAGAACGTGATCTCCAACATTGAATTCCAGAGCCTTACGCCTTTTATCAGCATAGCTCTTTTGTCTGCTCCTAGCCTTGATCAAGTTATTGCGGATCTGAAGAATCTTATCTGTCATCTCTTGAATGATTTCAGGGCCAGTAAGTTGCTTATGACCAATCTCATGCCAACTGAGAGGAGATCGGCACTTGCAACCGTATAAAGCTTCGAAAGGAGCCATCTGAATACTGGAATGATAGCTGTTGTTGTACGAGAACTCGATCAATGGTAAATGCACATCCCAATTACCACCAAAGTCGATGACACAAGAATGGAGCATATCCTCTAGGGTTTGAATAGTGCGTTCAGTCTGTCCATCCGTTTGAGGGTGAAAGGCTGTACTAAGATTCAAGTGAGAACCTATAGCGGATTGAAAAGTTTACCAAAGACGTGAAGTAAAACGACCATCACAGTCAGAGATTATGTCAATGGGTATACCATGGCGACATATGATTTCATCAGTGTAGATTCGAGCGAGTTTCTCCACTTTGAAATCTTCACGAATAGGAAGAAAGTGGGTTGATTTGGTAAAACGGTCAATGATTACCCATATACTATCATGACCAACAGGAGTACGAGGTTGTTTAGTTATAAAGTCCATAGCGATACTATCACATTTCCAAACAGGGATTTCGGGTTGTTCAAGAAGACCTGAAGGACGTTGATGTTCAGCTTTAACCTTTGAGCAAGTAAGTCACTTCGAAACGTATGCGTCGATATCCTTTTTCATACCAGGCCACCAATAAGTCACACGCAAGTCATGGTACCTCTTATCGGTACCAGGATGAATAGAGTATCGGGACTTGTGAGCCTCATTCATAATGAGTTCACGAAGATTGTCGTGGTCTGGGACCCAGATGCGATTGAGATAGTATTGTAGTCCATCAGACTTTGTTTCAAGTTGATCAGTAGAAGCACCTCATATCTCAACGCTTAGACTACCTTCGTTGACTAACGGGTACTGAGCTTCGCGGAAACAAGCATGAAGATCACTAGTGATTTGAGGACAGAGAATGCTACTAACATGAGTCTTACGACTAAGAGTGTCGGCCACGACATTCGCCTTGCTAGGATGGTAGCGAATTTTGAAGTCGTAGTCGTTAAGCAACTCTACGCATCCTCACTGACGCATATTCAGTTCTTTCTGGTTAAAGATGTGCTACGGGCTCTTATCGTCAGTGAAAACCACACACTTAGTACCATATAGGTAGTGTCGCCAGATCTTTAACGCGAAAACAACTGCGCCAAGCTCTAAATCGTGGGTAGTATAGTTTTTCTCATGTATTTTGAGCTGTCGAGAGGCATAAGCGATGACCTTGTCCCGTTGCATGAGCACACAGCCTAGGCAACGGTTCGAAGGATCACAATACACCACAAAATTGTCATTTCTATCAGGGAGAACAAGTACAGGAGTGTTACAAAGCAGATTCTTAAGAGTTTGAAAGGATTCCTCTTATTCGGGACCCCAAACAAAAGGTTTCTCTTTCTGAGTCAACGAAGTGAGAGGGACGACGATCTTTGAAAAGTCCAAGATGAATCGGAGGTAATAACCCGCCAATCCCAAGAAGGAATGAATCTCAGATGCAAATTTAGGTATACTCCAATCCTTCACAGCTTTGATTTTAGAAGGGTCAACATGAATTCCTTGTTTACTAAAAACATGCCCGAGAAATTGTACTTCTTTAATCCAAAATTCGCACTTAGAAAACTTTGTGTATAAGCGTTCCCCACGTAAGAGTTCTAACATAAGGAGTAAATGTGGTTCATGATCAGCTCGAGTTTTCGAATAAATAAGAATATCATCAATAAAGACTATCACAAAACGATCCAAGTAAGGTTTACAAACACGATTCATAAGGTCCATGAACACGACGGGTGCGTTCGTCAAACCAAAAGGCATAACCACGAACTCAGAATGCCAATAACGAGTGCGAAAAGCGGTTTTGGAGATATCTTTTTCGAGAACACGGAGCTGATGATAACCAGATCGAAGGTCGATTTTAGAGAAATAACTCGCACCTTGTAGTTGATCAAATAGATCATCGATACGAGGGAGAGGATAACAATTCTTAACTGTGAGTTTATTAAGTTCACGGTAGTCGATACACATACGAAACAAACCATCTTTCTTCTTGACGAATAAAACCAGAGCACCCCATGGGGAGGTACTTGGACGTATAAAACCTTTGTCGAGTAGTTCTTGCAGTTCACTAGATAATTCTTGCATCTCAGAGGGTGCAAGTCAGTACAGAGCTTTGGCAATAGGAGTTGCACCAGGTATGAGATCAATATGAAAATCAACAGATCGAGGAGGAGGAAGACCAGGAAGATCTTCAGGAAATACATCGGGGAAATAACACACTATTGGAACATCACTTACGCTCTTTCCCTTGCCCTTTTGTTCCACTATGTGGGCCAAGAAGGCAAGGTACTATTTACGTAAACATTTGTTCGCTTGAGTGCATGACATCAACTTCAGCCCTCTAGAAGGTCGGTCTCCATAGACATGCAAAGTATCACCAGACGGGAGAGGTAAACGAACGTACTTCTCGTGATAAGCGATTTCAGCATGGTTCTTATGCAACCAATCCATGCTGATTATGATATCGAAACTACCCAATTGCATGGATATGAGGTCAATAGTGAAAACGTGATCGTTAAGAGTTAGGGAACAATCACGGAGGATAGAATCAACTAGGATAGACTTACCATCGGCAATCTCAACAGAGAATGACTTAGGTAGTTTAGAGCGTGCACAGTTTAACAAAGATTCAAATTCTACGGACACAAAGCTTCTGTCGGCACAAGTATCAAATAGTATCGAAGTGTAAAGATTGTTGACAAGAAACGTACCATTGACGACGTCATTGTCATTATGAGCCTGATTTGCATTGATGTTGGACGCTTGTCCTCGAGCGGCTTGCTATTGCTCCAGGTTTAGCTGGGGACACTGGGGACGAAGGTGAGTGGTGTCTCCACACTTGTAGCAGGCTTTCACATTGTTTGTTGGTTGGGGATTCTACTGAGCTGGTTGAGCTGGCTGAGCTGGTGGGGCTTGCTGCACCTGATTGGCTTGACGGAAGTAAGGAGTTGTGTGACCATAACTATTGCAGTTGGTACACAGACGGCAAGCAGAGTTGGCCGGGTGATGGTAGTTACAAATACCACACTTAGGATGAATCCCAGTATACGACTTCTTGTTGTTCTCCGGAGAAGGAAGGTCAGCTGCAACAGGCACAATAGCATTGCCCGTAGGGTTCGCATTTGCAACAGGTGTCACACCACAAAAACGCCGCAGCGGAATATTAAACGTAGTGGAGACGGAAGTTGGTGCCCATTTATATCTTGTCGAGCGATTCATTTTATTGTTGGACAAATTGGTTTATTTTTAACATAAGTTATTAAACATTACGTTTTAAGTCACGACACAACTACATAGTTAAGATGTCTTTGATCCTCGCGGATCTTATTACAAAAGTCCCAGAAAGTTTAAAAGTTGTCCAACATATTTAAACAAAACAACATGCATCATCAAACACAAGATACGCCATGATTTCCCGAAGCCGAATTCAAGTACCTGTAGAACACGTTAAAATCAAGTGTCAACACAAAGGAAGGTGAGTTCACTTATTTGTTTACTAACATATTTTATTCCGAGGAAAACTTTCTGTTTAGGTGTTTATTTAAAAACATTCATTTAATTCTTAGAAAGTCCATTTTACTTTCTTAATAAAATCCATGGGCCTTCCGTCGCAGTTTCTCGAACCCTACAATATTGTTACTACCCAAGTTTTGTATATTAAATTATTGCATCAACTTTCAGACTCGTATGTTAGCTAGACGATACGAACTATATATTAACCATGCAGGGATAATCAAAGCTAGAGAATAAACAGAATATTAATTCGTCGTTTGACATTGACACGAGGCGACCGGTCACGACGGGGTTGTCAACCCGATAGATCTACCAACAATTCATCGCGTACAATACTTAACTGATTAAACGACATCATGGGCGCAGGGTTCTTTCTCGAAGAACAATATGATGTCTGCCTCACGTACAATATATATATCCTACTAATATGACAATTTAATACACGACGATTTACGAATTCCCCTGTCACTCAAATGTTGAGACCCAGTCCGGAATTCATCCCCAATCCGTACGGTCTTGTTTCATTTAAGAAATACCGCACTTACAATATTCATTCTTCAAAATCGTTTTACTTCGAAACGTATAACTTATCAAATGCATATATTTTCAGCGAAAATATATTTTTTATATTAAAAGGTATGTTTTATTTCGAAAACATTATATAAAACAGTAAAAAGGGGGGTTTAGTGACACTCACCTTTGGGTGCGTATTTTAATATCGCAATCCCAGAGATTGATTTTTATATACGTCCTAATATAGGAACAATTCTAAATCAATATATATTTAACACAAAAATCCTAAGTTTCTCCGTTTCTTAGAATTATCATATAACTTTGAGATTTTCTCGAAAAGTTGTCATTTTTTATTATGTTGGCACGTTAATATATATATATATATATATATATATATATATATATGAGTCCATATATATATATATATATATATATATATATATATTTATGATTTTTGCGACTTGAACGATTTTATTGGTGACCATTATTGTGTAAATCCGTTAACTCTCCCGTTTATACGTAATATATCTACGATTTGCGCGTCGTATTGTATATACATAAACGTTCACAGAATTTAATACCGAACACGCAAAATATTACTAACTTATCTATTTTGTCATTTTTAAAACAATTATACATAAAACATCTCATATGTACCAAATTTCATGCTCGACAAACAAGTTACACATTTAACGCAATTTTACCGTTTCTAACGCACAAAACGTACATGCATACAGGCGTAGTATAAATTTCCCACTATCAAATTAACACTTAACATATTATCACATTTACATGTTTAAATCACTTAACACATTTTATCACATAAGATTCACTCAAAATTCACCCATACTAGTGTTCATTGAAAAATGCGTATTTTAGCGATTCGGTAACGTTTTCGAGCGTCGAAAGTCATGTATGATTAACCAAACACCAAGTAAACTTAAAATTAGTTAAAATACTTGTTTTTAAACAATAAACATCAGTTTGTTTACGGATTTAAATCAGTTTTATAAAAATCACCCGAAAAGCCGATTTTTGACCGTTTTAACGCATAGTTTTGCGTTAAACGTTACTATAATCATCTCAACTCGAAACGACTTGATATTTTAACACAATACATGTTATTTACTGATTAAAATAGTGGTTATAATCAGATTAGCGCAGTTTTTGCGTAAGTCACATAAATCATGCGATTTCACGTATTTTACAACTTTTAATGCACCAAGTACAACATGCAAAGCTAGCAAACATTATGATAAAGTTATTTATCATTAAACACTTCAAAATAACTTTATTTTAAGGTTTATAATATGATCAAAATTAATCTTTATCAAATCATGCTCAAATGATCATTTCATGCTTTCATATTATCATGCATGTCCACATATGTGTATCTAATGCACTCATACAACATCATCAACATTATTTATGATCTAATCATATATCAAGAACACATTAATAGCATGTTCTTACAAAACACAACACACCTCATCATGATCATCCAATCATTCATACATAAATGCTAATATCCTTCATATTCAAGAACATAGAACAAACTTTTATATGCATGCATACATACATACATATATATATATATATATACGAAATATGTACACACATATATACCACCAAAATTTCACTTTTCATCATGTCACTTTTCGAATCTTAAATCATCTTTAGAACCTTCTCGTATGACACACTTAGATCTTACATGCATCCTACTTTTCAAGTAATCATGTAACTCAAGAATCTTTCAACAAAAATAAAAAACACAAACACTTACACACACATATATACCTACGGCCATACATATACATACACACTAATCCATTTCATTTTTCTTTAAAACCCCATTTGTTTAAGTTTCAAGTTTATGTTTAGATTCAAGAACAAGAACAACTTCCATCATTATTTAAGATCATCAAGAATCAAAACAAGGTTTATGAAATAAATTTTATACCTTCAAGTTTTTAGATGTGTTTTTGAGAATAGATGAGAATATGAAGGTTGTTCTTGCTTGAAATCACTTCCAAACCCTCTTTTCTAGCTTGAAATCACCATGGAAGTCCTTTGAATCTTCATGAAAGGTTTGAAATTTTTGAATATGTGTGTAGATGGGGGTGTTCGGCCGTAGCTTAGAGAGAGAGAGAGAGAGAGTGAGAGAATGAATTTTGTGACATCTGTGTATTTTAACCCTTGTACTGTTTCGAACAACTTTGTATTTAATAAAATATGATGTTTCAATTTCAATATGTGTTTAATTATTTGTGACATTAGTACGTTTTCAATCATTGTTCAATTCCGAACTCTCAAACCTGTTCTGGAAGTGAAATCATAAACCGTTTCGTAAACATAATCAGTTTAACGCGACACACACTCCGGAACTGTGACATAAGACAAACATACCCTAAATACCCTTTACATAACTTAGAAATAAGTTTCGAAGGATTCGGTATGGCAAAAACATGTTTGTTCAAACTTTAGAACTAATTACGACAAAACTGCGAAACGAACGTTAGTGACCGCCCGGATAATATTTAAATCCCAAAAATATTCTGTTATGATTAAAATTTTACTTTTAATCAGGTTCGTGTTAAAAATAACTTAAAAAGCTTAAAAACGTTATTTTTCAAGTGTAAGTGCGCCGTGTGTTACTGCGTAACACAGTGCTTCTACTGCAAAACGCAGACAGTCTCGGCAACTGAAATTTATTTCAGTAATATTTTGGCGAGTTTATTTTTATAGAATAATAAAAATAATTTAGAACGCCATAAACCGGGATTTAAACGCTAGATAAAATACCCGGTATCCAGTTAAATACCTGTTTATATCTATTTTTACCATCAAAAATTACACTTTACCCCCTCCCCCCTTGAAATTCACGGTCACCATAAGGGGACCCCACCAAAATTTTGCCAAGATCTTTCATGATCTAATTTGATCTTTCTTGATTTATTTTGATTTCCCTTGGATTCTTTAGATATTATAGATCTTGTATATCCTATAAATACACCATATCTTCACAACTTCACTCAACCTCTTCCTCTCTCTCCCCCATGACCGTAACCCCCCACCTTCATCACCATTTCCATTTTTCCAACTTTGTTCTTGAGAATCAAGCTCCATTCCAAGCAAGATTCAAGTTGGTGTGAAGATCCAAAGGAGTTTTCAAGGTGCTTTCAAGTGATTTCAAGCTCCATATCATCAAAATCTCATCCAAAAACCTACTTGAATCTTGAAGGTATAACATTTATGTTTAAATCATACTCTTGATTCTTGGTTGTTCTTGATGATTTGAAGTTTCTCTTGAATCTTGGAATTTTCACAAACTTGAAATCTAAAAAGAAATGGGTATTGATACAAATAAAAATGGTAGTACATATGTGTGTATGTATGACCGTACATATATATATATATATATGTGTGTGTATGAGATTTGAGCTTGATTTTTGATAAGTACATGTTTAAGTTGTTGCTTGTTCTAGAATGATAGTTAAAATGCGAGTGTTTGATGATTTGTGTAAGACATGATAAATGTTCAAACAAATCAGTAAATAAATATGAATAAATTACATATTTGATGCATTTTTATACATATGAAATGATGATAATATGATAGTGTGCTTTAGACACTTGTACATGAGAATACATGTTGATTTAAAGCTCAAGAAATGATAAAAAATGTTTGTATGACAAAAATGTTTGAGATCAGATTATAAACACTAAAAATAACATTATTTTATATATTATAATGGCATGAAACTTTGACATAGGTTTGATAGCTTTGCATGTTGTACATATAGCTTAGAAAGTGGTAAAATATGTGAAATTTGCATGATTTATGTGCTTTATGTGAGACCTGCATTATCATGAGTATAACCACTATTTTATTCAGTAAATAACATGAGTTATGTTAAAATATCAAGTCGTTTCGATTTGGGATGGTTAGGGTAACGTTTGATGCAAAATTATGCGGTAAAACGGTTAAAAATCGGCCTTTCGGATGATTCTTATAAAACTGTTTTAGATCAGTAAGTAAACTGATTTTTTTTGATATAAAAATAAGTATTTTAACTTATATTAAGTTTACTTGGTGTTTGGTTAGTCATACGTGACTTCCGGCGCCAAAAAAACGTTACCGAATCGCTAAAATACGTGTTTTTCAACATACACTATAATGGGTTGTTCATGGGAAAATTTTATGTGTTACAATGTGTTATGTATTTTATAATATATGTTTGATGACATGTTAATACTTGACAAAATTATGTACGCTATTATTAGTATGTTACATTTGAGTATCTATATTACGACGCGCAAATCGTAGATATATTGCTTATAACATGATGAGGGTCACCAATAAAATCGTTCAAGTCGCAAAGTTCTTAAATATATATGAACTTACATATATATATATATATATATATATATATTCACACCAATATAACCAAAAAAAATAATAACTTTTCGAGAAAATCTCAAAGTTAAGTGAAAATTCTAAGTATCGGAGAAACTTAGGTATTTTTTGTGAGTTTTGATTATTAAATCGTTCTTATTTAATTTAGGACGAATAAACAATTTGAGGGATTGTGTTAACATATAAAAACGCACCCAAAGGTGAGTACATAGATCCCCTCTTTTTACATGTTTTGTGGTAACTATGTGAGTACATAGTTCCCCTATTTTACTGATTTCGATTGTTTTGGGGTGACTCATATGTATCAAAACGATTTTGATATTTTACGATGATTTCAAAAACGATTAAGATGGTTTATACTAAATTAATAACGATTTCGACAATGTGAACGAACTTGTTGGTTGTTGTTACATAACGAATGGCATTCATTAATTTTGGCCGAACTGACCAGTATTAGGTTATGGTACCATAGGATCTGACAAATCCCGTTATCAGACTGCACCCATGGTTATGTGTGGGTTATGCGGGCAATGACTGAATCTGTGATTGTTAACTTACCCTTTGGTGGTTTGTTAATACGAGTTGAACGATGGACGAGTGACGAAGGTTTGAATGTTATAAACGAGACGACCTAAAGTTAGCTTTCACAATTAAAACGGGAACGATTTTGAAAGATTGAACGATTATGAATGATTTAAACAAATGAACGATGATCTATAATGAGAACGAGTTAAACGATGTCACACAACGATGTTTACGAAACTATAAAAACCATACGAGTTTTATTACGAGAACGATTTATGATTTGGTTTACATAAACAAATGTTTTGGGTTAAGATTCATGGCATCGAGGTTTATAAATTATAACCAATCTGTTTTGACTTGGTTATTCATTTTACAATACAAACAATTTACAAAAGAAGGTTTCTAATATCGATTAACGAAGTTGTACGAGATATTTCAACATGTAAACGAGCCATGAATCTGACACTCACACAAAAACCTATGTGCTCGCCAACATTTCTTTGCTGACTTTGTTTTTACATATGTTTCAGGTGATGTTGCTTGATGTTGATTGCTAGGATGCATGAGTCACATAGGATTTTGGCGAGGCCTTAGTGACATAATAACAATGATAGTCGATATATAACCTGTTTGTTTCATGCTAAACCAATGTAAATTACTTAATGAATAAATAAAACGAAACTCTTTTGTATCCATGGTTGGGAAACAATAATTCTGTTACAACACTCCCCGACGTTTCCGCCACGATTTGTTTTTACGTGGTCGGGGTGTGACAGAAGAGTTGGTATCAGAGCCAATGGTTATAGGGAATTAGGTTATTAGTAATGCTTTGACCTCGACTATAACTTTCTAGGACCCCAACGCAAGTTGAATTGCGTTTAGATTTTTAAAAACAAAACCGTCACCTACCCTTAGGTGATAACCACAACGAGGACACAAAATCCGAATCTGCTTCGAAAATTAATCATCCGTTCTAGGATGATTGATTACTAGGTTTTGAACCCTCTGTTAAAAGGTTTTGAACCCTTCCAGTTTGACTCATTTTTGGCTTAGTGCCTTCTGAGTTTTAAAAATCTCGTCAAAGTTTGGGTCTAAATAATGTGAACACGTGCAAACTGGAAGAGTGAATGCCTGTACCCTGAGTTTTCTGTCTAAGGCTAGAGTGTTCGTACAAATCCCCATAATCGGACAAGTCACTCTTACCTGGGAACTCTTGGGGTAAGTGTTCACTTATATGCGAGCATGTCTTCGCGATACATTATTTTGATTCATTACTTTGATTAGTCACTGCGTGTCGTTTGTTTGTTCGAGGTAACGAACAAATGATCGCCTTCCTTACGTTTCGTCGATATTTTCAATACCTCTTTTGTTTTTCCTAATTGTCGACCTCACTCGTTTCTCATATTTCCTTCTTAGACAATGCCTCCTCGACGTGATGCACAATCTTTTACTGCTGAAGAAGTCGCAGCCCTTGTCTCTCAGCAAATGCTTGCTGTGCTTCCAGGCGTTGTGACCCAAATCCACGAGCTATACAACAACAATAATAATAACAATGCACAATGTAATTTCAAGAATTTCAATTCTGCTAAGCCGCTAAAGTTTTATGGGTCGCAAGGAGCAACTGCGCTCCATCAATGGTTCGAAAGTATCGAGAGCACATTCAGACATGTGCAATGTCCGGATGGGCGTAAGGTTGAATTTGCATCAAGTGTGTTTGAGAAGCGTGCTCTTACATGGTGGAACGGAGTGATGCACGATAGGGGTGCCGAAGTGGCATTGGCACAAACATGGGAAGAGCTTCGAGCTCTCATGATGAAAGAGTCTTGTCCCCGTCACAAAATTCGAGCTTTGGAATGAGAGTTTGACAATCTAAAGCAAGATCGATTTAGTGACACTCACCTTTGGGTGCGTATTTTAATATCGCAATCCAAGAGATTGATTTTTATATACGTCCTAATATAGGAACAATTCTAAATCAATATATATTTAACACAAAAATCCTAAGTTTCTTCGTTTCTTAGAATTGTCATATAACTTTGAGATTTTCTCGAAAAGTTGTCATTTTTTATTATGTTGGCACGTTAATATATATATATATATATATATGATTTTTGCGACTTGAACGATTTTATTGGTGACCATTATTGTGTAAATCCGTTAACTCTCCCGTTTATACGTAATATATCTACGATTTGCGCGTCGTACTGTATATACATAAACGTTCACAGAATTTAATACCGAACACGCAAAATATTACTAACTTATCTATTTTGTCATTTTTAAAACAATTATACATAAAAATCTCATATGTACCAAATTTCATGCTTGACAAACAAGTTACACATTTAACGCAATTTTACCGTTTCTAACGCACAAAACGTACATGCATACAGGCGTAGTATAAATTTCCCACTATCAAATTAACACTTAACATATTATCGCATTTACATGTTTAAATCACTTAACACATTTTATCACATAAGATTCACTCAAAATTCACCCATACTAGTGTTCATTGAAAAATGCGTATTTTAGCGATTCGGTAACGTTTTCGAGCGTCGAAAGTCACGTATGATTAACCAAACACCAAGTAAACTTAAAATTAGTTAAAATACTTGTTTTTAAACAATAAACATCAGTTTGTTTACGGATTTAAATCAGTTTTATAAAAATCACCCGAAAAGCCGATTTTTGACCGTTTTAACGCATAGTTTTGCGTTAAACGTTACTATAATAATCTCAACTCGAAACGACTTGATATTTTAACACAATACATGTTATTTACTGATTAAAATAGTGGTTATAATCATATTAGTGCAGTTTTTGCGTAAGTCACATAAATCATGCGATTTCACGTATTTTACAACTTTTAATGCACCAAGTACAACATGCAAAGCTAGCAAACATTATGATAAAGTTATTTATCATTAAACACTTCAAAATAACTTTATTTTAAGGTTTATAATATGATCAAAATTAATCTTTATCAAATCATGCTCAAATGATCATTTCATGCTTTCATATTATCATGCATGTCCACATATGTGTATCTAATGCACTCATACAACATCATCAACATTATTTATGATCTAATCATACATCAAGAACACATTAATATCATGTTCTTACAAAACACAACACACCTCATCATGATCATCAAATCATTCATACATAAATGCTAATATCCTTCATATTCAAGAACATAGAACAAACTTTTATATGCATGCATACATACATACATATATATATACGAAATATGTACACACATATATACCACCAAAATTTCACTTTTCATCATGTCACTTTTCTAATCTTAAATCATCTTTAGAACCTTCTCGTATGACACACTTAGATTTTACATGCATCCTACTTTTCAAGTAATCATGTAACTCAAGAATCTTTCAACAAAAATAAAAAACACAAACACTTACACACACATATATACCTACGGCCATACATATACATACACACTAATCCATTTCATTTTTCTTTAAAACCCCATTTGTTTAAGTTTCAAGTTTATGTTTAGATTCAAGAACAAGAAAAACTTCCATCATTATTTAAGATCATCAAGAATCAAAACAAGGTTTATGAAATAAATTTTATACCTTCAAGTTTTTAGATGTGTTTTTGAGAATAGATGAGAATATGAAGGTTGTTCTTGCTTGAAATCACTTCCAAACCCTCTTTTCTAGCTTGAAATCACCATGGAAGTCCTTTGAATCTTCATGAAAGGTTTGAAATTTTTGAATATGTGTGTAGATGGGGTTGTTCGGCCGTAGCTTAGAGAGAGAGAGAGAGAGAGAGAGAATGAATTTTGTGACATCTGTGTAATTTAACCCTTGTACTTTTTCGAACAACTTTGTATTTAATAAAATATGGTGTTTCAATTTCAATATGTGTTTAATTATTTGTGACATTAGTACGTTTTCAATCATTGTTCAATTCCGAACTCTCAAACCTGTTCTGGAAGTGAAATCATAAACCGTTTCGTAAACATAATCAGTTTAACGCGACACACTCCGGAACTGTGACATAAGACAAACATACCCTAAATACCCTTTACATAACTTAGAAATAAGTTTCGAAGGATTCGGTATGACAAAAACATGTTTGTTCAAACTTTAGAACTAATTACGACAAAACTGCGAAACGAACGTTAGTGACCGCCCGGATAATATTTAAATCCCAAAAATATTCTGTTATGATTAAAATTTTACTTTTAATCAGGTTCGTGTTAAAAATAACTTAAAAAGCTTAAAAACGTTATTTTTCCAGTGTAAGTGCGCCGCGTGTTACTGCGTAACACAGTGCTTCTACTGCAAAACGCAGACAGTCTCGGCAACTGAAATTTATTTCAGTAATATTTTGGCGAGTTTATTTTTATAGAATAATAAAAATAATTTAGAAAGCCATAAACCGGGATTTAAACGCTAGATAAAATACCCGGTATCCAGTTAAATACCTGTTTATATCTATTTTTACCATAAAAAATTACACTTTACCCCCTCCCCCCTTGAAATTCACGGTCACCATAAGGGGACCCCACCAAAATTTTGCCAAGATCTTTCTTGATTTATTTTGATTTCCCTTGGATTCTTTAGATATTATAGATCTTGTATATCCTATAAATACACCATATCTTCACAACTTCACTCAACCTCTTCCTCTCTCTCCCCCATGACCATAACCCCCCACCTTCATCACCATTTCCATTTTTCCAACTTTGTTCTTGAGAATCAAGCTCCATTCCAAGCTAGATTCAAGTTGGTGTGAAGATCCAAAGGTGCTTTCAAGTGATTTCAAGCTCCATATCATCAAAATCTCATCCAAAAACCTACTTGAATCTTGAAGGTATAACATTTATCTTTAAATCATACTCTTGATTCTTGGTTGTTCTTGATGATTTGAAGTTTCTCTTGAATCTTGGAATTTTCACAAACTTGAAATCTAAAAAGAAATGGGTATTGATACAAATAAAAATGGTAGTACATATGTGTGTATGTATGACCGTACATATATATATATGTGTGTATGAGATTTGAGCTTGATTTTTGATAAGTACATGTTTAAGTTGTTGCTTGTTCTTGAATGATAGTTAAAATGCGAGTGTTTAATGATTTGTGTAAGACATGATAAATGTTCAAACAAATCTATAAATAAACATGAATAAATTACATATTTGATGCATTTTTATACATATGAAATGATGATAATATGATAGTGTGCTTTAGACACTTGTACATGAGAATACATGTTGATTTAAAGCTCAAGAAATGATAAAAAATGTTTGTATGACAAAAATGTTTTAGATCAGATTATAAACACTAAAAATAACATTATTTTATATATTATAATGGCATGAAACTTTGACATAGGTTTGATAGCTTTGCATGTTGTACATATAGCTTAGAAAGTGGTAAAATATGTGAAATTTGCATGATTTATGTGCTTTATGTGAGACCTGCATTATCATGAGTATAACCACTATTTTATTCAGTAAATAACATGAGTTATGTTAAAATATCAAGTCGTTTCGATTTGGGATGGTTAGGGTAACGTTTGATGCAAAACTATGCGGTAAAACGGTTAAAAATCGGCCTTTCGGATGATTTTTATAAAACTATTTTAGATCAGTAAGTAAACTGATATTTTTGATATAAAAATAAGTATTTTAACTTATATTAAGTTTACTTGGTGTTTGGTTAGTCATACGTGACTTCCGGCGCCAAAAAACGTTACCGAATCGCTAAAATACGTGTTTTTCAACATACACTATAATGGGTTGTTCATGGGAAAATTTTATGTGTTACAATGTGTTATGTATTTTATAATATGTGTTTGATGACATGTTAATACTTGACAAGATTATGTACGCTATTATTAGTATGTTACATTTGAGTATATATATTACGACGCGCAAATCGTAGATATATTGCTTATAACATGATGAGGGTCACCAATAAAATCGTTCAAGTCGCAAAGTTCTTAAATATATATGAACTTACATATATATATATACATATATATTCACACCAATATAACCAAAAAAAATAATAACTTTTCGAGAAAATCTCAAAGTTATGTGAAAATTCTAAGTATCGGAGAAACTTAGGTATTTTTTGTGAGTTTTGATTATTAAATCGTTCTTATTTTATTTAGGACGAATAAACAATTTGAGGGATTGTGTTAACATATAAAAACGCACCCAAAGGTGAGTACATAGATCCCCTCTTTTTACATGTTTTGTGGTAACTATGTGAGTACATAGTTCTCCAATTTTACTGTTTTCGATTGTTTTGGGGTGACTCATATGTATCAAAATGATTTTGATATTTTACGATGATTTCAAAAACGATTAAGATGGTTTATACTAAATTAATAATGATTTCGACAATGTGAACGAACTTGTTGGTTGTTGTTACAAAACGAATGGCATTCATTAATTTTGGCCGAACCTACCAGTATTAGGTTATGGTACCATAGGATCTGACAAATCCCGTTATCAAAACGCACCCATGGTTATGTGTGGGTTATGCGGGCAATGACTGAATCTGTGATTGTTAACTTACCCTTTGGTGGTTTGTTAATACGAGTTGAACGATGGAAGAGTTACGAAGGTTTGAATGTTATAAATGAGACGACCTAAAGTTAGCTTTCACAATTAAAACGAGAACGATTTTGAAAGATTGAACGATTATGAACGATTTAAACAAATGAACGATGATCTATAATGAGAACGAGTTAAACGATGTCACACAACGATGTTTACGAAACTATAAAAACCATACGAGTTTTATTACGAGAACGATTTATGATTTGGTTTACATAAACAAATGTTTTGGGTTAAGATTCATGGCATCGAGGTTTATAAATTATAACCAATCTGTTTTGACTTGGTTATTCATTTTACAATACAAACAATTTACAAAAGAAGGTTTCTAATATCGATTAACGAAGTTGTACGAGATATTTCAACATGTAAACGAGCCATGAATCAGACACTCACACAAAAACCTATGTGCTTGCCAGCATTTCTTTGCTGACTTTGTTTTTACATATGTTTCAGGTGATGTTGCTTGATGTTGATTGCTAGGATGCATGAGTCACATAGGATCTTGGCGAGGCCTTAGTGACATAATAACAATGATAGTCGATATATAACCTGTTTGTTTCATGCTAAACCAATGTAAATTACTTAATGAATAAATAAAACGAAACTCTTTTGTATCCATGGTTGGGAAACAATAATTATGTTACAACACTCCCCGACGTTTCCGCCACGATTTGTTTTTACGTGGTCGGGGTGTGACAGAAGAGTTGGTATCAGAGCCAATGGTTATAGGGAATTAGGTTATTAGTAATGCTTTGACCTAGACTATAACTTTCTAGGACCCCAACGCAAGTTGAATTGCGTTTAGATTTTTAAAAACAAAACCGTCACCTACCCTTAGGTGATAACCACAACGAGGACACAAAATCCGAATCTGCTTCGAAAATTAATCATCCGTTCTAGGATGATTGATTACTAGGTTTTGAACCCTCTGTTAAAAGGTTTTGAACCCTTCCAGTTTGACTCATTTTTGGCTTAGTGCCTTCTGAGTTTTAAAAATCTCGTCAAAGTTTGGGTCTAAATAATGTGAACACGTGCAAACTGGAAGAGTGAATGCCTGTACCCTGAGTTTTCTGTCTAAGGCTAGAGTGTTCGTACAAATCCCCATAATCGGACAAGTCACTCTTACCTGGGAACTCTTGGGGTAAGTGTTCACTTATATGCGAGCATGTCTTCGCGATACATTATTTTGATTCATTACTTTGATTAGTCACTGCGTGTCGTTTGTTTGTTCGAGGTAACGAACAAATGATCGCCTTCCTTACGTTTCGTCGATATTTTCAATACCTCTTTTGTTTTTCCTAATTGTCGACCTCACTCGTTTCTCATATTTCCTTCTTAGAAAATGCCTCCTCGACGTGATACACAATCTTTTACTGCTGAAGAAGTCGCAGCCCTTGTCTCTCAGCAAATGGCTGTTGTGCTTCCAGGCGTTGTGACCCAAATCCACGAGCTATACGACAACAATAATAATAACAATGCACAATGTAATTTCAAGAATTTCAATTCTGCTAAGCCGCTAAAGTTTTATGGGTCGCAAGGATCAACTGCGCTCCATCAATGGTTCGAAAGTATCGAGAGCACATTCAGACATGTGCAATGTCCGGATGGGCGTAAGGTTGAATTTGCATCAAGTGTGTTTGAGAAGCGTGCTCTTACATGGTGGAACGGAGTGATGCACGATAGGGGTGCCGAAGTGGCATTGGCACAAACATGGGAAGAGCTTCGAGCTCTCATGATGAAAGAGTCTTGTCCCCATCACAAAATTCGAGCTTTGGAATGAGAGTTTGACGATCTAAAGCAAGATCGGGGAGAACACCGTGCGTATACGGATCGATTTGAGGAACTCAGTCTTTTGTGTCCTACTATGGTTACCCCATTGGAGAAACCGATAGATAAGTATATCGATGGGTTACCCGATTCCATACAGGATATTGTGACTGGCGTTAATCCTACTACTATTCGTCATGCGATTGAGTTATCAGCTACCCTGACTGAGTCGCAAGTCAGGAAGGATAAACTTACCTGCAAGGGTGATAAGAAGAAGTCGACCGAATCTGTCAAGGAAAAGGGTAAGGGTAAGAAAGGTGAATCGTCGAAGAAGTCGAGAAAGCGAAATGGTGCTCAGAACTTTGCAGTTATTGCTCAGAACCCACCAGCTCAACCGCCTGCGAAGAAAGCGTATGCTGGTACCGCACCTCATTGTGCTCGCTGCAACGGTCATCATGTTGCACAACAAGCTTGTAAGCAATGCACAACGTGTGGTAAGCTTGGGCATCTGGTCAACATCTGCCGTTTGGATCAGAATCAGATTGTTCAGAATCAAGCTCCAGTTCAGGGGAATGTTGCTAGATTCCCACCGGGTTCATGTTTCAATTGTGGAGAGTTTGGTCACTTCCGCAACAACTGTCCGAGGTTGGCGAATGCAAATGCGAATCCGAACGTGAATGTCAACGTGAATGCGAATCCCGCTCGTGGACGAGCATTCAATCTGAATGCAAATGAGACTCGAGCTGACAACCTCGTTGTTGATGGTACGTTTCTTGTTAACAATCGACCTGCATCTATTATTTTTTTTTCTGGTGCCGATAGAAGTTTTGTTTCATTATCTTTTGAACCTTTGCTTGCGATACCTACAACTATACTGAGGAAACCCTTATATGTCGAAGTTGCTACTGGTAAACCTCTTGTTCTCGATTCTGTTAATCGTGACTATCAGTTAAACCTTGATAACCATCTTTTTCCCATTGACCTCACGCCGATGCAACTTGGGAGTTTCGATATTATCGTGGGGATGGATTGGTTAACCAAACATCATGCTGAGGTGGTTTGTTTCGATAAGATTGTTCGTATTCCTCTTCCGTCTGGCGATGTTCTAGAAGTTCGTGGCGAAAAACCACCAGATGGTTTGAAGCTTATGTCGTGTACAAAGGCCAAAAGTTATTTGCGAAAAGGATGTGTTTCTTTCCTGGCACATGTCACCGAGGAGAAAGTCAAGAGCAAGAGTATTCAGGATATTCCGATTGTTTGGGATTATCCAGAGGTGTTTCCCGATGAACTGCCTGGTTTGCCTCCAGTTCGGTAAGTCGAGTTTCATATTGACCTTGTACCCAATGCCAACCCGATTGCGAAAGCACCTTATCGTCTTGCACCATCGGAGATGCAAGAGTTATCAAAACAACTTCAAGAGTTGTCTGATAAAGGATTCATCCATCCGAGCTTTTCGCCTTAGGGAGCTCCTGTCCTCTTTGTGAAAAAGAAAGATGGATCTTTTCGAATGTGTATCGATTATCGTGAGCTTAATAAGCTTACCATCAAGAATTGATATCCCCTACCTAGAATTGATGATCTCTTCGACCAGCTGCAAGGTGCTTCATGCTTTTCCAAGATCGATCTGCGTTCTGGGTATCATCAACTTCGTGTACTCGAAGAAGATATTCCCAAAACTGCATTCCGTATGAGATATGGGCACTACGAGTTCACTGTCATGCCTTTTGGTTTGAGGACGCCCCAGTTATCTTCATGGACTTAATGAATAGGGTCTGTAAACCTTATTTAGACAAGTTCATCATTGTGTTCATCGACGATATTCTCATTTATTCAAAGTCTCGAGCCGACCACGAGCAACACCTTCGTTTGACCTTGGAACTTCTGAAGAAGGAACAACTTTTTGCTAAATTCTCTAAGTGTGAATTTTGGCTTAGAGAAGTTCAGTTTTTGGGTCATATAGTCAACGAGCAGGGTATTCATGTAGATCCCCCCAAGATAGCTGCTATTAAGGATTGGAATACACCAACGACACCTACAGAGATTCGATCATTTCTTGGTCTTGCTGGTTATTATCGTCGATTCATTTCTAATTTCTCAAAGATCGCGATTCCACTCACTGCTTTGACTCAGAAAAATAAGCCTTTTGAGTGGGGACCTAAGCAAGAAGAAGCGTTCCAAACTACCTGAGGGAAACGATGATTTTTTTGTTTATTGTGACGCGTCGAATCTAGGACTTAGTTGCGTTCTTATGCAACGAGGTAAAGTCATAGCTTATGCGTCTAGACAGCTGAAAATTCATGAGAAGAACTATACGACTCATGATCTTGAATTAGGAGTTGTGGTTTTCGCACTTAAAATCTAGAGACACTACCTCTATGGAACGAAGTGTGTGGTTTTCACAGACCACAAAAGTCTCCAGCATATTCTCAATCAGAAGGAGCTGAACATGAGGCAACGACGTTGGGTAGAACTTCTAAATGACTACGACAGCGAAATTCGCTACCATCCTGGTAAGGAGAATGTCGTAGCCGATGCGCTTAGTCGAAAGGAACGAGTCAAGCTTCATTCTGTTCGAACTCTATCTGATATTCAATCTCGTGTCCTTCAAGCTCAACGATCTTGTGTGATCAAAGACTTATTGAAATATGAGCTACCGCTTCAACTCGAGCTTAAACTCGAAACGGAGGATGATGGGTTGCTATATTTCAAGTATCGTTTGTGGATTTCGAAACAAGATGATCTTCGCACCTTGGTAATGGACAAATCTCACAAGTCTCGATATTCTATCCATCCTGGTGCTGATAAAATGTACAAGGATCTTCGTACTCAGTTCTGGTGGCCTGGTATGAAGAAGGATGTTACCTTGTGTCTCACCCCCAAAATCCACTGTGCAGAGAATCACCGCTTGGAGGCGTGACATGACCAGGATCGAGCCACCAATCATATTGAACAATGTAATCTTAGTAAGTGAAACCAACCACAATACAATTGGTGACCATAAGACAGTAACCAGTTTTAAGTTAACAGCGGAAGCATAAAACGTAAGTTCAAAACATAAGTTTATAGTTCATAAGTTTTAAAACCAAAAACCTAAGTTCCATAAGTTTATAAAGTTTAATTAATAAGCATGGGACATAACAGTCCGCATCCCACAACAACCTCCTCCTCGTGCAAGCTCCATAAGCATCTAGCGACCTGTAAGGCATGTAACAACGAGTCAACAACAAAGTTGAGTGAGTTCACGTTTGGTTGTTTAGTTTTAAGTTGTTTCTGAAAAACGTGGTTTGACTTTTGTAGGCTTATTTGCTGTGGGGGTACCCCATAGTTGAAAGTATGCTTAACCAGTTCCTTTTTATTACCCAAACCATATCCATAATCAGTGGGGACTTCCCCATGTGAACCACTAGACCGATATCGACAACTGACGAACAATAGTTGTGCCCTACGTCAATGTTCTATCATCATTGACAGTTTGCCATAGTCCATTAGTACACGCCCGTTCGGACGACACGGTGTGAGGTTTGTTAAACCTAATAGCGCTATTAACTAATGACCCGCTCGCCATTGGCCTCGGCGATTAAGTCGATATAAATTGAGGGACTTCATGATAGAGTTTTGTCTAGTAAGTTTTAAGGGTGTTTTCCTACCCAAGGAGGACGAACGTACGTATTCTACCCAAGGAGAATACGCAGGATTAAATATTGGCATCCTACCCAAGGAGGATGGCCGCACATATCCTACCCAAGGAGGATATGTAGATTCCTTTTAATTCTTTAACCCATTCCCAAACCACCGGGAATCCCATGCCTTAGAAAGTGTGTGAACTCACCTCGGTTGCTCGGTTTGACTCTCAAAAATAGCTAACAGTCAAGTTCGGTCAATCACGTCCTAATATGATTACCAGTTAGTCATTTAGTGGTTTTCAAATAGAGCACAAAGTTCCTACACGTATCTGTCACATAACATGCATCACTTTAACGGTTTATGCACATATAAACTTCTCATCTATTCCCGTTCATAAGCAAACATACGACATTGCACATAACACATATAACATGTTATATCATTCACAGATAACCTACCCGACATTTAGACACGCAAATTACTACTTGTGTCGTTTCAGCTTTTATATTCAAAACTGGGCTGTTTTCGGGGTTTTTAATAAAATAGTTACTTGTTCCAAAAATTCCCAAATTTTTACAGAAGGTCTTAAACGATCCAAATATTATTTTGTAAAAATATCGGGATCCAATTCATCACCAATATTTTATTAAAAATCATTTTCCGGACTGCAATCAGATTCATCTTTATCTGATTGTAGTCCACGGAATAATTTATTAAAAATTAATTGTATGTTCGATTTACGAAATTCCAGTGGGAGAATTACAAATACATCAGTGGTCATCTACTGTACAAATTTCATGAGCTGATTCAACATAGATTTCCAGTTATGACTAAAAACATATCACCCATTTACTGCAGCAAAAACTCAGCTTCAGCTGCTGTTTTTAAAAGGGTCTTTAAAAATAGTAAACGAAGTCCAAAAATTATGATTCCAGTGCCATTAGAACCGTATTTCATAATACATAAATCTAGACTTCATAAAATACATTTTCTGCATTATTAATGTCCGGTTACAGCCAACTGAAGTTGGCTGTAATCACTAAACAACCTCCTGTTTTTCAGCTTTGAACATTCTAACTCGAGTTATATTGGTTCCGTTAACATGTCCCGAGCTGCCGCCATTCGCTGTCGTATCTGAGCAATCCTTTCTGTTGTATCTACTATGAGTTCTGGGCCAGTGATTTGGCTGTCACCAACCTCTGCCCAACAAAGAGGTGATCGGCACTTCCGTCCGTATAATGCCTCAAACAGAGCGGCCTGGATGCTGGTGTGGTAACTGTTGTTATATGAGAACTCCACTAACGGGAGGTGTTTTTCCCAGCCATTACCAAAGGCGATCACACATGCCCTAAGCATGTCTTCAAGGGTTTGGATGGTGCGTTCAGATTGCCCATCCGTCTGTGGATGATATGCCGTGCTCATGTCTAATCGAGAAGCAAAGGACTTGTGCATAGCTTGCCACAACTCAGATGTAAAACGTGGGTCACGATCAGAGATGATAGAGGTTGGCACTCCGTTCCTTGACACCACTTCCTTTAGGTAGATGTCTGCTAGAGTAGAAAACTTGTCCGTTTCCTTGATAGCTAGAAAATGTGCAGACTTAGTCAATCGATCCACGATCACCCAAATGGTATCATTTCCGCGTTGAGATCTAGGCAGACCAGTAACGAAATCCATGGAAATTTGCTCCCATTTCCATTTCGGGATCTTTGGTTGTTGAAGTAGGCCTGATGGTTTCTGATATTCAGTCTTGACTCTCCCACAAGTCAAACATTTACTGACGTAGGTTGCTATGTGGGCTTTCATGCTAGGCCACCAATACGTAGTCTTGAGATCGTGGTACATCTTATCCGAACCAAGATGTACTGAATAACGAGACTTGTGTGCCTCATCCATCACAAGCTCACGTAGATTACCATAGAGTGGAACCCAGATGCGCCCATTTACGTAGTAGGCGCCGTCTTCCTTTTGTTCTAACCGCTTTCTTGATCCTCGTAAGGACTCAGCCCTGATGTTCTCTGCTTTTAACGCTTCAACCTGAGCATCTCGTATCTGGGCGGGAAGACTAGAGTGAATGGTAAGCTGTAACGCACGTACACGCTTAGGTATAGTATCCTTTCGACTGAGGGCGTCGACCACAACATTGGCTTTGCCCGGATGGTAATTGATCGCATATTCGTAATCATTCAAGAGTTCGACCCATCGACGTTGTGGCATGTTTAACTCCTTTTGCTTGAAGATATGCTCGAGACTCCTGTGATCGGTGTAAATGGTGCACTTGGTACCGTACAGGTAATGTCTACATATCTTAAGCGCGAAAACAATTGCTCCCAGTTCCAAGTCATGCGTAGTGTAGTTCCTTTCGTGAACCTTAAGTTGGCGCGATGCGTAGGCAATGACCTTGTCACGTTGCATCAACATGCAACCCAGTCCTTGGATGGAAGCGTCGCAATAAACCACAAAATCATCTGTGCCTTCAGGCAATGAGAGGATAGGCGTGCTACAAAGTCTGTCTTTTAAGTGCTGAAATGCAGATTCCTGTGCATCACCCCAACGATAGGTGATGCCCTTTTGTGTTATTGAAGTGAGAGGTTGCGCAATCCTTGAGAAATCCTTGATAAACCTTCTATAATATCCTGCCAAACCCAAGAATTGGCGGATTTCTGTTGGTGTACGGGGTGCAGGCCAGTTCTTGATCGAGTCAACCTTGGATGGATCAACATGAATCCCATCCTTGTTTACTACGTGGCCTAGAAATTGGACTTCGCGAAGCCAGAAGTCACATTTCGAAAACTTGGCATACAGTTGCTCTGCTCGAAGAAGTTCCAGCATAAGTCGTAGATGCTGCTCGTGTTCCTCCTGACTCTTAGAATAGATCAGGATGTCGTCGATGAAAACAATAACGAACTTATCCAGGTAAGGTTTGCATACTCGGTTCATGAGATCCATGAAGACCGCTGGTGCATTAGTCAACCCGAAAGGCATAACCAGAAACTCGTAATGCCCATAACGAGTTCGAAACGCTGTTTTGGAGACGTCCTTATCTCGGACTCTCAGTTGATGGTAACCTGACCTCAGGTCAATCTTGGAATAGATACTCGACCCTTGCAACTGGTCGAATAGGTCATCAATGCGTGGGAGAGGATAACGATTCTTCACGGTCACCTTGTTAAGTTCGCGATAGTTAATACACATTCTAAAAGTAGCGTCCTTCTTCTTCATAAACAAGACTGGAGCTCCCCAGGGCGAAGAACTAGGACGTATAAAACCCTTTTCCAAGAGTTCTTGTAGTTGCGTGGACAGTTCTTCAAGTTCTGACGGAGCAAGTCGATAAGGTGCATGAGCTATTGGTGCTGCTCCAGGATCTAGCTCGATTTGAAACTCGACTTGTCGATGAGGCGGAAGACCAGGCAATTCCTCAGGAAATACCTCAGGAAAATCACGCACAATAGGGATGTCTTCAATTCTCTTCTCTTCCATTGATGCGTCAGTAACGAGTGCTAGAATGGCAATGTGGCCCTTTCGTAAACACTTCTGGGCCTTAAGGAAAGAGATAATGCCTACGACGGCACCACTCTTATCACCATGAATCACGAGAGGTTCTTCACAGAACGCGGAATGCGGACAATCTTCTCGTTGCAAAGAATTTCCGCTTGTTGATGAGATAACCAATCCATCCCAATAACAACGTCAAAACTACCCAGAACGATAAGAATAAGATCGATAGAGAAGGTCTGACCGGCTAAGACAAGGTTACAACCCTTAACTATGTGCGTGGCCTCGAGACTTTTACCGTTTGCTAGCTCTACCGTGTGTTTGGTGTTCAAAAGTGTTGGAGTGCGCTTAAGCATTTGACTAACTTTTAAGGACACATAACTAGTATCGGCACCCGAATCAAATAAAACAGTAACAAAGAAATCATCCAGAAGAAACTTACCCATCACAACGTTGGGATCGTTCCTTGCATCACCCTGACCCAGCACGAAGACACGTCCCCTGGTACCATTGCCATTATTATTACCCCCGTTGTTGCCTCAATTGTTGTTCCCCTTTCCTTGATTGTTGTTGTTCTGATTCTGGTTCAGCTGAGGACAGTTCCTCTTAAAGTGCCTTCAGCGCCACACTGAAAGCATCCTTTATTGCCCTGTTGTTGCTGCTGGTGGTGGTTCTGTGGAGCTTGTTGTTGTTGTTGGCGATTCTGATTTGCTGGTCGTGCACTCCTGCAATCCTTTGCTTCATGACCAAACTTGTTACACCTCAGGCAACGACCCTTGTTGCACTGCCCGCTATGATGCTTGTGGCACCGGTTGCATTTGGGGTGGTTCCCTCGGTATCCACCCTGTCCTTGATTACCGGAAGATTGCTGACCAGGACTCTAGTAGTCATCAGTCTTTCGCTGCTAAGACTGAACTGAAGTGGAACCCTTACTGGAATTCCCATCCCATTTTCGCTTGTTGTCGCTAGGAGCATTAGGAGTAGCTGTGGCGCTGATACGTTTGGGCAGCCTGTTTTGCTCCACCGCCTGGTCAGTGAGACGATGAGCCAACTTGATGATTTGCTGAATGGTACCCAGGTTAGCTGAAGTCACGTGACTCTGAATCTCTTGTACAAGACCCTTGAGGTACAGCTTAATACGTTTGATGGGAGGGTCCACCATAGTAGGACACAAGATGGCCAGCTCGTTTGACCTCTTCGTATACGCCTCAATCTCAGACCCCGTCATCTTCAAATTGAAGAATTCCACCTCTAGCTTGTGGATGTCATCACGACTACAGTACTCTTCTTTGATCAGTTCTTTAAAACCGTTCCATGGGGTGGCATTAGCAACCGCCAGCCCTAGTAGTTGAACCTGTGCTTTCCACCAGGTTAACGCAGCACCTTCCAGCGTTCCAGTCGTATATTTCACCCTACGATCCTCTGGGCATTCACACATTTCGAAGACAGATTCGAGCTTCTCGAACCAGTGAAAGAGGCCTACCGCTCCTTTTGTGCCGCTGAAGGTACTGGGTCTGCAATCCATGAAGGTTTTGAATGTACATATGGGAGGCTGAGCATGTTGACCTCCTGCTGGAACTGCTGCGAGTGCCTCAGCAACTCATTCATTGATCAAAGCCGTCAACTGGGCTTGAGTCAAGTTCAGGCGTCCGCCCATGCTCTTCACATCGAAGGAAACACAAGTAAGAAAGGTGTCGCGAAAGTGCGTAAGTGTGGAGTGACAGAAGAGAGCAAACACACAGGGTTTCAATTATCAGTTGTTGTATTAACTAAGCATGCAATGTACTATGTAGACTAATAGACAGGCAATGTAAGCATGAACCATTTCACCTATGGTGTTGAGTCTTGCACCTGGAGCGAAGCGTCATTGTGGATCGTTGAGCACTGTACAGGTTATTGTCTGGTTTTATCAAAAAGCTTTTTCCCCTTTTTAAAACCAAGTTCAGTATAACCAATGGCTCTGATACCAATCTGTCTCACCCCCAAAATCCACCCTGCGGAGAATCACCGCTTGGAGGCGTGACATGACCAGGATCGAGCCACCAATCATATTGAACAACGTAATCTTAGTAAGTGAAACCAACCACAATACAATTGATGACCATAAGACAGTAACTAGTTTTAAGTTAACAGCGGAAGCATAAAACGTAAGTTCAAAACATAAGTTTATAGTTCATAAGTTTTAAAACCCAAAACATAAGTTCAATAAGATTATAAAGTTTAATTAATAAGCATGGGACATAACAGTCCGCATCCCACAACAACCTCCTCCTCGTACAAGCTCCATAAGCATCTAGCGACCTGTAAGGCATGTAACAACGAGTCAACAACAAAGTTGAGTGAGTTCACGTTTGGTTGTTTTGTTTTAATTTGTTTCTAAAAAAACGTGGTTTGACTTTCGTTGGCTTATTTGCCATGGGGGTTACCCCATAGTTGAAAGTATGTTTAACCAGTTCCTTTTTATTACCAAAACCATATCCATAATCAGTGGGGACTTCCCCATGTGAACCACTAGACCGATATCGACAACTGACGAACAATAGTTGTGCCCTACGTCAATGTTCTATCATCATTGACAGTTTTCCATAGTCCATTAGTACACGCCCGTTCGGATGACACGGTGTGAGGTTTGTTAAACCTAATAGCGCTATTAACTAATGACCCGCTCGCCATTGGCCTCGACGATTAAGTCGATATAAATTGAGGGACTTCATGATAGAGTTTTGTCTAGTAAGTTTTAAGGGTGTTGTCCTACCCAAGGAGGACGAACGTACGTATTCTACCCAAGGAGAATACGTAGGATTAAATATTGGCATCCTACCCAAGGAGGATGGCCGTACATATCCTACCCAAGGAGGATATGTAGATTCCTTTTAATTCTTTAACCCATTCCCAAACCACCGGGAATCCCATGCCTTAGAAAGTGTGTGAACTCACCTCGGTTGCTCGGTTTGACTCTCAAAAATAGCTAACAGTCAAGGTCGGTCAATCACGTCCTAATATGATTACCAGTTAGTCATTTAGTGGTTTTCAAATAGAGCACAAAGTTCCTACACGTATCTATCACATAACATGCATCACTTTAACGGTTTATGCACATATAAACTTCTCATCTATTCCCGTTCATAAGCAAACATACGACATTGCACATAACACATATAACATGTTATATCATTCACAGATAACCTACCCGACATTTAGACACGCAAATTACTACTTATGTCGTTTCAACTTTTATATTCAAAACTGGGCTGTTTTCAGGGTTTTTAATAAAATAGTTAACTTGTTCCAAAAATTCCCAACTTTTTACAGAAGGTCTTAAACGATCCAAATATTTTTGTGTAAAAATATCGGGATCCAATTCATCACCAATATTTTATAAAAAAAAATCATTTTTCGGACTGCAATCATATTCATCTTTTTCTGATTGCAGTCCACGGAATAATTTATTAAAAATTCATTGTATGTTCGATTTACGAAATTCCAGTGGAGAATTACAAATACATCAGTGGTCATCTACTGTACAAATTTCATGAGCTGATTCAACATAGATTTCCAGTTATGACTAAAAACATATCACCCATTTACTGCAGCAAAAACTCAGCTTCAGCTGCTGTTTTTAAAAGGGTCTTTAAAAATAGTAAACGAAGTCCAAAAATTATGATTCCAGTGCCATTAGAACCGTATTTCATAATACATAAATCTAGACTTCATAAAATACATTTTCTGCATTATTAAGCTCCGGTTACAGCCAACTGAAGTTGGCTGTAATCACTAAACAGCCTCCTGTTTTTCATCTTTTAACATTCTAACTCGAGTTATATTGGTTCCGTTAACATGTTTAGCGATCAATAACAACATTTAACATTAACAAGTAATCAGCAAATAATCAGCAACATATCAAAACAACTTCATACTATCATTATTACATCATGTTTCATCTTTAATAAAGCTTTATGTTCATCTTCTTGGTTCTTGTTACTTTGGTGTTTAACATAAGCATTTTACTACAACTTTTAACCATGATACAAGATGAACAAGGGTGTAACAAAGAACATACTACTAGCACAAGGCTAGGGTAGAATCTATGGTGAAAAGATGATGAGAATGATGATGAACAAGCAAGAACAAAGTCCTTTTGAAGTTCCACAAGTTCAAGCACCTTTGATTCACCTTCAACACTTGAATGAAGCTTGTAAAATGGAAGAGATGGTGGTGGAATGGTGGTGATGGTGGCGGTTGTAGTGTGGCCGAGAGAGGGAGAGAGGAGAGAGTGAAAGAGTGAGGTGAATCTAGTGAAGGATATGGAGGTGATGTGAATGATCTCTTCAAATCTCAAAGCCATACTTATAAGATCCTTACTAATATTTTGTTTATTCATACAAGCAAGCAATCCAAATAAAATATTAAAGTGAATCTAATGAGATATGGGGTGGGTCTTTGTGACCGTAGGAGGGCATGGGGGGGGGGGGTTATGTGTAACATTTGATGGATAGTTGATAAACATTAGTTAAAGTTCAAGTAATAGTTACATGTATTAGTTAGTGTATTTCTAGTGGGTGTTATGGTGTACGGGGATCATGACTAGCTCAAAAATAATTAAATAATGTGTGTGGCAAAATTTTAGTGTCCGGGGTAATGTCCGGTTGTCCGGTTAGATACCGTTCCGTTAAAGTGTTTAATTGTTCCGTAAGGTGTCTTATATATATATTTTTGTAACGTTTTTAATTCTCAACATTCAGGAAAGCATACCGGACTATTTAGAAACTTTTATGCACACTACTAGTATGTTAACAAGCGCATGCAAGTATAACATAGAAATCATAAAGCAGTTAAGTGATTCAGCACAGTCATCAAGCACTTTAATTATCATTAATAAATTGTACGGATACATGGAATTATGAGGGTTGTCACACCTTGTATGTATCGAAATGCCTAACTTGTTGTGACACCTGTGTCACTTCAATCGTCAAACAAATACCAAACTAATGAAATATTGTATTTCATACTTGGGACTTGTATAAATATGTGTATCATCTTCACATATCAATTCTTGTTCGATTTCAAGCTTTAAATCGCTTTCTGGAAGGTTATACGCGCACTGATGCGAAAATATAACTAGTTCAATGCAACAAATACTCCAGAACATCAACATATGCTTAACATACCTTAAATAACCTTTACATGACTTAGAAATAAGTTTTGAAGGCTTTGGTATGGCGAAATCAAGTTAAATCGCTTATAGGGACTAAAGTTGACAAACTGCAAAAGTATGCCAATTTGAACTGTAACTGATATTCCGGAACATGACCATAAGTTAAAAATACCATAAATATCCTTTACATAGCTTAGAAATAGGCTTTGGAGGTGTTCGGTGTGCTAAAATAAACTTTTGGGTCATTCAGGGACTAAAAGCGTCAAAAAGTGCACAGGTTTGCTCTTTCGCGCATAACTTACGTTCTGAATACATCCGGACATCCAAAAATTTATGTAAGCGCTAAAATATTTTATTCTAGTGTTTGGCATAAGAAAAATCCATTCGTCGCGCAATTTGGATCGTTTTTCGCGCTTATGCGCATTCCGTCGTAATTAAGCGAACATCGCGATTGTACGGCCAAGCGAACCAACATCCTACATATTTTTGAGCACATTTTAAGTTCCCTATACTTTAACTTCATTTTAGAGCTTTGAAATGTGGTTAACGGGCCTTAAACGTGTCGGAAATGGCTTTATTGCATAACAGGGACCAAAACTGTCATTTTGCCAAAGCTGATGGCTTACGGACCGTAAGCCATCACCCTTACGGTCCGTAAGCAATCCCCAGATTAGCAGAATGCAGAAACATTGAATCTGGCCTATTCCACCTTTGCACATGGTTTTGGGCAATACTATGGGCTCAAATGGTTTTGTAAAACCAGGGTGTTGAGGTGTAGGGTGGAGATTGAAGCACGGTTTTCGAGTAACGATCTTAACGGCTCTCCGAAAACTATAAATACCCCCCTCCCCCCATGCCTTGATTAAAACCCACTTGAATTCTTGAGAGTTCTCTAAGTTGAAGTAATACCCACTTCATACCTGAGAATACTTGAGAAATCAAAGCTTTCGGGGACCCTTTGTAAGTGTTCCTTCGTTCTTTTCTTCCGTTTAGCATTAAAGTCAAACTTTGTTTGACTTTCTGCATTGACCAGTTTATGGTCAATGCGAAGTTCTTTTGAACTTCATAACGTGAGAGTAATCACGATGGTCATAGTCCCTAGTGACTATACCTACTGATTACCACGTTATCTAGGCTCAGTGACGACTCGGAGTTTCGGCCAAAATGCGCATCCGTGCATATTTTGTAACCAAACTACTCTTGGGTATCAAAACCGTTTGTTTTGATACCAAACCTGTTTTCTAAACTTAGTTAAGCATGTTTTAACATGCTTAGCTCGTCACTTTTAGTTTAGTGCTTATATAGGGTCGTAAGGTAAGCGATCTAAACAATCGCTTATACTTTCGAACCCGACCCGTTTGGTCGATTATTAGGATCCGACCAAACACATTAGGTGACCATAGTTGTATAGGGAATAACCTTCCGAGGTTATACCTTATGGTCACGTCGTTTAAGTAGTTGTATGATAGGTAGTTTATATGCCTTAGGAAAATTACCAAAATGCCCTTTTTACGCCAAAATTCATTTTAAGCATATGTAACATAACTTTTAACATCTAAACTGATTTGGCAACAATATTAGACATGTTAAGGCATATTTTACTTGTCATAGGACTAGTTAGGCGTTCCGAACGTGTTTTACGCGAACGACGCGTTAAAGTAGCATAAGCTACCTAAACGGGTCGTGATGGGTCGTAAGCACTTAGGTTAGGTTTCATTTTAGTATGTGGGCTTTTTTAAACCATATTACATGAGTTCCCATACTCATTTGGTTTACGAGCCCTCATTCTATCCGATCCTCCAATTTAGGTCCGGTTTATTAATGTAGTTACCTATATTAGGTATCGTTTGTTTCCGTGATCTTCTAGCATTGCTTGGTGGTTATCCTAGGACTATTGAGCAATCTCAGGTGAGTACATAGACCCCTCTTTTACTGTTTTCCAAACATTTTGGGGTGAAACACATGTGCCTACTTGTTACTTTCGTGCCTTTCATGTTTTCATATCATATGCTTGTTATATTCAATAGTACACTTATATTACATGATTTCATTGTGTTTTTGCTATGTATGTCCTTTGTTGCATACTTAGTACATCGTTTTACATTACATTTTATGCTATGTATGTCCATTGTGTGCATACTTAGTACATCGTTTTACATTACATTTTATGCTATGTATGTCCATTGTGTGCATACTTAGTACATTGTTTTACATTACATTTTATGCTATGTATGTCCATTGTGTGCATACTTAGTACATTTGTTATTCATCACATGCTTACATTTTGGTATGACATTTGGTTTGTTTAAATGGGACAATATACATTCATTAACACCGATCATGCCGCTCGGTAGTAGGTAGTGGTACCATAGGACCTGACAACTCCCATTCCTGAAATCCCGGGTTTGTTTGGACGTAAGGAATGATCGAATCCGAATACATTTCTAGGTGGACCTTAGACTTTGTGCTAGGGTTTATTCTACAGTCGCAAGGCTTGGATGTATGCATTTTCACAATACCGCATAGATGTTTATATTAGTATAGCATGCATTTGTTCCACAAAATATAACTTTGATTTAAACCATGTTTTACTTCAATACCTTGTTTTTGTGCATTTTACATATGGTTTAGTTGATATATTTCACTTACCATACATGATATTTTGGAAACACCTTACATGATTTGTATTAGACATAAACATTTTGACATTGATATACACAATTCATGATTTACATTAGACATTAGACATAAACATTTTGACATTGATATACAAAATTCATGAATTACATTAGACTTAAACATTTTGACATTGATATACACAATTCATGATTTACATTAGACATAGACATTAGACATGGTTTTCACATAAACATTTTGACATTTGATTATACATAAACATTTTTACTTTGGTGGTTTGGTTTGAGTAAGTGATTTAAGTAACGAGGCGTGTGTAATATGATACAAGCATGGTGGATACGCCACTGGTACTTCCTATATATAAGTGCTTGTATGGTATTACATATCATAGCGTTATTTGAATCATTTCAATTTAGACATATAACATTTTATACAAATACCATACTTTTCACAATACATTGTTTTACAAACAACTTATCTGATATAAATTCATTTTACTTGGTTATTTACTTAACCATGTATTATTCTTTTATACATATATATCATTTGGTTTATTTATCACTTTTCAAATGATTTACAAGACAAAGCAAATTACAAGGTTCATGACTAAACATTTTCATAAACATAAGTCATGAATTCTATTTTCACAAAACCTATGTATCTCACAGGCATTTTTATGTTGACGTACCTATTTTCACATGTGTTTCAGGATATGATGCTTAGGATTTATCAAGATACACTTAGGCGAACTTGGGCCTTAGCGACAATAAAATATGCAAGACTAGTTATTTATGTTATGTTTCTTTGATTGTCAAGACATTGTAACTCTTTTAATCAATAAAACAATATTTCAATTTCCATTTGTTATGAAACAATGATTCTGTTACAACATTCCCCGACGTTTCCGCCATGTTTTGTTGCTTTACGTGGTCGGGGTGTGACAGAAAAGTTGGTATCAGAGCTCATGGTTATAGGGAATTAGGTTATTAGTAATGCTTTGACCTAGTCTATAACCTTCCTAGGACCCTAACGCGAGTTTACTTGCGTTTAGTCATAAAACAATACCGTCACCTATCCTTAGGCGACGACCACAACAAGAACATAAATTTCAAAATCCACTTTGAAAAGCAATCATCTATTCTTGGATGATTGATTACTAGGTTTTGAACCCGCTGCTATAAGGTTTTGAACCCCTTTGAATTTTCAAAATCTCGTCAAAGTTTGGGTCTTATAATGTGAACACATGCAAACGGGAAGAGTGAATGCCTGTACCCTGAGTTTTCTGTCTAAGGCTAGAGTGTTCGTACAAATCCGCAGTATCGGACCAGTCACTCTTACCTGGGAACTCTTTGGGTGAGTGTTCACTTATAGGCAAGCATGTCTTCAGCGATACCTTATTATGACCCGCTTACTTTGATTTGTCACCGTCTCATTTGTTTGCCTTAGGTAACAAACAAATGATCGCAATTTTTATGCATTGCCATTCTGTTTTGATTATCCGATAACCTTTCACTTGTTTCTTCCTATGTCTTTCGTTTCCTTCTAGAATGTCTCTTCCTCTCAGCAACGGTCAAATGTCCGAGCAAACAGCCAAATTTGCCCAGCAAATAGGCGAAGTGATTCTAAAGACGGTGGATTTAGGCATTACCATGTCTCATCTCAACAATGAAGCCACTCAAGAGCCACCAAAGGAAGCAGAAGTCAAGCCAGCACCAAAATCAAGGAAGCGTAAAGCTTCAAGGAAACCTGCAGCAGTTACACCTAATCAAGCGGGACCTAGCCAAGTGACAGCACTACCAGCCAGGAAGCCATACAACGGAACTGCACCCTTGTGCAACCAATGTAGCCTTCATCATCACGCTAGTGTGAAGTGCCGCAAATGCCAAATTTGTGGACTTAAAGGTCATACAGCAAGAGTTTGCCGAGCTGCTGTTGCTCCAAATCAAGCTGGCGACAATCCTGCTCAAGCTCGTTTCTCACCAGGGTCCTGCTACAACTGTGGTGAGATGGGCCATTTCCTAAGGGATTGCCCAAAGCTTGCTAATGCAAATTCAACCCACGGATGAGCAGTTGGCTGACTAGAAGATGTTGCTGTCTTATGCTTTTGTTCTTCTGTTTTCTTGTAATGTGAAACAATCTGTTTTGTTTATAAATAAATTATTGTTCACAATTCTGATATACGAGTGTAGTTACATGTGTGTATGACTTTTCCTATGATACCTACATCAAGGAACTATATTCCTTACAAACTTCTCTTGCGAATTTCCCATTCTTGCGTTTGCTCATAATTCCCTTGGAAAAATTCTAAGTACTCGTTTCACTCTAAGAAACAAAGTACAGAAAATAAAGTGACATTATGAGTAATCGTGTTTTTGCACATCTGTGCCTTTGAATCCTTGGTTAGATAACTAAGGATATTTTCAAATCTCATACCCATTACGTTCTGATTTTTCAACATGCATAACATAAGTTTTCAAAACAACCTTCATGATTTCAAAATGTTATTAATACTCTATAATTACTTATATCAAATGCATAACTTCAAAAGCATCATTCATGTTTTCCAAAAACCTTATACATAATTTCAAAAATTCATCTCGCATGATTTTAAAACATTTTATAAATATACTTATCTAATACACTTACTTTATGATTTCAAAAAAAAAAATATTTTCCTCATACGTTGACTTAACCTTCAAATTTCACTTCATATGTCACCTTGGCATATCGAGCATCTCAACTTCATAAGCATTTTACCTCATGTTTTGACTTAAGCACGTCTAGTGCAAAGTTTTGAAACGCCTCCCGCTTTTCAATTCCCAGAATCCATATGGGATCTTTTTTATCTCCACAATTAAACCTTGTGGATGATTATCATACAAATCAGAGTCCTTAGTTGGATTCCTTGTATACCTTAATTCGAACATCTCGGTTCCTTACAATCGAAATCGAATTTTCTCTTTAAAAATCTTTCTATCTTCATAATTAGATTCTTGCTAATGTTTAAAGTACCAAATGAAATCCACGGAATGGATTCCTAGTGTACTTTAAATGCACGTACGCAATTAACAAAACAAATTAGCAAATTAAGGATCTAAATAAACAATTTTGTGGTTGTTTGACTATGTGTTTATGCATTTTGCGTTTTCTTTTATGCATTTTTGTGTTTTTGTATACTCTGGATATTCGTTATCCAAATCCTCATAGAATCTTTCATATCTTCATATGAGGGATTCGTAGTAGGATATTCAAAAGGTACTACCTTAAAATCCTCATTGGGCTTCTACATGATAGTTAAAACCCTGGGATTATATAGTACCATTCCATCTTTCATAAGAGACCCTTTGAGTGGTCTAGTAAAAAAGATTGATTCAGAATCTGGTTAAAGAATGACATATGGTGATATGGCTGGACAGACTCCTTGATAGTCTATTTAGATCATTTATTGATTTAATTAAAAGGACTCTATGGTGGTCTAGTCACACTCATCACAGGTTTGGTCATTTGGTTTTCCCCTACACATTATAAAATAGACTATGCGAACTATGCAACGAATTGTGTAATTATGGACGCGTACATAATTATGAAATTCAGTGCACAGAAATCCAATAAGATTTATTATGTGTAAGAACCGATAGTAACAACAATAACAAAATGTGAACGATGTAATGGAGGTACGGTGGACACACCAATAACGCTTAATAGACTTATATATAAGTGTCCCTCCTACATTGTAAACATGATGTTATTTAAAGTTACTAGAAGTTCAAGAACTCTAACCAGTGTTGTTCGATCTTTTCAACTTCATTTTTTTCAAGCTCTCACAAGTTTCCTCTAAATAAATTTTGGGACGAAATTTCCTGAAGTAGGGGAGACTGTGACACCTGTGTCACTTCAATCGTCAAACAAATACCAAACTAATGAAATATTGTATTTCATACTTGGGACTTGTATAAATATGTGTATCATCTGCACATATCAATTCTTGTTCGATTTCAAGCTTTAAATCGCTTTCTGGAAGGTTATACGCGCACTGATGCGTAAATATAACCAGTTCAATGCAAAAAATACTCTGTAACATCAACATATGGTTAACATACCTTAAATATCCTTTACATAACTTAGAAATAAGTTTTGAAGGCTTTGGTATGGCAAAATCAAGTTAAATTGCTTATAGGGACTAAAGTTGACAAACTGCGAAAGTATGCCAATTTGAACTGTAACAGACATTCCGAAACATGACCATAAGTTAAACATACCATAAATATCCTTTACATAGCTTATAAATAGGCTTTGGAGGTGTTCGGTGTGCTAAAATAAATTTTGGGTTATTCAGGGACTAAAAGCGTCAAAAAGTGCACAAGTTTGCTCTTTCGCGCATAACTTACGTTCTGAATACATCCGGACATCCAAAAATTTATGTAAGCACTAAAATATTTTATTTTGGTGTTTGGCATAAGAAAAATCCATTCGTCGCGCAATTTGGATCGTTCTTTGCGCTTATGCGCATTCCGTCGTAATTAAGCGAACATCGCGATTGTACGGCCAAACGAACCGGCATCCTAGATATTTTTGAGCACATTTTAAGTTCCCTATACTTTAACTTCATTTTAGAGCTTTGAAATGGGGTTAACGGGCCTTAAACGTGTCGGAAATGGCTTTATTGCATAAGAGGGACCAAAACTGTCATTTTGCCATAGTTGATGGCTTACGGACCGTAAGCCATCACCCTTACGGTCTGTAAGCAGTCCCCAGATCAGCAGAATGCAGAAACATTGAATCTGGCCTATTCCACCTTTGCACATGGTTTTGGGCAATACTATGTGCTCAAATGGTTTTGTAAAACCAGGGTCTTGAGGTGTAGGGTGGAGATTGAAGCACGGTTTTTGAGGAACGATCTTAATGGCTCTCCGAAAACTATAAATACCCCCCCCCCCCCATGCCTTGATCAAAACCCACTTGAATTCTTGAGAGTTCTCTAAGTTGAAGTAATACCCACTTCATAACTGAGAATACTTGAGAAATCAAAGCTTTCGGGGACCCTTTGTAAGTGTTCCTTCGTTCTTTTCTTCCGTTTAGCGTTAAAGTTAAACTTTGTTTGACTTTCTGCATTGACCAGTTTATGGGCAATGTGAAGTTCGTTTGAACTTCATAACGTGAGCGTAATCACGATGGTCATAGTCCCTAGTGACTATACCTACTGATTACCACATTATCTAGGCTCAGTGCGAGTCGTAGTTTCGCCCAAAATGCGCATTCGTGCGTATTTTGTAACCAAACTACTCTTGGGTATCAAAACCGTTTGTTTTGATACCAAACCTGTTTTCTAAACTTAGTTAAGCATGTTTTAACATGCTTAGCTCGTCACTTTTAGTTTAGTGCTTATATAGGGTCGTAAGGTAAGCGATCTAAACAATCGCTTATACTTTCGAACCCGACCCGTTTGGTCGATCATTAGGATCCGACCAAACACATTAGGTGACCATAGTTGTATAGGGAATAACCTTCCGAGGTTATACCTTATGGTCACGTCGTTTAAGTAGTTGTATGATAGGTAGTTTATATGCCTTAGGAAAGTTACCAAAATGCCCTTTTTACGCCAAAATTCATTTTAAGCATATGTAACATAACTTTTAACATCTTAACTGATTTAGCAACAATATTAGACATGTTAACTTTAAACGTGTTTTACGCGAACGACGCGTTAAAGTAGCATAAGCTACCTAAACGGGTCGTGATGGGTCGTAAGCACTTAGGTTAGGTTTCATTTTAGTATGTGGGCTTTTTTAAACCATATTACATGAGTTCCCATACTCATTTGGTTTACGAGCCCTCATTCTATCCGATCCTCCGATTTAGGTCCGGTTTATTAATGTAGTTACCTATATTAGGTACCGTTTGTTTCCGTGATCTTCTAGCATTGCTTGGTGGTTATCCTAGGACTATTGAGCAATCTCAAGTGAGTACATAGACCCCTCTTTTACTGTTTTCCAAACATTTTGGGGGGAAACACATGTGCCTACTTGTTACTTTCGTGCCTTTCATGTTTTCATATCATATGCTTGTTATGTTCAATAGTACACTTATAGTACATGATTTCATTGTGCTTTTGCTATGTATGTCCTTTTTTGCATACTTAGTACATCGTTTTACATTACATTTTATGCAATGTATGTCCATTGTGTGCATACTTAGTACATCGTTTTACATTACATTTTATGCTATGTATGTCCATTATGTGCATACTTAGTACATTGTTTTACATTACATTTTATGCTATGTATGTCCATTGTGTGCATACTTAGTACATTTGTTATTCATCACATGCTTACATTTTGGTATGACATTTGGTTTGTTTAAATGGGACAATATACATTCATTAACACCGATCATGCCGCTCGGTAGTAGGTAGTAGTACCATAGGACCTGACAACTCCCATTCCTGAAATTCCGGGTTTGTTTGGACCTAAGGAATGACCGAATCCGAATACATTTCTAGGTGGACCTTAGACTTTGTGCTAGGGTTTATTCTACAGTCGCAAGGCTTGGATGTATGCATTTTCACAATACCGCATAGATTTTTATATCAGTATAGCATGCATTTGTTCCACAAAACATAACTTTGATTTAAACCATGTTTTACTTCAATACCTTGTTTTTGTGCATTTTACATATGGTTTAGTTGATATATTTCACTTACCATACATGATATTTTGGAAACACCTTACATGATTTGTATTAGACATAAACATTTTGACATTGATATAAACAATTCATGATTTACATTAGACATAAACATTTTGACATTGATATACACAATTCATGATTTACATTAGACATAAACATTTTGACATTGATATACACAATTCATGATTTACATTAGACATAAACATTTTGACATTGATATACACAATTCATGATTTACATTAGACATAAACATTTTGACATTGATATACAAAATTCATGATTTACATTAGACATAAACATTTTGACATTGATATACACAATTCATGATTTACATTAGACATAGACATTAGACATGGTTTTCACATAAACATTTTGACATTTGATTATACATAAACATTTTTACTTTGGTGGTTTGGTTTGAGTAAGTGATTTAAGTAACGAGGCGTGTGTTATATGATACAAGCATGGTGGATACGCCGCTGGTACTTCCTATATATAAGTGCTTGTATGGTATTACATATCGTAGCGTTATTTGAATCATTTCAATTTAGACATATAACATTTTATACAAATACCATACTTTTCACAATACATTGTTTTACAAACAACTTATCTGATATAAATTCATTTTACTTGGTTATTTACTTAACCATGTATTATTCTTTTATACATATATATCATTTGGTTTATTTATCACTTTTCAAATGATTTACAAGACAAAGCAAATTACAAGGTTCATGACTAAACATTTTCTTAAACATAAGTCATGAATTCTATTTTCACAAAACCTATGTATCTCACAGGCATTTTTATGCTGACGTACCCATTTTCACATGTGTTTCAGGATATGATGCTTAGGATTTATCAAGATACACTTAGGCGGACTTGGGCCTTAGCGACAATAAAAGATGCAAGACTAGTTATTTATGTTATGTTTCTTTGATTGTCAAGACATTGTAACTCTTTTAATCAATAAAACAATATTTAAATTTCCATGTGTTATGAAACAATGATTCTATTACAACACTCCCCGATGTTTCTGCCATGTTTTGTTGTTTTACGTGGTCGGGGTGTGACACTTGTCTCAAAGTCAAGGCTGAACATCAACGACCTTCTGGTTTGCTTTTACAACCAGAGATACCGGTTTGGAAGTGGGAGAACATTGCAATGGATCTCATCACTAAGTTACAGCGTACATCTAAAGGTCACGATGCTATTTGGGTTGTTATCGATCGATTAACGAAATCAGCTCATTTTATACCGATTCACGAGGATCTATCTGTTGATAAACTTGCAAAGATTTATGTTGATGAGATTGTATCACGGCATGGTGTTCCTTTGGATATCATTTCCGATTGTGATGCTCGGTTTTCATCTCATTTTTGGAAGACCATGCAATCGGCGTTGGGAACCCAACTGAATCTAAGCACTGCTTATCATCCCCAAACAGATGGACAATCTGAGAGAACGATTCAAACTTTGGAGGATATGCTTAGGGCATGCGTGATAGACTTTGGTGGTAATTGGGATTCTCATCTTCCGCTGATCGAGTTCTCTTACAACAACAGTTATCATGCTAGTATTAATATGGCACCATTCGAAGCTCTCTATGGTCGAAAATGTCGTTCACCTGTCTGTTGGAATGAGATCGGTGAAGCTCAGCTTACTGGACCTGAACTCATTCTGGAAACAACAGACAAAATCAAGAAAATCCGTGATAATCTTGTGACAGCTCGAAGCCGTCAAAAGAGTTATGTGGATATGCGACGCAAGCCCTTAGAATTTCAAATCGAAGACCGTGTCCTAGTCATGGTTTCACCTTGGAAGGGAGTGGTGAGATTTGGAAAGAAAGGAAAACTTGCACCCTGATATGTTGGACCATTTAAGATTGTTGAAAGAATTGGAAAGGTTGCCTATCGACTAGAGCTACCTCCAGAGCTTGGAAATATTCATCCGACTTTTCACGTGTCCAATTTGCGAAAGTGTTTAGCTGATGCTGATCTTCACATTCCTCTCGATGAGATTCAAATCGATGAAACGATGCACTTTGTCGAGAAACCTATGGAGATAGTGGACCGTACATTCAAACAGTTGAAGAACAAATGAATTCGATTGGTCAAAGTTCACTGGGAATCCAAACGTGGCTTTTTCTACTCAGTGCGTGAATTCGATGCACTTTGTCGAGAAATCAGTGCTTTTTCTACTCATTTTTTGGACTTCTGGACAAATTCATGGACAAAATGAACTGATCTTTTGATATAACGTGTAAAATACAGTTTAACAAACCCTTGAAAGAATTAGACCTAAATTCAGACCAAAAGTGACAAAAATGGGCCAAACAGTTGATTTCGTTTGAACGAACTACTATTTCGCTTGAAAAGTTGAGGTGATTTCGTACGAATTTACTGATTTCGTTTGAAAATAATTCTGTTTGGCTAATTCCGCATGAAATTATGTTTTGATATTAATTTCGTATGAAATAACACTTGATTTCGCTTGAAGGTGTTATTTCGTTTGAAAGTTGATTTCGTGTGAAAGTTGATTTCGCATAAAAGTTGATTTCGCATGAAAGTCCATTTAGTTTGTGATTTCGTTCGAAAGTCTATTTCGTGTAGAAAGTATTTTCGCTTGAAAGTGACCAGTTTTCAAAACTTGATAAATTTTTCGTACACTGTTTTCGTAAAATGGATAACCAAGAGTTTTACAACTTCTTTGCCGGTGGGGGAATGACGGCAACACAAACACCAGCCAGTATCGTGCAAAATGTGAACATGGAAAATGAACTCGACACTATGCAGAAACCGCCGAAGTTGATGAACATTGATGAGTATGCTGGGTGGTCGGAAAGGTTTAAGACTTGGGTGCAAGCTAACCATTTTGAATGCTGGATGAAAATCGAGTCTAAATATGTTCCTCCAAAGAATGGTTCGGGAATTGAGAAAACGATTGGTAGTTTGACTCCGATTGAACAAGATGATTTCAAAGCAGAAAAGAAAATGATGAGCATTCTAGAACAAGCCATCAAAGAGGATATCTTAGTTCTGCTACAACATCAGGGTGATTCACAATCTGTTTGGAATTCTTTGAAAGTAAAGTTTCTTGGAAGCGTGTCTATGATAAAAAGTAAAACTGCTTTGATGAAGAAAGAGTTTGATATCTTTACGGGTATAAAGGGTGAAACAACAAAACAGTTGATTGAAAGATATTGCCATCTGGTTGTTGAAATGAAGAGGTTGGGAATAACCAAAACGGATGAGGAATGGGTTGATAAACTAGCGGATGCATTGCCATACGATGAATGGGGCACTTATTTGTTGGTATTGAAGAATAATTTAGAGTATGTGGGATTCAACCTTAGCACATTCATTAAAAAGATTGAGTCACACGAGCTTGAGTTGACAAAGATTAGAAAGATGAAGTCTTCTAGTGTTTAACAAGATGTCTCATTGTATTACAAAGGAAGTACTCCAGCAACATCGAGTCTAAGTCCAAAAGTGCAGACAACCTTTAGTGCAGATTCAACCTTCGGAGTATCATCTGTCACATCAAGCAACAACAGTTCACCATTTGCAAGTTTTGAGCCAAATCCAAATGGTTCAAAACTCACATGATCAATCTTACACTCAAAGTTCGTCAGGATCAAACAGTCAAAGTCAAGGTCCAGGAATTCTGTGCAACATAGCGGTGAACATAAAGATTGCTCAAGACTTTACTGAATCATCAGCGAAGCAGCATATAGCACTTCTTGCTTCGGTGCTTGAATCGTATGAAAGCTTGGTTGCAGGTAGAATTGGGAACCCCGATATGACAAAGGAAGATTATGCTCAGATCGATCCAGAGGAGCTGGAGTTGATCGACATCAAATGGGGAATGGCAAGCTTGGTGAGAAGAGCTCAACCGTTTATGGAAATAACTGGTCGGAATAGTCTTTCAGGACCAGATCAAAAACTTGGGTTTGATAAATCAAAAGTCACATGTTTCAAATGTAAAGAGAAGGGACATTTCAAGCGGGAATGTCCAAACAGAGAGGTCAACAACCATCAAAACTCGTTCTCAATTGATTATTACAAACAAGCGATCTATCAGAAGACAAGTCAACAACCATTCACCCAAAGACCTCAGATCGAAAACAAACTGGAGAAGGCTCTCTTAGTCAATCAAGATGATGAGAAGGTTACTGAAGGTTTTAGTTGGGATAAGTACATCCCTGGTAGTGAGGGTAGGGCAATGATGGCAGAGATTGTGGAACAACCGGAATGCGTTGTTGAAACAGAAGAAAGTTTAGCTGATCTTGAAGAAGTTGCTGCAGAAGTCTATTACTACCAATCTGAACAGGAGATTATTGCTAGTTCTTTCAAATCAATAATGCCTCCTAATATGTTTGAATCTTTTGCAGGCTACTTCAGTGAGCCAACTACTGGTCTTTGTCCAAGATATGATGTTGAACCAGCTCTAGTTGAAGAGATAATAGATGTTTCAAAAGAAATGAATGAAGAGACTCTAAAAGAGATTGCTGACAAAGCATTGATGGGCAAGCTGAAAGAGGTAGAAACAGAATCTGTTGAATAAAAGTATGTCGAAACCGAGTCAGTTGAAAGTGTGTATGTCGAAACGGTCAAAAAGGAGTCTGACGAGAAATCGGAAAATGAGGAGATCAAATCAGGAGACGAGTCTGAGTCAGAGTCTGATGGTTTTGGTAAAACAGATATTAAAATTGATCAAGAAGAAAAGGTTACCGAAAAGGTTATTTCGATTCTTGAAATTCCATGAAAAAACTGTTCAAAACCATGCATGGACTGTCTTGAAAAAGACAAGAAATTTCAAGAATTGAAGAAATTTACTCAGGAAGTAAAATTTGATCTCAGTGAGATAAAAGAAGCATATGACACGTTGGCACGATCAATCAAAATGATTAAAAGGAAAGTTTTGAAAATGATAAAGCCACGAAATTGCTAAAATCTACTGTCATGGATAAACAGATGGAAATTAACATCCATCTGGACACAATTGCTTCTTTGAAAAAAGAACTTGAGTTAATGAGAATTGAAACTGAAAGAATTGATAAGAAACTGATGAGTTATGATGCTTCATCATATGTGATTGATCAAATTCTTCCACAACAACATGATGCAAAACCTGTCTTCAAAAGTGTTCCACCCCCAATGTGGAATCATTACACTCAAAAGTATCCAGATGGGGTGGAATCTGCATTGAATCTCAAGTTGAGAACCATTGAGAATGAGTTGCCTGAGAATATTGATGTTACATTTTCTCCGTCCGACACTGATAATGAGTCACAGGTGATCAAAACCGTTGTTGACCAAGTGTTAGATGAAGAAAGTGATAACTCGAAGTTTGATACTGTGAAAACTCATTTTGAAAACTCCAATTCTGATTCTGAAGAAGATGGTAACTTCTTAGACAAGTTCATACCAAAATCAGATACAGTTGTGAATGATGATTCGATCATTGTGGTTTACACTATGACCGGAACTGACAAACTTTATTCTGATTTTGAGTATCCAATTCAAAATGCCAGAATGGAAAATGTTGAAAAGGTGTTTAAACTTGTTGAGATTGATATTTCAGAGGTTAACAACAATGAGTTCTTTTCAAAACCAACGAGGTCTTTTGTGAAACAACCAACCAACCAAGGAAAGAAAGAATGGGTGGGTAATCATGATAAGAACAAAAGGCATGGTAACAACTTTAAAAACAAAGGTATTGGTTTTGAAAAGAAGATGGCTAAGAATGTCAAGCCAAAAGAAAAGATGAGTGATGTTTTTGTTGCTGGTCCTAGTTTTGATGCTGAAAAGGATTATATCTTCAGTCAAAAAGCCATTGACGATTTCAATGCAGCTAAGAAGTTGAGACAGGAGACCTACAGATCAATTTTTATCGAGTATGACAAAAGAATCTGTTACCGCTGCAATGAAATTGGTCATATGTCCAAGCAGTGTGTGAAAAAGATTGAGAAACCAGTTTTGCAAAAACCCAAACCTAAAACTCCAACTGATGTTAAGGGTAAAAAGCCAATGGTTTCCCCCGTTCGTATCTTGAAAAGAGGTGAATCTTTGAAGTCCGAAGAAAAGCCGAAATAAACCTATGAGATTGGTGAATCTTCGAAAACCCAAAAGACTTCAAAGATTTATCCAAAGACGGAAATTTTTTAAAACCAATCATGGGTGGCAAAACCAAAACAGTCAGTTGAAGAGAAGAAGATGGAAAGTGAGCTAAAATCTGAATCAAAAGTTTTTTGAAAATGATGTTGAAAAACTGGAATTTGAACTAGACAAGTTGCTCAAGGAATTTCCACCAATTAAAGAGGGAGATGTAAAACCAAAAGCCAAAACTATTGTTCCAAACGTCATCTTTAACATTCCAAAAGTTGATGTGTCATGTGATCTTGTGTTTGGTAGTGTTCCAAAGGTAAAGAAATCATGGGCTTCATTGTTTGAATAAATTTCTTTGATGTATGCAGGGGCTTCCGAGGTCAATAATCTCGAAGTGGATCATGGACAGTGGAGCTTCAAGGCATATGACTGGAATGCTGGCTTTGCTCTATGACGTCAAATCTATCAATGGAGGATATGTTGGATTTGCAGGGAATCAGGGTGGCAGAATAGTTGGTGAAGGAACTCTAACTAATGGAGTTGTGTCGTTTGAAAAAGTGAACTACATAGTCGAACTTGAAAACAATCTGTTAAGCATATCACAGATCTGTGACAAGTCTTTTACAGTACACTTTCCTAAAAATGAATGTTTAATCATAAAACCTGGTTTTAAAATTCCTGAGGACATGGTGTTGATGCGAGCTCCACGAGAAAATGATTTGTATGTTCTCGATATGAGTGTCGCAACAACAACAGATTATCAGAAACAATGTTTTGTGACAAAATCAAAAGCGACTGAAAAAGAGTCAAGAATGTGGCATCGAAAGATGGGCCACATTCATGTCAGAAAAATGAATTTTCTTGTGCATAATGATCTCGTAGAAGGTGTAAATCTGAAAAATTTTCATTTGAATGATGATTGTGTAGAGTGCAAGAACGGAAAGCAGACCAAAAAGACACATCCACAGAAGTTGCTGAATTCAATCAGAGTACCACTCGAAAGGCTCCACATGGACCTTTTCGGACCAGTCAATGTTAAAAGTGTGAGCGGAGACTTGTACTGTCTTGTGGTCACAGATGACTTCATAAGGTTTTCGTGGGTAGTGTGTATGGAAAGTAAAGATCAAACTTTTGAGTCGTTGATGGTTTTATTCAAGAAGATGGAAATGCTGTACAAAGTTCCAATCAGAAGAATTCGGAGCGATAATGGAACGGAGTTTAAAAACAATCGAATGCTCGAGTTTTGTAATGAAAAAGGGATTCTTCTTGAATTTAGTGCACCATACACTCCACAGCAAAATGGTGTAGCTGAAAGAAAGAATCGCACCTTGATTGAAACTGCATGAACGATGCTCGCCGATTCCAAGCTGCCGATATTTTTCTGGAGTGAAGCAGTTGCAGCAGTGTGCTATACATTGAATCGCGTTCTCACAGTGAAAAAATACAAGAAAACCTGTTTTGAACTTCTTCATCGTTATAAACCAAATTTGAAATTTTTAGAACCGTTTGGATCACCTTGTACTTTCATTGATCCAGATGGTAAGTTTGGTGTGAAAAGTAATGAGGGTTTCTTTGTAGGTTATGCGAGTCCGCTGAAGAGGGTGTTCGTACCATGCCTGGGGAAGATAATTCAAGTTTAGCATGTTGATTGTCAGAAGCATACTGCTCCACCACAACTTCCCGGACAAAGATTTCTGTTCGATTGCGATAAACTCTGGGAGCCTTTCCAACTGCCGACTGAGCCAAGCGTAAAGGAACTCGATTTACTATACCAACATCAACAATCTATGTCACAAGATCAGGTGCCAAGACCGTTGGTAGTTTCTCAGCCCGACGTGGGTACAAGCGACCCTACAAGTGGTTCAAACGATCACGAGGCCGGTCCAAGTGGAACGACACACGAACCCCCAGAGGAACCAGTTCCAACGTTTGATAATTCTGACGACTCAAAATCGGAAGACGGCCCGATTTTTAAAGAGGAACCAAATGTTGCTACGACTGAAGTTGAGGATCACACCGGTGATCAAGATATTATGAACTTACAATCGGAAGTGAGCGTGCCTGACACTGCTATGCCAAGAACTTTGTCGTATCATCCTTCAGATCAAATTATTGGTGATTTTCAGAGCGGATTAAAAACGCAGAATCAGATCAACAGAGCTCTTACATGTTTTTATACATTTGTTGCTCCGTTACGGGATGAATTCTAACTTAAGTGTTTCATCTTGCAGGTTGAACCAAAAACGTATAAAGAAGCTTTAACGGAAGAAAGCTGGGTGAACGCTATGCAGGAAGAGTTGCAGCAGTTTGAGAAGCTGGGAGTCTGGAGATTAGTAGACCCTCCTGAAAATCAAAAACTGATCAAAACAAAGTGGGTATTCAAATGTAAAAGAGATGATAGAGGAGTCATTGTTCGAAACAAAGCACGATTGGTAGTACAGGGATTCAGTCAGCAAGAAGGCATTGACTTTACAGAGGTGTATGCGCCTGTTGCTAGACTTGAGACGATTAGGATCTTCCTGGCGTTCGCGTCTTGGAAAGGATTCAAAGTCTACCAACTAGATGTGAAATCTGCATTCCTGTATGGCAAAATCAAAGAAGAAGTGTATGTTGGACAACCGCCAGGGTTCACTGATCCACTACACAAAAACAAAGTCTATCTTCTGGATAAAGCGCTTTACGGACTTCACCAGGCCCCGAGAGCTTGGTATGAGACGTTTTCCCAACATCTGCTGGCCAACGGGTTCATCAAAGGAACGGTTGATAGCACTTTGTTTACAAAAGAGGATGCAGGACATCTATTAATCATGCAGATCTATGTTGATAACATCATCTTTGGTTCGACAAATGACGATTTATGTAAAGATTTTGAGAAAGTTATGAAGAAAAAGTTTGAGATGAGTTCGATGGGGGAGATGAAGTTCTTCCTAGGGCTACAGGTGGAGCAAATGCCCGAAGGAATCTTCATTCATCAAACCAAATACGTGAACAATGTTCTGGAAAAGTTCAACATGTTTGAATCTACTCCGACATCAACCCCCTAGCTCAAAATCACGGAATCTGTCCAGATGAAGGTGGAGAGAAAGTGGACGAGACGTATTATCGGTCGATAATTGGATCCTTGATGTATCTGACTGCTTCCCACCCGGACATCATGTATCCGACTTGCTTATGCGCTCGATATCAGTCCAGCCCATGCCAGTCACATCTGTCAATCGTCAAGAGAATATTACGGTATTTGAAAGGCTGCCCAAGCACCGGCTTGTGGTATCCTAAGTCTGATGACTTTTCACTCACAGGTTATGCTGATTCGGATTTTGGTAGCTGCAAGCAAAATGCTAAGTCCACCACTGCAGGCTGTCAGTTCTTCAGAACTCGACTAGTCACTTGGCAGTGCAAGAAACAAACCTCAGTAGCGCTCTCTACGTGGGAGGCTGAATACGTTTCGACCTTGAGCTGTTGCTCTCAGATCCTTTGGATCCAACAGCAGATGCGAGACTTTGGTTTGCAGTTCATGGACACGCCTATATTTGTGGACAATGAAGCAGCGATTAACATAACGAAAAACCCGGTTCACCATTCTAAAACAAAGCATATTGAAATTCGACATCATTTCATCCGTGATTGTCACGAGAAGAAATTGATTCGCATTGAACATATTCACACCGATGATCAGAGGGCTGATTTTTACACCAAACCGTTTGACAGATCAAGATTTAACTATCTTTTAAAATTAAACGGGATGAAAAATTTGTTTTCTGGGAGGGTAATAGAATGTGAAGCCGAGGTGGACGGCGATCTGAAGTGATCCACGTCGTGTTGTCAAGTTTTTGTACAGTTTATTTTCTACTTTTGATAAAACCAAAAACACAAAAATATGTTTTTGTTTTTAGGGGGAGAAAGTTTGCAGAAAATCCAAAAACATGATAAAATTTGAAAATCGAAAAACATTGAAAAAGTCAAAATGAGTTTGTGTAAAAAGGGGAAATTATAGTACATCAGCTAGACAGATGCAGTACGCTAAAGAAATGTAATGTTTAAAATGTGTTAAGCAGTCTCGCTGATGATGCGCCGATAGGTTTTTACACATTTAGTAGGTTTGTTCGGGATATAAACCTAAATTTCTTGCTTTTACGTGGGGAACATCTCTCGGATATATGGGTAACCCCCGAAATCTTGTTTGAAAGGTCCCTCTTTCTGAGATACTAGGTCTTTATGCTTAGTGATATCTGGGGTATTATCCCGGGACTTCTGATTTTGCGGAAGCAATGGCCTAGTCCCCGGAGAATACTTTACGCTACTTGAAATATAAGTCTCCCCTCAGCATAAAAAACGATGAAACATTAAAAAATGTTAATCATGTGCTGTTGTAAAAGAAGATCCCCAAAGGGGACCCACCTTAAGTCGAAGCCGTCATCTCTCTGATTTTGCGGAAGCAATAGCCTGAGCTCTCACGGCCCTCACATTTAACCCCTTACAGATATCATCTAGGTATATTCACCTGTAAGACTGAACATTGGGATCTGGATACAGGAGTATATTCTGAGGTGGGACACGCGTATAAGTTAAGCCTTTAAAACACTAAATTCGTATCCTGAACAAATTGAACTTTGTGTGAGAATTTAAAAGGATCAGTATATCGACAATCAATATGAATTGTTTAATGCTGAATATGAACTCAAAGCTTAACGGTGCTCGTATCTTGTCGGCAGCTGATATGATCCCCTAACACGCTCACCAAAAATATGTGTGTACAGTTTATTGCTTATCATAATCAAAAATCCAAAAAGATTTGTTTTTCATCTTATTTTCGACAACGAATGTTGGGGATCTGACGATTAAAGTTCAAAGTGCTGAACAAGTCTGGATCATGAGGGTTGGGTAAGCAGAAGATTGAGAAAATGTTGGTAATTGCTTGAAAGTTCAAAAGTTCCTTAATTTGAACTTAAATCTGTTTCAAAAGTCAGCAAACTTCATAATTTGGTCAGCCAAGGTCATTAAGTTGGACTTGGCAGGCTAAACAGTTGACCAAGGTCATTAACTTGGACTTGGTAAACTGGGTGTGACGGTAAAATATCAAAAAGTTAAAAATTTTAAAAATTAATAGTAATTTTGTTTGAATCGATGATTTCGCTTGAAACCTTAATTTCGCTTGAACATGTGTTTTCGGTTGAAGGTGATTTCGTTTGAAAGGCCTCAATGCCTATTTCACACGAAATTAGGTTGTCTATAAATAGTGAAGATATTTCGCTTCAACAGGTCAGTCTTCTGATTTCGTTTCAAAACCACTGTCAGAGCAATTTCACGCGAAAATACAAAACCATCGATTTCCAGTCGTTATTTTTCCCGATTGTTGTTTGAAATCCAGATTTTAGTTGGTTTACTCAACTATAATCATGGGAAAGGTAAGAGTTCTTGTTGGTTTAACCCAGATTTGACTAATTTCGTTTGGTCGGCGTTAAAAAGGAACAAAAACTTAGATCTAGGGTTTTTCTGTGTGTAAAAATGATCGATTAACAAATTAATGAACTCGGAATATGATATAGATCTTGATTAGGGTTTCAATTTGATCTGTATGACTTGATTCCGTTTGAAAACGGTAGATCTGAAAGTTTGAACTCAGATCTAGATTGATTTTTTGGTTAAAATTGAAAATAAAACAGACCTGTGTGCTCGGAATTCGATATAGAACAAACCCAGCTGATTAATTTCATCATCAGAAAAGTTTTGAGATAATTTCGTTTCAATATGTCATTTCATTTCAACATGGCATTTCGTTTGAAGATTGATTTCGTTTGAAATCAGTTGATTTCGTTTCAAACTGTGATTTCGTTTCACAATGTGATTTCGCTTCAAACTGTCATATGTGATTTCGCTTCAAATTGTTATTCCGCATGAAATGTAATTTCGTATGAGGGTATTTCATTTGAATGTTGTGTTTTGATGAAAATTTTTCAAAAGTGTTTGATTTGATTGTATGTTGTTGTTTTTCAGGCATCTAATGTGCAGTTCGATCCATTGCACAACATTTGTTGTGTTTATGATGAGAAAATTCCAAAGATGGCCAATTTCAAAAGTATTCTGGAGTTTATGAAAAGATTACCGATACAGAAAGCTTTGACAAATCAACATCTTGTATTCGGTTCGCACATTGAACGTTTTTGGGAGAACGCTGCTTATGATGAGAAAAACAAGATGATAAATTCAATTGTTAGTCTGAACGGCAAAGATAAACCAATAATAATCACAGAGCAGCTTGTAAGAGAGGTGATAGATTTCCCGGATAAGGAGAATTCTCCATCAAAGTTCCCAGAGAGGATGGTAAAAGGATGCATGTTGCGGATGGGTTACAATGGTCCACTAAACAAGGCCAACTACTTGAAAGCGTGTTTTCCAAAGTCTTACAAGTTTGTTATATATTCAGTATTACATGCACTCAGTCACAGGAAAGGAGGTTATGATGTGATGAGGGACTATCAAATTAACATGGTGACAGCTCTCGTGTTAAACAAGAAGTATAACTTTTCAAAAATTGTGTTTCATTACATGGTAGAGAACATTACTTCAAAGAGTAAGACTAGGGTATATCCACGATTTGTTTAAATGATGTTAGATCACGCTTATCCTAATTTGGAAAAAGATGAAAACGATGATTTGTTGGTATTGTTTCATATGGATAATGAGTCTTTGAAACAATTGGCCAGATACCACCCAAACCATCCAGAGCCAACAACAAAAGCTGAATTCTTTGGTTTCATCAAAGATAAGAATTATCAAGATCCAGATCCAATCAATCATCAAAACTGGAGAAATGAGAAAGAAATGAAAGAAGCAAGTTATGCAAATGAGTTGAAAACACTTGCAGATTTCAAAGAAAGTCTAAACAAGTGGTTCTTGAAAGAGGAGAAGAAAAAGAGGAGCAGAAAATCAACTCCTAAAGTTCAAGTAGAGGAGGGTTCATCATCTCAGCCAAAGAAAAAGCGTCAAAAGAAGAATGTTGAGACTATGCTTGTAGATGAATCTGAGGAGGAAGCTGAAGCCGAATTTATTGTTGAAGGAGATGTTCATTTGTCTCCTGAATCTGCAAAGTTATTGAAATCTCTTACTGAATTTAATGCTGAACCAGAAAAGACAGCCGGTGATGAAGAAGATGATGATGTAGATAAAAGCTCATCAAGCCCATATGATGAAGAAATTGATGAAACAGAACGTGCAAAGGGAATTAAAGCTAAGATTGAAAAAGAGAAACAGTTGAAGAGAAAGAGGAGAGAAGATAAAGATGATGAAGTGTACATTCCATCTCCAGAAAATGTTATAGAATCTCAAACACCTCCTCTGGTTTAAAGAAGAAAGTTAGTGCAAGAAAGCGTGTGATTTCTCCAAAAGCAGTAAGGAGAAAGTTGATTGTCAGGTTGCCTAAACATACACCAAAATCAAAATCTCCTACACCACCACCATCACCTCCACCACAAAATAAACAACAATTTTCACCACCACATCAATCACCACCACAATCACCACCACAACAAATTCAAATTACATCACAACATATTTTCCAAACATCGCCATCTTCACAACCAAAAGTACAATCAACTCCTGGATCTTTTGGTTTTAAAAGTTTTCCACGTGTTCCTGATAATATTGCACTTAATGAAATTGGAGATTTCAGTTTTGTAAATGAGGAGCAATTAAAGAGGTTGGAAAAGAAAGTTGAAGAAGTGTTAGCTGATAATAAAAACTTGGTTGACCGTGAGAAGAAATTGGAAAAGCGTGTTAAGTCTGTGGAAGCTGAAAAATTCTTCATTGTTAAAGAATGTTGAAGCTGATCAGGCAGAGATTGATATTCTTAAAGTGAAAGTTGCTAAGTTAGAAGAAGAGAAAGCACGTAGAGATGAGCAGAACAAGTACTTTGAGTTAAAGAAAAAAGAATTGGAAACTGCTAAAGCAATGAAAGAACACGACATATACATGATGAATAAAGTGTTAGAAAACTTGCTTGGAAAGTCTGTTGAGCAGAAATTCGAAGAAATCAAGATTGAGGAGGTTAGAGCTCGTCGGCAAGCTGAGATTGATGCTGACATGAAAAATAAGGGTAAAGGTGTTGAAGGTGCTTCTGAGAGGGCAATTGTTCTATCTACTATTTCTGAATCACCTATTCAGAATCCTCGTCCTATCTCTGCAGTTTCTGCTATTTTTGAAGAGGACGTGTTGATTGATGATGTTATTGATGGTGAGGAAGAGGTCGAGGAGGACGATGATGAAGAGGATGATCATGAAGATAAAGTAGATGATACAGATGATGTATTTTCTGCAAGCAGTCATAGTGATGATGATAATGATGACGATGGTCAGGGTGGTACAGGAATTAAAGTCACTGAAGCGTCTAATGAAGAGAATGTCGAAGATTATCTTCATGATGATGCAAATGAAGAACCTGATGATGATACAGGTGAGGGGGAGAACGTTGATGATGAGAACGTTGATAAAAGAGAAAAGTTGATATTGCGTCTTGAGCCTGATGTAGATGAAGGAGAAATTAGGCATACTTACACCATGGCTGATATTATCGAGATGACGCGTATTGATGATCCTAACTTCAAATTTGACTTTGAAGAAGAGTTGAATGCATTTGATATGAATCAACAGCCTGACTATCAGTACAAGTATGTTGATGAGGCAGACAATTATGATAGAGTTGAGGTTGAAGATTCCAGCGATGATGAAAGTGAGAATGTTGATACTTCTGACTTTCCAACTCTTGTTGAATTTTTTCAGACTAGAGAATGTAGATGAATTGAGAAGAAAAGTTGCTGAATGTTTGAAAGATAAGAACTTTGATGGTACAACGAAAGATGCACAGCGCGAAGAACGTAAGAAGTGGTTTAGAAAGAGTACCGAAAGAAAATTCAAACGTCCGCTCAAGTTTTATAAGAGAGACAGGGATGTGTCACTGGGGATATTATCAGTTGGGGCTTTCTACCACAAGTAAATGTGTATGCTATTCGGAGAGAATTTGGAGTGCAATATTTTGAATATATTCAGGATATCATGTCCCTACCTTGGTGGGATGTCAAAGAGTTGTCGAAAGTTAGAACTCTGGATTATCCTGTAAGAAAGCGTGATGTACCCATTTGGGGTGTAATGAAATTTGAAGCCTTCAGAGGATTTAAACACTGGAAACCTCACTACCCAAAGAAAGTGAAGAGGGTAGATCCAGTGACTGGAAATGAAGAAACGATCTTGCATGTGAAGAAGCCAAGAGTTATAAAGAACATTCCAGTACCGAAAATGGAGCAAGATTTTCATAAGGGGTTATTGTACTGGGTATACAACTGTTTGTCGACTAAAGCTGTGATTACCTACAGAGCTGAAAATGAAATCAGACACATCTTTATGTATGATCCTTTATAGTTGGTAAATTGCTTGGCAAAAGACATTGAATGCTTGTTTGTTAACAAGATTGGGTTTAAAGCCGAAGACAAAGAGCAGGCGATGCAATTTCAGAAGGTTGTTTCTATCTGATACCAAAAAGGTGTCAATGCTGACAATAAATGGACGTCTAAGTGGCGAGAGATTGGGAAAGAGGAAGCATTGAAGGTTGAAAGAGAAAGAAAGGCTCGTGAAGATAAAGATAACATGTTGAGACATACTGTGATACAAAGAATGGCTGCTGAGGAAAAAAAGAAGGTTGAAGATAATGAAAAGCTTAGGAAGCTGTTGCTGAGGAAGCCGAAGCAGAAGGAAGAAAGATTCAAGTCATTGTGAAGAAAGCGCAGAAGACCTGACTGAAGACTCCGGCAATATCCAAGGGGGAGTTTGTTGGTGCATAATGTCTATAGCCTACGTCTAAAGTCTAGGTCATGTCGGTAGCTTGTATAGGGGTCAAAAATGTCAAATATGTAAAGTTTGTGTTTGTTTATAGTAATTTCGCACGAAATTACAAGTGGTAATTCCATGCGAAATTAGTTGCCTATATATAGGCATGTGGTGTTTCTCATTTGGTAAGAAATTAGTCAAGGTGAAACGAAGTGCTGTCCAATTTTCACCGTGTCAAATATCAATGAGAAGCTTGTTTTAAGTATCATACTCTGTTTCTACACATTTCTTACACTGATTTAAGGTTGTTTGACTGTTTCCGCCTTTCAAACAGCTTTGTGTTGACTCTAAACGACTCATTAGGTCGCAAAACGATCCTACACCAAGTTTACTTGGGAACGTGAGGACCAGATGAAGACGAAATATCCGCATTTGTTTTCACAAGTTTCCTCTAAGTAAAAAAATTTCAGGATGAAATTTCCTAAAGTAGGGGAGACTGAGACATCTGTGTATTTTAACCCTTGTACTATTTCGAACAACTTTGTATTTAATAAAATATGGTGTTTTAATTTCAATATGTGTTTAATTATTTGTGACATTAGTACGTTTTCAATCATTGTTCAATTCTGAACTCTCAAACCTGTTCTGGAAGTGAAATCATAAACCGTTTCTTAAACATAATCAGTTTAACGCGACGCACACTCCGGAACTATGACATAAGACAAACATACCCTGAATACCCTTTACATAACTTAGAAATAAGTTTCGAAGGATTCGGTATGGCAAAAACATGTTTGTTCGAACTTTAGAACTAATTACGACAAAACTGCGAAACAAACGTTGTGACCGCCCGGATAATATTTAAATCCCAAAAATATTCTGTTATGATTAAAATTTTATTTTTAATCAGGTTCGTGTTGAAAAATAAATTAAAACGCTTAAAAACGTTATTTTTCAAGTGTAAGCGCGTACCGCGTGTTACTGCGTAACACAATGCTTCTACTGCAAAACGCAGACAACGCAGTCAGTCTCGGCAACTGAAATTTATTTCAGTAATATTCTGGCGAGTTTATTTTTATATAATAATAAAACTAATTTAGAACGCCATAAACCGGGATTTAAACCCTAGATAAAATACCCGGTATCCAGTTAAATAACTGTTTATATCTATTTTTACCATCAAAAATCACACTTTACCCCCTCCCCCCTTGAAATTCACGGTCACCATAAGGGGACCCCACCAAAATTTTGCCAAGATCTTTCATGATCTAATTTGATCTTTCTTGATTTATTTTGATTTCCCTTGGATTCTTTAGATATTATAGATCTTGTATATCCTATAAATACACCATATCTTCACAACTTCACTCAACCTCTTCCTCTCTCTCCCCCATGACCGTAACCCCCCCACCTTCATCACCATTTCCATTTTTCCAACTTTGTTCTTGAGAATCAAGCTCCATTCCAAGCTAGATTCAAGTTGGTGTGAAGATCCAAAGGAGTTTTCAAGGTGCTTTCAAGTGATTTCAAGCTCCATATCATCAAAATATCATCCAAAAACTTACTTGAATCTTAAAGGTATAACATTTATGTTTAAATCATACTCTTGATTCTTGGTTGTTCTTGATGATTTGAAGTTTCTCTTGAATCTTGGAATTTTCACAAACTTGAAATCTAAAAAGAAATGGGTCTTGATACAAATAAAAATGGTAGTACATATGTGTGTATGTATGACCGTACATATATATATATATATATATATATATATATATATATATTTGTGTATGAGATTTGAGCTTGATTTTTTATAAGTACATGTTTAAGTTGTTGCTTGTTCTTGAATGATAGTTAAAATGCGAGTGTTTGATGATTTGTGTAAGACATGATAAATGTTCAAACAAATCAGTAAATAAACATGAATAAATTACATATTTGATGCGTTTTGATACATATGAAATGATGATAATATGATAGTGTGCTTTAGACACTTGTACATGCGAATACATGCTGATTTAAAGCTCAAGAAATAATAAAAAATGATTGTATGACAAAATTTTTTTAGATCAGATTATAAACACTAAAAATAAAATTATTTGATATATTATAATGGCATGAAACTTTGACATAGGTTTGATAGCTTTGCATGTTGTACATATAGCTTAGAAAGTGGTAAAATATGTGAAATTTGCATGATTTATGTGCTTTATGTGAGACCTGCACTATCATGAGTATAACCACTATTTTATTCAGTAAATAACATGGGTTATGTTAAAATATCAAGTCGTTTCGATTTGGGATGGTTAGGGTAACGTTTGATGCAAAACTATGTGGTAAAACGGTTAAAATCGGCCTTTCGGATGATTTATATAAAACTGTTTTATATCAGTAAGTAAACTGATATTTTTGATATAAAAATAAGTATTTTAACTTATATTAAGTTTACTTGGTGTTTGGTTAGTCATACGTGACTTCCGGCGCCCAAAAACGTTACCGAATCGCTAAAATACGTGTTTTTCAACATACACTATAATGGGTTGTTCATGGGAAAATTTTATGTGTTACAATGTGTTATGTGTTTTATAATATGTGTATGATGACATGTTAATACTTGACAATATTATGTGTATTACGCTATTATTAGTATGTTACATTTGAGTATATATATTACGACGCGCAAATCGTAGATATATTGCTTGTAACATGATGAGGGTCACCAATAAAATCGTTCAAGTCGCAAAGTTCTTAAATATATATGGATTTACATATATATATATATATATTCACACCAATATAACAAAAAAAATAATAACTTTTCGAGAAAATCTCAAAGTTATGTGAAAATTCTAAGTATCGGAGAAACTTAGGTATTTTTGTGAGTTTTGATTATTAAATCGTTCTTATTTAATTTAGGACGAATAAACAATTTGAGGGATTGTGTTAACATATAAAAACGCACCCAAAGGTGAGTACATAGATCCCCTCTTTTTACATGTTTTGTGGTAACTATGTGAGTACATAGTTCCCCTATTTTACTGTTTTCGATTGTTTTGGGGTGATTCATATGTATCAAAATGATTTCGATATTTTACGATGATTTCAAAAACGATTAAGATGGTTTATACTAAATTAATAACGATTTCGACAATGTGAACGAACTTGTTGGTTGTAGTTACATAACGAATGACATTCATTAATTTTGGCCGAACCGACCAGTATTAGGTTATGGTACCATAGGATCTGACAAATCCCGTTATCAGACTGCACCCATGGTTATGTGTGGGTTATGCAGGTAATGATTGAATATGTGATTGTTAACTTACCCTTTGGTGGTTTGTTAATACGAGTTGAACGATGGACGAGTTACGAAGGTTTTAATGTTATAAACGAGACAACCTAAAGTTAGCTTTCACAATTAAAACGAGTATGATTTTAAACGATTATGAACGATTTAAACAAATGAACGATGATCTATAACGAGAACGAGTTAAACGATGTCACATAACGATGTTTACGAAACTATAAAAACCATACGAGTTTTATTACGAGAACGATTTATGATTTGGTTTACATAAACAAATGTTTTGGGTTAAGATTCATGGCATCGAGGTTTATAAATTATAACCAATCTGTTTTGACTTGGTTATTCATTTTACAATACAAACATTTTACAAAACAAGGTTTCTAATATCGATTAACGAAGTTGTACGAGATATTTTAACATGTAAACGAGCCATGAATCTGACACTCACACAAAAACCTATGCGCTCGCCAGCATTTCTTTGTTGACTTTGTTTTTACATATGTTTCAGGTGATGTTGCTTGATGTTGATTGCTAGGATGCATGAGTCACACAGGATCTGGGGGAGGCCTTAGTGACATAATAACAATGACAGTCGATATATAACCTGTTTGTTTCATGCTAAACCAATGTAAATTACTTAATGAATAAATAAAAAGAATCTCTTTTGGATCCATGGTTGTGAAACAATAATTCTGTTACAACACTCCCTGACGTTTCCGCCACGATTTGTTGTTTTACATGGTCGGGGTGTGACAAATTTGATCTTTGTTCTTGCAAATGAAGAGTGTGGTGTATGCTTAAATGATTACCTGTGTTTCCAATGATGAACACATGGAAAGAAGAAGGATATATGGCAAGAGGTGGGCTGCCCTATGGCCTCCACCTAGACCCTCTCTCACACCAATATTATGTATACATACACATATATATGTAATTTAGTGTTAAAACAGGTATTTTACTAGATACCGGGTATTTTATCTAGCGTTTTAAACCCGTTTTAGTGCGTTTTAAATTATTTTTAATTCTCTTTAAAAATAAACCTGCCAAAATATTACTGAACAATATTTTGTTTGCCTGGAATGGCTACGTTGTCGGTATTTGGTAGTTTGCACGCTGTGCTGCGCGGTACGCGCTTAAAATCGCAAAAATAGGAATTTAAGCATTTTTATTTATTTTTGTCATTCTATAAGAATAAACTTATCAAATTATTTCTAAAATGATTTTCAGTTGCCTTGACGGGCTGTGTTGACAGTATTTTGTCGGTACACGCGCTGCATCGCGCGGTACGCGCTTAAACTTGAAAAATAGAGTTTCTTAGCGTTTTAATTTATTTTTCCTCACGGATTTGATTAAAATAATTATTCTAAGCATAACAGACTATTTTTAGGATTTTAACACTGATCGGGTGGTCACCGAAGTTCGTTTCGCATTTTAACCGTTACACAATAAGCGTTTATCTTACCGTTGCCAACATAATTTTTATCAAAGTTTAATTTTACCAACACATTAAATTTCACATATAAACATCATAACCAGTAAAATATAGCCCTGATACCTATTCACGACACGTGTTACAATTGTACGGTACGGCCTGAAAAGCCGGGTGTCACAGTCTCCCCCTGTTTAGGAAATTTCGTCCCCGAAATTTTTACTCTACAGGTTTTGTTTTCACACTAATAAAAATAACAAAAACGAATCTATTGAATAGAGTCTTACAGTTTCTGCAAGAAACTTGGTTTCATACGAAGAATACTTGTAGATCTATATTACACACGTTCTCGATTCCTAAACTCTCATCTCAACACTCTCCACCCTTTCCAGGGTCCAACATTCACAAGCTCTAAATCAAGAAGATTCAAATCAAAGTTCCACCATTTCGGGTATCCACCGGTTACACGACCTATAAATCGTAGATACTACTGGAATGCTGAAATCGCCCTTCCGGTTAGAAACATAACTTTTCCGGCTATACGCACTACCTCTTTGATGCTTCGATAAACCTCCGTTTATCTCCCAAATAATCTTTACAAAGCGTAAAATTAGTATATCACCCAATTTACACCTTTTCAAATGCATCCGAATAGTACATCACGTACACCACTCATTTCTGATGGTAATTTGAGCCCATATGCAACTGATCTGACTCAAGATAGGCTCTCCAAAGGACCAAGTCAATGTGCTCAGCTTTTCTCTCCTCTGCTAAACCCTATAGCATCTCTTTCAATACAACTCTTCTAACATAACAAATCTTCAATCGTCCATGATACACGCTTCCCAATTTCAAACTGATCTATAAACATACTTTCATCATCCCTTCCAATTCCATAGTTAACTTCAAACGTTACTTATAATTCTCTTTGGTTCATGTATAGACAAACATGTCGTCGATCACTGTTATCACGAACTTACCTGATTAGGGTTTCCATACCCTATTCATGAGATTTATGAATTTAAATAGCACATTAATTAAATCATAGGGCATGAGTAATATCTCGTAATGGCTATATTACGTTTGAAAAGCAGTCCTCGAAATTTTTCGTAACAACCTTCAACTGATAATATCCTAATTGTAGATCGACTCCTCGCATAGCAGCTGAGTCCCGGTAGCCTGATTGAACAAATTGTTAAATCCTCGGTAATAAGGTACCGATTCTTGATAGTCAACTTGTTCGGCTTTCTGAAGTCTTCACATATCCTGAAGAATCCATTCTTCTTTATTCCATCAAAGTAGATGCATCTTAAGGCGAAAAGCTCCATCGAAAGAAATCCTTGTCCAAAAGCTCTTAAAACTGTCTCGTCATTTCTATCATTTCAGGCGGTGCTTAATCTATAAGGAGATTGTGCAATCGGGCGCAGTGCCATGAGTCAGATCGATTCGAAGTTCGATCCATCTCGCAGGGAAGATCCAGGTAAGTCTTTTTAGGAAGACTTCCGGATAGTTGCGTTTGATAGAAATCTCTCTGTCGTTCCTACATTCGGTTTCCACATCCATCACATTAGGATAGTCCTTTCGCAACAACTCAGCATCCTCACAACACTGACCACTCTCGACTATTAACACTCAACACTCGACTTAAACAATTCCCACGAACAGCTTTCGCCTTTCCATTATCATCAGGACGAAATATTTCAACTAGCTTCTTCGAGCGATAATCCCCACCACTTCCTCAGAAAGTGGATTCATTCTTGCATCTTTGTCAAAGCTTCTCAATTCCACTGATAAGAATCCAATCTCTAGAACTACAATCACCTAACTAAATACTATAACTACGAACGACCTCGCTAGTTTCTTTCAATTTACCAACTATTAGTTCTATCGGACACTTTATACTTGGCTTACTTATAGGTGAACACAACAATGGTTCATAGTTTCTCTAACGAAACTCAAGTCAACTTTAGTATTATAAGTATGAACATAGATTGGCTTTTGATTCGAAACATACCGGTAACAGTAGCAGGACTCTCACTTGCCTTCCTAACACTTGCCCCAACGGAATTACTCTTAACGTCCTGTCCTTTCGATTTAGGGATTCCCTTTTGTAGTGTCCTTGTCCACCGCATGTAAATCATCCTTCAAGTGCAGTTCCATTCAATGTACTCTTAGCGTAACACTGGGAAGTCACATGTCCTGTTCGGCTACATCTGGCGCACTTCTCTTGTCAATCGCCGTCCTTACCCTTTCCTGACTCTTTAGGGTTAGCTGCACTTGCTTCCTCCAAGTTGCGTTTCTTCCTACTTCCAACTTCGGGGGTCTTCTTGGAGCTCTCGGGTTTGCGCTTGTTCGAATTTCCAATTCCAGGTTCAGATCGCTGAAACACTCGGATAACTGACTCATTTTGACAACCTGATATCACGCATATTGAGGTCACATCATTGCATAGGACACCAGTCAATGATCTTGGGCTACAACCCTGGATTGTTCTGTGTATGCTCCGGTGCACTGTTCATATGGTTAATAGAAATCAGGAATACGTTCCAATGAGATCATAACAAATGAACAACCAAAACTTTCTGATCATTATTTTACCTGAAGGATTTCCAATCTGTATCTTACCAAGATCCTGCCCAGGAGTACCGCATTCACGTTTCTGGCCATCATTTTGGTTAGCATCGCGCTGTTCCAAGGCAGTATTAACGTGTTGGGTTATGAGTCGTGCCAACTCCTCTGGGGTGGCAGGTAGGCCAGTATCCTGTCTTGCTTTTTGCGGCATTTTCGTCGTTTCTATCATTTACAACAATAATAATCACATGATACGATAACCAAAATAAAAATAATTCAATCATTAAATATTAGTGGACCAAACATTGCGCATGTATAATATCCACATATTAATGAGAAAAAATTTTAAACCAAAAGTTAATCATCTGATAATATCAAAAAAATTATCAACTTGTTTTTCAGTACATGATATCTATCATCGGTATGTCTACATCGACACCCATAACAAGTTTCCGCAGAATTTCTACCTAATATCACAAAATATGATCGGCACGCAGGCCCCCCAAAAGGAAAGCATTAAAAAGAGTATCCAGACACTACAACCAAAAGCAACAACCACAAACAAACAAACATAAACAACATCTAACGCTTCATTCCTATGAAATCTAGCATCTTCCTAACCAACTCCTCAAGATCCACTATCCTCCAATGCATCTGATCCATCGTGCTGTCTTCCAATTCCTTCAACTCATTGTACCAATCCATTTGCCCCTCGAGGTCCTTCAGTTTACCCTTAGTCGTTTCCAGTTCTTCACGCATGGCAGCGAACTGTCGGTCACAGTGGCAACATCGATCCACTCAAACTCCTTTCTGCTTCTTAGAAGCAGATGCAGTCTCAACTTGTGACGTAGAAGCTACCTCTCCAGCAGGCCTAACTCTCTTCCTGCGGCGATAATACAATAATAGAGGCGTAGAAGATATGCGTGACTCGATGACAGGTAAAGGTGACTCTGAAAAAACAGGTGAGGGACCTCAGCAACAGACTCGATCAAAGTAGCAGATGGAGCAACAGACGGGTCTAAGGGTCGAGTTGTAACAATAGTGGCATCCACTGCTGGTGCAATACTAAAAGGTCCTCCAAATACAGGGACATCTCTGATCATGTTGTCGGTAACTGGTACTGTGCCAGATGATTGTCCCGTCTCGTGAATCAAGAGAGGAGCGTCATCGTTGTCATCAATCCACCTGTTGCTTGTAAAAGCATATCGGGGGTCTACCTGGCTAGCGAAAGCAGGATCGACTTGGAATGATGAAGCAAACTCAGCCATACCAACCATCTTTGGGGTCGTGATAGGTGTCTCTGGTAAAATGGATCTGGGTGAAGTCTCGAAATTTGGCTCGCTACTTGAGTCGTTGATCTCGATGACCTCGTGCTCGTGCGACATCTGTGACACATATGTAACCATACAAGTAAGTGTGTGATCAACATGAATAGTAACACATAAGGCTCAAAATAAACAGAAAATCACGTATGCACATAAACACATAAGGGTTTTCATACATGATAAAATTTTTCTTTCTTTATTTAAAATTCTTGGCTTCCAGAATTTTGGACTTATATTTCAAAATTCTCGGGTTGAAGTCTAGTGTTTTCTTCCGAAAACATCTAGTTCGCTAACAACCAATGGCTCTGATACCAACTTCTGTCACACCCCAAAAACGTCGCAGCGGAATATTGAACGTAGTGGAGACGGAAGTTGGTGCCCATTTATATCTTGTCGAGCGATGCATTTTATTGTTGGACATATTGGTTTATATTTAACATAAGTTATTAAACATTACGTTTTAAGTCACGACACAACTACATAGTTAAGATGTCTTTGATCCTCGCGGATCTTATTACAAAAGTCCCAGAAAGTTTAAAAGTTGTCCAACATATTTAAACAAAACAACATGCATCATCAAACACAAGATACGCCATGATTTCCTGAAGCCGAATTCAAGTACCTGTAGAACACGTTAAAATCAAGTGTCAACATAAAGGAAGGTGAGTTCACTTATTCGTTTACTAACAAATTTTATTCCGAGGAAAACTTTCTGTTTAGGTGTTTATTTAAAAACATCCATTTAATTCTTTGAAAGTCTATTTTACTTTCTTAATAAAATCCATGGGCCTTCCGTCGCAGTTTCTCGAACCCGACAATACTGTTACTGCCCAAGTTTTGTATATTAAATTATTGCGTCAACTTTCAGACTCATATGTTAGCTAGACGATACAAACTATATATTAACCATGCAGGGATAATCAAAGCTAGACAATAAACAGAATATTAATTCGTCGTTTGACATTAACACGGGGCGACCGGTCACGACGGGGTTGAAAACCCGATAGATCTACCAACAATTCATCGCGTACAATACTTAACTTCTTAAACGACATCATGGGCACAGGGTTCTTTCTCGAAGAACAATATGATGTCTGCCTCACGTACAATATATATATCCTACTAATATGACAATTTAATACACGATGATTTACGAATTCCCCTGTCACTCCAATGTTGAGACCCAGTCCGGAATTCATCCCCAATCCGTACGGTCTTGTTTCACTTAAAAAATACCGCACTTACAATATTCATTCTTCAAAATCATTTTACTTCGAAACGTATAGCTTATCAAATGCATATATTTTCAGCGAAAATATATATTTTATATTAAAAGTTATGTTTTATTTCGAAAACATTATTAAACCCTTTTAACGACGTGTTCCACCCCCAAAATATATACAAAACAGTAAAAATGGGGGTTTAGTGACACTCACCTTTGGGTGCGTATTTTAATACCGCAATCCTAGAGATTGATTTTTATATACATCCTAATATATGAACAAATCTAAATCAATATATATTTAACACAAAAATCTTAAGTTTCTCCGTTTCTTAGAATTATCACATAACTTTGAGATTTTCTCGAAAAGTTTTCATTTTTTATTATGTTGGCACGTTAATATATATATATATATATAAATATATGAGTCCATATACATATATATATATATATATTTTTATGATTTTTGCGACTTTAACGATTTTATTGGTGACCATTATTGTGTAAATCCGTTAACTCTCCCGTTTATACGTAATATATCTACGATTTGCGCGTCGTATTGTATATACATAAACGTTCACATAATTTAATACCGAACACGCAAAATATTAATAACTTATCTATTTTGTCGTTTTTAAAACAATTATACATAAAACATCTCATATGTACCAAATTTCATGCTCGACAAACAAGTTACACATTTAACGCAATTTTACCGTTTCTAACGCACAAAACGTACATGCATACATGCGTAGTATAAATTTCCCACTATCAAATTAACACTTAACATATTATCACATTTACATGTTTAAATCACTTAACATATTTTATCACATAAGATTCACTCAGAATTCACCCATACTAGTGTTCATTGAAAAATGCGTATTTTAGCCATTCGGTAAAGTTTTCGGGCTTCGGAAGTCACGTATGACTAACCAAACACCAAGTAACTTAAAATTAGTTAAAATACTTGTTTTTAAACTATAAACATCAGTTTATTTTCTGATTTAAATCAGTTTTATAAAAATCACCCGAAAAGCCGATTTTTGACCGTTTTAACGCATAGTTTTGCGTTAAACGTTACTATAATCATCCCAACTCGAAACGACTTGATATTTTAACACAATACATGTTATTTACTGATTAAAATAGTGGTTATAATCAGATTTGTGCAGTTTTTGTGTAAGTCACATAAATCATGCAATTTCACATATTTTACAACTTTTAATGCACCAAGTACAACATGCAAAGCTAGCAAACATTATGATAAAGTTGTATATCATTAAACACTTCAAAATAACTTTATTTTAAGGTTTATAATCTGATCAAAATTAATCTTTATCAAATCATGCTCAAATGATCATTTCATGCTTTCATATTATCATGCATGTCCACATATGTGTATCTAATGCACTCATACAACATCATCAACATTATTTATGATCTAATCATACATCAAGAACACATTAATATCATGTTCTTACAAAACACAACACACCTCATCATGATCATCCAATCATTCATACATAAATGCTAATATCCTTCATATTTAAGAACATAGAACAAACTTTTATATGCATGCATACATACATACATATATATATACGAAATATATACACACACATATATACCACCAAAATTTCACTTTTTATCATGTCACTTTTCAAATCTTAAATTATCTTTAGAACCTTCTCATATGACACACTTAGATCTTACATGCATCCTACTTTTCAAGTAATCATGTAACTCAATAATCTTTACAAAATCAAAAACACAAACACTTACACACACATATATACCTATGGCCATACATATACATACACACTCATCCATTTCATTTTTCTTTAAAAACCCATTTGTTTAAGTTTCAAGTTTATGTTTAGATTCAAGAACAAGAGAAACTTCCATCATTATTTAAGATCATCAAGAATCAAAACAAGGTTTATGAAATAAATTTTATACCTTCAAGTTTTTAGATGGGTTTTTGAGAATAGATGAGAATATGAAGGTTTTTCTTGCTTGAAATCACTTCCAACCCTCTTTTCTAGCTTGAAATCACCATGGAAGTCCTTTGAATCTTCATGAAAGGTTTGAAAATTTTGAATATGTGTGTAGATGGGGATGTTCGGCCGTAGCTTAGAGAGAGAGAGAGTGAGAGAATGAATTTGATCTTGGTTCTTGCAAATGAAGAGTGTGGTGTATGCTTAAATGATTACTTGTGTTTCCAATGACCAACACATGGCAAGAAGAAGGATATATGGCAATAGGTGGGCTTCCCTATGGCCGCCACCTAGCCCCTCTCTCACACCAATATTATGTATACATACACATATATATGTAATTTAGTGTTAAAACAGGTATTTTACTGGATAGCGGGTATTTTATCTAGCGTTTTAAACCCGTTTTAGTGCGTTTTAAATTATTTTCAATGCTCTATAAAAATAAACCTGCCAAAATATTACTGAACAATATTTTGTTTGCCTGGAATGGCTGCGTTGTCGGTATTTGGTAGTATGCGCGCTGTGCTGCGCGGTACACGCTTAAAATCGCAAAAATAGGAATTTAAGCGTTTTTATTTATTTATGTTATTCTACAAGAATAAACTTATCAAATTATTGCTGAAATGATTTTCAGTTGCCTTGACGGGCTGTGTTGACAGTATTTTGTCGGTACATGCGCTGCATCGCGCGGTACGCGCTTAAACTTGAAAAATAGAGTTTGTTTGCGTTTTAATTTATTTTAAACTCATGGATTTGATTAAAATAATTATTCTAAGCATAGTAGACTATTTTTAGGATTTTAACACTGATCGGGTGGTCACCGACATTCGTTTCACATTTGAACCGTTACGCAATAAGCTTTTATCTTACCATTGCCAACATAATTTTTATCAAAGTTTAATTTTACCAACACATTAAATTTCACATATAAACATCATAACCAGTAAAATATAGCCCTGATACCTATTCACGACACGTGTTACAATTGTATGGTATGGCCTGAAAAGCCGGGTGTCACAGCAGGGATAATTACATTGCAACAAGAACCTTGAGACTTTCGTTTCTTGTTCTTGTTGCCACTTGGTTGCTAAGTGATCTGGTTGGCAGGTTTCGAGGGAGCAGAGTTTCCAGACTGTTTATCACAAACACGGTTGTTGTTCAAACTTGCTGCAAGACGGTAAACTTCTTCAATAGAGTTGAGTGAAGTTGCTTCAATGGCGTCACGCATAGCAGGAGGTAACCCATGAATGTACTTGGTGATCATGCGCTTAGGAGTGGAAAGTGTGGCACAATGATGCAGAGTTGCTTAACACGTGTAGTATAAGCCAGGTTGTCATCACCCACATGTTTCAGATGCCAGAATTCATCCTCAAGTTTCTGCTGCTCATGCGGAGGGTAGAATTCAAGCATCATCATTTCCCTAACCTCGGCCCATGGTAAAGCATAAGCTTCGTCATTTGAGCGGATGTTTCTCTCGTTTGTCTACCATTCTAGAGCCCTTCCTTGAAACACACCAGTTGCAATCCTAGTATTTAGATGTTCAGGGCATTCACTGTTAATGAAAGTAACCTCGATGCTGTCGAACCATTCTAGCATTGTAGTCACCCCATCACTGCCTGTGAAAGGCTTTGGATTGCAGGAGACGAAATGTTTGTAGTTGAAGCTCATAGGGTTAGGTTTGTCTGCCTTAGAGTCCACAGAGGAGGGAGGAGTGTTTGATCCCTGGATCTCATAGACGATCTTGGGAACAATGTGTGCAATCTGGTCGGCCATGAAACACATCATCTTTTTCTGAGTGTTGGCCTTTGACCTTTTGTGTGGGTTGGAGAGACGACTTGACGACATCTAAAGAGTCAGAGTAAGAATTGTTGGATTCTGTTTGCCCAAGACACATATTAAATTGATGTGGCTAGTACGTTATGATCCAAGTCGAGTCATACCCAAATACAAGCTAGACAAACACTTATAATATTTATTTATGATATGATCAAACAAATAAATATTAACACTTAGAATATTTAGAAATTGCTTTTCTAAATAATTGCACTTGACAATCAAATAAATTATATGGATTATTTATTTTTAGAGAATATTTTATTTTGTTATTTAATGGGTTAACTAACATAATAAAAGTTATATAAGTCTTATAACATGTGATGTTATAATTTTATAAAAGTTATAAAATATAAAACAATACTTAAATTAAAAGAAAATTTTGAATTTTTTTTTATTAAATACATGTGGGCCCCAGCCCAACATGGTATTCCCAAGACAAATTTTGGTCCAATAAGAGGACATGCAATTTGCATAGTTAGAGCCTCCATGATTGGGAAAGAATGGTGGCTACATTCTCTCACATCCTTTTATGTTTTTGTATGACAAAAATGATGGAAGGAACTTGAGAAAAACTAGAGAATTCTCTCTAGTATTTTCGGCCATGGGTAATGGTCCAAGGGTTTCAAGTTTAATTTTCAAGTTGCAAAAACTCTAAGAAAACCTCTAAAAATTTCGGCCAAGGTGGTGGTTTTATGAAGGATTTTCAAGTGAGTTTATGAGTGTAAAATCCTAGCTAAAATCAAAGTGTTTGTTGGAAGGCTTGGGGTATACAAGCTTGAGGTATTCTACACTTGAAGACTAGCATTCAAGAAGCATCATCTTCTTCATATCTTTTACTCCTTAGAAGGTAGTATTCTTGAAACACCCTATGGTTGTGTTTTAATTTTGATTGCATGCATGTTCGTATATGGATTCGGGAATTGAGTTTTACATATAAAATGAGTTTTATATCTTGTAAGTAACTTGTTTTTAAATAATCTTTCTGTTGCGTTTTTATTTTATTTGGATAAAATTACTTTGATAAACATGTGAAAAACCCAACAATGGCATCAAGAGTTGCAATTATGAGTGCATGCTTCAATAGGATTCAAAATTTTCGGGTTTTCGGGTTTGGAGAAACCCTATGGCCGAAAGTTTTGAACTTGGTTCTCCTTTTTTTTTTAAGATATTAATCTTACATGCGTAAAAGTATCTTGAAAAATTGTTGCATATGGATGATTTGTTTTGTTTGGACAAAAACCCACTTTTTCGTTTTTTTTTTCATTCTTGACCGAAAAGTAGGTTGTAAAAAGGGAAGCGTTTTGCTTCTTGAATTTTATATATGTGGATATAATTTTTTTTGGTGTTCATAACCTAGCCATGACCTTGTGTGAATATGTTGAAGATTTGTGCTTTGTGTTTTGTATTTAATTATTTCAAATGGTTGTAATAATTATTTATCTTTGTTCTTCCATTTGTAAAATATGTAATTTATTTATTTTCATTTGGCATGTAAATAAATAGATTAGGTGCATTTTATTTTACTAGAAAAAATGTATTAGGATAATTTTTTGTAAAAGAAGATGCACACAAAAATGTGTTTTTGGTTTTGGCTAATTTCGCGCCTAAAGGACTTCATAGTTCTTAACGGGATTTTAGCCCGATAACCAAAACACATTTTTGAAGTCCAAAGGAGTTTGGAGCTGAATATAAAAGACATTTGGAAGCTCAAAGAAAGTGGAGAAATCACAAAACAAGAAGAAGACTTGAAGCATTTGGATGCGGGATCAAGTGGGAGTTCAATGACACATTACTTGTGTAAATATTCAACCCTTAGGAAGGACCTTTTGGCACACTTGTTTCGTCTAACAATTTTTGTCAAAAATAGTTGGCTATGGTTATGCACCTATTGATATGTATGTTGTGCTTGTGTGGTTGCTTATTTATGTTGTTTGGATGATATATCAATATGCATGCTTAACAAACTAATAATCAACAACAAGCTTAAAATTGGTTCTTAACAAAATCATTAAAGTGGAAAATAAAATGTTTTATTAAAGGTTATTGATTTTATAATAAAATGGGTTTTATTAAAAAGAACCTTGAAAATTTGTTTTTCACTAAGGTACCAAGGATTTGAATGCATGCAAATGTATGGTACATAATATTTTCTAAAATAGAATTTTGAAATATTAAAAACCCCTTTTATAATACAAGTCAAACACCATCCTCTTATACAACACTCGAATCACTTGGGAACTTGTTTGTGGGATAAAGGTCACCTAACCATATTTGAGGGAACTTGTATGTTCGAGGTGGGTTTACCATGTTTGTGGGATAAAGGTCACCTAACAACTTATGTGTGTAAACTCACACGTGTGTGTAAGTTGGACGACCTGATTTGGAAACCATGTGCTTAGGGTCACCAAAGCATGGCGGACAAAGGTGTTGATGGGATTAAACATGCCAGCTAAATATAAAGATGCTTAACAGATCCCATATGGCTAGAAATTGCAAAGAGTTGCAATTGTCAAACGTTGACTACCTTCTTAATTTAAATAGAGGGATAAAGGTCACCTAATCAATATTTAAATGTAACATTGGATTCTAGATTTTAATTATTAATTGTGTATGAGAAATAAAAGGGTATTAATGATTAAAATATAATAATATCGAAAATACTAAAATTGAACCTTGTTAAATTTCGTAGATGGCCACTAACAACATTACCCAAACCGTCCGTAACCTATCACTAAAAATGATCCTTGAAAAGGATCGTCTCAATCATAACACTTCATGATTTAATATCGAAACTTAAGAATCGTTCTCAAGTAAGAAAAGATATCCTATATGTTGAACGATCCTAATCCCGACGAACAGCTTATGGAAGACGAGGATGCCTATAACGATTGGATTAAGAATACCGTGGATACTATGCAAGCCTCTTGCCTCATGTTAGGAATTATGATTCCCGAGATTCAAAAGGATTTTGAACATCATGAGCATACAACATGATTACCTAATTGAAGGAAATGTTCCTACAATATGCAAGGGTAGAACGCTTCGAGCGCTTCATGCATGTCGAATAGATGAAACCCAATCGGTCTCATATCTTTAAGATAAAAGCCACATTGATCGCCTCGAAAGGCTCAATATGGGTAAAAGGGCTTTATCCGTTCTAACGATCAATGAGGATGGCAGCAAGAAAGGGCATCACCCCGACTCCAAAGCAAATGTTGCAAATGGAAACGAGCAATTCAAAGGAAAAAGAAAAGAAAGACTAAAGCGAAACCACCGAAACCAAAAGATAAAGAAGGCAAAGGTTTCCACGAACGATCTATGACAACCGGTGATTTACGGCTCTTAATTACGTGATTAACAGGCGATTAACGTGATAATAAATAATTTTTAAGACGCAAATTAACTTAATCAGGCCCTTGGAGTGCCCAGGAACGTTTATTCGACTATACAGTGCGCGTATGGTGATTTACGGGAAATCTGCTAAATATCAAGCGACAACAAACTGATGTCGTACAAAATACTGACAACGCCGACAAGTATGAATGTTACACGAAAACTTTATGTCTATGATATAAATTTTGTGAATTTATTTGGGCTTCCGTGCGACACAAATGCAAACGTGAACTAAAAACGCGATGGTAGGCGACGCATCGGCAACGAAACGAAAGCAACGGAGACTCCTGTCACCTTCGAGACTTACATTTTACGCTATATTTAGCTCCGTAATAAAATTTTAGTAACTACAGTCGAAACTAGATTGAAAAACGGATTAAAGACGGCAACGATATAATTTTTCGCGATTATTGCCGTTATCGACGAACGGGCGTGCAAACAACGACTATCGACCGTATTTTTGTGTATTTTAAATTTTGACGTTAAAACGGAGTTCAGGATTTGACAACGGGTCTCGTAAGAACTACGGGCCACTTACACATGAGATGGGCTTGTGGGCCCTAGGCCCAAGCCCAAAACCCGCAAGCCTAAACCTACACATAAAATACTAGATCTTTCCTTAAAATCTTAAACAAGATCTTGCAAATCTCTATTAAATCTTGCAAATCCATACAAGATCTATAATAAATCTTACCCAAATCTTATGAAATATTCACAAAATCTATACATGATCTCCATATATCTATAAAAGAAAAACCATACCCCCTCTACACTCACACATAAACACAACATTACTCACCATCTTATTTCCCCTCTCTCTCTCTCTCTCTCTCTCTCTCTTCGGTTATGCATCCAGGCAACACAAACACACAAGAAGGTTTCATATTCTCTACAAACCTCAAAACTAAACTCACACACACACTGCCAAACACCCCCACCTCTCGATCTCCTCCCCCTTCTCGGCGAAGACCAGGCCGGGGGAGCTCCGGCTGGTCAGACGGTGCGGCGGCCCCGGTGGTGTTCCGACAGTGACAAGGTGGGGGATTGGAGAACGGTTGCGCGTGGTGGTGCGTGGCGGCGTCGGCGTGGTTGCTCAGCAGGTGAGAGAGAGACGGAGTGAGAGAGAGCAACCCGAGAAGAGAGAGAAGCCGGAGGGAAGAAAGGCGGCGACGGCAGCGCCGCCACTGCGGTGACGGTGGTGGCTCTGGTTCGATATGTTTTCCGGTAAAACACCCCCCGTTTCTCATTAATTCTTGCAAATGACTATGGCTGATGATGTTCGGTTCACGTTTCGGGATATTTCGGGTCTCGGGTCACAGATGGGTTCGGGTTTTCAGGTTCAGTTTCGCCTCAGATCGGTTTCGGTTAGCTCAGTGGAGGTTCGGGTCAGATTCGGCTCGGTACGAGTCAACTCAGTCAACGGAAGCCGGTCAACTCAGTCCACGGAAGCCGGTTAACTCAGTCGGTTGGGGTCAGTTGGTTCGGGTCAGGCGGCTAGATCAAGACGGTTCGGTTCATGGTTCGGGTTGACTCGGTCAGACCAAGTCAACTCGGTAAACCCGGTCAACTCAGTCAACCTTTATGGCGTTTCGACATTAGAAATTGGTAAAGATTTAGCGGCACGATTTAATTGTGTTATTTCATATGGTTTTTGCTATTACATAAACACGAGCTCGAACCGAATTACTTAACGACTAGTTACATTTTCTTAATACAGTTGACGTAATTTAATATTTTGTGTTTGAATTATGTTGAATTTTAAAAAATAACGACAACTTGGTTGTCGGGGGCGTCCAAAAACAGAGGAAACTCTACCCGTTTTTTGAGAAAAACCGTAAATACAAATGTGTTTTATTGAAAAACGACAACAAAATCGATATAAATACATGTATTTCTTCAACGACATTTTATAACGTACAAGGAACGACGATAACCGGATTCTTTTTATGAAAAGAACAAATATAGTTTATACATATTTCAAATGACAACACTTTACAACTTTCGAGAGCAACGATTCGGAAAATCATTTATGACAATAACTATAGTTATTATATTTATTCTAAAACTTTGAACATCAAATAACTGGGATCTCTTTTATAAAAATAAATATAGTTCTAATATTTATTTCAATTATCAAACCACACGAATTCGTTTTTACAAAAATAAATATAGTTATATATATTTATTTCCGTTAACGAACAACATGATTTCGTTTTTACAAAATAAATATAGTTTATATATTTATTTCGGGTATCGAACAAACGAAATCCTCTTTATGAAAATAAATATAATTTATATATTTACTTCGGATATCAAACAAGGATTCTTTTACAAAAATAAATATGGTTTGTATTTATTTCAAATTTCGTACAATGCGAATTCTTGTATAAAAATAAATATAGTTATATATTTATTTTCGAACACAACAACTCAATGACAATTTTATAAAATAAATATAACTTTTTATATTTATTTTTAAACGCCTAAACGACATATACCTATATTGTGTTAAGACGCGAAACATGATACGAGTTTGTTATATATTATTTTCGTATAAATATTCTTTTATACACGTGCGACTTCCCGGGATGACTAACGCTACCATCCCGACATATTTATATATTTTTATATAAATATTCATATATTTTAATTCTCTCGAGAAGCTAAGTCTTGCTAAGACCTATTAACTATTACCGACATTAGGCGAAACTTAACGAGTATAACTTAATCGTTATTATTAAGTTATCAATTTACCGTTGAATCGTTCGATTAACGATTCGGTAGAGCTCGATGACACGTAGTTTAGCTACTGCGTTATTTAGAAACTTATAAGATATTCCGTGTTAGGAATATTGTAGAATGCACGCTAGCGAGTCAAGTCTTGGAAACGATGTGACAACCCGTGATTTATGGCTCTTAATTACGTGATTAACAGGTGTTTAACGCAATAATAATTAGTGTTTACAGCGCAACTTAACTTAATTAGGCCTTTGGAGTGCCTAGGAACGTCTATCCGACTTTACAGAGCGCGAACGTTGGTTTACAGAGAAACCTGTGAAACGTTAAACGGCAACGGATTGAAACCGAACAGGATACTGTCAACGCCGACAAATATTAAATTTTTACGATATATATCATAGCTTTGTAATTATACTTTAGTGACTACAGTCGAAACCAGCTCGAAAAACGAATTAAAGACGGCAACGATACAGTTTTTCGCGATTATTACCATAGCCGACAAACGGGCGTGCAAACAACGACTACCGACCGTATTTTTGTGTACTTTAGATTTTTGGATGTTAAACGGAGTTCGGGGCTTGACAACGGATCTCGTAAGAATTGCGGGCCATTTACACACGAGATGGGCTTATGGGCCCTGGGACAAAGCCCTAAAACCCACAAGCCTAAACCTGCGCATATTATACTAGATCTATTTCTTAAAGATCTAGACAAGATCTTAGCAAATCTAAGAAATCACAACAAGATCTATAATAGGTCTACAAAATCCTTACACAAGATCTTTAAAATCTCCTCAAAGATCTACATGAAATCTATGCAAATCTTACCAAAATCCTAATAAATCTCAACTAAATCTCACAAGATTTGAGAGATCTCAAAAATCTCTTTAAAATAAACAACACACTTTCATATATTGGAAACAAGTATGCAGACCTCACAAATATACTCTCCTATCTCTCTCTCGGTCATATAACCAGACAAACATTACACACACACCGGATCCCTCTCTCCCTCTCGACGAACACCCGGCAGAGCCGGTCGGAGCCACGGCGGCGCTGCCGTCTGTGGCGTTGATGATGATTATCCAGCGAACACCCGGCAGAGCCGGTCGGAGCCACGGCGGCGACACAAACCCCCCTTCCTACTCGAGCTGTTTAATCGGACCACCACCACCATAGTTGGGTGGTGGTGATGTGCGGCGACGTTACAGAGAGGAGAGAGAGAAACAGTTGAGAGAGAGAGAGAGACTGAAGGAGAGAGAGAAGAACCTGCGGTCAAAGGCTCGGACCGCCGGTCGGTTCTGTTATCCGGTGGTCGGTATCAATAATCCGGTGGTCGAAGACATATCCGACGAGTTTTCCGATATGGTGAGGACGGCTTCAGCTTTGTTCGGGTCTCTCAGGTCAGACGGTTCGGGTCTCAGGTCCGGGTCAGACTCAGCGGTACGGGTTTCGGTCAACGATGGTCAACGGTTCAGGTCAGCGGGTCAGCCGGTTATCTCGGGTCAACTCAGCTCGGGCCCGGGTCAACTCAGTCATCAGTTTCGTGACGGTTCAGGTATCGACTCAGTCCAACTCGGTTCGACTCAGTGAAGTTCGGCTCGACTCAGTCCAACTCGGTTCGACTCAGTGAAGTTCGGCTTGACTCGGTCCAACTCGGTCAACCGAGTCAACTGGGTCATGACCAGTCAGTCAACTCAGCGAGTTGACTAGGTCAACTCAGCTGTTCGACACGAGAAGATGGTAAAAATTAACGGCGTATTTATTTCGTTATATTATCCTTATAATTTTAATTATTTCGTGAACGAGCTCGACCCGAATATATTTGATAAAAGTTTACTTTTGATACATTTGGCAAAATCACATATATAGTGCTTATATCGTTAAAGTTTTGTTGAATTTTGATATAATAACGACAACTGGTGTTGTCGGGGGCGTCCAAAAACAGAGGAAACTCTGCCCGTTTTCCGAGAAAATCCGTAAAATAAAGGGCGTTTATTTATAAAACAAAACATGTTTTATTGAGAAACGACGACTAGTGATATCAAGCGACTTTTATGAAAATTAGCAAAAGTATATAAATACTTTCGACCAAACTTCGCATTTTACGAAAACGATGATTCGGAAAGTATTTACAACAATAAATGTAGTATTATTATTTATTCTAAACTCTGAAGTTTCGACAATTCTTTTATAAAAATAAATATAGTTAGTATATTTATTTCGAATAACAAACCATACGACTTCTTTTACAAAAAATAAATATAGTTTTATATATTTTTCAAACTTCAAACAACTCGAGGATCCTTTTATAAAATAAATATATTTTTTATATATATTTATTTCAAGCGCCGAAACGGCATATACGTATATTTTTGGCAAATATATACAAGACGCTATATATAATACAAGTTTATTATGTATTACTTTCGTACGAATATTCCTATATACACAAATGACTTCTCGGAACTTAACAAGTTTAACTTAATCATTTTTATTAAGTTGACAATTTACCGTTGAATCGTTCGATTAACGATTCGGTAGAGCTCGATGACTCGTAGTTTAGATACTGCGTTTATTTAGAAACTTATTAGATATTCCGTGTTAGGAATATTGTAGAATGCACGCTAGCGAGTCCTGCCTTGGAAACGACATCACGAAGTCGTAATTAGCTAGCTTTGCACAGGAATATTCAGGTGAGTTCATAACCCCACTTTTTACGGCTTTACATTTTTTTAAATGTTTTCGGGGTGGAAAGACATGCACGTTTTGCAAAAAAAAAAAAAAAACATACAAAGTTTTGAACTAACGCAAAACTCGTATTTCTAAATCATATTACGAAGGGATTTCGGGGAAACACAAATGAATTACGAAAGGTTTACACTAAACATACAGGTTTTTACAAAAACAAATGCTTATTTTCGAAATGTGAATGATATTTGGCCAGGGTGACCAGGGATCTGGCCAGGGTGACCAGGGATCTGGCCAGGGTGACCAGGGATCTGGTCAGGGTGACCAGGGATTTATTTTATACATGGTATGATTAGCGTAAGGAGGGTTTACTACTTAGATCATGTGAGTGGGTAGGCGGGAACTGGAGGCCATTAATCCTCATTGTAGGACCGAGGGACGTAAGCGGTAGATCTATCTGGGTGTAGCGAGCCCAACCCCAGGCCCAGCGTAACGGACCTCGGGGTGACTTTGTGCCCAACGCGAAATCTGCTAGGTTTGAGTCTTCCTACTTGCACTTCACACATATCAATGGCCTTGCAAACCATTGGTGATCTCTTTTTCCTTATTTGCTACATACCAGGGATTTTATACTTACGGAAAATTCTTGTTCATACAAATTAAATACCATGTTTTATACAAATTCAAAGCATTATGCGGGTATGGAGTCAAAGTCAGGGTGGGCATTGACAGTTTTGCGAACATTACAAATACAAGGCTTTACAAATACATGGTTTTATGAACATAACGTGTTACAAACACAACGTTTTCCTTATAACTTGGCAAGAAAATGACTTTTGATTCGTTTTCTCAATACTATTTCAAAAACCGGTTATTCCAAAGATTTATTTCAAATCTTTCACAACTCAAAAGATTTATTTCAAATCTTTCACAACTCAAAAGATATATTTCAAACCTTTCACAACTCAAAAGATTTATTTCAAATCTTTTACGAACAAACTATGAACTCGCTCAACTTTATGTTGATTTTTCTCGCATGTTCTTTCTCAGGTTACAGTTCTAAGACAAGGCACGGTTGGAATAGGAGAACCATTGGAGACTCGAGTACTTAGTGGGCGTTCATTTTCTAGAAACTCTTAGCTTTTTGCTTCCGCTGTGCAATGACGATACCAGTCCAGTCACGCCAGCTCTGATAATTTCGGGGTGTGACAGATTGGTATCAGAGCTATAGGTTACAGCGAATTAGGTTTCTGTTGTGATACCTAGGCTCTAACCTCACTTTTCTCTGGGACTTAGACTATTAAGACGTTGAATACATACAGAACGCCTAGTACTCGAATGTGGTCTCCAACCGTTGCCGAAAAACAAACAGTCAAAATTTTGTTTTCAAACATACGCTAAAGTGGTGTTTTATACACGGTACACAAAACAATTACATACAGTACACAACACTCTGAGAGTTTAGGAAACATGCATTTAAGACCTTCGGAAAAGGAGATTCAGTCTGAGAGGCTGGGAGGATAGTCTAGTGGGACTAGGAGATTCAGTCTGAGAGGCTGGGAGGATAGTCTAGTGGGACTAGGAGATTCAGTCTGGGAGGATAGTCTAGTGGGACTAGGAGAGTCAGTGTGGGAGGCTGGGAAAATTGTCTAGTGGGACTAGGGAGTCAGTCTGGGAGGCTGGGAGGCTAGTGGGACTAGGAGGACTATTTGATTGCTTATTGGTTATTTGTGCATGTGTGTGTTTATTAAAGGTCATCACGTAGGAACCGCGAATATTAACTCGGGCACACACTATTATCCATATTGTCTATGATATTTTAACTTCCCGAACAGGCATCCTACGCATAACAAAACGCTAGCGCATGAGAATACATAGAACTCAAATTTTACGCCAACGGATGTCGGGGTACATCACCTTCTACGCGGCACACAACGCTAGTGCACAGGTATACGTGAAACTTAAGCTATACATCAACGGAGATTGAAATACGACTTACACGACTATCGAGGCAAGGCCTTTGAGAAGGAACGATGACACAAATCTAACGACGACGCTAGATCCCTGTCAGCAGGAGAACTAACGATCAAGAAACGACAACTTGTCACACGATCCTGCAACGACACAAATCACGTCAGGGAGAAGACGATTGTCTCCGCATTTCCCCCCCTACCTAACTAACGACGAATACGCTATGTTCGACATTCCATGGTAATGTCACCTAACGAATGGTCGTCACACGAAACCCCAGGTAAAGTCCTCAAATTTCTTTTATGGAAATTTCGACTCTCACATTTACTGAGTAGATTTTCGTATCTCTACTCCTCTTAATGGACATTGTGCCACAATCATTATTATTGACTTGTGAATTCGAATGACCCACATTATTGTAACTGTTGGCTCCTTTGTTATCAAGTCAACACATTTTCTTGAAAATTTCTCTTCTTTTCAAGTTACATACATGGTTTTTCGTTGTGACCATGCCGAAAGTTTTCTTGTCGATACATATACTTATTGTCGAATTACGCTAAAACCAAGTTCAATTGTTTGAACTTGTTCATTACACATATTCGATTCAAGACACCATATGATGTATTGGGAGCATCATATTCAAATCAATTTTAACAAGTGTTTCATTTGTCCCGAGTCGAAGTAAACTTGTTTGGCATTCGACTCCATTAAATTGTTTGTTGATTTCGACACCTTGTGGTGGTATTTTCACTTATTTGAACCTTGCGCTAAACTCGTTTACACATCTCATACACGGATTTAATTATTGAATTGCTTTAAATCCGCTTTGGTTTATCACATTACAACAGTCTTAATACAATAGTGTGCTAAGACAAGGGTACACAAATTCATTTTATATTCCGGTGTACCTACTAACGTTTCTTTCATTATCGATCGAAAGTCTTGCAATATTCATTGCTCCTTCCTCTTCGATCGAAACAGTAATTCTTTGGTGTTCCATCTTCAATTGAAAATTCTTTGATGTTTGTTTGGAACAAACATTCATATTTACTTCATTGCGCTTTCAATTGACTTCAAACACGGTGGATTTGTTTGATCACCGCTATTATTGAACTATTTAAATCACTACGACACCTTGTGGTGTCAGTACAAACTTGTAGCTTGGGCTAATTATGATTGAGCGTTTTATGCAAAACACAGGTGATACTTGTTCGATCACCTCTATTATTAAATTGTTTCTTTCATTGCGACACCTTGTGGCGTCAGTATGACTTGCAGCTTGCGCTGATCACGATCGAACGTTTCATGCAAACTATTACAGATCGAGATTTGTTGATTCTAAGTTCATCCAGTGGATGTTATTGCTTCTAGAACTCATTTACACGTTGTAAACGTTCATATGGAATTCGATTGGTCGAAGTTCCTGTTCATTGTTGGATCCTTGTTAACTTAGTCACCCTGGTGATTGTATCATTATGTCTCGTTTCCTTTGACATCACTTACTGAGACATATTGCTTTTACCGTTGGGTTCATATTGTTGAGGAATGTCATGATTCGAATAAGTCTTGTTTCGATTACGCGGTCATTCACTTTGTTATTATTCGGACTTACATGCGAATAACACAATTCTGAGGAGATAACATAGCCTAAATTTCGAGGACGAAATTTCTGTAACAGGGGGAGAATGTGACAACCCGTGATTTACGGCTCTTAATTACGTGATTAACAGGTGTTTAACGCAATAATAATTAGTGTTTACAGCGCAACTTAACTTAATTAGGCCTTTGGAGTGCCTAGGAACGTCTATCCGACTTTACAGAGCGCGAACGTTGGTTTACAGAGAAACCTGTGAAACGTTAAACGGCAACGGATTGAAACCGAACAGGATACTGACAACGCCGACAAATATTAAAATTTTACGATATATATCATAGCTTTGTAATTATACTTTAGTGACTACAGTCGAAACCAGCTCGAAAAACGAATTAAAGACGGCAACAATACAGTTTTTCGCGATTATTACCATAGCCGACAAACGGGCGTGCAAACAACGACTACCGACCGTATTTTTGTGTACTTTAGATTTTTGGATGTTAAACGGAGTTCGGGTCTTGAAAACGGATCTCGTAAGAATTGCGGGCCATTTACACACGAGATGGGCTTATGGGCCCTGGGACCAAGCCCTAAAACCCACAAGCCTAAACCTGCGCATATTATACTAGATCTATTTCTTAAAGATCTAGACAAGATCTTAGCAAATCTAAGAAATCACAACAAGATCTATAATAGGTCTACAAAATCCTTACACAAGATCTTTAAAATCTCCTCAAAGATCTACAGGAGCCACGGCGGCGCTGCCGTCTGTGGCGTTGATGATGATTATCCGGCGAACCCCCTCCCCTCGTTACCCTTTCCGGCGGCGGCGACACAGACCCCCCCTTCCTGCTCGAGCTGTTTAATCGGACCACCACCACCATAGTTAGGTGGTGGTGACGGCGACGTTACAGAGAGGAGAGAGAGAAACAGTTGAGAGAGAGAGAGAGACTGAATGAGAGAGAGAAGAACCGGCGGTCAAAGGCTCGGACCGCCAGTCGGTTCTGTTATCCGGTGGTCGGTATCAATAGTCCGGTGGTCCAAGACATATCCGACGAGTTTTCTGATATGGTGAGGACGGCTTCAGCTTTGTTCGGGTCTCTCAGGTCAGACGGTTCGGGTCTCAGGTCTGGGTCAGACTCAGCGGTACGGGTTTCGGTCAACGATGGTCAACGGTTCAGGTCAGCGGGTCAGCCGGTTATCTCGGGTCAACTCAGCTCGGGCCCGGGTCAACTCAGTCATCAGTTTCGTGACGGTTCGGGTATCGACTCAGTCCAACTCGGTTCGACTCAGTGAAGTTCGGCTCGACTCGGTCCGACTCGGTCAACCGAGTCAACTGGGTCATGACCAGTCAGTCAACTCAGCGAGTTGACTCGGTCAACTCAGCTGTTCGACACGAGAAGATGGTAAAAATTAACGGCGTATTTATTTCGTTATATTATCCTTATAATTTTAATTATTTCGTGAACGAGCTCGACCCGAATATATTTGATAAAAGTTTACTTTTGATACATTTGGCAAAATCACATATATAGTGCTTATATCGTTAAAGTTTTGTTGAATTTTGATATAATAACGACAACTGGTGTTGTCGGGGGCGTCCAAAAACAGAGGAAACTCTGCCCGTTTTTCGAGAAAATCCGTAAAATAAAGGGCGTTTATTTATAAAACAAAACATGTTTTTTGGGTAAAGAAAAACAAAACATGTTTTATTGAGAAACGACGACTAGTGATATCAAGCGACTTTTATGAAAATTAGCAAAAGTATATAAATACTTTCGACCAAACTTCGCATTTTACGAAAACGATGATTCGGAAAGTATTTACAACAATAAATGTAGTATTATTAATTATTCTAAACTCTGAAGTTTCGACAATTCTTTTATAAAAATAAATATAGTTGGTATATTTATTTCGAATAACAAACCATACGACTTCTTTTACAAAAAATAAATATAGTTTTATATTTATTTCAAACTTCAAACAACTCGAGGATCCTTTTATAAAATAAATATATTTTTTTATATATTTATTTCAAGCGCCGAAACGGCATATACGTATATTTTTGGCAAATATATACAAGACGCTATATATAATACAAGTTTATTATATATTACTTTCGTACGAATATTCCTATATACACAAACGACTTCTCGGAACTTAACAAGTTTAACTTAATCATTTTTATTAAGTTAACAATTTACCGTTGAATCGTTCGATTAACGATTCGGTAGAGCTCGATGACACGTAGTTTAGATACTGCGTTTATTTAGAAACTTATTAGATATTCCGTGTTAGGAATATTGTAGAATGCACGCTAGCGAGTCCTGCCTTGGAAACGACATCACGAAGTTGTAATTAGCTAGCTTTGCACAGGAATATTCAGGTGAGTTCATAACCCCACTTTTTACGGCTTTACATTTTTTTAAATGTTTTCGGGGTGGAAAGACATGCACGTTTTGCAAAAAAAAAAAAAAAACATACAAAGTTTTGAACTAACGCAAAACTCGTATTTCTAAATCATATTACGAAGGGATTTCGGGGAAACACAAATGAATTACGAAAGGTTTACACTAAACATACCGGTTTTTACAAAAACAAATGCTTATTTTCGAAATGTGAATGATATTTGGCCAGGGTGACCAGGGATCTGGCCAGGGTGACCAGGGATCTGGTCAGGGTGACCAGGGATCTGGTCAGGGTGACCAGGGATTTATTTTATACATGGTATGATTAGCGTAAGGAGGGTTTACTACTTAGATCATGTGAGTGGGTAGGCGGGAACTGGAGGCCATTAATCCTCATTGTAGGACTGAGGGACGTAAGCGGTAGATCTATCTGGGTGTAGCGAGCCCAACCCCAGGCCCAGCGTAACGGACCTCGGGGTGACTTTGTGCCCAACGCGAAATCTGCTAGGTTTGAGTCTTCCTACTTGCACTTCACACATATCAATGGCCTTGCAAACCATTGGTGATCTCTTTTTCCTTATTTTCTACATACCAGGGATTTTATACTTACGGAAAATTCTTGTTCATACAAATTAAATACCATGTTTTATACAAATTCAAAGCATTATGCGGGTATGGAGTCAAAGTCAGGGTGGGCATTGACAGTTTTGTGAACATTACAAATACAAGGCTTTACAAATACATGGTTTTATGAACATAACGTGTTACAAACACAACGTTTTCCTTATAACTTGGCAAGAAAATGACTTTTGATTCGTTTTCTCAATACTATTTCAAAAACCGGTTATTCCAAAGATTTATTTCAAATCTTTCACAACTCAAAAGATTTATTTCAAATCTTTCACAACTCAAAAGATTTATTTCAAACCTTTCACAACTCAAAAGATTTATTTCAAATCTTTTACGAACAAACTATGAACTCGCTCAACTTTATGTTGATTTTTCTCGCATGTTCTTTCTCAGGTTACAGTTCTAAGACAAGGCACGGTTGGAATAGGAGAACCATTGGAGACTCGAGTACTTAGTGGGCGTTCATTTTCTAGAAACTCTTAGCTTTTTGCTTCCGCTGTGCAATGACGATACCAGTCCAGTCACGCCAGCTCTGATAATTTCGGGGTGTGACAAACGACACCACGTAGTCGTCATTAGCTAGCTTTGCACAAGACAATTCAGGTGAGTTCATAACCCTACCTTTTTACGGTTTTACATTTTTGTAAATGTTTTCGGGGTGGAAAGACATGCACGTTTTTCAGAAACATACAAGGTTATCGATAAACAAAGATTGCATATTTTAGACAAAGCACGTTTTGCAAGAACATACAAAGTTTTTGAATGAACGAAAACTCATATTTCTAAATCATGTTACGAACGGATTTCAAGGAACTCAAATGGGTTACGAATGAATTATACTAAATATACCGGTTTTTACAAAACAAATGCGTATTATCAAAATGTGAATGATTTTCATGACTAGGGATGGATCGTCTGGTGATAATATATAGAGACTGGGGAGTTAGCCTTAGTGGCTGGGGAGGTTCAGCCTTAGTGGCTGGGGAGGTTCAGCCTTAGAGGCTGGGGTGAAATACATGTTACAATTATTAAGGACATTTTTATACATGGTATGGTTAGCTTAAGGAGGGTTACTACTTAGATCATGTGAGTGGTGGGTACAACACTTAAAGCCATTAATCCTCGTCATAGGACCGAGGGACATGAGTGATAGATCTATTTGGGTGTGGCGAGCCCCACCCATGAGCCAGCGAGTTGGACCATGTGGTGACTATCTCTTACAGCCGGAAGCCCGGTACAAATTTGCTAGGTTTGAGTTTTCCTGCATCACTTCACACATACCAGTGGCCTTGCAACCCATTGGTGATCTCTTTTTCCTTAATTGCTACATACCAGGGACATTTATACATATGGACGTACTTTAAAGGTTTATACATACCAGGGACTTTCATACATCGTTTACAAAGGTTTATACATACCAGGGACGTACAAACTTAAAGAAATACTTGATTTATACAAATTAAATACCATGTTTTATACAAATTCAAGGCATAGGATTATGCGGGCATGGAGTCAAAGTCAGGGTGGGCATTGGCGGTTATACGAACATTACAAATACAAGGGTTTACAAATACATGGTTTTACGAACATATTGCATTACAAATGCAAAGTTTCCACATAACTTGGCAAGAAAATGATTTTACATTCGTTTTCTCAACAATACTTCAAAAACTGGTTATTCAAAAGATTTATTTTAAATCTTTTACAAACAAACTATGAACTCGCTCAACTTTATGTTGATTTTTCGCATGTTTCTTTCTCAGGTTGCATTTAAAAGTCGAGGCACGGTTGGAATAGGAGAACCATTGGAGAATCGAGTACTTAGTGGGCGTTCAATTACTAAAAGACTTAGCTTATTTGCTTCCGCTGTGCAATGAAGATACCGGTCCAGTCACGCCAGCTCTGATAAATTCGGGGTGTGACAGATTGGTATCAGAGCTATAGGTTACAGCGAATAAGGTTTTCTGTAGGAATACCTAGGCTCTAACCTCACTTTTCTCTAGGACTTAGACTATTAAGACGTTGAATACATACAGAATGCCTAGTACTTGAATATGGTCTCCAACCGTTGCCGAAAAACGAACAGTGAAAATTTTGTTTTCAAACATACGCTATTGTGGTGTTTCATACACGGTGCATAAAACAATTACATACAGTACACAACACTCTGAGAGTTTAGGAAACATGCATTTAAGACCTTCAGAAACTTATGTTGAAGTCCATTAAAGGTCAACACGTAGGAACCGCGAATGTTAACTCGGGCACATACTATTATCCATATTGTCTATGATATTTTAACTTCCCGAGCAGGCAGCCTACGCATAACAAAATGCTAGTGCACGAGAATACATGGAACTCAGTCTTTACGTCAACGGATGTCGGGGTACATCACATTTTACGCGGAACAAAACGCTAGCGCACAGGTATACGCGAAGCTCAATCTATACATCAACGGAGCTTGAAGTACGACACATACGACTATCGAGGTGAGGCCTTTGAAAAGACACGATGGCGCAATTCAACGACAACACTAGGTTCCTGTCAGCAGGAGAACTAACGACCAGGAAACGGCAACTTGTCACGCGGTCCTGCAAACGACACGAAACACGCCAAGGAGAAGATGAATGTCTCCTCATTCCCCCTAACTCATAACAATAAGTACGCTATGTTCGACATTCCATAGTAATGTCACCTAACAACCGGTCATCACGCGAAACCCCAGGTAAAGTCCTTAAATTTCTTTTGTAGAAATTCTGATTTTTGCATCTAATGAGTAGATTTTCACATCTCTACTCCTCTTAAGGGTCATTGTATCACGATCATTTCTTTACAGGTTACATACATGGTTTTTCGTTGTGACCATGCTGAAAGTTTTCTTGTCGGTACGTATATTTATTGTCGGATTGCGCTAAAACCAAGTTCAACTGTTTGAACTTGTCCATTACACATATTCACTTCAGAGCATCATATGATGTATTGGGAGCATCATATTCAAAATTCGTTTTAACAAGTGTTTCATTTGTTCTGAGTCGAAGCAAACTTGTTTGGCATTCGACTCCATTGAATTGTTTGTTGATTTCGACACCTTGTGGTGGTATTTTCACTTATTTGAACCTTGCGCTAAACTTGTTTACATATCTCATGCAAGGATTTAATTAATTATTTATTGAATTGCTTCAAATCCGTTTTGGTTTATCATATTACAATAGTCTTAACACAAATCGTGTGTTAAGACAATGGTACACAAATTCATTTTTACATTTTGGTGTACCTACTAACGGTTCTTTCATTATCGATCGAATGTTTTGCGATTGCTTCTTCTCCTTCGATCGAAAACATTACTTCTTTGATGTTCAACTTTTAGTTGAGAATCCTATGATGTCATTTGCAACAAACTTTCAGATTCACTTTATTACGCTTTCATTTGACTTCAAACGCGGTGAATTTGTTGATCACCGCTATTATTGAATCATTTGAGTCACTACGACACCTTGTGGTGTCAGTAAAAAGTTGTAGCTTGGGCTAATCATGATTGAGCGTTTCATGAAAAACACAGGTGATACTTGTTCGATCACCCCTATTATTGAATTGTTTCGTTCATTGCGACACCTTGTGGCGTCGGTATAACTTGCAACTTGTGCTGATCACGATCGAGCGTTTCTTGCAAACTACTACATTTGAGATTGTTGATTCTAAGTTCATCCAGTGGAGGTTATTGCTTCTAGAACTCATTTACTTATTGTGAACGTGCATATGGAATTCGATTGGCCGAAGTTCCTGTTCATTGCTGGATCCCTGTTAAATTAGTCACATTAGTGACTGTACCTATACGTCTTGTTTCCTTTGACATCAATTTTTGAAACACATTTCTTTTAAACTGTTGGGTTTTTATTGTTGAGAAATGTCATTAAATTCACATGATTCGAATAAGTCTTGTTTCGATTACGCGGTCATTCACTTTGTTATTATTCGGACTTACCTGTGAACAACAAAACTCTGAGGAGATAACATAGTCTAAATTTCGAGGACGAAATTTCTGTAACAGGGGAAGAATGTGACAACCAGTGATTTACGGCTCTTGATTACGTGATTAACAGGCGATTAACACGATAATAAATAATGTTTAGGACGCAAATTAACTTAATCAGGCCCTTGGAGCGCCCAGGAACGTTTATTCGACTATACAGTGCGCGTATGGTGATTTATGGGAAATCTGCTGAATATCAAGCGACAACGAACTGATGCCGTACAAAATACTGACAACGCCGACAAGTATGAACGTTACACAAAATTTTATGCCTATGAAATAAATTTTGTGAATTTATTTGGGCTTCCGTGAGACACAAATACGAACGTGAACTAAAATCGCGATGGTAGGCGACGCATCGGCAACAAAACGAAAGCAACGGAGACGCCTGTCGCCTTCGAGACTTACATTTTACGCTATATTTAGCTCCGTAATAAAATTTTAGTAACTACAGTCGAAACTAGATCGAAAAACGGATTAAAGACGGCAACAATATAATTTTTCGCGATTATTGCCGTTATCGACGAACGGGCGTGCAAACAACGACTACCGACCGTATTTTTGTGTATTTTAATTTTTGACGTTAAAACGGAGTTCAGGATTAGACAACGGGTCTCGTAGGAACTACGGGCCACTTACACATGAGATGGGCTTGTGGGCCCTGGGCCCATGCCCAAAACCCGCAAGCCTAAACCTACACATAAAATACTAGATCTTTCCTTAAAATCTTAAACAAGATCTTGCAAATCCCTATTAAATCTTGCAAATCCATACAAGATCTATAACAAATCTTACCCAAATCTTAGGAAATCTTCACAAAATCTATGCATGATCTCCATATATCTATAAAAGAAAAACCATACCCCCTCTACACTCACACATAAACACAACATTACTCACCATCTTATTTCCCCTCTCTCTCTCTCTCTCTTCGGTAATGCATCCAGGCAACACAAACACACAAGAAGGTTTCATCTTCTCTACAAACCTCAAAACTAAACTCACACACACACTGCCAAACACCCCCACCTCTCGATCTCCTCCCCCTTCTCGGCGAAGACCAGGCCGGCGGAGCTCCGGCTGGTCAGACGCTGCGGCGGCCCCGGTGGTGTTCCGACAGCGACAAGGTGGGGGATTGGAGAACGGTGGCGCGTGGTGGTGCGTGGCGGCGTCGGCGTGGTTGCTCAGCAGGTGAGAGAGAGACAGAGTGAGAGAGAGCAACCCGAGAAGAGCGAGAAGCCGGAGAGAAGAAAGGCGGCGACGGCAGCGCCGCCACTGCGGTGACGGTGGTGGCTCTGGTTCGACATGTTTTCCGGTAAAACACCCCCCGTTTCACATTAATTCTTGCAAATGACTTTGGCTGATGATGTTCGGTTCATGTTTTAGGATATTTCGGGTCTCGGGTCACAGATGGGTTCGGGTTTTCAGGTTCAGTTTCGCCTCAGATCGGTTTTGGTTAGCTCAGTGGAGGTTCGGGTCAGATTCGGCTCGGTACGAGTTAACTCAGTCAACGGAAGCCGGTCAACTCAGTCGGTTGGGGTCAGTTGGTTCGGGTCAGGCGGCTAGATCAAGACGGTTCGGTTCATGGTTCGGGTTGACTCGGTCAGACCAAGACAACTCGGTCAACCCGGTCAACTCAGTCAACCTTTATGGCGTTTCGACATTAGAAATTGGTAAAGATTTAGCGGCACGATTTAATTGTGTTATTTCATATGGTTTTCAGTATTACATAAACACGAGCTCGAACCGAATTACTTAACGACTAGTTACATTTTCTTAATACAGTTGACGTAATTTAATATTTTGTGTTTGAATTATGTTGAATTTTGAAAAATAACGACAACTTGGTTGTCGGGGGCGTCCAAAAACAAAGGAAACTCTGCCCGTTTTTTCTAGAAAAACCGTAAATACAAATGTGTTTTATTGAAAAACGACAACAAAATCGATATAAATACATGTATTTCTTCAACGACACTTTATAACGTACAAGGAACGACGATAACCCGGATTCTTTTTATGAAAAGAACAAATATAGTTTATACATATTTCAAACGACAACACTTTACAACTTTCAAGAGCAACGATTCGGAAAATCATTTATGACAATAAATATTGTTATTATATTTATTCTAAAATTTTGAACATCAAATAACTGGGATCTCTTTTATAAAAATAAATATAGTTCTTATATTTATTTCAATTATCAAACCACACGAATTCGTTTTTACAAAAATAAATATAGTTATATATTTATTTTCGTTAACGAACAACACGATTTCGTTTTTACAAAATAAATATAGTTTCTATATTTATTTCGGGTATCGAACAAACGAAATCCTCTTTTTGAAAATAAATATAATTTACATATTTACTTCGGATATCAAACGAGGATTCTTTTACAAAAATAAATATGGTTTGTAATTATTTCAAATTTCGTATAACGCGAATTCTTGTATAAAAATAAATATAGTTATATATTTATTTTCGAACACAACAACTCAATGACAATTTTATAAAATAAATATAACTTTTTATATTTATTTTTAAACGCCTAAACGGCATATACCTATATTCTGTTAAGACGCGAAACATGATACGAGTTTGTTATATATTATTTTCGTATAAATATTATTTTATACACGTGCGACTTCCCGGGATGACTAACGGTACCATCCCGACATATTTATATATTTTTATATAAATATTCATATATTTTAAATCTCTCGAGAAGCTAAGTCTTGCTAAGACCTATTAACTATTACCGACATTAGGCGAAACTTAACGAGTATAACTTAATCATTATTATTAAGTTATCAATTTAACGTTGAATCGTTTGATTAACGATTCGGTAGAGCTCGATGACACGTAGTTTAGTTACTGCGTTATTTAGAAACTTATAAGATATTCCGTGTTAGGAATATTGTAGAATGCACGCTAGCGAGTCAAGTCTTGGAAACGACACCACGAAGTCATCATTAGCTAGCGTTGCACAAGACTATTCAGGTGAGTTCATAACCCCACCTTTTTACGGTTTTACATTTTTGTAAATGTTTTCGGGGTGGAAAGACATGCACGTTTTTCAGAAATATACAAGGTTATCGATAAACAAAGATTGCATATTTTAGACAAAGCATGTTTTGCAAGAACATACAAAGTTTTCGAATGAACGAAGACTCATATTTCTAAATCATGTTACGAACGGATTTCAAGGAACTCAAATGGGTTACGAATGAATTATACTAAATATACCGGTTTTTACAAAACAAATGCGTATTATCGAAATGTGAATGATATTCATGACTAGGGATGGATCGTCTGGTGATAATATATAGAGACTGGGGAGTTAGCTTTAGTGGCTGGGGAGGTTCAGCCTTAGAGGCTGGGGTGAAATACATGTTACAATTATTAAGGACATTTTTATACATGCTATGGTTAGCTTAAGGAGGGTTACTACTTAGATCATGTGAGTGGTGGGTACAACACTTAAAGCCATTAATCCTCGTCATAGGACCGGGGGACATGAGTGATAGATCTATTTGGGTGTGGCGAGCCCCACCCATGAGCCAGCGAGTTGGACCATGTGGTGACTATCTCTTACAGCCGGAAGCCCGGTACAAATTTGCTAGGTTTGAGTTTTCCTGCATCACTTCACACATACCAGTGGCCTTGCAACCCATTGGTGATCTCTTTTTCCTTAATTGCTACATACCAGGGACATTTATACATATGGACGTACTTTAAAGGTTTATACATACCAGGGACTTTCATACATCGTTTACAAAGGTTTATATATACCAGGGACGTACATACTTAAAGAAATACTTGATTTATACAAATTAAATACCATGTTTTATACAAATTCAAGGCATAGGATTATGCGGGCATGGAGTCAAAGTCAGGGTGGGCATTGGCGCTTAGACGAACATTACAAATACAAGGGTTTACAAATACATGGTTTTACGAACATATTGCATTACAAATGCAAAGTTTCCACATAACTTGGCATGAAAATGATTTTACATTCGTTTTCTCAACAATAGTTCAAAAACCGGTTATTCAAAAGTTTTATTTCAAATCTTTTACAAACAAACTATGAACTCGCTCAACTTTATGTTGATTTTTCGCATGTTTCTTTCTCAGGTTGCATTTCAAAGTCGAGGCACGATTGGAATAAGAGAACCATTGGAGAATCGAGTACTTAGTGGGCGTTCAATTACTAAAAGACTTAGCTTATTTGCTTCCGATGTACAATGAAGATACCGGTCCAGTCACGCCAGCTCTGATAAATTCGGGGTGTGACACGATCCACACTTTAAGTATGATGAGATAGGGCATTTGAAAAGGAATTATCTAACCTATCTCAAAGTGTTGTAAAACAAGAGGAATGCGGAGCAAACCTCAGGTACAATCTTAATGATACATATTGACCTTAATGTTATTTCTTCAAACACATGGGTATACGAGACCGGATGTGGAACTCATGTTTGCAATTTTTTGCAATAGTTTAAAAGAAATAGACATTACAAGAAGAGAGACACTAGTCTCCTCTTGGGCAATGGAGCGAAAGTTCAAGTTGAAGCCCAAGGAGACTATGTTTTGAAACTTCCAAGTGGTTTGGAAATCGTTTTGAAAAATGTTTTGAATGCTCCTAGTTTGACTAGGAACATCATTCAAGTTTCCCTTTTTTGAGACAATATGGTCTTGATTTAAAGTTTGTAAACAATGACATTTATATTTCGATGAATGACATGTTTTACTTTAAAGCTATGCTTTCAAATGGTATTTATGAATTGGTTCATAATAATACATCAGTTGATAGTTCAATGTACCAAGCAATCACCAAGAAACTCAAAATGGATTTGAGTGAGACCTATCTTTGGCATTATCGCCTTGGTCATATAAATAGATGTCGCATGTAAACACTTCGAAAGAATGGTCTTTTGGAAACAAATAAAGTTTGTTCATTTGATACATCTGAATTTTGTTTACAAGGTAAAATGACCAACAAACCCTTTAGTGGTACCAACTAAAGGGTAAAAGATTTATTAGGTATCATACACTCGGATGTATGTGGTCCTTTTAAGCCAATGACTAGGAATGGAGAGGGATACTTCATTACATTTTACTGACAACTATAGTAGTTATGGTTATGTGTACTTGCTAAGTCATAAAGATGAAGCTTTTGAAATGTTCAAAGTATTCAAAAGGTGAAGTACAAAATCAACCCAATCAAAGTTCTTCGTTTCGATAGAGGAGGAATCGAACTCTATTTGGATATGGTTCGATACATGATGGCTAGGAGCGCATTATCTCTATCATTTTGGGGTTACACTTTGCTCTCTGTGGCCCGTATATTAAATATGGCCTCAACCAAGAAAGTGGATAAGACACCTTTTGAAATATGGCATGGAAGGGCTCCATCATTATCATATTTATAGGTATGGGTTTGTGAAGCTTCTGTGAAGCAATACACCCCAAACAAATTGGAAGTACGATTCACTAAGTGTATCTTTGTAGGATATCCTAAAGATAGTATAGGATATTATTTCTACGATCCAACAGAGCAAAAGGTATTTGTTGCTCGAAAGGCTGAGCTCTTGGAAGCTAAGTTCCTTATGGAAGGAATTAGAAAACAGTGGAACTTGATGAGGATCGAGAACGACATACTGATACATGTTTGGTGGATACTAGCACTCAACAAGAGGTTGTTGAAAAACGATCAAGTGGTTGATCAATACACACAAAACGTTTGCATATCTGGTAGAATTAGTAGTCCACCTGAAAGATATGGATTTTTCATGGATGGGTGCTAAGTGGTAGATTCGGGTGAACCTACCACATACCATGATCCAATGTCAAAATCTGATTGTCACAAATGGCTTGAAGCCATAAATGTAGAGATGTGATCCATGTACGAAAAGCAAGTATGAGAATTGGTTATGCAACCTCTTAACTCCAAAGTGGTTGGAAATAAGTGGGTTTTCAGGAATAAAACGGATATATATGGTAACTTGGATACTTATAAAGCGAGAATTGTAGCAAAAGGTTTCAATCAAACTCAAGGGGTTGATTATGATGAGACCTTCTCGCCCGTGGCGATGTTAAAGTTAATTAGGATATTATTTGCCATACCCGCGTAATATGAATATGATATTTGGCAAATGGATGTCAAAACGGCTTTCCTTAATAGATATCTTGAGGAAGATGTCTATATGGTTCAGCCTGAAAGTTTTGTCGATCCAAAACATCCTAACAAAGTATGCAAGTTAAGGATATCAATCTATGGATTGAAACAAGCATCTAGAAGTTAGAATCACCGTTTTGATGAAGAAATTAAGAATTTTGGATTCATCAAGAACGGCGATGAAGCTTGTGTGTATAAGAAGGCTAGTGGGAGCATTATTACTTTCTTAGTATTGTATGTCGATGACATTCTACTATTAGGAAATGATATTCCAACCATGGAAGGTGAAAAACCTGGCTTGGAAGTCGCTTACATTTTGGGAATAAAGAACTATAAGGATAGATCAAGGCGCTTGATAGGTTTAAACCAAAGTGCATACATTGACTGTCACACCCCGACCGCGTAAAACAACAAATCGCGGCGGAAACGTCGGGGAGTGTTGTAACAGAATTATTGTTCCACAACCATGGTAATTTAAATTACATTTTATTCAACAACCAAAGGTGTAATACATTGTTCCAAAACAAGAACCAAAGAGTACACGGCATAATTAAACTAAGTCTAACATTATTTTAGGTTTCTAAGGAATAGGTCTGCCCTAGTGTCACGATCGTCATCATAAGCGACAGCTCCTGAACACACATGTGAAAATAGGTACGTCAGCATAAAAATGCCTGTGAGATACATAGGTTTTATGAATATGAGATTCATGACTTGAGTTTAAAGAAATGTTTAATAAACATTCAGTCATGAACCTTGTTAATTGTTTTGTTTTATAAACCATTTGAAAAGCGATAGCAAAATCAGATGATATGTATATATAAGAGAATAGTGTATGGTTAAAAGAATAACCGAGTAAAAAGAGTTTGAATAAACCAAGTTATTTGAAAAACAATGTTTAAGTGAAAAGGTGTTGTAAATGTAACATGTATAAACTGAAGTGGTTTAAATAACGCTACGATATGTAAAACCATAAAAGCACTTATATATAGGAAGTACCAACGGTGTATCCACCATGCTTTTATCATACTACATGTCGCCTTGTTATGTAAATCACTTACCCAAACAAACCACCAAAATGTAATGTATAAACCAATTGTCAAATGTTTATGAGTAAGCCAAGTCTATTGTCAATATAACCCATGTAATGTATAAGCAAAAGTCATGTGTGGTAAGTAAAATGAGACTACTTAAACCACAAGCAAAAATGTACAAAACAAAGTATTTTAAATAAATTAAAAGTTATGTTTTGTAAGATAAATACATGTTTTACTGATACAAACACTTATGCTGTAAGTTAACGCATACATTCAATCCTTGAGACAGACGGATAACCCTAAGTCAAGGTTATCAAAAGAAATGTTTTCGGATTCAGTCATTCCTTACATCCAAACGAACCTAGGATGTAAGGAACGTGATTTGTCAAGTCCTATGGTACCATTACTTACTACCGCGCGGCGTAGCTAATGTTAATGAATGTGTTTTAGTCCCATTGTACAAACCAAATGTCATATCAAATGTAAACATGTTATGAGAAGGCAATGAACTAAGTATGCTAAGTTAACATACAAAGCAGAAAAGTCATGTAAATCAAAGCGCTAGCATGTCAAGTAAACATACATAGCAAAAGAAGATGAAATTATGTATTAATAGTGTACTAATGAACATAGCAAGTATATATTAATAAAACATGGAAAAAGCATGAAAATAACAAGTAGGCACATGTGTTTCACCCCAAAATGTTTGAAAAACGGTAAAAGAGGGGTCTATGTACTCAGCTTTGGGTGCGTTTTTATATGTTAACTCAATCCCACAATTTGTTTATTTGTCCTAAATTAAATAAGAATGATTAAATAATCAAAACTCACAAAAATACATGAGTTTCTCCGATACTTGGAATTTTCACATAACTTTGAGATTTCTCGAAAAGTTATTATTTTTGATTATTTTGGTGTATTTGTATATATGCACTCGAGCGTAACACACCTAATCTTGTCAACACTAACACATGATCATACACATATTGTAAAACACATAGTACATTGTAACACATAAAATAACCCATGAACAATCCATTCTAGTGTATGTCGAAAAACACTTATTTTTGCGATTCGGTAACATTTTTGGGCGTCAGAAGTCACGTATGACTAACCAATCACTAAGTAAACTTAATATGAGTTAAAATACTTATTTTTATACTAAATATATCAGTTTGGTTCCTGATCTAAAATAGTTTTGTAAAAATACTCCGAAAAGGCGATTTTCGACCGTTTTACCGCATAGTTTTGCATCAAACATTACCCGAACCTTCCCAAATCGAAACAACTTGAAAATTTGTCATAACCCATGTTATTTACTGAATAAAATAATGGTTATACTCATGATAGTGCTGGTCTTAAACAAAGCACATAAATCATGCAAATTTCACTTAATTTACCACTTTTTAAGTTATACGTACTACATGCAAAGCCATCAAACCTATGTCAAAGTTTTGTGCCATTAAAATACATCAAATAAGGTCATTTTTAGTGCTTATAATCTGTTCAAATTCAGTTTTGTCATACAACCATTTTTTATCACTTTCTGAGCTCTAAATCAACATATATTCACATGTACAAGTGCCTAAAGCATACTTATCATAACATCATCATTTTATATGGGTTTAGATGCATCAAATATAAGATATATTCAGATTTATTTGCTGATTTAATTTACATTTAACATATCCTACATAAATTACCAAATACTTGCATTTTTACCACCATTAAACAACATGTAACAACATAAACAAGTACTTAACAAGATATCAAACTCAAACTCAAAATAAACTCATACACACACATATATATATGTACGGTTATATACATATATATACACCACCATTTTTGTTTGTTTCAAGTCCGATTTCATTTTAGATTTCAAGTTTAGTGAAAATCTCAAGATTCAAGAGAAACTTCAAGTCATCAAGAACAACCAAGAATCAAAGTATGATTTAAACATAAATGTTATAGCTTTAAGATTCAAGTAGGTTGTTGGATGAGGTTTTGATGATAGGAAGCTTGTAATCACTTGACAACACCTTGGGAACACCTTTAGACCTTCACACCAACTTGAATATGGCTAGAAATGGAGTTGAATCTTGAAGAACAAAGCTTGAAGGTTTGAAGGTGGAGAGAGAAGAGATGGGAGAGTTGGGAGTGAGAGGAGAGAAGGAAGGTTGAGTGTTGTGAAGATGTTGAGTGATCTTGGAGATTATAAGGAAGATATGAAAGATATGAGTATGGAGGCATGTTGAGTGATGTTGGTGGGGGCCACTAAGATAGCCGTGAATTACAAGGGGGGAAGGGGTCCAAGTGTAAGTTTTTTATATAAATATGCCATAAGTAGGCTAAAACGGGTGTTTAACAGGATACCGGGTATTTTATCTAGCGTTTAAACCCCGGTTTATGGCGTTCTAAATTATTTTTAATATTCTATAAAAATAATCTTGCCAAAATATTACTGAAATAAATTTTAGTTGCCAAGACTGGCTGCGTTGTCTGCGTTTTGCAGTAGAAGCACTGTGTTGCGCAGAAACACGCGGTACGCGCTTAAACTTGAAAAATAACGTTTTTAGGCGTTTTAATTTATTTTTCAACATGGACCTAATTAAAAATAAATTTTTAATCATAACAGAATATTTTTGGGATTTAAATATTATCCGGGCGGTCACCAACGATAGTTTCGCAGTTTTTGTCGTAAATAGTTCTTTAGTTCAAATAAACATGTTTTTGCCATACCGAATCCTTCGAAACTTATTTCCAAGTTATGTAAAGGATATTTAGGGTATGTTTGGCTTATGTCACAGTTTCGGAGTGTACGTCGCGTTAAACTAACTGCGTTTATGCACCAATTTTGCGTATAACCCTCCAGAAAGTGATTTAAAGCTTGAAATCGGAATCGACTCAAATTGTAAAATAATAAAACATAAATACACACATAATAAAACCAAATCACATTGTTTTATTGATAATCAACATTGTTTTATATTATACGATGCTTACAGAACATAGTTGTCACAGTATCCCCTACTTTAGGAAATTTCGTCCCGAAATTTTATTTAGGGGAAGTTTGTGAGAAAAGATGCGGATACTTCGCCTTCATTTGATCTTCACGTTCCCAAGTAAACTTAGGTCCACGCTTAGATTCCCAGCGAACTTTAACCAAAGGAATGCGCTTGCGTTTAAGCCATTTGACTTCACGATCCAAAATCTCCACCGGTTTTTCAACAAATTGCAGTGTTTTATCAACACGGATTTCGTCAAGCGGTATGTGGAGGTTCTCGTCAGCTAAGCACTTTTTGAGATTGGATACGTGGAAGGTTGGATGAACATTCCCAAGTTCAGGAGGTAACTCGAGTCTGTAGGCTACCTTACCGATTCTTTCGACGATCTTGAACGGTCCAACGTATCTAGGTGCAAGTTTTCCTTTCTTTCCAAATCTGATCACACCTTTCCAAGGTGAGACCTTAAGTAATACACGATCACCGACTTGAAATTCCGAGGGCTTGCATCGTTGGTCCGCGTAACTCTTTTGACGGCTTCGAGCTGTCTGAAGGTTATCACGAATTTTCTTAACTTTATCAGTTGTCTCTAGAATGAGGTCAGGTCCAGTAAGTTGAGCCTTACCTATCTCATTCCAGCAGACTGGTGAATGACATTTTCGACCATAGAGAGCCTCGAAAGGAGCCATGTTGATGTTGGAGTGATAACTGTTGTTGTAGGATAATTCAATCAATGGAAGATGTGAATCCTAACTACCACCAAAATCGATCACACAAGCTCTAAGCATATCCTCCAAAGTCTGGATTGTTGTTTCAGTTTGGCCATCTGTTTGTGGATGATAAGCTGTGCTCAGATTAAGTTGGGTCCCCATAGCAGATTGCATGGTTCTCCAAAAACGAGAAGAGAAGCGAGCATCTCTTTCAAAAATAATGTTCAAAGGAACACCATGTCGAGATACGATTTCATCCACATAGATTTTAGCCAGCCTTTCAGCAGAAAAATCCTCACGTATTGGCAAGAAATGTGCTGACTTAGTAAGATGATCAACAACTACCCAGATGGCATCATGACCCTTTTTAGTGCGCGGAAGTTTGGTAATAAGATCCATAGCAATGTTTTCCCATTTCCAAACTGGAATCTCTGGTTGCTCCAAAAGACCAGAAGGATGTTGGTGTTCAGCCTTGACCTTAAGACAAGTAAGGCATTTTGAAACATACAAGGCAATGTCTTTCTTCATACCGGGCCACCAATACCGAGTACGAAGATCCTTATACATCTTATCTGAGCTAGGATGAATAGAATAACGAGACTTATGAGCTTCATCCATAAGCAAAGTGCGGAGATCATCTAGGCTTGGGACCCACAAACGGTCCATGAAATAATACGATCCATCGTCCTTTAGTTCAAGATCAGGCTTAATGTGATAGGGTAATTCCTTACCCATCAGGTCTTGTGAAACACAAGCATGTTGAGCCTGAGAGATGCGAGCTTGAATATCAGATCGAGCTTGAATATCAGATTGAACACGAACACAATGAAGCTTAACACGTTCTTTACAACTCAAAGCGTCAGCTACGACATTCGCCTTACCAGGATGGTAGCGAATTTCGCAATCATAGTCGTTTAGAAGTTCAACCCAACGTCGTTGCCTCATGTTGAGTTCTTTCTGATTGAAGATATGCTGAAGACTTTTGGGGTCAGTGAAAACCACACATTTTGTACCATACAAATAGTGTCTCCAGATCTTTTGAGCGAAGACAACTGCACCCAACTCAAGATCATGAGTGGTGTAGTTCTTCTCATTCACCTTCAATTGTCTTGATGCATAGGCTATGACTTTGTTCCTTTGCATCAGAACACAGCCAAGACCCAATTTAGATGCATCGCAATAAACGACGAAATCATCATTGCCCTCAGGCAAAGTCAGAATAGGCGCGTCACAAAGCTTCTGCTTTAAGGTCTAAAACGCTTCCCCTTGCTTAAATCCCCATTCAAAGGATTTGTTCTTCTGGGTTAGAGCAGTTAAAGGAACATCAATCTTTGAGAAATTCTCTATGAAGCGGCGGTAATAACCCGCGAGACCAAGAAAAGAACGAACCTCAGTAGGAGTAGTAGGCGTATCCCAATCCTTAATCGCACTGATCTTGGAGGGATCTACATGAATACCTTGTTCGTTGACAATATGCCCTAAAAATTGAACTTCCTTAAGCCAAAATTCACACTTGGAGAACTTGCCGAAAAGTTGCTCTTTCTTTAGGAGTTCCGGAGTAAGACGAAGATGTTGCTCATGATCAGCTTGCGTCTTAGAGTATATTAAGATGTCATCAATAAAAACGATGATGAACTTATCTAAATAAGGCTTACAAACCCTATTCATCAAGTCCATGAAAACAGCAGGAGCATTAGCCAAACCGAATGGCATAACTGTGAACTCAAAATGCCCATATCGAGTGCGGAATGCTGTCTTGGGAATATCTTCTTCCTGCACATGAAGTTGATGATATCTAGAACGAAGATCAATCTTCGAAAAATAAGAAGCACCCTGTAACTGGTCAAAGAGTTCATCGATGCGAGGTAGGGGATATCGATTCTTGATGGTAAGTTTGTTCAGCTCACGATAATCGATGCACATCCTGAAGGATCCATCCTTCTTCTTGACAAAAAGAACGGGAGCACCCCAAGGTGAAAAACTAGGACGAATAAAACCTTTGTCAGATAGCTCCTGAAGCTGCTTAGACAACTCTTGCATCTCAGACGGTGCAAGACGATATGGAGCTCTGGCAATGGGATTTGCACCAGGTACGAGATCAATACGGAACTCGACTTGGCGTGCTGGGGGTAGACCAGGTAACTCTTCAGGAAACAACTCCGGAAAATCCCGAACAACAGGAATATCTTGAATAGACTTACCTTTGCCTTTATCTGCTGTAACATGTGCCAAGAAGGCCACATAATTCTTTCGTTGATACTTCCGAGCTTGAGTACATGACATGAGCTTGAGACTACTAGCAGGTTTCTCACCACGAACCTGTAGGATCTCACCTGACGAAAGCGGCACTCGAACAATCTTCTCAAAACAAACTACCTCCGCGTGATGCTTGGCTAACCAATCCATACCCACAATAATGTCGAAGCTTCCAAGTTGCATGGGCGTGAGGTCAATAGGAAAAAGATGGTCGTTAAGGTTCAATTGGCAATTGAGAAGAACAGAATCAAGAACAACGGGATCACCACTCGCAACTTCTACTGTCAAAGGCTTACCTAGTTTTGTTCTAAACACTCGAAGCAATGGCTCAAAAGATAACGACACAAAACTCTTATCGGCACTAGAATAAAAAAGAACAGATGTGGGTTGATTATTAACAAAGAACGTACCGTTAACCACTTCATTGTCTTCTTGCGCCTCTTGTGCATTCATGTTGAAGACTCGAACTCGAGCCTGAACCTGAGCTGGATTCGCATTCACCAATCTTGGACACTGAATACGATAGTGGGTCAGATCCCCACAGTTATAACAAGAACCTGGTTGGTAGTGAGGTCGTGCAGCTTGACCTTGTTGTTGAGCAAGAGGCTGAGCAACTTGTTGAGCCAGGTTCTGAGCTGCCCGATTCTGATTAGCAGGAATGCGGCATGTAGCAGCAAGATGACCAGGTCTTCCACAGTTGGTACATTGACGACACTGGAGGTGTGGCTGATGATGACCGTTACACCTGTTGCACAAAGGTGCATTGCCTAGATAAGGTTTCTTGGCAAGTGGTTGCGCAGGCTGATTTGGTGCAGCTTGAGCCTGTGTAGTAACGGCGTAGTTTTGGGAAGCCTTTCACTTCCTAGAACCCTTCGAGGAACCAGAATCCTTACCCTTCTTGTTTTTACCTTTCTTGCTATCCTCTTTGTCAGACGCCTGCTTCTTACCTTTCTCCCTCTTTCTGTGCAACTTACCCTTCCGAATCTGCAACTCAGTCAATGTTGCTGCTAACTCGATCGCCTGACGGACTGTGGTAGGGTTACTACCAGTAACGATGTCTTGCACTGAGTCAAGTAGACCATCGATGTACCTTTCGATATCCTTATCGAGTGGGGTAACCATTGTTGGGCATAACAAGCTCAGCTCATCATACCTATCAGTATACGCCCGGTGCTCGCCACTATCCTGTTTCAAGTCATCAAACTCCCTTTCCAAAGCTCGTAGTTCATGACGAGGGCAAAACTCCCTCATCATAAGAGTCCTAAGTTCTGCCCATGTTTGTGCTAGAGCAACTTCTGCACCACGGTCTCTCATAACCCCGTTCCACCATGTGAGAGCCCTCTTCTGGAATACACTGGAAGCAAACTCGACTTTGCGATTATCAGGACACTGAACGTGACGGAAAGTATTCTCAATGCTCTCGAACCATTGAAGAAGCCCAGTTGCTCCCTCAGAACCACTAAACTTGAGTGGTTTAGCCGAATTAAAACTCTTGAAGTTACAAGGAGCATTGTTGTTGTTGTTGGCTTGGTTTCATTGAGCAATAAGATTTGGGAACGCATCAGCCATTTGTTGCATGATGATTTCTGCCAGTTCAGCATTTGGTAGCGGATTTTCGCGTCGAGGAGGCATTCTAAAAGAGGAAACATGAAAGGAACGAGTGAGATGATTAGATGAAAAGAATGAGATGAAACAAAAATTGACAAAAGCAAAGATGGTGGTCATTCGTCCGTATCACAAAGCAAACAAACGATACACAGTGACTAATCAAAGTAAATGGGTTAAAAATAATGCATCACGAAGACATGCTCGCCTATAAGTGAACACTCACCTCAAGAGTTCCCAGGTAAGAGTGACTGGTCCGATTATGTGGATTTGTACGAACACTCTAGCCTTAGACAGAAAACCTAAGGTACAGGCATTCACTCTTCCAGTTTGCACGTGTTCACACTATTTAGAACCTAGAACTTTGACGAGATTTTGAAAACTTGGAAGGTTTAGGAGATTGATGATTCATTTTGGCTTTGTGCCTTCCATTATGTTTTGTTTTTGGTAATTACCTAAGGATAGGTGAAGTGCATGTTTTAAAATCTAAACACAAGACAACTTGTGTTGGGGTCCTAGAAAGGCTATAGCCTAGGTCAAAGCATTACTAATAACCTAATTCCCTATAACCATTGGCTCTGATACCAACTCTTCTGTCATACCCCGACCGCGTAAAACAACAAATTGCTGCGGAAACGTCGGGGAGTGTTGTAACAGAATTATTGTTCCACAACCATGGTAATTTAAATTACATTTTATTCAACAACCAAAGGTGGAATACATTGTTCCAAAACAAGAACCAAAGAGTACACGACATAATTAAACTAAGTCTATCATTATTTTAAGTCTCTAAGGCATAGGTCTGCCCTAGTGTCACGATCGTCATCCTAAGCGACAACTCCTGAAAACACATATGAAAATAGGTACGTCAGCATAAAAATGCCTGTGGGATACATAGGTTTTATGAATATGGGATTCATGACTTGAGTTTAAAGAAATGTTTAATAAACATTCAGTCATGAACCTTGTTAATTGTTTTGTTTTATAAACCATTTGAAAAGCGATAGCAAAATCAGATGATATGTATATATAAGAGAATAGTGTATGGTTAAAAGAATAACCAAGTAAAAAGAGTTTAAATAAACCAAGTTATTTGTAAAACAATGTTTAAGTGAAAAGGTGTTGTAAATGTAATATGTATAAACTGAAGTGGTTTAAATAACGCTGCGATATGTAAAACCATAAAAGCACTTATATATAGGAAGTACCAACGGTGTATCCACCATGCTTTTATCATACTACATGTCGCCTTGTTATGTAAACCACTTACCCAAACAACCACCAAAATGTAACGTTTAAACCAATTGTCAAATGTTTATGAGTAAGCCAAGTCTATTGTCAATATAACCCATGTAATGTATAAGCAAAAGTCATGTGTGGTAAGTAAAATGAGACTACTTAAACCACAAGCAAAAATGTACAAAACAAAGTATTTTAAATAAATTAAAAGTTATGTTTTGTAAGATAAATACATGTTTTACTGATACAAACACTTATGCGGTAAGTTAACGCATACATTCAAGCCTTGAGACAGACGGATAACCCTAATTCAAGGTTATCAAAAGAAATGTTTTCGGATTCAGTCATTCCTTACATCCAAACAAACCTAGGATGTCAGGAACGGGATTTGTCAAGTCCTATGGTACCATTACCTACTACCGAGCGGCGTAGATAATGTTAATGAATATGTTTTAGTCCCGTTGTACAAACCAAATGTCATATCAAATGTAAACATGTTATGAGAAGGCAATGTACTAAGTATGCTAAGTTAACATACAAAGCAGAAAAGTCATGTAAATCAAAGCACTAGCATGTCAAGTAAACATACATAGCAAAAGAAGATGAAATTATGTATTAATAGTGTACTAATGAACATAGCAAGTATATATTATGAAAACATGGAAAAAGCATGAAAATAACAAGTAGGCACATGTGTTTCACCCCAAAATGCTTGAAAAACGGTAAAAGAGGGGTCTATGTACTCACCTTTGGGTGCGTTTTTATGTGTTAACTCAATCCCACAATTTGTTTATTTGTCCTAAATTAAATAAGAATGATTAAATAATCAAAACTCACAAAAATACATGAGTTTCTCCGATACTTGGACTTTTCACATAACTTTGAGATTTCTCGAAAAGTTATTATTTTTTATTATTTTGGTGTATTTTTATATATGTATTCGAGCGTAACACACCTAATCTTGTCAACACTAACACATGATCATACACATATTTTAAAACACATAGTACATTGTAACACATAAAATAACCCATGAACAATCCATTCTAGTGTATGTCGAAAAACACTTATTTTTGCGATTCGGTAACATTTTTGGGCGTCGGAAGTCACGTATGACTAACCAATCACTAAGAAAACTTAATATAAGTTAAAATACTTATTTTTATACTAAATATATCAGTTTGGTTACTGATCTAAAACAGTTTTGTAAAAATACTCCGAAAAGGCGATTTTCGACCGTTTTACCGCATAGTTTTGCATCAAACATTACCCGAACCTTCCCAAATCGAAACGACTTTAAATTTTGTCATAACCCTTGTTATTTACTGAATAAAATAATGGTTATACTCATGATAGTGTAGGTCTTAAACAAAGCACATAAATCATGCAAATTTCACTTAATTTACCACTTTTTAAGCTATATGTACTACATGCAAAGCCATCAAACCTATGTCCAAGTTTTGTGCCGTTAAAATACATCAAATAAGGTTATTTTTAGTGCTTATAATCTGTTCAAATTCAGTTTTGTCATACAACCATTTTTTTTATCACTTTCTGAGCTCTAAATCAACATATATTCACATGTACAAGTGCCTAAACCATACTTATCATAACATCATCATTTTATATGGGTTTAGATGCATCAAATATAAGATATATTCAGATTTATTTGCTGATTTAATTTACATTTAACATATCCTACATAAATTACCAAATACTTGCATTTTTACCACCATTAAACAACATGTAACAACATAAACAAGTACTTAACAAGATATCAAACTCAAACTCAAAATAAACTCATATACACACATATATATGTACGGTTATATACATATATATACACCACCATTTTTGTTTGTTTGAAGACCGATTTCATTTTAGATTTCAAGTTTAGTGAAAATCCCAAGATTCAAGAGAAACTTCAAGTCATCAAGAACAACCAAGAATCAAAGTATGATTTGAACATAAATGTTATTGCTTCAAGATTCAAGTAGGTTGTTGGATGAGGTTTTGATGATAGGAAGCTTGTAATCACTTGACAACACCTTGGGAACACCTTTAGATCTTCACACCAACTTGAATATGGCTAGAAATGGAGTTGAATCTTGAAGAACAAAGCTTGAAGGTTTGAAGGTGGAGAGAGAAGAGAGGGGATAGTTGGGAGTGAGAGGAGAGAAGGAAGGTTGAGTGTTGTGAAGATGTTGAGTGATCTTGGAGATTATAAGGAAGATATGAAAGATATGAGGATGGACGCATGTATAACACTTGTCCACACAAGTCTTAATATGATATTTTGCAAGATTATTGAAATATTTGGTGGGGGGCACTAAGATAGCCATGAATTACAAGGGGGGAGGGGTCCAAGTGTGAGTTTTTTATATAAATATGCCATAAGTAGGCTAAAACGGGTGTTTAACTGGATACCGGGTATTTTATCTAGCGTTTAAACCTCGGTTTATGGCGTTATAAATTATTTTTAATATTCTATGAAAATAATCTTGCCAAAATATTACTGAAATAAATTTCAGTTGCCAAGACTGGCTGCGTTGTCAGCGTTTTGAAGTAGAAGCACTGTGTTGCGCAGGAACACGCGGTACGTGCTTAAACTTGAAAAATAACGTTTTTAGGCGTTTTAATTTATTTTTCAACATGGACCTGATTAAAAATAAATTTTAATCATAACAGAATATTTTTGGGATTTAAATATTATCCGGGCGGTCACCAACGCTAGTTTCGCAGTTTTTGTCGTTAATAGTTCTTTAGTTCAAATAAACATGTTTTTGCCATACTGAATCCTTCGAAACTTATTTCCAAGTTATCTAAAGGATATTTAGGGTATGTTTGGCTTACGTCACAGTTCCGGAGTGTACGTCGTGTTAAACTGACTGCGTTTATGCACCAATTTTGCGTATAACCCTCCAGAAAGTGATTTAAAGCTTGAAATCGGAATCGACTCAAATTGTAAAATCATCAAAAATAAATACACACATAATAATAATACCAAAGCACATTGTTTTATTGATAATCAACATTGTTTTACATTATACGATGCTTACAGAACACAGTTGTCACAGTCTCCCCTACTTTAGGAAATTTCGTCCTGAAATTTTATTTAGGGGAAGTTTGTGAGAAAAGATGCGGATACTTAGCCTTCATTTGATCTTCATGTTCCCAAGTAAACTTAAGTCCACGCTTAGATTCCCAGCGAACTTTAACCAAAGGAATGCGCTTGCGTTTAAGCCATTTGACTTCACGATCCAAAATCTCCACCGGTTTTTCAACAAATTGCAGTGTTTTATCAACACGGATTTCGTCAAGCGGTATGTGGAGGTTCTCGTCAGCTAAGTACTTTTTGAGATTGGATACGTGGAAGGTTGGATGAACATTCCCAAGTTCAGGAGGTAACTCGAGTCTGTAGGCTACCTTACCGATTCTTTCGACGATCTTGAATGGTCCAACGTATCTAGGTGCAAGTTTTCCTTTCTTTCCAAATCTGATCACACCTTTCCAAGGTGAGACCTTAAGTAATACACGATCACCAACTTGAAATTCCGAGGGCTTGCATCGTTTGTCCGCGTAACTCTCTTGACGGCTTCGAGCTGTCTGAAGGTTATCACGAATTTTCTTAACCTTATCAGTTGTCTCTAGAATGAGGTCAGGTCCAGTAAGTTGAGCCTCACCTATCTCATTCCAGCAGACTGGTGAACGACATTTTTGACCATAGAGAACCTCAAAAGGAGCCATGTTGATGCTGGAGTGATAACTGTTGTTGTAGGAGAATTCAATCAATGGAAGATGTGAATCCCAACTACCACCAAAATCGATCACACAAGCTCTAAGCATATCCTCCAAAGTCTGGATTGTTCTTTCAGTTTGGCCATCTGTTTGTGGATGATAAGCTGTGCTCAGATTAAGTTGGGTCCCCATAGCAGATTGCATGGTTCTCCAAAAACGAGAAGAGAAGCGAGCATTTCTGTCAGAAATAATGTTCAAAGGAACACCATGTCGAGATACGATTTCATCCACATAGATTTTAGCCAGCCTTTCAGCAGAAAAATCCTCACGTATTGGCAAGAAATGTGCTGACTTAGTAAGACGATCAACAACTACCCAGATGGCATCATGACCCTTTTTGGTGCGCAGAAGTTTGGTAATAAGATCCATAGCAATGTTTTCCCATTTCCAAACTGGAATCTCTGGTTGCTCCAAAAGACCAGAAGGATGTTGGTGTTCAGCCTTGACCTTAAGACAAGTAAGGCATTTTGAAACATACAAGGTAATGTCTTTCTTCATACCGGGCCACCAATACCGAGTACGAAGATCCTTATACATATTATCTGAGCCAGGATGAATAGAATAACGAGACTTTTGAGCTTCATTCATAAGCAAAGTGCGGAGATCATCTAGGCTTGGGACCCACAAACGGTCCATGAAATAATACGATCCATCGTCCTTTAATTCAAGATCAAGCTTAATGTGATAGGGTAATTCCTTACCCATCAAGTCTTGTGAAACACAAGCATGTTGAGCCTGAGAGATGCGGCTTGAATATCAGATCGAGCTTGAATATCAGATTGAACACGAACACAATGAAGCTTAACACGTTCTTTACGACTCAAAGCGTCAGCTACGACATTCGCCTTACCAGGATGGTAGCGACTTTCGCAATCATAGTCGTTTAGAAGTTCAACCCAACGTCGTTACCTCATGTTGAGTTCTTTCTGATTGAAGATATGCTGAAGACTTTTGTGGTCAGTGAAAACCACACATTTTGTATCATACAAATAGTGTCTCCAAATCTTTAGAGCGAAGACAATTGCACCCAACTCAAGATCATGAGTGGTGTAGTTCTTCTCATGCACCTTCAATTGTCTTGATGCATAGGCTATGACTTTGTTCCTTTGCATCAGAATAGGCGCGTCACAAAGCTTCTGCTTTAAGGTCTGAAACGCTTCCTCTTGCTTAAATCCCCATTCAAAGGATTTGTTCTTCTGGGTTAGAACAGTTAAAGGAACGACAATCTTTGAGAAATTCTCTATGAAGCGGCGGTAATAACCCGTGAGACCAAGAAAAGAACGAACCTCAGTAGGAGTAGTAGGCGTATCCCAATCCTTAATCACACTGATCTTGGAGGGATCTACATGAATACCTTGTTTGTTGACAATATGCCCTAAAAATTGAACTTCCTTAAGCCAAAATTCACACTTGGAGAACTTGCCGAAAAGTTGCTCTTTCTTTAGGAGTTCCAGAGTAAGACGAAGATGTTGCTCATGATCAGCTTGCGTCTTAGAGTATATCAAGATGTCATCAATAAAAACGATGATGAACTTATCTAAATAAGGCTTACAAACCCTATTCATCAAGTCCATGAAAACAGCAGGAGCATTAGTCAAACCGAATGGCATAACTGTGAACCCATAATGCCCATATCGAGTGCGGAATGCTGTCTTGGGAATATCTTCTTCCTGCACATGAAGTTGATGATATCCAGAACGAAGATCAATCTTCGTAAAATAAGAAGCACCCTGTAACTTGTCAAAGAGATCATCGATGCGAGGTAGGGGATATCGATTCTTGATGGTAAGTTTGTTCAGCTCACGATAATCGATGCACATCCTGAAGGATCCATTCTTCTTATTGACAAAAAGAACGGGAGCACCCCAAGGTGAAAAACTAGGATGAATAAAACCTTTGTCAGATAGCTCCTAAAGCTGCTTAGACAACTCTTGCATCTCAGACGGTGCAAGACGATATGGAGCTCTGGCAATGGGATTTGCACCAGGTACGAGATCAATACGGAACTCGACTTGGCGTGCTGGGGGTAGACCAAGTAACTCTTCAGGAAACAACTCCGGAAAATCCCGAACAACAGGAATATCTTGAATAGACTTACCTTTGCCTTTATTTGCTGTAACATGTGCCAAGAAGGCCACATAATTCTTTCGTAGATACTTCCGAGCTTGAGTACAAGACATGAGCTTGAGACTACTAGCAAGTTTCTCACCACGAACCTGTAGGATCTCACCTGACGAAAGCGGCACTCGAACAATCTTCTCAAAACAAACTACCTCCGCGTGATGCTTGGCTAACCAATCCATACCCACAATAATGTCGAAGCTTCCATGTTACATGGGCGTGAGGTCAATAGGAAAAAGATGGTCGTTAAGGTTCAATTGGCAATTGCGAAGAACAGAATCAAGAACAACTGGATCACCACTCGCAACTTCTACTGTCAAAGGCTTACCTAGTTTCATTCTAAACACTCGAAGCAATGGCTCAAAAGATAACGACACAAAACTCTTATATGCACCAGAATAAAAAAGAACAGATGCGGGTTGATTATTAACAAAGAACGTACCGTTAACCACTTCATTGTCTGCTTGCGCCCCTTGTGCATTCATGTTGAAGACTCGACCTCGAGCCTGAACCTGAGCTGGATTCGCATTCACCAATCTTGGACACTGATTACGATAGTGGGTCAGATCCCCACAGTTATAACAAGAACCTGGTGGGTAGTCAGGTCGTGCAGCTTGACCTTGTTGTTGAGCAAGAGGCTAAGCAACTTGTTGAGCCGGGTTCTGAGCTGCCCGATTCTGATTAGCAAGAATGCGGCATGTAGCAGCAAGATGACCATGTCTTCCACAGTTGGTACATTGACGACACTGGAGGTGTGGCTGATGATGACCGTTACACCTGTTGCACAAAGGTGCATTGCCTAGATAAGGTTTCTTGGCAAGTGGTTGCGCAGGCTGATTTGGTGTAGCTTGAGCCTGTGCAGTAAAGGCGTAGTTTTGGGAAGCCTTTCGCTTCCTAGAACCCTTCGAGGAACCAGAATCCTTACCCTTCTTGTTTTTACCTTTCTTGCTATCCTCTTTGTCAGACGCCTGCTTCTTACCTTTCTCCCCCTTTCAGTGCAACTTACCCTTCCGAATCTACGACTCAGTCAATGTTGCTGCTAACTCGATCGTCTGACGGACTGTGGTAGGGTTACTACCAGTAACGATGTCTTTCACTGAGTCAGGTAGACCATCGATGTACCTTTAGATAGCCTTATCGAGTGGGGTAACCATTGTTGGGCATAACAAGGTCAGCTCATCATACCTATCAGTATACGCCCGGTGCTCGCCACTCTCCTGTTTCAAGTCATCAAACTCCATTTCCAAAGCTCGCAGTTCATGACGAGGGCAAAACTCCCTCATCATAAGAGTCATAAGTTCAGCCCATGCTTGTGCTGGAGCAACTTCTGCACCACGGTCTCTCATAACCCCGTTCCACCATGTGAGAGCCCTCTTCTGGAATACACTGGAAGCAAACTAGACTTTACGATTATCAGGACACTGAACGTGACGGAAAGTATTCTCAATGCTCTCGAACCATTGAAGAAGCCCAGTTGCTCCCTCAGAACCACTAAACTTGAGTGGTTTAGCCGAATTAAAACTCTTGAAGTTACAAGGAGCATTGTTGTTGTTGTTGGCTTGGTTCCATTGAGCAATAAGATTTGGGAACGCAACAGCCATTTGTTGCGCGATGATTTCTGCCAGTTCAGCATTTGGTAGCGGATTTTCGCGTCGAGGAGGCATTCTAAAAGAGGAAACATGAAAGGAACGAGTGAGATGATTAGATGAAAAGAATGAGATGAAACAAAAATCGACAAAAGCAAAGATGGTGGTCATTCGTTCGTATCACAAAGCAAACAAACGATACGCAGTGACTAATCAAAGTAAATGGGTTAAAAATAATGCATCACGAAGACATGCTCGCCTATAAGTGAACACTCACCCCAAGAGTTCCCAGGTAAGAGTGACTGGTCCGATTATGTGGATTTGTACGAACACTCTAGCCTTAGACAGAAAACCCAGGGTACAGGCATTCACTCTTCCAGTTTGCACGTGTTCACACTATTTAGAACCCAGAACTTTGACGAGATTTTGAAAACTTGGAAGGTTTAGGAGATTGATGATTCATTTTGGCTTTGTGCCTTCCATTATGTTTTGTTTTTGGTAATCACCTAAGGATAGGTGAAGTGCATGTTTTAAAATCTAAACACAAGACGACTTGTGTTGGGGTCCTAGAAAGGCTTTAGCCTAGGTCAAAGCATTACTAATAACCTAATTCCCTATAACCATTGGCTCTGATACCAACTCTTCTGTCACAGCCCGACCGCGTAAAACAAAAAATTGCGGCGGAAACGTCGGGGAGTGTTGTAACAGAATTAATGTTCCACAACCATGGTAATTTAAATTACATTTTATTCAACAACCAAAGGTGGAATACATTGTTCCAAAACAAGAACCAAAGAGTACACGACATAATTAAACTAAGTCTATCATTATTTTAAGTCTCTAAGGCATAGGTCTGCCCTAGTGTCACGATCGTCATCCTAAGCGACAACTCCTGAAAACACATGTGAAAATAGGTACGTCAGCATAAAAATGCCTGTGAGATACATAGGTTTTATGAATATGGGATTCATGACTTGAGTTTAAAGAAATGTATAATAAACATTCAGTCATGAACCTTGTTAATTGTTTTGTTTTATAAACCATTTGAAAAGCGATAGCAAAATCAGATGATATGTATATATAAGAGAATAGTGTATGGTTAAAAGAATAACCAAGTAAAAAGAGTTTGAATAAACCAAGTTATTTGTAAAACAATGTATAAGTGAAAAGGTGTAGTAAATGTAATATGTATAAACTGAAGTGGTTTAAATAACGCTACGATATGTAAAACCATAAAAGCACTTATATATAGGAAGTACCAACGGTGTATCCACCATGCTTTTATCATACTACATGTCGCCTTGTTATGTAAATCACTTACCCAAACAAACCACCAAAATGTAATGTTTAAACCAATTGTCAAATGTTTATGAGTAAGCCAAGTCTATTGTCAATATAACCCATGTAATGTATAAGAAAAAGTCATGTGTGGTAAGTAAAATGAGACTACTTAAACCACAAGCAAAAATGTACAAAACAAAGTATTTTAAATAAATTAAAAGTTATGTTTTGTAAGATAAATACATGTTTTACTAATACAAACACTTATGTGGTAAGTTAACGCATACATTCAAGCCTTGAGACCGATGGATAACCATAAGTCAAGGTTATCAAAAGAAATGTTTTCGGATTCAGTCATTCCTTACATCCAAACAAACCTAGGATGTTAGGAACGGGATTTGTCAAGTCCTATGGTACCATTACTTACTACCGAGAGGCGTAGCTAATGTTAATGAATGTGTTTTAGTCCCGTTGTACAAACCAAATGTCATATCAAATGTAAACATGTTATGAGAAGGCAATGTACTAAGTATGCTAAGTTAACATACAAAGCAGAAAAGTCATGTAAATCAAAGCGCTAGCATGTCAAGTAAACATACATAGCAAAAGAAGATGAAATTATGTATTAATAGTGTACTAATGAACATAGCAAGTATATATTATGAAAACGTGGAAAAAGCATGAAAATAACAAGTAGGCACATGTTTTTCACCCCAAAATGTTTGAAAACGGTAAAAGAGGGGTCTATGTACTCACCTTTGGATGCGTTTTTATATGTTAACTCAATCCCACAATTTGTTTATTTGTCCTAAATTAAATAAGAATGATTAAATAATCAAAACTCACAAAAATACATGAGTTTCTCCGATACTTGGAATTTTCAGATAACTTTGATATTTCTCGAAAAGTTATTATTTTTGATTATTTTGGTGTATTTGTATATATGTACTCGAGCGTAAAACGCCTAATCTTGTCAACACTAACACATGATCATACACATATTGTAAAACACATAGTACGTTGTAACACATAAAATAACCCATGAACAATCCATTCTAGTGTATGTCGAAAAACACTTATTTTTGCGATTCAGTAACATTTTTGGGCGTCGGAAGTCACGTATGACTAAGCAATCACCAAGTAAACTTAATATAAGTTAAAATACTTATTTTTATACTAAATATATGAGTTTGGTTACTGATCTAAAACATTTTTGTAAAAATACTCTGAAAAGGCGATTTTCGACCGTTTTACTGCATAGTTTTGCATCAAACATTACCCGAACCTTCCCAAATCGAAACGACTTGAAATTTTGTCATAACCCATGTTATTTACTGAATAAAATAATGGTTATACTCATGATAGTGCAGGTCTTAAACAAAGCACATAAATCATGCAAATTTCACTTAATTTACCACTTTTTAAGCTATATGTACTACACGCAAAGCCATCAAACCTATGTCAAAGTTTTGTGCCATTAAAATACATCAAATAAGGTCATTTTTAGTGCTTATAATCTGTTCAAATTCAGTTTTGTCATACAACCATTTTTTTATCACTTTCTGAGCTCTAAATCAACATATATTCACATGTACAAGTGCCTAAAGCATACTTATCATAACATCATCATTTTATATGGGTTTAGATGCATCAAATATAAGATATATTCAGATTTATTTACTGATTTAATTTACATTTAACATATCCTACATAAATTACCAAATACTTGCATTTTTTCCACCATTAAACAACATGTAACAACATAAACAAGTACTTAACAAGATATCAAACTCAAACTCAAAATAAACTCATACACACACATATATATATGTGTACGGTTATATACATATATATACACCACCATTTTTGTTTGTTTCAAGTCCGATTTCATTTTAGATTTCAAGTTTAGTGAAAATCTCAAGATTCAAGAGAAACTTCAAGTCATCAAGAACAACCAAGAATCAAAGTATGATTTAAACATAAATGTTATAGCTTTAAGATTCAAGTAGGTTGTTGGATGAGGTTTTGATTATAAGAAGCTTGTAATCACTTGACAACACCTTGGGAACACCTTTAGACCTTCACACCAACTTGAATATGGCTAGAAATGGAGTTGAATCTTGAAGAACAAAGCTTGAAGGTTTGAAGGTGGAGAGAGAAGAGATGGGACAGTTGGGAGTGAGAGGAGAGAAGGAAGGTTGAGTGTTGTGAAGATGTTGAGTGATCTTGGAGATTATAAGGAAGATATGAAAGATATGAGGATGGAGGCATGTATAACACTTGTCCACACAAGTCTTAATATGTTATTTTGCAAGATTATTGAAATATTTGGTGGGGGCCACTAAGATAGCCGTGAATTACAAGGGGGGAAGGGGTCCAAGTGTAAGTTTTTTATATAAATATGCCATAAGTAGGCTAAAACGGGTGTTTAACTGGATATCGGGTATTTTATCTAGCGTTTAAACCCCGGTTTATGGCGTTCTAAATTATTTTTAATATTCTATAAAAATAATCTTGCCAAAATATTACTGAAATAAATTTCAGTTGCCAAGACTGGCTGCGTTGTCTGAGTTTTGCAGTAGAAGCATTGTGTTGCGCAGAAACACGCCGTACGCGCTTAAACTTGAAAAATAACGTTTTTAGGCGTTTTAATTTATTTTTCAACATGGACCTAATTAAAAATAAATTTTTAATCATAACGGAATATTTTTGGGATTTAAATATTATCCGGGCGGTCACCAACGCTAGTTTCGCAGTTTTTGTCGTAAATATTTCTTTAGTTCAAATAAACATGTTTTTGCCATACCGAATCCTTCGAAACTTATTTCCAAGTTATGTAAAGGATATTTAGGGTATGTTTGGCTTACGTCACAGTTCTGAAGTGTACGTCGCGTTAAACTGACTGCGTTTATGCACCAATTTTGCGTATAACCCTCCAGAAAGTGATTTAAAGCTTGAAATCGGAATCGACTCAAATTGTAAAATCATCAAAGATAAATACACACATAATAACACCAAAGCACATTGTTTTATTGATAATCAACAATGTTTTACATTATACGATGCTTACAGAACACAGTTGTCACATTGATGAAGTCTTGAAAAGGTTCAAGATGGAGAACTCTAAGAAAAGTTTGGTACCTGTTCAAGAGGGGACAATATTGAGTGCGTCTCAATGTCCAAGATCAAAGGATGAGCAAGAAAGGATGAAAGGAATCCCATATGCGTCAGCTATAGGATCCATTATGTATGCAATGATATGCACTAGACCGGACATGTGCATGACGAGTAGATACTAGTGAAATGCAAGTAACGACCATTGGATGACTGTTAAAAGTATATTGAAATACACTAGAAGGACTAAGGATATATTTCTAACATATGGATCTGGTGATGAAGAATTAGTTGTAAATGGTTACATGGATACGAGTTTCTAAATTGATCGAGATGATTCTCGATCACAATCAGGGTAGCATTGTCCACTACAGAATCAGAATACATCGCCACTTCATTGATCGAGAGGATTCATGTGGATCTTCCACTTGAATTATTGGCGATCTAGGGGTAGTCCCTACCATTCAGGACCCCTAGATATCTTTGTGATAACGATGTTGCGATTGCTCAAATCAAGGAACCTCGTGCACATCAAAAGACTAGGCACATTGAGCAGAGTTTCAATTATGAAGTTGAAAAGGGAAGGATATGTATTCGGAAAGTTCACACTGATCAAAATATTGCGGATCCACTTACGAAGCTCCTCGAATGGGCAAAGCATGAGAGGGTCATACTTGTGCCTTAGGACTTCGATATTCTAGTGAATGGATTTGATCTATTTTGTATTTGGATATTGGAACAATTATTATTTTAACTCTTTTATGGTATGTTGAGTTATGTTCCATTTTAGCATGTTTAAATCCATGAATAAGTTACTTATTCTAAATGTCTGTAGTCAATCATACTTGTGGGAACAAATATGAATGTAAGACTATTATGAACTTGGATTGGTGGATATTCATTAAGTATGAATATAGAGCAAAGTGTTGCTGCCAAAGTTAATAGATATTTGTGGGATACAAATATTGGACTGACTCACTCTCAAATATTACTGCATGGAATCATTTGTGATTGATCATAAGTAAATTTGAGTAAAGGAGAATATCATAGTATCCTCTGACCTGAGATACATATTGGGTCTTGATATTCACCAAATATTGTACCTTAACTTATTTTTTCGCTGTCAGTAATATGACAGTACATAAGGCTAAGCTCAGGTGTGGTATAAGGTGATTGTGAGAGACGTATGTAATCAAGAAGGGATTTGTTCCTCTTATTCGTTGAGAGTAAGATGTCTAAGGCCTGCTAAAGTTAAATCAACAGGGAGTGATCAGTCTATGTCTCTGGATTTGACATGACATCTGTAACGAAAGGATAAATGATAGATTCACCTAAATCATGTTCAAGTAAGGGACTTGAAGGAGATGATGTTATTGAATGGGACATATAGTCATACGTATTAGGGGTAGTAAACTATAGTTAGGTGGTCTTCACTACTTGCATCAATCTTCTATGTATCTTGTGCAAGTGAGAGATTGTTGGATTCTGTATCCCCAAGACACATATTAAATTGATGTGGCTAGTACGTTATGATCCAAGTCGATTCATACCCAAATACAAGCTAGACAAACACTTATAATATTTATTTATGATATGATCAAACAAATAAATATTAACACTTAGAATATTTACAAATTGGTTTTCTAAATAATTGCACTTGACAAACAAATAAATTATATGGATTATTTTTTTGAGAGAATATTTTATTTTGTTATTTAATCGGTTAAATAACATAATAAAAGTTGTATAAGTCTTATAACATGTGATGTTATAATTTTATAAAAGTTATAAATATAAAATAAGACTTAAATTAAAAGAAAATTTTGAATTTTTATTATTGAACACATGTGGGCCCCACCCCAACATGGTCTTCCCAAGACCAATTTTGGTCCAATAAGAGGACATGCAATTTGCATGGTTAGAGGCTCCATGATTGGGCAAGAATGGTGGCTACATTCTCTCACATCCTTTTATGTTTTTGTATGGCAAAAATGATGGAAGGAACTTGAGAAAAACTAGAGAATTCTCTCTAGTATTTTCGGCCATGGGTAATGGTCCAAGGGTTTCAAGTTTAATTTTCAAGTTGAAAAAACTCTAAGAAAACCTCGAAAAATTTCGGCCAATGTGGTGGTTTTATGAGGGATTTTCAAGTGAGTTTATGAGTGTAAAATCCTAGCTAAAATCAAAGTGTTTGTTGGAAGGCCTGGGGTATACAAGCTTGAGGTATTCTACACTTGGAGACTACCATTCAAGAAGCATCATCTTCTTCATTTCTTTTACTCCTTGGAAGGTAGTATTCTTGAAACACCCTATGGTTGTATTTTAATTTTGATAGCATGCATGTTCGTATATGGATCCGGGAATTGGGTTTTACATATAAAATGAGTTTTATATCTTGTATGTAACATGTTTTTAAATAATCTTTCCGCTGCGTTTTTATTTTATTTGAATAAAATTACTTTGATAAACATGTGAAAAACCCAACAAGAATCGGGTAAGCCAAAGTCTCATTTAATAGCGTAGTTTCACGAACACGTAGTATAGCATAAAGTTTAAAACATTCAACAAGTTTCACATTGTTTAATAGCATAATACGTTCAACATATTTCACATAGTTTCATCAAGTTGTTTCATAGCATAAACGTTCAGCATGTTTTCTCATAGTTTAACCAAGATTCCACTTAGTACAACACAAATGATTAAAGCATCATAAATTTTGTTTGATCCTGAGAGATTATTATTAATGTTTTAGATTGCGGAGATACCTGCGATTCGTGTAAAAGTTTTGAAACGAACAAAGTATCAAGTGTAAAAACCACATGAAAATCGAGGTAACATAAAAGATAGGCTCATAAAACATAAGAGTGTTTCGGGTAGAGTAACGTTGACTAACCAAAGTAAATCGAACCCATTTCGAATTAAGGCAATGTACCTTGGCTTACTTAGAAAAATACGTCATCGATGTTAGGCCTACGATATTTGTCCGTTCGGTCACTACACGTCCTTAACCGATTGGTGAATTTCGAGACTTTGGCGGGATTGAAAATCAAGGAGTGGGACTAGTTATCAAGATGTGAGTTTCACCTCTAACGTGACAACATCGTACCCTAATAGTGTCGGTACTTATCAAAAGATAAGACTTCCTAGATCATGGTATGGAAATTTCCCTTTAAGGTTTGGATGTCACTCCTGACTTGAGGGTAAATCTCGTGCGAAAATACAAACACTGCTGAGCATAAGTCGTCATCAAAGGCGGGAATCACCCCTGTTATGATGAGTCATTCCGAGAGTGTTTTCAAAGTATCCAAGTGTGCATTGTGTTAGCCTTAGGAAAGTCATGTAATGTTTAATAGGGAAGTGTTGCTAGGAAGCATGTACGGTAGAATGCATAAGTCTTAAACAACAAATAAGAGTCAAAGTTTCCTAGAACAATAGACTAGGCAAAGTATTCCTACTTTTCCTAATTCCCTATAGTTATGGCTCTGATACCAATCTGTCACACCCCAACCGATGGCAGAAACATTGGGGCGTAGCACTAAGCGAGTTAGATTGCTCAAGAGAATCCACAACGCTACATTGTTTCAATAATGATTAATTAAATTCATAATATTGTCTAGAAGTCAACATGATCCACGACCACATAAAGTATCAAATTACATCATGCTTCAAATAATGTTCAAAATTTCCAGATTAACTAAAATGAGTTTCTAGGCATCATCCTAGCTTGTTTCTTGATTTCTTCAGCTACTATCAACCTGCAACATGTATTAAAATACTATCAACAAAAATGTTGGCGAGAATACAAGTTTGAATACATAATATAATAGTTTAAAAACTCATATCCATCATAAAAACATATAACAAGTTTCACCTTGCTAGTTCACACAGTCCAAGTGATAGACCAAGTTTCCAATACGTTAAATGCCTTTCCCAATGACTAACGGGATGTTATATATCTCATCCTATCAATACCCCAAAGACTAACGGGAAGGTGCATTACCCCTATAGCGCTACCATTGTTAAGGCGCAACTACACACAAGGATTAAACGTTCACATAGCATAAAACTCTCAAGTATCAAGTTTCAAGTTTCATGTTTAACGAGGATAGAGTATGTTTCAAATAAGTTGCAAGTTTCAAGTGTCAAGTGTCTTTAATATAGAATACATGTTGCATCCCAAAAGTTTTTAAAACAAAAAGGGATCGAGTATACTCACAGTGGGTGCCTAAACCAAACATTGTTTGATTGGATAGAAGGGGGCGCTGGATCAGCCTGCGTGCTGGGAACAGAGCATAAGTCCTCTAAGTGCTGACCCGGTTGGGAACATAGTGTCGAATGGTGCGAAAATCGAGATAAAGTGTCTGATAGGATACCTGAGCGGATGGTCATCCAGTCGGATGAACATTCAAACAGATGGACCCCATCCGATCGGATGGTCATCCGGACGGATGACCATTCGAACGGATGGCCATTCGAACAGTGGGTAAAGTTTGCCAACTGTTAAAGTTTCAAACGTTGTGATCATAGTGTCCTGTAAAACAAACAAGTGTCAACATAATCAGATCATCTGGACGAATGGTCATCCCATCGGATGACCATTCGGACAGATGGTAAGTGAGTGTAGTTTCTATGAAATTTGCTAAGTTTCGGGTTAACGGAGGCGGTGTATCGACGTGTCCAACAACAAAAATGTTCCAACCCAGCTCGTCGGTCGGCTCCCTTCTCGAACCGATGAACTGTTTATGGTGAGGTTTCATGTTTGGACCCGTCAGTCGGCCTGTTTCCCGGTGAAAATCAGTTTTCAATCCGGATTTTGACTAAGGAACGAGTCAATAGCCTGTTGGAGTCCGATTCCACTATTGTTTTGTATAAAAGTTGAAGAAAAGTTCGAAAATCAAGTATAAACTGTGAAGTTCATCAGATCTGAGCCGGAAACACAAGAAATCCCGTCGGATGTTGTATAAAAGTGTGACATTTCCTTAGATTTTGTTTAAAAACTGTGAAAATCTGTTAGATCTAAGCCGATGATGCTCCACAACAGATTGTACAAACAACTAAGTGGAAAACACCTTCAAGAGACCCGAAAACAGTTGGTTTTCATGAAATAGTTGAAGTCTTTGTATGATTTTGATGGAGAACATTGTGTAGAAGTGATGAATGATGAAAGTTGTATAAGAATCGGGGAAGAATACTTACGATTTGCCTTGAATCTTGCTTAAAATGAATGAGAGTGCGTGTGGTCGGATGGTAGAGAGTGAAAGTGTGAAATGAGAGCACAAGGGGTCTATTTATAGATGACAGTGACAGGTGAGGCGGTGTAAGTGTGCGAGGGGTCGGATGGCTATTCGGTCGAATGATCATCCGATCGGATGTCCATTCGGACAGCCGAGACCCGCTTTCTAGTTTTCCAACTTGGGTTCCTTTTGCGAGTTAGATTGAGCGTTGCGTTGCGTATTATTATGGGTAACCATTACGATGGTATCGTTATATGATTAACACAAAAGTTTCCAAGTTTCAAGTCTGCGTATAAGCTATAGTTTCCCAATCAATAAGTATCAAGTATCGAAGTGTTAAGTATCAAAGTCTCTTGTTCAATAAAGAATCAAGTTTCGCGTTAAATAAAGAATCAAAGTTTCTCGTTCCATACGTGTCAAGTTTCTTGTTTAATAAGCATCAAGTTTCTCGTTCAATAAGTATCAAAGTTTACCAAGTGTCAAGTTTCAAGAGTCGAGTGTCAAGTATCACAAAGAGTCAAGATTCATAAGAATCTAATATAGTTTCAAGATTCACGAATAAAGTATCACAAAAGCATCATAGAGTAAAAGTTTCACGTAGTTTATCATAGTTAAGACTCAAATAAGCATCACTTAAGTATTACAGGGACGAGACTTGGCAAAAGGTGAAAGTTTCAAAACGCAGGGCGTTACAGAAGGGAACAACGAATTTCTCTGACAGTTGGGGAATCAAAATGATAACTTCAACACTAGTGCACCCTCAAGCTAATGGTTAAGAAGAGTCAAGCAACAAGGTCATCATCAATAAAATTAAGAAAAGGTTAGGAGCAAAGAAAGGAAAATGTGTAGAAGAGCTACCATTTGTCCACTGGGCAGATAGGAAAACAACAAAAAATGGCACATGCCAGACCCCATTCTCCTTAGTCTTTTGAACAAAGTCCATAATCCTATTAGAGATGGTGATCCCTAAGGCAAGATACGACCTTTAGACCAAAGAGACCAATGATCAAGCCCTAGTTAAGGATCTTGACACTACATATGAACTTAAGAATCTTGCTAAGGTGCGTATCGCTGCATATCAAAAGAAGATAAAGAGATCATACAACAAGAATATACATTCAAAGATTCCAAATTGGGGACATGGTGCTTAGAAAGGCATTCTAAAATACCACCAATGCCGGTAATGTGAAATTCACTCCAAAATGGGAAGGACCATACCTCATAGATTCTGAAGCTAGATTGGGTGCCTACAGGTTGGCTATAATGGAACGAGAGGTCCTACCAAGATCTTGGAATGCATTTCACTTGAAGGCATACTTCGTGTGACGTAAAACGAATAAACGACACGGTAACTAATCAAAGTAAGGTACCGAATCGGTATCAAAAAAAATTTGGTAGATGAAATTTGGTAGCGGTAGCGATACCCAGTACTAAATGCTCATCCCCTACCATTGAGGACTACATCAATCTATCCAACTTGCGTTTAACATGCAAAAAAAATATTAAAAAATGAGCGATTGTTGACAAAAGGTATAAATTACTTGTAGAAACAAAACTTATTAGTTATATTTTTATATGTATTATAATCTAGAAGTCTTGTGTTTGATAACCATATTTTAAAACAACATGTGTTTTGAAAGTCTAGAATAGTGGTCTATAACCATGATAAAATCTATATATATATATATATACTTTTCGAGCATAGGTAAAGTAATGATATAAATAGTGGTACCATATGAAAGTGCTACTTTTATTAAATTAATAAATGTCAAAATGACATCAAATAAAAGTAGCACTTATTGTGTTACCTCATTTCTATTTTCCATGTAACACGTCTTTTTTCTTTTTCTTTTTGTGAAGCACATATATTAATGTGTGCACTACATTATTTTACTATTATAAACAACTAGTATTGGAGCACGCGCTTCAAGGGGTCGTAAAACGTTGATAGCGAGAATGTATTTTTAAATAATATATCGATATGTTATTATAGACTATGTCTAGTGTAAAAGTTAGCTTTAACTATAATAAGGTAAATAAAAATTATTAAATTTGTTACGTTGCATATTGAAGAGTTAACATAGACCATGTAGGATTTAATCTAAACAGCAGCAAAAATAAGCACAAAACACAATTAAGTAAACATCTATAGGGTTAAAAGTTAGTTATAACTATAATAAGTTAAATAAATAATAAGTACAATATAAAAAAAATTAAACTTATAAAAAAGATAAAAGAACAAATATTTGTGTTAAATATGACAAAATAACTTTATTAAACTACACAGTCCATATTGTAACTCAGTTAGATTTCTGCGGCCAAAAAGTAAATCGTTTATTAAAAAGAATTAATATTAAACCTCCGTAAAATTAATCTACTAAAGTGCAGGGGTATAAACATAAATCATCCAAAAAAGATTTATTAGAGTTCAGGGGTCAGATGATAACCCAATCAAAGTTCAAGGTAAGAAACGTAAATTAATAAAAAAACACAATCATATTGTCACACCCCGATCGCATATAAAATAACCCACAGCGGAATCGTTGGATAGTCACGTTACAAATTATTTCAAATATATGGTATTTAAAGTTTTGTTTTGTTGAATTAATGAATTACATTGTATTTTGAGAATTCAAAACATAACATAACTATTTATTTTAAGCAAGCTATGGCCCGAGTCCGAATCCTACGTATAGCATACTTGTAAATCATCAAACATTTGTGTCACCCCCCCCAAAATACGACATGCGGAAATCACCGCGAGGCATGTGACGTACCAGGATCTAGCCACTAATCACATTGAACTAACAATAATATAATAATTTCGAAATTTTATTCAACATGAAAAGTGTAATTTAAAACATCTTGATTTAAAACAAACTACGTTCAACGGAAGCATTTGAAATTGTTCTAAGTATATGAAAACAACTTGTTCGCAAATCATAGCATAACATCAGATATGTCAATAACAACACGACCCATGACATCCAGAGCTCCTCCGATTGCAAGCTCCGTTTCATGAAATCATCTAACTACCTGCAAGCATGCCTAAAAACTTTTTCAGCATAAAGTTTTCGAGTTTAAAGACATGTCAATAATAAACTTGATACCAAAGTGACGTATGTTTGTTTACCCTCATCAATGCCTCTTAACATTGACCATGTGTTTAAGGTCATCAGTTCATGCCCGTCCTCCCCGGTACGGTGTGAGGTTGTCATGCCTAATAGCGCTATCAATTAATACCCTGTTGCCTCCCCGACAATTAGTTCGGTAGTAAGTAGGGACTTTCATGACATAGTTGAGTTTATTAACTAACATCAAAATTAAACCAAGGTAATAAAAGTATTCCTCCCTGGCATATTAGTTTGTTTATCTCCCGGGACGCATGCTTGTGAAAGAGTAGTGAACTCACCTTAGTGTGCTCGGTAAATGATTACGTAGTCCAACGCGTTAAATGTTAGGTCCGTTACACGCGACATAATGTATAATAAATGTAAGTACATATGTGGGTGGGATCATGTAATAACCTAATGTATCCAAACAGCTAGTATTAATTGATTACATGTCATCAAGCCTAGTATACCGTACACTCAGTAACACACAGTTGCTTATGTAGGGCCGAATAAGTGACTATAAGTTACCAATGATAATAAGAGTTGATTGTAAGACTCAATATATATATATATATATATATATATATATATATATATCATACTCATTAAATCCCACCAATAGCAAAGCTAAGGTAGGGTCTGAGGAGGGTAAAATATAGACAGCCTTACCTATACCCCGTAGGAATAGAGAGGCTGCTTCTAGTGAGACCACCAGCTCGATATATATATATATATATGTATGTATGTATTGTGAGGTTCATGTAGAAAGGTCCTTTTTCGTGAGAAGGCATAGAAATTGACATGTAGGCATCATGTTTTGAACTTAGGCATGATGTTTTGGGTTGTTTTGGCAAGAAAAACACCAAACATAACAATTTAAAACACAATGCAACATATTATGCACGTGAAATTTAAAACTCACTATTTAACACTTAAAACACACTACTTTGTCACACCCTGACTTTTACGGAAGCGTGATTATGGTGTGACTTTTCTTAATACCATTGCATTCAATCATAACAACGACTATATGATAAAACCATAGATTTGTCATCCATTAAATAAGTTTAAAACATAACAACATTGTTTTAAAACGTAGACTTCAAATTCAAGTTTTACAAACCATACAAATTGTTTATGAGTTCACTAAGGACTTGTCAAAAGATATTAAATAAAACCAAGGTTTGGAAGACGTGTCTCGTCCAGGAATAAGACACACTGACCAAACCCAAGCACCATGGATGACATCTTTATTCCTAACGCAGCATAAAACTTCCAACGCCCGCCAGATCTACTTACTAATTCCCTGAAATACATGTAGTTTGAAAACATCAACAAAAGTTGAGCGAGTTCATGTGTTTGTTTGTGTGTATGAGTAAACCTTTGAAAGTATGTATGTATGTACGTAAATCCTGGTATGAAAGCAACAAGGAAAACATATCACCAATGGTTTGGAAAGCCATTGATATGTGTGAAGTGATGCAGGAAAACTCAAACCTAGCAGATTTGTCTCCAGGAATAAGACATAGTCACCACATAGGCCACCCTGGTCTGCATGGGTGTGGGCTCGCTACACCCAAATAGATCTATCACTCATGTCCCTCGGTCCTACAATGTGGATTAATGGCCTTAAGTGTTGTACCCACCACTCACATGATCAAGCAGTACCCTTCCTTAGCTAACCATACCATGTAAAAGGTTTGCAAACAGTTGTAACATGTACTTCACCCCCGAAGTTATAAAACTGAAAACAGTTAAAAGAAAAGGGGGAAACATGAACTCACCGTCTTGCGTCTTCGGGTCACAGTAACTCAAAGCTCCTTCGGTGTACACGACTACCTACAACGTACTAATGTCTATTAGACGAACGGGCCGTGCCTTGGTTTAGTATTAATGTCTTTGAGTTATGTTTCTTTCATGCCTTTGATATTATTCCAAGTTATATAATTATTGTCAAAATAATTAATATTTTAACTTAAATTGTATTTATTACATTTTGGAATAATTGTTAAATAATATATATTAATTTAATACTTCCCAAGTATTGATACTTGTATTTCCTTCCCAAGGATGGGGGTATCTTATATATGTGTATTCGTATTCTTGTATTTGTATATTTTACCGTGTGTTGGTGTGGTATTCCGGTGTGTATTTTTACGTGTGAGAATACGTATTTTATGGTATTCATTAAGTATTCATATACTTAAATTTATATTAAACTTTCCAGAATATTATTTCTAATAAAAGTCCACCAATATATATTTCCAAAATATATATTCAAGAAGTATTACTTAGAAAAATTATTTATAGTTTTTCATTTGGCAAAATATTTGTATTCTCATATAAGTTCCAAAAAAAATAATATATTTTCAAGTCCAACTTTAGAATATATATATAAACTTATTTTTATCAAAAAATAATGTATTTCAAGTTTACTCAAGAAAATATATATTTTTCTCAAAAATAATAAATTTTCTAATAATTCCAAGGAAAATATATATATTTATACTTGTTAAAAACTCTATATTTTTCCTTTGTCAAAATATGATATAACTTTGTGATAATCATAAAAATCATATTTTCGTTTCCTTGCGTCCAAAATATTATTTACCAAAATATACATGTGAATTTAGTTCCGGAATATTTTGTAAGTTACATTTCTTGTTCGGTTTCGTAAATATTTTGTGTGTAACTTGTATATTTATTCCTTGATATTTTGATGTGTTACATTATTACATGCCCTAAAATAATATAACTAATACACAAAGTATACAAATAATCACACACATTGTGTCTCCTAAATATATATTTCCCAAATACATATTTTGGCTGAATTTTGTATGTATGTATGGTGAGGTTCCAAATTGTATTAATGTGTTTAAATGTTGATTTATGCTGAATTTTGCTGAATTCGGCACTTTAGGTGAGTTTTAAGCACTTTCCGGCACTTAAACTATCACCTAGAAAAGAAGTTTTGTGATCCTTACTTCCCTACACTCTATACTAGTATAGTACTTAGTTTCTGGCTCATACTGGGTCTCAAAACACTGTCTGTCTATGTGCTGAGTTTTGTCAGCATTTGCGGATTTATCTATTTACTGTGCTAACTGTGCTTTGTGCATCATTTATGTCAATATGTTTGCATGCAGTAATGATATGACATTATGCAATATGTGATGCACTTGTAAATATAATGCAGTAATCAGAAAGCAGTTAATTGTAATTCAGCACAATCATTGTTTTGGTAAAAAATCAGACTAGGATAATGCAACCAAATCTTATTTTGTGAGGTGTGATGCTTGAATGAGTGAACGAATGTATGAACAACTTGTAAATGAAATGAACAAGAGACACAAGGATTTATACGAGTAAAAAGCCGTTGATCAATATATGATCTCCGGCATAAAAAACCTCGGGTGATGGAAACTACCGATCACCAACTATATTCAACAAGTAAAGGTTACCATTCGGGATGATAACAAGCTTATTAGAAGGATCACTAGTGTGCAAAATGTGTATAATCGCCAATAAGTTGCAGAGAGTTTTCGAGTGTGTGTGTTTGCTAATTGTTCTAACTATCAAGCTTGTTATCCCCATTTAAAAATAGAAATAAACTAAATAACAAACAATCCGCAAATTGTGCTAGCTACCCACGACTTCCATGACGGTCATACAAGCTATGCACGTGCAGAATAATGGAGCATATTCCCCAAGATTCTCAGCAAGACCAAGTCCCATTCGTATACTCCTGCAAATCAAGTTCAAATACAGTGGAAACAACCGTTAGCGTAAGGATAATAATGAGGATCCTGGATCCTTAAACCTGCAACATCTTCTAAGGATCCTTAATTCAAATAGAATTGAGGATCTGTGATCCTGGCTACACTTGAGGATCCGTGATCCTTAGATTTAGAAAATCCATCCCTAACAATTGCCCCCAAAATATAAGGAATAAAATACAACTTAATGAGTTATATTTTTCTGCCTTATCTCGAATGAACTAGCCAACGTAAATATAGCCGCTATTATCTGACTAGCCGTTGCAATCCTAACGTCAACGACATGACTACCTGCAGATCATCATTATAAATTTGAAATTAGAGATAAGGATCAAGAGGCATTTAAATTCGTGCGTTACTTTCCCTTTAAATCATCGTCCTGAGATCGAAACAGGTATCTCTCTTCTTCCTTCTCTCTGCATTTTCTTATTCTGATTTTCTATTTCTTCAAAATCTCAAAGCCATAATGAAGCTACGATCCTCTCCTACCACGGATCCTAAGAAGGATAGTCCCTTGAAAAGCCTAGGCGTTATCAAAAATCCTTCGTCTGAACTCTGCCGCTTCACTGGCCTAGAAATCGATCGAATTCGCCATTGCTTCCCGGCGAATGTTGTCTTCAAACCTTTCGACTCTTCTATGAAGAGTGACTGTATCTTCGACACCTGGGTTGCTTTTCTGGCCACCCCCTTCTTGATAGGATTCTCTTATCCTTTCCCTTCTTTTACCCAATCCTTCTTTGCACTCACCAGCATCTGCTACATACAAGCCATGCCGATGATGTGGAGAGTTTTGACACCATAGAGAACATCATCGAGCAAGAGGGCATAGAAATAGGAATGTCGGAGTTGGCCGAGTGGTATAATCTTGTTAGCCATGGTTCACATCGTTTCTTGTTCAAACACAAACCTGGTGATCCTCATCCAATCCTCAAAACCACAAAAAAACGATACCCATTGGAAAAACCATTTCTTTTTTTGTTAGGAGGGACTCTATTCCGGACGGGAAAGACCTTCCCAAGAAGTGGACCACCCATGGTAGGATATAGGATCCTTATAGAAGGATTATAGGAAGATTCTGTCTCTTTTGAGGATAACTGATCCTTTTTTCTGTTTCTATTGTGCAGCTATCTCAGTTTCTCATCTTCTAGAATCCCCTGCAACAAAAGAAAGAATCGCTGCCTTCTGGAGGCTTGACCCTGCTATGAGGATATTTCAAGCTAAAACCAAGGATTCAGAAGAAGTATCCTCCGGTTCCTTCACAATGTCTAGTAAGTATTTGAATACATGTATAAATAAATGAATGTTAAAATGAATGAGAATATGAACAGTTATCTGTTGTTTGGCATTTGCAGGCGCTGGAAAATCTTCAAAATCAGTTACTCGGTTCAGTGTTAGTGATCTTGATGCATACGCTTCCTCCCGGTCTTCCAAGAAACAACTTGCTGCGAGTCCAAGCATCCCAATTCCTAAGGATGCCAGCACGAAGGGCAAGGGTGAAAAGAAAAGAAAAACTGCTGAGACTCTTGAAGGCCTTCCTCTCATCCAGCACCAGTTTGAAGAATACGTCTCTAAGGTAAGGATCCCGGATCCTTAACTCTGATCTTCCGATACTGAGGATAACGGATCCTAACATGTGCTTCCCTTTTGTAGAAATTTGCTGAGATCCAGATGCTTCTGGATTCATATGCTGAAGAGGCTGAGCAAAAGCACCTGGAGTTCCAGAAGATGTACCTGGCAAAGGATCAAAAGATTGCCTCTCTCGAGAATGAAGTCAACCTGGCGAAGAGGGAACTGGTCCTGGCCCACATTACAGCTGATAAGGAGAAGGCTGAAGTGATGGTGGGTGCCAAGGTTTCTGCCATAATAGCCATGCTCAAGATCAAACTTCAAATGGCAAAGGAGGCTGAGGATCCTAACTTTGATAGGACTGTCTGGGACCAAGAAGGCCGGAAGGTCAAGCTGGCTGTGCTAGATGATGAAGAGGAGGCTGAAGAGGTTCTGATGATTGAAGCTGGTGGTAGCGGGTTGAAGGATTAGGCTGAGGGGGCAGCGGTTAGCGGTGATGCAGCGAAGGTGTAGGTTGCAGCAATGGGCGGTGATGGAAATTTTTAGACGAGCCCATTTTTTATGGTTTCAAGTTTTTTGGTTGTTGATGTTTTTTAAAACACTGGTCTGTGTTAGGGGAGGATTTTCCAAAGATCAGTGATCCTCAATTACTGTCAAGCTTAGGGATCCTCAATTCTGTTTGAATTAGTGATCCTCAGAGAGTATTGTAGGATCAGGATCATGGATCATCATAGTGATCCTTACACTAACGATTGTCTGCTTTGAATATGATGTTATTTTGCAGTAGTACGAGCTTGGACTTGGTCTTGGCGATATTCCTGGAGCATATTCCATATTTATTCCGCACGTGCATGACTGAAATGGACGTTATGGATGTTGTGGAAGACTTGCATGAAATGCGGATAGTTAGTTAGATTAGATTTTTTCCTAATTTAAAAGGGGATAGCGAGCTAAATTAGAACACTTGGCTATTTTTGGCTAAACACACACACACACTCGTAACTGCTCTCATCAGCTCTCGACACTTTACTTGGCGATTACACACTTTTTTGCACATTCCACTCTTGTGATCCTTGTAACTAGCTCGCTATCATCCGAAGTTGTAATACATTTTCTGTTTAATTTGAGTTGGTGATCGGTAGTTTCCATCACCCGAGGTTTTTTATGCCGGAGATCAACTCTTGATCAAGGGCTTTTTCCTCGTATAAATCATTGTGTCACTTGTTCATTACATTTCTGAGTGATCCTTCATATTGTTCATTGATTCAAGCATCACACCTTACAACGGAAAGTTTGGTTGCATTATCTTAGCTTGATTTTTGACCAAAACAGTTTGGCGCCCACCGTGGGGCAATTGGTGCTTCATTCCTAAGAAGATTCATATTTTTGTGGTCATTTCGGTTCACTACAACCAAGCAGATGGCTTCCTCAGCGAAGAACACTTCAAGTTCAATGCCGGCAATCAGTTCTTCACAAGGCATTCCACCTTTGCCTCCACCACCTTCTGGATCCCAGAAGAATGCTGAAAATGCTGCGAAGAGACAAACCCCCATTTTCCCAAAACCACCAACTTCTTCTGTTTCCTCTAACCCGTCTACTAATGATCTTTTTAATCTGATTTTGCAGATGAGAGATCGTATGCAAGAGCAGGACAAAACCAATGAAAGGATCCTCTGGGAGATTGGTGATATCAAGAAACAGAAGAAATCAGTGGAGGATCACTCTCCTCTGATGCCAAGGTCATTAAATTTTGACACTCCAGTGGTAACTACCCTACAATCGGCAGTTCCGGGCATCCAATATCAAAGTGGTCCATCAGAAAGGCGTTATGGAACAACAACTATGAGTCAGGCATTTGGCTCCCACTTCCAGCCGCAAGGATCCTGTTCTCAGCCATCGGGATCCTCTTTTTAGCATCAAGGATCCTTCATCAGCTCAGGAGGATATTTGGGAATGCATGCGGGTCAAGGATCCTCCCAGGGTCAAGGATTCTCCCAGCATCAAGGATCCTCCCAGGTTCAAGGATCCTCCCAGGATCAAGGATTCTTAAGAAGTATGCAGCCTCCAAGTTCGGATGTTCATCAAGGAGACTTCAAACCAATGCATACCATTGCCTCCTCTGGTCCTTCAATCATACCGGAACCCCGTCAATATGGACTCACATCTGGGATTCCAAACATGAATCCTCTGGGAGGTAACACTTTTAATAATTCATATAACACTAACCATGGCTCCATGCAGGATACAGGTATCAATCAAGCTATGGCTAGGGAATTACAGAAGCTTAAGGATATGATATCCAGTGTTCCAGGAGTGGTCAACCCATTCCTGAGATTACAGACGGTAGCCATAGGATATCTCGTTTTGCACAACCCTTATGTGATGCTGAGATACCCAAGAGATTCCAGATACCATCCATGAAGCTGTATGATGGTTCAACGGATCCAGAGGAGCATGTAGCTCAATACAAGGTATGGCTCAAAATCAAAGGTAACAGGAGCTAGCACCTCGTGCCTAAAGGCCTCCTCTCTCAGGGGAACATCCACAGCTGTGAAGACTCGTCAGTTTCCTTGGTTGCAAGAAAGTGTGCTGGTAACTTGAGTCCATCAATGACCACCCATGTGACAATGTTTCTGTTTCTAGTTGTAAGTAGGCTAGTGGCAAAATCCATGGCAGTCTGTTCTCATTTCCATACATGTGTTTCTGGTTGCCAATATCCCACCTTGACTTTCCCACATGTCAAACTTCGTTCCCATTCGTGGGTATGTGGGCCTTCAGGCCCGGTCATCCGTACATGGTCCTCAGGTTTTAATTCATCCTATCAAAACTCAGGTGAATAGGACATCGAGGCCCACATGCTTTGCCTGCACCAGTTCCCTAAGGTTGTTGTATAGTGAGGTCCATATTCATTCCATGAAGTAGCAAATATCATCCGACCTGCCAAAGGTTGCTTCCTCATGCCCCGCATGGGTCAATCTTGAGAACTCTCTTCCTTCAGTTCTTCAGTTTAAGCAAAGCGGGTCTGATCAGGTATGTTGAGTAGATAGCGAGCCGCAAAGCTCGCGCACGTCCAGGTTTCATGGTCGTATTCATCCAAAAGTTCCACCCAGCGATGCCATTAACTGATTTAGCTCTTTCGAAACCAGGGTACACGGGAGGCTCTTGTGATCGATCTAAGTAGTGCATTCGGTATCGTCCAAGTAATGCCTCCCATTTAAATTCAAGGACTATGGCTTCCACTGCAGGTGGTGACTCATGCGATTCTTCTTGTAATTCTTCTACGTAAGTTATCACATTCTCGCGTTGCATCGGCGTGTTACTGTTACTCTGATACGAACTATCATGGTATACTACTAAATCATGGGTACCCCCAGGTAAAGACTATGCTCAGTGTATTGTAGTGTTGGGTTACAAAAACTGAAAAGACGTCCTCCTGTTTCGTCTTTAACGAACACAGCACCCTGCTGTGCTAAAGAGATTTAAGCTGTGCGACCTTCGAAAATCCTATGAATAAGCTGCGATAGTATCTAGTGAAACTAAGGAATTGTTGCATCCCCGAAGGAATCTTTGGTGTTGATCGGTTTCTAACAAATTGGATCTTTAGCAAGATCCTCGTGTGGTCCCACTTCGTTGTTTACATGCCCAAAGTGTATATCTCGAATCTAGATGCTACATTTTACAAGACTTCACGCGGAATGACTCCTCCCTCAGGAGCTCTAAATTAAAATACAGATGTCGTCCAACACGTCGTCAATAAGCATAGCCGATTCATGTGATCCATACAACTGCTGATGTGATGATTAGCCCAAATGTCATGGAATACAAAGTCGCAATAGCCGTATTGCGTTCGATAAGCCGCTTAAGAACATTCTCCCTGTGAATTTCCATATATTAATAGTCCGTTCGTAAATCAATCCTCGAATGAAAGCTGGCCCCTCGCAACTAGTCGACAGGTTGTCACTACATGGTCGAGGCAAACGGTTCTCGACTATCACCTTGTTAAGTTCTCGATAATACATACGAAAGGCTTATCTTCACGGATATTATTGAGGCTCCCCAAAGCAAAAAGCTAGGTCCGCTAAGACTCTTGTCCGACAGTTCCTGAAGCTGATTAGGCGGTTACTGCAACATTCCGGTTGTGAGACAATAAGGAGAACTAGTAATAAGGGTTGCTTCTGACATGTTATCAGTCTGCTACTCCACCTGACGATGTGATGGTAAACCTGATAGTTCTTCTGGTAGCACATAGGGAGAAATCTCGAACAATTTGTGGACCCTCGATCCTCTTTTCCTTGGCCTTTACATTCGTAACGAGTGCTAACATAGCGGGGTAGTCCTTTCGTGGACGCTTTTGGGCTTTCATAGCTGAAATGGCGCTAACCCTTGCACCACTCTGACGCTTTAGAACAGATAACGGTTCTCCACCAGGAAAAAAAAAGATACGCAAAATTTTCTTCTCGCAAGACATATCTACGCGATCTCTGGATAACCATTCCACACTAACCACTGCTCCAAAACCACCAGGAATAGTATAAAGAAGGTCGATGTCGAACACTTGTCCCACAAGGTCAAATTTGCATCCTAATAAGCATGTGAGGTTTCCATGTCTTGCCGTCAGTCGATTCCACAACAGGTTCGGGTTCAAGAAGCATCAGGGTTAAACAGAACAGAGACGAAGTGATTCGTTACCAAGAACGTGTAGGCCTCCATGTTGTTATAATCCTGGCGTCTCCCACGCCAATCCTAAATGCCCCTCCACGAGCATCAATTCCAGTGTCGTTATCGTTACGAGGATTTCCAGTACTGCCGTCGTTCCCTTGGTTGTTGTCGTCTTGATTCAACAACGGCCGATCCATGCCGTAGGCACCTTCATTTCCATACTGTAAGCTACGATCACAAGTACCTTGATGTTGCCATGACTGTTGCCTCTAATATTGTTTCCTGTAACGGTGTCCTGCGTCCTTTCACCAACAAGGTCCATCTTTTCACATTCCGTGCCACGTCCTAAGGCACTACTCATGGTGCGGGCGGTTACACATTCCGCTCTACAATCAATCGTCATCGATTTTGTCCCGATTGGTTCGTAAGAGTTGACTCCCATGAGTCACTGGCTGGGGTTAAGGATTCGATTGGAGTCAAATCGTTGTTGTTCATTGCCGGTAACTAGGGTCGTTCAAATGCTGAAGTCGGTAAGGTACTACGTTTACCCTCTTATCCATCGTTCTTGCAAGTTGGCTGAGTAATACACGGTATGTCGCGAGAGCGTTGCGGAAGTGATCGTACTTCGGGATTTAAGACGTCAATACGTTAAGTTCCAGCAAACGAAGAAAAGTGAGAAAGGTATAGACCAATCATTGACGCTGCAACATCCACTCAGGGATGTTCGTACAAGCACCTAACATTCCACACAGTTCGCTAGGCTTTCAGATGGGTGTTCAGGTAAAACTCGATAGCATCGAGATTCGGGAGGATACAGAGTGGAGTGAAAAGATCATGTTCAAGTAAGAGACAACCACTGCTGTGACTCCTATGGACTTGTTACGTTTCTCATGATCGAATAATAGAACAGAACCCCTGTTTCCACTTGTTAAGGCTTACTGGGACTCGCATGCACCCCACATTATTATTATGTGTGCACCCACAATAATATTGTGATTTGCATGCTCATCTCAGTTCATCCTAACTCATGTCAAATGGTTCCTCAAACTCAAATGTTAAACAAAGAATATCACAAAACAGGGGTCACGAATCTCTAGGGCAACACCACACTATCAATCACTAAACACATGCAAGTAATACATAAATTCATATTGTTGGGCTATACGTGCAATCACATGCAATATCATATGAAAGTGTTCACTAGTTATGCAGTATAATGAGTAAACGAGAGACGAACCTTGCAGTCTGGAGCTGAGTGTCATGGTCGTATTCAGATCTTGTTGGGTTATAGTCTGGTTTTATAAAAATGTTTTAAAACCAAGTTCACTATAACCAGTGGCTCTGATACCAAATTGTCACACCCTCAAATTACCACCTAGGGAGTATCCCTGTTAGGCGTGTGACCACTAGTAATGAGCCACCAATTACATTGAATCCATAAGTTTAAAATAAAGTTTCATCATTTAATAGTAATAAAATCTAAACATAAGTAATTCAAAAACCATCAAGTTCAGCGAAAGCGTTAACGTAACATAATGTAAATACTTTCCAGACAACCATAGTAAATAAATGTTTGATAAATAAACCCATCAATGCAACCATGACCACTCACGCCCTCCAGCCAGCAAGTTCCTGTTCTCAAGTACCTAACGACCTGCTAGCATGTAACAAGTGTATCAGACAAAGCTGGCGAGTTCACAGTTTTTAAAAAACATTTGCTACCAGTTGTATGTAAAACAGTTCACTGACAAATGCAAGTAATATTGTTAATATCTCAATTCCGAACAAGACGACTCCTGATGTACATGACTGCCCTTTCCCACGTATTCCTATCCAGTACTGGGCCCGACTGGGTCATTAGTTCACATCCGTCCTATCTAGGAGCGGTGTGAGGGTGCCAAACCTAAGTAGCGCTACCAACTAATACCCGTTACCCTCCAGGTAACAATATAAGGGACTTACAAGAATGATAGGTGAGAATATTAACCAATATACCCGTTTTTACCCAAAAGACTTATCCCTCCACGGGATACCCACTGACTGTCCCCAACCACTGGGACGCATGCTCGAATGTAGTGAACTCACCTTTGGTTTGCTCGGTAGAATTTATTACTCGTTTAACAATAGTGATTTACCAAGCCCTATGATAGTTGCACATAACAGTCAGTTTGCGTACAAGCACAACACGTATTATTTCATGTTTAATCATCACCTAGTGCACACGAATACAAGTGTTAACATTCATCACTAGACATGGTATATCAATTAACCAAACACGAATTCCATCATTAAAGTACGTTCTCATACTAGGTGCTACACATATAGAGTTATACCTCACGTTTCAAGTATCCAAATAACACCTCATCTCAAACATATGAACAAGGGGTGACTTCATGTACCATATTAATTCACAAGTTTAAGCCGTTTCATTACACAAGTTAACATACCACATCATCTTACTGATTCCCCGGGTTACCGGCCCAGCCCACATTACAACCCATCTGTTAACTAACGCGAGCTTACCCGACTATTCGGCCCAAACTTTGCTGGCCCAACCCTTGTTTGTTCAAGTGTTACATGCGGCCCATTCTGTCAAGTTTCTTATTCAACAATGTACACCCCACTCACATATCATGATTAACCAACCACCCTACCCGAACCCCTGTTTTACCTTATATACTCGATCCCTAGTACCCACGCATAACACAAACATCCCTATATATATTGCCAATATCACATGCACAAGGTCCATGTGTGTGATTTGGCCCACTGTGAATCCCTTTCGCCATCAGCCCACCAACAGGGGTGTGCGGCCCGGTGATTAAACGAGGCCAAATACTCTATTGTATAACCCAAATAACTAACACGCATATTTAATTAACATAAAAGCCCGTATATCCTTTCTACCATTACAGCAACTTAATGTATACCACTCATAATCCAAATCAATTAGCAAAATACCTATAATGGCTCAACCTAGATTAATCAGTTACTGATGTCATCGATCCACCAAATACTTTCATGCACATGCACCCTAGGTATCATATAACAGTTCAGTTTATGCAACATTAATTATTAATCACATAAACTTGCTATAATGGATATGCAGATTCGATGATGATGCTAGCATACACTAATAACAAAAATCAAGAATCATAATCATGATATCATGCACGCACATGGCAGCCAAACTCACAAATCAACACATTGGAAATCTAATCCAATCACAAGTGACATGATATAATGCAAGCACATGGCAGCCAAACTCACAAGTCAACATATTTGAAATCTAAACCAATCACAAGTAAGCATACCAACCTAGATGTGGAGATTGTGGGTGTGCAGCCGCCGAATTCAAAGGAGGAGCGAGAGAGATTAGGGTTTTTCTTTTATGTAGTGTTTGCTAAAAAATTAGTATGTGAGACATATTCCTTGCGTAAATATGGGCAGGAAGCTATCGGGCCATGTTGGGCTTCTTTTTGGGCCGAGAAACATAACTCAATGAATAGAAGTTTTGGGCCAAGGGTGCATATCATTACTAGTGTGGGTACATTAGGCGACTAGAGCGAACGTTCAACTAATCTAGGCATTTGACACGTTTAACAATTTACACACGACCAACTCACAACTAAGTAGTCATAGTGATTCGATGTCAATTAAACAAGTTTAACAAGTTTACGCAACAATGACATAGTGACGCCGTTTAGTGGAGTATGAACACTAGTGATACGAGTCAAATGTCACAAGATTGAACAATGCTAACCTTGGGAATACGGATTGTCACAATCCATCATCGCCCATTTCAGCAGCTCAAACCTTGGCTGCATCACCACCAGCATCATCAGCATCAGCATGATCCTTTCCATTTCCACTCACCTCGATTGCCAAGACCTCACCAGCCTCTTCTTCATCATCCAGCTCAGCCAACCTAGCCTTCCAGCCCTCTATGTCCCAGTTGCTCTTGTCAAAGTCAGGATCTAGAGCTTCTTGGGCCATCTGTAACTGAGTTTTGTACATAGCAATGGCAGCGGAGACTTTAGCATCATTTGTGATCTCATTCTTCTCCTGATCAGCAGTGATATGAGCCAGGACAAGTTCCCTCTTCACTAGATTGACATCGTTTTTGAGGGAGGCAATCTTCTGATCCTTGGCCAGCATGATCTTTTGGAGGTCCAAACACATTAGCTCAACCTCTTCAACATTGCCTACGTAGTCCTCGATTTCAGCAAATTTCTGCAAAAAGACAATGTAAAGTTTAGGATCATATGATCCTCAAGTAGGCAGGATAATTAAGCTAAGTCAGTGATCCTTACCTCAACAAAGTATTCAAGGAACTGGTGGCGGATTAGAGGCAAGCCTTCTAGATTGTCAGCCTCAGAGGCTTTCCTCTTCTTTCCCTTGGAGGTGGTAGGCTTGGGGATGGCAGTACTCGGGCTAGCAGTAGCCTTCTTCCTTCCAGACCTGGGACCAACAGTGGTGAGATCGGTGACACTGAAGCGAGTAGCAGACTTCGATGATTTTCCAGCACCTACACATCCAAAACAGATAAGTATCCGTATTTCATTCTAATTTAAACATTTAGTTATGCACAAAATGGGATACTTACTTGACATTGTAACAGAGCCTGAGGATACTTCCTGAGAATCCTGGGTATTTGCTTGAAATGTTCTTATTGCAGGATCAAGCCTCTGAAAAGCAGCAAGCCTTACCTTTGTTGCAGGTGTTGTAATAAGGTGTGCGACAGTAATAGCTGCAAAATAGAAATAAAAGGGTGTTAGTGATCCTCAGCAGAAACAAGGTTATCCTGTGATCCTTCTCAAGATCCTCTATCCTACCATGGGTGGTCCAATTTCTAGGCAGATCCTTTCCATCAGGGAGAGAATCCCTTCTGACAAAGAAGAATCGCCGTTTCCAGTTGGTGTCATTCTTAGTGGCTTTGAAGATGGGGTGTTCTTCACCAGGTTTATGTTTGAGTAGATATCGGTGAGATCCATGGCTCACGAGGTCGTACATCTCTGCAAACTCTGACATTCCCAGATCAATACCTTCACGCTCAATGATTCTTTCAAGGGTATACAAGACCCTCCTGATCATTGGCATTGCTTGGATGTAGGAGATGCCGGTGAGAGAGAAGAAGGATTGGGTGAAATTAGGAAAAGGATACGAGTATCCTATTGTAAATGGGGTAACCGGGAAAGCTACACAAGTTTCAGAAACATAGTCACTCAGGACGGTGGGGTCAAAAGTTTTGAAAACGGTGTTCGCCAGAAAACAATGGCGAATCCTATCTATCTGTGGATCAGTAAAGCAACATCGTTCCTTTGCAGAGTCTTCGGTGATCTCTTGGCTCTTCAAGGGACTGTCCTTTTTGTGATCCTTAGCCGGTGAGGATCTTAACATCATCTTGGGCATAATGATGGTGGAGAAGAAGAAACAGAAGGAGAATATGAAGAGAGAAAGGAAAGAGAAGTACCTGATCAGATCTTCGAATGAGGATTTAAAGGATGAAACGCACGAATTTAAATGCCTCCTAACCCTTATCTCTAACTTCAATTTATAATCATGATTTTACAGGATAGTCACTTCAATGACGTCATGTTAGCAATGGCTAGTCAGGATTCAACGGCTATATATCCGTTGGTTTGTTACGGATAAGGATGAGAAAATATAATTCGTTCATTTACACTCCACTCCTTATATTTTGGGGGCAATTGTTAGGGGAGGATTTTCCAAAGATCAGTGATCCTCAATTACTGTCAAGCTTAGGGATCCTCAATTCTGTTTGAATTAGTGATCCTCAGAGAGTATTGTAGGATCAGGATCATGGATCATCATAGTGATCCTTACACTAACGATTGTCTACTTTGAATATGATGTTATTTTGCAGGAGTACGAGCTTGGACTTGGTCTTGGCGATATTCCTGGAGCATATTCCATATTTATTCCGCACGTGCATGACTGAAATGGACGTTATGGAGGTCATGGAAGACTTGCATGAAATGCGGATAGTTAGTTAGATTAGATTTTTTCCTAATTTAAAAGGGGATAGCGAGCTAAATTAGAACACTTGGCTATTTTTGGCTAAACACACACACTCGTAACTGCTCTCATCAGCTCTCGACAGTTTACTTGGCGATTACACACTTTTTTGCACATTCCACTCTGGTGATCCTTGTAACTAGCTCGCTATCATCCGAAGTTGTAATACATTTTCTGTTTAATTTGAGTTGGTGATCGATAGTTTCCGTCACCCGAGGTTTTTTATGCCGGAGATCAACTCTTGATCAAGGGCTTTTTCCTCGTATAAATCATTGTGTCACTTGTTCATTACATTTCTGAGTGATCCTTCATATTGTTCATTGATTCAAGCATCACACCTCACAACAGAAAGTTTGGTTGCATTATCTTAGCTTGATTTTTGACCAAAACAGTCTGTTCTTAAACAGTAGTATTTAGGTTTAAGGATCACTGATCCTTCGAACAATTGGTAGGATGACAATTGGTGGGGGGATCCTCTGTTTGGGGGATGAAGCCATTGTTATCTTGCCGTCTTTCCATTCCTGCATAACTTAGGACTTATTATCATGGATGTTTTGGTTAAAAAATCACACAGGGATAATGCAACCAAACTCTTAGTTACGGGGAATGATGCTTGAAATGAGGAACAATGATAAGGATCACTTCAATGTAAATTGCACAAACGACACAAGGATTTATACGAGGAAAAAGCCCTTGATCTTTAGAAGATCTCCGGCATAAAAAACCTCGGGTGATGGAAACTACCGATCACCAAGCTCAAATAAATCAGTAAATGTTTACAACTTCGGATAGTAACGAGCTTGGTACAAAGATCACTATGGTGAAATGTGTAAAAGTGAGTGAAAACTGTTAAGTGTTTGCCGAAAGCTTCAAGAGTACAATTGTACGAGAGTGCGTGTAGCTGAAAATGGCTAAAAGTGTTCTAATTACTAGCTCGTCACCCCTTTAAAAATAGAAGTTAACTATGCTAACAAACTATCCGACTTTTGTGCCATGCTCCCACGTTCTGCACAACGTCCATTTCCAGTCAAACATGTGCGAAATACCCGTGGAATATTCCATAGTAACGTTGCCAAGACCAAGTCAAGCTTGTTACTCCTGCAAAATAATATGAAACACAAACAAACAATCGTTAGTATGAGGATCCTTAAGGTGATCCATGATCCTGATCCTGAAGCTCTTCTGAGGATCACTATCTGTCACAGAAGTAAGGATCATTTACTAGGATAACAAGTAAGGATCACTAATTGTTAGAAAATCCTCCCCTAACAATTGCCCCTAAAATATAAGGAGTAATATGTAAAATGAACGACTTATATTTTCTTGATCTTATCCGCAACTAACTAACGGATAACTAGCCGTTGATGTAGAACTATCTGTTGCAACTATGACGTCACAGAAGTGACAACCCTGCACAATCATGATTATAAATAGGAGATATAGATAGGATCGTTTGCATTTAAATTTCAGAGATACTCCCTTTATAACTGCATCCGAAGATAAACAAATATTCTCTCTTCATCTTCTTCCTTCTTTTGCTCTGTTTTCCGTATCTTTCCATCATTCCGTCAAAAATGTTGCTCCGGAACTCCCCAGCTAAGGATCACCCGAAAAACAGCCCACTGAAGAGCCAGGGGATCATCGAAGATTCCATAAAAGAACGCTGCTGTTTCACCGATCCGCAGATTGATAGGATCCGCTACTGTTTCCCGGCGAACACCGTGTTTAAATCTTTTGATCCCAATGCCCTGAGTGATCATATTTCCGACAACTGGGTTGCTTTTCCTGTCACTCCATTCACCATAGGCTATACATATCCTTTTCCAGCCTTCACCCAATCTTTCTTTTCCCTAACCGGCATCTCTTATATCCAAGCCATGCCGATGATCTGGAGGGTTTTGTATACCCTTGAAAGGATCATCGAGCAGGAAGGGATAGACCTAGGAATGTCAGAGCTGGGAGAGCTGTATGATCTTACTACCTTTGGTTCTCATCGTTATTTGTTCAAACGTAAACCTGGTGAGGAACACCCGATCTTCAAAGCTACCAAGAATGATACTAACTGGAAGCGGCGTTTCTTTTTCGTCAAGAGAAATTCTATCCCTGACTGGAAGGATCTACCCAGGAAATGGGCTACCCAGGGTAGGATGGAGGATCCTGAGAAGGATCACCAGAGAACTTTCTTTTGATATAAGGATCACTTATATACTTTTGCTTTCTTGTTATGCAGCTATCACCGTCTCACACCTCAGATTGTCTCCTGCTGCCAAAGAGAGACTCGCCGCTTTCAAGAGACTCGATCCTGAAACAAGATCTTTCAAGACAACCACCCAGGATTCTCAGGAGGTACCCTCAGGCTCTGTCACGATGTCAAGTAAGTATCTTTGTTTAAAAATTTAAATAAATAGTGAAATATAAGTGAAGTAAAGATACTTATCTTGTTTTGGTTGTGTAGGTGCTGGAAAATCCACCAAGTCTGCTTCAAAGTTCAGTGTCACCGATCTCACCATCGTCAGATCCTCCAAAAGAAAGGCTCCTACCAGCCCGACAGCTTCAGTCCCCAAGGCACCCCTCAAAGGAAAGGGAGTCAAAAAGAGAAAGGCCTCCGAGGCTGAGGATCTGCAGGGTCTGCCTCTGATCCGCCACCAATTCCTCGAGTACTTCAACAATGTAAGGATCACTGTCTCTGCTCGTATATCCTGCTGACATATCCTGCTGATTTGAGGATCACTTGGTCCTGACCTTATTTTTTATCCCCTTTGCAGAAATTTGCTGAGATTGAGGACTATGTTGGCCACGTTGAGGATCAGGATAGGAAGATTGCCGACCTCCAGCAGGTTGCATTGCTAAAGGACCTCAAAATTGCTGATCTTTAGAAGGAACTCCAGGATGCCAAACATGAGGCGGCCAAGGTGCTGGTTAATGCTGACTACGAGAAGCATGAGATCACCAAAGACGCCAAAGTCTCTGCTGCCATAGCAATGTACAAGACCAAGCTGCAAATGGCCTTGGAAGCCCAGGATCCTGCCTTTGACAAGAGCACATGGGATGTGGATGGCTGGAAGGCAAGGCTGGCTGAACTGGATGATGAAGAGGAGGCTGAAGAGATCCTGACGATCGAGGCTGGAGGCAAGGGTGAAGGTGGTGAAGCAAGTGGAGCCGGAGGTGGTGATGCAGCGAAGGTTTAGGCTGCATGATTGGGCGATGATGGAAATTTCTAGACATAGCCGGAGCCCAATTTTTTCAGTTTGATGGTTGTTTTGTTGAACAATTTGATGGTTTGTACTGAACAATAGTTTTTAGGATTAAGGATCTAGGATCCTCCAGACAATAGGCAGGATTGCAAATGGTGGAGGGATCCTCTGTTTGGGGGATGAAGCCATTGTGATCCTACCGCCTTTATATTCCTGCACTACTTTGAACCTATTATCGTGGACACCCTTTACCTACCCCAGCGGACGGGCCACGTATTGCTGGTAGATGCTCGGGGTAGGTAATTTTGACAACCTTTTAAGGGTTAATCTTTTGTTAATAAATAAAACCTTAATCTTTTGTCACTTATCTTGTATTGTTATCCTTTTTGTCTGTTTAATTCTCAATTGTTTTGATGTACACTTATTGAATAAGCAATTTTGAATAAGTCAGATTAAAAATATTTAGGATATGATCCATGATCAAATATCCTATAGTTGAAGAATCCCAAAAAGTAATATATTTTAAGGATCACAAGTTTAGTTGTCAAATTTTAAGGGTTATTCAAATAAACAATGAATAGAATTAAAAATAGTTAAGGATCATACCTGAGGATCCAAGTTAGGATCCTAACCATAATCAGGATAACTATAAGATAAACCTTAGAGAGAAGTAAGGATCAAGGATCCCTAGTTGCTTATCTTCAAGGACCTGAAATAGAGCATAACTTGGGACTAAGCCAATATAAGATAAGAGTTAGCAACTGGGGACAAGCCCAAGGACAACTAGGGACAAGCCCAAAGGATAACTGGGGACAAGCCCAAGGATAACTGGGGACAAGCCCAAAGATCGTGTGTTAACTGGAGTATGGCCCTAACTGGCGACTATCCAAACTTAGTGACATGAAAATGTCAAAACCTTAGCTAACGTGAAAACGTTAGAAACCTTAGGAACGGATGTATGATACGTCTACCATTATACGTAGGATCCTAGGTATAGCTAGTACAATGGAATTATCAGCCCCTAAAGCGAGTACTGGTCCCACTGCCTTGAACTATACCAGGATCATCATGCGCTACAGGCGGAACTAGGGTCAAGCCCAAATAACTGGGGTTAAACCCAAGGAACGGATTGCTTCTGCAGATAACCAATATTTTGCTAAGGATACCTGAACTTTCAAAACTTAAAATCACGTGAGAGATGGATAAAGGACAGATGATCCTTATCCTTATATGAGAAAATAAGGAAATGAAATAGTTCAAGATTAGGACATTACCAAAGTAAGGATTACCGATACTTTAAGGATCCTTCAAGGATACCCCTAACGTAAGGATCATCTGTGCCATGAGGATCCTGCTCACATGAAATATTTCTTCAAGTGGACAGCATTCCAAGCTCTTGGTAGCAAATCACCTTCCATGGTTAGCAATCTATATGCCCCCTTTCCTGCTTCAGCTTCAATCAAATAAGGGCCTTCCCATTTTGGAGCCAATTTTCCATCAGCAGGATTGGTGGTATTCTAAAATGCTTTCCTTAATACCATATCTCCAACTTGAAACTTCCTGATCCTGACATTTTTGTTGTAAGCACCATCCATTCTTTGTTGATAACTGGCCATCCTTATCCTAGCTAGATCCCTGATTTCTTCAATAGTATCCAGGTCTTGAGCCAAGTTCTCATCATTTTCCTCAGGATCACGGGTACTTGTTCTAGCAGTTGGAACCACCATTTCTGTTGGGATCACTGATTCTGCCCCAAATACCAAAGAGAATGGCGTTTGACCAGTAGCATTCTTAGGGGTTGTCCTATCAGCCCAAAGCACATAAGGTAGTTCTTCTGCCCATTTCCCTTTCTTGGATCCAAGCTTCTTCTTCAAATTGTTGATGATGATCTTATTGGAGGATTCTGCCTGACCATTAGCTTGTGGGTGGACTGGTGTTGATGTTATCATCTTAATCCCCCAGCTGTCACAAAAGTTAGTGGTTCTGCCCCCAATGAATTGGGAACCATTATCACATATAATTTCAGAAGGAATACCGAATCTAGTTATAATATTTCTTTTAATGAAGGATATAACTTCCTTTTCTCTGACTTGGGCAAAAGCTTCAGCCTCTATCCACTTGGAGAAGTAATCAGTCATAGCAAGCATGAATACTTTTCCACCAGGTGCCTTAGGGAGCTTACCAACTATATCCATACCCCATCTCATCAATGGCCAAGAGGAGGATATAGGATGCAAAAATTCAGCTGGTTGATGAAGGATATTGTTGTGTCTCTGACAAGGATCACATCTCTTAGCATATTCCACAGCATCTCTCTTCATGGTTGGCCAGTTGTATCCTGTCCTCAGGATCCTCGAGAATGATGCCCTGCCCCAGTGTGGTTTCCACAATCTCCTTCATGAAAGTCTTTTAAAACTTCTTGGATTTCAGGATCCTCAATGCATCTTAAGTATGGTCCTGCAAGAGATCGTCTATACAACATATTATTTAAAATTGTGAATTGAGATACCTTAATTTTGAAAGCCCTAGGGTTTTCTCCTGTAGGAATCTCTCCATGTTGTAAGTATCTCATGATTGGGAGGATCCATGATCCTGAATGAGTTTGAGTATCCTCACTAGGGATAATTGCAGAATTCTCTCCTATCTCCATAGCCACATGATCCTCGATAGCCGGGGTCAGGATATAGATAATAGGGATCTTGATATCCTCCGGGATCTTCAAGGATGATCCTAAATTGGCTAGTGCATCTGCCTCTGCATTCTCTTCCCTTGGTACATGTGTCAAACTAAAGGAAACAAAAGAGAGTGCCAATTCTTTGACTAACTCCAGATATTTGATTAGCTTTTCACCTTTAACAGCATAGGATCCATTAAAGTGATTAGTGATTAACAAAGAATCTACATGTACCTCAAGATACCTGATCCTCATATGCTTAGCGATTTGCAAGCCAGCTATCAAGGCTTCGTATTCAGCCTCATTGTTAGTGGTTTGGAATTCACAAGCTATAGAGTGGGGTATTATGTCCCCCTGTGGCGATTTTAGTAGTATTCCAAGCCCTGTGCCTTTGACATTTGAGGATCCATCAGTGTAGAGTATCCAACGATCCTTGGTCTCCTCTAGCTGCTGGACTTCTAACTCAGCTTCTTTTTGTAAATCACTACTGAAATCAGCCACAAAGTCAGCTAATGCTTGGGATTTAATGGCTGTCCTAGGCTCATATCTTATATCATAGGCACTCAGCTTCACTGCCCACTTCGCCATCCTTCCTGACATTTCAGGTTTCCTGAGGACATTCTTGATTGGAAAATTAGTTTTAACGATAATAACATGAGTTTCAAAATAATGTCTTAATTTGGTAGATGCCATAATTAATGCAAGGATAAGTTTTTCTAAGTGTGAATACCTGGATTCAGCATCAAGTAAACTCTTACTTACATAATAGACAGGATGTTGTGTACCTTCGTGATCCTTAACAAGGACGGCACTTACTGCTTTTGAGGATACCGCAAGATATAAGGATAACACATCTCCTTTTTCTGGTTTCATTAAAGCCGGGGCCGAGGATAGGTAATCCTTAAGAGCTCTTAAGGCACTTTCATGCTTCTTAGTCCACTCGAATTTCTTGTTCTTCCTTAGGACATCATAGAATTCCTTGCACTTTTCTGAGGATTTGGATATGAATCTGTTTAAGGCTGCAATCCTGCCTGTTAATCTCTGAACATCCTTAGCATTGGTAGGGGACTTGATGTTCACTATTGCTTTGATTTGTTCTGGACTGGCTTCAATGCCTCTCTTTGTCACCATATATCCTAAGAATTTACCTGCTTTAACACAAAAGTGACATTTTGAAGGATTAAGCTTCATATTATATTTATCAAGGATATTGAATGCTTCCTCCATGTCTCTTAGGTGATCCTCAGCCTTTATTGATTTTACCACCATATCGTCTATGTAAACCTCCATAGTTTGTCCAATCTGATCCTTGAACATCATATTCACTAGCCTTTGATAAGTTGCACCTGCATTTCTTAGTCCGAATGGCATAGCAATATAGCAGTATATACCAGTTGGAGTCATGAAGGCTGTATCCTCTTGATCGGATGGTTCCATTTGGATTTGTTGAAATCCAGATAAAGCATCCATAAAAGTTAACAGTTCATGACCTGCAGTTGCATCCACCATGGAGTCAATGTGGGGTAATGGGAAAGGATCCTTGGGACATGACTTATTTAAATCGGTAAAATCGACACATACCCTCCACTTTCCGTTTTTCTTTTGAACAACAACCACATTGGCCAACCATCTTGGATACTTGACCTCTCTAATCATACCTGCTCGGAGTAATTTCTCTACCTCCTCCTGGATAATGGCATTTCTTTCTGGTGCAAATTTCCTTCTCCTTTGATGGATTGGTTTGAAGGACCTATCGATGCCAAGTTTGTGAGTGATTACATCTTTAGATATGCCTGTCATGTCTTCGTGTTTCCATGCAAAGGTAGTCTTTCTCCTTTTGAGGAAGGATACGAGGTCTTCCTTCATTTCGCCAAGGATCCCTGATCCTATATAAACTATAGATTCAGGATCATCAGGATCCATAAGGATTTCTACTATATCCTGTTCTCTTGCCTCCAAGACATCCCTTGGAGGATACTTTGATTGCTATTGCTCCCTAGACTTTGACGCTGGTTTCATTGATGAGGTGTAGCAGTTCTTAGCCTCTTGCTGATCACTATCAATCCTCACTATTCCCCAAGGGCTAGGAAGCTTCACACATTAATGATAAGTGGATGGGACTGCCTTCATATCGTGTATCCAAGGCCTGCCAAGGATCACATTACAACAAGATAAACAGTCAATAACACAAAACTTTTGGAAAGAATGTAGGCCTTCGATATAGATTGGGAGTTTAATGTCCCCCAGAGTATTCTTGGTCTCGCCACTGAATCCCACGAGCACAGAGGATCTTGGTATGATGTCGGATTCAGGGATGTTCATCTTCTTGAGAACATCTAGCTGGATAATATTCACAGAGCTTCCTCCATCTATAAGGATCCTGCGAACAAAATGGTTAGAAATAAAAAGAGTGATAACCAAACCATCATGATGAGGATCCTGGATGTCAACACGATCATCCTCATCAAAAGTTATAACTTTTCCTTCGGAGACACTGGATGTTCGAGTGGGTCTATCTCCATTATCCATCTTGGTTTCCTTCGCATGTCTTTTGGCTGCGGAGAAGGATGTTCCACAAATATCTGATCCTCCAGATATAAAGTTTATAATTTGTGCATCTGCTGGAGGGGCTGGAGCTTTATCTGGGATCCTTTCAGGATCCTGAGTCCTTGATTTCTTTCTCCCCAATAATTCTTTCAAGTGCCCCTTGCTCAACAAGTATCCAATTTCTTTTCTTAATGCGATGCATTCTTCTGTGAGATGCCCAAAATCTTCATGGTATGCACACCACTTTGGTTTATCTTTAGTTGCAGTTGGTCTATCATTTTTTCTGGGCCATCTAGCTTTATCACCTTAATTCTGCATCGCAAGGATTAGCTCATTGTTATCAACAGAAAAACAATATTCAGAGATTGGAGGATAATCCTCATCATCATCTTCTTGTTCAACCGCAAGCACATTCTGGTTGTCAGATCTATTAAAGGATCTGAACTTGTTGTTCTTGAATGAGGATCCTTGCTTCTCTTGCTTTGAGGATCCTGCTAACCTCTCCTGGATCCTTTTGTCATCCTCTAGCCGGATGAACCTAAGGGCCCGGGTCCTTACCTCATCTAGGTTCCTGCATGGTGTCATAACAAGATCATCATAGAATAACGAATCCCTAAGCAATCCCATTTTAAAGGCTTCAACAGCCGTAGCTATATCCAAGTTAGGAATATCCAAGGATTCTTTTCTAAATTTAGTGATATAATCCCTTAATGATTCATTATGACCCTGGGTTATCCTATATAGATCACTAGTTAAACGCTCAAATTTTCTACTACAAGAAAACTGATTATTAAATAGATTAACTAGATTAGCAAATGAGGTAATAGAGTAGGGGGGAAGACTTAGCAGTCATTTAAGAGCCGATCCAGTAAGAGTGGATCCAAATCCCTTGCACAGACATGCTTCCTTTAACCTTTCTGGGATGGGATTGATCTCCATCCTTTCCCTGTATTGAGCTATGTGTTCCTCAGGATCCGTTGAACCATCATACAACTTCATGGTAGGTACATGGAACCTCTTGGGTATCTCAGCATCACAGATTGGTGGTGCGAAACAAGATATCTTGTGGCTCCCATCTGCAATCTCTGGGATAGGCTTGACCACTCCTGGGACACTTGATATCATATCCTTTAACTTTTGCAATTCTCTGGCCATGGCATGATTGATACCTGGATCCTGCATAAGGCCATGGTTAGTAGTATAAGAATTATTAAAAGTGTTACCTCCCATTGGATTCAAATTAGGAAGAATGGATGTTAATCCATATTGTTGGGGCTCTGGAATGGCCGATGGACCAGTAGAAGCAACGGTTTGCATTGGAATGAAATCTCCCTGATGGATGTCGGAACTTCCTGATTGCAAACTTCTTAAGGATCCTGGAATCTGGAAGGATCCTTGAAACTGTGAGTATCCTTGGACCTGGGAGGATCCTGGAACATAGGAGGATCCTTGAACCTGGGAGGATCCTTGAACATAGGAGGATCCTTGAACCTGGGAGGATCCTTGAACATAGGAGGATCCTTGAACCTGGGAGGATCCTTGAACCTGGGAGGATCCTTGAACCTGAGAGGATCCTTGAAATGGCCAGTACCCTTGAATCTGCTACACTCCCGAGTATCTTCCTGAGCTTGCAAAGGATCCTATATGCTGAGGATGGGATCCTGATGGTTGAAAGTGTAGCCCTGAAGCCTGAGTCATTGCTGATGGCCCGTAATGCATTCCTTTTGGTCCTACAACATATTGAACGTCTGGAACCAGCGAAGGCTGAGAAGTTATAACCGGAGTATCAAAATTCAAAGATCTGGGCATTAGTGGGGAATGATCCTCTGCCGATCTCTTTTGTTTCTTGATGTCTTCAATTTCTCTAAGGATTCTTTCATTGGTCTTGTCCTGCTGCTGGATATGCTCCTTCATCTGCAAAATCAGAGTAAACAAGTCACTAGTAGTAGGAGTATAAGAAGCATAAGAAGTTGGAGGTTTTGAGAAAATGGGAGTTGGTTTCTTCTCGGCATTTTTCTGAGGTCCAGAAGGTGGTGGAGGCAAAGGTGGAATGCCCTGGGATGAATTGACTGCAGACATCGCACTGGAGGTATTCTTCAATGATGAAGCCATGTATTTGTATGCAATGAACCGGAATGATCACCAACAGAAAAACTTCTTAGGAATGAAGCACCAATTGCCCCACGGTGGGCGCCAAACTGTTTTGGTCAAAAAATCACACAAGGATAATGCAACCAAACTCTTAGTTACGGGGAATGATGCTTGAAATGAGGAACAATGATAAGGATCACTTCAATGTAAATTGCACAAACGACACAAGGATTTATACGAGGAAAAAGCCCTTGATCTTTAGAAGATCTCCGGCATAAAAAACCTCGGGTGATGGAAACTACCGATCACCAAGCTCAAATAAATCAGTAAATGTTTACAACTTCGGATAGTAACGAGATAGGTACAAAGATCACTATGGTGAAATGTGTAAAAGTGAGTGAAAACTGTTAAGTGTTTGCCGAAAGCTTCAAGAGTGCAATTGTACGAGAGTGCGTGTAGCTGAAAATGGCTAAAAGTGTTCTAATTACTAGCTCGTCACCCCTTTAAAAATAGAAGTTAACTATGCTAACAAACTATCCGACTATTGTGCCATGCTCCCACGTTCTCCACAACGTCCATTTCCAGTCAAACGTGTGCGAAATACCCGTGGAATATTCCATAGTAACGTTGCCAAGACCAAGTCAAGCTTGTTACTCCTGCAAAATAATACGAAACACAAACAAACAATCGTTAGTATGAGGATCCTTAAGGTGATCCATGATCCTGATCCTGAAGCTCTTCTGAGGATCACTATCTGTCACAGAAGTAAGGATCATTTATTTGGATAACAAGTAAGGATCACTAATTGTTAGAAAATCCTCCCCTAACAATGGACACCCTTTACCTACCCCAGCGGACGGGCCACGTATTGCTGGTAGATGCTTGGAGTAGGTAATTTTGACAACCTTTGAGGGGTTAATCCTTTGCTAAATAAATAAAAGTTTAATCTTTTGGCTTATCTTGTGTTGTTAATGTTGTATATCTTTACCTTTCAACTGTTATGATATAATTTCCGTGAATTTACAAGGGAAGAACATAAGTATATTAGATTATTTCAAAAAATTTAGGATATGATCAATGATCAAATATCCTATAATCGAAAAGTTCAAAAAGTGGCATAAATTAAGGATCATATATCCTGTTGTCAAAGAATATGGGTAACTTAAATAAATCAAGAATAAAGTCAAGGTAAATAAGGATGATGCCTAAGAATCCAAGTTAGGATCCTAAATCATTAACACTTACAATCAAGATAACCAAAATACAAACCTTAGTAAAAGGTTAGGATACAGGATCCTTAACTGTTTAGCTTTGGAAACCTGAAACAGAACATAACTTGGGACTAAGCCAATATAAAAGAAGAGTTAGTAACTGGGGACAAGCCCAACAATCTGGGGACAAGCCCAATAAACTAGGACAAGCCCAAAAAACTGGGGGCAAGCCCAAAAAGGTGGGGACAAGCCCAAAGGATCTTGTGTAAACTGGAGTATGGCCCTCACTGGCGACTATTCAAACTTAGTGACATGAAAATGCCAAAACCTTAGCTAAGGTGAAAACATTAGAAACCTTAGGAACGGATGTATGGTACGTCTACCATTATACGTAGGATCCTAAATACAGCCAGTACAATGAAATTGTCAGCCCCTAAAGCGGGTACTGATCCCATTGCCTTGAACTGCACCAAGATCATCGTGCGCTACTAGCGAAGGTAGTGGATACCTTAAACTGGGGACAAGCCCAAAACTGGGGATAAACCGAAAAAACTGGGGACAAGCCCAAGAAACTTAGGAGACTTCTATGGATACTTGATCCTTTGTCAAAGATGCATCAATCTTCTGCAAAACTCAGAACTTAGTGAAAAAGGAGTAAATGATCCCCGATCATTTTCCTCATGATAAAATAAATTAAAGGACTAAATAAATTAGAATCGGATCATTACCAGACTGAGGATCATATATCCTCTAAGGATCCTTAATGCATACCAAATATGAAGACGGCTAAGGATCCTTGATCCTTATTACATGAAGTATCTCTTCAAATGGACATCATTCCAAGCTCTTGGTAGCAAATCACCCCCCGTTGTTAATAATCGATATGCCCCCTTTCCTGCTTCAGCTTCAATTAGATAAGGGCCTTCCCACTTTGGTGCTAACTTGCCATTAGTCGGATTTGTGGTGTTCTGGAATGCTTTCCTCAACACCATATCACCAACTTGAAACTTTCTGATCCTGACATTTTTGTTATAAGCTCCAGCCATCCTTTGTTGCTAACTGGCCATTCTTATCCCTGCCAAATCCCTGAGTTCTTCTATGGTATCCAAGTCTTGAACCAAGTTTTCAGCATTTCCTTCAGGATCACGGATGCTTGTTCTAGCAGTGGGAACCACCATCTCTGTAGGGATCACGGATTCTACTCCAAACACTAAAGAAAATGGAGTTTGGCCAGTAGCATTTTTGGGAGTTGTCCTATCAGCCCATAGCATATAAGGTAGTTCTTCTGCCCATTTTCCTTTCTTGGATCAAAGCTTTTTCTTTAAATTGTTGATGATGATCTTGTTGGATGATTCTGCTTGACCATTAGCTTGTGGGTGGACTGGTGTTGATGTTATCATCTTAATCCCCCAGCTGTCACAAAAGTTAGTTGTTCTACTCCCAATAAATTGGGATCCATTATCACAAACAATTTCAGAGGGAATACCAAATCTGGTAATAAAGGATATCACTTCTTTTTCTCTTACTTGAGCAAAGGCTTCAGCTTCTATCCACTTGGAAAAATAATCAGTCATTGCAAGCATGAACACTTTTCCTCCTGGTGCTTTGGGAAGTTTACCAACTATATCCATTCCCCATCTCATGTATTGCCAAGAAGAGGATATAGGATGCAGGAGCTCTGCTGGCTTATGAAGGATATTGCTATGTCTCTGAAAAGCATCACATTTCTTGGCATAATCCAAAGCATCCTTCTTCGTAGTAGGCCAATAGTATCCTATCCTAAGGATCCTTGAGAACAATGCCCTGCCCCAGTGTGGTTTCCACAATCTCCTTCATGAAAATCCTTTAGGACTTCTTGAATTTCAGGATCCTCAATGCATCTTAGATATGGTCCTGCAAGAGATCGTTTATATAACATGTTATTTAATATTGTAAATTAAGATACCTTGACTTTGAAAGCTCTGGGATTTTCTCCTGTAGGAATCTCTCCATGTTGTATATATCTCATGATTGGAAGGATCCATGATACTGAATGAGATTGTGCATCATTACTAGGTATGATTGTAGCATCCTCTCCTATCTCCATAGCTATGTGATCCTCAATAGCAGGAGCCAAAATATAGATGATAGGAATTTTAGTATCCTCTGGAATTTTTAATGATGATCCAAGATTGGCCAATGCATCAGCTTCTGCATTCTCTTCCCTAGGTACCTGTGTCAAACTAAACGAAACAAAAGAGAGTGCCAATTCCTTGACTATCTCTAGGTATTTGATTAGTCTTTCACCTTTAACAGCGTAGGATCCATTAAAGTGATTAGTAATTAACAATGAATCTACATGTACCTCAAGATACCTGATTCTCATGTGCTTGGCGATTTGCAAACCAGCTATCAAGGCTTCGTATTCAGCTTCGTTATTAGTAGTTTGAAACTCACAAGCTAATGAGTGGGGTATTATGTCCCCCTGTGGTGATTTTAGTAGTATTCCTAGTCCAGTTCCCTTGATGTTAGAGGCTCCATCTGTGAATAGTATCCAGGGATCCTTGGTTTCTTCAAGCTGTTGGACTTCTAACTCAGCTTCCCTTTGTAAGTCAATACTGAAATCTGCCACAAAGTCAGCTAAGGCTTGGGATTTAATGGCAGTTCTTGGCTCATATCTTATATCATAAGCACTAAGCTTCACTGCCCATTTGGCCATCCTTCCTTACATCTCAGGTTTCCTGAGAACATTCTTAATTGGGAAGTTAGTCTTAACAATGATAGCATGAGTTTCAAAATAATGGCGTAATTTAGTAGATGCCATAATCAAAGCAAGGATAAGTTTTTCTAAATGTGAATACCTGGATTCAGCATCAAGTAAACTCTTACTTACATAATATACAGGATGTTGTGTACCTTTGTGATCCTTAACAAGGACTGCACTTACTTCTTTAGAAGAGACTGCTAGATATAAGGATAATATATCCCCTTTTTCTGGTTTCATCAAGGCAGGAGCTGAGGATAGGTAATCCTTTAGGGCTTTGAGAGCATTCTCGTGCTTTTCAGTCCACACAAATTTCTTGTTCTTTCTCAGAATGTCATAGAATTCTTTGCACTTTTCTGATGACTTTGATATGAACCTGTTCAAGGCTGCGATCCTTCCTGTCAACCTTTGCACATCCTAAGCATCGGCAGGAGATTTGATATTCATAATCGCCTTGATTTGCTCTGGACTTGCCTCGATGCCTCTTTTTGTTACCATGTAACGTAAGAACTTTCCTGCTTTAACACCAAAATGACACTTGGAAGGATTCAATTTCATGTTGAATTTATCAAGGATATTGAATGCCTCCACCAAATCTCTAAGGTGATCCTCAGCTCTTTTGGACTTAACTACCATGTCATCTATATAGACTTCCATAGTGTGTCCAATTTTCTCCTTAAACATCATATTGACTAGCCTTTGATAAGTAGCACCTGCTCTGAGCAGCTTGTCTACCTCCTCCTGGATAATGGCATTCCTTTCAGGTGCAAACTTTCTCCTCCTTTGATGTATGGGTTTGAATGACCTGTCAATGCCAAGCTTATGAGTAATTATATCTTTAGAGATACCTGTCATGTCTTCATGCTTCCAGGCAAAGGTAGTTTTTCTCCTCTTGAGGAAGGATACTAAATCCTGTTCGATATTATTGAGGATCCCGGATCCTATGAAGACTTTGGATTCAGGATCCTGAGGATCCATAAGAATATCTTTCACATCTTGTTCTCTTGCCTCCAGGACATCTCTTGGAGGATGCTTTAATTGCTATTGCTCCCTTGGTCTTGAGGCTGGCTTCAATGCTGGATTTGGCTTTTGAGCACTGTGGTCAAACCTGCACCACTTATTACCAACTATTTTTGAGTTTTGATTTTTAAATTTTTGTAATTTTTCATAATGATTGGATGACTTATCTGATGAGCTTTTATTTTCAATTTTAGAATTTTTCAAATTTTTATCTTTTTGTTTCTGTTCTGCATTCTTCTTAACAGGTTTTTGCTTTGAGCATTCACCTATTTCAGTAGATTGCAAAACAGTATTTTGAAATTTTTCTTGTAAATCTAAAAATATTTTTCTTTTCTTTTCTTTTTCTTTTTCAACATCAGATATTTCATAACAATTTTCAATTTTGACTTTGTCAAAATTTGTGACATTGTCACTTATTGGAACAACATTGATCGGTTTTGGACAAACATGTGATGTAGAATTCACAAAACCTTTCAATTTATTCTCAAGCTCGTTAATTTTATTTCGAGCAATTTCAGCTTCATTTTCAAGCCGAATGATTTTCTGAAGATGAGAATTTATTTCAATCTGTTTTTCAAGATTATTTTTAAAAATAACAGATTTTTCATCTTCTAAAACCTTCATTTGACTTTGAAAATCTTTTTCAATCTTTAATTTTTCATTTTCAAAAACATTTTCTTTTTCTTTAAAATTTTTATTTTCTAATGACAAACTCTCAATATTCTTCAAAAGTTTGTCGTTTTCAGATTTTAGTTTTTCGCAGTTCAAACGCAACTCCAAAATCTGTTCATCATCAGCTTTCTTCTCATCTTTCAAAGTTTGAATATCTTCAGTCTGTTTCTTCTCCTTCTGAACAATCTCAAAGACTGATGTGTCTTCTGCAATCTCTTTCTTAATCACTGGTTCAGATTTCACAGATACAGACTTTTCAAATTCTTCTTTCTTTGAAATTACTTCTTCAAAAACTTGCTGTTTTTCAGTAACAGCTTCTTTCCCTTTCTCAGTTTTTACTGCTTCCATTTTGACTTCCTCTAAAGCCTTCTTCTTCTTCTTCTTCAAATCTTCAACTAACTTTTTCACTTCTTTTTCTTTTCGCTTCTTCATTTCTACCACCTTCGGTAGACTTGCTTCACAAACCTCTCTTATCTTCTTCTCCAAATCAGGCAAATATGCTTTATCGGATAACCTTCTTGTGTTGAAAGTAGCCTGTCTTGGAATCAAATTTGTTACTGCTTCAAAATCCACCTTTGATGGGTCAACAATTGGATTACCCCGTGGATCCATATAACATTCCAGTTCATCATTCCATCTTTTAGCTCTCTGGGCTTCTTTGAATGGTTCACTTAATTTTCCGATTTCCCACCTTGCGTAATCTATTTTCCACCATCTATCAGGATCAACCTCACTGCTTGACATCTTCAAACACCTAATAACAAGCAAACAAATTTAATCAATTTAAACAATATCCAATAATCTGGAATAAACCAACACTTGATTGTCGTGAAATGATCTTGACGCGAAAAAGTTCACTTTTGAGCGAAATATGACACTTGGGTGAAATCAGGTTCCTTATCAACGAAATCAGTCTGAATGACTGATAAGTGAAATCACTAGAATATGACAGATAAGCGAAATAGTAATATGTCACTATAAGCGAAATCAACAACTGACTGATAAGCGAAATCAGATATGTCACAATGAGCGAAATCAACAGTGTCCCTATGAGCGAAATAGTAAGGTCCGTATGAGCGAAATTAGTATGTTCAAATAAGCGAAATAGTTAAATACAAGTCCTTATCAGCGAAATCAAGTCAAAACCTTCGATGTCCGTAAAAGCGAAATCACCTTTTCAGTTGATTTTTACCATTTTTAAGCCGAGTTTTAACCTGAATCTTTCTAGGATTTGTTAATCGTATGTTTTACACGTTATACTCGAATTTCATGTCATTTACACCGTAGGAACCAGTTCAAATCGAAAAAGTATCAAAGAAAATGAGTACAAATGAGAGAATTCTGTAGAATCAAGCTGTAGTAGTATGAACTCCTCGTCCTGAGCTCTGATACCACTTGTTGGACCGTGTTCCGACCCTGAAAAGTCAGTCAAGGCAGTTCATCTTTGTGTACAAAGGCGGAATCAGTGTAGACAAAGTAACAACAGCTTTTCTCTTCAATTTTCTTCTTTATTTATGCTTTTTTATTACAATTTGACAGAGTTTCGACACCACAAGCATGATCTAGTTCCGCTCCAACGTCTTTATGAATGATCACACATGAGGGTATTTATAGAGTGGCTGATTTCGCTTATATGTCATGACATATAAGCGAAACCCCATGTGACAAATAAGCTAAACCCCCTGTGACATGTAAGCGGAACCCCTTGTGACGTATAAGTGGAACCACTTCTAACCTATGTACATAAAAGCGAAACCTCTTCTAAACCTATGTACACATAAGCTAAACCTCCTAATTTGACTCTCAAGCTCCAATCTTGACCTAACTTGACCTAAGACTTAATGCAGACGAAGTCAACAGACATTTCGTGCACCAACAGATGCGCATGTAAGTATGATGCAGTTATCAGAAAGCAGTTTTGTATAATCCAGCACAGTCGTTAAGCATTAATTAATATTAATTAATTGTACGGATACCTGGATTTATGAGGGTTGTCACATTATCCCCCCGTTAAGAAAATTTCGTCCCAAAATTTAAGTTCTTCTACTAGCTGCAGGTGTCTTGGGGAACAAATGTGGGTACTTCGCTTTCATACGATCCTCACGCTCCCAAGTAAATTCTGGGCCGTGTCACGCGTTCCAACGAACCTTGACGAGTTTAACACTACTCCGTCGCATCTTGTTAACCTTCCAATCAGTAACCTCAACAGGTTCTTCAGTAAAGTGGAGTGTATCGTCAATATGGACTTCGTCGGCAGGTATGACGACTGTTTCTTAAGTTGGACTCTTTTTCAGGTTAGATACATGAAATGTATCATGAACGCCATTCAGTTCTACGGGTAGATCCAGCTTGTAAGCTACAAGACCAATCCTTTCCAGGATTTTAAATGGTCCAATGTATCGCGGGTTCAACTTCCCATGCTTCCCAAAGCGTGCTACACCCTTCCAGGGTGAGACCTTTATCAAAACCATATCTCCTACTGCAAACTCCAACGGTTTCCTTCTTTGGTCCGCGTAACTCTTTTGTCGATCACGAGCCGCCTTTATGCGCTCTTGGATCTGTGAAATCTTATCAGTCGTCTCTTGAACCAATTCAGGACCAACAAGCTGTCTATCACCCGCATCTGCCCAGCATAGCGGTGATCGACACTTGAGTCCTTAGAGAGCTTCAAATGATGCAGCTTGGATACCCGCATGGTAGCTGTTGTTGTAAGAGAATTCTACCAAGGGTAAGTGAGTGTCCCAACTACCACCCAAATCCCTTACGCACGCTCGCAACATATCCTCCAATGTTTGAATCGTTCATTCGCTCTGGCCATCTGTCTGCGGATGGAATGCAGTACTCAGATTCAACTGAGAACCAAAGGCTTCTTGGAAGGATTGCCAAATCCTTGACACAAATCTTCCATCTCTATCAGAGATAATCGAGAGAGGCACACCATGTCATGCAACAATCTCTCTCAGTTATAGCTCAGCAAGCTTGCTAGTGTTGTCTTTCTCCTTGATTGGCTAAAAGTGTGTAGATTTGGTCAGACGGTCTACGATTACCCAAATCGTATCGTGACCTCTGGGTGTTCTTGGCAATTTTGTTATAAAGTCCATTGAAATCTGTTCCCATTTCCACATGGGTATTTCTGGTGGTTGCAGAAGGCCTGAAGGCTTCTAATATTCGGCCTTTACTTTGACACAAGTCAAACATTTGCTAACATACGTTGCAACATCACCTTTTAATCTCGGCCACCGATAGAAATCCTTTAAATCCTGGTACATTTTATCCGATCCTGGATGGATCGAGTACCGTGACTTGTGAGCTTCATCGAAAATTATTTCTCTTAGACCACCGAAGAGAGGAACCCAAATTCGTTTCATGAAGCACAACGTTCCTTCCTCATTTGGTACCAACTGTTTCTCCATCCCACGGAGATATTCATTCACAAGATTCTCCTTCTTGAGAGCTTCTCTCTGCACAGCACGAATGCGCAATGAGAGGTCCGTTTGAATAATCATTTCCAAAGCCCTAACCCTTATGGGCTGATTCTTTCCTTTTGACTCAGGGCGTCTGTGACCACATTCGCCTTCCCTGGGTGATACTTAATCTCACAATCATAGTCGTTCAACAACTCTACCCATCGGCGCTGTCTCATATTAAGCTCTTTTTGATCGAATATATGCTGCAGGCTCTTGTGGTCGGTAAAGATTGTGCATCACGTACCGTACAAATAATGTCGCCAGATCTTCAAAGCAAACACCACTGCGCCTAACTCCAAGTCATGCGTGGTGTAGTTTTTCTCATGAACCTTCAACTGGCGTGACGCATAGGCTATAACCTTCTGTCGCTGCATCAGTACGGAGCCTAAACCTTGACGCGAGGCATCGCAATATTCCACGAAGTCGTCAGTGCCTTCGGTTAGGGATAATATGTGACAACCCTCACTAAACCAGGTATCCGTACGACTTAATTAATAATTAATTACTGCTTAATTACTGTGCTTACTTGAACTTGTGGATAAACTGCTACTTGAATGTTGATACATGTACTTACTTGCATCATACTTTACTTGCTGTCACTCCATGTTTTGCTTACAGCACCTTTGTGACAACCTTGATGCACCAAAAGCACAGTAGCACAATGAACGGATAACCTACTAAACGTGCTGTCATAACTAGCACCAGGCAGGTACAGCCTATAAGGCCTGTAAGAGCCTAATATAGTTTGCTACACTAGTGGTGAGTGTAGGGATATAAGGGTTGTAGAACTGCGTCACTAGGAATGAGATTACAGTGACCGGATGTGCCTAAAACATACTTTAAGTACAAAACTCAGCACTTTAATAATAATTCAGCATTTAGCTAACTAATAAAGTGCCAAAACATGAGGAAAAACATTACTAGACACATTCCAAAGTGTCGGGAATAAGTTGTGTCACTAAAAATAATAATAACGACACTTTAAAGCTTTGTTAAGCACTTTAACGGATCTCTATCCAACCGAACAACCGGATTATACCCGGAACACAAAAATATTGCCATATACATTGTTTTTCTTTTTCTGAGCCAGTTAGGGTCCCCGAATACCCTAACACCCGCTGCAAAGCATAACATACTAGTAAATGGTTACACCTCCTAATTATCTAACTATAACTTAATTACTTAGTTGGAAACCAACCAAGGACCCCCCCCCCTAACCGAACTCGTCCCCAAGGGGACACCCTTTGTACTTTGATGATTATTTAAATCATCTTTTTCCAATATCAATAAGACATGAGGACCATTGGTTAATTGTGCATGACTTTGTCTATAAGTATAAGCATTAGCACATCATATTCATTTCACCCTTAACCAACACAAAACACACTCTCTCTCCCTCTCTTTCACTCTCGGCCGAAGACACAAGCACCCCCACGGCCACCTTTCAATCTTGATCAAGCCATTCCAAGTGTATACAAGTGTTAAGGATCTCATACAAAGGAGCTCGGTGCACTCGAAACGCGAAGGACCTCTTCTCATTGCTTTTGTCCACTCACTCTTCGACTAGATTCTTCCCTAGCCTCGAGCTAGTAGTAAGTTGCTTGAAACACACTCTCGATCTATTTTAAAGTGGTTAAAATAATATATGACGGTTAAAACTCATGAACTTACAAGATGATATGTAAAAGTCTACTAAAATGTTAAAGAGGTTGGTTAAAAGCTATGATGTTGTGTAAATCTTGTAAGATTTCTTTTGTGTGATTATTTAGTGCCGATATATGATGTGGTAGCTCGGATCATCGTCTAACCCGGATTGGTCATGATCATGGATCATGACATAGAGTTTGTTTAAGTGTACAAAGGGTTAAATGATGAAACTCTACCACACATTAAACATAAACTTGTGTAAAATCGATTTTACTTATGAAATAGTGTTCAAAACTAATAGATCTACGGATCTACAAACGGTATTTTCAAAGGACCACGTGTCAAGAGAAAACATACTTTTAAAGACGGATCTTTCATAAACAAGAATGATTTTAGCAAACACACAAGTGTGTAAATACTTGTGTAACACTAAGTTTCGACAAAGAACTAGTATTGTCAAATTCTACAAGAAGTTGTAAAGATGAAATCCCTTTAAAAACGAGACTTTCAAGAAACGAAGTTGATTTATATAAAGATCCACTAAAAATAGTGGGATTTATCACGCATTTATGGATAAACCACAAGTTCATGTAATTTATGCGATTTATATATGTTTTGACTAGTTTGATGCTTTGGATATTGTTTTGGTTGAATGAGAGGATTGTTGATTTGAATTATAAAAGAAAATGATACGCTTGAAAGCGTGGCCACCTCCAGTTACAGGGGAAACTCTGGCGAAATTTTTCTAAAAACCTAACACTTGGGAATATTTTCACTACAAGTGTTGTAAATCTATTTTTGACTTGTTTTCAAAACGTAAGTTTCGCCACGACTTTATTTACGAAACATCGGAGGTGGGGTTTTCACAAAATAAAAACGGGGTAAATATATATTTGATATATATATTTTTCATAGCGTCACTTGTAAAATGTTTATGATTATTTTGTGAAATATACAAATATTATTTTTAGGGTAAAAATAATATTACCGAATGTTAATGATTCCAAAAATAATGCATACGCTTTCATAATTAATAATAAGTTACAACGGTATAATTATTACCACCTGATCTTTAAAACGTAACTTACGCATTTTAAGAAAATATTTATGAACGCGTATTTGTCAAGAATATTATTTCGGAATATTGTATGAAATAAAATATAATATTTTGGGAAAAATGATTATATTTTGGAGTTAAAAATAAAATATACTTTTAAGTGAGACTTAATAATATATTTTGAAGGTATACGAACGCACATGTATTAAATCCCCCATCCTTGGGAAGGAGAATAATTACCAAGTATTTACAAAAATAAACACGAAATAGTTGTCTAACTATTTCCCAAAAACTTAAACCTTAAGCTAAGGCACGGCCATCCGTCTAATAGAATTAGTACGTGTAGGTCGTCGCACAGCTGCTTGATCAGGAGATATACTTGGTAGAGACGCACCACTGTGAGTTCATGTCCCCCTTTTCTCTTAACTGTTTTCAGTTTTCTAAACTGCGGGGGTGAAATACATGTTACTATGATTACGAATAATTGTTACATGGTATGGTTAGCATAAGGAGGGTTATTATTCAGATCATGTGAGTGGGTAGGCGGAAACTTGAGGCCATTAATCCTCAGGGTAGGACCGAGGGGCAGGAGCGGTAGATCTATCTGGGTGTAGCGAGCCCAGCCCCAGGCCCAAACAGAACGGACCTCGGGGTGACTTTGTACCCAACGCATAAATCTGCTAGGTTTGAGTCTTCCTACTTGCACTTCACACATATCAATGGCCTTGCAAACCATTGGTGATCTCTTTTTCCTTATTTGCTACATACCAGGGTTTTTATACATACAAAGGTTTATTTACTCACTTACACATGAACTCGCTCAACATTATTGTTGATTTTTCCAAACTTACATGTATTTCAGGGAATTAAAGATCTGGCGCGGTATGTTATGTTTTCCCGCTGCATATGGGTTCTGAGGTCATCCAGGTTTAGGGGATGTGACTTTTACCTGGATGAGTCACAGTCCTTAAACTGCGTTTTATTCATGTTGATGTTTATGTCTTTCAAAACAATACTTTATGTTATGATGGTGTAGTTCCAAGACAATGTTATGTTACTTTGGTTTTAAAACTTATTTTAATGGATGATCTTGCATGGATTTTATTTCATATAGCTTGTTATGATTAAGCTATGGTATTAAGAAGTCACACCAAAATAACCACGCTTCCGCAAAGCCAGGGTGTGACAGCTTGGTATCAGAGCTCTGATCATAGCGAACTAGGATTCCTTCTCGAGTCTAGACTATGATCACTAGGGCTCTCACGAAAACATTTTTACACTGCATACCACTTAAGTCCAGATCCAAAACTTTTTACAAACAAATGTTGAGCACATTTATTTATTATTTATAGGCTCAGTCTGGGAGGCTGAGGCTCGGTCTGGAAGACCGAGGCTCGGTCTGGAAGACCGAGGCTCGGTCTAGGAGACCGAGGCTCGGTCTAGGAGACCGAGGTAGTTGTCTAGTGGGACTAGGGAGTCAGTCTGAGAGGCTAGGAGAATAGGCTAGTGGGACTAGGAAGAGCAGTCTGAGAGGCTGGGAGAATTTGGCTAGTGGGACTAGGAAGAGCAGTCTGAGAGGCTGGGAGACTAGTGGGACTAGGAGAATTATTTGATTGCTTACTTGGTGACTAATGTGCTTATCTGATTGTATGATTGATTATTTGTACATATTTGTGTTTGTGTTACAGACACCATGGACTCGTCCGGCACAGGTGATTCGGACACCACAGGCCCTAGACCCATAGTATCAAACGACTTAGAGTCTTCAGAGCACGAGGTCCACACATCAGATGTTACCAGCACAGACGAGGATGACTTTCAGCCCTTTGCGCTGCCCGACGCTGTCGATGAGCCCGCTGATGGCCCTTTTGCTGGGTACCTACCACTCGTAGAGATCCCTGCTCCCATACCTTTGGCCGTTTATCTTGCTTACGATATGCTCCTCGACGCCGACGTTGATGACGACGTCGATCTGTTTGATGATGAGCCCCTGGAGGACGATGTTGAGGGCGAGGCCCTTCTAGCTGACGGTGGTCTTTTGTTACTCGTAGATGCTCCAGCTGAGGAGTCACCTGCACACTCACCCGCTCCAGACCCCTTCGAGTCTGTGGCCTCCGCACCGTCACACACTCGGAGCGCACAACACTACTCACACGGTTCAGATCCTGACAGGGCATCATCTGCTGTCTCTGCTCCTAGATTTGCTTTCGATCACGACCTCGATGAGGATTCAGACACTGTTTTTCCCCCTGGATTTGACCCGGACCAGGAGATAGAGTTCATCCACTTGGATCAGCCTATGGTTGACCCAGTTGACCCTGCATTCGCTGATCATGCAGATTTTGATATGGAGTTCGTTGATCTCGAGCCTGTGATGGCCCTTGAGCCAGTGGCTGCTCCTGACCCAGTGTTTGAGCATGACCCTGTTCATGCTGTTATGCCCATTGATCCTGTGATTGCTGACCTACCCATTGATGATCACCCTGCTGATGCACCACTACTGGAGGGTGACCATGTTATTGCTGCTGATCATGTTGATCCCCCACTTATCGCTGATATACCTGCTGACCCTCTTGTTGCACCCCATCTTGACCCTATGCCTGTACTGTTTGATCGAGCACTTTTTGAGGCACAGATTGACCCATGAGATGAGCACGCCCAGCATGGGTGGATTCCTGCGGATGATGAGCTTCCACCTATTCCTCCTCATACCACCGATGCACGTCACGTTGATTTCTCTTTTTCATTTGCACAGTACACACCTCCAGCTCGACCTGGAGAGGGTTCCTCGGCTCATCCTTTTGGACATATGCCGACATCTATTCCAGTTATGCCTCAGTCTTCATCTGCTATTCCCCCTGCACCACCATTCTTTGTGCCACCTTTTGATCCAGCCAGCGAGCCGTTTCTCTGGACGTCACCGTCTGTTATGCCACTGACCGACCCCTACCATCCTTTCCATATGGGGTATTCTATTGAGGACGTTCTGATGTCGTTTTTTGTCCAGCAGGAGGCACTCACATGGCGCATTCAGGAGCTTGAGAGAGCTCAGCCACCGCCGTGCCAGTGTCAGGGTCAGACCCACCCTGCTTCTTCGCAGCACCCTCGACCATTGTTACCTGACTATGCTGCACGCCTTTTGGCACTTGAGCAGCAGGTTGCTTCTTGGTTGCGTACCCAGAGAGCCATGGAGGAGGACTGGCTCCATTTGCGTCGTTTCTTCTACACCCATTTTCCCCCTCCTCCACCGCCATCAGTGTAGAGCTCCTCAGTACCGTACGGGTGGACACTGGTGAGAAGACGGCGATTGTTTTGACTGCACAGCATTTTTGGAGACTACATTTTGATTCTGACTTTTGTGACATGTATATGGATGTATTGACACTGATTTGATATTCTTTTGGACTGGGGTGATGTAGCCCTTAGTCGATGATGATGTATGACACTATTATGTACCTGTACACTTACTATGAGGTCTCGATATATGGCATTCGCAGTATTCTCATCATATGTGATGTTTTGATTGATTATTTATGTTTTATGACATGGGATGTTGTGTGATTGATATGATTATAACATGAGATGTTATGTACTATTACTATCATAATATACGTACGCTTTATTATGGTCTGACCGACATGAACCCATCTTTTAGAAGATGCCGCCGAGACGTCAAACGCCGATGCCTACCAATGAGGCAGAACTCCAACAAGTCATCGCTGCTGCCATCGCGCAATACTCCGCCTCGCAAGGAGGACCCAGCGGAAGCAGCTCAAACAACAATGGCAACAACAATCCACCTCATGGTAATACTAAGTCATTAAGACATACCATGATCTAATTGGATATCTCTAGCAAGGATGCTAATGCCATTCATATGTTGTAACGTATGTGCAGGGTGCACCTACAAGCAGTTTCTAGACTGCAAGCCTGTCAACTTTGATGGCACCGGAGGTGCTGTCGCTTTTGTTCGTTGGGCCGAGAAGACTGAATCTGTTCTCCGCATGAGCAAATGTGCACCAGGCCAGCAAGTCACCTACATTTCTGGGCTATTTTTGGATGGAGCCCTATCTTGGTGGAATTTGCAAGTGCAGACACTTGGTGAAGCTGCTGCCTATGCACTAACATGGACCGAACTGAAGGAACTAATGCGCAAAAAGTATTGTTCTCGCGCTGAAATCCAAAGATTGGAAACTGAGTTCTGGCATTTGAAGATGGAAGGTCCGAAGATCGCGGAATATGTTCAGAGGTTTCACGACCTGTCGCATGTGGTACCCTATATGGTCACTCCAGAATTCAAGCGGATTGAACACTTCATTTGGGGATTAGTTCCTCAAATCATAAGCATGGTGACCTCCTCCAAGCCTGCAACAATTACTGAGGCAATCGATTTGAGCGTGGCTCTCACAGAGGAGGCTATCCGACTGAACAAGTTCGATGAGATCGAGACAAAGAAGAAAGAGACTCACGTCGAGTCATCCGGAAGTAACAAACGAAAGTTCTCGAACTTCAAACAAGGCACTAGTGGTGTTGTTAAGAAAGGAGAGCCAAACGCGCCAGCTCAGGTTACAGCTGGTGGTGGAAAGAAAGGAAAGGGATATATGGGCACCCAGCCCAAGTGCAACACCTGCCAGCGTCACCATTCTGGCCGATGTGGTTTGAAGGTATGTGAAGCGTGTGGGAAACCTGGCTACATGAAGGATTCTTGTTGGGCCACTGTTGGCCAGGGAGGCCAAGGAGGATTTGGAAACAGAAACAATAACCGGGGTGGAATTGGAAATCGCCCACAAGGAAACAATGGAGGTAATGGGAATCGAGGCAACAATGTGAATCAAGCGGGCGCTGTGAATCATAACCAAAGGAATAACCAAGCTGGAAATGGAGGTGGAAACGGGCAAAGACCTGGATGCTTTAACTGTGGTGATATCGGGCACTTTAAGAGGAACTGCCCAGAGTTGAACCAAGCCCGTGGAAGAGTGTTCCATATCAAAGCAAGGGAAGCGCGCCAGGATCCCAATGTCGTTACTGGTGTGTTCCCTGTAAACCAACGCTATGCATCCGTTTTATTTGATATTGGTGCCGACTATAGCTTCGTATCATTAGAATTTAAGAATATGCTTGGTTTAGCCGCTAGTAAGTTAGATATTCCCTACTCAATCGAATTGGCTAATGGGAAGTTAGTAGAAGCCAATGAAGTGATCAGAGGTTGTGCAATCGAGTTGGGAGAACGTGAATTTACTTTGGATCTACTACCAGTCCAGCTGGGGAGCTTTGACGTGGTAGTAGGAATGGATTGGTTATCAAGCAACAAGGCAGAAATTGTTTGTCACGAAAAGGTCGTTCGTATCCCGACCAAAGATGGTGAAACAATTGTGGTACATGGCGAAAAGCACGATACGCCATTAAGAATCATCAGCTGCCTGAAAGCACGAAAGTGTTTACAGAAGGGATGTGCTGCCTTCCTGGCACACATTGTAGACAAGAAAGCTGCAGAACCGAAGATCGAAGACATCCCTGCTGTGAGGGAGTATCCGGAAGTCTTCCCGGAGGACTTGCCTGGACTGCCGCCTCAGAGGCAAGTGGAGTTTCACATCGATTTAGTCCCAGGCGCCGCGCCAGTGGCTAAGGCACCTTATAGACTTGCCCCGTCTGAGATGCAAGAATTATCGACACAACTTCAAGAGTTGTTAGACAAGGGATTTATCCGACCAAGCTTCTCGCCTTGGGGAGCTCCGGTGCTGTTTGTCAAAAAGAAGGACGGTAGTTTTCGAATGTGCATAGACTAACGGGAGCTGAACAAGCTGACGATCAAGAATAGATATCCTCTGCCAAGAATTGATGATCTGTTTGATCAACTGCAAGGTTCAAGCTTTTACTCAAAGATCGATTTGCGATCTGGATACCATCAGTTAAGGATACAAGAGGAGAGTATCCCGAAGACAGCCTTCAGAACTCGTTATGGACACTACGAGTTCCTTGTTATGTCGTTTGGGTTGACAAACGCACCTGCAGTCTTTATGGATTTGATGAATAGAGTTTGCAAGCCGTACTTGGACAAGTTTGTGATTGTGTTTATCGACGACATCTTGATTTATTCAAGGACAAAAGCTGAGCATGAACAGCATCTAAGAGCTATTTTGGAGCTGTTGAAGAAAGAACAACTGTATGCCAAATTCTCTAAGTGCGAATTTTGGCTACGTGAAGTCTAATTTCTTGGACATGTGGTAAATGGAGATGGAATCCATGTGGATCCAACCAAGATCGAAGCGATCAAGAATTGGGAAACGCCAAAGACGCCAACCGAGATTCGACAATTCTTGGGTTTGGCTGGCTACTATCGAAGGTTCATTGAGGATTTTTCGAAGATCGCTCAACCATTGACACTCCTCTCCTAGAAAGATAATAAGTTTGATTGGGGAATCAAACAGGAAGAAGTGTTTCAGCTGTTGAAGGATAAGCTCTGCAATGCGCCAATCCTAGCACTACCGGAAGGTACTGACGATTTCATGGTATACTGTGATGCCTCGCGTCAAGGATTGGGTTGCGTGTTGATGCAACGCCAGAAGGTTATTGCTTACGCATCACGTCAGTTGAAGGTACATGAGAAGAACTATACCACGCACGATTTGGAGCTAGGCGCAGTGATATTTGCTTTAAAGATCTGGAGACACTACCTATATGGTACGAAATGTACAATTTTTACAGATCATAAGAGCCTACAACACATATTCAACCAGAAGGAGTTGAATATGGGACAAAGACGATGGGTTGAGTTGTTAAATGATTACGATTGCGAGATAAAGTATCATCCAGGGAAGGCGAATGTGGTTGCCGACGCCCTAAGTCGAAAAGAGAGGATCAAACCCATAAGGGTTAGGGCTTTAGAAATGATAATCCAAACCGATCTTTCCTTGCGCATTCGTGCCGCGCAGAAAGAAGCTCTTAAGGAAAGAAATCTTGAAGAAGAATATCTCCGTGGGATGGAGAAGCTATTGGTGCCAAACGAGGAAGGAACGTTATGTTTTGAGAAAAGGATTTGGGTTCCTCTGTTTGGTTGTTTAAGGAAAGTTGTTTTTGATGAAGCTCACAAATCGCGGTACTCTATCCATCCAGGAGCGGATAAGATGTACCAAGATCTCAAGAATTACTATTGGTGGCCTAGGATGAAGGGTGATGTTGCTGTTTATATGAGCAAGTGTCTAACGTGTGCTAAGGTGAAAGCGGAATACCAGAAGCCTTCAGGACTTCTGCAACAACCTGAGATTCCTAAGTGGAAATGGGAACAAATCTCCATGGATTTTATTACAAAGTTGCCAAGAACGCCAAGAGGCCATGACACTATTTGGGTAATAGTGGACCGATTAACGAAGTCAGCACACTTCTAACCTATCAGGGAGAAGGATAATACGAGCAAGTTGGCTGAAATTTACATGAGAGAAATCGTCACGCGCCATGGAGTACCTCTCTCGATCGTCTCTGATAGAGATGGACGTTTCATATCAAGGATTTGGCAATCCTTCCAAGAAGCTTTTGGCTCACAATTAAATCTGAGCACTGCATTTCACCCTCAGACCGACGTTCAAAGCGAGCGGACTATTCAGACCTTGGAAGATATGCTGAGAGCATGTGTTATAGATTTGGGCGGTAGCTGGGATAAGCATTTGCCACTGGTCGAATTTTCATACAACAACAGCTACCACACCAGTATTGGAGCCGCGCCATTTGAAGCTCTTTACGGACGCAAGTGTCGATCACCCCTATGCTGGGCTGACGCAGGTGATAGGCAGCTTGTTGGTCCCGAAATCGACCAAGAGACGACAGACAAGATTGCGCAAATTCGAAAGCGGATCGAAGCAGCTCGCGAAAGACAGAAAGCCTATGCAGATCCAAACCGGAAACATTTGGAATTCCAAGTTGGAGATATGGTATTATTGAAAGTTTCACCCTGGAAGGGTGTGGCACGCTTCGGAAAGCGTGGGAAGTTGAATCCGCGTTACATTGGCCCTTTCAAAATTTTGGAAAGAATAGGGCTATTAGCATACAAGCTGGACTTACCTGCTGAACTGAATGGAGTTCACGATACATTTCATGTATCCAACCTGAAGAAAAGTCCAACTCAAGATACCGTTGTCATTCCCACCGACGAGATTCATGTTGACGACACGCTCCATTTCGTTGAAGAACCTGTTGAGGTTACGGATTGGAAAGTAAACAAGACCCGCCGGAGCAATGTCAAGCTCGTCAAGGTTCGTTGGAATGCCAGACATGGTCCTGAATACACTTGGGAGCGTGGGGACCGGATGAAAGAGAAATACCCCCACCTATTTCCCAAGAACCCTGCTTCAAGAAGCAGAACTTAAAATTTCGGGATGAAAATTTTCTAACGGGGGGAGAATGTGACAACCCTCACTAAACCAGGTATCCGTACGACTTAATTAATAATTAATTACTGCTTAATTACTGTGCTTACTTGAACTTGTGGATAAACTGCTACTTAAATGTTGATACATGTACTTACTTGCATCATACTTTACTTGCTGTCACTCCATGTTTTGCTTACAGGACCTTTGTGACAACCTTGATGCACCAAAAGCACAGTAGCACAATTAACGGATAACCTATTAAACGTGATGTCATAACTAGCACCAGGCAGGTACTGCCTCTAAGTCCTGTAAGAGCCTGAGATAGTTTGCTACACTAGTGGTGAGTGTAGGGATATAAGGGTTGTAGAACTGCGTCACTAGGAATGAGATTACAGTGACCGGATGTGCCTAAAACGTACTTTAAGTACAAAACTCAGCACTTTAATAATAATTCAGCATTTAGCTAACTAATAAAGTGCCAAAACATGAGGAAAAACATTACTAGACACTTTCCAAAGTGTCGGGAATAAGTTTTGTCACTAAAAATAATAATAACGACACTTTAAAGCTTTGTTAAGCACTTTAACGGATCTCTATCCAACCGAACAACCGGATTATACCCGGAACACAAAAATATTGCCATATACATTGTTTTTCTTTTTCTGAGCCAGTTAGGGTCCCCGAATACCCTAACACCCGCTGCAAAGCATAACATACTAGTAAATGGTTACACCTCCTAATCATCTAACTATAACTTAATTACTTAGTTGGAAACCAACCAAGGACCCCCCCCCCCTACCGAACTCGTCCCCAAGGGGACACCCTTTGTACTTTGATGATTGTTTAAATCATCTTTGTCTAATATCAATAAGACATGAGGACCATTGGTTAATTGTACATGACTTTGTCTATAAGTATAAGCATTAGCAAATCATATTCATTTCACCCTTAACCAACACAAAACACACTCTCTCTCCCTCTCTTTCACTCTCGGCCGAAGACACAAGCACCCCCACCGCCACCTTTCAATCTTGATCAAGCCATTCCAAGTGCATACAAGTGTTAAGGATCTCATACAAAGGAGCTCGGTGCACTCGGAACGCGAAGGACCTCTTCTCATTGCTTTTATCCACTCATTCTTCGACTAGATTCTTCCCTAGCCTCGAGCTAGTAGTAAGTTGCTTGAAACACACTCTCGATCCATTTTAAAGTGGTTAAAATAATATATGACGGTTAAAACTCATGAACTTACAAGATGATATGTAAAAGTCTACTAAAATGTTAAAGAGGTTGGTTAAAAGCTATGATGTTGTGTAAATCTTGTAAGATTTGTTTTGTGTGATTATTTAGTGCCGATCTATGATGTGGTAGCTCGGATCATCGTCTAACCCGGATTGGTCATGATCATGGATCATGACATAGAGTTTGTTTAAGTGTACAAAGGGTTAAATGATGAAACTCTACCACACATTAAACATGAACTTGTGTAAAATCGATTTTACTTATGAAATAGTGTTCAAAACTAATAGATCTACGGATCTACAAACGGTATTTTCAAAGGACCACGTGTCAAGAGAAAACATACTTTTAAAGACGGATCTTTCATAAACAAGAATGATTTTAGCAAACACACAAGTGTGTAAATACTTGTGTAACACTAAGTTTCAACAAAGAACTAGTATTGTCAAATTCTACAAGAAGTTGTAAAGATGAAATCCCTTTAAAAACGAGACTTTCAAGAAACGAAGTTGATTTATATAAAGATCCACTAAAAATAGTGGGATTTATCACGCATTTATGGATAAACCACAAGTTCATGTAATTTATGCGATTTATATATGTTTTGACTAGTTTGATGCTTTGGATATTGTTTTGGTTGAATGAGAGGATTGTTGATTTGAATTATAAAAGAAAATGATACGCTTGAAAGCGTGGCCACCTCCAGTTACAGGGGAAACTCTGGCGAAATTTTTCTAAAAACCTAACACTTGGGAATATTTTCACTACAAGTGTTGTAAATCTATTTTTGACTTGTTTTCAAAACGTAAGTTTCGCCATGACTTTATTTACGAAACATCGGAGGTGGGGTTTTCACAAAATAAAAACGCGGTAAATATATATTTGATATATATATTTTTCATAGCGTCACTTGTAAAATGTTTATGATTATTTTGTGAAATATACAAATATTATTTTTAGGGTAAAAATAATATTACCGAATGTTAATGATTCCAAAAATAATGCATACGCTTTCATAATTAATAATAAGTTACAACGGTATAATTATTACCACCTGATCTTTAAAACGTAACTTACGCATTTTAAGAAAATATTTATGAACGCGTATTTGTCAAGAATATTATTTCGGAATATTGTATGAAATAAAATATAATATTTTGGGAAAATGATTATATTTTGGAGTTAAAAATAAAATATACTTTTAAGTGAGACTTAATAATATATTTTGAAGGTATACGAACGCACATGTATTAAATCCCCCATCCTTGGGAAGGAGAATAATTACCAAGTATTTACAAAAATAAACACGAAATAGTTGTCTAACTATTTCCCAAAAACTTAAACCTTAAGCTAAGGCACGGCCATCCGTCTAATAGAATTAGTACGTGTAGGTCGTCGCACAGCTGCTTGATCAGGAGATATACTTGGTAGAGACGCACCACTGTGAGTTCATGTCCCCCTTTTCTCTTAAATGTTTTCAGTTTTCTAAACTGCGGGGGTGAAATACATGTTACTATGATTACGAATAATTCTTACATGGTATGGTTAGCGTAAGGAGGGTTATTATTCAGATCATGTGAGTGGGTAGGCGGAAACTTGAGGCCATTAATCCTCAGGGTAGGACCGAGGGGCGGGAGCGGTAGATCTATCTGGGTGTAGCGAGCCCAGCCCCAGGCCCAAACAGAACGGACCTCGGGGTGACTTTGTACCCAACGCATAAATCTGCTAGGTTTGAGTCTTCCTACTTGCACTTCACACATATCAATGGCCTTGCAAACCATTGGTGATCTCTTTTTCCTTATTTGCTACATACTAGTGTTTTTATACATACAAAGGTTTATTTACTCACTTACACATGAACTCGCTCAACATTATTGTTGATTTTTCCAAACTTACATGTATTTCAGGGAATTAAAGATCTGGCGCGGTATGTTATGTTTTCCCGCTGCATATGGGTTCTGAGGTCATCCAGGTTTAGGGGATGTGACTTTTACCTGGACGAGTCACAGTTCTTAAACTGCGTTTTATTCATGTTGATGTTTATGTCTTTCAAAACAATACTTTATGTTATGATGGTGTAGTTCCAAGACAATGTTATGTTACTTTGGTTTTAAAACTTATTTTAATGGATGATCTTGCATGGATTTTATTTCATATAGCTTGTTATGATTAAGCTATGGTATTAAGAAGTCACACCAAAATAACCACGCTTCCGCAAAGCCAGGGTGTGACATAATATCCTGCCAAACTTAGGAATTGTCGAATCTCGGTTGGCGTCTTCGGAGTCTCCAAATTCTTGATTGCTTCAATCTTTGTAGGATCCACATGGATTCCATTTCCATTTACTAGATGACCAAGGAACTGAACTCGCGCAGCCAAAATTCGCACTTCGAGAGCTTCGCGTACAACTTTTCTTTCTTAAGCAGCTCTAAGATGGCTCTTAGATGTTGCTCATGTTCTTCCTTCGTCTTCGAGTAGAACAAAATGTCATCAATAAACACGATCACAAACTTATCAAGATAGGGCTTGCAGACTCTATTCATCAAATCCATGAATACTGCTGGCGTGTTCGTCAACCCAAATGGCATAACCAGGAACTCGTAGTGTCCATAGCAAGTTCTGAAGGCAGTCTTTGGTATGCTTTCTTCTTGTATCCTCAACTGGTGATAACCCAATCAAAGATCGATCTTTGAGTAGAAACTCGAACCTTGCAGTTGATCGAATAGGTCATCTATCCTTGGCAAAAGATAGCCATTCTTAATGGTCAACTTGTTAAGCTCGCGGTAGTCGATACACATGCGGAAACTACCATCTTTCTTCTTAACGAACAAAATTGGAGCTCCCCAAGGCGAGAAGCTTGGTATGATAAATCCCTTATCCAATAGCTCCTGAAGTTGCATTGACAGATCTTGCATTTCTGAAGGCGTAAGTCGATAAGGAGCCTTAGCTACAGGCGCAAAACCTGGAACTAAATCAATGTGAAACTAGACTTGCCTTTGCGGCGGCAATCCTGGCAAGTCTTCGAGAAAGACTTCAGGATATTCCTTCATGACTGGAATGTCTTCTAGCTTTGCTTCAGCGGTTTCTTTATCCACAATGTGTGCCAAGAAGGCAACACACCCTTTATTTAAACACTTTCGAGCCTTTAAACAACTAATGATCCTTAGGGGTGTATCGCGCTTCTCTCCATGTACCACAATTGTTTCTCCATTCGCCATCGGAATGCAAATGACCTTCTCGTGACATACAATCTCTGCTCGGTTGCTTGACAACCAATTCATCCCTACTACCACGTTGAAGCTTCCCAACTCAACCAGCAGCAGATCAAGTGTAAACTCGTGCTCTCCCAGTTCTATCACGCAACCCCTAATAACTTCATTCGCTTCTACTAGCTTTCCATTAGCTAGTTCTATTGAATACGGAATGCCTAGCTTACTGGTTACCAACCTAAGTATTTTCTAAAATTCTAGCGACAGAAAACTATAATCGGCACCAGTATCAAACAGTACAGATGTAAAGCGTTGATTGATAGGGAACGTACCAGTGACCACATTTGTATCTTGGCGTGCTTCCCTCGCACCGATGTTGAAGACTCTTCCATGTGCTTGATTAAGCTTTGGGCACTCTCTCTTGAAATGCCCCACGTCTCCACAATTGAAACAACCTGGTCCTTGACCATTACCATTCCCATTACCACCTTAAGCGTTGTTTTGGTTGCAGTTTCCACTCCCAGCTTGATTCGCTAAATTACCACGATTTCCGTTGCCGCCATTTCCTCCTTGAGGGCGGTTTTCGTATCCATTACCTCCACGGTTGTTGTTTCCATTACCAAAATCCCTTTGACCACCACGGCCAGTACCAACCCAGCATGTTTCTTTCGAGTGACCAACTCGTCCACAAGATTCACATTTTCCAGCTCGACATCGTCTATTGTGATGCGACTGACACGCATCACATTTGGGCAAAGTGCCCATATACCCCTTTCCTTTGGCCTTGGCCGGTGCGTTTGTCTCATCCTTCTTGTTTGTACTGCTGGTACCTTTCTTAAAGTTTGAGAACTTCCATTTGTTCTCACCGGATGACTCAACATGAGTCTCCTTCTTCTTTTGGTCAGAGATCGAAAACTTGTTTAACCTGATAGTTTCTTCCGTTAACGCTACGCTCAGATCGATAGCCTCGGTGATCGTAGCAGGTTTCGATGTTGTTACCATACTCATAATCTGAGGTGCCAAACCCCAAATGAAACGCTCAACGCGCTTGAATTCCGGACTAACCATATATAGTACCACGTGAGATAGATCATGAAATCTCTGCACATATTCGGTGATCTTCAGGCCGTCCATCTTGAGGTTCCAAAACTCTGTTTCCAATTTTTGAATTTTGGCCCTGGAGCAATACTTTTACGCATGAGTTCCTTCATTTCATTCCAAGTCAAAGCGTATGCTGCTGCCTCTCCCAGAGTTTGGACTTGGAGATTCCACCACGAAAGCGCTCCATCTATGAACAATCCGGAGATGTAGGTGACTTGTTCTTCTGGTGCGCATTTGCTCATTCTTATCACTGAATCGGTCTTCTCTGTCCATCGAACAAAAGCCACAGCACCCCCGGTGCCGTCGAAAGTGTGACAACCCTCACAAATCCAGGTATCCGTACAATAAATTAATATTTAATTAGTGCTTAATTACTGTGCTTGACTACAATTGTGATTAAACTACTTTCTGTTTTCTGATACATACATACTCATGCATCACATTTTATTACTATCACACCATTTATTACACACAAACAATAGTGATAAACTTGATGCACAAAGCACAGATAGCACACTAAACGGATAACCCAGTAAACATGCTGACAATACCAGCACCTAGACAGACACTATATTGAGGCCCAGTCTGAGCCGGGAATAAAGTACTACACTGGTAGGGAGTGTAGGGAGGTGAGAACCATAAAACTGCGTCACTAGGTGATAGTTATAGTGCCCGGAGGTGCCTAAAACATACTTAAAGTGCAGAATTATGCACTAGTAAACCAAAATTCAGCATTTAACAATGCTAGTAAAGTGCAAAAACTTGGCAAAATAGTCCTAGACACTTTTCAAAGTGTTGGTAATTTAATGTGTCACTAAAAATAATATTAAAGACACTTTAAAGCTTTATTTAACTCTTTAACGGATCAACGTCCAACCGAACAACCGGACTTTACCCGGAACATAAAAATATTGCCAAACACCTTGTTTTTACTTTTCTGAGATAGTTAGGGTCCCTGAACACCCTAACACACTTTATATTAGATAACACACAACAATACACTAACTATATCATTAGATCTTAACTAAATTAATAACCATCACATTGCATCCCAACCCCATACCCCCCCCCCCCCCATGCGACGGTCACCACAAGGGTGACCCACCCTTGCCTTTCTTTGATTATTTTAATGGTACATGTTGGTGGATTAGTAGCATTTTACATGTTGGTTAATAGGGAGATTGGATTATAAATTAACACATGAGGCATAACCATTTCATTCTAACACCCATCAAACAACAACTTTCTCTCCTCCTTCCACCACTCACGGCCGCCACCTATCACCACCATACCACCACCATCAAGCTCTTGTTCAAGCAATTTCCATACATCCAAGGGTGTAAGAGGTCCAACAACTAAGCTTGGTGCACTCGGAAGCTCAAGGACCACTCTTGTTTTCTTTTATCCACCACTTTTACGCCTTCTTTCTCCCCTAGCCTTGTGCTAGTAGTAAGTGCTTAAAAACTTCATCTTGTTCTTATTTTTAGTGGTTAATAGATGATAGAATGATAGAATGGTAAAATATGAAGAAACTCTAAATAACATGAACAAGTCTTGAACATAATGGATAAAAAGTGGATAAAGAGAAAATGTACGGTTAAATCATGTTGATCTTGTATGATTATGATTATTTGATGTTGTTTGTTAGTTAAAGTAGGATGGATCATCATCTAGACATGCTAGATCATGTTCAAGAACATGAACTAGTAGGATGTAAATGCTAGAAATATGAAGGATGATGAAACCATCCACCCATGAACTTGAAACTTGAATAAATGTAATTTTTCTTGAAAAATGAGGTTATAAACTTGTAGATCTAAAGATCTACAAGTGGTTTTTCTAAAGAACCAAGTGAAAGATACTAGTCTTGTTAAAACCCGGATCTTGTGTGAACTAAATACATTTTTAGTAAGTAAACAAGTGTGTGAACACTTGTGTAACAAGGAAATATAACAACGAAATATTTTTGTAAAACATGACTAGAAGTTGTTAAACTTCAAATTCTTTAAAAATAAAGTTTTTAAGAAACTAATCTTATTTTTAAAGATAACAAGACCTACTAAATATGTTAGTAATTTAGTACATATTTTTTTACACACTTTCAAGTTCATGAGTTTATGATTTAGGCTTATTCTTGTCAAGATTAGTGATTTAAAACTTTATGTGGTTGATTGTTAAATTGTTTGAATGATTTCTCAAAAGAAAATGATACACTAGTAAGCATGGACACCTCCATTTACAAAGGAAACTCTGGCAAAAATTTTCTAGAATTTTAACACTTAGAAATATTTTTCTAACAAATGTTTACAAATATATTTTTAACTTGGTTTTCAAAATAAACTTCGCCATGATTTTTATTACAAAATTACCAAGTATCGGAGATGGATTTTCGTAAATAAAACTTGATAAATATATATTTAGAATATATATTTTATAATAATCGTTAGTGTGATTATTTGATTATTTGTGAACTAGATATATATTATTTTTAGGGTAAAAATAATATAACTTGAAAATACTGTGAAATTACGACTCTAAAATAATACCAACGCTATCACAAATAAATATTTAAGTTACACCGGTATTGTTGTTATAACGCGAACTTTAAAATGTAACTTATGTATATTTTGGGAAATACTCTCATATGTATATTTTGATAAGTATTATTTTGGAAATTGTATGAGATAAAATATAATATTTTTGGGAAATGTGACCTTTGCCTGGACGGGTTACAAGTCTTAAACTATGTTTTTATTCATGTCTTTTGGTGGTGTCTTGTGAACACATTTTACATTATGTCATATCGTAATCTGTTTTAAGTGTCGACTTTTAAACAATGTTGTCGTGTGTACTTTTAAAAACTTGTTGAATGGATGAACATCATGTGTTTTATTTCATATAGCATGGTTATGATATTTGCTATGGTATTAAGAAGTCACACCAAAATAAACCCACGCTTCCGCAAAGCCAGGGTGTGACAGAAATTCAGCGGTTTACAGTCTAAAAACTGTTTATAGGTACAGCCTGTACGAGTAATGTCATTCACAGAAAACATTAGCAAGCGCACATGGAATATCCAAAGGTAACGTAATGTGTCCCAAGCGACTTAAACATTACCATGTGGTGGGTTGTTCCTCAAGGTACCCCCGCTAGCTTCGGCGCGTGAGGCCTCGTAATCTGCTATTGCTCGGGAGATCCTTTCTTGTAATTCGGCCTCAGTAGTGGGCAATCGAGTTTCTCTTCGTGGAGGCATCTTCTATAAGAAGATTGTATAGGCCAGGTCTTATGCATATAAGTATGTAGTACGCGTATGTAATAACATTCATCAACACAAGTAAACACTAAATAATATCTTTTATCATTTGTAACCTCATGGATGTTATGTGTTTACTTACTAACAATCATAACGTAATAGTTACTAGATATTTTAGTGGGTGTTAAGGTGTTCGGGGATCATGACTAGCTCAGAAATAATTAAACAATGTTTCTAGTATAATTTTGGTGTTTCGGGTAGTGTCCGGTTGTTCGGTTAGATACCGGTTCGTTAAAGTGTCAAGCTATTCCGTTTAATGATCTTTATGTTACTTTTTGTGACACTTTTAATTCCCGACACTTAGGAAAGCATTCAGGACCATTTAGTCAAATTTTTGCACATAACTAGCTTCTTAAAAAGCTGAATTTTGCTGAAATATGCAGAATTCTGCACTTTAAGTGGGTTTTAGGCACTTTCCGGCACTCAAACTATCACCTAGTGACGCAGTTTTATGGTCCTTACCTCCCTACACACCATACTAGTGTAGTACCTTGTCCCTGGCCCATACTGGGTCTCAAAACACTGTCTGTCTATGTACTGAACCACGTCAGCATATTCCCTTTCTATCCGTTAACTGTGCTAACCGTGCTTTGTGCATCATGTATGTCAATAAAGTTTGCATGTGATAATAAGGTGACATTATGTAATATGTTATGCGCATGTAAGTATGATGCAGTAATCAGAAAGCAGTTTTGTATAATCCAACACAGTCATTAAGCATTAATTAATATTAATTAATTGTACGGATACCTGGATTTATGAGGGTTGTCACAACAGGTTAAGCACTTTCCAACATAAGTTGCAACATCACCTTTCAGTCTTGGCCACCAGTAGAAATCCTTCAAATCTTGGTACATCTTGTCCGATCCAGGATGGATTGAGTACCTCGATTTATGAGCTTCATCAAAAATCATGTCTCTAAGACCACCAAAGAGGGGAACCCAAATTCGTTTCATAAAACACGATGTTCCTTCCTCATTGGGTACCAAATGGTTCTCCATCCCACGGAGATATTCATCCTTAAGATTCTCTTTCTTGAGAGCTTCTCTCTGTGCAGCACGAATACGCAATGAGAGGTCTATTTGTATAATCATCTCCAAATCCCTAACCCTTATGGGCTTAATCCTCTCTTTTTGACTCAAGGCGTCTGCTACCACAGTCGCCTTTCCTGGGTGGTATTTGATTTCACAATCATAATCGTTTAGCAACTCAACCCATCGTCGCTGTCTCATATTAAGCTCCTTCTGATAAAATATATTTTGTAGGCTCTTGTGATATGTAAAGATCGTGCATTGGGTGCCACACAAGTAATGTCGCCAAATCTTCAATGCAAACACCACTGCACCTAACTCCAAGTCGTGCGTGGTGTAGTTCTTCTCGTGAACTTTCAACTGGCGTGAAGCATAAGCGATAACCTTCTGTCGCTGCATCAGCACACAACCCAATCCCTGACGTGAGGCATCACAATATACCACGAAGTCGTCGTTGCCTTCGGGTAGGGATAAAATAGGTGCATCGCAAAGCTTGTTCTTTAGCAACTGAAAAGCTCCTTCTTGTTTTTCTCCCCAATCATATTTCTTATCCTTTTGAGTAAGGGAGGTCAGCGGTTGAGCGATTTTAGAAAAATCCTCAATGAATCGGCGATAATATCCTGCCAAACCCAAAAATTGTCGGATTTTGGTTGGCGTCTTTGGAGTTTCCCAATCCTTAATCGCCTCGATCTTGGTGGGATCCGCATGGATTCCATCTTCGTTCACTACATCACCAAGGAATTATACCTCACACAACCAGAACTCGCACTTTGACAACTTTGCGTATAGATTTTCCTTCTTGAGCAACTCTAAAATGGCTCTAAGGTGTTGTTCGTGCTTTTCCTTCGTCCTTGAATAAATCAAAATATCGTCAATAAACACAATCACGAATTTATTGAGATATGGCTTGCAGACTCTATTCATCAAATCCATAAACACTACTGCGCGTTTGTCAAACCAAACGGCATCACTAGAAACTCGTAATGTCCATATCGAGTTCTAATGGCAGTCTTCAGAATACTCTCTTCCTGAATTCGTAGCTGGTGATAGCCTGATCGAAGATCGATCTTGGAGTAGTAACTCGAACCTTGTAGTTGATCGAAGAGATTATCAATCCTCGGCAAAGGATACCGATTCTTGATGGTTAACTTGTTTAGCTCTTGGTAGTCGATACACATGCGAAAGCTACCGTCCTTCTTCTTGACAAATAGTACTGGAGCTCCCCAAGGCGAGAAGCTTGGTCTAATAAATCCCTTGTCCAAAAGCTCTTGGAATTCTACTTGTCTTTGCGGCGGTAATCCTGGCAAGACTTCGGGAAGAACTCAGGATATTCCCTTACGACTGGGATATCTTCCAGCTTCGGCTCTTCGACCTCTTTATCCATAACGTGCGCCAAGAAGGCAACACATCCTTTCTGCAAACACTTTCGGGACTTCAAACAGCTGATAATCCTTAGAGGCGTATCATGCTTCTCTGCATGCACTACAATCGTCTCTCCATTTGCCAACGGGATTCGGATTATCTTCTCATGACATATGATCTCTGCTCGGTTACTTAATAACCAATCCATTCCAACTACCACATCAAAGCTTCCCAACTCAATTGGCAGAAGATCAAGCATAAACTCACGCTCTCCAAGCTCTATTACACAGCCTCTAATGACTTCGTTTCCTTCTACTAGCTTTCCATTAGCTAGTTCTATCGAATACGAAATATCTAGCTTACTAGCTACTAACCCAAGTATAATCTTAAATTTAAGGGATACAATGCTATAATCGGCACCAATATCAAACAATACAGATGCAAAGTGTTGGTTGATAGGGAACGTACCCGTAATTACGTTCGGATCTTGGCGAGCTTCCCTAGCTCCAATGTTAAAGACTCTCCCGTGAGCTTGGTTGTTCCTTGGGCAATCTCTCTTGAAATGCCCGACATCACCACAGCTAAAGCAGCCTTATATTTTCCCAATACCGCCCTGATTGTTGTTTGCCCCACGATTTCCACTACCATGATTTCCATTTCCTCCCTGGTTGTTTCTATTACCATCACCGTTTCCACCATGGTTTCTATTGCCATTTCCTCTCTGGCCACCATTCCCACGACCAGTACCAACCCAACACGTCTCCTTCGAATGACCATTCTTTCCAGAAGTTTTGCACTTCCTGACTCTACAATGGCCGGCATGATGATACTGACATGCATTACATTTGGGCAAGGTTCCCAAGTATCCTTTTCCTTTGATCTCAACACCAATAGCAGCAACTTGTGCTTCAACTGGTGGGTTAGCGTCCTTACGCTTGTTGGCATTGTTGCTCGCACGAGTACCCTTCTTGAAGTTGGAGAACTTCCACTTGTTCTCTCTAGACGACTCGACATGAGTCTCCTTCTTCTTTCCATCAGAGATTGAGAACTTGTTCAGCCTAATCGCTTCTTCAGTCAATGCCACGCTCAAATCAATAACCTCAGTGATCGTTGGAGGCTTTGATGTTGTCACCATGCTTATGATTTGGGGTGCCAATCCCCAGGTGAAGCGTTCAATTTGCTTGAACTCCGGTTCGACCATGTAGCATACGCAGCTCTTAAGATTCCATCTTAAGATTCCAGAACTCGGTTTCCAACATCTGAATCTCGGCCCTTGAACAGTACTTCTTGCGCATAAGTTCTTTCATCTCATCCCAAGTCATAGCATACGCAGCTTCCTCTCCCAGAGTCTGAACCTGAAGGTTCCACCATGATAGAGCTCCGTCTAAGAACAGTCCCGAAATGTAAGTGACCTGGTGCTCCGGCGCACACTTGCTCATCCGCAGCACAAAATCGGTTTTCTCAGCCCATCTAACGTAAGCTACATCACCTCTAGTGCCGTCAAAGTTTAGAGGCTTGCAGTCTAGGAAATGCTTGTAAGTACAACTTGTACAAGCATAATTATTCTCAAGGCATTAGCAAAGCACACATGGAAATGTCTAAACGTAACATAATGTGTCTTAGGTGACTTAAACATTACCAGTTGGGGGATTATTTCCATTATTACCGCTGCTATGCTCTGAGCGAAAGGCTTCATGTTGTGCGATTGCTTGTGAAATCCGTTCTTGCAGTTCAGCCTCTGTTGTGGGCAACTGATTGTTTCTTTCAAGGAGGCATCTTCTATAAAGAAGATTGTATTGGTCAGGTATTAATTAGTATGTTAAGTATGTAGTACGTGTATGTAGTAGCGTTTATCAACACAAGTAAGCATGTAATCATCACTATCATTGTTAGGATCAGAGGCTCTTGAGATTGTGTTTGTTTGTATGTTTTGAACAATTTATCAATATGAAAACATGTAAAGTGCAGCGGAAATGAAAACAAACTTTGTAAACACAATCAAAGGAGAAAATAGTTTGATAAACAATTGCTTCACATAGAGTCAAAGGATTTACAAATCAAAGCAAAAGATTACAGATATGCTTACAAACTAAACTCCCCCTCAGCCTGATGCCCCAAGGTTGGTTTGCACACAAGATGAAAGGATTAGACATGAGGAGAAGAACTCGCTCAGTCAATCAAATGTAACAGTACAGGGTACTGTTACATTTATAGGCAAACCAAACCACTGAGGTATCTCAGCTGACGTCACCATGAAAGCGACGTCTAACAGCCTAACAACCTGTATCTACTGTCCTTACACAAACACTGCTAACCTAACCACTGACTATACATAAATAAAACAATTCACTAAACAGCTGCTCTCCCTTTATGTCAGTGCTTTACTCAAGGTTGATCAGTCCTTGACTGGGCAGTGCTTTATCATCAGTAGATAGGACCAGCATTGTTGGATACTTCAGGGTTTTGATCAGCAGTTGAAGGACCAGCAGTAGTTGTATCTGAACAGCGGATAAAGACCATCAGTTGTTATAAATCACTTTCAAGGGGAAAGCTTAATGTAAACTGCTGCTTATTATGAATCCACTGTTGTGACCTGGTTTTGGCTTTACATTATCTGTTCCTCTGGTAGGGTTCAATCCCAACAATCTCCCCCTGGAACAGATAATGCCAAAACCTGTCATTATTCTGGATCTTTATACCTCATCAAAAGTTCCTTTGCTTCTCTTTTAAAATCTGCTTCAAAGTCTCTGGAACTTATATCATCTTCATCCCGGCACAGTGTAAGTTCAAGGAGATCCTGCAAATCTTGAACACTAAGGCCTAGTGCTTCTTTCCATGATATGTACTTCACATCTCCATTGGATCTGACTATAGTCAATACGTGGGTCTTTTGGTCAGACATCCACTTTAGTACTTTCGAACCCAATGGATTTTTCGGGAGAGGGTTATTTGCAGATGAGTTGAGGGATGATGGCCTTGAAAACACCTGTAGACTTTCAGACATTCTTTTGAAAGCTTCTTCAATGACTTTGTCTGCTGCAGCTATATCTTCTGCAGTTTCTTGTTCAATAAGTTCTTGTCTTTCAACTTCTGTTTTGTCTTTTGCAGTGTTTGGAGACGCATGTTTGTTTAATACCTTCTTAAAAAGGTTTTGAAGCTTTGATGAGCTGTCTTCATTCAGACCCATTTTCAAGATGGCGCCCTTGAGATACTCTGCTTCCTTTTCTATTACCTCTTCTTCAGTCAGCTGTTTGCCTTCAACTTGGTTTGACTCAAGAGTAGAACTGTCTCCTGATTTTAACATTTTCATGAGGTTTTCAATTTTCTGTTCAAGCTTCATCATATGTTCTCGCTTCTTTGAGGTGCTTGAAACAGTTATCTTTCTTTTCTTTAGCCTTTCATAGGCTTCATCGGTCTGCTGCTTTGACCATTTTGATATGGCTTCAGCAGTATCCATTTTCGCATCCACCAGCTCCTTTTTCTTTCTCTTATATTCAGCAGTTAAGTCAGCAATGAGCTTTTCATATTTTCTCCAGTTAGGAGCATTCCTCTTCTTCGTAGGATCATTCTTAATCTTCTCAATCCTTTCTGCCTCACGCTTAAGAGCTACTACTGGCCATTCTTTGAACTGTTGTTCTTCTGCATGATAGAATTTCTCTTTCATGATGTAGGCTAGATATTGTTTTCTTAATTCTTTCTTTTGATCAGCCTTTTCTTTGTTTAGGTTTTGTGCAAACCCTTCTATCTGCTTTACTTTTGTGAAGTAGAACTCCAGTCTTTTAGCAATACCATCTTCGCTTAAACGGTCACGTTCACTTTCAAATTTAGCTCTTAGTTTAGCTTGCCTTGCCTTGATTTTGAGGTAGTCATCCATATCATCTGGTGGCATGTAGCCTATGAGTGAGGAGAATCTTCTTTTTGAAGGATCTTCTTCTGTGTAGAATTGCCTCATCTCATTTTTTATAGCTTCAAGTTCCAGTGGATGTTGTGCAGCATTAGGATCATGTGTACCCTCATCGGCAGGGATTGGCTTTCTTTTTCTGTTGAAGAGCTTTGGTTGTGATGTAGAAGGGGTGAGAACAGTGGTTGATGACTGACTAACAGCTGTTGAAACAACTGGTGTCTCAACATCTGTTGTCATTACAACTGCTGATGTATCAGCAGATGTCTTCTGCTTTTGAGCAGGAGATGGAAAAGGTGAGGTAATTTTTTATGGTGGTGATGGTGGTGGTGAATCATAATCTGATATGAGATTCCTTCTCCTTTTTAATGAAGAAGGGGCAGATGATGTTTTGTGTGAATCAGTGGTTTGAATGATGGGAAGTGTCTGACAAACAACTGTTGAAACAACTTGTGCTTCAACCGCTGCTGTCATTACAACAGATGTTGTAACATCTGTTGTCTTCTGTTTTATGACAGGAGGCAGTGGTGATGGTGTGATTGTAGATGATGGTGGTGTAGATGATGGTGGTGGAGCAGTAGTTGTAGTAGTGTGTGGTAGAGTGATGTGTGTTGAAAATGTGTGTGTTGATGACATAGCAGCTGTTTGGCTACTGACAGCAGTTTTTGTAACTACTGCTGTATCAGCTGTTTGGCTAACAGGTTTTGAGACCTGCTTTTCTTTTTCTGGCTCAATATGAAGGCCATGTTCTATTCCCTTCTTCATTTGCTTCATTATCTCCCCCTTTTTGGCATTATCTGCAAGGGAGTCATCAAAGAATAGTAAAGTTGAAGGAGCCTTGCCAGTGGCAGTTTGAATACTGGCCTTAATAGCCTTGATATCTGCTTAAGTGTCCTTGAACCTTGATTCCATCATGTTGGACAGCATTTGTACTTGAATAGCATGCTTTTGATCAGCCATTTGTTGCTGTTTTTCAAGCATGGGTTGGAAAATATTCCAAAGCTCATTTGCAGCAGGTGCTTGTTGTGGAGCAGGTGCTTAAGCAGGAACAGCATTGGATTGTGCTTTCTGAGCTTTTAAAATCTCTTGCACCATCTCCTTTATTTCAGAAACTGATTCTTCAAGTTTTTCAACTCTGCCCGTCAATTCCTGATATTTTGAGTCATCACCTACTTTAGTAGGATCATCTGAATCCCCACCAGCAGTGGTTATATCAATGTGTGTCTTAGGGACAGAGTCCCAAAAATCACCCATTGATGCCCCTTGTTCTTGGTACTGGGGACTTCTTTCTTCAGCATTCGATAAACCTTTAATGGTACCAGTGGTTAGATCCAACTCACTGGTGGTTACCGAAGTTGCCATGGAAGAAATTGCCTTCAAGGGAGTCTTACTTATGAAACAACTGTCCAACTGAGGATCTGTTGATCCACCAGTTGTAGTTGCTGCTCCACTTGAACTACCACCGAGAGTTACTTGTAACTCAGGGGGTGTAACCTCCTCAATTGTTGCTGGGATAGCAGGAGTAGTAGCATCAGACCCAGTCACCTGTGGGGGTATACTCTCAGTGACAGGTGATAGAGAGGAACTGGTTTGTGTCTGAGCTATAGCAGCTGCATGCAACAAAGGTAGCATGGATTGTGGCATTATTATTGGTGAGGGGATGGGAGTTGAAAGAGACATGTCCTTGGGATCAGGACTGAGGAAGATGGATCCAAGTGGATTCAGAGCTTCATATTGTGGTGTCCCTGTGCTTACAACCTGATCCTTTTGTTAGGATGCAGGAGGAGTTTTAGGCATGGGTTGAGATCTTTCTTCCAACTGCTGTGAGGAAGTAGCAGCAGTGGTTTGTGGTGACTTTTGTGTTGTCACAGGCATTTCCTCTGGGATCTCATCTTCCAGAGTTGCCTTTGTTTTAGGTTTGGTGGGTTTTCTGGATGTTTTTCTTTTGGTCTTTTTGGTGATGTCAGGTGTGGGTTTCAAAGCAGTGGTTGTGCTGCTTTAATCACCTGGAGCAGTGGGCTCAGCAGCTGATACCTGAGGAGCAGTTGTAACCGCTGAAATCTGCTCAGGTACCCCTGCTTTTGTTTTTATTGGTGCCATCATCCTTGAAAAGGTTTCTTTTGTTAAGCTTTTTATTTGACAATGAACACCTTGTTTGAGCAAATTTACATCTTCCTTTTCAAATTTTTGTTCAAAATAATAACTCAAAAATCTTGGAAAAAGTAAAAATCCTTTGCTATCAACATTTTTTATCAAGTCATTAAAGATCTCCTGGGAGTAGTTGTAGTTTTTGTTGTTTAGAATAGCATATCCCAGGCATTGAATCTTTAATGGTATTTCGTTGAACGATGTTGTTTTATTCGAAACACACATCAGAAGTGTGTGAAATAAAAACCTAGGTGCAGAAGGGAAATAACCTTTTTGTAAGGTATCTACCTTTGATTCTTCTACATATCTCCTTTTTACGAAATCAGTTTTCATCTCGGCTTTATCAAAAGAGATTTTACCTTCCTGATCGTTAAGATTAAAGACTTTGGAGATTGATTGTGGTGTGATTTGAATCACTTTACCCTGTAACGAGGAGTTAATGGCTATGACTTTATCGTCTTGTTTTTCAAGCGTCGCTTTTTTCCAAAACTCTCTCTGGGTTTGCAGATAGATGGGAGCATTTGCTGTTAACAAAGTTTTGTACTTTGATGCAGATAATGTATCAATGATGGTGTCAAAGGTGTGATTATCAGTAGGTTTTGTGAGTAAACCCAGATAGTTGTGAGATTGTTTGTATGGTATTTCGATGGGTTCTTCGGCCGTTTGAGCGACCTCTTTTGAAGATGGTGGTGATTTTGGTTTTGGTTGTGATTTTGATTTTGACTTTGATTTTGTCATTTTTGCAGAGAAGAGCGAAGAATGATTTTGAAGTTTTTGAGAAGAAGGGTTGGAAACTGCTATGAGAAGAGAATTTTGGAATTCAATTCGACAGTGTAAAACCCTGTTTGGGGTTTAGGGCAGGGTTTTATTTAGGGAAAAAAATGATCGCTGGTGTGGCAGCGGTTATTACGATCTGAGGGCTAAAAACTGACCACGTGTCAAACACTGATGAAACGGATTAAGTATGGAGAACAGTTGTTTTAAGAGCCACTGACGTATCAAGCATCAGTGGTTACATCGGTAAAAATTTTGGGCAGTGGATGATTTTTACTATCAGTGGATAGCATATCAGTAGATAAGACACTGATTTTGAACATCAGTGCTTTTCAAGAAAATGAGGGATCAGTGGTTAACTTTCAGCAGTGGACAGTGTTTAGAGATCAGACGTTGGAACAAAACAGTGATTAGGGTAAATGGTACAGATCTTGAAGGACAGGTGTTTCAGCAACAGTTTTGAAGATTTTCATTCAAGGTTTTGCCACATGTCAATTTTGAAAGACAGTGGTTTAGTACCCCAGATGATGAAAACTTTTTGCTAAGGCAACTCATTTTCTTTTAATATTCAATTAAAACATGAGTACCTTAGTAATTCAAGCATAGTTTGCAATCAATTTTTGATGAAAATTTAGGAGCAAACCTGAGTATGACATGATCATGACATATGTACCATTTCCTTTTGACCCAATTATGAGGACACTAATACCATCAAAAATAAGGTATTACATCCTGACAGGAGCTGAAACTATTGCCAACAAAAACAAGCATAAGTTCCAAATATATTATTCCAAAAAAAAATGAATAATATATCCTGGTTATTCGAGAAAATCCTTTGAACACAACAAAAAAATGGTTAAAGGATTTTCTAAGAATAGTATCAACAAGATCTGGTAAACCTTCAATAGAGTATATAATCACATCACTCACAAGTTTTTGAAAAATGGTCAGTGGTTTGACAACAGTGATAGGAAACTTTTGGATACATTTTGACCACTGTTTGGTACCATTTTCTTTGTCAGTTGATTGCAAACATGAGGACACATGGATAAATTTTTGAACATTTGCCTAGTCCTCTTTGGAGTTCATTCACTGGTATCAAAACCTTTTCCTGAACAGATGAATGCACATAGTTGCTCAATAACCATTATTACCCTAAACTTTGACTCATAAGTGTTTTATGTTTATACTCTTTTCTTTTGACTTCAAAAGTTTTGAGATAGACACACTTCTGAGTTTTTGTGAATTTCCTCAATGTATTTTAACATAGTTGATTTTGTCCTTTTGAGGAACTCAACCTGTTTTCAACACATAAGATTTGAATGACTAAAGTTTTAATTCCCCTCTTTTTAAGTTAACAAGAACGCTAATGTTTCATGAACATAGGTTTTTGTTAATCTGAGGTTCATACTTTAGCACTTTAATAAGGTGACATCACAATTCTCATAACAGCAATTGAAATCAATTTTGACAACATGAAATAATCCCATAGTTTAACAGATATGTTTTCAGATCTGAAAACTATGAGTGACTTGTGCATGAATTCACTTGTTGTGTGAAATTTGTGTGTCATATGACATCTTGGTTGATTTATAGAGTTTTTGATTAACCACTTTGAACATGATTTACTCGTTACTCTGTTTTTCAACTAAATACAACCAACCTTAGTATCAACGAATTTTGAGCCGAACTGTTATGTCAAATTGATTATTAGATCGAATTTGACTGTCCAGGCTCTGATACCAATTGTTAGGATCGGAGGCTCTTGAGATTGTGTTTGTTTGTATGTTTTGAACAATTTATGAATATGAAAACATGTAAAGTGCAGCGGAAATGAAAACAAACTTTGTAAACACAATCAAAGGAGAAAATAGTTTGATAAACAATTGCATCACATAGAGTCAAAGGATTTACAAATCAAAGCAAAAGATTACAGATATGCTTACAAACTAAACTCCCCCTCAGCCTGATGCCCCAACGTTGGTTTGCACACAAGATGAAAGGATTAGACATGAGGAGAAGAACTCGCTCAGTCAATCAAATGTAACAGTACAGGGTACTGTTACATTTATAGGCAAACCAAACCACTGAGGTATCTCAGCTGACGTCACCATGAAAGCGACGTCTAACAGCCTAACAACCTGTATCTACTGTCCTTACACAAACACTGCTAACCTAACCACTGACTATACATAAATAAAACAATTCACTAAACAGCTGCTCTCCCTTTATGTCAGTGCCTTACTCAAGGTTGATCAGTCCTTGACTGGGCAGTGCTTTATCATCGGTAGATAGGACCAGCAGTGTTGGATACTTCAGGGTTTTGATCAGCAGTTGAAGGACCAGCAGTAGTTGTATCTGAACAGCGGATAAAGACCATCAGTTGTTATAAATCACTTTCAAGGGGAAAGCTTAATGTAAACTGCTGCTTATTATGAATCCACTGTTGTGACCTGGTTTTGGCTTTACATTATCTGTTCCTCTGGTAGGGTTCAATCCCAACAATCATGGCATAAACAAGTAATTTAACATCGTATATAATGAGAACATTACGATTGAGCCTTCATTAATCATCGACCACAAATACAGTTACATGTTCTACAAATGTATCGTATCACCTCAAAAGGGACTTTAGGGTCACACTACCCTTGTCCAAAATGTCTATCAGTCTATCATAAGTCATACAATAAGTGGTCTCCAAAAATCTCACTAGTCCAGCTCAATAGCGGTGTTCTCATCAAAAGCTGTGAAGCCTACCTACATAAAACCAAAAACAGGCTATGCTGATGGTGGAGGAGGAGGAGGAGGTGGAGGAGGAGGAGGAGGAGGTGGAGGAACAAAAAGCAAGCTGCGCACATGAGCTAGCTCTTCCTCAAGATCATAAACGTGTCGCAACAGATAACTGATCTGCTGTTCCATGGTGAGAAATCGAACATCAAAATCTGGATAGGGTAAAAGAGGAGCAGGTGGAGTCGCAAAAGGTGACGGACATGAACAAGGTGGAGGACGTGGAATCCTCTCAAGCTCCATAACTCTACGACACAGGATCACCTGCTGAAGCTGCAATGACAAAAGTAACTCATCCCTCGTGTAACCAGCAAAGTGCGAAGGATGGTAGTGATCAGAAACTGGCATGGTGTTAGGCGGAAACCATATGAGTGGCTCGCCTGGCGGTGAAGAAGTAAAATGAGCAGTAGGTGTATACTGAGGCATGTGAGAAAATGCTGCTGTCACATGTGGGTCATGGCCAGGCTGCTGACTAGAAGGGCCCTCCCCTGGACGGGGTGTGGGTATGTCCTGTAAGAAAGTGATAGGTAAGTCGTCACGGTGTACATCTAACTCAACCGGATGAAAAGGGGCAACATCAACAGGTGCATGTGTATGTGGGGGAGTAACAGGCTCAATAAAAGGAGGTACATCATCATATATCCACCCATTGCTGGTGGAAGTGCATCGGGGATCCATTTTCCTGGCAAAAGCAGCAGGGTCAGCGGGTGCAGGAATCGGAACTGGTATGAGCGGTGCAATGTCAGGTATGACAAAAGGTACAGGATCATGATCAGGTAAAGGCTCGGGTGCTGGTGCCAGCTCAGGATCAGCAGGTATCGGCACAGGATTAGCGGGTGCATCAACAGGCTGATCGTCAGGGGTAAAGTCTAGCTCAAGGTCAAGCTCAAAGTTGTGTGGAGGAGCAGGTAAGGCAGACAGGGCCGTGTCAGTATCAGAATCAGTGGGGTAACGCTGCAGTCCTACGGTATGCAAGGTGGAGGATGAAACAGACTCAAAGGAGTATGGAACATAGTGATCAGAGGAAACCTCAATAATAGGAACCTCAACGAGTGAAACAACAATGACATCCGCAGCTAACTCCATCACCCTGGGCATCATCAGGGGGACCATTAATAAAAAGATCGACATCATCATCAGACAAGTCATCAAGAGGCAAATCCTCGAAAGGAAAGGCCGCAAGAGGCAAAGGGCGAGGATCGAAACCACGACATGCTCACCATAGGGATGTCCGAGGATGAGATGGTCCTGGTCAGGAATAGGAATAAGAAAGGGATCCTCGTCGGGGATACCATCAGCATGCGGTACATCGTCGCCAAAGTCAGGCAGCGCAAAAGGCTAGAAATCATCGTCGTCATCCGACATCATCTCTGGGTCACTCTCAGTGTCGGAGGTAAAAATATCTGGCTCTGGGACGATCTCATCGTCCGAAACGATAGCCATGGGGTCGACAGTATCAGACAGTCAACTCTCAGATGAAGACATAGTGTCTGTAACAAAACAATCACAACATATGCACATATATCAAAAACCATCATTAAGCATGTAAGTAATAACAATGTAATCACGTATCGGTCCTAGTCTTCCCAGACTACCCACTTAGTCTCCCAAACTAAACCTCCTAGTCTCCCAGACTGAACTACCTAGTCTCTCAAACTAAACTTCCCAGTCTCCTAGACTGAACTACCCAGCCTCTCAGACTGATTCATAAACATAAATTTTGAAATGTGTTTCGTGTCTTTTATTTGTAAAAATGTTTGTTTCCTGGATCTGGGCATTTCGTGTATGCAATGAAAACATGTTTGTAAAAACGTTTTTGTGAGAGCCCTAATGATTGTAGTCTAGACTCGAGAAGGAATCCTAGTTCGCTACAATAGAAGCTCTGATACCAAGCTGTCACACAATGACTTTTGCGGAAGCGTGATTATGGTGTGACTTTCTTAATACCATTGCATTCAAGCATAACAACGACTATATGATAAAACCATAGATTTGTCATCCATTAAATAAGTTTAAAACATAACAACATTGTTTTAAAACGTAGACTTCAAATTCAAGTTTTACAAACCATACAAATTGTTTATGAGTTCACTAAGGACTCGTCAAAAGATATTAAATAAAACCAAGGTTTGGAAGACGTGTCTCGTCCAGGAATAAGACAGACTGACCAAACCCAAGGACCATGGATGACATCTTTATTCCTAACACAGCATAAAAATTCCAACGCCCGCCAGATCCACTTACTAATTCCCTGAAATACATGTAGTTTGAAAACATCAACAAAAGTTGAGAGAGTTCATGTGTTTGTTTGTGTGTATGAGTAAACCTTTGAAAGTATGTCTGTACGTATGTAAATCCTGGTATGAAAGCAACAAGGAAAACAGATCACCAATGGTTTGCAAAGCCATTGATATGTGTGAAGTGATGCAGGAAAACTCAAACCTAGCAGATTTGTCTCCGGGAATAAGACATAGTCACCACATGGGCCACCCTGGTCCGCATGGGTGTGGGCTCACTACACCCAAATAGATCTATCACTCATGTCCCTCGGTCTTACAACGAGGATTAATGGCCTTAAGTGTTGTACCCACCACTCACATGATCAAGCAGTACCCTTCCTTAGCTAACCATACCATGTATAAAACGTTTGTAAACAGTTGTAACATGTACTTCACCCCCGAAGTTATAAAACTAAAAACAGTTAAAAGAAAAGGGGGAAACATGAACTCACAGTCTTGCGTCTTCGGGTCATAGTAACTCAAAGCTCCTTCGGTGTACACGACTACCTACAACGTACTAATGTCTATTAGACGAATGGGCCATGCCTTGGTTTAGTATTAATGTCTTTGAGTTATGTTTCTTTCATGCCTTTGATATTATTCCAGGTTATATAATTATTGTCAAAATAATTAATATTTTAACTTAAATTATATTTATTACATTTTGGAATAATTGTTAAACAATATATATTAGCTTAATACTTCCCAAGTATTGATACTTGTATTTCCTTCCCAAGGATGGGGGTATCTTATACATGTGTATTCGTATTCTTGTATTTGTATATTTTGCCATGTATTGGTGTCGTATTCTGGTGTGTATTTATACGTGTGAGAATACGTATTTTATGGTATTCATTAAGTATTCATACACTTAAATTTATATTAAACTTTCCAGAACATTATTTCTAATAAAAGTCTACCAATATATATTTCTAAAATATATATTCAAGAAGTATTACTAAGAAAAATTATTTATAATTTTTCATTTGGCAAAATATTTGTATTTTCATATAAGTTCCAAAAAAAATAATATATTTTCAAGTCCAACTTTAGAATATATATATAAACTTATTTTTATCCAAAAATAATGTATTTCAAGTTTACTCAAGAAAATATATATTTTTCCCAAAAATAATATATTTTCTAATAATTCCAAGGAAAATATATATATTTATACTTGTTAAAAATGCTATATTTTTCCTTTGTCAAAATATGATATAACTTTGTGATAATCATAAAAATCATATTTTCGTTTCCTTGCGTCCAAAATATTATTTACCAAAATATACTTGTGAATTTAGTTCCAGAATATTTTGTAAGTTACATTTCTTGTTCGGTTTCGCAAATATTTTGTGTGTAACTTGTATATTTATTCCTTGATATTTTGATGTGTTACATTATTTCATGCCCTAAAATAATATAACTAATACACAAAGTATACAAATAATCACACACATTGTGTCTCCTAAATATATATTTCCCAAATACATATTTAGTCACTTTTATTTATGAAAACCAACCTCCAATATTTGTATTTTTGTAACCAAACATTATGGCAAAGTTTATGTAACTATTTAGTCACTTTTATTTATGAAAACCAACCTCCAATATTTGTATTTTTGTAACCAAATATTATGGCAAAGTTTATGTAACTATTTAGTCACTTTTATTTATGAAATTTTCTTGTTACGCAAGTGTTTCTACACTTGTTTAATCACTAAAAACAAGTCTTGTTTATGTAAAAACCAAGATTATATGAAACTTATGTTTTTAACTCGGTTTCTTTGAAATACCATTTATAAATATTTAGATCCATATTATCAACAACTTACTTTAATCATGGTTTTTCAAGAGCATAACATCACTTCTACAAACAATCAAAGATCAACGAGCATAACAACTTATATTTATCAAGATATCTTTACTAAACAAGCTTATGTTCATGTTTACTTCATATGATTCTTTGGTGTTCTTGATGTTTTTTATCATGATTCATTATTAACCACATAAAATAGTTGTAAAATAGAGTGTACAATTATCTTACCACTAGCACAAGGTTAGGGATGATTCAAGTGGAGAAAGTGAGTGGATAAAGTAATTAGAGAAGGTCCTTCAAGATCCAAAGCCACCAAGCTTCCTTGTATGATCTTTAGCTTCCTTGTATATGCTTAGAATGGATGAAGATGAATGATTGAAGGTGATGGTGGTGGTGCCTATGTTCAGCTGAGAACAAGAACAAGAGGAAGAGAGAGAGTGGTGTGTGAAGTGTGTGGAAGATTATGAAACTTGATCTTGCATATCATACTTATAACCATGATCTCAAATTATCTCTTGGGTTTTATGTCATAAAAATCACAACCAAGATCTATTATAATATTAGAATGAAATCTTGAGGTATGGAGGTGAGGTATGGCCGATTATAGGTGGGGGGATCTAGCTTAGGTTTGAACCATACTAGTTACTTTAGGGTTAAATATCAAGTGTTAGTTAGTTATGTTAGTTACTTAATATTTTATCGGGTGTTATGATGTTCGGGGATCATAACTAGCTTGGAAATGTTAAAACAGTGCTTCTAGTGTAAATTTGGTGTTTCGGGTAGTGTTCGGTTGTTCGGTTAGATACTGATTCGTTAAAGTGCTAAACCTTGCAGTTTAGTGTTCTTTATGTACCTTTTTGTGACACTTTTAATTCCGGACACTTAGGAAAGCATTCAGGACCATTTAACCAAGTTTCTGCATAATATTGATGTGTCTAAATGCTGATTTATGCTGAATTTTGTTGAATTCAGCACTTTGGGTGACTTTTAGGCACTTTCCGGCACTTAAACTATCACCTAGAAAATCAGTTTTGTGATCCTTACTTCCCTACACTCTATACTAGTGTAGTACTTAGTTTCTGGCTCATACTGGGTCTCGAAACACTGTCTGTCTATGTGCTGAGTTTTGTCAATATTTGATGATTTATCTGTTTACTGTGCTAACTGTGTTTTGTGCATCATTTATGTCAATATGTTTGCATGCAGTAATGATATAACATTATACAATATGTGTTGCACTTGTAAATATAATACAATAATCAGAAAGCAGTTAATTATAATTCAGCACAGTCATGAAGCACTAATCAAGATTAATTAATTTTACGGATACCTGAATTTTTGACAGTTGTCACATACTTAACGTTCTTGGCATAGTGTTTTAAGTTTTAACCCTAGAATCCGTTGCATTGTGTCTTAAATTGTTATGTTTAGTGTTTTTCGTGCTAAAACAACCCAAAACACTACGCCCAAGTCTAAAACATGATGTCTACATATGAATTTTTATGCCTTCTCACGAAAAATGTCCTTTTTACAGGATCCTAAAACTATATATATATATATACATATATATATATATATAATGTGAGAAGTAGTAGGCTAATTGAGAAACTTGAGAACCATTCTAGACCACATATTTTCCCTAAGCAAAAAATGCAATTTTTTTTTGTAAATCAGAGCTTTTTCTTTAAGGTTTTGTTTTGTTTTTTTTTATTTGGGAATTATACACAAGTGTATATTGTTAATCTTTTAACTATACATTTATGTATATTGTCAATTATACATATATGTATATACATGTTTAAAATTGAAAAATAAGTGTTACTTAGGGTTTAACATTAGTATCTAGGGTTTAGCATTAGTGTTTAGGGTTTAGCTTTAGGGTTTAGCATTAGGGTTTAGCTTTTGGGTTTAGCATTAGGGTTTAGCTTTAGCTTTTGGGTTTAGATTTTGCTTTAGGGTTTGCATTAGGGTTTAGTTTTAGGGTTTAGCATTAGGGTTTAGCTTTAAGGTTTAGCTTTAGCTTTAGGGCATTAAGGTTTAGCTTTAGGGTTTAAAAATTAGGATATAACTTTAGGGTTTATGATTTAGCATCAGGGTTTAGCTTTACGGTTTAAGGTTTAGGGTTTAGGATTTATAACACTTATTTTTTAATTTTAAACATGTATATATACATATGTATAATTAACAATATACACATATGTATAGTTAAAATATTAACAATATACACATGTATATAAATCCCAATTTAAAAAAAAAACTTTAAAATATCCAAAAAACACACAATTTTTTTTAGTATTTGTCTAAAAAGATTGCTATATTTCGTCACCAAAAAAAAACTTTTTTTTGTGAGTAACAGTTATGGATGCACATGTGCATATGTATCATTTCTTGGACAAATTACGTAATATATTACCAGTAGTAGAAAAATGCACTTTCATTTACATTACCATCCGCAATACACTACTTTTTACATTACGAATATTAAGAATGCACATGTGCTTCATTATGTATAACCATTATATAACTTGTTTTGGTAAAAAAAGTTTGTGATTTTAAATGATAAAGTAGGCCCATATACATGTGTTTTGGTTAGTTATATATAGTGGTTGATGGTTTGATTATATTTGTCACTTGTGCATACATATAAATGCACATGTGCATTTGTAATATTGTTAATGTAAAAAAAATAGTGTATTATGAATGGTAGTGTAAATGAAAGTGCAATTGTCCAATATTAATAATGTATTACGGAATTTATCAAAGAAATGATACATATGCACATGTGCATGGATAATTGTTACTCAAAAAAAATTGACGTAATATAGCAATTTTTTTAAATATTAAAAAAAATTTTGAGTGTTTTTTTTTAATTTTTAAGTATTTTTTGGTTGTGTTCACACTTGGTTCTCGCGTTTCTCGCAATAAAGGGAGGTTCCTAACGGATCCTTCTCCTATATATATATATATAGGGGACCGCTAAAATGAGAACCACCCCCAGTTGTAAGAACCGTGAGAACTTTTTGATCCGGGGCGAGTTGGACCAAAATTTTTTTCATAAACGTAGATGCTTGTATTATAAACACATTTGTAAAAAAAAATTTCAAAAAAAAAATGTCGTGTGTGTAGTTTTGAACACCACAAGTTTTATGTTTACGGGTACCGTAAAATTTAAATAAAATTTACGGTACCCGTAAACACAAACTTGTGGTGCTCAAAACTACACACCCGACATTTTTTTTTAATTTTTTTTACAAATGTGTTTATAATACATGCATCTACGTTTATGAAAAAAAATTTGGTCCACCTCGCCCCGTACTATGTAGTTCTCACTGTTCTTACAACTGGAGGTGGTTCTCATTTTAGCGGTCCCCTATATATATATATATATATAGGGGTGAGTTTTCTTGAGAACGCTGAATATTGCGAGAACCGTGAGAACGAATGAAAAAACCAATCAAAACCGATTTTTTTTAATACAAACCTCGTTGTAATTAAAATACAACTTTAAAAAAGAATTTACAACATCAAATAATTCATTTCTACTCTAAAAATCACTCTTAGTAGATTTTTTACGCATGTGTAAATGTAACAAATTTACACAAGTGTAAATGACAAATTTACACATGTGTAAATTTTCTTTATTTACGAATTCACGAAAATTTAAACTTGTAAATTTAGTTTCTAACATTGTATTCAAATAATAATGACAAGTGTAAAAAGAAATTTTGAATTTGAATTGTTTTTGACCAAGTTCTCGTAGTTTTTTCCTTCGTTCTCACGGTTCTCGCGATATTCAGCGTTCTCATTTAAACCTCCCCTATATATATATATATAGTGTTGGGTTCATTTCAGAACTCTAAATAATTGCAGAACTTTCAGAACTTCTAATAAACAATCATTTTATATATATATTTTTGTATTTAGGATCTTTTTTATAATCTATTATATATATTTTAATGATTACATACATGTTAAAAGTAGTTTTCATATGTTTAATAGCCAAATTATATATATGTGTAATAACTAGTTACATATATGTAAAAAAAACTAGTTTACATATGTGTAATTATAAAATTACTCTTAACATGTATGCAATCATAAAAATACACATAATAAATGATAAAATTATCCTAAACATAAAAATATATAAATAAAAAGATTGTTTATTAGGAGTTTTGTAAATATTTATGGTTCTAAAATGTTCCTAACCCTATATATGAAGTCCAACCTATTTGTGAAACTTGAGAAAAAATCTGAACCACACATTTTTCCTAAGCAAAAAATGCAAAAAGAAAGGTTAAAAAATGCAATTTTTTTTTTTTTTTTTTAAATTAGAGCTTTTTCTATAAGGTTTTTTTTTTTTTAAATTTGGGATTTACACACATGTGTATATTGTTAAACTTTTAACTATACGTATGTGTATATTGTCAATTATATTGTATACATATATGTATATACATGTTTAAAATTGAAAAAACAAGTGTTATAAAGTCTAAACCCTAAACCTTAAACCCTAAGCTAAACCCTAAACCATAAACTTAAACCCTAATTCTAAACGCTAAAGCTAAACCCTAATGTTAAATCTAAAGCTAAAGCTAAACCGATTCTAAACCCTAAAACTAAACCATAATGCAAACCCTAAAGCTTAATCTAAACCCAAAAGCTAAAGCTAAAGTTAAACCCTAAAGCTAAACCCTAATGCTAAACCCAAAAGCTAAACCCTAAAGTTAAACCCTTAAATATTAATGCTAAACCCTAAATCCTAATGCTAAACCCTGATGCTAAACCCTAAATACTAATACTAAATACTAAATAACACTTACTTTTAAATTTTAAACATGTATATATATATATATATATATATATATGTATAATTGACAAGGGGAAGGTTCATTTGAGAAGAAAATTTTATTGAGAAGAAAAAGAATAAAATGGTATAATTGTAAAATATTAAATAGTTTCTTTTTTCTCATCTCATTTATTATTATGTTTGACTAATTAATTAGTCATTAAGACTATAATCCTACACATATTGAAATTTATCCTACACAACCCGTAATTTATCCTACACGCCTCGTATTTATCCTACACTTTAAATGAATTTTTATTTTTATTTTTTTTGAAAAAAAATATATCTTAAAAATAAGTTACAAATTTAATATAGTTAGTGATTAAAGATGAAACTACCAATTAATGATGTATTTAAGTTTACTAACATACCCTTATAGTTACATTAAGTACAAATATTAAATGAAGTCTAATGAAGCATTCCTACTGGTTGAAATTTCTTCTTTTTTCTTCTTACAAAGAATTTCTTCTCATTTGAACCCTCCACTAATTGACAATATACACATATGTATAATTAAATGATTAACAATATACACATGTGTATAAATCCCAAAAAAAATATTTTAAAAAATATAACAAAACCTTAAAGAAAAAGCTCCGACTTTTCCAAAAAAAGGAAAAAAATTGCATTTATTTATATTTTCATTGTATTTTTTTCTTAGGGAAAATATATGGTTCAGAATGTTTCTTAAGTTTCTCAATTAGCCTACTACTTCTCACATGATCCTCATCTTTTGATTGAAAAGCTTCAATGGCAACCTACTTCCAGATTGTTAAATAACATGGAAAGGCACATGCACGTGTTTGACCAATTTTTATTCATTAATGGACAACAACAACAACAACCAAAAAAAAAAACATACATATTTGGAAACAAACACTTCATATTATAACTACAAATCTGGACATTCCAAATTTCCCTCCAACATAATCAGAATTGGGCTCTTATTATATTAACCCCCACTTTCATCAAACTATAATATACATTCCATACATTCGGACACTTTGATTCAAAATATCAAATTCAGACAAAACTAAAACACATGTGCAGACATATGATGACGCCCTATGTGCGGACAAGCTTATTTGTTAACATGAAACCACATGTTCGGATAGATTAAAAGGGTATGTTCAGACCTTGAATTATACAAGTTCAACTAATATTAAGACCACATATACGGACAGTTAAAATATGAAAAAATGCGGACCATCAGATTATTATTCAACAAATTCGGACCTCTCTACTTATTTTACTACCCCATTTATGTTCGGACCTTGAAAAGTATCATAAGTTCGGACCCTCTAATGTCACCACAAGTTCTGACACTTTGCAAGTATTAAGTGCGGACATATTAGGACCACATATGCGGACCTCATGTAATATTATGTAAGGATCATGTAAGGTATATAAGTGCGGACCTTTATAATAATAATCAACTTCGAATAAGTTTGTTAACATATGTGGACATGCTAAAATCTAAACAAATACGGATCCATAAAATCATTTGACAAGTGCAGACTGTCATATAAACATCATGTGTGGACCAAATCAAAAACATTAAGTGCGGACATTATAGTGTTTAATAAGTACGGATCTTATTAAAAACACAAGTGCGGACTAACTGCAATTCGATTAATTACGGAATTTAAAAGATTTTACAAAATCCGGACATCTATCAACATGGCAAGTGCGGACACTATAACTAAATCACTGATACGGACACCTTGTGACTTCACAAGGTCTGACACTTCCAAAAATCCCCTTTCTTCAACATAATGAAGAAACAAAAAACCCAAAATGCTTAGAAATCAATCATATTAGGCATCAAATCAATCAATAAATCAGTATTATCATACTACAATCATCAAACAATCATTGCACAATCATTTAGTCTACCACAATCATCATTCATTTATCAATCATGAAGCAAGAAAACAAATTGTTTGGATGTCTAGGGTTTTGCATTGAAATCAAAAGAACAAGATTAACAACATGAAGCATGAACACTTACCTTATATTGATATAAACATGGTTCTAGGAGAATTGGAAGGATCAATGATTGATGATTTGTGTGAGATTGGAGGAGTAGCCAAGAGATGAGAGCAAGGATTTGAGAAACTGTCGTATGATGATGTTGTGGGGATTTTAGGGTTATGAGGAGTTTTATTAAGGTTTCTAACCTATCCACAAAACACCCCTAACTATAGTATTATTACACAAAGTACACACAACTTGTAATTTACAATTAAAACATGTATTTTCACGTATTTGTCATGCAACACATAAGTTTCGTGTATTAGTTATAGTCACCAACATTTGAAAGTTATCATGTGTGTGTTCTGATAATTCCAGAATTACCAAAGTAGACTCATTTAAGTAACCTTAGTTAAATGCAGTGTTATGAATGTATGTCTAAATTAACTGTGGTTAGCTCAAACTAGTAACTTGAAGTTACGGGTTGTCACAATTTGCACCTGAAACATGTGTGAAAAAGACAGTCAACAATGAATGCTGGTGAGTAACATAGTTTTGTGATCAAGACCCATGGCTTGAAATATTTTATTATGTTTAACCAACTTCATGGGTTGATATTTTAAATAAATCTTTGTAGCTATTAACCTTTGACAGAAAGTATTTCTTTTGTAAAACCATATGAGAAATCAATCAATTTTTAAAGAAAACATTGTACGGTTATCTTAGAAGCCATTTGTGACTTTGTATAAACCAACCAAATGACATGTCTTGTATAAACCAACCAAATGACTTGTCTTAAATAAACCTACCAAATGACTTGTCATGTATAAACCAACCAAATGACTTGTCTTGAATAAACCAACCAAATGGCCTGTCTAGTATAAACCAACCAAATGATTTCTTTTGTATAGAACAAGTGTGGTTTCATGACAACTGTGAAATCTCGGTATACCCTAATCATTGCTAGTCCATGATAACAATACACAATGTGTAATCCCTTAGGCTTCTGATGATTTTGAGCTTAGAAATGTGTAAACATGTGATTGCTAGAAAGTACAATAAGGATCAATCGTCATGATTTGTGCGAATATTCACCGAAAACTCTAATTGTGCGCACGATTTACACGATTCATGAAATAATACGGATCATGCCTCGGATGAGCCCGAGGGTACATTATGAGTAACATACGAACAATAATAGCCAACAGTGCGATATTGATGCCTTACGGTGTTGAAGACAAGTTAAATGGGAGATTTCCGTTTAACAATGCATAAACTGAACAATAACCATTTAGGTACGAACATAAGTGTCATAGACGATTCTAAGGGTACATAATTACTTAGACATGATACATAGACAATAACATAAGGTTTTGTGGCCTAGCAGGTAGTGGCATATTAAATGAGACAGTTTCCGGTTAACGAAACGTCTTTGATTATAACGCATACGGAAATAACCAAACATGCATTATACCATTAGTCAAGCCTAACAACACTTATACAACATTAATATAATGTATTTCAAGAAAATATGTTAAAGCATTCAGATTTCGTTAAAGTTGGGTTCGTATTTTTATAAGCACAAAAAACTATGTGTTGCACGATCATTTACCAAACTAGGAGTGTATTAATAATCGACAACTACTTGAAACAAAAAAAAATTATCTCGAGATGCTTATCAAAACGTGTTAACATTTTTAATATTTTGAACCCATGGTATCTGAAATATAAGAATTATAAAAACTAGAACTACGAAATTTATATTTCATATTTTGTCAAACGAGTAGGTGACGGATCAAATGACAATTTGAACCATGGGATACCTTGACCGATATTGAGTAGGCTAAGAGTTCGTTTCATAATAATAATAATAATAAAATACATTTTATTTGACCATACACTATTTTTAACAAAACCTGGGTCAAAACTAAGAGAAAAATGTGTTCGTCTCAACGGCATATTCATAATTTTATAAAGCGTTTTATTTTGACAATTACACGATAAAAATGAGTGAAGCAGCTGAATTAAATATAATGTTATAATAATAATAATAATAATAATAATAATAATAATAATAATAATAATAATAATAATAATAATAATAATAATAATGATACCATCAACATCAAACCGCCTTCTCGTTCCTTTATATTCTTGTTTTTTTTTCTTCTTCTACAATCTTTTTCATATAACAATTCTTGAGAACTACTGTTCTAACCAAAACCCAACAAGGACTCACCAAAAAATGAGGGTATGACATAATTTTTCAAAGTTTTTATGTTTTTTTATTGTGATTGAAACATATATTTGACAAAACAAACCAAATTGATCCATAAAACCTTGATTATTTTTGGGGTGAAAGCATGTTCTAACATATATAAGATGTAATAACATCGTACATGGTATTGGGTAGTGCAAAACATTAGATTAGGGATCAAAAACACAATATATTCGACAAAACTCGGACAAAACAATCTTTAACCAAAAAAATAATAACTAAAAGGCTTGATTGATGAGGTTGAATACATCTTTGTGTTGTATGTGATGTATAGGTACTGATACTAGCTTAGCACAACCTTTGAAACGGTAGAAATTGCACAAAGTGTCAAGAATCACGAGGTATAACACCTGAAAACTATAACTTGTAGCCGTAAACTTTGTTTTGGCATAACTTTTTTTCGTGGGTACTGTTAAGACTTGAAATTTTACAGGCTGATCATACATGGTGAAAATAAGACTCGTTTAAAATTTTAGAATTTTCTGAACTTTTGGTGATTTTTGGTGAATTTTTAACTTTTTTAAAGATATAAATTCGGATAAAATAATAAACCAGCTCAATAAATTGCCAAATATTATAGGAATGTTGCGGTTAATATGTAAAGGATTCTGGAAAAGTTTGGGGATCATTCTTAGGGATGGCAATCGAACCCGAACCCGATGGGTAAACCCGAAACCCAACACATCTAGGACGGGTTTGGGGTCGGGTAATCGGGTTTGGGACGGGTTTGGGACTAGTATTTATTTTTTTTCGCGGGTTTGGGATGGGTTTGGGATTTGATGATATACCCGTTTACCCGACCCAATTACCCGATAAAGTAAATCCGTTTACCCGATTGTATACCCGATATAATTTCTTTTATATTTTTAAATATGTAAATATATAATGCATCCTTTTTTCTATACACGTAGGTATTTTATCCCGTATACATTATAGTTATTTGATATATTTCTTTAGTGATAAAACTAAATGTAACTGATTAGTAGTTACCCGATGGGTTTTGGGTTGGGTATACCCAACAGGTAAACTTTTTAAAATTAATGGGTTACCCGAAACCCGCGGGTATACCCGATACCCGATGGGTATTTACCCGCGAGAAACCCAACGGGTTTTGGGACGGGTTTGGGAGAAGCACATCTAATCGGGTTTGGGGTTGGGGTTACCTAAACCCGACCCATTGTCATCCCTAATCATTCTGAAAAATCGCGTTGTCACGAAGTTTCGGTAGCCTGGAATGCGGTATAACTAATTCAGAAAATTTTCAAATTTTACCAGCAAGTTCCCTGGACATATTGGGATGCTTCTGTATTTTTTTTTTAAATTTTTGAAAGTCAGATCATTTTGTATGTAAATTGTTCGGTTAAAATACATTTTTTTGCAAATTTATTAAAATTAATAAATTAGTTTTATAAATTCTGAAAATATTTTTCCTGAATTCTATATATTTTTATCAACTTATATAAAAATTTTAACAATTTCATAAAATATATCCATTAAGTAATGATTTTTAGAACTAAAAATCTCATTATTTTATACAAAACTGGCAACTATAAACGCACAATGAACCTACCGGAAATGTGAACCGTACCAACTAAATTGGCGATAAGTGGAACACTAGAGTCATTCTGGACTGTGCCAGAGCAAAATGGGTACTTGGGGTACATTACACGCCAGTTTGGGAGATTCCCCGACGGCAAAAATGGAAACTTGAAATCAGGTAACCTGGAATCCCCAAACAACTGCAATCACTTAATATAAAGTTAATGATTTCTAGTAGACAACTCATTAGTACATTGATTCCATAGGATCATACCACTTTCTGAACTTCTAAATCAAACGACTTTGACCGGCACGTAAAACGGTGCCCGGAAGCCAAACTGAAATACAACACTCATATAATACCCATGTCACACCCCAACCACGTAAATCAACAAATCGTGGTGGAAACGTCGGGGAGTGTTGTAACAGAATCATTGTTTCACAACCATGGATTTAAATAATTTCGTTTTATTGAATTTATGAACTCATTGTTTTATTACAAATCAGGTAAATACAAATATCGTCTTTCAAGTTTTAAAGACACTAAGGCACGAGTCCATCCTATGTATAACATGCATCAACAATCATCACATAGCAGCACCTGAAACATGTGTAAAAATAGGCACGTCAGCATAAAAATGCCTGTGAGATACATAGGTTTTATTAATGCGTGATTCATGACTTGTAAGTTTAAAAAAATGTTTAACAAAAAGTAGTCATGACCTTAAAAATGTTTTCTTTATAAATCATGCGAAAATTTATAAGAAATTTGATGATTTAAAAGAATAATGCATAGATAATTAAATAACCAAGTAAAATGAGTTTGTACAAAATATGTTGTTTGTAAAACAATGTTTTGCTAAAAAGGTTTGTAGTATATATAAAAATATACCTTGGTTTTAAGAAAGTCGAATAAGAAATATATTAAAATATATTTTGGTTCCAAAATAGTTTAAAAGATAGTATATCATAAGTATACTTTAGTTTTATAAATAACATATTAAACTATGCTTTGGTTTTGTAAATAACAAATTAAACTATGTTTTAGTAATTAACAAAATATATGTTGTTTTGTACAATATCACATATGAGAGCATATCAAACCATACTTTGGAAGTATAACAAAATATACATAAAAATGTGATTTAGAATTCATTCAAACCTTAGTGTATCAAAATACACCTTAGAGACTATAGAAATACCACAAAGGCAATCTCTATTTGGACAAAAATCGGTTTCTAACATTCTATACAGCAGGAATGTGGTGTCTAATCCTATAGCGCTATATCATACTACCAATCGGTCTGGTGAATGTATAAAATCAGTACAATCCAACAATTAATTTTATAATCCTTGAAAAATTAGTGTTTAACCCATAAATAATCATTCAGTTTGACAAAAGATAAGTACTAACATGTGTAATTAATTTATACTTTGAAATCATGAAAATAACAAATAGGAACACATGTTTCACCCTAAAACATTGAAAACAGTAAAAGAGGGGACTATGTACTCACTTGAGGATGCTTAGAAGTCTTGAATAACAACTAAGCAAAGCTAGAGGGATCACGGAAACAAACGGCACCTAATATAGGTAACTAAGTAAATAAATCGGACCTAAATCGGAAGATCGAATAGAATGAGGTTTCGTAAACCGAATGAGTATGGGAATTCATGTAATATGGTTTAACAAAGCCTACATTCTAAAACGGGACCTAACCTAAGTGCTTACGACCCATCATGACCCGTTTAGGTAGCTTACGCTACTTTAATGCGTCGTTCACGCAAAGCGCGTTCGGACCGCCTAACTAGTCCTATGACAAGTATTATATGCCTAAACATGTTTAAATATGTTGCATAATCAGTTAAGTGACAAAAGTTTGAGTTACATATGCTTAAATACCAATTATGCATAAAAGGGCATTTTGGTCATTTTACCTAACGTATATAAACTACCTATCATACAACTACTTAAGCGAAGTAACCATAAGGTATAACCTCGGAAGGTTATTCCCTATACAACTATGGTCACTACAAGAAAAATGACCATTTGGGACTAAGTTATGAGGGACTGATCTATCAGTCTCGGATACATAGTATCTGAGACTAATTTATTAGTTACTAATTGTATTAGAGACTGATTTTTTTGTGACTGATGTCCGTGACTAATAATCAGTCCTTAATACTTGGACAACTTATCTGAGACTGAATTTTAGTCACAAATATGTTTGTCTAAAAATAAATTTTGGAGGGAAACTTATTGGTTACTGAAATTCAGTCCTAAATAACTGACCCCATTAATAAAAATGGCGCCATTTTATTGGTCACTAATATTCAGTCACTAATATATTGACACCGAGGGACTAAACTATGAGGGACTAATCTATCAGTCTCGGATACGTAGTATCTGGGACTAATTTATTAGTTACTAATTGTATTAGAGGTTGATTTTTTTGTGACTGATGTCCGTGACTGAATTTTAGTCACAAATATGTTTGTCTAAAAATAATTTTTGGAGGGAAACATATTGGTTACTGAAATTCAGTCCTAAATAACTGCCCCCATTAATAAAAATGGCGCTATTTTATTGGTCACTAATGTTCAGTCACTAATATATTGACACCGAGGGACTAAACTATGAGGGACTAATCTATCAGTCTCGGATACGTAGTATCTGGGACAAATTTATTAGTTACTAATTGTATTAGAGGTTGATTTTTTTTTAAAGACAGACAAAATTAGGGACTAATATTCAGTTTTGAATGCCTTTTGGCATAGAAAATGATTGGTGACTAATTTTCGGTGTCCAATTATGTTATGCATATTCTACCATCTATTGGGAAGCATCAGGGACTGGGACTGTGACATAAAGCTTAAAGATCTTTCCGAAACCTTATTAGGAATTAATATTTAGTCTCCAATGATTTTTTATAGACAGGAGAAATAATCAGCCCGAGCTTTGTTTATTGAGGTTGTGAGGCTTAATGAGTATGATATTTATGTAATGTTTATTTAATACAAATGAATATATATTTATGAATAATTATTATCATAATATAATACTTCAATACAATAAGTATTTTATATACATATTATGTTATATATAAAAAAATTATAAGTTAAAAATTATATAAAAACTTATAAATATAATTAAACTATTTAATAAATAGTAAATGCGCGAAAGCGAAGCTTGAAAAACCTACTTACTAGTCAGGCTCAGGCCTAGTCGAGTTCGGGCGTGTCTTGCAAATGGGCCAAGTTGAGCCCGTGCTCGGCTTGTTGGTAGTTCTTCAAGCTCGAGTTCGGCTCGTTTAACATCTATTAATTAATATATTGAATAGAATAATATAAATAATAGACTCGTTTAGGCTCGCGAGCTCGATAAGTGAACACATTAGGGTTTCGTTGGTTTTATGGATTAAGTATATGGCAAAAATATGGGGTGACAAGATCGACCTTTTTGAAATTTATTTAAAGCTTTAGGTTTCTTATTTTGTAATTTGTAGGTTTATGTAATTTTATAAATATTAATGAAGTTGTATGTTTTTTTTTATAAATGTTTGTGTGATTTTTTTAAATTTTATGTATTTTTAAATTTATGCACTTGGATCCGTGTGTTTGTGGCTGGGTTAATACTGGCCGTTGATATTGAGTGTGATCAATGGCAAAGAGAACCCTAATACCTTCTTTTGATCCGTGTGTTTCCTTTACCCACCCTCCCGTCTCACTTCTCTGTAACTTAATCATAATCACAAATGAAGAACACACATGCCTACACCCTTATCTCCTTCAAATCCTCAGAACAACATCAGCCACACCCACAAACGGCAGAAAGGAGACCCGGTGATGGTTCCCGCGGAGTGATCCCTCTCCTGGAATCTCACCGGCGCTCAAGTGGGTGGTGGCTGAAGTGGTTAATCGGGTTCGGAGTTGGTTGGTGGTCCAATGGTGGGTGGTGGCTGAAGTGGTAACAGGGGCGGCGGCTAAACGCTGTTGTGATTGTTGTTCTGGTGCATCATTTCTCAATCTTACAAAGGTACATTTTTGGTTTATGTGGACACATTATCCAATTAACGTTTCCTCCATTGATAATCGACCTATGATGTTTTAGATCTGCAGTGGATGAAAGGATTCCTTGATTATATTTTTACAAATTGGAGTTTATGATTATGAGTTGCACACCACTTGCTCGATTAATTGCCTCAATGAAAAGTTTTATTCATGGCTGCAATACACATGTGCTAGACAGGCTATAAACTTAACGGGAAGGTATATTAGTATATATAGTATAAAGGTTGTTATATCAATGCATATATGATCCTAGCATGTAAACTTTTTTAAATTGATTTCTATCTTTTGATGCACATGTGCCAGGTTTTTTAACTTTCAGATGCCTTTTGTAGAGGATTAATATATATCTTGTATCCATGTCTTGGTTGTAGTTGTTTAATGCTGGTGAATTCAATAAAGTACTGTTTTGATATGTGGATCTTTGACAAGAAGTCGACCACACAAATTGTGAATCTTTGACAAATTTGATATGTGGAGATTTTAGTGACGGTAGTGGGTACATCTTTGACAAGAAATCGACTTCACAAATTGTGAATCTTCAATCCAGTAAGTAAACCTATTATAAATTTTGTCTTGGCATCTTTATTGATTATCATGATTTCAACTTTGTGTATATCTCATGGTAGAGGTGCAACTGAGCCGAGGGCCGACTAGACTGGAGCTCGAGCACATTTAACTCATGAAAGCTCGAGATCGATCTCAGCTCGATTCGAGCTCTGTTTCTAAAGCTCGAGCTTGGCTCGTAGGAGGTTTTTCAAGCTTGAGCTCGGCTCGTTTATTATTTATTCATTAATATATATTAGTTATAATTATTAATTTATATATAACTTAGTTATTTTTTCATACTCTATAAATAGCAATTATTATTATTTAAACATATATTTAATATATTAATAGAAAGTTATATAAATAGTGGGCTCGTTTAGGTTCGCGAGCCAGCTCGAGCTCGAAAAGCGAAGCTCGGGCTCAAGCTTGGGCCATTTACTAAACGAGCTTGTTTTTAGGCTGGCTCTTGTTTAAGCTCTGCTCGTTTTGAGCTTTTGTTCAAGCCGAGCTGAAGCTCGTTTACATCCCTGTGCAATGGTTTTATTATATTGTTATGTTATCTAATCAAAAGAAGGCTTACCATGATCGTTGTAAGCCCACATGTTCATTTTTTATTGCTATTGGAACTACAGTCTTATACACACTTTTCATGTGTAGAATATTAAAAAAAAAATTAGAATGCTTATGTGCATCTGCTTGTTTATGTATTTTGGGTATGTGGGTTAAATACAAAGAATATGGACCAGTTTGCTATAGTATTATTAGAGTATGTATTTTGAGGCGTCCAATTATCTGTGTGGTTTTTTTAATCCACAACAAATCATTGGAACACGGTGTAAGACACATCTTGAAGACGTTAAAAAAGACGTAAAAGAAATACGTGAGACTCATTCTAAAAAAATGTTTTATCCTGATGGTTTATCATTTTAATTTGGGGTTGTTTAAATTTTAAATGTATATTATATTGTTTTGAATTGGTTCTGGAATTATGGATGCAGTTCTGCAAGAATATTGTTCTAGCAGGGGTAGGAAGTTTGACCTTGAACGACGATAATCCAGTTACTGAAGAAGCGTTAGCTGCAAACTTTTTGATTCCGTTTGATGAAAACATGGGTGGCGGAGACTAAAATGGGCATCAAGGTATATTACTTATAATATTGCATTCCACCATTCTTAAGTTAGATACTCCGGCTTATGAGTTACCCCACGAGTCTAACATTAGTTTGCATTTCAATGTGTTTGATAGGATTTCAGCAACTCGTTTTATTTGTTTTAATCATTGTTTAACAGGTTGGGCATCAAGGGTGTAAGAAACTCATGCAAAGGGCTACACAAAGGCAAAGATCGAAGTTACAATCTGGTTTTAAACTTAAAAGAAGGAATATTTGGTGTTGAAAAAGAAATCAAATTAACGCGTCTTGAGAGTTATGGACCTTGCAATGAGTCTTATGCCAAACCTAGGACTAGTGCGCCCAAACGCACAACATGTGGTGATCAAAGTCAAGTTGTCTCTTCAGCTCTGTTTATGCAATTTTAGCTCCCTATATTTGTAGAATTTATACACTGTTGTAAATTTATTGGAATATAATATATGTAAACTATATGTTTAGGAACATCTTTTTAATAGATTTGGTCCTCATTGAAACTCATTCGTTATATATTAAAGCATGCTGGGCATTAAAAGTAAATGTTAGCTGATATTGATTTCTAGTCTCTAAAAACCATACCCGAAACTAAAATGACATGATATTTGAGATTAATTTTCAGTCGTTAAAAGTAACATATTAAGAACTGAAATGATGTGATTTCAGAGACTAACTATCAGTTTCTAAAACATCTTATTAGGGACTGAATTCACATAGAATCATAAACCTTATGAAACATATTAGAGACAAAATACACATGGTTTAAATAACTGATTTTCAGTCCCTAAAGAAATGTATAGGGGACTGAAATATTGTAGTACCAGAAACTGATTTTTAGTCATGGAAAAAATACATCGGAGACTAAAATGATGTGGTACTAGGGTATACATTTAGGACTGAATTTATATGTATCAGAGACTAAATGATAGTTCCTATTGGTGCCATACAATGGGGACTGATTTTTAGTTCCTAAAGCCACTATCTAGTACTAGGTATCCGGGACTGGCCGGGGACTGGCAAATCAGTCCCCGATAACCATTAGGGACTGATTTTGATGTATCAAATACTGATTTTTCAGTCTTTAATACTCACTTTTTTGGTAGTGCAGTTGTCACATACTTAACGTTCTTGGCATAGTGTTTTAAGTTTTAACCCTAGAATCCGTTGCATTGTGTCTTAAATTGTTATGTTTAGTGTTTTTCGTGCTAAAACAACCCAAAACACTACGCCCAAGTCTAAAACATGATGTCTACATATGAATTTTTATGCCTTCTCACGAAAAATGTCCTTTTTACAGGATCCTAAAACTATATATATATATATATAATGTGAGAAGTAGTAGGCTAATTGAGAAACTTGAGAACCATTCTAGACCACATATTTTCCCTAAGCAAAAAATGCAATTTTTTTTTGTAAATCAGAGCTTTTTCTTTAAGGTTTTGTTTTGTTTTTTTTTTATTTGGGAATTATACACAAGTGTATATTGTTAATCTTTTAACTATACATTTATGTATATTGTCAATTATACATATATGTATATACATGTTTAAAATTGAAAAATAAGTGTTACTTAGGGTTTAACATTAGTATCTAGGGTTTAGCATTAGTGTTTAGGGTTTAGCTTTAGGGTTTAGCATTAGGGTTTAGCTTTTGGGTTTAGCATTAGGGTTTAGCTTTAGCTTTTGGGTTTAGATTTTGCTTTAGGGTTTGCATTAGGGTTTAGTTTTAGGGTTTAGCATTAGGGTTTAGCTTTAGGGTTTAGCTTTAAGGTTTAGCTTTAGCTTTAGGGCATTAAGGTTTAGCTTTAGGGTTTAAAAATTAGGATATAACTTTAGGGTTTAGGATTTAGCATCAGGGTTTAGCTTTACGGTTTAAGGTTTAGGGTTTAGGATTTATAACACTTATTTTTTAATTTTAAACATGTATATATACATATGTATAATTAACAATATACACATATGTATAGTTAAAATATTAACAATATACACATATGTATAGTTAAAATATTAACAATATACACATGTATATAAATCCCAATTTAAAAAAAAAACTTTAAAATATCCAAAAAAACACACAATTTTTTTTAGTATTTGTCTAAAAAGATTGCTATATTTCGTCACCAAAAAAAAACTTTTTTTTGTGAGTAACAGTTATGGATGCACATGTGCATATGTATCATTTCTTGGACAAATTACGTAATATATTACCAGTAGTAGAAAAATGCACTTTCATTTACATTACCATCCGCAATACACTACTTTTTACATTACGAATATTAAGAATGCACATGTGCTTCATTATGTATAACCATCATATAACTTGTTTTGGTAAAAAAGTTTGTGATTTTAAATGATAAAGTAGGCCCATATACATGTGTTTTGGTTAGTTATATATAGTGGTTGATGGTTTGATTATATTTGTCACTTGTGCATACATATAAATGCACATGTGCATTTGTAATATTGTTAATGTAAAAAAAATAGTGTATTATGAATGGTAGTGTAAATGAAAGTGCAATTGTCCAATATTAATAATGTATTACGGAATTTATCAAAGAAATGATACATATGCACATGTGCATGGATAATTGTTACTAAAAAAAAATTGACGTAATATAGCAATTTTTTTAAATATTAAAAAAATTTTTGAGTGTTTTTTTAAATTTTTAAGTATTTTTTGGTTGTGTTCACACTTGGTTCTCGCGTTTCTCGCAATAAAGGGAGGTTCCTAACGGATCCTTCTCCTATATATATATATATATAGGGGACCGCTAAAATGAGAACCACCCCCAGTTGTAAGAACCGTGAGAACTTTTTGATCCGGGGCGAGTTGGACCAAAATTTTTTTCATAAACGTAGATGCTTGTATTATAAACACATTTGTAAAAAAAAAATTCAAAAAAAAAAATGTCGTGTGTGTAGTTTTGAACACCACAAGTTTGTGTTTACGGGTACCGTAAAATTTAAATAAAATTTACGGTACCCGTAAACACAAACTTGTGGTGCTCAAAACTACACACCCGACATTTTTTTTTTTAATTTTTTTTACAAATGTGTTTATAATACATGCATCTACGTTTATGAAAAAAAAATTTGGTCCACCTCGCCCCGTACTGTGTAGTTCTCACTGTTCTTACAACTGGAGGTGGTTCTCATTTTAGCGGTCCCCTATATATATATATATATATATATATATATATATAGGGGTGAGTTTTCTTGAGAACGCTGAATATTGCGAGAACCGTGAGAACGAATGAAAAAACCAATCAAAACCGATTTTTTTTAATACAAACCTCGTTGTAATTAAAATACAACTTTAAAAAAGAATTTACAACATCAAATAATTCATTTCTACTCTAAAAATCACTCTTAGTAGATTTTTTACGCATGTGTAAATGTAACAAATTTACACAAGTGTAAATGACAAATTTACACATGTGTAAATTTTCTTTATTTACGAATTCACGAAAATTTAAACTTGTAAATTTAGTTTCTAACATTGTATTCAACTAATAATGACAAGTGTAAAAAGAAATTTTGAATTTGAATTGTTTTTGACCAAGTTCTCGTAGTTTTTTCCTTCGTTCTCACGGTTCTCGCGATATTCAGCGTTCTCATTTAAACCTCCCCTATATATATATAGTGTTGGGTTCATTTCAGAACTCTAAATAATTGCAGAACTTTCAGAACTTCTAATAAACAATCATTTTATATATATATTTTTGTATTTAGGATCTTTTTTATAATCTATTATATATATTTTAATGATTACATACATGTTAAAAGTAGTTTTCATATGTTTAATAGCCAAATTATATATATGTGTAATAACTAGTTACATATATGTAAAAAAAACTAGTTTACATATGTGTAATTATAAAATTACTCTTAACATGTATGCAATCATAAAAATACACATAATAAATGATAAAATTATCCTAAACATAAAAATATATAAATAAAAAGATTGTTTATTAGGAGTTTTGTAAATATTTATGGTTCTGAAATGTTCCTAACCCTATATATGAAGTCCAACCTATTTGTGAAACTTGAGAAAAAATCTGAACCACACATTTTTCCTAAGCAAAAAATGCAAAAAGAAAGGTTAAAAAATGCAATTTTTTTTTAAAAAAATCAGAGCTTTTTCTATAAGGTTTTTTTTTTTAAATTTGGGATTTACACACATGTGTATATTGTTAAACTTTTAACTATACGTATGTGTATATTGTCAATTATACTGTATACATATATGTATATACATGTTTAAAATTGAAAAAACAAGTGTTATAAAGTCTAAACCCTAAACCTTAAACCCTAAGCTAAACCCTGAAGCTAAACCCTAAACCATAAACTTAAACCCTAATTCTAAACGCTAAAGCTAAACCCTAATGTTAAATCTAAAGCTAAAGCTAAACCGATGCTAAACCCTAAAACTAAACCATAATGCAAACCCTAAAGCTTAATCTAAACCCAAAAGCTAAAGCTAAAGTTAAACCCTAAAGCTAAACCTAATGCTAAACCCAAAAGCTAAACCCTAAAGTTAAACCCTTAAATATTAATGCTAAACCCTAAATCCTAATACTAAACCCTGATGCTAAACCCTAAATACTAATACTAAATACTAAATAACACTTACTTTTAAATTTTAAACATGTATATATATATATATATATATGTATAATTGACAAGGGGAAGGTTCATTTGAGAAGAAAATTTTATTGAGAAGAAAAAGAATAAAATGGTATAATTGTAACATATTAAATAGTTTCTTTTTTCTCATCTCATTTATTATTATGTTTGACTAATTAATTAGTCATTAAGACTATAATCCTACACATATTGAAATTTATCCTACACAACCCGTAATTTATCCTACACGCCTCGTATTTATCCTACACTTTAAATGAATTTTTATTTTTATTTTTTTTGAAAAAAAATATATCTTAAAAATAAGTTACAAATTTAATATAGTTAGTTATTAAAGATGAAACTACCAATTAATGATGTATTTAAGTTTACTAACATACCCTTATAGTTACATTAAGTACAAATATTAAATGAAGTCTAATGAAGCATTCCTACTGGTTGAAATTTCTTCTTTTTTCTTCTTACAAAGAATTTCTTCTCATTTGAACCCTCCACTAATTGACAATATACACATATGTATAATTAAATGATTAACAATATACACATGTGTATAAATCCCAAAAAAAATATTTTAAAAAATATAACAAAACCTTAAAGAAAAAGCTCCGACTTTTCCAAAAAAAGGAAAAAAATTGCATTTATTTATATTTTCATTGTATTTTTTTCTTAGGGAAAATATATGGTTCAGAATGTTTCTTAAGTTTCTCAATTAGCCTACTACTTCTCACATGATCCTCATCTTTTGATTGAAAAGCTTCAATGGCAACCTACTTCCAGATTGTTAAATAACATGGAAAGGCACATGCACGTGTTTGACCAATTTTTATTCATTAATGGACAACAACAACAACAACCAAAAAAAAAACATACATATTTGGAAACAAACACTTCATATTATAACTACAAATCTGGACATTCCAAATTTCCCTCCAACATAATCAGAATTGGGCTCTTATTATATTAACCCCCACTTTCATCAAACTATAATATACATTCCATACATTCGGACACTTTGATTCAAAATATCAAATTCAGACAAAACTAAAACACATGTGCAGACATATGATGACGCCCTATGTGCGGACAAGCTTATTTGTTAACATGAAACCACATGTTCGGATAGATTAAAAGGGTATGTTCAGACCTTCAATTATACAAGTTCAACTAATATTAAGACCACATATACGGACAGTTAAAATATGAAAAAATGCGGACCATCAGATTATTATTCAACAAATTCGGACCTCTCTACTTATTTTACTACCCCATTTATGTTCGGACCTTGAAAAGTATCATAAGTTCGGACCCTCTAATGTCACCACAAGTTCTGACACTTTGCAAGTATTAAGTGCGGACATATTAGGACCACATATGCGGACCTCATGTAATATTATGTAAGGATCATGTAAGGTATATAAGTGCGGACCTTTATAATAATAATCAACTTCGAATAAGTTTGTTAACATATGTGGACATGCTAAAATCTAAACAAATACGGATCCATAAAATCATTTGACAAGTGCAGACTGTCATATAAACATCATGTGTGGACCAAATCAAAAACATTAAGTGCGGACATTATAGTGTTTAATAAGTACGGATCTTATTAAAAACACAAGTGCGGACTAACTGCAATTCGATTAATTACGGAATTTAAAAGATTTTACAAAATCCGGACATCTATCAACATGGCAAGTGCGGACACTATAACTAAATCACTGATACGGACACCTTGTGACTTCACAAGGTCTGACACTTCCAAAAATCCCCTTTCTTCAACATAATGAAGAAACAAAAAACCCAAAATGCTTAGAAATCAATCATATTAGGCATCAAATCAATCAATAAATCAGTATTATCATACTACAATCATCAAACAATCATTGCACAATCATTTAGTCTACCACAATCATCATTCATTTATCAATCATGAAGCAAGAAAACAAATTGTTTGGATGTCTAGGGTTTTGCATTGAAATCAAAAGAACAAGATTAACAACATGAAGCATGAACACTTACCTTATATTGATATAAACATGGTTCTAGGAGAATTGGAAGGATCAATGATTGATGATTTGTGTGAGATTGGAGGAGTAGCCAAGAGATGAGAGCAAGGATTTGAGAAACTGTCGTATGATGATGTTGTGGGGATTTTAGGGTTATGAGGAGTTTTATTAAGGTTTCTAACCTATCCACAAAACACCCCTAACTATAGTATTATTACACAAAGTACACACAACTTGTAATTTACAATTAAAACATGTATTTTCACGTATTTGTCATGCAACACATAAGTTTCGTGTATTAGTTATAGTCACCAACATTTGAAAGTTATCATGTGTGTGTTCTGATAATTCCAGAATTACCAAAGTAGACTCATTTAAGTAACCTTAGTTAAATGCAGTGTTATGAATGTATGTCTAAATTAACTGTGGTTAGCTCAAACTAGTAACTTGAAGTTACGGGTTGTCACAATTTACACCTGAAACATGTGTGAAAAAGACAGTCAACAATGAATGCTGGTGAGTAACATAGTTTTGTGATCAAGACCCATGGCTTGAAATATTTTATTATGTTTAACCAACTTCATGGGTTGATATTTTAAATAAATCTTTGTAGCTATTAACCTTTGACAGAAAGTATTTCTTTTGTAAAACCATATGAGAAATCAATCAATTTTTAAAGAAAACATTGTACGGTTATCTTAGAAGCCATTTGTGACTTTGTATAAACCAACCAAATGACATGTCTTGTATAAACCAACCAAATGACTTGTCTTAAATAAACCTACCAAATGACTTGTCATGTATAAACCAACCAAATGACTTGTCTTGAATAAACCAACCAAATGGCCTGTCTAGTATAAACCAACCAAATGATTTCTTTTGTATAGAACAAGTGTGGTTTCATGACAACTGTGAAATCTCGGTATACCCTAATCATTGCTAGTCCATGATAACAATACACAATGTGTAATCCCTTAGGCTTCTGATGATTTTGAGCTTAGAAATGTGTAAACATGTGATTGCTAGAAAGTACAATAAGGATCAATCGTCATGATTTGTGCGAATATTCACCGAAAACTCTAATTGTGCGCACGATTTACACGATTCATGAAATAATACGGATCATGCCTCGGATGAGCCCGAGGGTACATTATGAGTAACATACGAACAATAATAGCCAACAGTGCGATATTGATGCCTTACGGTGTTGAAGACAAGTTAAATGGGAGATTTCCGTTTAACAATGCATAAACTGAACAATAACCATTTAGGTACGAACATAAGTGTCATAGACGATTCTAAGGGTACATAATTACTTAGACATGATACATAGACAATAACATAAGGTTTTGTGGCCTAGCAGGTAGTGGCATATTAAATGAGACAGTTTCCGGTTAACGAAACGTCTTTGATTATAACGCATACGGAAATAACCAAACATGCATTATACCATTAGTCAAGCCTAACAACACTTATACAACATTAATATAATGTATTTCAAGAAAATATGTTAAAGCATTCAGATTTCGTTAAAGTTGGGTTCGTATTTTTATAAGCACAAAAAACTATGTGTTGCACGATCATTTACCAAACTAGGAGTGTATTAATAATCGACAACTACTTGAAACAAAAAAAAATTATCTCGAGATGCTTATCAAAACGTGTTAACATTTTTAATATTTTGAACCCATGGTATCTGAAATATAAGAATTATAAAAACTAGAACTACGAAATTTATATTTCATATTTTGTCAAACGAGTAGGTGACGGATCAAATGACAATTTGAACCATGGGATACCTTGACCGATATTGAGTAGGCTAAGAGTTCGTTTCATAATAATAATAATAATAATAAAATACATTTTATTTGACCATACACTATTTTTAACAAAACCTGGGTCAAAACTTAGAGAAAAATGTGTTCGTCTCAACGGCATATTCATAATTTTATAAAGCGTTTTATTTTGACAATTACACGATAAAAATGAGTGAAGCAGCTGAATTAAATATAATGTTATAATAATAATAATAATAATAATAATAATAATAATGATACCATCAACATCAAACCGCCTTCTCGTTCCTTTATATTCTTGTTTTTTTTTCTTCTTCTACAATCTTTTTCATATAACAATTCTTGAGAACTACTGTTCTAACCAAAACCCAACAAGGACTCACCAAAAAATGAGGGTATGACATAATTTTTCAAAGTTTTTATGTTTTTTTATTGTGATTGAAACATATATTTGACAAAACAAACCAAATTGATCCATAAAACCTTGATTATTTTTGGGGTGAAAGCATGTTCTAACATATATAAGATGTAATAACATCGTACATGGTATTGGGTAGTGCAAAACATTAGATTAGGGATCAAAAACACAATATATTCGACAAAACTCGGACAAAACAATCTTTAACCAAAAAAATAATAACTAAAAGGCTTGATTGATGAGGTTGAATACATCTTTGTGTTGTATGTGATGTATAGGTACTGATACTAGCTTAGCACAACCTTTGAAACGGTAGAAATTGCACAAAGTGTCAAGAATCACGAGGTATAACACCTGAAAACTATAACTTGTAGCCGTAAACTTTGTTTTGGCATAACTTTTTTTCGTAGGTACTGTTAAGACTTGAAATTTTACAGGCTGATCATACATGGTGAAAATAAGACTCGTTTAAAATTTTAGAATTTTCTGAACTTTTGGTGATTTTTGGTGAATTTTTAACTTTTTTAAAGATATAAATTCGGATAAAATAATAAACCAGCTCAATAAATTGCCAAATATTATAGGAATGTTGCGGTTAATATGTAAAGGATTCTGGAAAAGTTTGGGGATCATTCTTAGGGATGGCAATCGAACCCGAACCCGATGGGTAAACCCGAAACCCAACACATCTAGGACGGGTTTGGGGTCGGGTAATCGGGTTTGGGACGGGTTTGGGACTAGTATTTATTTTTTTTCGCGGGTTTGGGATGGGTTTGGGATTTGATGATATACCCGTTTACCCGACCCAATTACCCGATAAAGTAAATCCGTTTACCCGATTGTATACCCGATATAATTTCTTTTATATTTTTAAATATGTAAATATATAATGCATCCTTTTTTCTATACACGTAGGTATTTTATCCCGTATACATTATAGTTATTTGATATATTTCTTTAGTGATAAAACTAAATGTAACTGATTAGTAGTTACCCGATGGGTTTTGGGTTGGGTATACCCAACAGGTAAACTTTTTAAAATTAATGGGTTACCCGAAACCCGCGGGTATACCCGATACCCGATGGGTATTTACCCGCGAGAAACCCAACGGGTTTTGGGACGGGTTTGGGAGAAGCACATCTAATCGGGTTTGGGGTTGGGGTTACCTAAACCCGACCCATTGTCATCCCTAATCATTCTGAAAAATCGCGTTGTCACGAAGTTTCGGTAGCCTGGAATGCGGTATAACTAATTCAGAAAATTTTCAAATTTTACCAGCAAGTTCCCTGGACATATTGGGATGCTTCTGTATTTTTTTTTTAAATTTTTGAAAGTCAGATCATTTTGTATGTAAATTGTTCGGTTAAAATACATTTTTTTTGCAAATTTATTAAAATTAATAAATTAGTTTTATAAATTCTGAAAATATTTTTCCTGAATTCTATATATTTTTATCAACTTATATAAAATTTTTAACAATTTCATAAAATATATCCATTAAGTAATGATTTTTAGAACTAAAAATCTCATTATTTTATACAAAACTGGCAACTATAAACGCACAATGAACCTACCGGAAATGTGAACCGTACCGACTAAATTGGCGATAAGTGGAACACTAGAGTCATTCTGGACTGTGCCAGAGCAAAATGGGTACTTGGGGTACATTACACGCCAGTTTGGGAGATTCCCCGACGGCAAAAACGGAAACTTGAAATCAGGTAACCTGGAATCCCCAAACAACTGCAATCACTTAATATAAAGTTAATGATTTCTAGTAGACAACTCATTAGTACATTGATTCCATAGGATCATACCACTTTCTGAACTTCTAAATCAAACGACTTTGACCGGCACGTAAAACGGTGCCCGGAAGCCAAACTGAAATACAACACTCATATAATACCCATGTCACACCCCGACCACGTAAATCAACAAATCGTGGTGGAAACGTCGGGGAGTGTTGTAACAGAATCATTGTTTCACAACCATGGATTTAAATAATTTCGTTTTATTGAATTTATGAACTCATTGTTTTATTACAAATCAGGTAAATACAAATATCGTCTTTCAAGTTTTAAAGACACTAAGGCACGAGTCCATCCTATGTATAACATGCATCAACAATCATCACATAGCAGCACCTGAAACATGTGTAAAAATAGGCACGTCAGCATAAAAATGCCTGTGAGATACATAGGTTTTATTAATGCGTGATTCATGACTTGTAAGTTTAAAAAAATGTTTAACAAAAAGTAGTCATGACCTTAAAAATGTTTTCTTTATAAATCATGCGAAAATTTATAAGAAATTTGATGATTTAAAAGAATAATGCATAGATAATTAAATAACCAAGTAAAATGAGTTTGTACAAAATATGTTGTTTGTAAAACAATGTTTTGCTAAAAAGGTTTGTAGTATATATAAAAATATACCTTGGTTTTAAGAAAGTCGAATAAGAAATATATTAAAATATATTTTGGTTCCAAAATAGTTTAAAAGATAGTATATCATAAGTATACTTTAGTTTTATAAATAACATATTAAACTATGCTTTGGTTTTGTAAATAACAAATTAAACTATGTTTTAGTAATTAACAAAATATATGTTGTTTTGTACAATATCACATATGAGAGCATATCAAACCATACTTTGGAAGTATAACAAAATATACATAAAAATGTGATTTAGAATTCATTCAAACCTTAGTGTATCAAAATACACCTTAGAGACTATAGAAATACCACAAAGGCAATCTCTATTTGGACAAAAATCGGTTTCTAACATTCTATACAGCAGGAATGTGGTGTCTAATCCTATAGCGCTATATCATACTACCAATCGGTCTGGTGAATGTATAAAATCAGTACAATCCAACAATTAATTTTATAATCCTTGAAAAATTAGTGTTTAACCCATAAATAATCATTCAGTTTGACAAAAGATAAGTACTAACATGTGTAATTAATTTATACTTTGAAATCATGAAAATAACAAATAGGAACACATGTTTCACCCTAAAACATTGAAAACAGTAAAAGAGGGGACTATGTACTCACTTGAGGATGCTTAGAAGTCTTGAATAACAACTAAGCAAAGCTAGAGGGATCACGGAAACAAACGGCACCTAATATAGGTAACTAAGTAAATAAATCGGACCTAAATCGGAAGATCGAATAGAATGAGGTTTCGTAAACCGAATGAGTATGGGAATTCATGTAATATGGTTTAACAAAGCCTACATTATAAAACGGGACCTAACCTAAGTGCTTACGACCCATCATGACCCGTTTAGGTAGCTTACGCTACTTTAATGCGTCGTTCACGCAAAGCGCGTTCGGACCGCCTAACTAGTCCTATGACAAGTATTATATGCCTAAACATGTTTAAATATGTTGCATAATCAGTTAAGTGACAAAAGTTTGAGTTACATATGCTTAAATACCAATTATGCATAAAAGGGCATTTTGGTCATTTTACCTAACGTATATAAACTACCTATCATACAACTACTTAAGCGAAGTAACCATAAGGTATAACCTCGGAAGGTTATTCCCTATACAACTATGGTCACTAAACATGCTTGGTCGAATCCTAATGATCGACCAAATGGGTCGGGTTCGAAAGTCTAAGCGGTTGTTTAGACCGCTTATCTTACGACCCTATACAAGCACTAATTTAAAAGTGACGAGTTAAACATGTTTAACAAGGTTTGAAAACAAGTTTGATATCAAAACAAACGGTTTTGATACCCATGAATAGTTTGGTTGCAGAATACGCAAAATGCGTATTTTGACCGAAAGTATGACTCGTCACTACACCTAATCAACGTGGTAATCAGTGGGTATTGTCACACGGGACTATAACCATCGTGATTACACTCACGTTACGAAGTTTAAACGAACTTCGTGTTGACCAAAGACTGGTCAAAGCAGAAAGTCAAACACTGTTTGACTTTCATGCTTAAAACGCATAGAAGCACGAAGGTATACTTACAAAGGGTCCAAGCAAGGAAATCTTGATCCAAATTGCTGAGGTATGAGGTGTTAAACCCCAACTTAGAGCTATTTGAATCAGATTGTGAGGAATGAGAATGAGGGTGATGGGTATTTATAGAAAACCCACAACCGTTAGGATCGTTCCTCGCAAAACGTGCTTCGATCTTGACCCTCCGTGTGGGCACATGGTATTGTAATACAAGGGGCACACTAAAAACCATCAAATCTAGCCCAAAGTATGCAAAACCTTGGGTTAAAACCATAAAAAACAGGCTGAAAGTCCAAATTCAATGTTTCTGATCTGGGCAGATCTCGTGGGCCGCATGAGAATAAGCCTGGGCTTACGCCCCAGGCCTAGCAAGTTTGGCAGAATTACAATTTTAGCCCCTGCAGGCCTAAAACTTGGTTTTTGATGCATTTTTTACACGTTTAAGCCCCGTTAACCCCATTTCAAAGCTATAAAATGAAGTTAAAGTATAGGGAACTTAAAATATGCAAAAAAACATCTCGGGCGTCGGTTCGCTTGGCCGTACGGTTGCGTTGTTCGGTTAATCACGACGGAAGTCGTAACGAACGCAAAAGCGATCCAAATTAAGCGACGAATGGAATTTTATCATGCGAATCACTAAAATAAAGAATTTTAATGATACATAAATTTTTGGATGTCCGGATATATTCAGAACGTAAGATATGCGCGAAAATGCAAACTTATGCACTTTTTGACGCTTTTAGTCCCTGTTGATCAAATAAGTTTATTTTTGCGCACCAAACACCTCAAAGCATATTTATAAGCTATCTAAAGGATATTTTGGGCATGTTTAACTTATGATCATATTCCATAATGTTCGTTACAGTACGAATCAGCATACTTTCGCAGTTTGTGAAAATTAGTCCCTGTAAGCGAATAAACTTGATTTCAACACACCAAACCTTCCAAAACTTCTTTCTAAGTTATGTAAAGGTTATTTAAGGTATGTTAAGCCCATGTCACTATTACAAAGTGTTTGTTGCATTAAACTTATTACGTTTACGCATCAGTTCATGTATAACTTTCCAGAAAGCGATTCAGAGCTCGAAATCGAACAAGAATTGATATGTGCAAACGATACCCATATTTATACAAATCCCAAGTATGAAATACAATATTTCATTGGTTTGGTATTTTTTTGATGGTTTAAGTGACACAGGTGTCACAACCCAAAACTCTATTGTTATGCTTTATGTCATTCTCAAATGATTATTCTCATCTGAACACGAGTTATTCCAATTACCATTTTGAAAAACTGTATTAGGTATTAACCACACATGAACTGATACCAGGACTGATAGGATAGAGCCTTAATATTTACACATCTTGTGATTGCTATGCTATATACTATGTGAGTTTTCACTACCCTGCTTTCAAACTATTTTACTATTTTTCTTGGGGTGAAATGCATGTTACATACTTTCACATACATACATGTTGTGATGTGAATTATTTGAGTTATACTAACACATGAAAAGTCCCCACAAACACGAGTGATCAACTATAGGCCGGTGGATATCTAACAAACCCAATTGAGCTGGCACGAATGCCATGGGTTCTACTTCAATTGCATATGTCCATGCACTCTCTGGGAGCACGCTATGTGGTGTTAGACATAGTTACTTGGGGTGGTAAATTGCAGAGGTGTCGGTTGTGGGACACGACACTTGTGAACAGTCAAGGTTTCACTTGTGGGCTTAGTATAATTACATTAAATGTGCAAAACTTGATTTCATTTTAAGGATATGGTGGAGGCTGATAAAAAGGCCAAATCATTCTTGATTATGGCACTTCCCAATGACATATTTTCCCAATTAGATGCATGTGCATCTGCCAAGGAAATATGGGATCAGTTGGAAAATATTTATGAAGGAGAAGAAAGAATGAAGAGAAACAAAAGAACAAACTGTGTTTCTTCTTATGAAAGATTCGAAAGTCTTCAAAATGAGAGTCTTTCAGAAACATACAATAGGTTTACAAAACTTTTAAAGGATCTAAAAAAGTTTGTTATTGAGAGTTAAATGATGAAAGAAATGTAAAATTTCTTGATGCCTTGCCAAGAGAATGGAGAAGTCTCACAATGACTTTGGCTTCCACCCTAGAATTAGGGAACATGAATTTACATGATCTTTATAGTATCCTTGTCCCAAGGGTGGAAGAGATATATGAGAACTAAAACCACAAGGTAGGACCTATTGCTCTAGTTTCTAACTCACAAAGAGTAACCATTTCTTATCCACAAACCTCTAATTACCAAGGCTCAAAAATTTCTAATACCTCATCAGATTTTTAAGCCTTTGTTGAGGCAATTGCCCTGCTCACAAAAACTTTTGAGAGAAGGTTAAGAGGTAGAGGTGGCAAGTACCAAAAGAGTGGCAGAGGGAGGATGGAAGGTAGATCCAAAGAAAGGGAAAGGTAGAGAGAGTTTGCTTCAAATGCAAAGAAAAGGGGCACTATGCATCAGAGTGTAAAAAACAAGAAACTAACATATGTAGCTTACTATGAAAAGAAGCTTGAGGAAGCTAAACAACAGCAACAGAAAGGTTGCCTTACGGCAGGTACAGATACCTTGCTAACTGATGACTCTTCTGATAAAGAAGAAGAGAAAATGGCTAATTTCTGTTTAATGGCTATAATTTCTGATGGAAGCACTAGTTCATCAAAACACAAAGTAAGTTCAGATAACATTGATGTGACACTCGGCAAAATACCGGTAATTCTGTACAACCTGAACAACTATTACGTTAATTATTTTCGCATATTTCGACTTAATTTTTATTTTAAGTCTTAAAAGTCTAGGATTATACAAAAATTATATCCTGAAAGGATATCGAGTTCTCTGCATTGCGAAACCATATAAACTATTTCCAAGATAAACTAGTAGAAATGCGAACGCACTATTCATGCCAGCACTAGTCGCGGTACAGCCCGACATGGCAAAAACGAGACATGAAGATATGTCCACCTCAAACATTACATAAAAACACTAGTTGATGAATTTTGGACATAAAAAATATCACAAAGATGAATATATAAACAATTCTATAAAAGTAGTATAAATTGCTAGTATTTGACTAGGTACGAAACATGAGCATATTCTATCAACCGAACAACGAAACAATAAGTCTAGTGAACGAGTTAAACAAATTTTAACATCACTATAATGTGTTGGATTGTTAGTTTTTTTTATAAAAAAAATAACCATCTAAATTATCAAAGTCTATAAAGTTTATAAATTATAACAAAGTTTTTATAAAAAAAATTATAAAACCGAAACCACCCCCATGTCCATGGTTTTGGTGGGTCCCCCACCCACTCGTCTTCCTTTGGTGTGTTGTAAGATTGAAAGGGGGATTAGTGTTACGGTGATGTGTAAGAAAAGATGATTATAACACAAAACACTACATCTCACTAACCATTTCACTCCAAATTTTCAGTAGCAAACAACACACAAACTCTCTCTTTCTCCCTCTAAAAATCGGCCAAGAACAAACACCACCATCTTCAAATTTTTGGAATCCAAACACTAGAAATTCATACATGCATGGAGGTTCAAAGATAATTCAAGGCATTTTCAAGACCTGGGAGCAGACTTGAAGTATTTTCTCAAGCTTGGAAACTCTTAGATCTTCATCTTTTCATCAACTTTCCTACTTGTTCATCCCTAGCTAAGTGCTAGTAGCAAGCTTCAAATCTTGTACTTACATTTTTGTGATTTATGTTTAAACACAAATGTACAAGTAATCATCTTGAAGATTATTTAAAAATCACAAGAATCACTAACAAAAACTAAACAAACTAATATGATCATATTTTATTTTTGATGATTCTTGAAAATTGTTGATTTGAAAAAAATATACAAAACGGACGAAACGAGCGACGCAAATGAAACGATCAAAACGAACCTTTGAACCATCACACGAAATATATATATATATATTTTTACTAGAGTTTGTATACACTAGAACTTATAAAAATAGGTTATATAAAATATTTAGTAGATTTTTATAACCAGACTAGACTATTCACTGGATTTGGTGGGTAGTTTGGGGAACGACAGAAACTGTTATTTTAACAAACACTTTGGTGGTCTGTTAGTCGATATAAAGAGACCCTTGGGTGGTCTAAATGAGTCACACATGTTTGAATGTATTCAATAAAGAACGACCAAAATTTTTCACAATTAAAACATGAACGATTGAACAATTGGTTTATAACAAGGACAAATGTTTTCAAATGACATCACTTAACGAATTTTCACTTAAAGATATAAACCATACGAAGCTTTCTTTTAAATCGATTTACTTCTCGGTTTTACAAAAGAAATGTTTTGATCAAGATTCATGGCAACAAGGTTTTCACACACATAAACCAACATGTTTTAGTTGGTTAATTATATTGTAATATCAAACACTTTTTGATATAAGGTTTTCACTTATCGACTCTCGTAGTAGTACGAGGTATTGCAATATGTATACAAAGCCATGAATTTAACAAACTCACAAAACATATGCACTCGCCAACTTTTTATGCTGACTCTCTTTTCACATATGTTTCAGGAGCTATTGTTTGATGATATGGTGCATGCTTAACATAGGATGGACACCGGCTTTAGTGACTTAAAATATGAAAGATGATATGTTTGAACTTGTTTCTTTGTACTTCAAGACAATGTAAAACACTTAATAATTAAATAAAACATAACTTTAAATGCCATGTGTCGTGAAACAATTTATCCTGTGACGTGACTCCCTGACGTTTCCGCCGCGGGTTGTTTTTCGCGGTCGTGGTGTTAATATTGATTTGGAACAACAACTAAACAAACTTATGAAAGATTTTGTGATTTTACAAGATAAACAATTATAAGAAAACACAAAATTTGATGATTTGCAAAAATTGCTCAATAAAGTCAAACTTGAAAACCAATTACTAATTGAACAGAATGTAACAAAGCAAGGTAAAATTGAATTTTATGAATGAGAAAGAAAAGATTTATAAAAAAAATTATGACAATAAAATCAATGTAAAGGGTTTTCAACAAGCAAAAGATTTTATACACGTTATTGAAGCAACACCTATGAACAAAGGTGAAGGACTAGGTTATGTAAAAATAAATACTAGAAATCCTACCACCTTTCTAAGGGCATCAGACAACACTTCTGATAAAATAATATCAGATTCTGATGCTGAATGCTGAATTTGTAAATCTGGAAGTTCTAATATTTTTTTTTCTGCCATCCAAGAGCAGTTTAAAAGGACAAAGGGATGAGGTTCAAAACTTTTCTGATAATTCAAAAGGAATACATCCCAAAATCCAAAGAAACTATAATCTTCCGTCACAGTCAAATTTGTTTAAACATGTAGACAAAACAAGTTGTATGTGTGTTGAAATTCTGAAGCTAATTCAACACCATCTCTTAAAAGAAAACCATTCTGTCAATGGCTCAGCATTAAACAAAGGTTCTAATGAGAATTATTCATCTAATGAAGAAATATCAAGTGTATTTTCATCAGAAAAACCCAAAAAGGTTTGGGTACCAAAAAATCTCTAACCTTACTATTTTAGTACCATCATATGCAGCAGATCTGGTACTGCAATTCTGGAAGCTTACTCAGTAATTATGAAGCACATGACTGGGGATAGTAGCTTACTCAGTAATTATCAAGAAAAACTAGGTAAATTTGTAAACTTTGGAAATGGGGTTAAGGGGAGAACTATGGGTTATGGTACCATACAGTATGGATCATTAACCATTGAGAACGTTGCCTATGTAGAAGGTTTGAAATATAACCTACTAAGTTGTGGACAATTCTGTGAAAAAGGTTTTCACGTAACTTTCCAACCAGAAAAGTGTTTACAGATTGGTTTAGATGATAACAAAGTATATAAAAGTGGAAAAAGAATAAGAAAATCCAGCTATTACTTTGATTTTAAAGAAGAAATTGAACATCCTCAATTATGTCTATTTTCAAATGAAGACAAAGGTAATAGTTGGCTATGGTACAAAATATTGGCCCACTTAAAATTCAAAACTCTAATCCAACTAGCAAATAAGAATCTTTTGAACGGCTTACCTTTCATTCCATCAAAAAATGATCAAATATGTGAAGCATGTGGGCTGGGAAAATCAAAAAGAGGCTCACATAAAACAATTTCTGAATCGTCATTTTCTGAAAATCTAGAACTTTTGCATATGGACCTATGTGGACCGGTTAAAACAACAAGTTTTTCTGGAAAGGAATACATTTTAGTCATTGTAGATGACTACTCCAGATACACTTGGGTTGAATTTCTCAGAAAGAAAAGTGAAACCCTAGATCTGATCATCAATTTCAACCAAAAAACAGAAAATCTATTGAAATTGCCTGTGAGAAGATCAGATCTGACCATGGAACATAATTTAAAAAAGCAAAACTTGAGAGTTTCCTTACAAGCAAAGGAATTTCTCATGACTTTTCTGCTCCAAGAACTCCACAACATAATGGATTTGGAAAGAAGAAATAGGACCCTGGTTGAAGCAGCAAGAACAATGTTTGCTTATGCCAGACTGCCCACTTACTTTTGGGCTGAAGCAATTGTAAATAAATGTTTTACACAAAACATATCTATCATTAACAAAAGACACCAGAAAACTCCCTATAACATCATCAACCAAAGGATCCCAAACATCAAACTTTTACACACCTTTGGCTATAGATGTTTTGTCTTCAATGATTTCAATAGTCTTGAAAAATTTGACAGAAAAGCTGAAAAAGGGAATTTTTCTAGGTTACTCATTATCCTCAAAAGCTTAAAGAGTTTTTCTTTTAAATTCAAGGACAATAAGAGAAACTTTATATGTATCATTTGATGACTCATTAGAAACAAAAATTTCTGAAGAAATTTTACGAGATATAAACTTATCAAACCAACTAGAAAATTCTGAAGATCTTCTTAACCAACTAGCTGAAGAACTTTTAGAACATGAGTACATGCAAAATGTATCAAACAAAAACATGTCATGTACTAACCTTGCAGATTATGTAGAACCTATTGGTGTATATTATGTGACAACAACTTGGCTTGGTCTTTCGATATTAAACAATATTGGACTATGAAGACTGAAAGATATTACGAGTTTGGTGAAGCCCAATCAGTCCGAGTTTGGAGTGTATTAGTCCAAGTTGTATTAGCTAATCTAGCCTGTTTTGTTTAGAACGAGTACGGGCCAAAGCCCAATTCGTGTAAGCGTGGTTATTAGTATATAAACAACCTTAGGCTTTAGGAATTAGTTTAGACATTCTAGACAGTTTGGGAGAGTTTGAGAAAACACAGAGAAAGGCTGTGAGTTCTTGTGATCTTGAGTGGTTGTAAACAATCGGTTTAATAATCACAGAAGATCAGTTTGTGAATTGTTTTCGAGTTCTTCATATATTTTATTGTTTTTGGTTTATCGGTTTATCAATGTGATAAGCCTAGATTTCAAAACCTTTCCTTCACGCGTCACCTGTTTTACGAATCCGGTTTTACATTTCGTTGAGCGTAGTATCGTTAATATCATTGTAGAATGATTTAATGCTAGTTGTGTGGTGGGTTTAATGTTTGGGCATAAAGTAATTTTGTCACTTATGGTTCTCGACGAAACACCAGAGGAGTTTCACCAGGGGAGTTTCACCAGGGGAGTTTCATCAGGGGAGTTTCACCAGGGAGTTTCACCAGGGGAGTTTCACCATGAGGAGTTTCATCGTCAGGAGTTTCACCATGAGGAGTTTCATCGTGAGGAGTTTCACCATGAGGAGTTTCACCAGAGGAGTTTCACCAGGAGAGTGTTTCGACGAAACACTAGGAGTTTCACCACCAGGAGAGTTTCGCCAAGAAGGGCTTTCGGCCCAGCTCTTTCCCCAGGCCCAAACCCACTCCTTTTGTAATATAGGTGAGCGCATGTGCACAATCCTAGACCCCTTTCTAAATAATGACGGCAGTAGCACATCGAATCATCATCCGCCTTGATCGAACTTCTTTAGGCACTTGTCTAGCATCACCTTAGCACATGACTTCATCACCCTTCGGTTAGTAGATTCATATTTGCGTATATCTTGACTATTGTTCTTGTTTATATATGCAATTGTTTAACAGATTTGTATGCAAAATGTGTGATGATTGTTGTTGCTAAATAATCTCGTTAACATCTGATAGCACACATCTAGTAGTAACACCAGTAGTAACCGATGATATAGGAGACGATACATGGTTAGATTGTTATGGTGGTTATGTAGATCGAGATTTAAATAGTGGACTAGAATGATATTTGTAAATCAATGATGTTCAAAGGTGGTGTTTAAATTGATTCAAGTGATGTTCGTTGTAATGATAGTTTCTGTTAATGATTAATCATTTATAAAGCTATGATTGATTTCTCGTTTCGGTATTGATATGTGTTGAAACTGTTAGAGTTATTGGATAACTAGGGTTTCTGTGTGTAAGATGAATTGGTATGCGACGAAACCGCATGATGACGAAACATGTGGAGTTTTGCCACCCTCATGATGACGAAACATGTAGAGTTTCGCCACCCTCATGATGACGAAACATGGGATGTTTCATCACACTCATGACCGACGAAACATGTGGAGTTCCGTCACCTTGAAGTTTCGCCATTAGGAATAGGAGCTCGTGAACAGACTGTAGTTTGGTACAAGTATAATAATGTATGATTATATGCTGACCTTTGTGTGTTGAAGATATCAGTTATGCATGAGGAAACATGATTCAGTGTTGATTAGCATACTTGACTATTAAGTACTGTTACGAAACATGTGAACTTTGAATTCGTTTGTGTTGATTAACTGTTTATGTGTTACTTGATGATTATTGCTTAAGAACACATTATGATTGTAGATTATACTTACATAAACTGATTGTGTGTACATGAATACCATATGCGGTGACTGATTAATTGTGAACAAGAAACTTAACAAACCGAGCAAACCAAGGTGAGTTCACACTTTCTTCAAGGCTTGGGATTCCCGATGGTTGGGAATGGGTAAAGGATTTAATCGGAAACTGCGTGACCTCCTTGTTTGGAACACGTTGTACTAAGGATATAATCGGAACCTGCGTGATCTCCTGGTTTGGGGACACGTACCACATCCTGTTTATTGAAGGGTGATAACATTGATACTAGACCAACATCTCTATCATGAAGTCCCTCATTTTATATTGACTTAATCGCCAGGCCAATGGCGAGCGGGTCATTAGTTAGATAGCGCTATTTAGGTTTTACAAGCCTCACACCGTGCCATAGAGGACGGGCGTGAACTAATGGATCTGGGCACGTCAATGATGATAGACATTGACGCTAGGGCACCAACTTACTTCAGTCAGTCGTCGATATGGTATTGGGTCTAGTGGTTAACATGGGGTAGCCCCCACTAGTTATGGTTATGGTTTGGGAAACAAGAAATTGGTTAACTCATGGTTTACAAATGAACTTATGGTTTTTGGAACAATTTTAAAATGAACACCAACTGTGAACTCGCTCAACTTTGTTGTTGACTCGTTGTTACATGCCTTGCAGGCCTTTAGGTACATATTGTTGGAACTTGCTGTCTGGGATGCTGGAGTGGTCATGGGTCAAGTTACAAGGAATCACAAGACAAGTCTGATGGTTTTTATACACCTGTTTTATGAAACTCATAACAAATTGTAATATGCTTCCGCTGGATAATAACTCTTGTATTGTAACACTTATATTAAATAAATGAAAGTTTTATTTTATCTTTATAAGTTCAATGTGATTGGTGGCTAGATCCTAGTACGTCACACGCCTCGCGGGGGTTTCCGCATGTGGTATTTTGGGGGTGTGACAGTTTGGTATCAGAGCCATTGGTTATAGTGAACTTGGTTTAAAAAAAAGGGAAAAACGTTTTTATAAAACCAGACTATAACCGAACAGTTCTGAAAACGTGAATATGACAATGACACTCAGCTCCAGATTGCAAGGTTCGTCTTTCTTACTTGTTGCATACATTACGTGACTAGTACACATTTGTTTATGACGAAACATACGAACACTCACTCGTCACTATAGCATGATGGCATGGATTGCTTGCTTACCTTATGTTGCGTTGATAGTATGCCATAGTCCTTGGATTTTTGATATCTTAGTACTTTGACGACCTCCGTTTGACATCTGAGTTTGAGGAACCATTTGACATGAGTTAGGAGGAACTGAGATGAGCATGCAAATCTCAATATTATTGTGGGTGCACGCATAATAATAATGTGGGGTGCATGTGAGTCCAAGTGAGGCTTAACAAGTGGAAAAGGGGTTCCGTTCCGTTATCTGATCGATGTGAAACATACCAAACCCATAGGGGTCATAGCAGTGATTGTCCCCTACTCGAATGTGAACTTTTCATTCATCTCTGGATCCTTTCGAATCACGATGCTATCGAGTATTACCTGAACACCCATCTGAACACTTAGCGAACCATGTAGAATGTTAGGTGCCTATACGAACGTCCCTGAGTTGGATGTCGCAGCGTCGAATGATTGATCGATACCTTTCTAACTCCTTTTCGTTGACGTCTTAGATCCCGAAGTGTGACCACTTCTCCAACACTCCCGCAACATACTGTGTATTACTCAAACAACTTGCAACATCGATGGACAGGAGGTTGAGCATAGTACTTTACCGACCTCAGTACTTTAACGACCCTGATTACCGGCAATGAGCACCAGCAAATTGGCTTCAATCGAATCCTTAACCCTTGTCAGCGACTCATGGGAGTCAACTCTTACGAATCAATCGGGACAGAAGCAATGACAATCGACTATAACGTGGAATGTGTAACTGCCAGCACAGTGAGTAGCACTTTAGGACGTCACTCAGAATGTGAAAAGATGGACTTTGATGGTGAAGAATCGTAGGGCTTGGTTTCGAGCAACGACATTAGGAGCAGCAGTCACAACGACAACAAGGTATTCGTAACCCTAGCTTACAGTATGGAAATAAAGGTGCCTACGACATGAATTGGCTGTTTTCAAATCAAGACGACAACAACCAAGGGAACAACGACAGTACTGGAAATCCTTGTAATGAAAACAACAACACTGGAAATGATGCTCATGGAAGGGCATTTAGGATTGGCGTGGGCGACGCCAGGATTTTTAGCAACATGGTAGCTAGCTTGAGTAGCTAAACGCTTCGTCTCTGTCCTGCTTAACCTTGATGCTTCTCTAAAGGCTAATGGCAAATCAATTGAAGCATCATATGTTTGTAGGGATGCAAATACAACAATGTGGGACAAGTTTCGACATCGATCTTCCTTCTACTATCCACAATGGTGTTGATGCAGTAGTCAGTATGGGTTGGTTAACCAGGCATCGCGCAGTTATACCCTGTGAGGGGAAAGTTGTCGTATGTCATAAAGTATCCGAGTGGTGCAGAGGTTAGCATCAATTCAGCAGTGAAGGCCAGAAGTGTCCACGGAAGGATTACCACGCCATGATAGCACTCGTTACTGGTGTCAAGGCTAAGGAAAAGAGGATTGAGGATCCACCAATCGTTCGTGATTTCTCCCTAAGTGCTACTAAAAGAACTATCAGGTTTACCTTCACATCGTCAGGTGGAATATCAGAACGGTATCATGTCAGAAGTAGCCCTTGTTACTAGTATTCCTTATTGTCCTACACAAGGAAGGTTGCAGGAACTGCCTAATCAACTTCAGGAACTATTGGACATGAGTTTTATCGGATCTAGTTTTCGCTTTAGGGAGCCCCAGTTATACCAGTGAAGATAAGCCTTTTCGTATGTGTACCGATTATCGAAAACGTAACAAGGTGACAGTTAGGAACCGCTTGTCTCGACCATGTATTGGTCACCTGTTGACCAGTTGCGAGTAACAAGCTTCCATTCGAGGATTGACTAGCGAACGAACTATCATCAGATGGAAGTCCAAGAGGAGAATGCTCTTAGAACAGCATGTCGAATGCAATGCAACCATTTCAACTTTGTACACCATGATTATTGATTTGATCAACACACCAGCAGCTTCAGGGATCACATGAATCGACCGTATTTGTTGACGACGTTCTGAATCATGACCAGGAGAAAGGAACACCATGGGTGGCATATGTATCCTATTTCAGCACTTCTGTGGGAGGAGCCATTACGTGCGAAGTCTTGTTAATGTCACATCTAGATTCGAGAGATGCATTTTGATCATGTAACCAACGGAGCAGGAATACACGTGGATCTCGCTAAGATGCATCTTGTTAGAAACTGATCGACACCAAAGATTCCTTATGGGATGCAGCAATTACTTGGTTTCGCTAGATACTATCGCAACTTACCCACAGGATTTTCGAAGGTCGCACAGCTTAAATCTCTTTAGCACAGTAGGGTGCTGTGTTCGTGAAGGACGAAACAGGAGGATGTCTTTTCAGCTTTCGAATTCTAACTCTGTAATGCACCGAGCATCGTCTTTACCCGAGGGTGCGGGTGATTTAGTGGTATACCATGATGGTCCGAATCAGAGTCTCAGTTACACACCGATGCAACACGAGAGAGTGATGACTTACGTGATGGAGTTACAAAGAGGAACTGCACGACACACAACTGGCGGTGAAAACCGTGGCCCTAGGATTTTAGATGGAGGCATTACTTGGACGGTACCAGATGCGTTATTTAGACCGATCACAAGGGCCTCCCATGTACCTTGGCTTCGACAGAGCTAAATCAGTTAATGGAATCGTTGGAAGGAACTTTTCGATGATTACAACTATGAAACTTGAACGTGCACGAGCTTTGCAGCTCACTATCGACACTAACTTACCTGATCCGACTCGCCCTGTTCAAACTGGAGAACTGAAGGAAGAGGATTTTCATGTTGAACTCATGCGGGGCATGGAGAAGCAACCTTGGCAGGTCAGACGATATTCGCTACCTCGTGGAACGAGTGTGGATCTCATTATGCAGTAACTGTAGGAAATTTATGTTGAGCAAACCACACCGGCCTTGATATTCTAGTCGTCTGGGTTTTAATGAGAGACATTAGGATTTATAAATCTTGTACTGGTGATCGGGCATGAAGGCCCACCTAGCTAAGTATGGGAATGATGTTTGACTTATGGGAAAGTCAAGGTGAAGTATTAGCAACCAGAAACACCCATATGGAAACGAGAACAGACTGCCATGGATTTTGTCACTGGGCTACCTAGAACTCGAACCAGAAACAATATCACCTGGGTGATCGTTGATTGTCTCACATTACCAGCACACTTTCTTGCAATCAAGGAAACTGACGAGTCTTCACAGCTGTGAATGTACCTCTGAGAGAGGCGGCTTTTAGGCACGAGGTTCCAACTCCTGTTACCTTCGATTTTGAACTATATATGATTCATGACAGGCAATACACAACACCCTTAGCTCACGCCTAGACATGAGCATTACTTGTCACTAAAGGACAACCGGACAGAGTAATGGACCATCCTAATGCACGAAGGCATGCTGCGAGCATGTGCGTGGTTGACTTTAGTAAACATTTGGAAGAAAACACATCTTTGGGTGAGATTTGCTGCAGCCGTTACCATATTAGTATGCATACAACTCTGTATGAGGCATTGCCTGGATGATAATACCAATCTTCTTGTTGGACTAAGGTGGGTGATAACCTAATCACCGAACGAGGATTTGTACTCTATCGAAAACGTGGCAAGCTTAGCTTACGATGCGTTGGGACATTCGGATTCCTGGAACAAATCGGTGACATGGCTCACAAACTCGAGTTACCTGGTGAATTGGGTAATGTTCACGATGACTGTATGACTCGAACCTATATAAGCGTTTGACCAAGAAAACATTTGTGATACCTACTACCCTCGAGTTATCCCGTGGGAGTTCGTTGGAGTCCGTTGGAACTCAAAATGTGGGTCGGAGTTCACAAGGGAACGCAATGATCGGAGTAAGCCCTACTACCCTCAACAGTTCTAACGGTTGTATCAACTTCTGGTATCATTGGCGAATTTCAGGACGAAATTCCCTTTCAAGTTGGGGATGATGTGGTACCCGAGAAAAAATCCACAGTCATCCTAATCTAGCACTTTTCCGCCTTGTGTTACTTTTGAGTTACCGTGTCACTTTTGGTTTGTTTATCAAATTTCAGGATGAAATTTCTTTCAAGTTGGGGATGATGTGACATCCCTAGATTTCAAAACCTTTCCTTCACGCGTCACCTGTTTTACGACTCTGGTTTTACATTTCGTTGAGCGTTGTATCATTAATATCATTATAGAATGATTTAATGCTAGTTGTGTGGTGGGTTTAATGTTTGGGCATAAAGGACTTTCTTCACTTATGGGTCTCGACGAAACACCAGAGGAGTTTCACCAGAGGAGTTTCACCAGGGCAGTTTCACAAGGGGAGTTTCACCAGAGGAGTTTCATCAGGGGAGTTTCACCAGGGGAGTTTCACCATGAGGAGTTTCATCGTGAGGAGTTTCACCATAAGGAGTTTCACCAGGAGAGTGTTTTGACGAAACACTAGGAGTTTCGGCACAAGGAGAGTTTCGCCAAGAAGGGCTTTCGGCCCAGCTCTTTCCCTAGGCCCAAACCCACTCCTTTTGTAATATAGGTGAGCGCATGTGCACAACCCTAGACCCTTTCTAAACAACGACGGCAGCATCACATCAAAGCATCATCCGCCTTGATCGAACTTCTTTAGGCACTTGTCTGGCATCACCTTAGCACACGACTTCATCACCCTTCGGTCAGTAGATTCGTATTTGAGTACATCTTGACTATTGTTCTTGTTTATGTATGCAATTGTTTAACAGATTTGTATGCAAAATGTGTAATGATTGTTGTTGCTAAATAATCTCGTTAACAACTGATAGCACACATCTAGTATTAACATCAGTAGTAGCTGATGATCTAGGAGACTATACATGGTTAGATTGTTATGGTGGTTATGTAGATCGAGATTTAAATAGTGGACTAGAATGATATTTGTAAATCAATGATGTTCAAAGGTGGTGTTTAAATTGATTCAAGTGATGTTTGTTGTAATGATAGTTTCTGTTAATGATTAATCATTGATAAAGCTATGATTGATTTCTCATTTCGGTATTGATATGTGTTGAAACTGTTAGAGTTATTGGATAACTAGGGTTTCTGTGTGCAAGATGAATTGGTATGCGATGAAACGGCATGATGACTAAACATGTGGAGTTTCGCCACCCTCATGTTGATGAAATATGTAGAGTTTCGCCACCCTCATGATGACGAAACATGGGAAGTTTCGTCACTCTCATGACCGACGAAACATGTGAAGTTCCGTCACCTTGAAGTTTCGCCATTGGGAACAGGAGCTCGTGAACAGACTGTAGTTTGGTACAAGTATAATAATGTATGATTATATGCTAACCTTTTTCTGTTGAAGATATCAGTTATGCTTGAGGAAACATGATTCAGTGTTGATTAACATACTTGACTATTAAGTACTGTTACGAAACATGTGAACTTTGAATTCGTATGTGTTGATTAACTGTTTATGTGTTACTTGATGATTATTGCTTAAGCACACATTATGATTGTATATTATACAAACACAAACTGATTGTGTATACATGAATACCATAGGCGGTGACTGATTAATTGTGAACAAGAAACTTAACAAACCGAGCAAACCAAGGTGAGTTCACACTTTCTACAAGGCATGGGATTCCTGATGGTTGGGAATGGGTAAAGGATTTAATCAAAAACCGTGTGACCTCCTTGTTTGGAACACGTACTACATCCTCTTTATTGAAGGGTGATAACATGTACTAAGGATTTAATCGGAACCTGCGTGATCTCCTAGTTTGGGGACACGTACCACATCCTCTTTATTGAAGGGTGATAACATTGATACTAGACCAAAATCTCTATCATGAAGTCCCTCATTTTTATATTGACTTAATCGCCAGGCCAATGGCGAGCGGGTCATTAGTTAGATAGCGCTATTTAGGTTTGAGAAGCCTCACACCATGCCGCAGAGGACGGGCGTGAACTAATGGATCTGGGCACATCAATGATGATAGACATTAACGCTAGGGCACCAACTTACTTCAGTCAGTAGTCGATATGGTATTAGGTCTAGTGGTTAACATGGGGTAGCCCCCACTGGTTATGGTTATGGTTTGGGGAACAAGAAATTGGTTAACTCATGGTTTACGAATGAACTTATGGTTTTTGGAACAACTTTAAAATGAACACCAACTGTGAACTCGCTCAACTTTGTTGTTGACTCGTTGTTACATGCCTTGCAGGCCTTTAGGTACATATTGTTGGAACTTGCTGTCTGGGATGCTGGAGTGGTCATGGGTCAAGTTACAAGGAATCACAAGACAAGTCTGATGGTTTTTATACACCTGTTTTATGAATCACAAGACAAGTATGATGGCATAAAGGACTTTCGTCACTTATGGGTCTCGATGAAACACCAGGGGAGTTTCACCAGAGGAGTTTCACCAGGGGAGTTTCACCAGAGGAGTTTCATCAGGGGAGTTTCACCAGGGAGTTTCATCGTGAGGAATTTCACCAGGAGGAGTTTCACCATGAGGAGTTTCACCAGGAGAGTGTTTCGACGAAACACTAGGAGTTTCGCCACCAGGAGAGTTTCGCCAAGAAGGGCTTTCGGCCCAGCTCTTTCCCCAGGCCCAAACCCACTCCTTTTGTAATATAGGTGAGCGCATGTGCACAACCCTAGATCCCTTTCTAACCAACGATGGCAGCAGCACATCGAAGCATCATCCGCCTTGATCGAACTTCTTTAGGAACTTGTCTGGCATCACCTTAGCACACGACTTCATCACCCTTCGGTCAGAAGATTCGTATTTGAGTATATCTTGACTATTGTTCTTGTTTATGTATGCAATTGTTTAACAGATTTGTATGCAAAATGTGTGATGATTGTTGTTGCTAAATAATCTCGTTAGCAACTGATAGCACACATCTAGCAGTAACATCAGTAGTAACCGATGATCTAGGAGACTATACATGGTTAGATTGTTATGGTGGTTATGTAGATCGAGATTTAAATAGTGGACTAGAATGATATTTGTAAATCAATGATGTTCAAAGGTGGTGTTTAAATTGATTCAAGTGATGTTCGTTGTAAAGATAGTTTCTGTTAATGATTAATCATTTATAAAGCTATAATTGATTTCTCATTTCGTTATTGATATGTGTTGAAACTGTTAGAGTTATTGGATAACTAGGGTTTCTGTGTGCAAGATGAACTGGTATGCGACGAAACGGCATGATGACAAAACATGTGGAGTTTCGCCACCCTCATGATGACGAAATATGTAGAGTTTTGCCACCCTCATGACGACGAAACATGGGAAGTTTCGTCACTCTCATGACCGACGAAACATGTGGAGTTCCGTCACCTTGAAGTTTCGCCATTAGGAACAGGAGCTCGTGAACAGACTGTAGTTTGGTACAAGTATAATAATGTATGATTATATGCTGACCTTTGTCTGTTGAAGATATCAGTTATGCATGAGGAAACATGATTCAGTGTTGATTAGCATACTTGACTATTAAGTACTGTTACGAAACATGTGAACTTTGAATTCGTATGTGTTGATTAAATGTTTATGTGTTACTTGATGATTATTGCTTAATCACACATTATGATTGTAGATTATAAGAACATAAACTGATTGTTAATACATGAATACCATAGGCGGTGACTGATTAATTGTGAACAAGAAACTTAACAAACCGAGCAAACCAAGGTGAGTTCACACTTTCTACAAGGCATGGGATTCCCGATGGTTGGGAATGGGTAAAGGATTTAATCAGAAATTGCGTGACCTCCTTGTTTGGAACACGTACTACATCCTCTTTATTGAAGGGTGATAACATGTACTAAGGATTTAATCAGAACCTGCGTGATCTCCTGGTTTGGGACACGATCCACATCCACTTTATTGAAGGGTGATAACATTAATACTAGACCAAAATCTCTATCATGAAGTCCCTCATTTTTATATCAACTTAATCGCCAGGCCAATGGAGAGCGGGTCATTAGTTAGATAACGCTATTTAGGTTTGAGAAGCCTCACACTGTGCCGCAGAGGAAGGGCGTGAACTAATGGATCTGGGCATGTCAATGATGATAGACATTGATGCTAGAGCACCAACTTACTTCAGTCAGTAGTCGATATGGTATTGGGTCTAGTGGTTAACATGGGGTAGCCCCCACTGGTTATGGTTATGGTTTGGGAAACAAGAAATTGGTTAACTCATGGTTTACGAATGAACTTATGGTTTTTGGAACAACTTTAAAATAAACACCAACTGTGAACTCGCTCAACTTTGTTGTTGACTCGTTGTTACATGCCTTGTAGGCCTTTAGGTACATATTGTTGGAACTTCCTGTCTGGGATGCTGGAGTGGTCATGGGTCAAGTTACAAGGAATCACAAGACAAGTCTGATGGTTTTTATACACCTGTTTTATGAAACTCATAACAAATTGTAATATGCTTCCACTGGATAATAACTTTTGTATTGTAACACTTATATTAAATAAATGAAAGTTTTATTTTATCTTTATAAGTTCAATGTGATTGGTGGCTAGATCCTGGTACGTCACACGCCTCGTGGGGGTTTTCGCATGTGGTATTTTGGTGGTGTGACAATCAAGGGGATTCTGCACCCTCAGTAGATTATCAGTTTTGTTACGATCCATACAGAATAGGGGACCTACAATTGGTATCAGAGATTTTGCTCTTGTGTACGGTTCGAAACTGATTGAAAGATTCGAGTTTTCTATTTGGCTGATGGTTTTGTTTATTGTGCATTCATATTTTATGAAGAACAGGGAAGAATAGTTTGAATTTTGGTACTTTGATTTGTTTTCGTAGTGTTTAGAAAGTGTTTGTTGAAGTTTATAAATTTTTGTTTGGAAAGATTTCAATTGCTGATTTCGAAGTGCTGATTTCTCGGGATTTCGGTTTTATCTCCAACAGATTTGACTTGAAGAACAAGGTTGCTACTCAGATCTCGACTCGAGGTTGCTACTCAGATTTCGAGTTGAGTTTAAGTGGTTGCTACTCGTGATTTCGACGACTGCATTTTTTACTTGAAATCAGGGATTTCGACTAGTTCAGTTTGACTCGAAATCAGGGATTTCGACTAGGATTTCGAGTAGTGCAGTTTTGATTCGAAATCAAGTGATCTCGACTGAGATTGCGACTCGGAATCAAGTGGTTTCGACTGGAAGTAGGTTGCAACTGGAAGTAGGTTGCGACTGGAAATCAGGTGGTTTCGACTGTGAGATTGCGACTGAGATAGTGGTGGAATTTTTCTTAGCTGTCGTCGACAAAAATTCACGTTTTCATGAATAGAAATTATCCATAGACAATCTCAGTAATCCATTTGCACGGTTGGACTAAGTGTATTTTTAGGACAAAAAAAGGCACGAAAATTCCAAAAAAAAATTGGACAATATATATCATTGGATTCGTATTCTCGAGACGATTCTAACGGTAGAATTCGGTAATCATGGTTTTCGGACACTTTTTGTACGATTTTAATCAGTCGGTTGCGTTAAAATGTCGAACATGTCGAATTTGAACGAACTTTTGAAGATGGAGCATGAGGTTGGTTGTCACACCCCGACCACGTAAAACAACAAAACATGGCGGAAACATCGGGGAGTGTTGTAATAGAATCATTGTTTCATAACACATGGAAATTTAAATATTGTTTTATTAAATACACGAGTTACAATGTCTTGATAATCAAAGAAACATAACATAAATAACTAGTCTTGCATCTTTTATTGTCACTAAGGCCCATGTCCGCCTAAGTGTATCTTGATCAATCCTATGCTTCATTTCCTGAAACACATGTGAAAATAGGTACATCAGCATAAAAATGCCGGCGAGTACATAGGTTTTGTGAAAATAAGATTCATGACTTCTGTTTAATAAAATGTTTAGTCATGAACCTTGTAATTTGCTTTGTCTTTGTAAATCATTTGAAAAACAATAAGTTCAGATGATACGTATAAATAAGAGAATAATGCATGGTTAAATGAATAACCATGTAAAATGAGTTTGTATAAGTTAAGTTGTTTGTAAAACAATGTATTGTGAAAAGTATGTTATTTGTATAAAATGTTATATGTCATAAACTGAAATGATTCAAATAACGCTACGATATGTAATACCATACAAACACTTATATATAGGAAGTACCAGCGGCGTATCCACCATTCTTGTATCATATTACACACGCCTCGTTACTTAATCACTTACTCAAACCAAACCAACAATGTAAGATGTCTATGTTTAAACCAACTTCCAAATGTATTGAAATAATATGTTAAAATGTTTATGTCAAAATGTAAATCATGTAATGTATAACCAATGTCAAAAGTGTTTATGTGTCAAATGTAAACCATGTAATGTGTAACCAAAATGATATGTATGGCTAGTGAAATGTATCAACTAAACCATATGCACAAGAACATAGTATTGAAGTAAAACTTGGTTTAAATAAAAGCTATGTTTTGTGGAAATGCATGATCAATGTAAATCATGTAATATGTAACCAAAATGATATGTATGGCTAGTGAAATGCATCAACTAAACCATATGCACAAGAACATAGTATTGAAGTAAAACTTGGTTTAAATCAAAGCTATGTTTTGTGGAAATGCATGATCAATGTAAATCATGTAATATGTAACCAAAATGATATGTATGGCTAGTGAAATGTATCAACTAAACCATATGCACAAGAACATAGTATTGAAGTAAAACTTGGTTTAAATCAAAGCTATGTTTTGTGGAAATGCATGATCAATGTAAATCATGTAATATGTAACCAAAATGATATGTATGGCTAGTGAAATGTATCAACTAAACCATATGCACAAGAACATAGTATTGAAGTAAAACTTGGTTTAAATCAAAGCTATGTTTTGTGGAAATGCATGATCAATGTAAATCATGTAATATGTAACCAAAATGATATGTATGGCTAGTGAAATGCATCAACTAAACCATATGCACAAGAACATAGTATTGAAGTAAAACTTGGTTTAAATCAAAGCTATGTTTTGTGGAAATGCATGATCAATGTAAATCATGTAATATGTAACCAAAATGATATGTATGGCTAGTGAAATGTATCAACTAAACCATTTGCACAAGAACATAGTATTGAAGTAAAACTTGGTTTAAATCAAAGCTATGTTTTGTGGAAATGCATGATCAATGTAAATCATGTAATATGTAACCAAAATGATATGTATGGCTAGTGAAATGTATCAACTAAACCATATGCACAAGAACATAGTATTGAAGTAAAACTTGGTTTAAATCAAAGCTATGTTTTGTGGAAATGCATGCTATACTGATACGAACATCTATGCGGTATTGTTATAATGCATACATCCAAGCCTTGAGACTGTGGCGATAAACCCTTAAACAAATTAAAGGTTTATCTAAGTTATGTATATCGAATTTGGTCATTCCTTCATCCCCATACCCAGGATGTCCGGAACGGGAGTTGTCAATTCCTATGGTACCACTACCTACTAACGAACGGCGTAGCTAATGTTAATGAATGTATTGTTCCATGTTAAACAACCCAAATGTCATACCCAAAATGTAAGCATGTGAAAACGATGCACTAAGTATGTAATCAAATGAACATACGTAGCGTGAAATGTAATGAAAAACGATGTACTAAGTAATGCACACAATGGGCACACCTAGCATGAAATATAATGTAAAACGATGTACTAAGTAATGCACACAATGGGCACACCTAGCATAAAATGTAATGAAATCATGTACTATAATGTACTAACGAACATAGTATGTATATGATGTGAAAACAGGAAAGCATGAAAGTAACAAGTAGGCACATGTGTTCCACCCCAAAACAGTTTGGAAAACAGTAAAAGAGGGGTCTATGTACTCACTTGAGATTGCTTAGTAGTCCTTGAGTAACAACCAAACAATGCTAGAGATCGCGGATATCAAACGGCACCTAATATAGGTAACTATGTTAATAAACCGGACCTAAATCGGAAGATTTGATAGAATGAGGGTTTGTAAACCAAACGAGTATGGAAACTCGTGTAATATGGTTTAACAAAGCCTACATACTAAATGAAACCTAACATAAGTGCTTACGACCCATTACGACCCGTTTAGGAAGCTTATGCTACTTTAACGCGTCGTGCGCGTGAAACGCGTTCGGACCGCCTAACTAGTCCTATGACAAGTAGAATATGCCTAAACATGTTACATAATCAGTTATGTGACAAAGTTTTAGGTTACATATGCTTAATTACCAATTATACATGAAAAGGGTATTCTGGTAATTTACCTAAGGCATATAAACTACCTATCATACAACTACTCAAACGATGTGACCATAGGGTATAACCTCGGAAGGTTATTCCCTACCTACTATGGTCACCTAATGTGTTTGGTCGGATCCTAAAGATCGACCAAATGGGTCGGGTTCGAGGTATAAGCGATTTATTAGATCGCTTACCCTACGACCCTAGACAACGTGGTAATCAGTAGGCATAGTCCCAAGGGACTAAAACCAACGTGATTACACTCACGTTGCGAAGTTCAAACGAACTTCGCATGGACCATAACTGGTCAACGCAGAAAGTCAAACAAAGTTTGACTTTCAGACTCGAAAAGACTCGAAAAGCAATAAAAGAACGAAAGAATACTTACGAAGGGTCCCCGAATGCTAATCCCGATCCAAGTAGCTCAGGTATGAAACAATGGTTTCAACTTAGAGCTCATCAAATCAGAATTCTAGTGAGTTTAGCAATGGGGGTGGATGGGTATTTATATTTTTCGGGTAACCGTTAAGATCGTTTCATGGAAACCGTGCTCGAATCTTGTGCGTACATTTGTTGGAAACTCATGGTAGCTAAAAAATGGGTCTAAATGAGCTGAATGTGCAGTTGTGAGCTTGTGGTTGTGGTTAAAACAGCTGGAATATGCTGACTGTTCGTTCTGATCTGTTCTGGGAGGCTGAGGTGGCCCGCTTCAGGATCAGACAAATCTAATGCGGGCCGCATGGCCCTTCTGATCAGCATATAACTTTCAAAAATGACAGTTTCAGCCCCCGCACGTGTTTAAGGCCATTCCCGACACTTCTAAGGCCCGTAAAGCCAACTTTAAGGCCCTAAAATGATGCCTAAACATTGTGGACATGAAACATGCTCAAAAATATGTCGGATGTTGGTTCGTTTGGTCGTACGAACGCGATGTTCGCTGAATTACGACGGAATGCGCACAAGCGCGAAAAACGATCCAAATGGCGTGACGAGTGGATTTTTCTTATGCCAAACACTAAAATAAAATGTTTTAGTGCTTACACAAATTTTTGGATGTCCGGATGTATTCAGAACGTAAGTTATGCGCGAAAATGCAAACTTGTGCACTTTTTGACACTTCTAGTCTCTAAATGACCCAAAAGTTTATTTTAGCATACCAAACACCTCAAAGCCTATTTCTAAGCTATGTAAAGGATATTTATGGTATGTTTAACTTATGGTCATGTTCCGGAATGTCTGTTACAGTTCAAATTGGCATACTTTCGCAGTTTGTCAACTTTAGTCCCTGTAAGCGATTTAACTTGTTTTCGGCATACCAAACCTTCCAAAACTTATTTCTAAGTTATGTAAAGGTTATTTAAGGTATGTTAAGCCTATGTCACTATTCCGGAGTGTTTTTTGCATTAAACTGGTTATATTTACGCATCGGTGCGCGTATAACCTTCCAGAAAGCGATTTAGAGTTTGGAATTGAACAAAAATTGATATGTGCAAATGATACACATATTTTTACAAATCCCAAGTATGAAATATAATATTTCATTGGTTCGGTATTTGTTTGATGGCCGTGGAGGCACAGGTGTTACAGTCTCCCCTACTTTAGGAAATTTCGCCCGAAATTTATTTAGAGGAAACTTGTGAGAGTTTAAAACATGAAGTTGAAAAGATCGAACAACATTGGTTAGGGTTCTGAACTTCTAGTAACCTTAATAACATTATGCTTGCAATGTAAGAGGGACACCTATATACAAGTATATGAAGTGTCATTGGTGCGTCCACCGTACATCCATTACATCGTTCTCATTTTGTTATTGTTGTCACTATCGGTTCTTACACATAATAAACCTTACTTGGTTTCTGTGCACTAAATTTCATAATTATGTACGCGTCCATAATCAGACAATTCCTTGCACAGTTCACACAGTCTATTTTATAATGTGTAGGGGAAAACCAAATGAACAATCCTGTGATGAGTGTGACTAGACCACCATAGAGTCCTTTTAATTAAATCAATAAATGATCTAAATAGACTATCAAGGAGTCTGTTCAGCTACATCACTAGATGTCGTTTCTTTCACCAAATTGTGAATCAATCCTTTAGACTAGACCACTAAAAGGATCTCTTATGAACCATGGAGCGGTACTTATATAATCCAAGGGTCTTAACTATTACATAGAAGCCCATTAGGGATATAAGGTAGTACCTTTTTGAACATCCTACTATGAATCCTTCATATGAAGATATGAAAGATTCTGCGAGGATTTGGATAACGAATATCCAGAGTGTAAAAGTACAAAATGCATAAAAGAAAACATAAGATGCATAAACACATAGTCACATACCCACCAAAATTGTTTAACTAGAAGTTTGTTCTGCTAACAGAGTACATGTACTTAAAGCACACTAGGAATCCATCCCGTGGATTTCATTTGGTACTTTAAACATTATCAAGAATCTAACTATAAAGATAGAAAGATCTTTAAAAGAAAAATTCGATTTCGATTATAAGGAACCGAAATGTTCGAATTCAGGTACATAAGGAATCCAATTAAGGACTCTGATTTGAATGATGATCATCCACAAGGGTCTAAACGTGAAGATAAAAAGATCCCATATGGATTTTAGAAGTTGAAGATGTTTTGAAACCTTGCACTGGACGTGCTTATGTCAAAACATGAAGTAAAAATGCTTATGAAGTTGAGATGCCAGATATGCCAAGGCGACATATGAAGCGAAATTTGAAAGTTAAGTCAATGTATGAGGAAAATATTTTTGAAAACTATGCATGGGGTTCTTTTAAGAAAAATGTGTTTAACGTTTTTGAAACCTTATATATAATACTTTTGAAATCATAAAGTAGGTTTTTAGATAACTATATTTATAAAAATGTTTTAAAATCATACGAAATGAATTTTTGAAATTATGTATAAGGTTTTTGGAAAACATGAATGATGCTTTTGAAATCATGCACTTAATAAGAAAATATGTTGTGTTAATATTGTCTTCAGACTATATGAAACATTTTTGAAATTATGAAGGTTGGTTTTGATAACATGGCCAATGTTTTTGTAATAACATAGACAATGCATTTAGAAAAAATTGTTTTCAAACTATATGAAATGTTTTGAGATCATGAAGATTGTTTTTGAAATACTTGTACTGTATATGTTGAAAAATCATAACGTAATGGGTATGAGATTTGAAAATATCCTTAGTTATCCAACAAAGGATTCAAAGGTACTGATGTGCAAAAAGCACGATTACTCATAATTTCACTTTATTTCATGTACTTCGTTTCTTAGAATGAAACGAGTACTTAGAACTTTCAAGGAAATTATGAGCGATCACTTGAAAGGGAGAAATCACAAGAGTAATTTGTAAGGAACATAGTTCCTTAATGTAGGTATTATAGGGAAATTCCATACATACATGTAACTATACTTGTATATCAGAATTGCGAACAACAACTTTTATTATGAACAAGACATATTGTTTCACATTACTAGAAAACGAAAGAAACAAAAGCATAAGACAGCAACATCTTCTACTCAGCCAACTGCTCATCCGTGGGTCAAATTTGCATTAGCAAGCTTTGGGCAATCCCTTAGGAAATGGCCCATCTCGCCACAGTTATAGCAAAGCCCTCGTGAGAAACGAGCTTGAGCAAGAGTGTCGCCAGCTTGATTTGGTACAGCTGCAGTTGGGTAAACCCTTGCTGTATGACCTATAAGTCCACAAATCTGACATTTGCGGCACTTCACATTAGGGTGATGATGAAGGTTACATTGGTTGCACCAAGGTGCAGTTCCATTGTATGGCTTCCTACCAGGGGGTTGAGCTGGTTGGTTGGGAAAGGCTTGACCATTGTGAGCGACCACGGCGAAGTTCTGAGAAGCCTTTCGCTTCTTTGACTTCTTAGGGGATCGTTCATCCATGGTCTTTGATTCCTCAATTGGTTTCTTGGCTGGTGGTGCTGTCACCTGACTAGGTCCTGCCTGTCTTGGTGACTCTTGAGTGGCTTCATCCTGGAGACGATACATGGCAGTAGCTAATTCAACAGTCTTCAGGACTACTTCGCCTATTCGCTGAGCGAATTTGGCAGTCTGCTTGGATATCTGGGCGTCATCGTGATGAAGAGACATTCTAGAAGAAAGTGAAAGACATAGGAAGAAACGAGTGAAAGGTTATTGGATAATCAATACAGAATGGTAACGAATGAAAATTGTAACCATTTGTTTGTTACCTAAGGAAAACAAATGAGATGGTGACAAATCAAAGTAAATGGGTCAAAAATAATGTATCGCGAAGACATGCTCGCCTATAAGTGAACACTCATCCCAAGAATTCCCAGGTAAGCACAACTGGTCTCGCGTCTGATGAGATGTATACGAAGTGCTTGCTTAGACAGAAAACCCAGAATACATGCATTCACCCTTCTAGTTTGCACGTGTTCACATTATTTAAAACCCAAAACCTTAATGAGATTTTGAAAATTCAAAGGGGTTCAAAACCATATAACAGAGGGTTCAAAACCTTATAACTGAGGGTTCAAAACCTACTAATCAATCATCCTAGAACAGATGATTAGTTTTCAAAGCGGTTTTGAAATTTATGTTCTTGTTGTGGTTGTCGCCTAAGGATAGGTGACTGTATTGTTTTATGACTAAACGCAAGTAAACTCGTGTTAGGGTCCTAAGAAAGGTTATAGACTAGGTCAAAGTATTACTAATAACCTAATTCCCTATAACCATGAGCTCTGATACCAACTTTTCTGTCACACCCCGACCACGTAAAACAACAAAACATGGCGGAAACATCGGGGAGTGTTGTAACAGAATCATTGTTTCATAACACATGGAAATTTAAATATTGTTTTATTAAATACACGAGTTACAATGTCTTGATAATCAAAGAAACATAACATAAATAACTAGTCTTGCATCTTTTATTGTCACTAAGGCCCATGTCCGCCTAAGTGTATCTTGATCAATCCTATGCTTCATTTCCTGAAACACATGTGAAAATAGGTACGTCAGCATAAAAATGCCGGCGAGTACATAGGTTTTGTGAAAATAAGATTCATGACTTTTGTTTAGTAAAATGTTTAGTCATGAACCTTGTAATTTGCTTTGTCTTTGTAAATCATTTGAAAAACAATAAGTTCAGATGATACGTATAAATAAGAGAATAATTCATGGTTAATTGAATAACCATGTAAAATGAGTTTGTATAAGTTAAGTTGTTTGTAAAACAATGTATTGTGAAAAGTATGTTATTTGTATAAAATGTTATATATCTTAAATTGAAATGATTCAAATAACGCTACGATATGTAATACCATACAAACACTTATATATAGGAAGTACCAGCGGCGTATCCACCATGCTTGTATCATATTACACACGCCTCGTTACTTAATCACTTACTCAAACCAAACCAACAATGTAAGATGTCTATGTTTAAACCAACTTCCAAATGTATTGAAATAATATGTTAAAATGTTTATGTTAAAATGTAAATCATGTAATGTATAACCAATGTCAAAAGTGTTTATGTGTCAAATGTAAACCATGTAATGTGTAACCAAAATGATATGTATGGCTAGTGAAATGTATCAACTAAACCATATGCACAAGAACATAGTATTGAAGTAAAACTTGGTTTAAATCAAAGCTATGTTTTGTGGAAATGCATGATCAATGTAAATCATGTAATATGTAACCAAAATGATATGTATGGCTAGTGAAATGTATCAACTAAACCATATGCACAAGAACATAGTATTGAAGTAAAACTTGGTTTAAATCAAAGCTATGTTTTGTGGAAATGTATGATCAATGTAAATCATGTAATATGTAACCAAAATGATATGTATGGCTAGTGAAATGTATCAACTAAACCATATGCACAAGAACATAGTATTGAAGTAAAACTTGGTTTAAATCAAAGCTATGTTTTGTGGAAATGCATGATCAATGTAAATCATGTAATATGTAACCAAAATGATATGTATGGCTAGTGAAATGTATCAACTAAACCATATGCACAAGAACATAGTATTGAAGTAAAACTTGGTTTAAATCAAAGCTATGTTTTGTCGAAATGCATGCTATACTGATACGAACATCTATGCGGTATTGTTATAATGCATACATCCAAGCCTTGAGACTGTGGCGATAAACCCTTAAACAAATTAAAGGTTTATCTAAGTTATGTATATCGAATTCGGTCATTCCTTTCATCCCCATACCCAGGATGTCCGGAACGGGAGTTGTCAATTCCTATGGTACCACTACCTACTAACGAACGGCGTAGCTAATGTTAATGAATGTATTGTTCCATGTTAAACAACCCAAATGTCATACCCAAAATGTAAGCATGTGAAAACGATGCACTAAGTATGTAATCAAATGAACATACGTAGCGTGAAATGTAATGAAAAACGATGTACTAAGTAATGCACACAATGGGCACACCTAGCATGAAATGTAATGTAAAACGATGTACTAAGTAATGCACACAATGGGCACACCTAGCATGAAATGTAATGTAAAACGATGTACTAAGTAATGCACACAATGGGCACACCTAGCATAAAATGTAATGAAATCATGTACTATAATGTACTAACGAACATAGTATGTATATGATGTGAAAACAGGAAAGCATGAAAGTAACAAGTAGGCACATGTGTTCCACCCCAAAACAGTTTGGAAAACAGTAAAAGAGGGGTCTATGTACTCACTTGAGATTGCTTAGTAGTCCTTGAGTAACAACCAAACAATGCTAGAGATCGCGGATATCAAACGGCACCTAATATAGGTAACTATGTTAATAAACCGGACCTAAATCGGAAGATTTGATAGAATGAGGGTTTGTAAACCAAACGAGTATGGAAACTCGTGTAATATGGTTTAACAAAGCCTACATACTAAATGAAACCTAACATAAGTGCTTACGACCCATTACGACCCGTTTAGGAAGCTTATGCTACTTTAACGCGTCGTGTGCGTGAAACGCGTTCGGACCGCCTAACTAGTCCTATGACAAGTAGAATATGCCTAAACATGTTACATAATCAGTTATGTGACAAAGGTTTAGGTTACATATGCTTAATTACCAATTATACATGAAAAGGGTATTCTGGTAATTTACCTAAGGCATATAAACTACCTATCATACAACTACTCAAACGATGTGACCATAGGGTATAACCTCGGAAGGTTATTCCCTACCTACTCTGGTCACCTAATGTGTTTGGTCGGATCCTAAAGATCGACCAAATGGGTCGGGTTCGAGGTATAAGCGATTTATTAGATCGCTTACCCTACGACCCTAGACAACGTGGTAATCAGTAGGCGTAGTCCCAAGGGACTATAACCAACGTGATTACACTCACGTTGCGAAGTTCAAACGAACTTCGCATTGACCATAACTGGTCAACGCAGAAAGTCAAACAAAGTTTGACTTTCAGACTCGAAAAGACTCGAAAAGCAATAAAAGAACGAAAGAATACTTATGAAGGGTCCCCGAATGCTAATCCCGATCCAAGTAGCTCAGGTATGAAACAATGGTTTCAACTTAGAGCTCCTCAAATCAGAATTCTAGTGAGTTTAGCAATGGGGGTGGATGGGTATTTATAGTTTTCGGGTAACCGTTAAGATCGTTTCATGGAAACCGTGCTCGAATCTTGTGCGTACATTTGTTGGAAACTCATGGTAGCTAAAAAATGGGTCTAAATGAGCTGAATGTGCAGTTGTGAGCTTGTGGTTGTGGTTGTGGTTGTGGTTAAAACAGCTGGAATATGCTGACTGTTTGTTCTGATCTGTTCTGGGAGGCTGAGGCGGCCCGCTTCAGGATCAGACAAATCTAATGCGGGCCGCATGGCCCTTCTGATCAGCATATAACTTTCAAAAATGACAGTTTCAGCCCCCGCACGTGTTTAAGGCCATTCCCGACACTTCTAAGGCCCGTAAAGCCAACTTTAAGGCCCTAAAATGATGCCTAAACATTGTGGACATGAAACATGCTAAAAAATATGTCGGATGTTGGTTCGTTTGGTCGTACGAACGCGATGTTCGCTGAATTACGACGGAATGCGCACAAGCGCGAAAAACGATCCAAATGGCGTGACGAGTGGATTTTTCTTATGCCAAACACTAAAATAAAATGTTTTAGTGCTTACATAAATTTTTGGATGTCCGGATGTATTCAGAACGTAAGTTATGCGAGAAAATGCAAACTTGTGCACTTTTTGACACTTTTAGTCCCTGAATGACCCAAAAGTTTATTTTAGCATACCAAACACCTCAAAGCCTATTTCTAAGCTATGTAAAGGATATTTATGGTATGTTTAACTTATGTTCATGTTCCGGAATGTCTGTTACAGTTCAAATTGGCATACTTTCGCAGTTTGTCAACTTTAGTCCCTGTAAGCGATTTAACTTGTTTTCGGCATACCAAACCTTCCAAAAATTATTTCTAAGTTATGTAAAGGTTATTTAAGGTATGTTAAGCCTATGTCACTATTCCGGAGTGTTTGTTGTATTAAACTGGTTATATTTACGCATCGGTGCGCGTATAACCTTCCAGAAAGCGATTTAGAGTTTGGAATTGAACAAAAATTGATATGTGAAAATGATACACATATTTTTACAAATCCCAAGTATGAAATATAATATTTCATTGGTTCGGTATTTGTTTGATGGCTGTGGAGGCACAGGTGTTACATTGGTACAATGAACAAACCTCCTAAAATGATGAAGGTAAAGAATTACCTCACATGGAAAGATAGATTTTAGTCTTTCATCGAATATCGGGACACACGAATGTGGATCTGTATTCAAGAGGGGTACGTGAACCAAACTCATGAGTTTGAAGGCAGACAAAAGGTCACTGCATATGTTAATATAGAGGCTGAACAGAAGAAGACGTACGAGGCTGGAAAAGAAAGGTTGCAATCAAGATGTCTTTACAAGATGGCATCAAACATACCTTCAAGAAGTACACTACTTCAAAAGAAATGTGGGATGCCCTAGAAAAGAGATATCACGGAAATGATGTTGTTAAAAAGAACAAAGTTGATCTACTGAAGAAGCAATTTACTGTCTTCAAGTGTATGAGAAATGAGTCACTTGAAGACATCCTTACTAGATACTACCATCTAATGTCAGAAATGGACAATTATAATATAGACAGCTATACTGACATTGAGATCAATGACAAGTTGCTTGATGCTTTACCTGCAAAGTGGGATATCTACAGTCTCATGATTAAGGATGAAACAGATTATGAGACAAAAGGACTTGAAGAGGTTGTTGGAAAACTAAGAGCCTACGAGTTCAACATGAAAAAGAAGGAAACAGGATATGATCAGGTTCAGGATTCGGGGATTTACAATGGACTTCCATCTTCTTCGTCTCACAAAGCTTCTAGCGACTCTGCTACTGTGTTCCTTTCATGTGAGAATGAGAAGGTTAACATTAATGCAGAGGGTGATGTTTGTTTCGTTGCTCCTTCAAGTGGTTCAACAGGAGCTAAACAACAATCAACAAGTAATCAGAGTACAAATACTAAGTCCATGCCTATGAGTGTGAAGGCTGCTGAAGAACGTCTGGCCATACTTGCTTCATTCGTTGCAACTTACGAGAATTACATTCAGGGAAAGATATTTGATCCAGCTACTTTCGATGAAGATTATGATCAGATTGACCATGATGACTTAGAGGAGATGGACCTACAATGGCAAATGGCCATGATTTCTAGACGAGTGAAGAGGTTTACGAACAGGATAGGAAGGAAGTTCGTGGGCAAGAGTGTTGGTTTTGACAAAACCAAAGTGAGGTGCTTTAACTGGCAAAGTTATGTACATTTTGCTAGGGAATGTCAAAGACAAAAAATAAAGGCTTCGGGTCAGAGTTCAAGTAACAGGATTGTAACAAATAACACTAGCTCAAAGTCTTTGATCTCTACAACATGTGAAGGTTTATATGATTAGAGTGTTCATCTGGAAGGTGATGAGAATGTCACTCAGGCATTCATGGCAGAGATAGTCCCAGTTGATGATGCCGACGCTAAGGTGGAGGAGCCAATATGAACGGAATCAGCAATTGGGCTCTAATTGTTGAGATTTTGGTAAAAGGCTTTCTGTTTGGAAAGCTAAAACTTTGTCTTTACGGGGGAGACTTACTCTGATTAAATCTGTTTTGGAGAGCCTCCCTATTTATTACTTTTCTTTATATAAAGCCCCGATTGGTATAATTAAGATTCTTGAGGCTAAATGAGAAAGTTTCTTTGGGCGGGTTCTAGTGTTAATAACAAAATGAACTGGGTGGCTTGGGAATGGGTTACTTGGCTTAAGGAAAAGGGGGGGGGGGGGGGGGTTGGGTATCAGCAGACTCAAAGAAGTCAATGAGGCGCTCTTTATAAATGGGGTTGGAGATACAAGGTCGAAAATCAAAATTTGTGGAGGAGAGTGGTGGAAGCTTGTCACAATAAAATCAATGAAAGAAGCTTCCTGCCTTTAAACGGTTACTCTACGGGTTGTTGGAATAACATTGTGAAAATTATTTCCAAAATGAAATTAAACGGTAAAGGTATAAATCAGATGATTGTGGGTAAAGTGGGGAGGGGGTTGATACTCGTTTTTGGCTAGATACCTGGAGGGGTGATCTCCCTTTCGTGGAAAGATGGCCACACCTGTTTGTTCTGGAATCTAATAAATCTTGCAGGGTTTCAGAAAGAATTGGATCAGAGCATGGTGTTGGAGGCTATTCTTGGAACTGGGTTAGACATCCCGAGTCGGATATAGAGCGAAAGGAATGGCAGGAGTGTCAATAAGTGATCAACATGGTGAGATTGTCAAATGGTAGAGACTCTTGGATATGGAACATGAAAGACAAGACTGTTTCTCAGTGAATTCTGTGAAAAAGACATTAATTTCTGACAGGGGAAACAACCAACTTCCAAACTTCGAATGGTGTAGATGGGTGCCAATCAAATGTAATATTATGCAATGGAGAGGAAACTTGGACAGGTTGGCAACCAGAGTCAATTTGAGAAGAAGGAATATGGATATTGATTCGGTTATGTGCCCTTTTTATGACGAGTATGAGGAAATTGTGGATCATTTGTTTACAGCATGTTCGATGGCGATTCGGGTGTGGGCGGCTATCAGTATTTGGTGCAATATTCCCCCGATATATGCTTTTGAATTCAAAGATTTGATGCTTACTCAAATTCAATTCAGGGTGGGAAAAGATGAAGAAGATTATCCATGGGTTGGTTATTACTTCATGTTGATGTATATGGAAAAAGTAGGAACGATTTGGTTTTTAAGCAGGTCAGGAGAAGTCCGCAAGATATATTGGTTGAGATCAAATCGAGAGGTTTCGGGTGGATAAGGAATAGATCGTCATGTAAATATATAAATTGGAAGGAGTGGTGTAAATATCGTATGTATATGCTGTAATTATCCCTTTGCCCGTTTGGGTCGGGGGAGTGGTTTTGTGTTGGCCTTTTGCCCTTTTGGGTCGGAGGTTTATCTTTTAATGAAGTTTAATTTTCAAAAAAAAAGTTGATAACGATTGCATTATAGGTACAATAGCTAAAAAACATTTTTATTTAAAATAATTGGAAAAGATATATAGTTTGTAAAAATATATGGAAATGACATTAATTTTAGGTGCATAAATCAAAAGCTTTCCAATTAATTTGAAAAATCTTTTCTTTCTAAGTTTGAGAACAGATGTGCCATCAATTATACATGTTTTAGTGCATAACGACCCCTGTTTTAAGGTAATTTTTATGATTTTATAGTTGAATATACAACCTAAATCATTCCTATTTGGTAATTGCATGTTTTTAAGATCTCTAGATAAAAAGAAGCAAACATGAGCAAAACCAAAGCAAAAATCCAAGATTCCAAGAATAACTAACAAACTGCCAGATAGGCACTACTATGCAAGGCTATGGGCAAGACCGTGCAGGACAACCTAACTGTACAAGTCAACAAGTCAAACCAAGTTTCATCAATAAAATTCCATGATATGTCAAGGCATGATCGTGCATCACCTAGGCATGCACGTTCAGGAAGAAGATGAAGAATGGAAGTCTCGAGATCTGATAAGACTGACACCTTTTGAAGCCCTGTCTGGACACTTGTCTTTGTACAACCATGCACCACCTAGGCACGGTTGTCACACCCCGACCACGTAAAACAACAAAACGTGGCGGAAACGTCGGGGAGTGTTGTAACACAATCATTGTTTCATAACACATGGAAATTGAAATATTGTTTTATTGAATATAAGAGTTAAAATGTCTTGACAATCAAAGAAATATAACATAAATAACTAGTCTTGCATCTTTTATTGTCACTAAGGCCCAAGTCCGCCTAAGTGTATCTTGATAAATCCTACGCATCATATCCTGAAACACATGTGAAAATAGGTACGTCAGTATAAAAATGCCTGTGAGATACATAGGTTTTGTGAAAATAGAATTCATGACTTATTGTTTAAGAAAATGTTTAGTCATGAACCTTGTAATTTGCTTTGTCTTGTAAATCATTTGAAAAGCAATAAGATCAGATGATATGTACAAATAAGAGAATAATGTATGGTTAAATGAATAACCAAGTAAAATGAGTTTGTATAAGATAAGTTGTTTTGTAAAACAATGTCTTGTGAAAAGTATGTTATTTGTATAAAATGTTATATGTCTTAAATTGAAATGATTCAAATAACGCTACAAAATGTAATACCATACAAACACTTATATATAGGAAGTACCAGCGGCGTATCCACCATGCTTGTATCATTTTACACACGCCTCGTTACTTAAATCACTTACTCAAACCAAACCACCAAAGTAAAAATGTTTATGTAAAATCAAATGTCAAAATGTTTTGTGTATATCAATGTCAAACTGTTTATGTCTAATGTAAATCATGAATTGTGTATATCAATGTCAAAATGTTTATGTCTAATGTGAATCATGAATTGTGTATAACAATGTCAAAATGTTTATGTCTAATGTAAATCATGAATTGTGTATATAAATGTCAAAATATCATATATGGTAAGTGAAATATATCAACTAAACCACATGTAAATTGCACAAAACAAGGTATTGAAGTAAAACATGGTTTAAATCAAAGTTATGTTTTTGTGTAACAAATGCATGCTCTACTGATATAAACATATATGCGGTATTGTGAAAATGCATACACCCAAGCCTTTTGACTATGGCGATAAACCCCCAAACGAATTTAAAGGTCTATCTTGTTGTTATGTTTATCGAATTCAGTCATTCCTTCCACCCAAACAAACCTAGGGTTCAGGAACGGGAGTTGTCAATTCCTATGGTACCATTACCTACTAACGAGCGGCGTAGCTAATGTTAATGAATGTATATTGTCCCATTTGAACAAACCAAATGTCATACCAAAATGTAAGCATGATAAACCCCCAAACGAATTTAAAGGTCTATCTTGTTGTTATGTTTATCGAATTCAGTCATTCCTTCCACCCAAACAAACCTAGGGTTCAGGAACGGGAGTTGTCAATTCCTATGGTACCATTACCTACTAACGAGCGGCGTAGCTAATGTTAATGAATGTATATTGTCCCATTTGAACAAACCAAATGTCATACCAAAATGTAAGCATGTGAAAACAATGCACTAAGTATGTAATCAAATGAACATACATAGCGTGAAATGTAATGTAAAACAATGTACTAAGTGTTTTGGTCAAAAATTACCGAAGCAGTTAAGTGATCAAATTAGTTAAGTGAGGTAGTGTGCTAGAAACAAGTGTCGAAAATATGTTAATTAAATTACTTGCAAAAACAGTTTCAGGATACGGCTCAGGATATAGAGCTGTATCTGTGATCAAACAATGAGCAAAAATGTAAAGGGTGACACGAGATGTAAAAGGAAAGCCCTTGATCAATCTAGATCACCGGCATAAAACCTCGGGAGCTGACAATCGCAGCTGCCTTGTTCTTCAATTACTTCAAATATCAGGATACAGTGCAGGATATGGCGCAGATCAATGCTAAGTGGTACAACGATTACAAGTGTTGAGTGTTTGTGCGTGATAGAAAGAAAAAAGAAGTGTGAGTTCGAATGTGGAGAGTCAAGTGTGTGTTCCTATTGATCCGGCCTCCTATTTATAGTTACAAGTAACAAACTAACTCTCCTATTATTCCGGGATGCTGGGAATATTCCATTCTGAACGTTGGGGGACTCTTTTAACTTGTTTTCCACGTGCTTATTAACTATAAAACCGAGTCTTTAGCTCATATGACCGTTACAACCTCAATAGCATTGACCAGCATCCGATATTCTCGCGGAATATGCCTTTCTTCTATTCTGACCGTTACAAGACCCATTCTTCCACCATCAACGTCCATTTTTCAACCACCTTGAGCGAATCTTCAGGTAGATCAAGTCCTTTAACGTTGGTACCTTGCTACAAAAGAAAATCGTTAGTAACTGCCAGGATACTGCGTCAGGATGTTACCAATATCTTGGTCTGATATCCTGATCGATACTGCCTCAGGATGTTACCAATATCCTGGTCTAATATCCTGATCGATACTGCCTCAGGATGTTACCAATATCCTGGTCTGGTATCCTGATCATAAACAGCTAATATTAAATCAAGATATATTATCAGGATATGGGCTCAGAATTTCACCCATAACAATTGTCCCCAAAAATATAACTGTTGGATATCCTAATTCCAACAAATATATTTTTCAGTCATTCCAATACGTCCGGTGAGGATATCTGTTTTGAACATTCCTGCATATGTTTGGTTAATCAGCACATAATATGATAAGATTGAAACTACTCCCTTTTCTGTAGACTTTGCTAAGGTCCCTGCTGTCTTCAATCTTGAGGAGCTTAACAGTTACCCCAAGTCTGTCCTGGTAAAAAAGGAACCATCTGTTGGCACCAACTCTAAGCCCTCCGCTGCTGCCGAAAGTTTCTGTTATGATGACCTTGGTTTCATGGAATCCATCGAGCCCATGAACTCCTTCCTTAATAAGGTAAATATCCAAATCCTGTATCCCGTACACATACACTGAACCTGTATCCTGGTTAGTTTGTCTTTAATGATACCTGTATTCTGCTTTGTAGGGTTTGAATCATCTAGTCGTCCTGTACTTAGAACAATTTATATTTCCTGCACTTAAGACAATACGATGGCCAAAGGTGGATGGGTCCTGAGTTTCAGGATGAAGCCTTTGGTCATCAATCAGTATGGTTTATTTTGAACAATATAACAGTTGAAGGCAAATGGGTTCTCGTGTTTTCAGGACGAAGCCTTCAACTGTTTATGTAAATATACTTTAAAAACTTAATTGTGTTCTTGGTGGATGGGTCTCTTTTTGAGATGAAACCAAGAATACAATTAATAATAAACTAACCTTTTAACCTTACATGTTGTTATTAGTTATGTATTGCTTAGTCTGAATTCCAATGTTCCAAACTTAGTGCAATTATTACTTTTTATGAAAATATCTTGATCAGTATACTCGCAAATATCCTATTAAGACTTCCGTCAAATAGGGTTTTTATAACTCAAGCAATTCAGATAAAGTTTTCAGAGAAAGAGGACAGTTCATTTTTATTTTACAAAGTTGGTTTTGAGAACACTTGTTTGACTAGAACACAGTTTCAGTTTTCAATCCAAGTATCCTAAAGTATATCCTGAGAATACATCTTGAGAATATATCCTGAGAACATATCCCGACCAGGATACTCATAAGTGTTATAGTTTCAGAAATTTAGATAATCTAGATAAGGTTTTTTTTTTTAAAGAACAAAAATAGGAAAGATCATACCAAAACAGAAGACATCTCAATCCTTTCATTCCAGTCCTTTCGCAACCATTCCACCGAAGGTGTCCCCAGTCCAGGATACTTGGCGAATTATGCCCAAACTTGATCCTTTGAGTTCCTCACAATGCCTTAGTGGGATATAGTGTTGGCATAGGTTTCCTTCTTGCTCCAGCATAAATGTCCCCAGTAGGATATAGTATCAGCATACATCATGTTCTATCACGGATGTCCCCTATCTGTGCAGGACCAGTATGTTGTACCAGGATATGATCCTTTAGCAATTCTTCAACCAGTTGTTTAAACTTAGCAATCTCTTTTCAAAAATTTATGTAGACTTGTAAATGATTATGTTTTTTGAAAATATACTTTGGGATTATCCAAAAACTTTGTATTTTATTGGGACTAAACCCATTTTCCAGGCATTTAAGCCGGAGTATAAGAACCTCAAGACTTGAAAAAGTGAAAACCTTTAAGTCTTTGAGTTTTGCTGGGGATTTTACCCACGTTTCGTGCGCTACAGGCGAGGGTGTGGAAACCCCAAAACTTAGAAAGGTGAAAACCTTTAAACCTGGGGAAAATCCCAAATTTTCAGGCGCTACAGGCGGGAGTGTATAAACTCCAAGACTTAGAAAGGTGATAACCTTTAAACCTTAGAGAGTATGAAAATACCCTTTCGTGAGAGAGGGTGATCAATCCTCATATACCTTTAGGATTCAGGATATAGCCAACAGTAACGAAATTGTCAGCCACTTTTACATGGACTGGTCCCGCCACCTTGAACTATCCCTGAATAACTTGCGCTCCAGGCGGGGTGTTTAAACCCAATTCGGAAGAAAGGTGAATACCTTTAAACCTGTGAAGGGATCAGGATCCCTTATATGTGAGAGAGGGGGCCAATCCTCTAATCTTCCGAAGTATATTGAGTGAGCATCATGGAGCTATATCCTGGAGCATATACTGCAAAACATCCTTAAACTAAGGTGGGTGTTAGCTTGGCTAACACCCCTTCGATGCTTAAGTTAGTATTGGGTTTCAAAGAATAAATTAAATCAAAACATATTTAAAAAAGATAGAATTCATACAATCCTGAGTTAGAAATTAAATTCTAAACTCACTTGAAATAAAGCTTAAGGTGTATAGCATTCCAAGATCTCGGTAGCATATCCCCTTCCATATTCTTGAGTCTATATGCTCATTTCTCTGCTTCTGATTCAACTTCATATGGTCCTTCCCATTTTGGAGCTAACTTGCCATCGGCAGGATTAGTAGTATTCTGAAAAGCCTTTCTCAACACCCAATCTCCAACCTTAAATCTTCTGGTCCTAATATTTTTGTTCTATGCTCTGGATATTCTTTGTTGATATGCTGCCATCTTTAGCCTTGCTGCATCTCTTTTTTCGTCTATAGTATCCAAATCTTGAAAGAAGGCTTCAGGATTCTGTTCAGGATCCTGTAGGATAGATCTTGCAGTAGGTATCGTCATTTCTGTTGGAATCACTGCTTCTGCTCCAAATACCAAGGAAAACGGGGTTTGGCCGGTTGCATTCTTTACCGTTGTCCTATCAGCTCACAAAACAAAGGGTAATTCTTCTGCCCATCTTCCTTTTTTGGCTCCAAGTCTCTTCTTTAAGTTATTGACAATTATCTTGTTTGAGGATTCTGCTTGTCCATTCGCTTGAGGATGTACCGGAGTAGATGTTATCATTTTGATTCCCCAACTCTTGCAAAAGTCAGTAGTTCTCTTGCTTATAAATTGAGAACCATTGTCACAGATTATCTCGGCTGGTACTCCGAATCTGGTCAGGATATTTCTCTTTATGAAGGATACTACTTCTTGATCCCTAACTTGAACAAATGCTTCTGCTTCAACCCACTTGGAGAAATAATCCGTCATTGCCAACATGAAAACCTTTCCTCATGGAGCTTTTGGAAGCTTTCCCACTATATCCATACCCCACTTCATAAACGGCCAAGGGGAAACAATAGGATACAGCGGTTCAGCAGGCTGATGTAATATGTTACTATGTCTTTGACATGCGTCACATCTTCGAGCATATTCTGCGGCGTCTTTTCTCATTGTTGGCCAATAATATCCTGTCCTTAATACTTTTGAGAATAATGACCTGCCCCCAGTATGGTTACCACAATCCCCTTCATGTATATCCTGAAGTACTTCTTTGGCTTCAGGATCCTCCAAACACCTCAAATACGGTCCTGCAAGAGATTTCTTGTATAAAACATTATTTATAATAGTGAATCGTGATACCTTCATCCTAAATGCCTTAGGATTTTCATTTTTGGGGATGTATCCTTCCTTGAGATATCTCATGATTGGAGCCATCCAAGATTCAGGATCCTCTTCAGGATACTCTGCTCCAGGATCCTGAATACCCGCTACTTCTTTATCCCGAGGATTCGTTGCAGGATACAAGACATGTATTATTGGTATTTGGGTTCCTTCTGGTATCCTGATCGATGATCCCAGATTTGCTAAGGCATCTGCTTCAGCGTTATCCTCTCTTGGTACCTGTTCAAGTGTAAAAACATCGAAATATTCTACTAATTTTTTGAGAATATCGAGGTATTCGATTAATTTCTCACCCTTAACTGCATAGGACCCATTAAAATGGTTAGTAATTAACAAGGAGTCAACATATACTCGCAAATTCTTGATACTCATACTCTTAGCCAATTCTAATCCTGCAATTAAAGCTTCATATTCTGCCTCATTATTAGTAGCAGGAAATTCACATCTAATGGCCTGGGGTAATATGTCCCCCTGTGGAGATTTTAGTAGTATACCTAAACCTACACCTCTTATATTGGACGCACCATCAGTATATAATGTCCAGGATCCTGAAGATTCTCCTAACTGTTGAACTTCTAGGTCTACCTCATCCTGAATATCACTACTGAAATCAGCCACAAAGTCAGCTAAAGCCTGAGACTTTATGGCATTTCTAGGTTCATATACTAAATCATAAGCACTTAGCTTTACTGACCACTTGGCCATCCTGCCTGACATCTCTGGTTTCCTAAGCACATTTTTGACAGGACAATTCGTTTTAACATGTATCCTATGTGTCTCGAAATAATGTCTAAGCTTTGTCGATGCCATGACTAGAGCTAATATTAATTTTTCCAAATGAGAATACCTAGTTTCAGCATCTAACAAACTTTTACTAACATAATAAACAGGATATTGCTGACCTTCATGGTCTTTTATAAGAACGACACTTACAGCATTCCCTGATACAGCAAGGTATAGGGATAGTGGTTCACCATTTTCAGGCTTCATCAATAGAGGTGCGGTTGAAAGATATTGCTTTAAATCCTGTAGGGCCGCTTCATGCTTCTCACCCCACTCGAATTTTTTGTTCTTCTTCAGGATATCATAAAAATCTTTGCATTTCTCTGAGGATCTTGAGATAAATCTGTTTAATGCTGCCACTCGCCCCGTTAATCGTTGAACATCCTTCATATTTGAGGGCGATTTAATATCCAAGATGGCTTTAATCTGCTCCGGGCTCGCTTCTATTCCTCTTTTGGTCACCATATATCCTAGAAATTTTCCTGCCCCCACTCCAAAATGGCACTTAGCAGGATTCAGCTTCATGTTATACTGATCCAGGATATCAAACGCTCCTTTAATATCTTGGAGGTGATCCTGAGCTTTCTTTGATTTTACCACCATATCGTCGATGTACACCTCCATGGTGTCCCCCAGTTTGTCTTTGAACATCATGTTTACCAATCTTTGGTATGTTGCACCTGCATTTTTCAAACCAAAAGGCATAGCTGTATAACAATAAATACCTGTTGGTGTCATGAAGGCAGTATCCTCCTGGTCAGAAGGCTCCATTTGGATCTGTTGAAATCCTGAGGATGCTTCCATGAAGGTCAGCATTTCATGCCCGGCAGTGGCATCTACCATTGCATCAATGTGGGGAAGAGGAAATGGGTCTTTAGGACAAGCTTTGTTCAAGTTTGTGTAGTCTACACAAACTCTCCATTTCCCATTTTTCTTCTGTACCACAACCACGTTTGCTAGCCACCTTGGGAACTTAACCTCTCTAATCATCATGGACTTCAGTAATCTCTCAACTTCCTCTTGGATAATCGTGTTCCGCTCAGGAGCGAATTTTCTTCTTTTTTGCTGAACAGGCTTGAATGATTTGTCAATTCCAAGCTTGTGAGTGATAATGTCTTTGGATATGCCTGTCATATCCTCATGCTTCCATGCAAACGTTGACATCCTGCATTTCAAAAAGTTAGTTAATTGTTCTTCAATATCCTGAGGGATATTGGTTCCTATGAGCACCGAGATATCAGGATTATCCTGATCCAGGATAATTTTCTTCACATCCTGCTCCGAATCCTCCACGATATCCTGGGCCCGCGTCTTTAATTGCTATGCTGTACTAGGCTTAGTTGAGGATTTCATCGAGGATGAGTAGCATTCTTTCGCTTCCTGTTGATCACTTTCCACCTTGACAACTCCCCAAGGGGTAGGGATCTTGATGCATTGGTGATATGTTGATGGCACAACCTTCATATCGTGAATCCATGGTCTTCCCAGTATGATGTTATAGCAGGATAAGGAGTCCATCACACAGAAGCGTTGTATTGAGTTGACCCCTTCAACATAGACTGGTAACTTTATCTCCCCTACGGTATTCCTAGCTTCTCCACTGAAACCAACGAGCACAGTGGACTTCGAAGTGATATCCATCGGAGATACATTCATCCTCTTCAATGTTTCCAGCTGAATTATATTGACAGAGCTACCGTTGTCTACCAGTATCCTGCGTACAAAATGGTTAGCCACATATAATGTTATTACTAAAGCATCATGGTGAGGATCCTGAACACTATCCCTGTCATCACTATCGAAAGTGATCACTTTATCAGTTGTGAGGGTAGTCATTCTAACTGGTCTGTCTCCCCTCTCGCTCTTAGCTTCCTTTGCGTGTCTCTTGGCCGTCGAATACGAAGTCCCACAAATGTCGGATCCTCCTGAAATAAAGTTAATTATCTTGGCATCTGCTGGGGGTGAGGCTGCTCGTTCAGGATCCTTCTCGGGATCCTGCCCTTTATTCTTCTTTTTTCCCAGCAAGTCCTTCAGATACCCCTTGCTTAACAGGTAACTTATCTCTTTCCTTAAAGCAATGCAATCCTCGGTCATATGTCCGAAGTCTTCGTGGAAGGCACACCATTTGGATTTATCCTTCCAATAAGCTTTCTGCTGGTTCTTTCTAGGCCACCTAGCTTTGTCCCCTAAGCCCTGCATAGCATACATTAACTCAGGTATATTAACAGAAAAGCAGTATTCAGATAAATCAGGATATTCTTCAGGATCCTCGTCTTCAACAGCGTTCACTTTCTTGTTATCATTTCTGCCATATGGCCTGGAGCTATATGGCTTATATGAGGTTTCTGATTTCCTGTTAGTTGATTCATAGGTTGAGGTAGAATTCATCCTCTCCTGCATCTTCTTGTCATCTTCCAGACGGATATATCTCAAAGCCCTGTTACGAGCTTCGTCGAGATTCCTGCAGGGATTCATTACAAGATCCTGATAAAACTGAGAATCCTTTTGTAATCCCATCTTAAAAGCTTGCACGGCTGTTGCAACATCAAGATGTGGGATATCCAAGGATTCTCGACTGAATTTGTTCACATAATCCCTCAAGGATTCCTGAGGCCCTTGAGTTATCCTGTAAAGGTCACTGGTTAGTTTCTCAAAATTCTGACTACAAGAAAATTGACTGTTAAATAAATTAACCAAATGAGCAAACGAAGAATTGAGTGAGGAGGAACGTTTAACAGCCATTTTAAGGTTGATCCTGTCAGAGTAGAACCAAATCCCTTGCATAAGCATGCTTCCTTAAGCTCCGGAGGGATAGGGTTAATCTCCATTCTTTCCCTATACTGGGCAATATGCTCTTCAGGATCCGTAGTCCCATCATACAGCTTCATGTTGGGAGTCTGAAATCTTTTTGGGATTTCAGCATCACAGATGGGATATGCAAAGCGGGATATCCTGTGGCTGTCCTGGGATACTTCCGGAATTGGCTGGACCACTCCAGGTACACTGGATATCATGTCCTTCAATTTCTGGAGCTCCCTGGTAAATGTTGACGTCATACCTGCATCCTGCAAAGAGCCATTATTGTTAGTAGCAAGAATATTATTATTTGACACATTACCATTCTGAGGATTTTGGCCATATCCTGAAGCATATCCTGAACTTCTCATAGTCGATATCCTGACCGAAGAGGGTATCTCAGGGGTATGGTTCTGAGAATGGCTTGGGACGATATTCCCCCTATTATCCTCAGTGTAAACTGCAGAACTGAAGTTCGAAGCCCTGGGCTGTATAGGAGTGACAGTTTCTTCAGCGGGTCTACTCGAGCTAGCTTTTATGAGTTGCATTTCTCTTAATAGCATTTGGTTAGTCTCCTGTTGCTGCCTCATTTGTTCCTGCACACTTCCAAATAAAGTCAAAATTTCATCATTAGAGGCTAAAACGGGAGCAGATCCCTGGACACTCCGAGTAGGGATAACATCTTGAGATTGTGAAGAAAATGGCATCCTTGGAGGAGGTGGTGGAAGCACCGAACCAGTATTAGCGGAGGTTGTAGCAGACATAGTGGAAGAGCTCATGTTTGATCTTGAGGCCATTGTAAACAATGTGGCAAAAAGTTTTGAAAATAGAAAACCGATTAATGATTTTGCAAAGATTTTTAGTAAAAGTAGCACCACTTGCCCCACGGTGGGCGCCAAATTGTTTTGGTCAAAAATTACCGAAGCAATTAAGTGATCAAATTAGTTAAGTGAGGTAGTGTGCTAGAAACAAGTGTCGAAAATATGTTAATTAAATTACTTGTAAAAACAGTTTCAGGATACCTCTCAGGATATAGAGCTGTATCTGTGATCAAACAATGAGCAAAAATGTAAAGGGTGACACGAGATGTACGAGGACAGCCCTTGATCAATCTAGATCGCCGGCATAAAACCTCAGGAGCTGACAATCGCAGCTGCCTTGTTCTTCTATTACTTCAAATATCAGGATACAGTGCAGGATATGGCACAGATCAATGCTAAGTGGTACAACGATTACAAGTGTTGAGTGTTTGTGCGTGATAGAAACAAAAAATAAGTGTGAGTTCGAATGTGGAGAGTCAAGTGTGTGTTCCTATTGATCTGGCCTCCTATTTATAGTTACAAGTAACAAACTAACTCTCCTATTATTCCGGGATGCTGGGAATATTCCATTCTGAACGTTGGGGGACTCTTTTAACTTGTTTTCCACGTGCTTATTAACTATAAAACCGAGTCTTCAGCTCATATGACCTTTACAACCTCAATAGCATTGACCAGCATCCGATATTCTCGCGGAATATGCCTTTCTTCTATTCTGACCGTTACAAGACCCATTCTTCCACCATCAACGTCCATTTTTCAACCACCTTGAGCGAATCTTCAGGTAGATCAAGTCCTTTAACGTTGGTACCTTGCTACAAAAGAAAATCGTTAGTAACTGCCAGGATACTGCGTCAGGATGTTACCAATATCCTAGTCTGATATCCTGATCGATACTGCCTCAGGATGTTACCAATATCCTGGTCTGATATCCTGATCGATACTGCCTCAGGATGTTACCAATATCTTGGTCTGGTATCCTGATCATAAACAGCTAATATTAAATCAAGATATATTATCAGGATATTGGCTCAGAATTTCACCCATAACACTAAGTATGCACACAATGGACATACATAGCATGAAATGTAATGTACAACGATGTACTAAGTATGCACACAATAGGCATACATAGCATAAAACACAATGAAATCATGTACTATAAATGTACTAATGAACATAGCAAGTATATGATGTGAAAACAGGAAAGCAAGAAAGTAACAAGTAGGCACATGTGTTCCACCCCAAAATGTTTGGAAAATAGTAAGAGAGGGGTCTATGTACTCACTTGAGATTGCTTAGTAGTCCTTGAGTAACAACCAAACAATGCTAGAGATCACGGATATCAAACGGCACCTAATATAGGTAACTATGTTAATATACCGGACCTAAAATCGGAGGATTGGATAGAATGAGGGTTCGTAAACCAAATGAGTATGGGAACTCATGTAATTTGGTTTAACAAAGCCCACATACTAAAATGAAACCTAACCTAAGTGCTTACGAGCTATTACGACCCGTTTAGGTAGCTTATGCTACTTTAACGTGTCGTTCGAGTGAAACGCGTTCGGAACGCCTAACTAGCCCTATGATAAGTAAAATATGCCTTAACATGTCTAATATTGTTACCAAATCAGTTTAGATACCAAAAGTTATGTTACATATGCTTAAAATGAATTTTGGCGTTAAAAGGGCATTTTGGTAATTTACCTAAGGCATATATACTACCTATCATACAACTACTCAAACGATGTGACCATAAGGTATAACCTCGGAAGGTTATTCCCTATACAACTATGGTCACCTAATGTGTTTGGTCGGGTTCGAAAGTATAAACGATTGTTTAGATCGCTTACCTTACGACCCTAAATAAGCACTAAACTAAAAGTGACGAGCTAAGCATGTTAAAACATGCTTAACTAAGTTTAGAAAATGGGTTTGGTATCAAAAAAACGGTTTTGATACCTATAAGTAGTTTGGTTACAAAATACGCAATAACACGTATTTTGGCCGAAACTACGACTCGTCACTGAGCCTAGATAACGTGGTAATCAGTAGGTATAGTCACTAGGGACTATAACCATCGTGATTACGCTCACGTTATGAAGTTCAAACAAACTTCGCATTGACCATAAACTGGTCAATGTAGAAAGTCAAACAAAGTTTGACTTTAACGCTAAAAGAATAAAAGAACGAAGGAACACTTACAAAGGGTCCAAGAACGGAAGGTTTGAATCCGAATACTCTCAGGTATGAAGTGTTAAACACAACAACTTAGAGAGCAAATTCAGATTTCAAAGGTGTGGGTTTTTGGGGTTGAAAGGGTTGGGTATTTATAGGATCTTCCATATAGAATATTCCTAGCATATTCCAAGCATATTCCAAGCATATTCCTAGCATATTCCTAGCATATTCCAAGCATATTCCTAGCATATTCCTAGCATATTCCAAGCATATTCCTGGCATATTCCTTAGCATATACCTTAGCATATTCCTGGCATATGGCTAAAACGGGTATTTAACTGGGTACCGGGTATTTTATCTAGCGTTTAACTCCCGGTTTATGGCGTTCTAAATTATTTTTATTACTCTATAAAAATAAACTCACTAATATATTACTGAAATAAATTTCAGTTGCCAGGACTGGCTGCGTTGTCTGCGTTTTGCAGTAGAAGCACTGTGTTGCGCAGAAACACACGGTACGCGCTTAAACTTTGAAAAATAACGTTTTTAGGCGTTTTAATTTATTTTTCAACACGGACCTGATTAAAATAAGATTTTAATCATAACAGAGCATTTGTGGGATTTAAATATTATCCGGTCGGTCACCAACGTTCGTTTGGTCGTACGATCGCGATGTTCGGTTAATTACGAAGGAATGCGCATAAGCGCGAAAAACGATCCAAATTGCGCGACGAATGGATTTTTATTATGCCAAACACTAAAATAAAATATTTTAGTGCTTACATAAATTTTTGGATGTCCGGATGTATTCAGAACGTATGTTATGCGCGAAAGTGCAAACTTGTGCACTTTTAGTCCCTCAATGAGCCAAAAGTTTATTTTAGCACACCGAACCCCTCAAAGCCTATTTCTAAGCTATGTAAAGGATATTTATGGTATGTTTAACTTATGGTCATGTTTGGTAATGTCTGTTATAGTTCAAATTGGCATACTTTCACAGTTTGTCGAATTTAGTCCCTATAAGCGATTAAACTTGATTTTGTCATACCAAAGCCTTCAAAACTTATTTCTAAGTTATGTAAAGGTTATTTAAGGTATGTGAAGCCTATTTCATAATTCCGAAGTGTTCGTTGCATTAAACTGGTTATATTTACGCATCAGTGCACGTATAACCTTCCAGAAAGCGATTTAGAGCCCGAAATCGAACAAGAATTGATATGTGCAAATGATACACATATTTTTAAAAATCCTAAGTAGGAAATACAATATTTCATTGGTTTGGTATTTGTTTGATGGTCGCAGTGACCCAGGTGTCACAGTCTCCCCTACTTTAGGAAATTTCGTCCCGAAATTTATTTAGAGGAAACTTGTGAGAGCTTGAAACATGAAGTTGAGAAGATCAAACAACCCTGGTTAGAGTCCTGAACTTCTAGTAACTTTACAATAACGTCATGCTTGCAATGTGAGAGGGACACTTATATACAAGTATATAAAGCGTCATTGGTGCGTCCACCGTACCTCCTGTACATTGTTCACATTTCGTTATTGTTGCCACTATCGGTTCTTACACATAATAAATATTAATGTGGTTTCCATGCACTGAACTTCGTAATTATGTATGCATCCATAATTACGTCATTCCTTGCATAGTTACGCAGTGCATCTTAAAATGTGTAGGGGAAGAAAACAATGAACGAGCCTGTGATGATTGTGACTAGACCACCATAGGGTCCCTTTTATTAAATCAATAAATGATTTTAATAGACAACCAAGGGTCTTTTCAGCTTATATCATCACATGTCATTCTTAACCAGATTTTTGAATCAATCTTTTTTACTAGACCACTAAAAGGGTCTCTTATGAATCATGGAGTGGTACTATACAATCCAAGGGTCTTAACTATCATGTAGAAGCCCAATAAGGATTTAAGGTAGTACCTTTCTGAATATCCTCTAGGAATCCCTCATATGAAGATACGAAAGGTTCTATGAGGATTTGGATAACGAATATCCAGAGTATACAAAAACACAGAAAAATGCATAAAAGAAAACACAAAATGCATAAACACATAGTCACATAACCTCAAAATTGTTTAACTTGATTTGTTATCATTTTGTTAATTTGTTCTGCTAACTGTGCACATGTATTCAAAGCACACCAGGTATCCAATCAGTGGATTTTGATTGGTGCTTTAAATATCTCTAAGAATCTAACTATAAAGATAGAAAGATCTTTCAAAGAGAAAATTCGATTTTGATTATAAAGAACCGAAATGTTCGAATTAGGTACACAAGGAATCCAATTAAGGACTCTGATTTGTATGATAATCATCCACGAGGGTCTAATTGTGGAGATAAAAAGATCCCATATGGATTTTAGAAGTTGGAGATGTTTTGAAACCTGTTTTGAAACCTTGCATTGGACGTGCTTAAATCAAAACATGAAGTAAAAATCCTTATGAAGTTGAGATGCTAGATATGTCAAGGTTACATATGAAGCGGAATTTGAAGGCTAAGTCAATGTATGAGGAAAATATTTTTGAAAACTATGCATGGGGTTCTTAAAAAAAATGTGTTCAATGTTTTTGAGACCTTATGCATAATACTTTTGAAATCATAAAGTAGGTGTATTAGGTAAGTACATTTGTAAAAATGTTTTAAAATCATGAGTTGAATTTTGAAAGTATGTATGAGTTTTTTGAAAACATGAATGATGCTTTTGAAATCGTGCATTTGTTATGTTATGTAAATACACTATATTAAAAATGTTTTCGAAAATGTTTTTGAAATCATGAAGGTTGTTTTGAAAACTTATGTTATGCATGTTGAAAAAAAAAATCAGAACGTAATGGGCATGAGATTTGAAAATATCCTTGGTCATCTAACCAAGGATTCAAAGGCACAGATGTGCAAAAGCACGATCACTCTTAATGTCACTTTATTTTCTGTACTTTGTTTCTTAGAGTGAAACGAGTACTTAGAATTTTCCAAGGGACTCATGAGCAAACGCAAGAATGGGAAATTCGCAAGAGTAGTTTGTAAGGAACATAGTTCCTTAATGTAGGTATTATAGAGGATTTCCATACACTCATGTAACTACACTTGTATATCAGAATTGTGAACAACAATTTATTTATAAACAAAACAGATTGTTTCACATTACAAGAAAATAGAAGAACAAAAGCATAAGACAGCAACATCTTCTAGTCAGCCAATTGCTCATCCATGGGTTGGATTTGCATTAGCAAGCTTTGGGCAATCCCTTAGGAAATGGCCCATCCCGCCACAGTTGTAGCAAGACCCTGGTGAGAAACGAGCTTGAGCAGAGTCGGCTTATGGTTGGGTAGCAGCAATGTTTATAGCAGCTTTGTTTTGGATAGCAAAGTGGCATATGTTAATCAGATGTCCCCACCGTCCACAGTAGGTACATTTGAAGCAGGGTAAGAGGTTTGAATGACGACGGTTGCATCGTTTGCACAAAGGAGCAGTTCCTTTGTATGGCTTCCTAGCAGGGGGTTGAGCTAGTTGGTTGGGGATGGCTTGACCATTGTGAGCGACCACGGCGAAGTTCTGAGAAGCCTTTCGCTTCTTTGACCTCTTAGGGATCCAGTCTGTTCATCCATGGTCTTTGATTCCTTGATTGGTTTCTTGGCTGGTGGTGCAGGCTTGACTTCTGCTTCCTTTGGTGGCCCTTGAGTGGCTTCATTGTTGAGACGAGACATGGCAATGCCTAATTCAACAGTCTTCAGAATTACTTCGCCTATCCGCTGGGAAAATTTGGCAGTCTGCTCGGATATCTGCGCATCATTGCGATGAAGAGACATTCTGGAGGAAATGAAGGATATAGGAGGAAACAAATGAAGTATTATCGGTAAATAAAACAAAATGACAACGCATAGAAATTGCAATCATTTGTTTGTTACCTAAGGCAAACAAATGAGACGGTGACTAATCAAAGTAAGCGGGTCATATTAATGTATCGCGAAGACATGCTTTAGCCTATAAGTGGACACTCACCCCAAGAGTTCCCAGGTAAGAGTGACTGGTCCGATTATGTGGATGTGTACGAACACTCTAGCCTTGGACAGAAAACTCATAGTACAGGCATCCACTCTTCCATATTGCACGTGTTCACACTATAAGACCCAAACTTTGACGAGGTTTTGAAAATTCAAAGGGGTTCAAAACCTTATAACAGAGGGTTCAAAACCTAGTAATCAATCATCCTAGAACAGATGATTAGTTTTCAAAGCGGTTTTGAAATTTGTGTTCTTGTTGAGGTCGTCTCCTAAGGATAGGTGACGGTATTGTTTTATGACTAAACGCAAGTAAACTCGCGTTAGGGTCCTAGGAAGGTTATAGACTAGGTCAAAGTATTACAAATAACCTAATTCCCTATAACCATGAGCTCTGATACCAACTTTTCTGTCACACCCCGACCACGTAAAACAACAAAACGTGGCGGAAACCTCGGGGAGTGTTGTAACAGAATCATTGTTTCATAACACATGGAAATTGAAATATTGTTTTATTGAATATAAGAGTTAAAATGTCTTGACAATCAAAGAAATATAACATAAATAACTAGTCTTGCATCTTTTATTGTCATTAAGGCCCAAGTCCGCCTAAGTGTATCTTGATAAATCCTACGCATCATATCCTGAAACACATGTGAAAATAGGTACGTCAGCATAAAAATGCATGTGAGATACATAGGTTTTGTGAAAAATAGAATTCATGACTTATTGTTTAAGAAAATGTTTAGTCATGAACCTTGTAATTTGCTTTGTCTTGTAAATCATTTGAAAAGCAATAAGATCAGATGATATATATAAATAAGAGAATAATGTATGGTTAAATGAATAACCAAGTAAAATGAGTTTGTATAAGATAAGTTGTTTTGTAAAACAATGTCTTGTGAAAAGTATGTTATTTGTATAAAATGTTATATGTCTTAAATTGAAATGATTCAAATAACGCTACGATATGTAATACCATACAAACACTTATATATAGGAAGTACCAGCGGCGTATCCACCATGCTTGTATCATTTTACACACGCCTTGTTACTTAAATCACTTACTCAAACCAAACCACCAAAGTAAAAATGTTTATGTAAAATCAAATGTCAAAATGTTTTGTGTATATCAATGTCAAACTGTTTATGTCTAATGTAAATCATGAATTGTGTATATCAATGTCAAAATGTTTATGTCTAATGTGAATCATGAATTGTGTATAACAATGTCAAAATGTTTATGTCTAATGTAAATCATGAATTGTGTATATAAATGTCAAAATATCATGTATGGTAGGTGAAATATATCAACTAAACCATATGTAAAATGCACAAAAACAAGGTATTGAAGTAAAACATGGTTTAAATCAAAGTTATGTTTTTGTGTAACAAATGCATGCTATACTGATATAAACATCTATGCGGTATTGTGAAAATGCATACATACAAGCCTTGTGACTGTGGCGATAAACCCCTAAACGAATTTAAAGGTCTATCTTGTTGTTATGTTTATCGAATTCGGTCATTCCTTCCACCCAAACAAACCTAGGGTTCAGGAACGGGAGTTGTCAATTCCTATGGTACCATTACCTACTAACGAGCGGCGTAGCTAATGTTAATGAATGTATATTATCCCATTTGAACAAACCAAATGTCATACCAAAATGTAAGCATGTGAAACAATGCACTAAGTATGTAATCAAATGAACATACATAGCGTGAAATGTAATGTAAAACAATGTACTAAGTATGCACACAATGGACATACATAGCATGAAATGTAATGTACAACGATGTACTAAGTATGCACACAATGGGCATACATAGCATAAAATGTAATGTAAAACAATGTACTAAGTATGCACACAATGGGCATACATAGCATAAAACACAATGAAATCATGTACTATAAATGTACTAATGAACATAGCAAGTATATGATGTGAAAACAGGAAAGCATGAAAGTAACAAGTAGGCACATGTGTTCCACCCCAAAATGTTTGGAAAACAGTAAAAGAGGGGTCTATGTACTCACTTGAGATTGCTTAGTAGTCCTTGAGTAACAACCAAACAATGCTAGAGATCACGTATATCAAACGGCACCTAATATAGGTAACTATGTTAATATACCGGACCTAAAATCGGAGGATTGGATAGAATGAGGGTTCGTAAACCAAATGAGTATGGGAACTCATGTAATTTGGTTTAACAAAGCCCACATACTAAAATGAAACCTAACCTAAGTGCTTACGACCCATTACGACCTGTTTAGGTAGCTTATGCTACTTTAATGCGTCGTTCGAGTTAAACGCGTTCGGAACGCCTAACTAGCCCTATGATAAGTAAAATATGCCTTAACATGTCTAATATTGTTACCAAATCAGTTTAGATACCAAAAGTTATGTTACATATGCTTAAAATGAATTTTGGCATTAAAAGGGCATTTTGGTAATTCACCTAAGGCATATATACTACCTATCATACAACTACTAAAACAATGTGACCATAAGGTATAACCTCGGAAGGTTATTCCCTATACAACTTTGGTCACCTAATGTGTTTGGTCGGATCCTAATGATCGACCAAATGGGTCGGGTTCGAAAGTATAAGCGATTGTTTAGATCGCTTACCTTACGACCCTAAATAAGCACTAAACTAAAAGTGACGAGCTAAGCATGTTAAAACATGCTTAGCTAAGTTTAGAAAATGGGTTTGGTATCAAAACAAACGGTTTTGATACCTATAAGTAGTTTGGTTACAAAATACGCAATAACACGTATTTTGGTCGAAACTACGACTCGTCACTGAGCCTAGATAACGTGGTAATCAGTAGGTATAGTCACTAGGGACTATAACCATCGTGATTACGCTCACGTTATGAAGTTCAAACGAACTTCGCATTGACCATAAACTGGTCAATGCAGAAAGTCAAACAAAGTTTGACTTTAACGCTAAAAGAATAAAAGAACGAAGGAACACTTACAAAGGGTCCAAGAACGGAAGGTTTGAATCCGAATACTCTCAGGTATGAAGTGTTAAACACAACAACTTAGAGAGCAAATTCAGATTTCAAAGGTGTGGGTTTTTGGGGTTGAAAGGGTTGGGTATTTATAGGATTTTCCATATAGGATATTCCTAGCATATTCCAAGCATATTCCTAGCATATTCCAAGCATATTCCTAGCATATTCCTAGCATATGCCAAGCATATTCCTAGCATATTCCAAGCATATTCCAGGCATATTCCTTAGCATATACCTTAGCATATTCCTGGCATATGGCTAAAACGGGTATTTAACTGGGTACCGGGTATTTTATCTAGTGTTTAACTCCCGGTTTATGGCGTTCTAAATTATTTTTATTACTCTATAAAAATAAACTCACTAATATATTACTGAAATAAATTTCAGTTGCCAGGACTGGCTGCGTTGTCTGCGTTTTGCAGTAGAAGCACTGTGTTGCGCAGAAACACACGGTACGCGCTTAAACTTTGAAAAATAACGTTTTTAGGCGTTTTAATTTATTTTTCAACACGGACCTGATTAAAATAAGATTTTAATCATAACAGAATATTTGTGGGATTTAAATATTATCCGGTCGGTCACCAACGTTCGTTTGGTCGTACGATCGCGATGTTCGGTTAATTACGACGGAATGCGCATAAGCGCGAAAAACGATCCAAATTGCGCGACGAATGGATTTTTCTTATACCAAACACTAAAATAAAATATTTTTGTGCTTACATAAATTTTTGGATGTCCGGATGTATTCAGAACGTATGTTATGCGCGAAAGTGCAAACTTGTGCACTTTTTGACACTTTTAGTCCCTGAATGAGCCAAAAGTTTATTTTAGCACACTGAACCCCTCAAAGCCTATTTCTAAGCTATGTAAAGGATATTTATGGTATGTTTAACTTATGGTAATGTTCCGGAATGTCTGTTATAGTTCAAATTGGTATACTTTCACAGTTTGTCGAATTTAGTCCCTGTAAGCGATTAAACTTGATTTTGTCATACCAAAGCCTTCAAAAATTATTTCTAAGTTATGTAAAGGTTATTTAAGGTATGTGAAGCCTATTTCACTATTCCGGAGTGTTTGTTGCATTAAACAGGTTATATTTACGCATCAGTGCGCGTATAACCTTCCAGAAAGCGATTTAGAGCCCGAAATCGAACAAGAATTGATATGTGCAAATGATACACATATTTGTACAAATCCCAAGTATGAAATACAATATTTCATTGGTTTGGTATTTGTTTGATGGCCGTAGTGACCCAGGTGTCACAACGGTCGTGCCTATAACTGAATGAAACAAGAAGTTCCAGGAAAGGACAAAAAGGATAGGTAGTTGTCTGGATAAAGGACGAGGCACGGAAGTGCCCAAGCATGCACGGTCGTGCACTCCTAAACCTAGCCATCCTAAAAATGGAGGCCTCAGCTGTCCATTTTCCTCATCTCTTTCCACTTATTCCTCTCCCACTTTTCACACACATACTCTCATGTCATGAGAGGCTACTAGGAGTTTGGGATCACTCCAAGAAATCACTTGTAATAGCTTAGTTTGAGAGAGAGAGAGAGTTTGGGGAGGGGGGGAGCTTGTAATCAACAACTCTCACTTAGTTGTTTGATTCTTACACTTGATTCACCATGACCGTTCACATGATCATTGTTTGTGGATAAGTTACTGGGGTCATTCTTGGCTAAACTCCTTGTGTTGCTTAGGTTGTAGATGAAGCTTTATATGAATTAAATGTTTAAACTTTGCTAAAGCTTGGTTAGGCTTGCCCCGGACCAACTATTGGTGAACCAATGATAAAATCTATATGATGCACTTTATGTCCTTTATGTTTGAATGAAGTTACAGGCGGTGTTCTTTAACTATGAAAATTAAAATGAATATCCTTTAAGTTACCATCTTCCATCAAGCAGTATCCTTTTACCCTAACTCAGTTAAAACTTAATGTTAACTCCTAACACATGCCATTCATGTGAGGGAAAAATGGTCATTTCACGTGTATAGGCATATTTATGTAAATAAGTTAAAATAATTGGGTCAAACTATAAAGGAAAATACTTTCAAACTTAATGTTCATCCACAGAACAACCACCACCATCGTAAGACCGATAACCATTACCCCAATCTCCACCAACTCTCCTTATCTTCTTCCCCCCAAACACCGCCACCATCAAATTCAAACACATCTTCATACTCACCTTTTCATCCGGTGACAAATCCAACTGATGAGGCTAATGTAATCACTCACAGAGCTAGTATTTGGACCACGTGAAGTCTCGTCGCAATTGGTCCACCGAGAATGCTCTCACTGGTATCATAATGTAAAACTCTTTATCTTCGATTTGAAGAACATCCTGTGAATCGCGCATTACCGGTTGAGTTCATTTTTTCCGAGTACTCTTTATCTCCGATCTACGGTCACCCATTTCAAGATCTACTAAAAACCCCCTTTGCGTGACTGTTTTTCTAGTAGTTGTTCAACATTTTTTAGTATAATATTCAGGGTGTCTCTCTATATATTTCCTCTGATATTTCGACGGTGGTTTCAGGTCAGGGTGACCAGGGATTTTCAGGGGAGGGTGATTAGGAATTTCAGTCGAGGGCTGGGGCGGAGCTAGACTAAAAGTTCCGGGGGGCGGAAAGTCATGGGACCCAATTTATATATTGTACAAATATTTAGGCATTGAGGGGGAGATTTTTATAATTTTAAATTTTTTGGACAAAAAATCAGAAATTTTACATTTCTAACCAAAACATTCAGGGGTACGGGTGCACCCCCGGGTTTCCACTAAGCTCCATCCCTGGTCGAGGGTAATTATGGGTTTAAGCAACGGTGGCGGTGGGATTTGTTGGTATTGCCGGAAAAGAGATAGGAGAGATATGTTAGTGGTGTTGGCTGCCGACTTTTTGGCGGCGGTGGTTTGGTCAAACAAAAAGAATACGGGAGGGGGCTTATTTGTGGACTGATGTTATATTAGAATTTTGTATTGTTTTATTTTATTTATTATGTGAAATAATGATTATGCCCTCACGTGTATGGCATATGTTAGGAGTTAACATAAAGTTTTAACTGAGTTAGACTAAAAGGACACCGCCTGATGGAAGGTAGTAACTTAATAGACATTTAGTGTAGTTTTCATAGTTAAAGGACACTTCCTGTAAATTCGTTCAAACTTAAAGGACAATTTAGCCTATAATTTATTCTATTAACCCCACCCGTCAAACAAAGATCAATCACATCAACCAATCACAAGTGTCATTATCACCATAACATATCCTTGATGGTCCCATAAGAGGGATCGTGACATTTAGGATCACAAAGTATCGTGTTGTAGAAGAAGAATATTTGGACGTCTTAAAATGAAATTTAGTTGATTTCTCTTTAAAAGGAGACTTCTTTAAAGCTAGGGTAATGTATTAACTTTAACTGGACCTAATTCTATTTTAACCTCTACACATAATTTGTAAATATAATGGAATGTCTTTAATCGGGTCTTTCTACTTAAATTCACCACACCGCTTGCTAATATTCTAAATATAATTCATACCAAGTGGAGTCGAAAACCCAAATCAACACTCTTTGTCTTCTTGATATTCTCTATTAGTTCTCTTTTACTTGCATTTATTTCTGGTTTTAAAAATAAATTAACAACAAGTAAAAGTCATGTCCTTTGCATTCGATACTTGGATGTACATAAACTTACTACAAATAACAGGTATAGTTGCCTACTGTATGTTTAGCTTAAGACCACCCATGGGGGGGGGGGTTGGGGCATTTTTCCCAAATAAAAACGCCCCTTAACGCCTATCAACCGCCCTCAGGGCGAATTTTAAAAAAAAATATGCCCAGACCGTTCTTTTTTCCATGCCTCTTCTTCAATTCTTTGACCAATGACATGTATTCTACTTTTTGGTTGGCCAATACCCTTTTTTCGATAGTTTTTTTTTATTAAATTCTTTACACCGCTTTTAACATAATGCCCCACAATGCCCACATCCCCACTACACCCATTTTAGAAAAACGCCACATAATGCCCCATTGCTGACTGTACTGCCACAAGGCGCAAAACGTCCAAGAGTGGGGGCATTATTTGTGTCTTCCACTACACATGGTCTAAGTAATAATTATTTCTTATAAATATAAAACTAGAAAAACGTGTTTAGAAGTTATTAAGTTAACTCATCTAACTGTGCTAAAAGTTACTGATGACGGGGGTAGCTCAAACCTCCATAAAATGACTAAGAATACATGACAACTTAAAGGGTTAAAAGGTTCAAAGGTTTAAAGCCCGGGAACTGAGCTAAAGCAGCATGTGTACAGTAACCAGTCATTTCACTGATTACTTGAACAACTCTCCCAGCCGCAAAAGCAGAACGTGTGCACAGAGTGTAGTCTTTTATCCGCAGGTCCAAACGCTTCAACCCCTAACAGGGTAAGTCCTCCACTGCAAGCAGGGTTCACTAGTCCAAGGTTTCCCCTTTGAGCAAACTCTTCCTCTATAAATGACACTTCATTTAGTGCATTTCGGACATTCCAATCAGCTCTGATTCTCCTGGGATCTCTTACCTTCCTTCTCGAGCACTTGTTTCATGCAAGTCTCCTTTCTTCACATTCAACACACACAACTTGACTGTTCTTGCTTCCAAGGCTGAACACCTTTCAGCCGAAGATCTTGATCAAACAATAAACAAAACTAGTGAATCTCTCTCCACGTCTTGCAAACGTAAGGGGACCCCATGACCTACGTTAGGCAAACCGGAACCCTCCAAGCCTTTTGCCTAACCAGCTAAGCCACTATCATTGGTCTTGTATTTTTTGCATTAACAAGTTGGCGCCCACCGTGGGGCTACGCCACTTACTTTCTTCAAAAGACCTAGTAGTTTAGCTCCATTCTCTCAAGAATTAACATGTCGGAAAGTGAATCTCCGGGAGAGGTAAACCAAGTCCCACGTACCTCTACTCCAAACACCAGCCAAACACATGCAGTTGTACCAACTTCCTTCTCAACACCGAGAAGCACTACAACTGGTGCAACTTACCCCGAGTTCCTCACTTTCCAAACGCCGACACCGTCTCGTTCCGGAGTGCCATCCCCCTACCTTGGTGCTTCTAACACCCCCTCACGTGTTAACCTTACTCCTGAAGGGGTTGCCAATAACTTTCTAGAGTTAAGGTCTCTCCTTAACCAATACGTGAGTAGGGAAAGAGACAAAGGAGTGAGGATCCGTCTAGATTATGACGAGCCAGAACCATCACTATCTCCTGGGCCTCCTGCTCTTCCTTTTACAAGCTCACAACCAACCGTGTCCCGGAATGAGGCTGGCCCCAGCAATCCTCCTCCAAATCATAACCCATATCTATACACGAGGTCAGATCCAACGTCTTCTCCCCTCTTTTCTTCCCAACCAGTTGCAACTGGTGCTCCCTTGGACATGAGCTAACTTTGGACCAGCTCCTACAATCTCCAATACCAAGTCTTCCACCTCCAGCAGCAACTACATGGGAACAAGCTTTATCTGTGCTCCCTTTGGCATGAAGTGCCGTCATGAGCACTCCTTTAGGGGTAAACTTCCCAGTTGCACCTGGAAGCCTTCAAGGCTATAACCTGATGCCTTAGATGATGGCTCAAATGATGGTAAGCTTCCCTTGGCAACACTTTATTAATCAAGTGCTGGCCACCCAAGGGAACAACAATAACAACAGCAACACAGGTGTAAGGGTGGAAGAGGATTTGGCCAAGCCATATAAACCAAGCAATTTGTCATGCTTCTCCCAGCAAATTGTTGATTATGATTTCCAAACAAAGATCAAGATGCCGTCCTATATCAAAGCATATGATGGAACTGAAGATCCAGAGGATCACCTCCAGATCTTTACCGGTGCTGCTAGAATCGAGAAATTGTCTAACGCAGAATGCTGCCTCATGCTCATGCAAACCCTCGTTGGGTCAGCCAGAATATGGTTCAATGACCTGCCTGCCAGATGCGTTCGAAGCTTCGATGACCTTAGCAAAGGGTTCTTGGCCAACTTCTCCCAACAAAGGCGGTACATCAAAGATGCCACGGTGATCTTCCAGATAAAATAAAGAGATAATGAAAGCCTTCGAGAGTTCATAGAAAGGTATAAAAAGGAATGTCTAACATATGTGGGGGCAGATGAAAAGATGAGAGTGGCAGGTTTTATGAACGCCATCACCTCCAAATATCTTACAAGGGATTTCAACAAGTCCCTGCCAAAGACCTTGTAAAAAGCTCTCGAAAGGGCCGAAGGCCACATCAGGGGAGAGGAGGCTGTAGACATAAAGGAGCAAAGAAAAAAAGGATCTAGCTGGCGAGGCATCAGCCCCGCTAGAAAGAAGGGAAATTTCCATTCCTATGATAGACGCCAAAGGGGTTCAGAGCAACGAAGGTCTGAAGGTCGGAACCCTCCAAGCAGGGAGAAGGCCGTAAACTTTACAGCTCTTACAAAAACCCCATAGGAGATCCTTGCTATAGAGGAAGTCAAACAAAGCTTCCAACCTCCTAGACCTCTCCCTAAAAGCAAAAGGAATGAAAATTCCACCCAGTTTTGTGAATTTCATGAGGAGAAGGGTGACCATACTAACGATTGCTTTCAACTCAAAAAGAGGATTGAGGAGGCTGTCAAGTCTGGAGTTCTTGCCCAGTTAGTGAAGGGGGTAAGGGACAAGATAGCTGAAGGAAAAAAGCATGGAGGTTAACATGGTGGATTTCAATGGAAAGGTTCCCCACAAGCGGCAACGGTTGGAAGCTTGGGAGCTTCAGTGTGTCTGCTTCCCGCCAACGGAAAAGGACCCACTCTCAAACCCTCTTGTGGTTGAAGCAACTGTGGGTACACTAAAGACAAGCAGAGCCTACATAGACACTGGTGCAGCTACTAAAATTATGTTTGAAAAGTTCTTCAATCGTTTGAGCAATGAGGAATGTTCAAAGCTTCAACCGTCCAGAACCTCCATAAAAGGTATCGCCGACATACCTCTCAAGCCTTTGGGGCAACTAACCCTTGATGTCCTTTTCAGTGAAGGCAAGATGGAAAGAGTTCAACCTCTCACCTTTGTGGTTATCAATATACCTTCCAACTATGATGTCATCATAGGAAGGCCAGGACAGTGTGCATTCTATAGGACTGTTTCAGTTGGTCATGGCACCGTGAAGTTCCATACCGGGAGGGGGATTGCAACCCTTCAACCCATTCAAGAAGCTTACATGGTTGAGAGGGAGAGTTCAAAAAATGAAGATGACAAGCAAGGGCAGATCATAAACCCCAAATATCCTGAACAAAGGATAAAGGTCAATATAAGCCTTTCTCAAGAAACCCTCTCATACCTTGAAAAGCTACTACTACACTATAGCGATGTCTTTGCTTGGTGCCTGGAAGACATGACGGGTATCCCTCGAAGCATTGCTGAACATGAGCTGAGGATACCACCCGATGTCAAGCTTGTTGTCCAAAAGAAACGAAGTTTGGCACCCGAAGGAAGCTTGGCAGCATGCCAAGAAGTAGAAAAACTTGTCTCAGCTTGAATTCTCAGGGAAGTCAAGTATCAATCCTGGGTTGCAAACCCGGTCATGGTTTGAAAACCCGACAACTCTTGGAGGATGTGCATCGAATTCAAGGAATTGAATAAGGCTTACCCCAAAGATTGTTACCCATTGCCGGAAATCGATCTCAAGGTTGATTCCCTCACTGGTTACCCTTTCAAGTGTTTACTTGATGCCTACAAGGGTTACCATCAAATCCTCATGAAAGAAGAGGATGAAGAAAAGACTGTTTTCCACACGGATAAGGGTATCTTTTGCTATCAAAAGATGCCTTTTGGCCTTAAGAATGCGGATGCAACCTACCAACGCCTGGTTGACAAAGCTTTTACTAGTCAAATTGGTAGAAACATGGAAGCATATGTCGATGATTTGGTAATCAAAAGCAAAGCAAAACAGAATACCAAATGCTTGATGACATACAAGAAACTTTCCAAAACTTGAGAAAGGTCAACATGAAACTCAACCCTTAGAAATGTTCATTTGGGTTTGAAGAAGGTAACTTTCTGGGGCATATTGTGGGAAAACAAAGTATAAAGGCCAACCCAAACAAAGTTAAAGCTATGCTTGAAACCAAACCACCATGAAGCAAAAAGGAAGTGGAAAGTCTGAATGGAAAGCTTGCAGCCTTGAAGCGTTTTACCTCAAAACTGGCTGAAAATTCTTTACCCTTCTTTAAAACACTTAAGGGATGCTCTGAAAAAAAAAGATTTCAAGTGGACTGAAGAAGCAGAGGAAGCCTTCAACTAGATGAAGCAACACCTGGCTTAACTCCCAGATATTGCAGCCCTAGAAACAGGAGAGCTGATCTCTGTTTACCTTTCGGTTGCTGAAGAAGCAATAAGTGCGGTTTTAACCATCGAACGAGACAAAGTTCAGGTACCCGCCTATTTCTTCAGCAAAACTTTAAAATTGGCAGAGATCAAGTATCCTCCTCTGGAAAAACTTGCTCTAGCCCTAGTCTAAACGGCTAGAAGGTTTCGAAGGTATTTCCAAGCACACCCTATACAAGTGGTCACCGACGAACCCATCAAGAGTGTGCTAGAAAAACCAGAAAACTCAGGACGGTTGGCCAAATGGGCTGTGGAACTAGGTGAACACAAAATCACCTATGTTCTATGAAAATATATTAAAGCCCAAGTCTTGGCTGATTTCATTATGGAAGTCCCAAAACAAGCCGTCTCGGAAGTCAATACAACTACCGCTGAACCTTCTGACCCTGAAGCCTGGAAGCTCTTTACCGATGGAGCTTCAAACGTTGAGGGGGGGGGTCAGGAGCTGGGCTCATTTTAATCAGTCATGAAGGTCTAGAATTTACATACGCTCTTCGAGTTGAATTCCAGACCACAAACAATGAAGCTGAATATGAAGCATTGATAGCTGGTTTGAGGATAGCCAAGGAGATGAAGGTTCAAAAGCTTCAAGTCTTCACAGACTCGTTGCTTGTGTCAAGCCAAGTCAACGACAATTAAGTTGCAAAAGAGCCCAACATGAAGAGGTCCAAAGAAAAGTCAAAGGAATTAATGAACACATTCCAAGCATGTACCATCAATCAAGTCCCAAGATCTCAAAACAGGAGAGCCGATGCTTTGAGTAAACTTGCCTCTTTCACCTTTGCTCACCTTACCAAAAAGGTATTGGTGGAGGTATTGAAAACCCCCTTGATTCAAGAATTGGAGGTTCAAGATGTGATCACCGAAGAAGGCCCCAATTGGATGACTCCTATCAAGAAATTCCCTAAAAACGGTGAGTTACCCAATGACCAAACAAAGACTGAAAGGGTTAAAATTAAATCTAGACAGTATGTGTTGCAAGGTGAAATCCTCTACAAAAAGGGTTACCTTGCACCATTACTGAGATGTGTTGGCCCGGAACAAAGCTAGTACCTGGTCAAAGAGGTTCATGAGGGGATATGTGGAGCTCATTTTGGAGCAAGGACGGTGGTTGCCAAGTTAATGAATCTCGGGTATTTTTGGTCTTCCATGCACCGAGACACCACCGAGCAACTAAGAAAATGTGAAGCTTGTCAAATACATGCACTGGTGCCCAAGAGCCCCAAACATGATCTTGTCCCGATATCTTCTGCCTGGCCATTTCATAAATGGGGAATGGATATTGTTGGCCAATTCCCACCAGCCAAAGGAGGAGTAAAATTCTTACTAGTGGCCATAAATTACTTTAACAAGTGGCCTGAAGTCAAACCACTTGCCAAAATCATGGGTAAACAAGTCATTAACTTCATTTGGGAAAACATCATTTGTCGTTACGGGCTGGCGAGAGTTTTGGTCACGGATAATGGGAAACAATTTGCTGAGAACCCTTTTAGCACTTGGTGCAAGGAATTCAGAATAACTCAGGAGTTCAGCTCAGTTGCATACCCACAATCCAATGGCCAAGTTTAAAGAATGAATCGAAGCATAGTCGAAGGAATCAAGACCCGATTAGGAAGGCATGAAAGCAATTGGACTGAAGAGTTTCCAAACGTTCTATGGGCTATACGAACAACGGAAAAAACAAGCCACAAAAGAACACCTTACAGCCTGGTGTTCGGATCAGAAGCTGTGATTCCAGCTGAAATAGGAGTTGTAACTCAAAGAACACTCAACATGGATCCCGAAGCAAACAGCAAAGAGACCATGTTGAACTTGCAACTCCTCGAAGAAACACGAGACCAAGCTTCTATTCAAGAAGCCAAGTACAAACAAAAGATGGAAGCTTATTACAACACAAGAGTCAAGCATGAATGCTTCAAGCCAGGAGACCTCGTACTTAGAAACAATTAGGTTAGCAAAAAAGAGAACCAAGGAAAACTTGGCCCAAAGTGGGAAGGGCCATACACAATCCTTGAAGCCCACAAGGGTGGATCCTATAAACTGGCCGACGTGGAGGGTAAAAAGCTTCCCAGACATTGGAATGGCAAGACCCTTAAAAGGTTCCATGTCTGATTAAGATAGTTTAGTTTGTATTTCAAGAGTTGTCACATGCCCCCTTTTTGTAAAACAATATCTCTTGAATGAATGATGATGTTTTATCAAATTTGTCTTTCTATCATAAAATCAGGTTGAGAACCTAGCAAAAAACTCCATGGCAAGGGCCATGTAAGGGGATGAGCTCTCAGGCCATATCGCTCAATAGGTTCAAGGGTTGAATGAACCTATATAAGGGGTAAGTTCCTAAATCAATACTACTCCATGAGACTTATAAAACTATCAAAGAAAATAAACTTGTCTCATAGACGGGTCTGAACAGCCTTCACCAAATGTTCCTTAAGCCTGAGAAAACTTATAGAAAACAAATCATTATCAGTAGGCTTACGAACCAAAATCAAACAAAGGAAAATGGTAGATAGGATAGGTGCTATATCTTCTTGTTAAAAATACCAAGGCTAAGTGACTGCAGCACTGAACCCTTTAAGGTATAAAAAACATAAAGACAACACAAACCCAACAAAGACAATGCCACAAACACAAAAATAACTGAAGGGGCAACACAACAACACAACAGTAAAAGGTTGTATACAACCCAAAATCAGAAATACAAACCAAGGCATCAAGTCACAAAGAATAAGGTAGCAACCGGAAGCCTCGAAGGCTTCAAGCCACAAGTAGCCCACAAAGTTGCCTTATAAAATATACAACTACATCTAAAAATCATAACACAAGGCAAGTAGTAGAAAGTTAATAACATAAGATAACAAGCCTTAAAGGCTTCCAAATGTTTAAACCAGTCACAACAAACCTTAATGGTTTGTAAACATAGCAATTGTTCAAATAAGCCCCAAGGCTAACAACCATCAACAGAAAGCTTAAGGGTTTCTACAAAACCTAAATTGTTCAAGAAACATACAAACCATTAAATTGTTTCAGGGTGCTAAAAAAGCTACGAATATTGTTCAAGTATCAGAAGGAGGCTTAGAAGCTCCAGAACCATTACCTTTAGTCTTCTTGGCCTTCTTCGATTTCTTGGCTTTCGAACCACCATCATCACCAACTGCTGAACCTTCGAGGCTTGCATCCTTGGAAGCATCAGGTTCTTCTGAAAAGGTCTCCTCACTATCCCCTGAACGAGAATGCTTCCTCGAAAGGGAGTCAAGCACTTCAGCACATACCTTTTCATTAAGCTCATCCGGTTTCAGCTCCTGTAAGACAGAAAGAGGTTTACCAAAACAAGTTGTAACCCGACTTACGTATGGGTAAGTCAACCTCTCCATCTGCTGAACGGACTCCTTAAAAACCTCAGAAGCTTCAGGACGGTACATGGGAGACTGCTCCAAGGGCTGACCAGATTCGTGAAGTTTAAAACCAGCAATAAGGCCCTGATGTTTCCCCAAGTTCAGTAGTTTGGTGTAGACTTCTCCAAGAGCAGAATTGAACTCCTTGGAATGAAGGAGATAGGTAACAACTTGGTGAAAGCCTTGCCAGTGGCTTGAGCAACCGAAGCCTTCAAACCTTCCTTCTCTTCATCAAAGGCTTTCTGCTGAACATCTAAAGCTTCCCTATCAGCCTTCAACTTCAACTGGTCAGCTTCAAAACTTTTCTTAAGATCATTCATTTCAATCCCATGCCTTCTTATCAACTCTCCAACTTTCTTCACCCAAGCCTCCTCCTTTTTAGAGAACCCCTCAACCTCCTTCTTCATCGCAGCCATAGAAGGTTTCATTTTATCCTTCTTCTTGGTAGCCTCCTCATACTCCTACATACCTTTTGTAAAGCGAGTAACACCTTCAGCCAACAGGGCCGAAAGGTTGCAGGAACTTAACATCAACCTTGAAATAAAATGATCAGCTTCCATCTCAGAAATAGCACTCCGGACACTAGGGGGAGCAAAATGGGCTAACACCTCAGTATAAACAGCTGGATCCTTGAAGCTATCCCCAACCTTCACATCCCAGTTGGGAACATAATCCTCTTCAGCTTTAGAGCCCTCCAAGCTTCCAATGCTTTTGCCCGATGAACCCTTGATGGCATGAGTGACACCTTTCTTAACCAGCTTCTTCTTCTTCCCAGAAACAACCAACTCTTTCTCCTTACCTTTCCCGACATCAACCTCAGTAACCTTTTCCCTAGACACCTCAATATCATCACTAATGTCAACAGCTTCTGAGCCAGAAGGTTGATCAGCACCTTTCAAGTGACCATTTGAACGACGGACAGAAACCTTGGAACCCGGAGCCTTCGTAAAACCTTTAACATTAGGAACACTCACATAACCAGAACCCTCAAACCTATGTTCAGATCCCCTAACAACCGCATCTTCACCCGGAGTAGCAGCAGCATCCCTAAACACAACATCGAAAGTATCATCACTCTTAATAAAATCAAGTGTAGACATAACTACAAAATAAACAAAAATAAAATATATAAGCAAACAAAAAATAGGAACATAACAACACAACAAGACAAATGCATACCCTGCCCATCTCTCATAAGCACTGGATCTCGATTAGGTCTGTCCCACAACTTACTAAGACCCAACAACACCAGTAAGTGCTTAGGAAATGGACGAAGCCTTGAAGGGCACTCCTTGAGAGTTTCAAGAAAACGGGCATTTATCTCAGAAGCAGAGGGTTCAGGTTCATTCAAAACGGCATCCAGATGCCTCCAAACAAGCTTAAAAGGAACAATTTCATCAGAAACCCAGAAAAACCGGTATTTCCAAACACCAAGACTAGAAACCATAGATGAAATTAAGCAAGTATCAACTTCAGATGTTTCGAATGTAAACCAGTCACCATTCTTGGCCAACCGGAAAAAGCAGGGGTGGATAAAAGGGTGGAATCATAACCGGAAGCCCGACACAATACTTCAAAGTGCAAAACCCTAGCCAGACCCTAAGGGTGGATCTGGCCAAATGACACATGATAATACTCTATATATTCAATACAAAGTTCGAGAAAGGATGACGGAGGTTTGAAAATTCAAAATGACGACACTAGAGGGCAACGGAACCAGGGGACATTGATCGATTGAAACATCGCATCCCGGTGCAACCGGTTTAAACCTCAACCCAATCCCCCATTCTACACAAAAATTTTATACTTCCTCTTGGGTTAATCGAGAGAATGATTTTGCTAGATCTTTACGAGCACCCATGCTAAAAGAAAAAAAACTAGAAATATGGAATCGGAACTAACCTGGATGGAGAAAAGGAAAGGAAACTTGAGAGGAAATGTGTGAATGATTGTTTTCTTCTAAATGATAAATGAAAATTAATGAAATAAAAAATGTTATAATTACATAGAGGGCTAATAAAACCGCCGCCTGACACAAAAGAAACTGCCAGAAGTCATATAAATTGTCTTGTCAAAATTCAAAAATCAAAAAGCTCAACTGCTTTCAACCTTCAAGCTTTCATGCCTTGAAGCCTTCAAGCAAAGTAAAACAAATGTACAAAAGTCAGAAGTATTTGTGCTTACACCCAAAAACCTCCGACTGGGGGGCTGATGACGGGGGTAGCTCAAACCTTTTGCAGCACGTGTATAGTAAAGCCCAGGAAATGAGCTAAAGCGGCACGTGTACAGTAATCAGTCATTTCACTGATTACTTGAACAACTCTCCTAGCCGCAAAAGCAGAACGTGTGCATAGAATGTAGTCTTTTATCCGCAGGTCCAAACGCTTCAACCCCTAAAGGGTAAGTCCTCCACTGCAAGCAGGGTTCACTAGTCCAAGGTTTCCCCTTTGAGCAAACTCTTCCTCTATAAATGACACTTCATTTAGTGCATTTCGGACATTCTGATCAGCTCTGATTCTCCTAGGATCTCTGATCTTCCTTCTCGAGCACTTGTTTCATGCAAGTCTCCTTTCTTCACATTCAACACACACAACATGACTGTTCTTGCTTCCAAGGCTGAACATCTTTCAGGCGAATATCTTGAACAAAGAATAAACAAAACTAGTGAATCTCTCTCCACGTCTTGGAAACGTGAGGGGACCCCACGACCTGCGTTAGGCAAACCTGAACCCTCCAAGCCTTTTGCCTAACCAGCCAAGCCACTATCATTGGTCTTGTATTTGTTGCATCAACAGTTACTAAAACTAACACACACATCAAGAACTAAACTTTCTCTTAGGGTTTTGGTTAAACAAACTTCAAAAGAGATTTTCATAAATCAATCAAAAATATTAATAATCTTCTGAAAAAGTTTGAGTATACTTCTAGCAAAGCCATTAATGCGTTTATAAATCATACTATTGATCCTAATGGTGAAGATATAGATCAGTAATTATAGGTATGATAAGATCAGTAACTTTAAGGTATATATCGTATATAACTCCAAGTAAGTCTGATACTACATTCTCTACTTGCTTGTGTGCAAGGTATCAATAATAAAAAATTCTCGCAACTAAGTTTTGTTAATGGGATCTTTAGATAAGTCAGATTTTACAGAATGTGCCTTAAACATGAAGTCTTGTGATGTGTGCAAAATGCAACATATAAATTACATCAATTGTGGCATAAAACTTACCCTTTTTTAGTACTAATGTTGGAAAAAGTGTGCTTTTGTCTTCCTTTTGTATTTTCAGGAATAAATGAGCTCAAATTAACCAAAGAAGCAAAAAAACAGCTAAATCTAACGTAAATACAAGAAAAGGAACAAACGTGACATGCCCGACCCCACGACAGCATCTTCCCAAGCAAAACAAGAAAACAGAAGGCAGAACACGCCCCGTGCTCAGTGAACACGGGGGCGTGCCCAACTGCCAGCATAAAAGACAAAGCTATAGAAGCTTCTATCGCCCACCACGGGGCCGTGCTCAGCGGACACGGGGCCGTGGTCAACTATAAGATTCGCATAATCCAGGCAAATCTTGATAGTACAGATATGCTTCTGCACACGGGGGCGTGCCCAGCGGACACGAGGGCGTGGTCAACTAATGCAGACAAACTGCAATTAATGAGGACAGGGAAGAGGATGGACACGGGGCCGTGCCCACTGGACACGGGGTCATGCCCACTGGACACGGGGCCATGCCCGAGCCACTGTTCAGGCTATAAATAGGAGTGCTTGGCTCATTTGCAAACCATCCATTGGCACACCACCTCTCACACACTTCACCCACCACCCACCACCATCATCCATTGTCCATCATAAAGTGTGTGAGTCGTCTCGGGATCCAAGATTGATCGTAAGAGTTCTTGACAATCAACGCCATGTTAGCCTAAGTCTCTTACATCACTTGGTGAAGACAAAGTGTCTAGTGTAATACGTTTTATTTTTAATCTTTTCGCACTTTTTACTTGGTTATGTATTAATGACTTTAATAACTAGTTTCTTATGTTGAAGGTGATTTTTCGTTATCGTTTGTCCGTGGTGTCTTGGCATTATTTTACTGTCTATATAAAATAAAAGATTTTCACCATTCATATCTCCACGGTCTATATGGAGGTATGTTGGCTACCTGGTCGAGGGTTAAGGGAACAGTTTGGTAAGAGTCTTGCCTTGTTCAGTGTATAGATCCAGCAAGGACCTAGGTCAAATTTAGTAGGACCTCCTTCAATACTTAACGGTATTGGATGGCGGGGGTCCAAACTCTTTGACCCCCTCATATGTAAGCTACTATTAATACTTTAACCCGGCTACTTAGGATTGTATCCCTGCTGACTCAGACTACTTAGCCGAGGGTAACGTCACCTTCAAAAGAGGGGCCTACAATAATATGCATTAATAACTTAATTAATTATCTTTCAATAATCCGACCCTTTAGGATTGTATCCTTGCTGACTCAAACTACTGGGTTGAAGGTAACGTCACCTTCAAAAGAGGGGCCTACTACAATAACTAAGATAATCTCTTAAAAAGTGCAAAAGTGTGGAAATAATCAAAGGTTACACTATACACGAGTCGGAGCCAAGTGATTCATCTTGTCTATCTGTTTTTATTTTTTTTTTCAGCATTTTAGTTAGTTTTTATTTTTCTAGTTTAAAACCTTTTTCTAACTTTTTGATTTGATTAGACGTTGAGGATAAACCGGTACTAAAAGCTCTTGTGTCCTTGGACGACCTCGGTATCTTACCAACACTATACTACGCTCACGATGGGTGCACTTGCCCATATGTGTGTTTAGTGTTAGTAAATATCATGTTTTATAAATTTAAAACTTGGCTAAAAAAAGTGTAAAAAGGGCTTAGAATAAACATTAAAACCATAACACACTTCACGCACATCAAGTTTTTGGCGTCGTTTCCGGGGACACAAGGATTTTAAGAAAGCTTAAAATCAACGGCCTAATCAGTTTTTCAAAACCTTTTTAAAACGCGCGCACATTTTTCTAAATTTTAGTTTAGTTTTGCATTTACAGTAGGTTAAACACGGACCGTGCTCACTGAACACGGGGCCGTGCTGCATATTTTTCATAAAACACCCAGATACAGTAGCTTGAACACGGGGCCGTGCTCACTGAACACGCCCCGTGCTCAACGAAATCAGTAACTTTAATTAAAACGCCCAGATACAGATTCTGTACGTGGGGTCGTGTCCACTGAACACGGGGCCGTTTCCAGCCGTTGTTTCCGTTTTATTTTTGTTTTCTGATCTCAAGACTTGGTTGTGGTCTGCTGAGTGATTCTTATGGATCGATACTCAGGAGGTTACAACTACACCTATGAGGAGGATAATTGTAGGAATAATTATTGCACTAATTGTGGTGACGCGGCTCGGTTCAGTATTGTGACTTATATCAACCATCCACTTCATACACCTACTATGAGGAGCCCAGGTACGAGCCATCAACTTCATACACCTACGATGAAGACCAAAGGTATGAACCTCCTCCCTCATACTCATATTTTGATGAACCAAGGTATGAGCCTCCTTACTCATACTTTGAGGAACCAAGATATGAGCCACCACCTTCATATGCTTATTATGAGGAACCATGGCGTGAACAACCCACCTCATATGAGTACTATGAAGAACAAAATTACGACCCTTATCCATCATATTCTTACAATGAAGAACAATGGTGTGAACCATCTACTTCATATGGGTATTATGAGGAACAAAGGATCGAACAACCGGATTCAAGCTTTGAAAATCCCGATCCTTTTTCTATAACCGAAGTGACCGATAGGATATTAGTGTTGGATCGTGTACGTGACCCTGAAAGTCAGTTAAGGTAGTTCAACATCGATTACTAAGGCGGAATCAAAGTAAACAACGTCCAAAACAACTTGTATCCTTCAATCTTTCTTTTCTGATTGATTTACGTGCTTGTACAATGTTTTCTGATACAAATCCGGCAGCACTTCGTTTCACATACAATGACCTCCCTACTGTTCCGTTTGAAATGTGACTAACACACTCCTATATATAGACATAAGACCCTTCCGTTTGAACTTAACATAACCTGGTTCAAACGGAACCCTATCTCAAATGACCTGTTCAAACGGAACCCTTATCTCAAACGACAAGTTCAAACGGAACCCTTATCTCAAACAACAAGTTCAAACGGAACCCCTTTAATTACTTCCTAAATCAAAACTAAACCCTAATTTGACTTTTAAGTTCCAATCTTGACTTTCTTGATTTAAGACTTGATGAAGATGCAGTCAACAGACATTCTTGTGCATCAACAGACTCCCCCTTGGATGTTGACGTAGTCTTCAGATCCTGAGTCTTCAATCTTAGTCTTTTCTCTAACTCTGTCTTTTCATCATAAGCACTCTATCTTCACACTTCCATATACTGTTGATCCAGACTCCCCCTTTCACAGACTCCCCCTCTCAATATGCTAGAATCTGAGAAATCTGGTTCAAGCTTTGACAATTTGCTTCCATTGGGAATAATGAAGTCCAAATCTGTTACTCAACCAATAAACATTACAATTCTATTTTTTCAAACATAACCCACAAACTTAATCAGTTTTAGAAATCCACTCAAGTATTCAGGTCCAAGTGAATGACCCTGATTACTTGATTAATCTACCAAGTCCAAATTAATGACCTTGGTTGATCAATTGACGAAACAATACTGATTTTAAAACAAGAATTTCAAACATTTTCTGAAAATAACAAGTATCAAATTAATGAACTTGTTTTTAACTTTTCAAACAATTTAAACTTCTTCAAAGATAAGCTCTCCTCATTCTTCAGTCCAGAATCTCCTGCATCTGCTTCAAACAACTGAGAATCCAAACAATCAACTCTCCACTTTGGTTTGTCAGAAAAATAAAGCAGAAATAAAATCTTTTTGGATTTTAACAAAGTGTTCTAAACTAAGAAATGAAATACAGAAAACTTAAATTTCAGAAAGTAAACAAAGTAAATTATTTACAAACATATTTTTGGCGAGAGTGTCAGGGAATCATATCAGCTTTTCAGACAAATCACAAGTACCGTTAAGCTTCATTTCATACTCAGACTTAAACAATTCACCTCGATTGTCGATATACTGATCCATCTTAAATTCCCACACAAATTTCAATTTACTCAGGATACGATTTAGATGAATTAAGAACTTAGATCATTCATGTGTCCCACCTCTTGAATATACTCCCGTATCCAGAATCTCAATAATCAGTCTTACAGGTGAGAATACTACAATGATATCTGTATATAAATTAGGTATGCGAGGGCCGAGGGATCTCAGGTCGATACTTCCGTATACGCAGAGAGATATCAGCTTCGACTTTTCGGTGTGTCCCCTTTAGAGGATCTTTTTGCTTACAACAGCAGCATTTATCAATTTTATTGTTTCAGCATGCTGAGGGTTTAATGTTGTGTTTCAAGCATTGCAGCAAGTATTAGCCAAGGACTAGGTCAGAACTACCGTTCAGCAGAAGTACCGGAATAATACCCCATACATCATTGAGTATAAAGACCTAGTATATCAGATTAAGAGACCTTTCAAACGAGATTTCAGGGGTTACCTATATATCCAAGTAGTGTTCCCCACGAATTCACAAGTTTGAATTTAGGTTTATATCCCGAATAAATCTACTAAATGTGTGAAAACCTATCGACACATCATCAGTAAGATTGTTTAACTCTTTTATACTTTTCAAATCTTTAGCATACTGTAATCATCTAGCTGATGTACTATCATTTTCCCTATATACACAAGCTCTTTTTCAGATTTTATCCTGTTTTTGTATTTTTGCATTTTTTACTGTTTTTGTATTTTCTGAAAATAAAATATGTACAAATATCTACTCCCCCTAAATACCAAAACAAGTAAAAATTCGACAAACCATTTCAGATTGTTTCTCGTCTTCATCCGCAACAGTACTCTCATCAACGCCCACAATTCCATCCGACACCGAAAGAAGCTTCATACCATTCAGTTTTAACAAATATTTAAACCGATTTTTATCAAAAGCTTTGGTATGTAAATCAGCTTTCTGTTCGTCAGTGTGGATTTTCTCAATTCGTATCAACTTTTTCTCAAAGCAATCACGAATAAAGTGATGACGAATTTCTATGTGTTTAGTTTTAGCGTGATGTACTGGATTTTTAGTTATATTTATAGCGGCCTCATTATCAACAAAAAGAGGTGTGTTAAGAAACTGCAAACCGTAGTCGCGCATCTGTTGCTGTATCCACAAGATCTGAGAGCAGCAACTGCTAGCAGAAACATACTCCGCTTCACATGTAGATAACGCCACAGACGTTTGTTTCTTACACTGCCAGGTAACCAATCTAGGACCAAAGAACTGGCATCCTGCAGTTGTTGATTTTGAATTGACTTTGCAGCATCCGAAATCCGAATCGGAATACCCTTCGAGCGTAAAGTCGCCTTTTCTAGGATACCACAACCCCAATGAAGGAGTTCCTTTCAGGTAGCGCAATATCCTCTTCACAATGATCATATGCGAAGCTCTCGGGTTAGACTGAAATCTTGCTGCGAGGCACGTTGGGTACATAATATCAGGACGTGAAGCAGTTAAGTACATCAAAGAACCTATCATGGATCGATAAAAAGTTTCATCAGCCCTGTCTCCGGTGAGATCTGGGTGAATCCCATGATTTGTTGCAAGTGGGGTAGCAGCTGGAGTAGAACCTGACATCCCGAATTTCTCCAAGATATCATGAACGTACTTCGATTGATGAATGAAAATTCCCTCAGGAAGTTGTTCAACTTGTAATCCCAGAAAGAATTTCATCTCCCCCATTGATGACATTTCGAACTTTTGCTTCATCACTGATTCAAAATCTTTGCATAGATTTTCATTTGTCGACCCAAATATTATATCGTCCACATAAATCTGAACTATCAGAAGATGACCATCGACCTCTTTAGTGAAGAGAGTGGCATCCACTTTTCCACGAATGAACTTGTTGGCTAGTAGGTGTTGAGACAAAGTCTCGTACCAAGCTCTCGGGGCCTGGTGTAAACCATACAGCGCTTTGTCCAATAATTAGACCTTGTTTTTGTGGATTGGATCGGTAAAGCCCGGTGGCTGACCGACATAAACCTCCTCTTTAACCTTCCCATACAGAAACGCCGATTTAACATCTAACTGATAAACTTTGAAGTTCTTCCAAGACGCAAATGCTAGGAAAATTCTGATTGCCTCTAGTCTTGCTACAGGAGCATAAACTTCAGTAAAATCAATTCCCTCCTGTTGACTAAAGCCCTGAACAACGAGTCGAGCTTTGTTCCTTACAACAATTCCTCTATCGTCCCTCTTACACTTGAACACCCACTTGGTGTTAATCTTTCTCTGACCATCCGGCAAATCAACTAACTTCCACACTCCCAATTTCTCGAATTGACTAAGTTCCTCCTGCATAGCATTTATCCAAGAGTCTTCAGTAAGCGCCTCTTTGTAAGTTCTTGGCTCAACCTGCGAGATAAAACAACTCAATGAGAATTCAGTTTGCAAAGGAGTAACTTTTGTATAAAAACATGTAAGCCCTTTATCAATCTGATTTCGAGTGCGAACGCCAGTCTGCAATTCTCCTATGATCAACTCCTCTGGATGATATGAAAAAGTTCGTGGCATCACTTCGCTTTGAACATCTACATTTCCCTCCAGATTAGTAACATTCTGTTCTGCATCTTGTTCACCAACTTGGTTTGTTTGACTTGAAATCTGAATTTGCTCCCTCTCAGAATCTGAATCACCATGATCAAAGGCTGGCATATTTTCATCTTCTAGATTATCATTCTGAGTCGACTGATTATCCTGAGCAACTTCATTCTGTTGGACATCATCATGTTCACCAGCATTACTTGGACCTGCTTCATCGTCATTTGAAGTTTCCCGTGGTCTTCTCGAATACTCAGCTGGGAACCTTAACTGCGACTCATATTCACGCAAAATATCCAACTCATCAAAGAAATCTTCATCTTCCTCTGATTCTTCTCTCATGTCAAACGAATCCCAAAGTTTGTCATAATGATAACGCCATGAATCACCAGGATTCTGCGGCGGCATAGTATAACCTTGACATTCAACATTTGCAGCTTCAATAATCCGCTTCTCACTTGGAACGAAGACACGTCGCATTGGATTTGCATAACCAACAAAAATTCCCTCAATGCTCTTCGGACCAAACTTTCCATGAGGCTCTATAACCGTACAGGGTGACCCGAATGGTTCTAGATACTTCAAATTCGGTTTGCGATTATTGATTAGCTCAAAGCATGTTTTGTTGAACTTTTTGAGTGAGAACCCTATTGAGTGTATAGCATGCGGCAGAAACAGCTTCAGCCCAAAAGTTAATCGGTAACTTTGAATCTGCGAGCATAGTTCTAGCCGTCTCGATTAGCGTCCGGTTTTTGCGTTCTGCGACTCCATTCTGCTGCGGAGTGTACGGAGCACTAAACTCATGCAATATACCTCTTTCATCACAAAATTATTCCATCTTGCTGTTCTTGAATTCAGTACCATTATCACTACGAATTCTCTTGATACGCCTTTGATACAAATTCTCAATCTTTCTGAACAGCCCCATCAAACTGTCAAATGTTTCATCTTTCGTCTTCAAGAAAGAAACCCACGAAAATCTGGAATAATCATCAGTAACGACCAGACAATAGTAATCTCCTGTAATACTTTTGACATTCACCGGACCAAACAAATCCATGTGAAGTCTTTCCAGCGGTCTCAAAACTGAATTGACTTGCTTTGTAGGATGTGACTTTTTCTTCTGCTTGCCTTTGATGCAGCTAATGCACTCCCCTTCCAGATGAAAACCTTTGATATTAACTCCCAATACCAAATCATTGTGCACCAAGTGATTCATCTTCCTTAGGTGAATATGCCCCATCTTTCGGTGCCACAATCTTGATTCTTTCTCAGTTGCTCTAGACACGAAACAATGTGCTTGACCAGTAGTTGTAGTTGCTACAGACATATCTAACACATATAAATCATTCACTCTAGGTGCCCTCATGATAATCTAATCTTCAGGAACAACAAAACCAGGTTTCAAAATCAAACACTCTTTATCAGTTAAATGAGTAGTATACTGATTGTCACAAATCTGCGAGATACTAAGCAGATTGTTCTCCAGCTCAGTGATGTAGTTAACTCTCTCAAACGTCACAATCCCATTGGATAACGTTCCTTCACCAACAATTCTACCACCTTCATGACCTGCAAATCCCACATAACCACCATTGATATTCCTCACATCATATAGCAATGCAGTTTTTCCTGTCATATGTCGAGATGCACCACTATCCATGATCCATCTTGAAATGGCTCTTGGAAGATCCTGCACATACCACAAGTTGATTTCAAAACATTTCAATAAAGATGCCGATTCATGCTTCGCGATCCAGGAAGCTCCGGCAATTCAAACTGCTTATTCGAACATGGTGTCCACCCAGGCCTCATCAGCCTTAGGTGTAACCGTGACTCTCGCAATTTGAATTTTGAAATTTTCAGCCTTCAAAGGTGGAAAATTTGCATCATAATCAACCGAAATTGATTCTTCAGCCTTTTTCACTTCAGAAGTTGAAATTTTCATTTCAGTTTTTGGTTTCCAAACTTGTTGAGATAATGCAACCCGTTTGTAAAATTTGTCATTTTTAGTTACCACTTTCTTTACGGGTTCATTTTTCACTTTGATGTTGTCATTTTTCACATTCTTTTTCTCAACAATGATTGGTGCTTTACCCTTCACATCAACTTTACCCTTTTGAATCTTCACATTTTCAGTCTTAGGCTTCGCATTGGTACACTTTCGTGCAATGTGACCAACTTGGTTACATCTGAAACATGTTCGAGTATCAATAACTTGACTTGTGCCTTCAGACTGAGGTTGTGAAACCCTCTTCTCAAAGAACTCTTTATTTGATTTTGAAAAAATTTCATTCTCTTCATCAGCAAGTGAACTTGAACTGTTCACAAACACCTTCTTTTCAGCAAACCTTTTGTTTTGAAAACTCTTTTTCTGATAACTATTACCACCTCGATAACCACCCGACCAATTGTTTCGATTGTTATTATAAAAACGTGGTGGAACAACAGGCTTTTTGTAATAAGCTTTATCTTTCTCAAAATTCATTTGCCTTTTTGTTTGACACAAACTGTTCACTTCTGACAACTCAACTTCAACCAACTTGAAAACATTTGTCAACTTTTTCACATTAACATTCTCAATTGGAAACTCAGAATCCGAATACAACTTATCAGATCCAGCCATCTTGTACATCACAAGACCCGGTTCATCACTTAAGTTGTTTTTGGACTTTGATTTCTGAATGTATTTGTCCAAGAAACACCCATCATCTTCAGCTGAATCACTATTCAAAACACTTTTAGCTGTGCTCTTAACAATCTCTGTCTGAACACTATCATCAGATGATGTAGAAAAAGTAAAATCAATGTTCTCTGGAAGTATAACGTCTTTTTCTTCCTCAATTTCAACCAACCCAGACTGCTTTTTAGTGTAATTATGAAGAACAGGTGGTGGTACTTGATGAAAACCCACCCCAGTTCCATCAGAATACACATCTTCGCCCGCTTTGTCTTTCCCGATGGGTTTGGGAATGATATGTTGCAAAACAAAGCTTGCGGAGCTGTAACTGTTAAGCTTAAACTGGATTCGCTCGTTTTCGATTACAGCCTCTTGAACTTTGAGTTTCAATTTAGCGATTTCATCCAGTTGTTTATTGATTGATTCTTCTTTAACTCTAAGCACTGCTTTTAAATGTTGATTTTCTTTAAAAGTTTTACCATTTCGATCATCACAATCTTTCATTGTGCTTTTGAGTTTTTCAAATTTTTCAGAAATCTGACGGTTTTCAAGAATCAACTTTTCATTTTCTTGTTTAATTTTGTCATGATCAATTTTATCAGTTTCAATTTGAGCAGTTAATTCTCTTATCCGTTCAGTTGAAGCTTTAACTGTTTTGTCACGACCAAGAATCTGATTCTCAACGTTTCTGACCTTTGCTGTCAGATCTTTAATTTTCTCACCGTTGAGATACGTGACAGTATTACAAAATTTGCACTCTTTGTTGCAATTTTTGCAATCAGCATTTCCTTCGATCTTTTTACCTGACGCATTTGTTGACACATCTGAACTGACCTGGCTTTTTGACTCAGACACGGAGTTAGAGTCTACCTCAAGTGCCTTAGCAGCCAGCACTTTGTCAACCATTTTTCCCAGGTTCTCTGCAGTCAACTCCTGCGTAGTATCGATAACTCCAGTATCAATCTTCTTGGATTCTTTTCCTTCTATCTCTTTTCTCTCTTTCTCCTCTTCAATCATTTTCGAAGTTGGAGTTCCCCACCATTTGTGTTGCCAATACTCATCATTTTCTTTCATTTCCTTGATTAAGACTTCCAGATCAAGAGTTTTGTGATCGATTGCAATATTTCCATACTCATCAAGATAACACTCTCTGTCCGGATCCCATCTTTTGGCTCTTTTTGCTTCCAAATAGATACTAGAAAGTCTAGTAATTTTGTTTTCCGAAATCATCTTTCTGTATCTATACTTCTGCTCTTCAGTTCTATCATCTTTCCATGGAATAGGTTCATTTTTCGCCATGAATGCGTAACCAACCGCATCTTCTTCTGGTAGAACCTCTTGACTCCAATCATATCCCTCATCATCATAAATCACTGCAAGAGCTCTAGATTTCTCTCTGTTGTCTTCAACCTGCTTCAATCTAGGCGGCTCGGATTTATTCTGGTGATAAATCGCCTTCTTGTAGTAATCATCTCTGAAAGGATTCTCCGACTCATCAACATAAGCATTTCGGCATTCTCGTTTGAAATGACCCTTCTGCTTACACTTGAAGTAAGTCACCTTCGATTTATCGAACCCTAGCTTGGTAGAAGCACCACCAATTGTTTTTCTTCCAGTAATTTCCATGAATCTTTGTGCACGACGAACAGCACTTGCCATAGCCCAACGAATATCGATCAGTTCCATTTCCTCCGGATCAATCTGATCGTAATCTTCTTTCGCCAGATTTGTATTGCCAATCTTCCCAGCTACCAATCCTTCATACGATTCTAACACCAATGCTAGGAAAATCATCTGCTGCTTGGCCGATTCTTCATCAAAGTTATGAGCATTCTTCAAATCTATCGCGATGTTGCATTGAAAACGATTCTTTGCATCATAATGACTTGCAGATGATGAAGATCCACTGTGATAACCACTATGACTTCCACTGCTTTGACCACTTTGACTTTCTTTGCCAGCTGTAGACACATTTTCAGCAGAAAATGCAGTCTTTGGAGAAGTAGCTTTCGGCATCATGCTTTTTGGATAATACAAATCCAAATTCTGCTGATAAGATGAATGATTAACTTTGTACGTCTTCTTCAACTCCAGCTCATGACTTTCAAGTCTCTCAATCACCAAATCTGGTTTCAACAATTCAGAAGGAATAGTGTTCTTAAGCATGAGAGCATAATATCTCCACTCCATCTCGTCTGGCAACGAATCGAACAACTTGTCTACTTGCTCATCATCAGAATACTTGATATCATGTCTTGCTAATTCCAGCTTCAGATGACCGAACCTTTCTATCATTTTACACACTGACTCATTCTTAAGACAACCAAACATATCAAACTCTTTCCTAAGAAGTTTCTTTTTGTTTTTCACGATTTCAGTACTTCCTAAACATTTCTTTTCTAACTTTGCCCAAAGATCTTTAGCATTTGTATAGTCTATCAATGAGATGATATCCTCCCGAACAGACTGAAATAACAACGCCACACACTTTTGTTCGGCTACGAATGATTCAATCTCATCAGATGCTGTTAAAACTTCCCCATTCTTGTTTCCTTGGTCATAACCATTCTTCAGACTTTTCCAACTTGGAAATGCGAATGCCATCATCCAATCTTCAAACTTTCTGGACCAACGACTGTACTCTTCAATAGCCATTAGCTTTGGAGGTTTATTGAACGTTCCGAAGGCACTTTCCGATTCCCAAACTTCCTTTTTCTTCTCTTTTGGTGAATTCTCATTCACATTGCTTGATGAAGTATCTTTGTTTCCGGAATCTCCAGCGAACGCGTACATGTCGCTAAACGGGTTTAAGAAAATATCATCCATCGTGAATGTACCTGTAAAATCAGACAACACTTAGAAAAATTTTGGTTTTGGAAAATATCAGATTCAAAAGAAACCTGTTCAAACGGAATGGTTTAAACAATGGTTCAAACGAACTGGTTGTTTTCAAACGGAATGGGCTGTTCCGTTTGAAATAACAATAGATTCAAACGACAAATATTCAAACGATATGGGCTATTTTCAAACGGAATGGGCTGTTCCGTTTGAAATAACAATAGTTTCAAACGATGGATATTCAAACGACCACCTCAAACGATATGGTTCAAACGGTCAGTTTCAAACGATCAATTTCAAACGGTCAATTTCAAACGGTCAATTTCAAACGATCAATATGTTTTCAAACGATATGTCCATTTTCAAACGATTGTGTCAATTTCAAACGGTATGACGTCAGCAAATCGCGAACATTTTCAAACGGTATGAATGATTTCGATCAGTTTTAGGTCGAATTTTGGTTTCAAAATTTCAAGGATTAGTTAATAGTAAATTTCGTTTGCTATGTGAACGTTTCAAGCCATTTTAACCGCGACAACTAGTTTAAATCAGAAAAGAAAGGTAGAAGTGAGATAATCCGATGATTTCAAGCTGTATTTGGTATGAACTCCTCGTCCTGAGCTCTGATACCACTTGTTGGATCGTGTACGTGACCCTGAAAGTCAGTTAAGGTAGTTCAACATCGATTACTAAGGCGGAATCAAAGTAAACAACGTCCAAAACAACTTGTATCCTTCAATCTTTCTTTTCTGATTGATTTACGTGCTTGTACAATGTTTTCTGATACAAATCCGGCAGCACTTCGTTTCACATACAATGACCTCCCTACTGTTCCGTTTGAAATGTGACTAACACACTCCTATATATAGACATAAGACCCTTCCATTTGAACTTAACATAACCTGGTTCAAACGGAACCCTATCTCAAATGACCTGTTCAAACGGAACCCTTATCTCAAACGACAAGTTCAAACGGAACCCTTATCTCAAACAACAAGTTCAAACGGAACCCCTTTAATTACTTCCTAAATCAAAACTAAACCCTAATTTGACTTTTAAGTTCCAATCTTGACTTTCTTGATTTAAGACTTGATGAAGATGCAGTCAACAGACATTCTTGTGCATCAACAATTAGAACGCCTTAGAGTTATCGATCGCTATATAAAAGAATCTCGCGCAAGGGAAGAGGAGTCCCGCGCAACAAAAGAATTAAATAAAGAAGAGATAACTGAAAGTGTAAAAATGGAAGAACAAATAAGTGAAAAATTGACACATGAGTTAAACAACGAAAACGGTGAGTCTGACAACGTTAAAATTCAAGAAGAGTCTAATTTTGAAGAAATTAATCTCTTGTCACCTTCTTTTGAAAATCATTGTTTAGTTCCCACTCATGCTAAGTTTTTAAAAGAGTTGAACACTAACACTAAAATTGACAAAACGGTAAGTGTTAAGTTAACTAATGATCAAACCTCGCTAATAAAAGAAGATCCATTTGAAATTAACATTACACCGGTTCCATGTTTCTTTCAAAATTCGTTTATTAGTAATGTCACGATTGATAAAGATCTTTGTGTTAACATAATGCCCAACTACATTTTCGAAAAATTAAGTATTAGTAATTTTTCTCCACTTCAAATACCCATTTTTCTATCTAATCGGAAGGTAATAAAATCAATCGGTATAGTTGAGGATATCTTGGTTCAAACAAATCAAATGGTAATCCCAACCCACTTTGTCATCCTCGATGACGCTCCTCTAGTGTTGGGACGACCATTTGTAAAAACACACGAAGCTTTGAAAAACCGGAAGTACAACAATCTACCTCTTCAATTAGGGGCATTTAAAAAGAGTGTCGATCTTGAGCGGTCAATGAAATATCCATTCGGCAATAATGACCCCCCTAATCGAAGATGAAGATGAAGATGAACCACCCGATACAAGTGAAAAGATTGACCACTTTGTTGAAGAAGAGGTCGTCATAGAAAAAACTTTTAAGGTTCTTGATCAAAATGAGCAACCAAATAAGGAGTCTCCTAAAGACCCACCTCTTGAGCTCAAAGAACTTCCAAAAGGTTTGGAATATGCTTTTCTAGACAAAGATGGTAAATTACTTGTAATTATTTCGTCTAAATTAGATAGTTTAGAAAAAGAAAAATTAATTAGTCTTTTGAAAAAACACAAAAATGCGATCGCTTGGAAGCTTGTAGATATTAAAGGAATAAGTCCTTCCATGTGCATGCACAAAATTTTAATGAATGATGACTACATATCGGTAATACAACCACAACATCGAGTAAATCCAAATGTTCAAGAGTGGTTAAAAACGAAATCATCAAATTACTTGACACCGGACTTATCTATCCTATCTCCGATAGTCCTTAGGTAAGTCACGTCCATGTAGTTCCAAAGAAAGGAGGAATGACGGTAATAACTAACGAAAAGAATGAATTAATACCAATGAGAACCGTCACAGGATGGAGAGTATGTATAAATTATAGACGATTAAATGAAGCAACAAGAAAAGATCACTTTCCTTTGCCCTTCATTGATCAAATGTTAGAAAGATTATCCGGTCACAAATTTTAATGTTTCTTGGATGGTTTTTCTGGTTACTTTCAAATCCCGATAGCACCCGAAGACCAAGAAAAGACAACCTTCACATGCCCCTATGGAACTTTTGCTTATCGACGCATGCCGTTTGGTCTATGTAATGCCCCTGCAACATTCCAATGTTGCATGGTAGCCATCTTCCATGACATGATAGAAAAGACGATGGAAGTCTTCATGGACGACTTTTCTATCTTTGGGGATTCATACGACCAATGCCTCGATAACCTTGAACGAATGCTATCCCGATGTGAGGAAACTAACCTCGTCCTTAACTGGGAAAAATGACATTTCATGGTAACGGAGGGAATAGTACTCGGTCACAAAATCTCAAGCGAAGGAATGGAGGTGGATCGAGCCAAAATAGACACCATTTCTCGACTACCACCTCCATCCTCCGTTAGAGCTATCAGAAGTTTCCTAGGGCATGCCGGATTTTATAGGCGGCTTATCAAAGACTTTTCTAAAATTTCAAGGCCTCTAACAAAATTACTTGAAAAAGATGGCCCTTTCATCTTTGACAAGGATTGCAATCAAGCATTTCTAACCCTAAAGGAAATGTTAGTCAATGCACCTATCATGATAGCGCCTGATTGGAAATTTCCTTTCGAAATCATGTGTGATGCAAGTGACTTTGCAGTTGGAGCTGTCTTGGGACAAAAAAAAAGAAAAGCATTTCCCCCCAATTTGTTATGCTAGTAAAACACTTAACGATGCACAAGAAAATTACACAACAACTGAAAAAGAATTGCTAGCTGTGGTATTTTCTTTTGATAAAATTCGTTCTTATCTTGTTCTTTCTAAAACTATAGTCTATACAGATCATGCAGCTATTCGATATCTCTTCAAAAAGCAGGACGCAAAACCACGTTTAATTCGGTGGATTTTACTCCTCCAAGAATTTGATATTGAAATCAAAGACAAAAGAGGAGCAGAAAATACCACGGCAGATCATCTTTCGCGCTTGGAAGACCCAGCTTTAGAGGCAACCAGGGACGAGCAAATCAATGAAAAATTGCCAACGGAGTCCCTAGAAATGGTGGAATACAAAGAAGAGCCATGGTACGCCAACTATGCTAACTACCTAGCTAGCGGTATAGTTGCAAAAGGTTGGCCACATCATCAAAGAATAAAATTCTTTGCTAATGTGAAACATTATTTTTAGGAAGACCCTTATCTTTTCAAAATGTGTGCCGACTGTGACAACCAGTAATTCCCCGTAGTCCTAAGGTGTGTATTTGATTGCGAATCATTTTCTGTTACGCTTGGATTGCACTGTAGTTATATGTGTGTACGTTTACGTGTAGTACTTGGTTAAGTTACTTTAGGGTGTATCAGTTATTACAAGAAATGGTTGCCTTAATTTCATTTGGCCGTACCTACTCCTTAGGGTCATAAGGATATTGGGCCGCCTAAACCTATCCTAAGCGGCCTAAACCTTCGAACCTCAATGCAAGCCCAAACATATTAAATACTTGTTGTATACGGCTTCTCTCATATTTGCATTAATCGCCACAAACCCTAGTTCTATTCATCTTGGACGACAACTTCTTTACCTGTGAAGCTCTCCTTTATTAGCGATCAACACACCTTCGATTCCCTGCACCTTGTGGTTAGTATGGCAGCCCTTCTTTATCGCAAAGCCCAATCGTTTTGAGCAATCTTTGCTCGTCATTCGATCAGGTTAGTATATTACCATTGTAAAACTTCTCATGTCCATGATTGTATGATTACTATGTGAGTGCTTCGTACGGATAGGTTTTGCATGAGTATATATGTTTGGTATTGTATGTTAGTGATATCATTGATGAATAACTTATAGTAGCCGATTACTAAAAGTGATCAGGGAAATTATGAGATGTTGGTCGATGATATTGGGATAATAGCAATCGGATCTAAATATTACTCACAAGTGAATTTATGTGCTTGATATCGATGTGTGTGTATAATTAAGGTGTGGTTAATAATTAGTTTTGATGTAACAATAGATGTTAACGGTCCAATAGAATTGAAGGAACATGGTTTGATAAGGCTTGATAACTTTGAATAAGAAAAATGGTGGCCCATGTGCATGTGTTGTAATCTTGGGCTAATCAAACAAAGTGGATAACCTAATAATATTGTCAGTAATAGATATTAGGTGATGCTGGTGGTTGTTGGTGTCACACCCCCAAAATCCACATGCGGAGTATCACCGCGTGGAGGCGTGACTGACCAGGATCAAACCACTAATCATATTGAACAAGCAAGTAATTAAATGTAAAAGTTCAGCCAACACAGTTAGTGTCCAAATCCAACATAGTTTAGGTTATGAGCGGAAGCATAAATGTTTAAAAAACCCAAATCGTAAGTTTAAATAACCAAAGGTTTAACATGGCACACAGCTGTCCATGTCCCACAACGACTCTTCCATGTGCAAGCTCCAGCTAAGTACCTATAGACCTGCAAAGCATGTAGTAACGAGTCAACAACAATGTCGAGTGAGTTCACGTTTGGTTGTCCAGTTTATAGTTGTTCCGAAAACACCGTTTGCTCTTTACCAGCTATCCAGCCGTGGGGGTTACCCCATAGTTCGAAAAACGTTTATTAGTTACCCGTTCTTACGTTGGCTATTCCAGCCCGGCTCTATGGCCGTGGGGGCTACCCCATGTTTAATTCCCCAGACTCGTTACCATATCGACTACTAACGTTCGTCATGTTTAAGTGCCCTAACGTCTGTGTCTATCATCACTGACGTGCCATAGTCCATTAGTCCACGCCCGTCCTCTGCGGCACGGTGTGAGGTTTGTTAAACCTAATAGCGCTATTTAACTAATGACCCGTTCGCCATTGGCCTCGGCGATTAAGTCGATATAAAAGGAGGGACTTCGTTGATAGAGTTCTAGTCTAGTATAGTTAAATCCGTCTCATACTGGACGAGGAATCAATGTTCCTGATTACGTCTCAACAGGACGAGGAATCTATGTTCCTGATTACGTCTCAACAGGACGAGGAATCCTTATTCCTTAACCCATTCCCAACCCCTGGGAATCCCATGCTTTGTAACGAAGTGTGAACTCACCTTGGTTTGCTCGGCAGATTACACAGAAAAGTCAAGTCTAGCAGCTAGTGGTCAACCACGTCCTAACATGGTTATCATACAAGTCAGGTTTAGGTTTTCAAGTATCGTACACAAGTATCACATAGATAACAGATTATGAACACAGGTTGATCATGGCAAATACGTAATACATGTTAACACCTTAACAATAACAGTCAAGTACCCATCATGTCTATCTTGTACGATCTAAAAGATTGCGGTCGCACAAGTTCAGCAACCTTGTGCGATCACCCATTGAAGCCCAATAGTACCCGACCCATTATCCGAAATGCCCAACACAACTATACACACGGCCCAAATTAATAAACAGTTAAACAACTTGTGCGATCCAACACATCATGTACGGTTTCAATATATCTTGTGCGACTCATTAACATAACCCACTAAATACCCCGGCCCAACATGTGAATAAGCCCAATTGCTTGTGCGATACAAACATCTTGTGCGACTGTGGTTGTCTTGTGCGATTTGAACATGTGTGTTTGGTCTTGTGCGACCGACCACCTTGTGTGATTGGTTAAATGATTTCCTATTTTCATGCAATACTGTTACTATAACCAATCAATTTCGTTTGACTAATTTAACCGTTTCCAAAGTTGCAATATATCAATCAACACATTCAACTGTTTCCAAATATTGAATTTTATCAATATCAAATAACTTTAACCGAATTAGTCGGTCCACTAGAATTCAACCACATTCGACATATTAATCAGATTTGTTCACATGATTCTCTATCCATACTAGTCAACAACAAGGTCATTCAATCAATGGAATAATAGGGTTATCATATATTAAATTGAATATGCACTAAGATCTATACAATTTAGAAAGAATACATAAAGCAATCACATGATATGCTGACAATCACATGTTAACAATTTATCCTTATCAAGAAACACATCAATTGCCGACAACTAGATTAAGCACCCATAGGATGATTTTGATTGGACCAATTTATGTATAATGGCTGCCAAAACCATGCACATGTTACATACCTCGATATCAGCCAACCACACCCAATTATTCTACAATTTCGTTGGACCGAATCACTATAATCATCACTCATCAATCATCATGATATATCACATAATCAGCCGAATAATATATTCATTAAATTATTGCCTAACATCATGAACTTTCGAATCATATTAACATTACCAAACCTAAAACATAACAGCCGATTTAATCATCATTCGGTTTCTCAATTCTTAACAACATCATCAAACCAATCGGATCTATCATGTATATGGCCGAGTACATACATTTATGCTCAATCACATATTAATCGAACCAATCATATCATTGCATCATCAATCATGTCAAGCATAACAATCATAAAACAATGGTTAAGATACTAACCGAGTAGAGAGAAGGAACAAGGATTGATTCAAATGCAAGTACCTTCGATAGAGAGTGTGTGTGGCTGCCTTCGGTTTCGTGAGGAAGAGAGAGAGAGAGGAGAGCACTAGGGTTTGTGTGTGTTGCAAATTGTGAGTGATAACCCTATCTTCTAAGTGGTATGCGAAATAAAAGAGAGTGGGCCGAACCCCCCACTTGGGCTGCCCAATTGATCCGAACACAAGATGTAGCCCAAATGGCTTATGCGGTCGAGTGTGTGTTGTGCGCTTATAACATACATACATGACCCAAGCACGTAATAACATAATATTCACATAAATATTCACTTTCATAAAAGTCACATATCGTACACATACGTTACATCAAAGTACAAGGATCGGTTTGGAAATACGAGTTGTCACATTATCCCCAAGTTGAAAGAAATTTCGTCCCGAAATTTAGCACGTACTCACTGAGGAAGCTAGTTAAGTTGCATGGTTTTTCCTGGTTTCCCTGGGGTGTCACATCCTCCCCCCGTTGATCTGGAATTTCGTCCCGAAATTCCGTAGCTTCAGCCTCAGTAGTGGTTGTACCGGTTGCAAACAGTTGGGGATACTTTTGTTTCATCTGATCTTCGCGTTCCCAGGTGAACTCTGGGCCGCGACGTGAGTTCCAAACGAACTCGAACGAGAGGTATCCTAGTACGCTTGAGGACCTTAATATCCCGGTCCGTGATTTCAACAGGTTCCTCGACGAATCGTAACTGCTCGTCGATCGTGAGCTCCTTCAAAGGAACTACGTGGGTCTCATCTGACAGACATTTCTTTAGATTCGACACGTGGGAAAACATCGTGAACTGCACTGAGTTCCGCTGGTAAGTTCAATCTGTAGGCCACCCTGCCTATCTTCTCAATGACTTCGAAGGGTCCAACGTATCGTGGGTTAAGTTTGCCCCGTTTGCCAAAACGAACCACACCCTTCCAGGGTGAAACCTTGAGTAGTACACGCTCCCCAACCTGGAGCTCTAGCGGTTTTCTGCCCTTATCGGCGTAGACTTTCTGACGGTCACGAGCCGCCGCCATTCGTTGTCGTATCTGAGCAATTTTCTCTGTTGTGTCAACCACATGTTCTGGACCAGTAATCTGACTATCCCCCACCTCTGCCCAACAAGGAGGTGACCGACATTTACGCCCGTACAATGCCTCAAACGGAGCAGCTTTAATGCTGGTGTGGTAGCTATTGTTGTACGGAAATTCCACAAGTGGCAGATGCTTTTCCCAGCCGTTGCCAAAGTCAATCACACATGCCCTAAGCATGTCTTCGAGGGTCTGGATGGTGCGTTCAGACTGCCCATCCGTTTACGGGTGATAAGCTGTGCTCATATCTAACCTTGAGCCAAAGGACTTGTGCACTGCTTGCCATAGTTCTGAAGTAAAACGTGCATCTCGATCCGAGATGATAGAGATGGGCACCCCGTGCCTCGAGACAACTTCCTTGAGGTATACTTCTGCTAGAGTGGAGAACTTACCCGTTTCTTTGATAGCCAGGAAGTGAGCAGACTTTGTGAGTCGATCCACGATCACCCAAATAGTATCGTTACCACGTTGAGATCTAGGCAGGCCAGTAACAAAATCCATGGAAATTTGCTCCCATTTCCATTGTGGTATCTCTGGTTGTTGAAGTGGGCCTGAAGGTTTCTGATATTCCGCCTTGACTCTTGCACAAGTCAAGCACTTGCTAACGTATGTTGCTATGTGTGCCTTCATGCTAGGCCACCAGTATATGGTTTTGATGTCGTGGTACATTTTATCTGAACCAGGGTGCACTGAGTAGCGAGACTTGTGTGCCTCATCCATCACAAGCTCTCGTAAGTTGCCATAAAATGGGACCCAAATGCGTCCCGTGACGTAGTAGGCACCGTCTTCCTTCTGTTCTAGGCGTTGCCTTGAGCCGCGTAGGGCTTCAGCCCTGACGTTCTCTGGTTTCAATGCTTCTACCTGAGCATTTCGTATTTGCGAAGGAAGATTAGACTGTATAGTAAGTTGTAAAGCTCGCACGCGCTTAGGCGCAGTGTCCTTCCGACTGAGGGCGTCAGCCACAACATTGGCTTTGCCCGGGTGATACCTGATTGAGCATTCGTAATCGTTCAGCAGTTCGACCCATCGTCGTTGTCGCATATTGAGTTCTTTCTGTTTAAAGATGTGCTCGAGACTTCTGTGATCAGTGTAGATAGCACACTTGGTGCCATACAAGTAGTGTCGCCATATCTTAAGCGCAAAAACAACCGCTCCCAGCTCTAGATCGTGTGTAGTGTAGTTCTTTTCATGAACCTTAAGTTGGCGTGAAGCGTATGCTATAACTTTATCCCGCTGCATCAAAACACAACCAAGACCCTGAATGGATGCGTCGCAATAAACCACGAAGTCGTCTGTGCCCTCTGGCAATGAAAGGATAGGTGCACTGCAAAGTCTATCCTTTAAGTGTTGAAACGCTAACTCCTGTGCGTTTCCCCAACGATAAACAACGCCCTTCTGTGTTAGTGTAGTAAGAGGCTGAGCAACCTTAGAAAAATCCTTGATAAATCTCCTGTAGTAACCTGCCAATCCCAAGAATTGGCGAATTTCCGTTGGCGTGCGAGGTGCAGGCCAGCTTTTGATCGATTCTACCTTGGATGGATCAACGTGGATCCCATCCCTGTTCACCACGTGGCCTAAGAAATGGACTTCACGAAGCCAGAAGTCACATTTTGAAAACTTGGCGTACCGCTGTTCTTTTCGAAGGAGTTCCAAAATAAGTCGTAATTGTTGCTCGTGTTCCTCCTGACTCTTCGAATAGATGAGAATGTCGTCGATGAATACAATAACGAACTTGTCTAGGTACGGCTTGCACACTCGATTCATCAAGTCCATGAAGACCGCTGGTGCGTTTGTCATCCCAAAAGGCATGACCAAAAAACTCATAGTGTCCATAATGTGTTCTAGAGGCTGTTTTGGAGACGTCCTCTTCTCGGACTCTCAGCTGGTGATATCCTGATCTCAAATCAATCTTTGAGTAGTAGCTCGACCCTTGCAGTTGGTCGAATAGATCGTCAATGCGTGGAAGAGGATAGCGATTCTTCACAGTCACCTTGTTCAGTTCACGGTAGTCTATGCACATTCTGAACGTACCGTCTTTCTTCTTCACGAATAGCACTGGAGCTCCCCAGGGCGAAGAGCTAGGACGAATAAAACCCTTATCTAAGAGTTCTTGTAGTTGCGTAGATAGCTCTTTCAACTCTGATGGAGCTAAGCGATGCGGTGCACGAGCAATGGGCGCCGCTCCAGGGGCAAACTCGATTTGAAACTCGACCTGGCGATGAGGCGGGAGGCCAGGTAGTTCCTCAGGAAATACTTCAGGGTAATCGCGTACAATAGGAAAGTCTTCTATCTTTTTTTTTTTCTCTTTCTTCGAGGTGTCAGTAGCGAGCGCCAAAATAGCAGTGTGGCCCTTTCTCAAACACTTCTGGGCCTTAAGGAAAGAGATGATGCTCACAACAGCACCACTCTTGTCGCCAAGAATCATGAAAGGTTCATCCCCCGAGCGAGGAATACAGACAGATCTTCTCGTTGTAAAGAATCTATGCTTGTTGTTGGGATAACCAATCCATACCAATAACGATGTCGAAACCACCACACGTTGGGGTCATACCTAGCATTACCCTGACCAATCACGAACACTCGACCCCTGGCACCATTGCCATCGTTATTACCCCCGTTGTTGCCTCCATTGTTGTTGTGGTTCTGATTCTGGTTCTGGTTCAACTGTGGGCAGTGTCTCATGAAGTGACCTTTAGCATCACACTGATAACATCCCTTGTTACCCTACTGTTGCTGCTGATTATGTGGAGCTTGTGGCTGCTGTTGTCGGTTCTTGTTTGCAGGATGTGAGATTCTAAAATCTTTGGCTCCTTGACCAAGCTCGTTGCATCTCTGACAACGATCTCTGTTGCATTGCCCGCTGTGGTGCAAATTACATCGATTGCACTTAGGGTGGTTTCCCCTATATCCACCCTGACTTCGATTACCAAAAGACTGCTGACTAGAGCTCCTGTGCTGCAGCTGAGACTGAACCGAAGTGGGACCCTTTGCTCGAATTTCCATTCCACTTGCGTTTGTTGTCACTGGGAGCATCCGAAGTAGTTGTAGCTGCATTAATATGCTTCGGCAGTTTGTTCTGTTCCACTGCCTGGTCCGTGGGATAATGAGCAAGACGAGTAACATCCTGGATGGTAGCAAAGTTAGCAGAAGTCACCTGACTTTGAATCTCTGGTACTAAGCCCTTGAGGTACAGCTCAATGCGCTTGATGGGAGGTTCCACCATAGTTGGACATAACACTGTCAGTTCGTTGGATCGTTTCGTGTACGCTTCTATCTCTGACCTTGTCATCTTCAGGTTTAAGAACTCCACTTCCAGTTTGCGGATGTCATCACGACTACGGGGTTTGGATCAGTTCCTTAAGAATCATTTCATGGGGTGGCATTTGCAGCCGCCAGCCCCGCATCTGAACTTGCGCGTTCCACCAAGTTAGCGCAGTGCCTTCGAGAGTACCAGTGGCGTAATTCACCCTGCGAACCTCAGGGCATTCCCACATCTCTAAGACAGACTCGAGCTTTTCAAACCAATGGAGGAGTCCAACAGCTCCTTTAGTGCCACAGAAAGTACTAGGACAACAGTCCATAAGCATCTTAAATGTACATACGGACGACTGAGCGTTCTGACTTTGTTGCGCGAGGAAGTAAAGACAGGGTTAAGCGCGAGAGTTGGATCATGAGAGTAGGATCTATCATCCTAGGTTAGGTTCGGAATAGCAGGTTATACCTCCTGCCTGGGCGGCTGCGAGTGCGGCCGTAATTTGTTCGTTGATAAGAGCCGTCAGCTGGCTTGAGTTAGGTTCACACGTTCCCTCATGATCTCTCATCGAAGGAAACACAAATAGGAAAGGTGTCGCGAAGGTGTGTAAGTGTGTAGTGACAGTAGGGAGCAAGCACAAATGTGTTTTCAAACTATAGTTGCTACGTTTATCTAAGCATACCATGAGCAAAGTTCTATGCAATCTAGCAAGTAGGCAATACAAACATAAACCATATCACCTAGAATGTCGAGCCTTGCACGTGGAGTGAAGCGTCGTTGTGGATCGTAGAGCACTGTACAGGTTATAGTCTGGTTTTAATAAAAACGTTTTTCCCATATTAAAACCAAGTTCACTATAACCAATGGCTCTGATACCAATCTGTCACACCCCCAAAATCCACATGCGGAGTATCACCGCGTGGAGGCGTGACTGACCAGGATCAAACCACTAATCATATTGAACAAGCAAGTAATTAAATGTAAAAGTTCAGCCAACACAGTTAGTGTCCAAATCCAACATAGTTTAGGTTATGAGCGGAAGCATAAATGTTTAAAAAACCCAAATCGTAAGTTTAAATAACCAAAGGTTTAACATGGCACACAGCTGTCCATGTCCCACAACGACTCTTCCATGTGCAAGCTCCAGCTAAGTACCTATAGACCTGCAAAGCATGTAGTAACGAGTCAACAACAATGTCGAGTGAGTTCACGTTTGGTTGTCCAGTTTATAGTTGTTCCGAAAACACCGTTTGCTCTTTACCAGCTATCCAGCCGTGGGGGTTACCCCATAGTTCGAAAAACGTTTATTAGTTACCCGTTCTTACGTTGGCTATTCCAGCCCGGCTCTATGGCCGTGGGGGCTACCCCATGTTTAATTCCCCAGACTCGTTACCATATCGACTACTAACGTTCGTCATGTTTAAGTGCCCTAACGTCTGTGTCTATCATCACTGACGTGCCATAGTCCATTAGTCCACGCCCGTCCTCTGCGGCACGGTGTGAGGTTTGTTAAACCTAATAGCGCTATTTAACTAATGACCCGTTCGCCATTGGCCTCGGCGATTAAGTCGATATAAAAGGAGGGACTTCGTTGATAGAGTTCTAGTCTAGTATAGTTAAATCCGTCTCATACTGGACGAGGAATCAATGTTCCTGATTACGTCTCAACAGGACGAGGAATCTATGTTCCTGATTACGTCTCAACAGGACGAGGAATCCTTATTCCTTAACCCATTCCCAACCCCTGGGAATCCCATGCTTTGTAACGAAGTGTGAACTCACCTTGGTTTGCTCGGCAGATTACACAGAAAAGTCAAGTCTAGCAGCTAGTGGTCAACCACGTCCTAACATGGTTATCATACAAGTCAGGTTTAGGTTTTCAAGTATCGTACACAAGTATCACATAGATAACAGATTATGAACACAGGTTGATCATGGCAAATACGTAATACATGTTAACACCTTAACAATAACAGTCAAGTACCCATCATGTCTATCTTGTACGATCTAAAAGATTGCGGTCGCACAAGTTCAGCAACCTTGTGCGATCACCCATTGAAGCCCAATAGTACCCGACCCATTATCCGAAATGCCCAACACAACTATACACACGGCCCAAATTAATAAACAGTTAAACAACTTGTGCGATCCAACACATCATGTACGGTTTCAATATATCTTGTGCGACTCATTAACATAACCCACTAAATACCCCGGCCCAACATGTGAATAAGCCCAATTGCTTGTGCGATACAAACATCTTGTGCGACTGTGGTTGTCTTGTGCGATTTGAACATGTGTGTTTGGTCTTGTGCGACCGACCACCTTGTGTGATTGGTTAAATGATTTCCTATTTTCATGCAATACTGTTACTATAACCAATCAATTTCGTTTGACTAATTTAACCGTTTCCAAAGTTGCAATATATCAATCAACACATTCAACTGTTTCCAAATATTGAATTTTATCAATATCAAATAACTTTAACCGAATTAGTCGGTCCACTAGAATTCAACCACATTCGACATATTAATCAGATTTGTTCACATGATTCTCTATCCATACTAGTCAACAACAAGGTCATTCAATCAATGGAATAATAGGGTTATCATATATTAAATTGAATATGCACTAAGATCTATACAATTTAGAAAGAATACATAAAGCAATCACATGATATGCTGACAATCACATGTTAACAATTTATCCTTGTCAAGAAACACATCAATTGCCGACAACTAGATTAAGCACCCATAGGATGATTTTGATTGGACCAATTTATGTATAATGGCTGCCAAAACCATGCACATGTTACATACCTCGATATCAGCCAACCACACCCAATTATTCTACAATTTCATTGGACCGAATCACTATAATCATCACTCATCAATCATCATGATATATCACATAATCAGCCGAATAATATATTCATTAAATTATTGCCTAACATCATGAACTTTCGAATCATATTAACATTACCAAACCTAAAACATAACAGCCGATTTAATCATCATTCGGTTTCTCAATTCTTAACAACATCATCAAACCAATCGGATCTATCATGTATATGGCCGAGTACATACATTTATGCTCAATCACATATTAATCGAACCAATCATATCATTGCATCATCAATCATGTCAAGCATAACAATCATAAAACAATGGTTAAGATACTAACCGAGTAGAGAGAAGGAACAAGGATTGATTCAAATGCAAGTACCTTCGATAGAGAGTGTGTGTGGCTGCCTTCGGTTTCGTGAGGAAGAGAGAGAGAGAGGAGAGCACTAGGGTTTGTGTGTGTTGCAAATTGTGAGTGATAACCCTATCTTCTAAGTGGTATGCGAAATAAAAGAGAGTGGGCCGAACCCCCCACTTGGGCTGCCCAATTGATCCGAACACAAGATGTAGCCCAAATGGCTTATGCGGTCGAGTGTGTGTTGTGCGCTTATAACATACATACATGACCCAAGCACGTAATAACATAATATTCACATAAATATTCACTTTCATAAAAGTCACATATCGTACACATACGTTACATCAAAGTACAAGGATTGGTTTGGAAATACGAGTTGTCACAGTTGGTATGATGTTATAAACACAGAATTGTTATATAATTGGTGGCAAGCTTTAGTCCATGGGTTAGTTATACATGATGATGAACAATCAATGAATGTATTATATTATTTAATTTGATTGATACTAATTTAGACGATAATGGATATGAGTTAATTATTGATCCAGGTTTGGTTATAATTAAGGGTCATGTGATAAAACAAATGGTGTATTGGTGCGTTGATTTTTGTAACAAATGAATGTGGATTCAGTGGAATCGTGTAGAATGATCAAGAGGTACAGGAATCAAGGAGATAACTGGTTGATTTGGAAGGGTGTATTGGTGCGTTGATTTTTGTAACAAAAACGAAACAATGTTTATGGTAAATAAAGGTTAAAGAAACAAAAGGGTAATTAATTCTACATTTTTATTTATCACATGCACCGGCTAAACGTGTGTGGGTTTGGACAGTGGGCCGAGTTGAGCTGGTTGGGTCAAGCAAGAGGAGTGGGCTGCACACAGTTGTTTCGGCCACACACTCATTTAAGGGCCACATGAAATGGTCGTACATTGGGCCGCATGAAACCAATCAGATATTGGGCCATCCGAACTCAGCCATACCCCTGGGCTGTAGACTTACTAGAATTATGTATAGATTGTTAACTGTTTATCTGATCAATGGGACGCACACTTTTAGTGAACACGAGTGTGGCCCAGATACTTGCTAGATGATTACGCGAGGATATCGGCTAGTTACGATGCTTATTTCTTGTCACAGTTAATATGTTTACTTGAATGTAATCCGAACAACTTGTGATATGGTGTGATATGAACTTGTATTGTGATTGTAAGTATGACCCAAATACTTGCTATCACTTGCGTAATGATATACGTTCTGCTTATTTGTAACCTGTGTAATAAATGCAAAGAACACATGTTTCACGTGTACACGAAATTGACTGACTTTGGTAACTACGGTAGGGTTTGGTTGACCAACCGGGAAACGGGTAACATAGCATACCGAGTAAACCAAAGGTGAGTTCATTACTTTTGAGCATGCGTCCCGGTGGTTGGGAGAGTCAGTGGGTATCCCGGGGAGGGATAAATCTTTTGGGTAAAACTGGGATGTTGGATAATATTCTCACTCTCTATCTTTTAAGTCCCATCTTTTGCTATCGTGGGTGGTAGCGGGGTATTAGTTGGTAGCGCTACTTAGGTTTGGCACCCTCACACAGTACCGGGGAGGACGGTTGTGAACTAATTACCCAGTCAGGCCCAGTGTTTTGATAGGAGCACTGGGGAAAGGGCAAAACATACATCAGGAGCTGTCTTGTTCAGTATCGAGATATTATCAACATTACTTTCGGAATTAACTTCAATGGATTAACTAAACACTTAGTAACCAACTTTTTTGTAAAACTATGAACTCACCAGCGTTGTCTGATACACTTGTTGCATGCTCGCAGGTCGTTAGATGTCTTGCATTTGGAACTTGCTGTCTGGAGTAGCTGGAGTGGCATGGGTCGAACTGGGTGGATTCTTGTGATTGGATTATGGATATTATACATTGGTTTTGAAACATCCTAACTTTGGTTTACTATTTGCTTCCGCTGAACATGTTGGTTTTTATTTAAACTTATTGTAGATACTTTTTATTAATATGTGACGATTTCATTTAGAAACTTGTATGTGTTCAATGTAATTAGTGGCTCGTTGTTGGTACGTCACACGCCTAGCAGGGACTTTCCCTAGGTGGTAATTTTGGGGTGTGAAAGTTTGGTATCAGAGCCACTGGTTATAGTGAACTTGGTTTTAAAATGTTTTCATAAAACCAGACTATAACCGAACAGTTCCGAAATCGACCATGACACTCAGCTCCAGACTGCAAGGTTCGTTTCTCATTTACTATTGCATAGTATATCTAGTGTTTTCTTATGAATAACATCACACGTGAATGCACACTTAGAACTGCAGTATGAACTTCTATGTTACCAACCCATGTTACGTGTTTTAAGAGTGCGACTCTTCTTGAACTTTCATGATCTATGTTGTGGCGTCATCTGTCTTATTGCTCAAATTCGGGGAACCTTTTAGCGCGAGTTAAGAGGCACTGAGATAAGCATGCAAATTGCCTTATTATTATGGGTGCACACATAATACTAATGTGGGGTGCATGTGAGTCCCAGTGTGGCTTAACGAGTGTGAGAGGGGTTCTGCTCTGTTAATTGATGTTATGTTAGAACTCAGCGGTCTATAGGAGTCATAGCAGTGATTGTCTCCTACTCGAACATGATCTTTTCACCCCTTTCTTAATCCTTACGAATCTCGATGCTATCGAGTATCACCTGATCACACATCTGAACGCCTAGCGAGCTGTGTAGAATGTTAGGTGCTAGTACGTACGTCCCTGAGTTGTATGGCTCAGCGTCAAATGATTGGACTATTCTTTTCTCACTTATCTTTGTTTGCTGGAACTTAGCATGTTGACACCTTAGATCCCGAAGTGCGATCACTTCTGCAACACTCTCGCGACATAGCGTGTATTACTCAGTCAACTTGCAAGAACGATGGACAAGAGGGTAAACGTAGTACCTTACCGACTTCAGCATTTGAACGACCCTAGTTACCGGCAATGAACACCAGCGATTTGACTCCAATCGAATCCTTAACCGCAACCAGCGACTCATGGGAGTCGACTCTTACGAACCAATCGGGACAAAATCGATGACGATTGACTGTAGAGCGGACTGTGTTGTCACACCCCCAAATTCCACACGCGGAGTATCACTGCAGGGAGCGTGACATGACCAGGATCTTAGCCACCAATCACATTGAACTTGTGGGTATATTTAAATAAAACTTTCATTTATTAAAAATAAGTGTTACAACGTTACAATATTTCACAGTTTACAGCGGAAGCAAAATTCATTTGTTAAGAGTTTATAAACCACATGTAAAAACCCTTAGCCCTGTGTTGGGTTTCCATGTAACTCGACCAATGACCACTCCAGCTTCCCAGACAGCAAGTTCCAGTCAGTATGCACCTAAAGACCTGCAAGGCATGTAACAACGAGTCAACAAAAAAGTTGAGCGAGTTCACAGTTGGGTGTTCGTTTTAAGTTTTTTCCGAAAACATAGTTTGTCTTTAGCTGGATTACTTGCCGTGGGGGTTACCCCATGTGGAAAATATGATTAACCAGTTTACCGTGTTTCCCAAACATATTCATAGTTGGTGGGGGCTTCCCATGTGAATTACCAGACCGTACCATATCGACTACTAACGAAAGTAAGTTGTGCCCTAAATCAATGTCTATCATCATTGACCCTTTTGCCTTAGTCCATTAGTACACGCCCATTCGAACGACACGGTGTGAAGTTTGTCAAACCTAATAGCGCTATTAACTAATGACCCGCTAGCTATCGGCCTCGGCGATTAAGTCGATATAAAGTAAGGGACTTCATGATAGAGTTTTGTCTAGTAAGTTGTAAGGTTGTTGTCCTACCCAAGGAGGACGAACGTACGTAGTTCTACCCAAGGAGAATACGCAGGACTTATAGTGGCATCCTACCCAAGGAGGATGGCCGTACATGTCCTACACAAGGAGGATATCTAGGTTCCGTTTTAGTTTATTAACCCATTCCCAAACCACCGGGAATCCCATGCCTTGTAGAGAGTGTGAACTCACCTTGGTTTGCACGGTAAGACCAGTTACTTGTTTAACAGTCGATCAAACACGTCCTATTATGGTTATCGATAACGATCAGTTTCATGTGCACATAAACTACCTATCACTTGTACAATTAATTCGCGCATTCCTTGTTCACATAACACACAATTATCGTACATGTATCACACACACATAGTTCAAATCACAACAGTCAATCTATCAAATTAATATTAACAAGTAGTCGCCTAGCATGTATTCAATCCATAAGCAGGTTCACTTCATGATTCATGTTTACACACATATAACCCTTTATCCTTCAACACAAGAACACTCATAACAATCAAGTTAATATCTCACTTGAGCTTGGTATGGACTGTGATAATTTTATACCAATTATGACCAACCCATGGCCCAACCCCTAATACCCAAACCAACCTGTACAACTAATATTACCAGTTAGTTTTTCATACAAACACTTCACATAGTCAACATATTGCAAAATCACAACAATTATCACTTAATACACATTATCCATTTGGGCCACATAGAATTTTATATCACGAGCATACAAAACAACCAATAACTTAACAGCCCACTATGGCACTCCTAGTAATATGCGGCCCACTTTCATTCCTTTGATTCATGATTAAGTAGTCATAATTAAAACAACTTTTCACATAAATAGGTAACCCCAATTATGATTTACCATTACTAAAATTTATTATAGTAGAAAATCTAGACCACAAACAAATAACATAATCACAGTTGCTTCATAATTCATATTCCAGCCAATCGAATAACCTAATGTTCCCAACTACCCATATCCCACATTGATTTCTTTATACTAATCTCTAAATCATATATTCACATGGATATTTCTACTCGGTTCCATGTCTCCAATTCATCATAATTATCATCATTGAAACCCTTAATAAATTACAACATTAGTTACACTACAATAATCATCACATCGGCCCAACTGATCACACCATCCACATAATCTCACAACACCAAATACCAAATAAATCATCAACCTAACCTATGACAACATAATTTAACTCTCTAACAGTCTAGTTTTACGCTTTTACTCCCACATCTCCTGATTATAAATCAAATTGGACAACACACACATGTAAGCAATCAAAGATATTCGATCATCAAAATAAAAGTGTACTAACCGGGTTATGGGATGTTAGAGAGGGTGCTAGAGCCGACGAGGGCTTGTAAGGAGATGGGGGGCTGCCATCAAAGGGAGTAGATAGCGAAAAAGAGTATAGAACTAGGGTTTGAGTCTTGTATACGTATGTTAATGCAAACATGAGGGAAGCCGCATGCAATAAGTATTTAATTCGTTTGGGCTTGCATTGTGTTTTGGAGGTTTGGGCGGCCTAACACCATTACAAGCCATAAAGGGTGTGGCTTGGGCAGCCCAACTCAATTACAAAACATAAGGGGTATACGGGCTTCAAAAAAAGTGTGGGCCGAGGAAAGGTTCCGAGTGGTGTGGCCTCCGGCCCAAACAGGTATTGTGAGGGTTAAACATGTTCGCGGCCCAAGTGTATTACATAACTCGCGGCCCAAATAGGTTAGTTCACCACATTAACTATACGACACATAAAACGTTTATCAGTTTCTTGAAGTTAATAAGTCAACACACGTACACCTACTCAATCACGTTGTACATTAGCAAGTATGTTATAGACACGAGTGTTTGTCAATTTTCATCATCGTAAAGTTAATAAAATAGGATCGGATCACATAACTAAGAGACACTGACCTTGGAAGTTCGGGTTTTCACATCATCCCCAACTTGAAAGAAATTTCGTCCCGAAATTTAGCACGTAGTTACTAAGGAAGCTAGTCAGGTTGTGTGGTTTCCTGGGGTGTCACATCATCCCCCCGTTGGTTTGGAATTTCGTCCCGAAATTCCGCAGTAGCTTCAGCCTCAGTAGTGGTTTCATTATTCTCGAACAACTGGGGATATTTGTGCTTCCTTTGGTCTTCTCGTTCCCAAGTAAACTCTGGGCCACGACGGGAGTTCCAACGAACTCGAACAATAGGTATCCTGGTGCGTTTGAGAATCTTGACCTCCCAGTCCAAGATTTCCACTGGTGCTATGACAAATCTCAACTGATCGTCGATGGTGAGCTCCTTGAAAGGAACTATGAGGGTTTCATCTGACAGACACTTCTTCAGATTCAACACATGGAATACGTTGTGAACTCCACTGAGTTCTTTGGGTAGATTCAATATGTAGGCCACCTTGCCAATTCTCTCTATGATTTCAAAAAGTCCAACATATCGCGGGTTGAGTTCGCCTCGTTTACCAAAACGAACTACGCCTTTCCAAGGTGAGACTTTAAGTAGTACTCGATCCCAAACCTGGAACTCGAGTGGTTTCCTGCGCTTATCAGCGTAGCTTTTCCGACGGTCACGAGCTGCCACCATTCGTTGTCGTATCTGAGCAATCTTTTCTGTTGTGTCTACGACGAGCTCTGGGCCAGTGATTTGGCTGTTTCCAAGTTCTGCCCAACAAAGAGGTGATTGGCACTTCCATCCGCATAATGCCTCGAACGGAGCAGCCTGGATGATGGTGGGGTAACTGTTGATATACGAAAACTCCACTAAAGGTAGATGCCGCTCCCAGCCGTTACCAAAGTCGATTACACATGCTCGAAGCATGTCTTCAAGAGTTTGGATGGTGCGTTCAGTCTGCCCATCTGTCTGTGGATGATATGTTGTGCTCTTGTCTAGACGTGAGCCAAAGGATTTGTGCATCGCTTGCTACAAATCATATGCAAATCGTGGGTATCGATCAGAGATAATGGAGGTTGGCACCCTGTGCCTAGCAACCATTTCTTTCAGGTAGATGACTGCAAGTGTGGAAAACTTATCCGTTTCCTTGATGACTAAAGAGTGTGCTGGTTACGTGAGACAATCAACGAAAATCCAGGTGATATTGTTTCCGTTTCGAGTTGTAAGTAGACTAGCGACCAAATCTATGGCAGTCTATTTTTATTCCCATGAGAGTATTGCTGGTTGCTGGTGTTACACCTTGACTTTCCACAAGTCAACCCATCATTCACTTACTTAACTAGCTGAGACTTCATGTCCGATTACCAGTACAAGGTTTATAAATCCTAATGCCTTCCATCAAAACCCAGACGGCTAGAATGTCGAACTGGTGTGCTTGCTCAACGCGAGTTTCCCTATAATTGCCATGTAATGAGATCCACATTCGTTTCATGAAGTAGCGAGTATCGTCCGACTAGTCAAAGGTTGCTTCTCCATGCCCCGCATGGGTTCGACTTGAAAATTCCTCTTCCTTCAGTTCTCCAGTCTGAACAGAGCGAGTCTGATACTGGTAAGTTAGAGTCGATAGCTAGCTGCAGAGCTCGTGTACATTCAGGTTTCTCAGTCGGGTTAATCCAGAGTTCCATCCAGCGATGTCATTGCATGCTTTAACTCTTTCGAATATTGGTACATGGGAGGCCCTTATGATCGGTCTAAATAACACATCTGGTACCGTCCAAGAGATACCTCCATCCGAAATCCCAACACCATTGTTTTCACCGTCAGTCGAGTGTGTTGCGCCGTTCCCCTTTGTGACTCTTTTACGTATGTCATCACTTTCTCGTGTTGCGTCGACGTGCAGCTGGGACTCTGGTTCGGACCATAAGGATATACTACTGAGTCACCTGCACCCTCGGGTAAAAACAATGCTCTGTGCATTGCAGAGTTGGGATTCAAAAGCTGAATACACGTCCTCCTGTTTTGTCTTTCACGAACACAGCACCCTGCTGTGCCAGGGAGATTTAAGCTGCGCGACCTTCAAACATCCCGTGATTTATCTGCGATAGTATCAAGTGAGATCCACATGCATTTCCAATCAAGTTGGATCTTAGCGAGATCCACGTGCATTTCCACTTTGTTAATTATATATCCAAAAGGTACCCCTCGAACCCCGAAAATTACATTTAAGCAGACTTTGAGTGGAGTGGCCCCTCCCTCAGGAGTTCTAAGATACAAATGCCACCCATGGCTTTCTATTCTCCTGGTCAGGATTCAGAATGTTGTCAACAAATGTGGTCGATTCATGTGATCCCTGAAGCTGCTGGTGTGTTGGTCAACTTGATGATCATGGTGCATAACGTTGAAATGGCTGCATTACATTCGACATGCTATTCTAAGAGCATTCTCCCCTTGGACTACCATCTGACGATAGTTCGTTCACTAGCCAACCCTCGAATGGAAGCTTGTTCCTCGCAACTGGTCGACATGTTTTCAATACGTGGTCGAGGAAAACTGTTCTTGATTGTCACCTTGTTGAGTTCTCGATAATCAGTACACATACGAAAAGGCTTCTCTTCATGGGTATAGCGAGGGCTCCTTAAATCCAAAACTAGATCCGATGAAACTCAAGTCCAATAATTCCTGAAGTTGATTAGGCAGTTCCTGCGACCTTCCTGGTGTAAGATAGTAAGATATACTAGTAACAAGGGCTACTTCTGGCATGATACGGGTCTAATATTCCACCTGACGATGTGAAGGTAAACCTGACAGTTCTTCTGGTAACACTTCGGGAGAAATCACGAATAATTGGTGGATCCTCGATCCTCCCTTCCTTAGCCTTGACATCAGTATCGAGTGTTAACTTTGAGGGGTAATCCTTCCGTAGACACTCCTGGCTTTTCTTGCTGAAATGACGCTAACCGTTGTGCCACTCTAGCGTGTTAGAACAGATAACAATCCTCCACGAAGGAGAGGGTTACGTGGAATTTGTCTCCTCACAGGGTACACCTATCAAGAATAACAAAAGGAAGTCGTTGTCGAACACTTGTCCCACAAGGTCGTGTCTGCATCCCAATGATCATATGAGGTTTCCGTTATCTTGCCATCAGCCGACTCCACAACCGGTTCAAACTCCTAGGGGCATCCAGGTCAAACGGAACAGAGACGAAACGGATTGCTACTCATACTAGCTACCATAGTGTTAAAGTCCTGACGTCGCCCACGCCAATTCTAAGTGGCCCTTCCAAGAGCATCATTTCTGGTGTTGTTGTTCTCATTACTAGGATTCCAAGTACTGTCGTTGTTCCTTTTATCGTTGTCCTCTTATCTTGACCACAGCCAATCCGTGTTGTGGGCACCTTTATTTCCTTACTGTAGGTTGGGGTTACGAATACCTTGTTGTCGCTGTGACTGTTGCTCCCAATGTCGTTGCTCGAAACAAAGCCCTACGATTCTTCACCATCATTGTCCATCTTTTCACATTCTGAGCCACGTCCTAAAGCGCTACTCATGGTGCTGGCAGTTACGCATACCCCACTAAAGTCAATTTTCATCACTTATGTCTCGATTGATTCGTAAGAGTTGGCTCCCATGGGTCGCTGACATGGGTTAAGGATTCGATTGAAGCCAAATTCGCTGGTGCTCGTTGCCGGTAATCAGGGTCGTCAAGGTACTGAGGTCGGTAAGGTACTACACTCAACCTCCTGTCCATCGATGTTGCAAGTTGCTTGAGTGATACACAATATGTTGCTAGAGTATTGCAGAAGTGATCGCACTTCGGGATCCAAGGCGTCAATACGTTAAGTTCCAGCAAACGAAGGAAGGTGAGAAAGATATAGACCAATCATTGTCGTTGCAACATCCAACTCGGGGATGTTCGTACAAGCACCTAACATTCTACACAGTTCGCTAGGTGTTCAGATGGGTGTTCAGGTAATACTCGATAGCATCAAGATTCGAAAGGATCCAGAGAGGAATGAAAAGTTCACGTTCGAGTAGGGGACAATCACTGCTATGACCCCTATAGGTTTGTTATGTTTCACATCGATCAAATAACGGAACGGAACCCCCTTTTTCACTTGTTAAGCCTCACTGGGACTCGCATGCATCCCACATTATTATTATGCCTGCACCCACAATAATATTGTGATTTGCATGTTCATCTCAGCTCCTCTTAACTCATGTCAAATGGTTCCTCAAACTCGAGTAGCAAACAAAGAGCATCACAAAGCGTAACTCATGAATGTTTAGGGAAAATACCACCCTATTAGTCACATAACACATGCAAGTAATACATGAATTCATACTGTTGTGCTAAACGTGCAATCACATGCAATATCATATGTAGGTGTTCACTAGTTAAGCAGTATAATGAGTATACGAGAGACGAACCTTGCAATCTAGAGCTGAGTGTCATGGTCGTATTCACGTTTTCAGAACTATTCGGTTATAGTCTGGTTTTACAAAAACGTTTTTCCCCTTTTTAAAACCAAGTTCACTATAACCAATGGCTCTGATACCAATCTGTCACACCCCCAAATTCCACACACGGAGTATCACCGCAGGGAGCGTGACATGACTAGGATCTTAGCCACCAATCACATTGAACTCGTGGGTATATTTAAATAAAACTTTCATTTATTAACAATAAGTGTTACAACGTTACAATATTTCACAGTTTACAGCGGAAGCAAAATTCATTTGTTAAGAGTTTATAAACCACATGTAAAAACCCTTAGTCTTGTGTTGCGTTTCCATGTAACTCGACCCATGACCACTCCAGCTTCCCAGACAGCAAGTTCCAGTCAGTATGCACCTAAAGACCTGCAAGGCATGTAACATCGAGTCAACAACAAATTTGAGCGAGTTCACAGTTGGGTGTTCGTTTTAAGTTGTTTCCGAAAACATAGTTTGTATTTAGTTGGCTTACTTGCCGTGGGGGTTACCCCATAGTTGAAAATATGATTAACCAGTTTACCCTGTTTCCCAAACATATTCATAGTTGGAGGGGGCTTCCCATGTGAATTACCAGACCGTACCATATCGACTACTAACGAAAGTAAGTTGTGCCCTAACTCAATGTCTATCATCATTGACCCTTTTGCCTTAGTCCATTAGTACACGCCCGTTCGAACGACACGGTGTGAGGTTTGTCAAACCTAATAGCGCTATTAACTAATGACCCGCTCGCCATCGGCCTCGGCGATTAAGTCGATATAAAGTGAGGGACTTCATGATAGAGTTTTGTCTAGTAAGTTGTAAGGTTGTTGTCCTACCCAAGGAGGACGAACGTACGTAGTTCTACCCAAGGAGAATACACAGGATTTATAGTGGCATCCTACCCAAGGAGGATGGCCGTACATGTCCTACCCAAGGAGGAGATGTAGGTTCCGTTTTAGTTTATTAACCCATTCCCAAACCACCGGGAATCCCATGCCTTGTAGAGAGTGTGAACTCACCTTGGTTTGCTCGGTAAGACCAGTTACTTGTTTAACAATCGATCAAACACGTCCTATTATGGTTATCGATAACGATCAGTTTCATGTGCACATAAACTACCTATCACTTGTACAATTAATTCGCGCATTCCTTGTTCACATAACACACAATTATCGTACATGTATCACACACACATAGTTCAAATCACAACAGTCAATCTATCAAATTAATATTAACAACTAGTCGCCTAGCATGTATTCGATCCAAAAGCAGGTTCACCTCATGATTCATGTTTACACACATATAACCCTTTATCCTTCAACACAAGCACACTCATAACAACCAAGTTAATATCTCACTTGAGCTTGGTATGGACTGTGATAATTTTATACCAATTATGACCAACGCATGGCCCACCCCCTAATACCCAAACCAACCTGTACAACTAATATTACCAGTTAGTTTTTCATGCAAACACTTCACATAGTCAACAGATTGCAAAATCACAACAATTATCACTTAATACACATTATCCATTTGGGCCACATAGAATTTTATATCACGAGCATACAAAACAACCAATAACTTTACAGCCCACTATGGCACTCCTAGTAATATGAGGCCCACTTTCATTCCTTTGATTCATGATTAAGTAGTCATAATTAAAACAACTTTTCACATAAATAGGTAACCCCAATTATGATTTACCATTACTAAAATTTATCATAGTAGAAAATCTAGACCACAAATAAATAACATAATCACAGTTGCTTCATAATTCATATTCCAACCAATCGAATAACCTAATGTTCCCAACTACCCAGATCCCACATTGATTTCTTTATACTAATCTCTAAATCATATATTCACATGGATATTTCTACTCGGTTCCATGTCACCAATTCATCATAATTATCATCATTGAAACCCTTAATAAATTACAACATTAGTTACACCACAATAATCATCACATCGGCCCAACTGATCACACCATGCACATAATCTCACAACACCAAATACCAAATAAATCATCAACCTAACCTATGTCAACAGAATTTAACTCTCTAACAGTCTAGTTTTACGCTTTTACTCCCACATCTCCTGATTATAAATCAAATTGGACAACACACACATGTTAGCAATCAAAGATATTCGATCATCAAAATAAAAGTGTACTAACAGGGTTATGGGATGTTAGAGAGGGTGCTAGAACCGACGAGGGCTTGTAAAGATATGGGGGGGCTGCCATCGAAGGGAGTAGATAGTGAAGAAGAGTATAGAACTAGGGTTTGAGTCTTGTATACGTATGTTAATGCAAACATGAGGGAAGCCGCATGCAATAAGTATTTAATTCATTTGGGCTTGCATTGAGTTTTGGAGGTTTGGGCGGCCTAACATCATTACAAGCCATAAAGGGTGTGGCTTGGGCAGCCCAACTCAATTACAAAATATAAGGGGTATACGGGCTTCAAAAAAAGTGTGGGCCGAGGAAAGGTTCCGAGTGGTGTGGCCTCCGGCCCAAACAGGTATTGTGAGGGTTAAACATGTTCGCGGCCCAAGTGTATTACATAACTTGCGACCCATATAGGTTAGTTCACCAAATTAACTATACGACACATAAAACATTTATCAGTTTCTTGAAGTTAATAAGTCAACACACGTACACCTACTCAATCACGTTGTACATTAGCAAGTATGTTATAGACACGAGTGTTTGTCAATTTTCATCATCGTAAAGTTAATAAAATAGGATTGGATCACATAACTAAGAGACACTGACCTTGGAAGTTCGGGTTGTCACATCATCCCCATCTTGAAAGAAATTTCGTCTCGAAATTTAGCACGTAGTTACTGAGGAAGCTAGTTAGGTTGCGTGGTTTCCTGGGGTGTCACATGTGTAACCGCCCGCACCATGAGTAGTGCCTTAGGACGTGGCACGGAATGTGAAAAGATGGACCTTGTTGGTGAAAGGACGCAGGACACCGTTACAGGCAACAATATTAGAGGCAACAGTTGTGGCAACATCAAGGTACTCGTGATCGTAGCTTACAGTATGGAAACGAAGGTGACCTCGACAAGGATTGACTGTGTTAAGTCAAGGTGACGACAACGACGGCAGTACTGGAAATTCTCGTGACAAAAACAACACTGTAAATGAAGCTCATGGAAGGACATTTAGTATTGGCATAGGCTATACCAGGCGTAATAGCAACACGATAGCTTGGATGGGTAGCTATTCGCTTCATCTCTGTTCTGTTTAACCTTGATGCTTCTTGAAATCGAACCTGTTGTGGAGTCGGCTGATGCAAGTCAATTGAAGCCTTATATGTTCGCTGGGATGCAAACTCGACTTTGGGGGACAGGTGTTCGACATCGACCAGCCTTCTACTACCCCTGATGGTTACAATGCAGTAGTTAGTATGGATTGGTTATTCAGAAATCGTGTAGACATACCTTGTGAGGAGAAAATTTTGTGTGGAGAATCGTTAGTTGTTCTAAAGCAACAAAGTGGTGCAAAGGTTAGCGCCATATCAACTATGAAGGCCCAGAAGTGTCTACGGAAGGATTACCCCGCTACGTTAGCAACCGTTACTGATGTTGAGGCTAAGGAAAAGAGGATCGAGGATCCACCAATTGTTCGTGATTCCTCTCAGTGTGCTACCCGAGGAGCTTTCAGATTTACTTCCACCACTGTTAGGCAGAATCTCAGTTTGATCTCACGACAGGGGCATCCCTGATTACTCGTGCTACATACCGTCTTGCACCAGGAGGGTTGCAAGGACTATCTACACGAACTGTTGGATAGGAGTTTTATTGGACATAGTTTTTGTTCGCTTTGGGGAGCCCCATCTATATTCGGGAAGATAAAGCCTTTTCGTATGTGTACTGATTATCTAGAACTCAGCAAGGTGATAATCAAGAATTGTTTGCCTCGACCGTGTATTGACGGAAGACCAAGAGGAGAATGCTCCTGAAACGGCATATCGAACGCAATACGGCCATTGCGACTTTGTACACCATGACCATTGAGTTAATCAACACACCAGCAGCTTTGTGGACCACATGAATCGACCGTATTTATGGATGACGTTCTGGATCATTTCCAAGAGGAAGGAACATCATGGGCGGCACTCCGCGCGTATTTTGTATCTTATTTTAGAGCTCCTGAGGGAGGAGCCACTCCGCGCGAAGTCTTGTTAAAGGTAACTACTGGATTCGAGAGATACCTTTTTGGTTATATGATCAACGAAGTGGGAATATGCGTGGATCTCACTAAAGACCCATTTCGTTAGATATTGTTCGGCACCAAAGATCCCTTCGAGGATGCAGCAATTTCTTGGTCACACTAGACTCTATCGCAGATTCACCACAGGATTTTCGAAGATCGCGCAGCTTAAATCTCTTTAGCACAGTAGGGTGTTGTGTTCGTGAAAGACAAAACAGGAGGACGTCTTTTCAGCTTTCGAATCCCAACTCTGCAATGTTTACACACAGACGCAACACGAGAAAGTGATGACTTACGTAATGGACTTATAGGAAGAACTGCACGAGTCACGACCTGCGGTGGAAGCCGTAGTCTTTTAACTGGAGGCATTACTTTGACGGTACCGAATGCACCACTTAGACCGATCACAAGGGCCTCCCGTGTACCCTTGTTTCAAAAGAGCTAAACATGTGATGGCAACACTGGGTGGAACTTTTGAATGAATACGACCGTGAAACCTGGACGTGCACGAGCTTTGCAGCTCGCTATCGACTTTAACATACCTGATCAGACTCGCCTTGTTCAAATTGAAGAACTGAAGGAAGAGAGTTCTCAAGATTGACCCATGCGGGGCATGGGGAAGCAACCTTTGGCAGGTCGGACGATACTCGCCACCTCATGGAACGAATGTGCGTCTCATTATACGGCAACTGTAGGGAACTTGTGTGGAGCGAAGCGCATCGGCCACGATATTCTAGTCATCTGGGCTTTGATGGAATGTATTAGGATATAAGGATCTTGTACTGAGAACTGGGCTTGAAGGCCTACGCAACGAAGCATGTGAATGGCGTTTGACTTGTGCGAAAGTCAAGGTGGAACATCAGAAACCTTTTGGTTTGGGTCAGCAATCAGAAACACCTATTTAGAGATAGGAACAAACAGCCATGGATTTTGTCACAGGCCTACCTAAATCTCAGAGCAGAACCGGTATCACCTGAGTGATCGTTGATTGTCCCATGTAACCAGTACAGTCTATTGCAATCAAGGAAACTGACGAGTCTTCACAGCTTGTGAATATTCCTCTGAGAGAGGTGGCTTTTAGGCACGAGGTGCCAACTCCTGTTATCTCTGATTTTGATCTATACCTTACTTACGACAGACATTGCACAACATTCCTGGCTCACGTCTAGACATGAGCATTACTTATCACCACAGGACAAATGGCCAGAGTCAGTGAACCCTTCTGCCACTCGAAGACATGCTGCGAGCGTGTGTTGAGTTCTACTATGGCAGTTACCATTCCAGTATTCAGACAGCTCTGTTGAGGCATTGCATGAGTAGTTACATTAATATCCTTGTTGGATTAAGGTGGGTGGATGACAACCTAATCACAGGTCTAGGACTTGTACTCGAAACTCTTGGGAAGATTGCTGGGATCGGATAACACTGGAAGTTCGTTGTAGGCGGTCGAATCATGTTGAAAACCCTGGGAGGGTGTGGTACGCTTGGGAAGCGTGGCAAGCTTAATGTACGTTACGTTAAGTTATTACGAATTCAGGAAAGGATCGGTCACGCCGCCTACAAACTCGAGTTACCCGACGACTTGGGTAACGTGCATGATATCATTTATGACTCGAATCTAAGGCAGTGTTTGTTCGATGAAACACTTGTGATACCTTTATTAGACAAGTTGCAGTTGTCGAAGAACCCATCGAAATCATGGATCGGAAAGTTAAGGTTCGTAAGCCTAGTCGTATTCCAATCGTGAGAGTTTATAGGAACTCAAGTTATGGACTGGAGTTCATATGGGAATGCAAAAGATCTGATGAAGCCCTGGTATTCATAATTGGTCGAACGGTTGTATCAACTTCTGAAATCATTGACGAATTTCGGGACGAAATTCCCTTTCAAGTTGGGGATGATGTGGTACCCGCGGAGAATCAACAGTCATCCTGAGTTAACATCTTGTATCGTGCCGTTTTGGATTGCTTATCAAATTTCGGGACGAAATTTCCTTCAAGTTGGGGATGATGTGACAACCAGTAATTCCCCGTCCTAAGGTGTGTATTTGATTCCGAATCATTTTCTGGTACGCTTGGATTGCACTGTAGTTATATGTGTGTACGTTGACGTGTAGTACCTGGTTAAGTTACTTTAGGGTGTATCAGTTATTACAAATAAACGGTTGCCTAGATTGGGCCACTACACAAGAAACGATTGCCTTAATTTCATTGGGCCGTACCCACTCCTTAGGGTCATAAGGATTTGGGCCGCCTAAACCTATCCTAAGCGGCCTAAACCTTCGAACCTCAATGCAAGCCCAAACATATTAAATACTTGTTTAATACGGTTGATGTGGGGTAAAATACGCATATTTGTCCCGTGTAAATTGTATAATTTTTGTATAGGTTTTATTTATTTTTATTTAGTTATTAGTATTATATTACATTATTTTGTGTTTGGCTAGGTCCTAGTGCAAATGGAGCGAAAACGAGTAATATGGAAATAACCAGCCAGTTGAGTAGAGTGAGGCGCCAGCAACGGAATTAAAATTGCCGCATGAAGTTTGGACTGCTAAGATACCCATTAGACGAAAGTTGCTGCCAATCTATATATTATTATTATTGTGAAAGGGGGTTGCCAATTTTAATTATTATTGACAATGGGTTGCTGCCATACTTATTATTAATTGTGAATTCGACAACAACATCAGAGACATTCATCAATTTGTAGGACTTCTATTGGGCCATAATTGGATATATACGAACAAGGGACATCACGTGTAGAAAAATCATCTCATCATCACATCATGAAGGCCCATCATAATACATCCTTGAGGTTTTCATCATAATATATTTTATTGGGGAGCAAACTATAAAGAAGATAGGGCGGTGTTCAAAGAGGAGAATTTTTTTACATCAGCCGCAATCTGGGAGACGCACGAATTCAGAGCCGCACATCAGACAAAATCGGAGACGAATTTTGGAGATCTTTGAAGGTGTTTTTGAAGGTTTAAAGTCAAGGAATCATCGTGGAAGGCTAGGGAGCACTCGGGTTTGAAGATTTTCGGGTTTTATCTTCTCGTTTATTCTTCTTGTTCGTTTGTTCTTTGTTTATTCATGATGAATTCTGATTTGTTGATGATTGCTATGTTTCTAGACATGATTATTGGCTAAATTTTTATTACTACCTAGACATGGTTGAATGATTGCTTACGTTTGATTATTTTTAGATTTTTGGAAACTATGGCTAGTTTATAAATTGTAAATGGTTTGTTATATCGGATAGATGTGTTTGCGTGCTTGATGGTATTTAATTGTTGATTATTGCTTCGTTTGAATCTTGGTGATGGTCTTTATCACGGAATAGAGTCAGGCTAGGGTTTTAGGTTTTGGTGAGTGTCTATATCACATAATGAACCTTTGATCCTTTAGGGTGAAAATCATGTAAGTAACCTTAGAAGTAATATTTGGTAATTTAATAAAATCAAGTGTTCTACTAATCGTCAATAGCTGTAAGGTGCGAGATTATTGCTGGGTCTAAGTGATTAAACCGCAAGGTGGGTCCTTCTTAGAAAGTTAACCTATTTGCTGCTGTCTAGCAAGTCTAGCTGAGAAAACAAACCTATCCTAGGTTTAGGTCTCGTAAGGGAGTGAACCTTGTAGGATACTTTTATAAACCCCATTAGATGTCTTGTAAGAGAGTCTAAAACCGGTAGTTTAACAACCTTTAGGGGATCTTAGCGTGCTCTTGAAAAGGTCCTTAGATTTCCCGATAGGTGAGAATTTCAAGATCCCGGTTCCATAGCAGACAACTTCCAATTATAATCATAACTAAAAGCAATCAGGATTCCTGTCTAGGTAGTTCTTTCATCATCCTTGAGTTCAGCTTCGTGTGAGTTCGTGTCAAGTTCGTCTAGTCTAGTTAGTATTCGTTCTTTGCATTCTTAGGATTTTTTTAGAAAACCCCCCCAATTAATAAACATTTAGTTAAGTCGTGTCAGTTTAAGTCTAGATAGAGTCTTAGCGTAATCAGTAGAGTCTCTTGGGTTCGATACTCGGACTTCCTTAGGCTATACTACATTCGATCGGTACACTTGCCGATTGTGTGTTTTAGGGAGTCTTAGTCTTATAAATTTAAAACTTAGAGAGTCTAGAATTAGGGTAAATTTAGTTGTTTTTGTTAAACCACTTCGTGCACATCAAGTTTTTGGCGCCGTTGCCAACTCTGCAATGTTTACACACAAACGCAACACGAGAAAGTGATGACTTACGTAATGGACTTATAGGAAGAACTGCATGAGTCACGACCTGCGGTGGAAGCCGTAGTCTTTTAACTGGAGGCATTACTTTGACGGTACCGAATGCACCACTTAGACCGATCACAAGGGCCTCCCGTGTACCCTTGTTTCAAAAGAGCTAAACATGTGATGGCAACGCTGGGTGGAACTTTTGAATGAATACGACCGTGAAACCTGAACGTGCACGAGCTTTGCAGCTCGCTATCGACTTTAACATACCTGATCAGACTCGCCTTGTTCAAATTGAAGAACTGAAGGAAGAGAGTTCTCAAGATTGACCCATGCGGGGCATGGGGAAGCAACCTTTGGCAGGTCGGACGATACTCGCCACCTCATGGAACGAATGTGGGTCTCATTATACGGCAACTGTAGGGAACTTGTGTGGAGCGAAGCGCATCGGCCACGATATTCTAGTCATCTGGGATTTGATGGAATGTATTAGGATATAAGGATCTTGTACTGAGAACTGGGCTTGAAGGCCTACGCAACGAAGCATGTGAACGGCGTTTGACTTGTGTGAAAGTCAAGGTGGAACATCAGAAACCTTTTGGTTTGGGTCAGCAATCAGAAACACCTATTTAGAGATAGGAACAAACAGCCATGGATTTTGTCACAGGCCTACCTAAATCTCAGATCAGAACCGGTATCACCTGAGTGATCGTTGATTGTCCCATGTAACCAGTACAGTCTATTGCAATCAAGGAAACTGACGAGTCTTCACAGCTTGTGAATATTCCTCTGAGAGAGGCGGCTTTTAGGCACGAGGTGCCAACTCCTGTTATCTCTGATTTTGATCTATACCTGACTTACGACAGACAGTACACAACATTCCTGGCTCACGTCTAGACATGAGCATTACTTATCACCACAGGACAAATGGCCAGAGTCAGTGAACCCTTCTGCCACTCGAAGACATGCTGCGAGCGTGTGTTGAGTTCTACTGTGGCAGTTACCATTCCAGTATTCAGACAGCTCTGTTGAGGCATTGCATGAGTAGTTACATTAATATCCTTGTTGGATTAAGGTGGGTGGATGACAACCTAATCACAGGTCTAGGACTTGTACTCGAAACTCTTGGGAAGATTGCTGGGATCGGATAACACTGGAAGTTCGTTGTAGGCGGTCGAATCATGTTGAAAACCCTGGGAGGGTGTGGTACGCTTGGGAAGCGTGGCAAGCTTAATGTACGTTACGTTAAGTTATTACGAATTCAGGAAAGGATCGGTCACGCCGCCTACAAACTCGAGTTACCCGACAACTTGGGTAACGTGCATGATATCATTTATGACTCGAATCTAAGGCAGTGTTTGTTCGATGAAACACTTGTGATACCTTTATTAGACAAGTTGCAGTTGTCGAAGAACCCATCGAAATTATGGATCGGAAAGTTAAGGTTCGTAAGCCTAGTCGTATTCCAATCGTGAGAGTTTATAGGAACTCAAGTTATGGACTGGAGTTCATATGGGAATGCAAAAGATCTGATGAAGCCCTGGTATTCATAATTGGTCGAACGGTTGTATCAACTTCTGAAATCATTGACGAATTTCAGGACGAAATTCCCTTTCAAGTTGGGGATGATGTGGTACCCGCGGAGAATCAACAGTCATCCTGAGTTAACATCTTGTATCGTGCCGTTTTGGATTGCTTATCAAATTTCGGGACGAAATTTCCTTCAAGTTGGGGATGATGTGACAACCAGTAATTCCCCGTCCTAAGGTGTGTATTTGATTCCGAATCATTTTCTGTTACGCTTGGATTGCACTGTAGTTATATGTGTGTACATTTACGTGTAGTACTTGGTTAAGTTACTTTAGGGTGTATCAGTTATTACAAATAAACGGTTGCCTAGATTGGGCCGCTACACAAGAAACGATTGCCTTAATTTCATTGGGCCGTACCCACTCCTTAGGGTCATAAGGATATTGGGCCGCCTAAACCTATCCTAAGCGGCCTAAACCTTCAACCTCAATGCAAGCCCAAACATATTAAATACTTGTTGAATACGGCTTCTCTCATATTTGCATTAATCGCCACAAACCCTAGTTCCATTCATCTTGGACGACAACTTCTTTACATGTGAAGCTCTCCTTTATTAGCGATCAACACACCTTCGATTCCCTGCACCTTGTGGTTAGTATGGCAACCCTTCTTTATCGCGAAGCCCAATCATTTTGAGCAATCTTTGCTCGTCATTCGATCAGGTTAGTATATTACCATTGTAAAACTTCTCAAGTCCATGATTGTATGATTACTATGTGAGTGCTTCGTACAGATACGTTTTGCATGAGTATATATGTTTGGTATTGTATGTTAGTGATATCATTGATGAATAACTTATAGTAGCCGATTACTAAAAGTGATCAGGGAAATTATGAGATGTTGGTCGATGATATAGGGATAATAGCAATCGGATCTAAATATTACTCACAAGTGAATTTATGTGCTTGATATCGATGTGTGTATATAATTAAGGTGTGGTTAATAATTAGTTTTGATGTAACAATAGATGTTAACGGTCCAATAGAATTGAAGGAACATGGTTTGATAAGGCTTGATAACTTTGAATAAGAAAAATGGTGGCCCATGTGCATGTGTTGTAATCTTGGGCTAATCAAACAAAGTGGATAACCTAATAATATTGTCAATAATAGATATTAGGTGATGCTGGTGGTTGTTGGTATGATGTTATAAACACAGAATTGTTATATAATTGGTGGCAAGCTTTAGTCCATGGGTTAGTTATACATGATGATGAACAATCAATGAAAGTATTATATTATTTAATTTGATTGATACTAATTTAGATGATAATGGACATGAGTTAATTATTGATCCAGGTTCGATTATAATTAAGGGTCATGTGATAAAACAAATGAATGCGGATTCATTGGAATCGTGTAGAATGATCAAGAGGTATAGGAATCAAGGAGATAACTGGTTGATTTGGAAGGGTGTATCGATGCGTTGATTTTTGTAACAAAAACGGAACAATGTTTATGGTAAATAAAGGTTAAAGAAACAAAAGGGTAATTAATTCTACATTTTTATTTATCACATGCACCAGCTAAACGTGTGTGGGTTTGGACTGTGGGCCGGGTTGAGCTGGTTGGGTCAAGCAAGAGGAGTGGGCTGCACACAGTTGTTTCGGCCACACACTCATTTAAGAGCCACATGAAATGGTCGTACATTGGGCCGCATGAAACCAATCAGATATTGGGCCATCCGAACTCAGCCACACACCTGGGCCGTAGACTTACTAGAATTATGTATGGATTGTTAACTGTTTATCTGTTCAATGGGTCGCACACTTTTAGTGAACACGAGTATGGCCCAGATACTTGCTAGATGATTACGCGAGGATATCGGCTAGTTACGATGCATGATTTCTTGTCACAATTAATATGTTTACTTGAATGTGATCCGAACAACTTGTGATATGGTGTGATATGAACTTGTATTGTGATTGTAAGTATGACCCAAATACTTGCTATCACTTGCGTAATGATATGCGTTCCGCTTATTTGTAACCTGTGTAATAAATGAAAAGAACACATGTTTCACGTGTACATGAAATTGACTGACTTTGGTAACCACGGTAGGGTTTGGTTGACCAACCGGGAAACGGGTAACATAGCATACCGAGTAAACCAAAGGTGAGTTCATTACTTTTGAGCATGCGTCCCGGTGGTTGGGACAGTCAGTGGGTATCCCGGGGAGGGATAAATCTTTTGGGTAAAACTGGGATGTTGGATAATATTCTCACTCTCTATCTTTTAAGTCCCATCTTTTGCTATCGTGGGTGGTAGCGGGGTATTAGTTGGTAGCGCTACTTAGGTTTGGCACCCTCACGCCGTACCGGGGAGGACGGTTGTGAACTAATTACCCGGTCGGGCCCAGTGTTTTGATAGGAGCACTGGGGAAAGGGCAAAACATACATCAGGAGCCGTCTTGTTCAGTATCGAGATATTATCAACATTACTTTCGGAATTAACTTCAATGGATTAACTAAACACTTAGTAACCAACGTTTTTGTAAAACTATGAACTCACCAGCGTTGTCTGATACACTTGTTGCATGCTCGCAGGTCGTTAGATGTCTTGCATTTGGAACTTGCTGTCTGGAGTAGCTGGAGTGGTCATGGGTCGAACTGGGTGGATTCTTGTGATTGGATTATGGATACTATACATTGGTTTTGAAACAGCTTAACTTTGGTTTACTATTTGCTTCCGCTGAACATGTTGGTTTTTATTTAAACTTATTGTAGATATTTTTTATTAATAAGTGACGATTTCATTTAGAAACTTGTATGGGTTCAATGTAATTAGTGGCTCGTTGTTGGTACGTCACACGCCTAGCATGGACTTTCTCTAGGTGGTATTTTGGGGGTGTGACAGTGACCAACTCATCCGACGATGCGTACATGGTAGCGAAGCACGAAGAATTCTCCGCCATTGTCATGAAGGTCCATACGGAGGACATCATGGTGCCGCCAGTACCGCAAGAAATGTATTTGATTCAGGATTTTATTGGCCAACCATTTACAAAGACGCTCAAAGTCTTGTCAAGACATGTGATGCTTGCCAAAGAACAGGTAATATTTTTTCCAAAAACGAAATGCCACAAAATGGCATTCTCGTTTGTGAAATTTTTGATGTGTGGGGACTCGACTTTATGGAACCTTTCCCACCGTCAAAAGGAAACAAATATATACTTGTGGCAGTAGATTACTTGTCTAAATGGGCCGAGGCCGAGGCACTTCCAACAAACGATGGAAGAGTCGTGGTGAGATTTCTGAAAAAATTATTCTCTCGTTTTGGAATACCTAAAGCATTAATAAGTGATAGAGGTACCCATTTTTGCAACCATCAACTTGAAAAAATCTTAACAAGATATGGGGTCTATCACCGGGTCTCAACAGCATATCACCCTCAAACAAACGGACAAGCCGAAGTGACTAATAGAGGTTTAAAACGAATACTTGAAAAAACCGTTGGGTTAAATAAAAAGGAATGGGCAGATAAATTAGATGATACTTTATGGTCTTTTCGAACTGCTTATAAAACAACAATATGTACAACCCCATATAAGCTAGTCTATGGAAAAAGCTGTCATTTGCCAGTAGAAATTGCACACAAAGCCTACTGGGCAATTAAAAATGTAAACTGAGATTTAGAGTTTTCCGGTAGAAATCGATTTTGTCAGTTAAATGAATTAGACGAACTTAGGAATTATGCATACTCAAACTCCGAAATTTACAAGGAAAGAATGAAAAACTTGCATGACAAACATATTAAACCTAATGAATTTCGAGTAGGAGATCAAGTTCTTTTGTTTAATTCACGACTTCGATTGTTTCCTGGTAAATTAAAGTCTAGGTGGTCAGGGCCTTTTTCCATCACCCATATTTTCCCACACGGTGCAGTAGAAATTAAATCTCGGAATGGAATTCCATTCAAAGTCAATGGCCAACGGCTGAAACTCTATCAAGGATTTATTGATGATGAAGAGGAAGAAATCTTGCTTCAAACGGTCGAAGAATAAAAGCATCCAAACCATACCTGGTAAGTTACGAACCAACGGGATGACATCTTGATCGGTAAGTCTTCTAACCAAGTTTTGGGAAAAACGAGGGCACTCACACGAGCACTAAAAAAATAAAAAAAATCAACTTTGCTCGGCACGAGGCCGTGTCCGCGCAACTGTCGGGATAAATCCCCGTTTTCATAACAGTTACACCATTCCACACGCCCCGTTTCCCCAAAAACGCTCTGGTTCAAGGCGATTTTCCGCAGATTTTCGACGTCTCCTCTACTTCTAATAACACCAAGGTATGATTCTATCACCATTAGTAGTTAGATTAAGCATTTGCATGTAGTTAAAACATCAAAAATTTGGGAAAAAATCTAGGGTTCTTGAACTACATCCGGATCGAACCTCAAATTTTTTCTTAAATCTGTTAGTATTTAGTTAGATAAGTGTTTTTGAACCGAAAAAGATAAAATTGAATGGGTAAACGGGTTGTTTTGGGAAAAACGGCACTTGGGGTTTCATTTTCGGGGGAAACAGCACCTATTGGACCAAAAATTTTCAAGTTTTCAAAACCGGGTCGAAAAATGATGTTTTTGAGTAACAGACGCCTGGACACGGGGCCGTGTCCGCTGAACACGGGGTCGTGTCCAGTTCGCTGTTTGCAGTTTTGTCCAAAAATTCCACTGTTTCATGCTAACTTTTGGTGTATTCTTTCAGATGTTGAGGAAATTCACGAGGTTCAACGCAAATGAGCTCGATGCTAGGGCTACATACGAAGTACTTCAAACAAGACCGGAAGAATACCCAAGACAAGCATGCATGGACCTGTTAGCAATGGTGAACCAACTTGACCGGTTTAACAACCTCGTTACCGGCCCACTAAGAGTCGCCCTAACCACTCGACTTCGATCAGTCCACGAGTGCACTATGGAATTCTATAGCACCTTCACGTTCAATTCAAGGTGCGACCCATTTGACAATGATGGGATAGCATTCCGATGTGGTGGAACTAGGTACTCGATTTCAATGGCACAATTTGGGTCGATAGTCGGGCTGTATGCGGAGGAAGATGTGGGTAATGAAGAAAACACCGGAGGGGTGCGAGATTTGGATGAAAATGAGCACCAAGTCGCTTGGGCTCAAATTGGAGAAGGGCACTACAACCAGAGCAGCACTAAGAGCACTAAGTTGAGGGACCCACTTACCGTTACATCCATAGGGTCCTCGCTTACTCTCTTAGCCAAAGGCATGATAGCAGTGGCGTTGTTGGGTTGAGAGATTTGGTGGTCCTTCATTGCATTCATAACCACAGACACCTAGATGTTCCGTACCTCATGCTTCGTAACATGCATCTGAACCGGCTTGCTACTTCACCAACCCCTATCTTCTTCGGGGGGTGGATATACCGTCTCTTCAAGCACTTCGTGAACATACCTAGGTCCTTCGAAAGGAGTCCATGGTCGGGAAGAGTAGACATACACATCTGCCACTCCATGAGCTTGATCTATGAGGCTGAAGACGGGACAGTTAGCTTCCAAAGGATGCAGGGGCATGCATGGAACCCGCAAGAAGCACTTGTCCTTCACGCTCCACAACATCATCAATACCAGTACCAGCCCCATGGTGATCCGAGCCAATCCTCCTCACAAGGAGGTGGTTTTCCTAACTTCCAAAGTTTACATGATTTGTTGCAGGAAAACCTCATGTGCACCTGGAACACCTATAACATGGTAAGCAACACGTATGCCCGGGTTGGAGCAATTGAGAGAAACATAACCGATATCCAAGATGATATTGGGAATATCCGGGAATACATAGCAGGGCATGGTGGAGGAGATGATGACGAGGACGAGGACATGGACTAGGCAGGAGGAGCGGAGGCAGAAGCGGTTGGTTGGTGATCCCATAGGTTAACCCCCTTTTATCTTGAACAATTTCTGGCATGCGTGCCGTGTGTTGAACAATTTACTTTCCTTTAACTCTTTTTACTTTCTGCATTTGTTTTTCTTTTTAACTTTGTGATGTGGATGTTGAACTAGGTAATTTAGGATGTTTGCTATAGTTTGGTGTAGTGGTTATTGATAAAACAGGTACATACGAGGCTTAGAGCACTAAACATAAGTGCTACTTAAGCCGGGACAGGAAAACCGGAGCCAGAAACCTGTTTTTCAACTTTGCAGATTGTCTACACGGGGTCGTGTCCAGCCGACACGCCCTCGTGCCCACTCCCCCAGACCTGCTGTTTGTCTAAATCTGCGGACTTTTGCCAGACACGGGGTCGTGCCCATTGGACACACCCCCGTGTCCAACTTCTGTAAGTTTTCGTTACTGGCACCTGAACACGGGGTCGTGTCCATCCGACACGGGGTCGTGTCCAGGTGCCCAGTAACATAAAATTTTGCTTTTTCACACCTTTTTACACATTCAATCAACCTAAAAACTTATTTTTGGGACACATTGAGGACAATGTGTAATTTAAGTGTGGAGGGATGCTAAAACTTTGAATCTTGCAAGTCCTAATCACAAGCCTTACACAAAACTCTATTGGAACCGCTAATCACCCTAATTTTTTTTTTTTTTAATTTTCATTTTTTTACTTGTCTAGGTTTAACTTGGGAATTTCAAGTTCTAAAAAGGTTATATTTTTATAAATGTACAACCGATAGCGTCGTGATAAAAAGAACCAACATAAGAAAATTATGAAACGACATGACAAGCTTAGTTAAAATTTGATTATATATACTTGATCACATAAAAACCCATTCCCACAAAAGTGAGTTTTGAGCCTTTATCGAGCATACAAATATATATCTTTAAACTAAATGCTCATTTTTCGTTTCTTGTGTGAATAGCCGCTTGGTTCTTATGACTCTAGAACTTGCCACGACGATACATTCCCGGTCCTTACCAACTTAAACCCGAGTAAGTAAATGATGGAAGCATTAGGACTAACCCTTTTTATTTCTACACCATTATTTTTCTTTTTTTTACCACCTACCCAAAACCCCCGTAGTTAGCCCCTTTGAGCCTAAACTTTTTCATTTCATAACCCAAACCAAACACCCTTTCACCCACCAAAACCCTTTTTATTTTTAACCTTTTATTTTAGTAACAAGCTCGGTTTTTCGTATGACTTTTCAAAAAAAAATGTTGATGATGAAGCAAAAGAGAAATAAACAAACAAGTTTATCAAAAATAACTTTGTTTGAATAAAAGCTTCATCAAAATAAAAGTTGCAAAAATAAAAAGTCTTACGAAAACCGACGCTTGTTACGCTTTTCTCCCTTTCACTAACCACTAACCCAACCACCTACCTTTAACCCAAGCCTAACCCTTCACCCCAAAAGTCCTCTTGATATTTACAAAGTTATATAGTTAAAAAGGAGGAGGATTGATTGATTGGCAAGCCTATGGTAGGAGCAAATTCCATGCCGCTCTCGAGTGATTCACTAAAATACATTTTCGGCCGAGTGTTGAGTGATCCCCGTGAGGTATGTGAACATGTATATAAATGGAATTTTAAAGAGGCATGTTATGCCCTAATAAGTAATTTATCTTATGAAAAGTTTTAAATAAATCATGACGAATAGGATTGTAAATAAATAAAAAAATAAAACTTAATAAAGAATCTTGGATATCCCGACACTCTATGACAAGCCCAAAAACCTTCTCTTCTACCCATTCCATTTGGGAGTGTAAAGCCACATTATAAAGAGTTTTGCTTGAGGACAAGCAAAGATGCAAGTGTGGGGGTATTTGATGTGTGCAAAATGCAACATATAAATTACATCAATTGTGGCATAAAACTAACCCTTTTTTAGTACTAATGTTGGAAAAAGTGTGCTTTTGTCTTCCTTTTGTATTTTCAGGAATAAATGAGCTCAAATTAACAAAAGAAGCAAAAAGACAGCTAAATCTAACGTAAATACAAGAAAAGGAACAAACTTGACATGCCCGACCCCACGACAGCATCTTCCCAAGCAAAACAAGAAAACAGAAGGCTGAACACGCCCCGTGCTCAGTGAACACGGGGGCGTTCCCAAGTGCCAGCATAAAAGACAAAGCTATAGAAGCTTCTATCGCCCACCACGGGGCCGTGCACAGCGGACACGGGGCCGTGGTCAACTATAAGATTCGCAGAATCCAGGCAAATCTTGATAGTACAGATATGCTTCTGCACACGGGGGCGTGCCCAGCGGACACGGGGGCGTGGTCAACTAATGCAGACAAACTGCAAATAATGAAGACAGAGAAGAGGATGGACACGGGGCCGTGCCCACTGGACACGGGGCCGTGCCCGAGCCACTGTTCAGGCTATAAATAGGGGTGCTTGGCTCATTTGCAAACCATCCCTTGGCACACCACCTCTCTCACACTTCACCCACCACCCACCACCACCATAACACCATCATCCACCACTATCATCCATTGTCCATCATAGAGTGTGTGAGTCGTCTCGGGATCCAAGATTGATCGTAAGAGTTCTTGACAATCAAGGCCATGTTTGCCTAAGTCTCTTACATCACTTGGTGAAGACAAAGTGTCTAGTGTAATACTTTTTAGTTTTAATCTTTTCGCACTTTTTACTTGGTTATGTATTAATGACTTTAATAACTAGTTTCTTATGTTGAAGGTGATTTTTCCTTATCGTTTGTCCGTGGTGTCTTGACATTATTTTACTGTCTATATAAAATAAAAGATTTTCACCATTCATATATCCACGGTCTATATGGAGGTATGTTGGCTACCTGGTCGGGGGTTATGGGAACGGTTTGGTAAGAGTCTTGCCTTGTTCAGTGTATAGATCCTGCAAGGACCTGGGTCAAATTTAGTAGAACCTCCTTCAATACTTAACGGTATTGGATGGCGGGGGTCCAAACTCTTTGACCCCCTCATATGTAAGCTACTATTAATACTTTAACCCAGCTACTTAGGACTGTATCATTGCTGACTCAGACTACTTAGCCGAGGGTAACGTCACCTTCAAAAGAGGGGCCTACCATAATATGCATTAATAACTTAATTAATTATCTTTCAATAATCCGACACTATAGGATTGTATCCTTGCTGACTCAAACTACTGGGTTGCGTCACCTTCAAAAGAGGGGCCTGCTACAATAACTAAGATAATCTCTTAAAAAGTGCAAAAGTGCGGAAATAATCAAAGGTTACACTATACACGAGTCGGAGCCAAGTGATTCATCTTGTCTATCTGTTTTTATTTTTTTTTATTTTCAGCATTTTAGTTAGTTTTTATTTTTCTAGTTTAAAACATGTTTCTAACTTTTTGATTTGATTAGACGTTGAGGATAAACCGGTACTAAAAGCTCTTGTGTCCTTGGACGACCTCGGTATCTTACCAACACTATAGTACGCTCACGATGGGTGCACTTGCCCATATGTGTGTTTAGTGTTAGTAAATATCGTGTTTTATAAATTTAAAACTTGGCTAAAAAAGTGTAAAAATGGCTTAGAATAAACATTAAAACCATAACACACTTCACGCACATCATCTTGTTAATGGGATCTTTAGATAAGTCAAATTTTACAGAATGTGCCTTAAACACAAAGTCAATTACATGTGGTTTTTAATTTAGAAATGGTATCAAAGAAAGCAAAAATGTAAAAATATGAATTAATATTTACTGCGAAGGCTTAGTATATTGCTTCTTTCTATACCAAATTTTGTAGACACACAACCAACTAGGAAACTATGAAATTAACATAATGGAGACCACGTCCAGAATCATGGTGGATATCAAAAGTGAAATTTCATTTACAACTAATCTTGTTCAACAATACAAGACAAAGCACATTGGAATCACGTATCATTTTCGAAAATATGTTGGTAAGATCTAATTTCTATATTCATCACTCGGAAAGGGTTATTGTTTTAAGGCCATATATAGCATCAATAGCAACTTAAGTTTAAGTTTCTTCATATTCTATTTCTTTGATAGTAACCTGGGTTCCTATCGTCACATGTTGTATGCGGTTAGTAGCTATTATCATTCTATTTCAATAACTCATGCACATCAGAACACAAATGACCAACGACTACTCAAAAATAAACCAATGTAATAAATTCAAGGGTATTGACCATTAAGGGTGGGCGGGGCGCCATGCGGGTCGTTTGCCGCAAGGCAACACCGCCACCACCACTTAGGGTAGTTTACACGACAACATGTTGTGTGATTGTTTGGAGAGTTTAAGTTTTGAGAAGGTGGGGTCCATCTCTTTAGGATGTGGGTAATTGGTCGGTGGAGTAAAAGGATGGGATCTATGGTTCTAGGGTACCTACGGGTGTGCACTGCAGGGCCGTCTCCGAGAACCAAAAAAAAGGGTCTACATATTCACACACCCTAGTCCCTATTTAGATACCCTCGTATATGCCTCGTATAGGTCTATATGTAGCGTATAACCTTTTTCAATTTCCAAGAGAATCTCTGATTATGTCATATTTTGTCTTATATGCCTCGTATAGGCCTATATGGAGCGTATAGACGAAAAAGACCATTTTACCCCTGAGTTAGGCCTATACTGTGGGTAAATTGTTCTTTTTTGCCTCTCTTATATGCCTAGTATAGGCCTCTATGAGGTGTATGTCTATAATGCAAATTACCATTTTACCCCTGAATTAGGCCTAGACTGGGGGCAAAACAGGGCTATAATGGTCTTTTGGACCCCACTATACGCCCAGTCTAGCCCTATATGAGGCATATATTTTTATTTTGTTTTTAATTTGTTTTCTCTTTTTAATATCCATAACACTAATATTAATTATAAAAAAACTCATATTAATATCAATAACACTAATATTAATTTTGAAAAACTCATATTAGTTATAATAACACTCATATTAATTACAAAAAACTTATATTAATATCAATAACACTAATATTAATTATGAAAAACTCATATTAATTATAATAACACTAATATTAATTATAAAAAACTCATATTAATTTCAATAACACTAATATTAATTATGAAAAACTCATATTCATTATAATAACACTAATATCATGTACTTGTTATTTTTATTTATTTAAAATAGAAAACTTGTTTTTGTATAAAAGTTTGCTAAAACGATTAATATTGTATAAAATGTTTGTTAAAAAAAACCCCAATATACGCCCCATATAGGCCTATACGTGGCATATATGGGGCATGGGTCATATATGAGACCTATACGAGGGGTCCTATACGCCCCGTATATGCCTATACGAGGCATATAGGAGCAGTCAAACCAGAACTAACATGAGTCAGACACTGATTTCGATATAACCCTATACGCCTCGTATAGGCCTATACGAGACAAAGGGTGTCTAAATAGGCTGATAGGGTGTGTGGATAGTTTGAGCCAAAAAAAAAATTTGGTCTCGGACGAAACAAAAAAAATTGGACTCACTTATTATAATATAAACTCATCAGTTATATATATTAAGAAATCACAATACGACAATAATTGTTACAAAATAAACAAAACAAACCAAAAGTGGTGTAGTTTGATAAAATATGTTTATATACCCATGTATATATAAATATGTGATTCAAATTAGTAATGTTTTTAGGCATAACATATCGTGTAATCTCACTTTATAAAAACGTTAATATTGTTTTAAGAAAATGAATCGTTACAAAATCATTTAACTAAAATAAAACTTAATCATGGGGTTTGAACTCATGACCTAAATACTATAACCCTAAACATTAACCAATGAATCATATAATCATCTTGTTAGCCAGATCAAACTGTTAATTAATTAAGTGGATTGATAAATAAAAACCTAGGAGACTAATAGTTGAAAATTGTTTGAATAAAAATGCACAGGCGGGGATTAGAACTAGTGACCTTGGTTTTCAAATTTGAGTGTCTTAACCATTTAGCTAGCTTCATTTTTTATGATTGAAATCATTTATTAAACATTTAACATAACGGTGCTCACTTAAAAATCCAGGCATTGAAATTTTGTCGGGCCCTATAAACCCTTTGGGCCTTGGCGTCTGCCCAGCCCTAAAACCGGGCTTGGTGCGCTGCGAATGTTTTGATAGTTCTAGGGTACTTGAAGATGAAAATGACATGACTACAGAGGAATAATAAATTAATTATTGGGATTAAAATAAATTATGCTTATTGCCTAAATTAATAAATGATATAGAATATAAAAAAAGAGTAAAGTGTAATTTGTCATCATGTGGTTTGTTCCGGATTGCAATTTGACACTGCATCTTTCAGTTTTTGCCTAATTATACCCTGTGATGGACATTTCATTACATTTTTGCAGGAGAAACGTTAATGTCAGGTTAAAAACCATATGAAAAGACAATGGTACACTTTTACAGTTGCATTATGTCACCCTGTGTTTTTATCACTATAGTGATTTGAAACCACCTCCATCATCACCATCACCCCCACCCCCTACCCACCACCTCCATCATCACGACCACCCAACACCATCATCCTTACCATCAATTTACTCTTTAATAACAAGATTAGCATTAATACACAATAATATAAAAAATAATATATGAAAATTATGACCTGAGTTGATGCGATCTTCGGAATTTATTCTTTTTATGTTACCTGTAGAAATTTAGTAAAATGTTGAGTTGGTTGGTGGGTTTGTTTTGGCATTTTAACTAGAATACAGTTGCGGGATTGTGCCACACATGTGAATGCAGAATGTGTATATAGTTATTCTTTTACTAACAAAGACATATCACCCAAGTGTTATAACTATACTAAGGTAATCCATTAAAGTGGCTGATCATATTGGCCATCAGATCGTGATGCAGCGGAATCATCATATGAATTGGTATTCATGATAACAAAAACAATATGATAATGGATTGAAATTGGACAAATGGTGTAAGATTAATGTGGACAATTAATGGCAGTTTTAATTATCTTGGTGCCGAGTAAGTTCCCGGCAAAAGTCTTAAATACATTGAGAGGAGCGACGGTTGGAGAGGCGGTTGAATTTGGCGGGAATAACCACCATTCGAAACCGATGCCAACCACAAGTCACACCTCTTCGAATTATTACACACATACATATAAGTATACATATATCCTAGATTCGTTACATAACATCAAATACGAAATTATATTTATAATATTCTAACACTCTCCCCTAAACATAATCGAGTTTACGGGAGTATTGAAGAACACTTTCATTAGCCGCATCCACGGCTGCCCTTGCCCTGTTGAAGTCGAAGGTTCTCCTGGTCTGTCTTCGTCTTTTGATCTCATTCCACCCATCATTCGTGAAAAAAGGCATAGTGCTCCTTTGGACTTCCAGCAACCTCTTGACCGTCATCTTCACCTTTATCATGCTTGACGTCTTCTCCCTCACTTTGGCTGCTCCGCATATCCATCTTAGTAACTAGCACTTCCTTATCATCTGCTGCCTCCTTTTCATAGACTTTTGATTGAATGAACTTGAACTTATAGTAATAGACGAGGACGTCCAGGTACATCACATATATGAGACGCATCAACTCACCATCACTGTACTCAAAACCCATATCTTTGGCCACCTTAGGCCATAGATTATTCTCAGTTATATTTTTGTGTCCTCCTTCCTTTTCTGTTCCTAGATACAGATCCAGCAGACTCACCTTCCGATTATTTGATGCATAGGCCGGAAGTGGTCGGGTTGTTATCCCCAGTTTCCTTATCATAAACCATTCTACCATTTCTTCAAATTTTGTTTGAAGAATATGCTTATACTTACCGATATACTCATCATCATCCATCATGTCAAGTAAAGCCTTGCAATCCATAAACTCCTTGAATTCCATCATTTGAAGTATCATCACGTTCCAATCCGGTTCGTTTGATGATATTTCAAGACTTTCGAAATAATTGTTTAAGTAACTGGTTTTGAATGCCATAAACTCTGTTTCTTTATTCATCATTTTCTGTTTTTCTAGGATACCCATTTCTTCTTCCTTTGTTAACCCAGATTTTGCATCTACACCATTTATTAGAGGAACACTAAAAGTAGGATAGAGTTTACACTTATCCCCAGAGAATTTTACCGTAAACCCCTGCGTGATTAATTGATCATAACTTAAGACATTCCTATCTATGTCTTGTGAGTAAAATACACTTTGAATACGAATTTTTTCGATCCCTGAAATAACTTCCACAACTCCGATACCCCGTATGAAGTAAAACTGATTTTCACCCGTGTTTGACTCTACCCCTTTCATACTCTTAATACGCTTAAACATGTTTAAGTTTCCAGAGAAATGACGTTTTAAAGTTTTACTGACATACCACATTTCCGACCATAAACCTCCATCAGTTCCGGCCACTAGAAATTCTGGTTCCCAACTTCTTCTGTGATCTTCATTCTCGGCATCCCGTTGTTGTACGCCGGTGTTAATTGCAAGACGTATTAGTTGGGATTCTTCATCATTTTCTTTCCTTTTACAGTTTGAAACCTGATGGCCTGGGTTGTTACAATAGTAACACCGTTTTATTAACCATCTTCTTCCCCTTCTTTCATCTGCGTAGTGTTGACACGGAATGGTTGTAGACGTTGCCCTAAGATCGGAGTAACCTGGTGCTCTGATACCCCTATATTGGGCACCAGATCGTGATGCAGCGGAATTATCATATGAATTGGTATTCATGATAACAAAAACAGTATGATAATGGATTGAAATTGGACAAATGGTGTAAGATTAATGTGGACAATTAATGGCAGTTTTAATTGTCTTGGTGCCGAGTAAGTTCCCGGCAAAAGTCTTAAATACATTGAGAGGAGCGACGGTTGGAGAGGTGGTTGAATTTGGTTGGAATAACCACCATTCGAAACCGATGCCAACCACAAGTCACACCTCTTCGAATTATTACACACATACATATAAGTATACATATATCCTAGATTCGTTACATAACATAAAATACGAAATTATGTTTATAATATTCTAACAGATCAGACGCCACTGGAATGAAATAAACAATAACTTAACTCCTATCCTATATCGTCATAAACTAACTGCACACAACACAAATGAACTTTGATGTTAGTATTTCAACTCTTGTAATTGTCTCTGTTATGCCGTTTTTAAACAGGAACAGAAGGTGACACAAAGATTAAGCCAAGCACAATTACCAGTTGCATACAGAACGCGAACTGTCACACCCTTTAGTGACTGTTTCAGCTCCTGTATACAACAAAGAAGTTATGTTAAAGGGTGGTGAATGGTGGGTTTGAGAGTCGACAAAGATGAAGTGGATGATTCTCAGCGGTGGTTGGTGATGGCAGGTTTTGAACGGTGGTGGTTGTTGGCGTTGACTGGCGAGTGGATGTGTGGAGAATGGTTATGAATTGGTAAAGTAAGGGTCAGACCGAAATAAAGTGAAGATAAGGGAGGTTTCAAGAGTAGTTAGACCGTCCGGTATGGGGTCGTCCCCGGATCGGCGCCTCCTATGGGGATCGTCCGACACCGCCTCCTGGGCACGTCGGCGGCACTTCCGTCGGAATAGAGACGGAGGAGACGGGCATGTGGTGGGCCCCCTTCATTGTTTCTCTCTCTCCTTGAATATATATTATTTTTTATTAAAGTTGGTTGTCCCCCCACACCCTTGGGTAGTACACAAGAGGATGCTCCTCCTCCCGTGATTACGTGACGCCTACGTGGCGGATAGTCTCCAAAGAGACTATCCTCCCCATTCCCACCGATCTTAGGAAGTTTCATGTGTGAAATGCCAATCCTATACCCTAATACTAACGGTCAAACAAACGTTTGACTAATGTTTGGTGTCAGAGTGTGATGAAATGTCTATCACAAAATTTCATTAGGTAAAAAGTGAAAGATTAAGAGTTAAATTGCAATCTTAACCAAACCAAATGATAGCAAATTGCACTTGCTTTAAAATAAATAAATAAATAATACATTCTTTATCTTTTCTTTATTTTTATCTTTTTTGAATGACTCTTTATAAACATTATTGTCTACAAAACATTATAAAACATTATAAAACAATTTAATTTAATTTGAGGTCATATAATATTTTTTAATAATTACTATTTGGGTAACTAGAAAACTACATAACTTATAGTTCCTTTTTTTAATGATTATATAATTTGAATTGTGGTGTACCTCTATATATAATTACACGAAATACATGTATTTAAGGATACATTTAATAAAAAAAAATATAGCTGAAGTTTTCTTAATTCTAATTTTGTTTGTCTTGTTAAGTTGTTAAAAGACTATATAATCTCCAAAAGACTCGCGTATTGTTTATTTACCAACGTTACTAGAGGTGTTAAACGGGTCGTATTCGCGGGTTGGCGGGTTCAACCCGATCCGAACCCGAAAATTTTAGACGAACCCGAACCCGAACCCGAAAATTGTTTGATACATATGAACCCGAACTTGACCCGAATACTCGTAGGCTGACACGAACCCGACCCGTTCAACGATTTTTTTTTTTCAGCAAATTAATATATTAATATTAACATCTACTAAAAAAACACATATTAGATAATAAAATTACATTAAAATCATAAAATCTGATGACTGTCGTAAGGGTCAATCAAAAACCTAAATAAGCTACGTAGATAGCGTAAGTAAGGTATCGTATCCACGGGGAATTTGTGGTCAGTGTCGCGTTTTTAACTAAGAACTAAATTAACTAGATTGGGGTTTTTGTGAATTTGATTATAAAAACTAGAAAGCTAATTAATAAAGTTGTAATCAATATGAGAAAGAATAACCTCTACCCGGAATCCCAATTACCCGTTTAACATCAAAACCTGTTTACTGATTCAAAACACCACATAGACATGGCCTCGGAATTAATGAATCTGATTAGTTATCAAGGATAGTTTTTAAGATTCACTATGCAACCTAATAACCCGTTTAATTGTATCAACTACCCACCAATTTACTAACCCGCTAACAACGCAAGTAAGTTGCCAATACGCTTAATAAACGACAAGTAATTCAAACACAAGAAACGTTTACCACGAATTCAACACGAGTGATCAAGCTGTACCAGTTATATGAATCCGCAAACAAGATTTAATGCAAAACTATGTAAAAGTTCATCCGGGCAGAAGTCACAAGTGATTTAGCCGCTCATGGTGATCTTTACCGCATCAGTTGTCATCCCGAATAGGTTAGATATCATAATCAGCTTTGAGAGATGTGAGAAAATAATAAGAATTCGTCCCTGACTTTTTTTACTGCCATCTCAGCGACACGCGGAAGAGAGGGTGGACTCCATCCGCGACACGCCTGGGAGCGTGTTTTCCAGCAGATTGTTTAAATTTTTGAGGTCATGCCTTAGAAATTTTTTTTTTTATTTTTTTTTTTTTTGATGTTTTCACCTCCTTCACCCCAAACAAGTTTTTATGATAAATTGTCATTATAAACGTACCTAGGACTCCTTTTTTCATAGTTTTCCTTCTCCGAATCATCTCATTTTCCTTAAACACTCCAAAAAATACCGAAAACGCTCCAAAAATCTTTTTTTTTCGGGGCAAAACTTTTATGTAATCTTATAATCAATTTGCCCTACCCCCCAAACAAATGTGCATTGCCCTCAACTGCACTAGAGCTTAACCAAACCTCCTCGAGCTTCCCCACACTTGAACGATTGCACGGTTTTGACACAAACAAAACAAAACTAAACTAATACAAAAAGAACAATATAAAACGATAAACCTTAGGCTGCCTCCTAAGAGCGCTATGTTTTAGATCTTCAGCCAGATCATACCTGCAATCTTCAAGGTGGTTCAAAGATATGCTTACCTCCAGACTTCTCTAGGTCAATTCGCTTCGCATAGTCTGCAAAGTTCGCAGCTTCATAGCAGTTATGATCGAACTCGGCCTCATCGCCCCGAGCATTTCCACCATCCGGTGGTTTACCTGCTTTTCCTCTTTTCTTCACATTCACTTTTTTCACCGATTCTTCGTTCATCTCTTGTTTAAACCTGTCATACTCAATACCTTTCTCATCAGTAGCAACTGCTTCATATGAATTATTAATAATTTCGTAAGTAATAGATTTGGAATATACATTAAAAATCAACTTACGGTTTTCAGAACTCATAGTAATTACTCCCTCTCTGCAGTTGATTTGAGCATTGGCAGTGTTCAAGAACGGACGTCCCAATATTACCTTTTGTTGCTCATTCGTTCTCGTGGGTGCATAATCCAACACTAAAAAGTCCACCGAATAATAGAACTCACCCAGCTGGATCTTCACATCCTTAACAACCCCACGCGGTTGTTTCCAAGTATCATCCACCAATATCACCTTTCTATCAAAATCATGCAACGGTCCGAACTCGTACTGATCCAACAAACTGCCGGGCAGAATATCCGTGCTTGCCCCATAATCCAACAACGCCTTGTGGATTTTCAGCTTTCCCACTTTAATAGGCACATGCGGCGCGCCTAATTCACTTTCTTCACCTCCATCACTTATACCTGCAACTACTTTGGAAGAAGCAGTAAGATCTGTATTAACAATGTCAGAATTAGGAATGGTACTTACCGAATTAACTCTTGCGTGATGTTGCGGATTCTTCGTGGTGTCACTCGGTAACTTCCCTGGATCTTTTCTCACCTCCTTCACATCAACTGCCAACTGAGCAACTTGCTTTTCTAAGGATTGATATGCTTTAGCTTGCAATTCTTGATCCTTCTTGATTTGCTTAAGTAATTCCATCACCTCGCTATTGGTAACATCGCTTTGATTGTTGGATTTGATTTGATCTTGGTTTTGTTGGTAGGTCCTTTGATTTCCCGGGTTATAGCCTCCTTGGTTGTAATTTTGATTATTGTATCCCGCCTGTCTATTCTGGTATTGCTGACCTCCCTGATTTGGTACCTGAAAATTTGGATTTAACTGATTAGTAGTGTTACTGTACCTAAAATTAGGGTGATTACGCAAACCTGGGTGATATGATTTTGAATTCATATCATATCTCTGTTGATCACCATAGACCATGTTCACGTCCTCCTCAGCCGCTACAAACTGAACCGGGCATGCATCCAAATTATGACCCAACTCGCCACATGAATCACAAACCGTAAAGGTTTGTGCCGCATGCAATGCATCCCGTCCGCCAAGACCCTTAAACTTCGCTAACTGGCGTTCCAACGCCTCCTTTTCTCTCTCTAGCTGAGCAACCCTTGCATTAGAGGCTCCCACACTTGATGGTGCCACAATCGGATACTTTTTATTCCTATCCGACTGTGCTTGCCTCTTTGAATCCGCTGCAACAGTATCCAAATACTCCCAATCTACATCCACATGATTTCTCAAAAAGGTACCCCCGGTGATAGCCTTAATAACTCGCCTATCCTCATTTGAAATCCCATCGTGGAAGGCGGTAATTAACTCCCATCTTTGAATACCTTGGTGAGGACAATTACGGATCAATTGATTGAACCGTTTCCAAGACTCGTATAGAAGCTCACCCGGTAACTGTTGGAATTCTCTAATTGCTGCTCTCCCCGATTTAGTTCTTTGCGGGGTATAGTACTCATCCAAAAATTGTTGCTGCAGCTCTTGCCATGTATGAATACTAGCATATGGCAAAGATGTAAACCAATCCCTCGCAGCATCCTTTAGTGAAAACTGAAATAACACCAACTTAACCTGATCTAACGTGAACCCGTGTCCAGCAATCATACCACAAACTGCCTCAAAATCCGCTATGTGTGCATATGGCTCCTCAATACCTTTCCCGTGAAAGGTAGGTAGCATGTTCAGAATATGTGGTTTTGCTTCAAACGAACGTTCCACATTACCCGGTGCTACTGGCATCACTATCGGGGATGCATGCTCAGCAATCTGTGGTCTGAAGTGACTCTCAACCCCTCGAATAGTCGGATCCAGAAATCGAGGATCTCTTTGTCTTTGACGAGGTGCAACCGGTGCCCTATGAACCTGTGGCGAGGTCTGATAAGCATCTACTCCCCGTGGCTGCCTCTGTTGCTGATACATCGGTTGATTGCGATTAAATGCCTGATTTTGGTACCCACCTGGATATCCCATATAACCATCGTTTATCCCTCACTCCTCATCTTCGTAACCGTCGTCCCATGTCTCTGTTCTCGCCCTATTGTCCACTTGCTCAAACATAGCACCCGACCGGTTCGGGTGTGGCACAAGATTTGGTTGATTCACGGTCCGCAAATGATTGGGTTGTGGTGGTAGTCGGCTTTCAAGAGGGTAAAGTGGTTCACCAATAAAATGAAATTCTCCAGTTGGAGCAGAGGTTGGTTGGGTAGTTGTGCTTGATGATGGTGCAATAGGTGTGGTTTGTGGTTCAAATGTAAATGGAGGTGGTGGCATCGGTGGCAATTCAGTAGTCGATGTTTGTTGTGGTGTTTGCTGTTGTGGGGTGGATTGGTTTTCTGATGGATTCATGGTGGTTTGAATTGCTTTTCCCTTCAAGGCTGAACGAAGAAGCAGATTTTGGCGTGCGGTCTTTTCAATTTCGGGATCAAACAACAGCAGTGAAGATCTTCCTGAAAACCTAGTATGCATGCAAAAAAGATCACCTGCACACAAGGAAACAAGAAAACAAAGCGTAATACCGAACAAGACAAAAATAAACAAAAATAAATATTTTTGGGTTTTTTTATAATTTTTTCAAAAACAATAAAAGAAACAACTACTACTAAACTAACACTAAGCGCACGAATTCCCCGGCAACGGCGCCATTTTGATGACTGTCGTAAGGGTCAATCAAAAACCTAAATAAGCTACGTAGATAGCGTAAGTAAGGTATCGTATCCACGGGGAATTTGTGGTCAGTGTCGCGTTTTTAACTAAGAACTAAATTAACTAGATTGGGGTTTTTGTGAATTTGATTATAAAAACTAGAAAGCTAATTAATAAAGTTGTAATCAATATGAGAAAGAATAACCTCTACCCGGAATCCCAATTACCCGTTTAACATCAAAACCTGTTTACTGATTCAAAACACCACATAGACATGGCCTCGGAATTAATGAATCTGATTAGTTATCAAGGATAGTTTTTAAGATTCACTATGCAACCTAATAACCCGTTTAATTGTATCAACTACCCACCAATTTACTAACCCGCTAACAACGCAAGTAAGTTGCCAATACGCTTAATAAACGACAAGTAATTCAAACACAAGAAACGTTTACCACGAATTCAACACGAGTGATCAAGCTGTACCAGTTATATGAATCCGCAAACAAGATTTAATGCAAAACTATGTAAAAGTTCATCCGGGCAGAAGTCACAAGTGATTTAGCCGCTCATGGTGATCTTTACCGCATCAGTTGTCATCCCGAATAGGTTAGATATCATAATCAGCTTTGAGAGATGTGAGAAAATAATAAGAATTCGTCCCTGACTTTTTTTACTGCCATCTCAGCGACACGCGGAAGAGAGGGTGGACTCCATCCGCGACACGCCTGGGAGCGTGTTTTCCAGCAGATTGTTTAAATTTTTGAGGTCATGCCTTAGAAATTTTTTTTTTTTATTTTTTTTTTTTGATGTTTTCACCTCCTTCACCCCAAACAAGTTTTTATGATAAATTGTCATTATAAACGTACCTAGGACTCCTTTTTTCATAGTTTTCCTTCTCCGAATCATCTCATTTTCCTTAAACACTCCAAAAAATACCGAAAACGCTCCAAAAATCTTTTTTTTTTCGGGGCAAAACTTTTATGTAATCTTATAATCAATTTGCCCTACCCCCCAAACAAATGTGCATTGCCCTCAACTGCACTAGAGCTTAACCAAACCTCCTCGAGCTTCCCCACACTTGAACGATTGCACGGTTTTGACACAAACAAAACAAAACTAAACTAATACAAAAAGAACAAAATAAAACGATAAACCTTAGGCTGCCTCCTAAGAGCGCTATGTTTTAGATCTTCAGCCAGATCATACCTGCAATCTTCAAGGTGGTTCAAAGATATGCTTACCTCCAGACTTCTCTAGGTCAATTCGCTTCGCATAGTCTGCAAAGTTCGCAGCTTCATAGCAGTTATGATCGAACTCGGCCTCATCGCCCCGAGCATTTCCACCATCCGGTGGTTTACCTGCTTTTCCTCTTTTCTTCACCTTCACTTTTTCACCGATTCTTCGTTCATCTCTTGTTTAAACCTGTCATACTCAATACCTTTCTCATCAGTAGCAACTGCTTCATATGAATTATTAATAATTTCGTAAGTAATAGATTTGGAATATACATTAAAAATCAACTTACGGTTTTCAGAACTCATAGTAATTACTCCCTCTCTACAGTTGATTTGATGTCGGCTGCCAATTTATCTTGTTCAATCCTTTCTTTGAAGTCCACGACCAGCCCAAAAGTCCCTTGAAAACCTTGGGCCCCCCAATAATAAAATTCCCCCTCAAGCCTCAAAGTGTGCATCTCCTCTAATGATGTTGTTGGATGACTATTTAGTGTTGGCTCAAAAGAAGTCCACGTGATGTATCTTGGTCCATGTTATTTAGTGTTTTGACCCATTAAATGCTCCATTTCCATGCATTCTTTTCTTCAATTCTACTAAATCACAATTCAATTAAGTCAACCATTTAGCTGTTTAAATAACAAATCCCGTAAATAGACCCGAGCCGCGCGTCACGGAAAATCATCACAACACCCCCGCGTGTCGCAGAGGTTAACGTAATTGATTTTTTTCATTGCATACCTTGTATCAACCTGTCGAACCCGCTTTTTAGATCGTTCTTTCTCGTTTACTTGTTTTATTACCTGTTAATCACAAAAAACACTACAACACAATAAATATATAAAATATATGAATTAATATATTTAATACTCTAAAACCCGACACAACTTATTATATAATACTACTTATTTTGATCTAATATATGTCAATTTCTATTTTTAAGTTATAAGTATAGCATAAACTACGCACCAAATTTAATTTATAACATAAAACATATCGTAAAAAATATAATAATATAAAAATGGGTTAAACGAGTCAACCCGCCAACCCGACCGGGTTGACCCGAACTTGACGCGTTTAGCTAAATGGGTTGGCGCGTTTAACCTGAAACTGACCCGAACCCATTTAGACTAAATCCAAACCCGAGAATTTCGTGATAGGTTTATGTCGTGTTTTTGGGTCGTGTTAGAAATTCACACCCCTAAACGTTATGTATTTCTACGAAATCCATCATTTTTCTGCTTTAATTTTACTTTTTATACCCTGCTCGGTCTTTGTTGCAATTATCATTTTGCGCACAAGAACATGCATAGGGCATATATGATATGTTTGGCATGAAACTTTTAGGAGATTCTAGCTTTAAGCTTTTATAGAAAAGCTCATACTCAATAAAAATTATTGTTTGGTTGAAGGAGCTTTGAAGCTTTTAGGTGAGAAGATTGAAACTTTTGGTGGAACGCTTTTATTAGTAGCGTCTAGAATGAGCTACAAGCTTTTAGGTAAAAAATGACAATTTTAACCTCTAACGATAATGAACTTTTTAGTTATGTTTTTTTAGTTACGTCCATTATGGTCATTTTATAAATTTTATTAAAAGCTCCAGCTACTCTGTCAAACATCTAAATATATCTAAAAACTACATGCACCAACCACCAACTACTTTTGTATATAAAAGAAATTATTAGGGTTAGGCATATAAACGAATTAACTATTGCTTTTAGTTAATTTATTTCACATTAGATAGTCTCTTGGCTACTAATAAGTCAAACCAAGTCGAAGTGCGGATTTCATTATTAGGCAGGAGGGTGTCGGGGCGTCACCCCCGCCAAGTCATCATCTATAGCGCCACGGGGCGCTATACCTCCACACCCAGGGATTTAAAGGGGGGCACTATAGGAGGGGAGGGGTTCCATCGTGGTAACGAGATGAAATCGCGTGGAACGAGGTAGGTTGGTCAAATGTGACCGTTTGGCAACGTTCGAATAAAAAAAACAAAACTTTTTTTTATTCAAATATAAATATAAACCTATTCCAAACTAAATAACACACCAATCACAACTAAAATTCACACCAATCACAACTAAAACACACACCAATCACAACTAAAAAATGTCTTCGAGCTCCTCATCCGACGGTGTTCTTGACGATATGGTTATCGCAATTACGCAGGAGGCGATTAATTATTTGCGAGAAGAAGCCTAATCCTCTACATCGCGTACCAGACAACCGCCTCTTGAACGAGATCAGTTAGGTGCTCATGCATGTCTAGTGCAAGATTATTTTTGTGAAAATCTGTTGTACGATGATGGTTAGTTTAAGCGTAGGTTTCGTATGAGCCGACGACTATTCATTAAAATTTCTAATGATCTTGCGGGCGAATTTCCTTTTTTCACGTAAAGAGAAAGTGCAAGTCGCAAAGTTGGTTTCTCTGGACTACAAAAGTGTACAACAACACTTAGGCAACTAGCGTACGGCACAGCGAGTGATGAGGTGGATGAATATTTAAGGATGTCGTCAAGAATGTGTCGTGAGTCTCTTGAAATTTTTGTGAAGGTAATATTTATTAACACTATTTTTTATTATTTTTATTTACATTGTTATTATTTTTTTATTAACACTAGTTTATTAGGTGTTATCTCTTTTTATGGGAGACGATATTTGAGGATGCCAACCGCAGCCGATCTTCCACTTCTATACGAGGCCCCTCAACGCATACACGGGTTTCCTGAGATGTTGGGTAGTCTTGATTGCACGCACTGGGAATGGGCGGCATGTCCAACCGCTTGGAAAGGGCAACATCATCGTGGTGACCACGATGGTCCTACCCGAATATTACAAGTGGTCGCTTCTCAAGATTTATGGATTTGGCATGCGTACAATGGCATGGCCGGTGCGAACAATGACATTGCAGTTTTAATGTCCTCGAATCTTTTCGACGATGTTATAGACGGGGTTGCACCAGATACTTCATTCTATGCAAACGACGTGGAGTATAAGTTTGGCTACTATCTGGCAGACGGTATTTATCCCTGGTGGGCGACATTGGTAAAAACTCTTTCGTATCCAGATGACGAAAAAAGATTGTATTTCAAGAAAAAACAAGAGTCAGCAAGAAAAGATATCAAGCGGCTTTTCGGTGTGTAAAAAAAAAGATTGTCTTTCATCGCCCAGCCGTCGAGGATACTTGACAAAAGTGAAATAAGAAACATCATGTATACGTGCATCATTTTGCATAACATGATATTGGAGGACTCGGGTAGAGCGTTTTGTGAAGAAAGATACGATGAAAGTAACCAACCGACAAACCCAATACAAACATACGCTGAGAAAGAAGCTATCCAAGCGAAGGTAGGAGCCAGGAACACACACCATAACCTTCGATCTAATCTGACCGAGCACCTATGGTTTTATCGTGAACAAGGAGGAGTCGACGAAGACGACGAGTTATAAATTTTTAGTTATAAATTATGTTTTTAGTGATTTTTTTAATGACTTTGTAGTATTTTTATTTTTTTTAATGAAATTATGCTTTTTTTATTTTTCTAGTTATTAAACTTACGCTTTAATTTAAAAAACAAATATATAAATAAATAAATAATTAGGTAATGGCGGCTCCATCCATGCCCTGTAAATTAAAGCGGGGCGTGATAAAACCCAAAGGCTGACGTGACTCCTACGTGACACTTAGGTGGCCTAATAAAAACCCTATGAGTCTCCAACCACACCCTCCCATCTTACTTTATAACAAATTCTAGAAAAAGGTTTGCAAAATAGTTTTCTATCATTTTTTGCAACAGTGTGAAGTTGACCATTTTCCTAAAATTAGAAAAAGGTTTTATCAAAATTCTTTTCATCATTTATTGCAAAAGTGTTGATTACGTCACCAGTTTTGCTCCATCACCCCTCTATAAATACCAATCATCAGAGAAGAGTTGAAATATCAAAATAAAAAACCCATAATCTTCTTTATAACATGGAAGGTAAACAGGAGGTTGTTCGCCCCATATCACACTTCCATCCAAGTATCTGGGGAGATCAGTTTCTCGTCTATGATGAGGTATGACACTAAAATAATATCGACAATTTGTAAGACTAGAAGCATGTAAACCTTTTGATAACCATTGCACAACTGTATGTGATTGCTACGTTTGCATGAAATATACAATCGATGATTAAAATGAAAAAGATTTATAATTGTTTATTTCTCCAATATAGTTACTGTCCGGTTGATCTCTACCTATGAAGCACGGGGACGGTAGTTATCATCGAGTACCCGTCTCAGAGACGGTTTGGGGACGGAAACGCCTTGGGGATGTTCCCCAAACGTTTCCGGGAAAATGGGTTTTCTATTATGTTTTGGGTTTTAACTATTAATTAAAGGTGCATATCGACCACATAGCGAGTTGATAGCGACTCCGACAGAGAATTCCGACGAAAAATTCCAAAACGAGGAAGAAGATGAAGAAGATAGCGACGAATTTAGCCCCTCTATCTTTCACTAGTTTCTATTTATTCCCTAAAACTTATAAAAATTTACATAAATGGTGTAAAAATTAGTATGTGTATTTTAACATTTAACCCTCTTAATTTTCACTAGTTTACATTTAGTCCTTAAGTATATAAATTATTACATAAAAAAGTATAAAACTGACATTATATGTATATATAAAAATTATAAATAGCTATTCTTTTATATTTTTTTTCGTTACCCGTATCTTGGATTTTTGAGTTTTGCCATTCCCCGTACACGTATTGTCCTCGAACCCCATTCCTGTGCTAATAGATCTCCACAACAATGCTTAACTGTGATGTTTAGACTTGAACTAACAGTTTTTTCTGTTAAATTTATATTAGTCATAAAAAAGGTTAACATTTATTCAAAAGGTTAACATTTAATGGTATCGTTCGAGAAATTGGCCCATGTAAATGTAAGTGTGCTTATTAATTAACTTTTAAATTACACCTTCTCTGTGATTTGACGACCGCAAATTAAATTTAGCATGAGGAGAATGGTACAGTAGAGCAAATAATTAAAAGTCTGAAAGAAGAAGTGAGGAAAGATATATTGGTATCCTTGGATGATCCGACCAAACATACTGACTTGTTGAAACTAGTCAATGATATCCAACGCCTCGGCATTGCCTACTGTTTTGAACAAGAGATCATGAAAGCCTTGGGCCATATTTATAGTGTATATGGTGATGAATGGAATGGTGGTAGTGTTTCCCTTTGGTTTCGACTCCTCCGACAGCAAGGGTTTTATGTTTCATGCGGTTAGTTTACATATCTAAGTTCAATTTGTTAATCACAATGCAAAAGAAGTTAACAACTTTTATATAAATAAAATCAGATATTTTCAACAAATACAAGAACGATGATGGAACTTTTAAGGAATCTTTAACTAGTGATGTTGAAGGCATGCTTGAGTTGTATGAAGCAGCATATATGCGGGTGCGAGGGGAAGTTATACTAGATGATGCTCTTGCTTTTACAAAAAGCCAACTAGAAAAAATAACAAAGGATCCCCTTCGATGGAATTGTGCTTTTTCTCTTTCTAAGCACGTAGAGGAAGCACTAGAGCGGCCTATATGGAAAAGGTTGCCAAGACTTGAGGCGTTGCGATACATACCTTTCTATGAACAACAAACTTCACATAATGGATCCTTGCTAAGACTTGCGAAATTGGAATTCAACCGGCTTCAATCTATGCACAAAAGGGAGCTTAGCCAACTATCCAAGTATGTTTATTTGCTTTTTCAATCATTCTAGTGATTACTACAGATTTGAAATGGTTTTACTTTTTGTAGGTGGTGGAAAGATTTGGAACCTAAAGAGAATCTACATTATGTAAGAGACAGATTGGTTGAACTCTATTTCTGGGTTGTGGGTGTCTACTTTGAGCCTCAATATTCCCGTTCTAGAATTTTCTTAACAAAAGTGATAAAAATAGCAACAATTTTAGATGACACTTATGATAATTATGGTACTTATGAAGAACTTGAGGTTTTCACTGAGGCAATAGAAAGGTTTGTATTGTCTACACCTTCATGCACTCAATGACTAATATGCACAATTATTGTTCTTAATACAAAATTTGTTTATGAAAATTATAGTTTACGTGTACATTAACTATAGGTGGTCAATTACCTGCGTCGATGCACTTCCAGATTACATGAAGTTCATATACAAAATACTCTTGGATTCTTATGGTGAAATGGAGGAAATCATGGCAAGTGAAGGAAAATCATATCAAGTTGACTATGCCAAAGATTCGGTTAGTTTGAGTTTCTTTGTGTCTGTAATGTTCTTTTTATACAGATAGTGATAGAACTTTTATACAGATAATGATAGAACTGATCAAAATGTGTCTTCCGCAGATGAAAGAGTTGAGCAGAAATTACATGATTGAAGCAAAATGGATGAATGAGGAATATGTACCAACATTGGAGGAGCATGAATTAGTTTCATTTATAACTGCAGGCTATAAAATGCTTATACCATCAAGTTTTGTGAGCATGGGTGAGACAGTCAAAGAAGAAGCATTCAAATGGGCCCTTAGCTTCCCCCCTCTTGTAAAAGCTGCATCTGTAGTTAGTAGGATTATGGATGATATAATTGGGCACAAGGTATGTACAACTTTAAACTTTATTGTAAAGTAAATATAATATGATCAATGGTGTGTTTCACGAATAAAACTGTAGGACGAGGGGAAAAGAAAGCATGTTGTGTCAACTGTGGAATGCTACATGAAGGAACACGATGTAACAGAGGAGTACGTCTATGATCTGTTTAAGCAAAGAGTAGAAGATGCATGGAAAGATATGAACCTAGAATTGCTTACATGTAATGACATTCCTGTTGCTCTTAAAATGCGTGGGATAAACCTGGCACGCGTAATAGAATCACTGTATAAATATGGTGATTCTTTGAAAAACGTTGGAGCAGAAACGCAAAATAATATCAAATCTTGTTTCGTAAATGCAATGAGTGTTTAAGTTCCGGATCTTCATAGCCTATTTTGTATCATAGATGGTGAAGATGTTAGCTGGTCCTTTCGAAGAACGAAAAATATGGTACCGAATAAGACGAATAAGACGAATAAGACGTGAAGTTGGATTTGTGTTAAGTACTTCTATATGGTCAGCATGTATTTGTAACACATAATTTGTATTTTAATCCAAGTTTGGTATTTATGTGGTTTTCAATAAAACAAGTATCATGATTCGAAGTATGTTTAAACAAGTTAATAAGTTCTTTTTAAGTAAAGTGTTTTAATGTTAATATATATCTTGACTTCATGTCTCCGTATAAGAATTCTGCACAAATTGTTGGCACCGAACAAGCGGCCCAACCTGTACACTAGTGGGTTTTGGCGAGCCCTAAATGTTTAGCTATATTTTCTTATTACCAGTTGTGATAGTTATCCAAATTCACGTGTTCTATTATTTGATTGGGTGAGGACTTGATAAGGCAGTAGGCACTACATATGTCGTACATCAATAAATAAACTTTTTCTCTTGCCAATTTATTCCTAGTATAGCATTTCATCTTGTAATGGTACATGGGATAGTCATCACTTATTATATTATCACATCTAATCATCAATTGACACCTCATTTCATCACATATTCGTCTATCACACTTGCAATGGTTATCACATTCCATCACTCATTTTTTTTCAATAAACACCGCACTCAATCACTTTTAACACCTCAACATCCATGTCAAACCCACACCACAACACAAACCCTCACTACGCGATACTCATCACGATTTTTGTTAAAATAATGAATTCTTATTTTCATTCATATGTTAGGTTGGTTTTATTATAACTATTATTAAAGTTGTATTCAAGATGTGCAGGAAATGATAGTTGAGGGACCTATGTGTAAAAGGAGAAGAATAATAAGGGTTGCGATCAAAGTTTGTGGATTGTGAAGGGCTGAAGTGTAACTTTCACTGTAAGCTGGTATATTAAGTGAAACTAGGGTTTCATTGTGTTAGTCTGATCAGTTCATTCTTGTTATTCTCTCTCTAGTTGTTAGGGTTGGTTAGAGATCTATTAATCTCTTGTTGTTGATCGTTGTGATCTTCATATTTCTGTACTGATCTTGTTTAAGATCAACTGATATTTCATCAGTTGATCGATCTGATTATTATTCTTGTTATTAGAGATCTTAAAATTGTAAGATCTAGGGTTTGGTTGGGAGAATTTCTACATTAGTTGTAACACCTCGTAAAATCACGACCAATATAATAAAGACACATGTCATGGACTTTAAACGTGTAAGGAACTATTTCCGAGGCACTAAAATTGTCAAACAATGTAAATATGTTAATAAAAGGGATCCAAGTGTCAACATGACATTCTTGTGCCTCTGATTGACCTCACACGACGTTTGTGTTCTTTAACGAATAATTTATCGAACTTAGAAAGTCAATGTGCTCAAAATAAGGATCTTATGAAACATAGGGGTTAAAAGTGTCAACATGTTGAAAGTAACCTCTAAGTGACCTTTTAACAATCCCAAGAACATTGTAATAATTGTATATTTTGCTTCCAAGAATGTTGGATATTAATTTTGTGAAGTTTCGAAGTAAACAAGACTTTTCGGGTGATCGTACGACTAACCGGGAGCTTAACGGAGTTAATATATGACCCAAGGTCCTTCAAAGTTAACTATGGGTGTCCAAAATGCAATAAATGGAAGTTATATAAAGTTTAAATGGACCAGGGACTGAAATTGCAAAGTTTAAAAGATTTTTCCCGGTTTATCAGGTCATCGTGCGCCGCGTAAGCCAAGGCCTAGGCTTACGCGGGCCGCGTAAAAGGCACAAATGCAGAAAAAGATGACACCTCCATGTACAGCAGGTTACACCGCCATTGCATGGTGGTTTTCGATTTCAGGGACTGAGCCAACGGTATTACATGCATAGGGAACACCTAGGATCATCAGAAAACATTTGTAGACTTGTGTGGAGTGATCTTGTGAATTGTTTTTGGCTATATAAGCACTCTTGTTTGCTAGCTCATTTGTTCATTCACAAAAATTATTCAAACTCACTCTCTGGAGCTCTCTGGACTTTAAGCAAGTTTCCCTCAACTCCAAATTCGTGCTAAGAGTCTTTGTAAGCATCCTTAACCTCTCTAGTTCAAGTTTTATTAGATAAATGACCAAAAGTCAAAGCCGTCGTAATTAAGCTTTGACTTAGTGATTAATCACTAATGGTCCAGTCACTTTTCGAATTGAAAGTGGCTATGAGTTGGTAATTATGTGGATAATAAACCCTTAAAAGGGCACACTCTGATTTCCACTCTAACTTGGTCAATTGTCGGGTCTAACTTAATATCAAAAAGTCAACAGAAAGCTATTTTGCAAATAAATTCATAACTATCAATGCAGAGGTTATGGCACCAGTTTTAACACTAATATAACTTGGTAATTAATATAAGAACATGTCTAGGCATGTTCAACCCGACAATTCTGAGTTTAGGCTCGGTTTGGAACCGAAAAGAAGACTTTTGCTTTGACTTTCAGTTCTGACCTGATTTAGCTTGTTTTAGATATGCCTTAAGGTTCCTTTAGGACCATATTACATGTTTGTATAACCCTCTAAGATTATACAATATGGTTCCTTTGTAATCTGAATCATTTGCATGTTTCCGTTAAATGCTTAATTGTTAACCATTATGCCCTTTTGATATTAAAACTAGATTTTTGAAAATGTGAGAGGACAAAAACCTTTATTACTGATTTTTAAACATGTCCTAAAAATTTGACATCAGTTTGAGGTCTAAATTGGGAGTTATGCTCGATATCGTAAATTAAAGCATTTTTATTAATTAAACGGCACATTTGATATAAACCCTATTTAAACTCAAATTTTGACACCAAAACTTTTACCCACTGATGTAATATAATATTTTGGGGTTTTTGGAGATTTTTATTAATTTTAAACTGATCATAACGTGGGGTTCTTGCTTTGATTCGGTAATTGATGAATATACCCTTTTTGCTAACAAAATGAGTTTTACAAAACATTTTGATACCAAACCTTTTGCTACTGATTTTATATGATAAATAAAATATTTTGAACTTTATAAACTGATCAAAAACTCAGATTTCCTTGTATAACCCGAAAATCGCCTAAAATCGACTTTTTACGCGTTTTAAAACACATAGTATGGGTTAAAACTATGTTTAACATTTAAGACCTATTACCTATAGATGTTTTAAGTAAATTTTGATATATTAACAGTAAGTAACAGTTTTGAACGTAGATTTCCAAATTTGACCCTTAAAGCTTATGTGAAATGACCAAAATGCCCCTACGGTGCATAGTTTGGCCATAGATGATAAATTTCACATATGTTTAATATCTTACTGATATAACCTAATAAAATAAATATTTTTACTGATCATTTTAGACCAGAACCTTAGATTGTTATTTAACCTCTTTTATAATCTTTAAAATGACCAAAATGCCCCTACGAGGTTTAAATTGATTTTAAATTCGTTTTGGGCATAATGGAAGGTATCCTACTGATATCATAACACATTTTAAGCATATTAACTTAGGGAACCTGTTCATGACACATTTGGTTACCCGTTACGCATTATACGCGTTCGGTACGGTTTATGTAACAAGTTTACATAAATTAACCGAAACGGGTTAAAGCTTATCATTTTTTACCTCAAAATCCAGAATGTGTTTAGTTTATCCATATTATACAAGTCTTCATACTTGTCGGGTCTAAATCACATTCTAATCCGGTCTTCGCTTAATCTTGCGTTTTGAACTGTATACCTTTCCTTAAAACTAACCGGTCTATTTTAAGACTTAAATAAGACCCGTTAGGATTCTAATAGGTTATTAAAAACCTTCATTCCAGATTAGGAGCCCGGTAAAAGCTATATGTACTTGCTTGATTGATTTACGGCTGGGAATAAATTTATATTTTTGCTCAGGTAAATACTTTTAATTTTTTCTCTTATACGGGCTTGGGGTACGGTATATAAAATACCGCTTGGTCGGGTATTGAATTTTTAATCATATGAAGGTTAAATAATTGAGATAACCCCTTTAATCTGTTTTGTTTGTTTAAGCCTTTGGGGGGTTAATGACCATGTCCTAGATATCCTCGGGTCATTCATTGAAATGGCCACGACTTAAGCACGGGGTGTAGGCATACACTTGCCAGTGCGTATGTAAAATGATATACCTGCTTGTTCGAGAATAACTCACCGTAGGTTATATTATGTGGTGTGTCTATTAATCTTTAACCCGATATTCAACCCAGGCTACTGAACGTATAACAAACATATAATTCTTTTACAAGATTATTTTTAAATAATTATCCCAAGTTATAAAAGGATATTTGTGCCTTGTGCATTAAATCAAACTTTTATAAACACTTTTCAAAAGAGTCGGTTAATTGTATTTACCAGGGTAAACTAACGTATTTTTCAAAAAAGGCTAAGTGCAGGCACAAAGCGAAATGGGCTGGCTACTCCTAGTATCGAATAAAGAGTCTTGCAAGCTTTAGATGTTTAAAATTCTGTTAAACAATAATTCTGTTTATCTTTTGATCCGCCTGTGGATCCACTTTACAACCATTATGTAATAATTTATGTTACTTTCATTCGGTTTGTAATATTTTACCTTAGACTTCCGCTGTGCATTGAACTGTGATTATTTGTCTATGATGATATCAACTACGTCACGATACTCCCCACCGGTAATACGTGGAAATATCGGGGTGTGACAGGTTGGTATCAGAGCCAACACTGAGTGAATTAAACACTAGCCTTTTGTGTTTAATCTCAATGACTCAGTTTGCACATTCCTTGACCTCCGAGTCTAGGCTAACAACATAGGACTAATCCTGATTTTATTGCCTTCTCTTGTTATTTCTTTTGTTTGTTTTAACAGGATCAAGAAAAATGCCGCCGAGATTCAGTTGAGGAGGACGAGGCAAGGCGCCATTCACCGCTCCTAACGATCATGAGGCCGGGCCTTCCCACCGGCGAACTACGTCAGCTACTATGAGCATAGGTCCTCAAGAAGACTGGAGGACCTACTTAGAGCCTACGAGGCGTTCTGTCTCGCTTAGCTCCTCACCTTCTTACCACGATTCTTTCGGGCAACATCAAGGCAACGAGTCCGACCATTCACGGCATTCCTACTTACCGTTGCAGCGGTCGGGTTCTCACCGCGCCTTTCAGGACCCGACCCCGTATTTCCAGAGCCGGTTTAACCTGGAAAATCAGATTGAAGAATCAATGGGTTATAACCCATTGGGCTCCGAAGACCATTTTCTTGAAGCTCAGGACATGGATATGGATGATGACCCCGATCCTGCTGAACCACCATTTGGGACGCCCACGCATCCCATAGAGATTTCAGATGGCTTGTCTTTTCATGGATCACCTTATCGGGGTCCAAATAGCTATGAAGCAAGGTTTGCCTCTTACCCTTGGAAATTTACTCTCTCTTTCAACCCATCTCAGCAGCAGCAGTAGGATCCCTCTGAGGATTTACGTTTCCAGGCGGTTACGCCACCGCCGCCACAAGTGCAGCAACTGCCTCCGGAGCCACCGAGGCGAAGAAGAACAGGTGCACGGATGTCTGTGCGAGGAGGAGATTTCCACTTCAGCACCCCTCAACACTCCAGTGGCAGCCACTACCTGCCACTATATGAAGACCCGCAGATGGGTGGGCCATCAAATCCCATTCCTGAGGTGGACTCTGTGCCAGTCGCACCACCACCACCGCATGTGGGTTTTGATAACCCAATACCTTCTTACGCCGGTGCAGCGGCGTATAACCCTTTTGAGCAGCCAGCCTACCCGGGGTATAACTACTACAATGCCCCTGATGTTGACCCGTATCTTGTGGCAGCAAACTACAATGCTCTTCACCCTAAAGGGCCCTATGAAGCTTCGTACCAATCTGGGTACCAATACCCGCCACCTGCTCAACCCCCGCAGCAACAGTCGCCGCTGATCCCGCCACCGCAACAACAGGAGATTTTTCAAAGGTTGAGCCAGGTGGAACGTGAAGTTCAAGAGGAGCGTAGGAGCCACCGGGGATTTCTTAAGGGTTTGGCGAATCTGATCAAGGGGAAGAAAAAGAGGGATTTTTGAAGATTCCTTATTTATTTGTATTGTAATTTCTTTATTTCAATCAAGTCCCTGCGTGGACATTTTTATTTATGTACTTAGTCCCTGCGAGGACTTGTCTTTCTATCTTTGGTCCCTGCGTGGACCTGTCTTTCTTGTTTAGCCCTTGCATGGGCAAGTTATTTATGTAAAAGTCCCGTTTAGGGCAACCTATGTACTTCTTTTAAAATTAGTGGAATGCTTTATTTAAATTTCATTGTCATCTTATGTATGAATATAATATATGAAATAAATCAAAAATATCATTCCTTTTTAAATGATCTGCCTTTAAATATTAAATAAGAATCTTAAAAGGTACAACCTAGCCTGTATGTCATTATAGACCTGGCCATGATGGTAAAACCTATTTAAAAAGATTCAGATTCTTGTTAACATCTGAAAACATGTTAGCACTCCTGGCAGATGTGATTTGTTAAAATCACACATGTCATTCTTATATTGGATTCTTTCAGATTCCTTATTTATCCTAATGATCTATAAATCATGGGTTCAGATCATCAATATGATCATATATGAGACTTCCATTAGTGATGCAGTGCCTACAGGCCGTAATAATTATCAAATAAGACAAAAGACAGTTGTAGTCTACGACTCCCTGTTGTTAAAAGGCAATGAACTACGTTCAAACCCTAATACCTCGATTCTATGAAACCATGGCTTAAAACTGTCCTTGTGACCAGGCCTTATGTGCCATTAATAATACCCTGAATACTTTATAATTAGGATAAATTATAATGAAAATCCTAAATGAATATGATTAACAAATTAATCAAATATGGTCTACGTTTACCATGGTTAATGAATAATCAGAAATAATGATCCCATAATAACCTCTGAATAAAATAATGTCAGCTGTTTTGTAGCAAACAAGCTACATGTCTGAATCAGAGGAAGTTAACAGTCACCCACGAGAGAATAATGATACCACCAGGATTAATGTAGCTGGTGCAGATCTTCAGGCGTTGATAGATAATGCCGTTACTAGAGCACTTGATAGACAGTTCAAGGAATCAAGTGGCACGCACTCTAAGACTCATTCTGAGGCTCATAGTAAGCCCCCTTCTAAAGTGAACGAGTCAAAGAAAGACGATGCTCATCACTCGTCAAATCAGCAGAGTATTCCGTCTGAGAAGATTGTGTTCAATCAAGAGCCCCGTGGTAAGACCTGCTCTTACAAGTATTTTGTCTCCTGCAAGCCAAGATACTTCACAGGGGAGAAAGGAGCCATAGATTGTATGACCTGGCTCGATGAAATGGACACTGTTATTGATATTAGTGGTTATGATGAACAAGACATTGTGAAGTTTGTGTCGCAGTCATTTAAAGGTGAAGCGTTAGCTTGGTGGAGGTCCCTAATCCAAGCTACAGGAAAGATCCACTTATATAATCTGACTTGGGAGCAGTTTGTTGCTCTAATCAAAGAAAATTTATGCCCTCAACATGAAGTTGAGAAAATTGAGACTGACTTCTTGACCTTGGTCATGAAGAACTTAGACTGTCAGGCATATCTCACGAGCTTCAACACTATGTCACGATTGGTTCCATACTTGGTCACACCGGAACCAAAACGAATAGCTCGATTTATTCGAGGTTTAGCCCCAGAGATTAAGGCAAGTGTGAAAGCATCAAGACCTACTACTTTTAGGTCAGTGGCTGATTTGTCCTTATCCCTTACTCTTGATGCGGTCAGGCAGAGATCACTTAGGAACTCTGATGAGGGGAAAAGAAAACGTGAGGATGAGAGCTCACGCCGTTCTGAGAAGAGACATAAAGGGAACTCTGAGAACAAGAAGAGTTCATGGTTCAAGAAGGATAACCAACAGTCGGGTGAAAAACCCAAGTGTAAGACCTGCAAGAAGCACCATTTGGGAAAGTGCAGGTTCGAATCAAAATCCCAATCGCAGCCTAGTGCTTGTGGGATTTGCAAATCCAGTGAGCATAAGACGTTAGATTGCAAGAAGATAAAGGATGCGGCTTGTTACAACTGTAATGAGAAGGGGCACATCAAATCCAACTGCTCAAAGCATGCAAAGAAACCTGAAGAAAATAAAAAGACCAATGCTCGGGTCTTTCAAATGTATGCTCAGGAGGCCATTCAAAACGACAGCGTGATAACATGTACCTTTTTTATCAACGATGTTTATGCTAGAGTATTGTTTGATTCGGGTGCAGATAAGTCTTTTGTAGACAATAAATTCTGTAAGTTATTAAATCTGCCTGTTAAAACCCTAATCATAAAGTATGAAGTAGAATTGGTCGACGGTACCATAGAAACTGCTTCAACCGTATTAGATGGATGTTTTATATCCATTAGGAACCACTCTTTTCCATTATCCCTGCTTCCTTTGAAACTAGCTGGATTCGACATAGTAATAGGCATGGATTGGTTATCCCATAACCAAGCTCAGATCGTTTGTGATAAGAAGCAAGTGGTTATTAAAATTCCTTATGGTGAACCGTTAACAATACAAGGAGATACTCAGTACGGGTTGCCTAAGTAAGTGTCTATGCTTAAGGCATCAAGGTGTATGAAGAAAGGTTGTGTCATTTATATGGCACAGGTGACTATTGATGAACCAAAGCCCAAGGTCGAAGACATTCCCATTATCTCTGAATACCCTGATGTATTCCCTGAAGAACTACCTGGTTTACCCCCAGATAGGCATGTGGAGTTCAGAATCGACATTATTCCTGGAGCCGCACAAGTTGCAAGAGCACCTTACCGGTTGGCACCAACTGAGATGAAAGAATTAAGAACTCAGTTGGATGAATTGTTGGCAAAAGGATTTATTAAACCTAGCTCATCTCCTTGGGGAGCACCGATTCTGTTCGTAAAGAAGAAGGATGGATCAATGCATCTATGCATTGATTATCGCAAACTAAACAAGGTTACAATCAAGAACAGATATCCATTGCCCAGGATCGACGATCTGTTCGATCAGCTTCAAGGAGCAAGTTACTTCTCCAAGATTGACTTAAGATCAGGTTACCATCAGCTGAAGGTTAGAGATGAAGATGTGCATAAAACTACATTCAGAACTCGTTATGGTCACTATGAGTTCTTAGTGATGCCTTTCGGGCTCACTAATGCACCAGCAGCGTTCATGGATCCCATGAATCGTGTTTGCAAACCCTACTTAGATAAGTTTGTCATCGTCTTCATTGATGATTGTCTTATTTATTCAAAGAACCAGGCTGATCATGAAAAGCATCTTCGATGTATTCTTAAACTTCTTCAGCAAGAGAAGCTCTACGCCAAATTTTCTAAATGTGAGTTTTGGCTTCGTGAAGTCCAATTTCTTGGACATATGGTTAGCGAGCGTGGTATCTAGGTGGATCCCGCTAAGATTGAAGCCATCATGAATTGGCAAGAACCGAAGACGCCCACAGAGATTCGTAGCTTCTTGGGTCAGGCAGGATACTATAGGCGTTTTATCGAAAACTTTTCAAGCACCCCTAACATCATTGACGCGTAAGAATGTAAAGTTTGATTGGGGTCCTAAGCAACAAGAATCCTTTGAGATTCTTAAGAAAAAGTTGAGCAATGCTCCGATTTTGACATTACCTGAAGGGATTGAAGAGTTTGTGGTATACTGCGACGCATCACATACTAGAATGGGTTGTGTACTCATGCAAAGAGGCAAGGTCATTGCCTATGCCTCGCGACAATTAATGGTGCACGAGAAGAATTACACCACCCACGATTTGGAATTGGGTGCCGTTGTGTTTGCACTAAAACTGTGGAGGCATTATTTATATGGTACCAAGTGTGTGATCTATTCAGATCATAAGAGCCTTCAGCATCTACTTAACCAAAAGGATCTGAACATGAGACAGCGTCGATGGATGGAGACACTGAATGATTATGACTGTGAAATCCGATATCATCCAGGCAAGGTGAATGTAGTCGCCGGTGCCTTGAGCAGGAAGGAAAGAGTTAAGCCCATTAGAATCAATGCCAAGAGCATTGAATTGAAGAACAACTTGAATGAAAGATTGTTAGCCGCTCAGAAAGAAGCTGTATTAGAAGCTAACTATCCAAATGAAAGGCTGGGCATAACTGTTGAACATTTATCGTATAGTAAGGATGGGATCTTAAGATTGAATGGAAGAATATGGGTTCCAATTTATGGAGGACTTAGGGACATGATTCTTCAAGTAGCCCATAGTTCCAAGTATTATGTCCATCCTGGTAGTGATAAGATGTACCAGGATTTAAAGGCAAATTATTGGTGGATAGGTTTGAAGAAATCTATAGCCACTTATGTGGCCAAATGTTTGACGTGCGCGCAAGTTAAAGCCGAACACCAGAAGCCGTCAGGTTTGCTACAACAGCCTGAACTTCCCACCTAGAAATGGGAAATGGTAACCATGGATTTTATCACAAAGTTACCAAGGACAAAGCGAGGAAATGATACTATTTGGGTTATAGTCGACAGGTTGACTAAGTCAACCCACTTCTTACCTATTAAGGCAACTCACAACTCTGACAAGTTAGCTCAGCTGTACGTGGATGAAATTGTATATCTTCATGGAGTGCCAGTGTATATTATCTCTGAAAGGGATACAGGATATACATCACATTTTTGGAAAAGACTTCAGCAATCTTTAGGCACTCGATTAAACTTCAGCACTGCCTATCATCCTCAGACGGATGGGCAAAGCGAGCGTAATATTCAAACGCTTGAGGACATGCTATGAGCTTGTGTCATTGACTTGGGTGGAAGTTGGGATAACCATCTTCCGTTGATTGAATTTTCATATAATAATAGCTATCATTAAAGTATTCAAGCTGCACCTTTCGAAGCTTTGTATGGAAGAAAGTGTAGGACGCCAGTTTGTTGGGCGGAAGTTGGAGACGTCCAACTAACAGGACCCGATATAGTCCTGGAGACGACATATAAGATTGTGCAGATACGCGATCGTCTCAAAGCTGCCAGGGATAGGTAGAAAAGCTACGCAGATAAAAGGCGTAAGCCTCTGAAGTTCGAGGTAGGTGACAAAGTGTTACTTAAGGTATCACCCTGGAAAGGGGTAATGCGTTTTGGCAAGAAGGGCAAGTTGAGCCCCAGATACATAGGACCATTTGATATCATCGAATGTGTTGGGACTGTAGCTTACAAGCTAAATCTGCCTGAAGAGCTCAGTGGAATCCATAATGTGTTCCACATCTGCAACTTCAAAAAGTGTCTAGCCGATGAATCGCTAGCCATGTCACATAAGGATGTGCATATAGACGAGAGCTTAAAGTTTGTTGAAAAACCTTTGTTGATCGAGGATCGAGAGGTTAAGAAGCTTCGAAAGAAGCACGTGCCGATTGTGAAGGTTAAGTGGGATGCCCGTAGAGGTCCCGAATATACGTGGGAAGTTGAGTCCACAATGAAACAGAAGTACCGTCATTTATTTCAGTAAATCTCGAGGTCGAGATTTCTTTTAAAGGGGTGAGGATGTAACACCTAGTAAAATCATGACCAACATAATAAAGACACGACACGTGTCATGGACTTTAAACGTGTAAGGAATTATTTCCGAGGGACTAAAATTGTCAAACAATGTAAATACGTTAATAAAAGGGATCCAAGTGTCAACATGCCATTCTTGTGCCTCTGATTGACCTCACATGACGTTTGTGTTTTTTAACGAATAATTTATCGAACTTAGAAAGTCGTTGTGCTCAAAATAATGATCTTATGAAACATAGGGGTTAAAAGTGTCAACATGTTGAAAGTAACCTCTGAGTGACCTTTTAACGATCCCAAGAACATTGTAATAATTGTATATTTTGCTTCCAAGAATGTTGGATATTAATTCTGTGAAGTTTCGAAGTAAACAAGACTTTTCGGGTGATCGTACGACTAACCGGGGGCTTAACGGAGTTAGTATATGACCCAAGGTCCTTCAAAGTTAACTATGGGGGTCCAAAATGCAATAAATGGAAGTTATATAAAGTTTAAATGGACCAGGGACTGAAATTGCAAAGTTTAAAAGATTTTTCCCGGTTAATCAGGTCATCGCGGGCCGCGTAAGCCAAGGCCTAGGCTTATGCGGGCCGCGTAAAAGGCACAGATGCAGAAAAAGATGACACCTGCATGTACAGCAGGTTACACCGCCATTGCAAGGTGGTTTTCGTTTTCAGGGACTGAGCCAACAGTATTACATGCATAGGGGACACCTGGGATCATCAGAAAACATTTGTAGACTTGTGTGGAGTGATCTTGTGAATTGTTTTTGGCTATATAAGCACTCTTGTTTGCTAGCTCATTTGTTCATTCATAAAAATTATTCAAACTCACTCTCTGGAGCTCTCTGGACTTCAAGCAAGTTTCCCTCAACTCCTAATTCGTGCTAAGAGTCTTTGTAAGCATCCTTAACCTCTCTAGTTCAAGTTTTATTAGATAAATGACCAAAAGTCAAAGCCGTCGTAATTAAGCTTTGACTTAGTGATTAATCACTAATGGTCCAGTCATTTTTTGAATTGAAAGTGGCTATGAGTTGGTAATTATGTGGGTAATAAACCCTTAAAAGGGCACCCTCTGATTTCCACTCTAACTTGGTCAATTGTCGGGTCAAACTTAATATCAAAAAGTCAACATAAAGCTATTTTGCAAATAAACTCATAACTATCAATGCAGAGGTTATGGAACCTGTTTTAACACTAATATAACTTGGTAATTAATATAAGAACATGTCTAGGCATGTTCAACCCTACAATTCTGAGTTTAGGCTCGGTTCGGAACCGAAAGTCGCAAAAGAAGACTTTTTCTTTGACTTTCAGTTCTGACCCGATTTAGCTTGTTTTAGATATGCCTTAAAGTTCCTTTAGGACCATATTACATGTTAGTATAACCCTCTAAGATTATAAAATATGGTTCCTTTGTAATCCGAATCATTTGCATGTTTCCGTTAAATGCTTAATTGTTGACCATTATGCCCTTTTGATATTAAAACGAGATTTTTGAAAATATGAGAGGACAAAAACCTTTATTACTGAGTTTTAAACATGTCCTAAAAATTTGACATCATTTTGAGGTCTAAATTGGGAGTTATGCTCGATATCGTAAATTAAAGCATTTTTATTAATTAAACGACTTATTTGATATAAACCCTATTTAAACTCAAATTTTGACACCAAACCTTTTACCTACTGATTTAATATAATATTTTGGGATTTTTGGAGATTTTTATTAATTTTTAAACTGATCATAACGTGGGGTTCTTCCTTTGATTCGGTAATTGACGGTTATACCCTTTTGGCTAACAAAATGAGTTTTACATAACATTTTGATACAAAACCTTTTGCTACTGATTTTATATGATAAATAAAATATTTTAAACTTATAAACTGATAAAAAACTCAGAGTTCCTTGTATAACCCGAAAATCGCCTAAAATCGACTTTTTACGCGTTTTAAAACACATAGTATGGTTTAAAACTATGTTTAACATTTAAAACCCATTTGTGACAACCTTCACCAAACCAGGTATCCATACGAATTAATTAATATTTAATTAATGCTTAATTACTGTGCTTGCTTACAGTTGTGATTAAACTGCTACTGGATTTCTGATACATACTTATACATGCATCATACTTTATTACTGTCACTCTATTATTTACACACAAACAACTGTGACAACCTTGATGCGCAAAAGCACAGTAGCACACTATACGAATAACCCAGTAAACATGCTGACATAGCCAACATCAGGCAGACACTGCCTCTAAGGCTTGTATGAGCCGGGAATAGTTTACTACACTAGTAGAGAGTGTAGGGAAATGAGGATTGTAGAACTGCGTCACTAGGTGATAGCTATAGTGACCGGATGTGCCTAAAACATGTTCTAAACACAAAATTCTGCACTTTAATATAAAAATTCAGCATTTAAGCTAACTAGTAAAGTGCAAAAACATGGGAAAATAATACTAGACATTTTCCAAAGTGTCGGTAATTCATTGTGTCACTAAAAATAATATTAACGACACTTTAAATGCTTATTTAGCACTTTAACGGATTAATATCCAACCAAAGAACCGGACTTTACCCGGAACATAAAAATATTGACATGACATTGTTTTTCTTTTTCTGAGCCAGTTAGGGTCCCCGAATACCCTAACACCCGTTATATTATATAACACTTTAATAATTAATTTAATCACCTAAATTAACATAACTAGCACTTAGCCATTTAGTTAAAATCAAACTAAATGCCCCCCCATGAACCGAACGGTTCCCCATGGGAACACACACCACACATTGTTGATTATTTTATTTGCCATGTCTTGAATCTAGAGAACATATTATCCTATAGGTATTAGAAGATAATGGTCTTTAAATAGACTTGATGGACAAGAGCATTACATTCACTTCAAAACACTTAAACAAAATTGCATTTCTTTCTCTCCCTCTTGTCTTGCCTACGGCCGAGAGCTCACACCCACATCCACCCACTTTCAAATTTTGATATTATAATTCCATCTACATACAAGTGTGTTAGAGCTCATACGAGGAGACCCGGTGGTTACGGAATCTCAAGGACCTCTCTACAACGCTATTAACCACCTTGTTTTCGCCTAGATTCTTCCCTAGCCTTGTGCTAGTTGTAAGTGATTCTAAACACCCTCTTGATCTTGTTTAAAGTGGTTAATAAGAAGTTTAACGGGTAAAAATCATAAACACTAGAAATCAAAGTTTAAAGTCTTGTAAAGAAGATGAACTTGGTGGATAAAAAGACACTAATAGAGTAAAAATTATGAAACTTGTTTTGTTATGATTATTTTATGTTGTTTGATGCTAGTAGTAGAACGGATCGTCATCTAACCAGGCTAGGTCATGTTCATGAAACATGAACTAGTGTTATGTTAAATAGAAAAGTTACAAGATGACGAACCCTTTCATACGGAAACATGAACTTGTGTAAAAACGATTTTTCTTATGAAATGGAGCTCTAAACTAGTAGATCTAAGGATCTACAAGTGGTCTTTTCAAAAAACCAAGTGTAAGATAAAACCATGTTTAAAAGTCAGATCTTTCTTGAAACAAAGGCATTTTGTGAACAAACAAGTGTGTAAACACTTGTGTGACAAAAGGTTTTAACAAAGAAATATTTTTGTAATCCTAGAAATAGAAGTTGTAAACTTGCATTTTCTTTAAAAATAAAGTTTTCAAGAAACTGATTTTATTTTTAAAGATAGAAAGATCTACTAAATATGTTGAGAAGTTACTACATATTTTACACAACTTACAAGTTCATGTGTTTGCGATTTATGCTTATTTTTGACTAGTTGATGTTTGAAAATTGTATTTTGATGATTGGGAAAATTGTTGATTGAATTTTTAAAAGAAAATGATACGCTTGAAAGCGTGGCCACCTCCAGTTACAGAGGAAACTCTGGCGAAGTTTTTCCAGAAAATAACACTTAGAATATTTTTGGTGACAAGTGTTATGAATATATTTTTGACTTGTTTCCAAACAAACTTCGCCATGATTTTTGTTATAAAATAACCAAGTATTCGGAGGTGGATTTTCATAAATGAAACTTGTTAAATATATATTTAGAATATATATTTCATAGTAAAACACTTGTGTGAATTTATGATTATTTTGTGAACTATTTATTATTTTTAGGGTAAAAATAATATAACTGGAATACATTGTGAAAGTACGACTCCAAAATAATACTAACGCCTTCACAATAAATATTTAAGTTACACCGGTATTATTAATACCATCCGAACTTTACAACGTAACTTATGTATTTTCAGAAAAATACTCTTAAAAGCGTATTTTGATAAAAGTATTATTTTGGAAATTATGTGGAATAAAATATAATATTTTTGGGAAAAGTATTTATATTTTGGAAGTAGAGTATTTTAGACAAATGAAATAAAATATATTTTATTAAGTGAGACTTATTAATATGTTTTAAAGATATATAAACGCACATGTATTAAAACCTCAATCCTTGGGAAGGAATATAATTAATATATAATTAAGAAGTGTAAACACGAAATAGTTGTCTAACTATTTCCCAAAAACTTAAACCTTAAGCTAAGGCACGGCCGTCCGTCTAATAGAAGTTAGTATGTGTAGGTCGTCGTACAACATGTTGACTGGGAGATTACTAGTTAGAGACGCACTTCGGTGAGTTCATGTCCCCCTTTTCTCTTAACTGTTTTCAGTTTTAAACTGCGGGGGTGAAATACATGTTACTATGATTACAAGTATTTTTTACATGGTATGGTTAGCGTAAGGAGGGTTACTACTTAGATCATGTGAGTGGGTAGGCGGGAACTGGAGGCCATTAATCCTCGTTGTAGGACCGAGGGTCGTAAGCGGTAGATCTATCTGGGTGTAGCGAGCCCAGCCCCAGGCCCAACAGAACGGACCTCGGGGTGACTTTGAGCCCGACGCAAAATCCGCTAGGTTTGAGTCTTCCTACAGCACTTCACACATATCAATGGCCTTGCAAACCATTGGTGATCTCTTTATTTCCTTATTTTCCACATACCACGGATTTTATTGTTGGACCGTTTTAAGAGCTCGAAAAGTCAGTAAAGAGTGTTCATCTTCAAATACGAAGGCGGAATCAACGTAAAAGAAGTCATAATAGCTATTTTCCTTTTAATCTATCTTTTCTGATTGATTTTCGTGCTTTTACAATGTTTTCTGAAACAAATCCGGCAGCACCTTCCCTTACACACACATACAAGTCTACCTTAAATGACATACACAACAACTATATATAGACCACTAGATTTCGCTTGAAGATGTCATTGGGAATTCAAGCGAAATCACATAAATTGATTTCGCTTGAGTTTGTTTCAAGCGAAACTGTGATGATGTTAAAGAATAGATTTCGCTTGAATGTTCCAAGACACTCTTTCAAGCGAAAACCCTATCTAAGACATGATCTAAACCTAATTTCGATCCTGTTGTGTGTTCATTCAACCTATCTTAGACACAAGACTTGTAAAAAACAAAGTTAATAGACATTCAGTGCACCAACAAACTCCCCCTTGAATGTTGACGAAGTCTTTGGCTTCAAGTCTTTGTCTTTATCATTCTTCAAACATTGTAAAAACTCTCTTCAATCTTTATCTTCAAACTTCCCTTTGACTGTTGATCCAGACTCCTCCTTTCACAGACTCCCCCTCTCAATATGCTAGAATCTGAGGTATCTGGTTCAAGCTTTGACAAATAGCTTCCTTTGGGAATAATGAAGTTCAAACCTGTTACTCAACCAACAAACATTACAAACTATCTTTTCAACATTAAATCACAAACTCAATTAATTTTAACAATCCACTCAAGTATTCAGGTCCAAGTTAATGACCCTGATTACTCAACTAATCTACCAAGTCCAATTTAATGACCTCGGTTGATCTTTTGACGAAACAAACTGATTTTGAAAACATTTTTCAAACAATTTACACATTTCAGAAAATAACAAGAATCAAATTAATGAACTTGTTTTTGTCTTTCCAATAAATCAAAATCCATCAAGATAAGCTCTCCTCATTCTTCAGTCCAGAATCTCCTGCATTTGCTTCAAACGTCTGAGAATCCAACAATCAACTTTCCACTTTGGTTTGTCAGAAAATAAAGCAGAAATAAAATATTTTTGGATTTTATCAAAGTGTTCTAAACTAAGAAATGAAATACAGAAAACTTAAATTGTGGAAAGTAAACAAAGTAAACTATTTACAAACATATTTTTGGCGAGCGTGTCAGGGAATCATATCAGCTTTTAAGACAAATTACAAGTACCGTTAAGCTTCATTTCATACTCAGACTTAAACAATTCACCTCGATTGTCGATATACTGATCCATCTTAAATTCCCACACAAATTTCAATTTACTCAGGATACGAATTAGATGTCTTATGAACTTAGCTCATTCATGTGTCCCACCTCTTGAATATACTCCCGTATCCAGAATCCCAATAATCAGTCTTACAGGTGAGTATACTACAATGATATCTGTATATAAATTAGGTATGCGAGGGCCGAGGGATCTCAGGTCGATACTTCCGTATACGCAGAGAGATATCAGCTTCGACTTTACGGTATGTCCCCTTTAGAGGATCTTTTTGCTTACAAAAGCAGCGATTATCAATTTTATTGTTTCATCGGCATGCTGAGGGTTTATGCTTTGTTTCAAGCATTTGCGGAAAGTATTATCCAAGGACTAGGTCAGAACCACCGTTCAGCAGAAGTCCCGGAATAATACCCCAGACATCATTGAGTATAAAGACCTAGTATATCAGATTATGAGACCTTTCAAACGAGATTTCAGGGATTACCTATATATCCAAGTAGTGTTCCCCACGAATTTCACAAGTTTGAATTTAGGTTTATATTCCGAATAAATCTACTAAATGTGCGAAAACCTATCGACACATCATCAGTGAGACTGTTTAACTCATTTATACTTTACAAATCTTTAGCATACTATAATCGTCTAGCCGATGTACTATCATTTTCCCTATATACACAAGCTCTTTTTCAGATTTTATCATGTTTTTGTATTTTTGCATTTTTTACTGTTTTTGTATTTTCTAAAAAAAATAAACTATATACATCTATATACATCTATCTACTCCCCCTAAATACCAAAACAAGTAAAAATTCGACAAACCATTGCAGATTGTTTCTCGTCTTCATCCGCAACAGTACTCTCATCAACGCCAATTATGCCATCCGATACCGACAGAAGCTTCATACCGTTCAGTTTTAACAAATATTTAAACCGATTTTTATCAAAAGCTTTGGTATGTAAATCAGCTTTCTGTTCGTCAGTGTGGATTTTCTCAATTCGTATCAACTTTTTCTCAAAACAATCACGAATAAAGTGATGATGAATTTCGATGTGTTTAGTTTTAGCGTGATGTACTGGATTCTTTGTTATATTTATAGTGGCCTCATTATCAACAAAAAGAGGTGTGTCAAGAAACTGCAAACCGTAGTCGCGCATCTGTTGCTGTATCCACAAGATCTGAGAGCAGCAACTGCTAGCAGAAACATACTCCGCTTCACATGTAGATAACGCCACAGACGTTTGTTTCTTACACTGCCAGGTAACCAATCTAGGACCAAAGAACTGGCATCCTGCAGTTGTTGATTTTGAATTGACTTTGCAGCATCCGAAATCCGAATCGGAATACCCTTCGAGCGTAAAGTCGCCTTTCCTAGGATACCACAACCCCAATGAAGGAGTTCCTTTCAGGTAGCGCAATATCCTCTTCACAATGATCATATGCGATGCTCTCGGGTTAGATTGAAATCTTGCTGCGAGGCACGTTGGGTACATGATATCAGGACGTGAAGCAGTTAGGTACATCAAAGAACCTATCATGGAACGGTAAAAAGTTTCATCAGCCCTGTCTCCGGTGAGATCTGGGTGAATCCCATGATTTGTTGCAAGTGGGGTAGCAGCTGGAGTAGAACCTAACATCCCAAATTTCTCTAGAATATCATGAACGTACTTCGTTTGATGAATGAAAATTCCCTCAGGAAGTTGTTCAACTTGTAGACCCAGAAAGAATTTCATCTCCCCCATTGATGACATTTCAAACTTTTGCTTCATCACTGATTCAAAATCTTTGCATAGATTTTCATTTGTCGACCCAAAGATTATATCGTCCACATAAATCTGATCTATCAGAAGATGACCTTCGACTTCTTTAGTGAGGAGAGTGGCATCCACTTTTCCACAAATGAACTTATTGGCTAGTAGGTGTTGAGACAAAGTCTCGTACCAGGCTCTCGGGGCTTGGTGTAAACCATACAACGCTTTGTCCAATAAGTAGACCTTGTATTTGTGGATTGGATCGGTGAAGCCCGGTGGCTGACCGACATAAACCTCCTCTTTAACCTTCCCATAAAGAAACGCCGATTTAACATCCAACTGATAAACTTTGAAGTTCTTCCAAGACGCAAATGCTAGGAAAATTCTGATTGCCTCTAGTCGTGCTACAGGAGCATAGACTTCGGTAAAATCAATCCCCTCATGTTGACTAAAGCCCTGAACAACCAGTCGAGCTTTATTTCTTATAACAACTCCTCTATTGTCCCTCTTGCACTTGAACACCCACTTGGTGTTAATCTTTCTCTGACCATCCGGCAAATCAACTAACTTCCACACTCCCAATTTCTCGAATTGACTAAGTTCCTCCTGCATTGCATTGACCCAAGAGTCTTCAGTAAGCGCCTCTTTGTAAGTTCTTGGTTCAACCTGCGAGATAAAACAACTCAATGAGAATTCAGTTTGCAAAGAAGCAACTTTTGTATAAAAACATGTATGCCCTTTATCAATCTGTCTTCGAGTGCGAACGCCTGTCTGCAATTCTCCTATGATCAACTCCTCTGGATGATATGAAAAAGTTCGCGGCATCACTTCACTTGGAACATCTACATTTCCCTCCAGATTAGTAACATTCTGCTCTGCATCTTGTTCACCAACTTGGTTTGTTTGACTTGAAATCTGAATTTGCTCCCCCTCAGAATCTGAATCACTATGATCAAATACTGGCATGTTTTCAGCTTCTAGATTATCATTCTGAGCCGACTGATTATCCTGATCAACTTCATTCTGTTGGACATCATGATGTTCACCAGCATTACTCGGACCTGCTTCATCATCATTGGAAGTTTCCTGTGGTCTCCTCGAATACTCAGCTGGGAACCTTAGCTGCGACTCATATTCACGCAAAATATCCAACTCATCAAAGAAATCATCATTATCCTCTGATTCTTCTCTCATGTCAAACGAATCCCACAGTTTGTTATAATGATAACGCCATGAATCACCAGGATTCTGTGGCGGCATAGTATAACCTTGACATTCCACATTTGCAGCTTCAATAATCCGCTTCTCACTTGGAACAAAGACACGTCGCATCGGATTTGCATAACCAACAAAAATTCCCTCAATGCTCTTCGGACCAAACTTTCCATGCGGCTCTATAACTGTACAGGGTGACCCGAACGGTTCTAGATACTTCAAATTTGGTTTGCGGTTATTGATTAGCTCAAAGCATGTTTTGTTGAACTTCTTGACAGTGAGAACCCTGTTGAGCGTATAGCATGCGGCGGAAACAGCTTCAGCCCAAAAATTAATCGGTAACTTTGAATCTGCAAGCATAGTTCTAGCCATCTCGATTAGTGTCTGGTTTTTGCGTTCTACAACTCCATTCTGCTGCGGAGTGTACGGAGCACTAAACTCATGCAATATACCTCTTTCATCACAAAATTCTTCCATCTTGCTGTTCTTGAATTCAGTACCATTATCACTACGAATTCTTTTAATACGCCTTTGGTACAAATTCTCAATTTTTCTGAACAACGCCATCAAACTATCAAACGTTTCATCTTTCGTCTTTAAGAAAGAAACCCATGAAAATCTGGAATAATCATCAGTAACGACAAGACAATAGTAATCTCCTGTAATACTTTTGACATTCACAGGACCAAACAAACCCATGTGAAGTCTTTGCAGAGGTCTCGAAACTGAATTGACTTGCTTTGTAAAGTGTGACTTTTTCTTCTGCTTGCCTTTGATGCAGCTAATGCACTCCCCATCCAGATGAAAACCTTTGATATTAACACCCAAAACCAAATCATTGTGCACCAAATGATTCATTTTTCTAAGATGTATATGCCCCATCTTTCGGTGCCACAATTTCGATTCTTTCTCAGTTGCTCTAGACACAAAACAATGTGTTTGACCAGTAGTTGTAGTTGCTACACTCATATCTAACACATATAAATCATTCACTCTGGGTGCCCGCATGATAATCCATTCTTCAGGAATAACAAATCCTGGTTTCAAGATCAAACATTCTTTGTCCGTGAAGTGAGTAGTATACATATTGTCACAAATCTGCGAGATACTAAGCAGATTGTTTTCCAGCTCAGTGATGTAGTTAACTCTCTCAAACGTCACAATCCCATTGGATAACGTTCCTTCACCAACAATTCTACCACCTTCATGACCTGCAAATCCCACATAACCACCATTGATATTCCTCACATCATACAGCAATGCAGTCTTTCCTGTCATATGTCGAGATGCGCCACTATCCATGATCCATCTTGAAATGGCTCTTGGAAGATCCTGCACATACCACAAGTTGATTTCAAAATATTTCAATAAAGATGCCGATTCATGCTTCGCGATCAAGGAAGCTCCGGCAATTCAAACTGCTTAGTTGAACATGGTGTCCACCCAGGCCTCATCAGCCTTAGGTGTAACCTTGACCCTCGCAATTTGAATTTTGAAATTTTCAGCCTTCAAAGGTGGAAAATTTGCATCATAATCAACCGAAATTGATTCTTCAGCCTTTTTCACTTCAGAAGTTGAAATTTTCATTTTAGTTTTTGGTTTCCAAACTTGTTGAGATAAAGTAACCCTTTTATAAAACTTGTCTCTTTTAGTTACACTTTCTTTACGGGTTCATTTTCATTTTGATGTTTTCATTTTTCTCATTCTTTTTCTCAACAATGATTGGTGCTTTACTCTTTACATCAACTTTCTTCTTTTGTCTGTCAACAACTTCAGTCTTAGGCTTGGAGTTGGTGCAATTTCTTGCAATGTGACCAACTTTGTTACATCTAAAACATGTACGAGTATCAACAACTCGACTTGTGCCTTCAGACTGAGGTTGTGAGGCCCTCTTCTCAAAGAACTCTTTATTTGATTTTGAAAAAATTTCATTTTCCTCATCAGAAAGTGAACTTGAACCATTCACAAACACATTCTTTTCTGCAAATCTTTTGTTTTGAAAACTCTTCTTCTGATAACTATTACCACCCCGATAACCACCCGACCAATTGTTTCGATTGTTATTATAAAAACATGGTGGAACAACAGGCTTTTTGTAATAAGCTTTATCTTTCTCAAAATTCATTTGCCTTTTTGTTTGACTCAAACTGTTCACTTCTGACAACTCAACTTCAATCAATTTGAACACATTTGTCAACTTTTTCACATTAACATTCTCAATGGGAAACTCAGAATCCGAATACAACTTATCAGATCCAGCCATCTTGTACATCACAAGACCCGGTTCATCACTTAAGTTGTTTTTGGATTTTGGTTTCTGAATGTACTTGTCCAAGAAACACCCATCTTCCTCAGTAGTGTCACTATCCATTTTTAGCACATTTTCAACAACACCTTTTACAATATCATTTTGGACACTATCGTCATTGGAAGATGTGAACGTGACATCAATGTTCTCTGGAAGTTTAACTTCACTTTCTTCCTCAATTTCAACCAACCCAGACTGTTTTTTAGTGTAATTATCAAGAACAGGTGGTGGAACTTGATGAAACCCCACCCCAGTTCCATCACAATACACATCTTCGCCCGCTTTGTCTTTCCCAATGGGTTTGGGAATAATGTGTTGCAACACAAAACTTGCGGAGTTGTAACTGTTAAGCTTCAACTGGATTCGCTCGTTTTCGATTACAGCCTCTTGAACTTTAAGTTTCAATTTAGCGATTTCATCCAGTTGTTGGTTGATTGATTCTTCTTTTACTCTAAGCACTGCTTTTAAGTGTTCATTTTCTTTAAAAGTTTTACCATTTCGATCATCACTATCTTTCATTGTGCCTTTTAATTTTTCAAACTTTTCAGAAATCTGACGGTTTTCAAGAATTAACTTTTCATTTTCTTGTTTAATTTTGTCATGATCAATTTTATCATTTTCAATTTTTCTAGTTAACTCTTTTATCCGTTCAGTTGAAGCTTTAACCATTTTGTCACGATCAAGAATTTGATTCTCAACGCTTCTGACCTTTGCTATCAGATCATCAACTTTCTTTCCGTTGAGATACGTGACTGTGATACAAAATTTGCACCCTTTGTTGCAATTTTTGCAATCAGCATTACCATCAATTTTCTTACCTGACACATTTGTTGACACTTTTGAACTGACCTGGCTTTTTGACTCAGACACGGAGTTAGAGTCCACCTCAAGTGCCTTAGCAGCCAGCACTTTGTCAGCCATTTTTCCCAAGTTCTCAGCATTCAACTCCTGAGTTGTGTCAATAATTCCAGTATCAATCTTCTTTGATTTTTCCTGCTCTTCTTTCTCTTTTCTCTCTTTCTCTTCTTCTTTCATTTTCTCGGTTGGAGTTCCCCACCATTTGTGTTGCCAATACTCATCCTCATCTTTATACTGCTGGATTATGGCTTCGATATCAAGCGTACTATCATCGATCGCAATATTTCCATACTCATCAAGATAACACTCTCTGTCTGGATCCCACCTATTTGCTCTCCTCGCTTCCAAAAAGATACGAGATATTCTAATTATTTTGTTTTCAGCAATCATTTTTCTGTATTGATATTTTTGCTCTTCAGTTCGATCGTCTTTCCACGGAATAGGATCGTCATTTTTCGCCATGAATGCGTAACCAACCGCATCTTCTTCTGGTAGAACCTCTTGACTCCAATCATAACCCTCATCATCGTAAATCACTGCAAGAGCTCTAGATTTCTCTTTGTTGTCTTCAACCTGCTTCAATCTAGGCGGCTCGGATTTATTCTGATGATAGATTGCCTTCTTGTAGTAATCATCTCTGAAAGGGTTCTCCGACTCATCAGCATAAGCATTTCTGCATTCTCGTTTGAAGTGACCTTTCTGCTTACACTTGAAACATGTCACTTTGGATTTATCGAACCCCAGTTTGGTATATGGACCACCAATTGTCTTTCTGCCGGTAATTTCCATAAAACGCTGTGCTCGACGAACAACACTTGCCATAGCCCAACGAATATCGATCAGTTCCATTTCTTCCGGATCAATCTGATCATAATCTTCTTTCGTCAGATTGGTGTTGCCTATCTTCCCAGCTACTAACCCTTCATACGATTCCAACACCGATGCTAGGAAGATCATCTGCTGCTTGGCCGACTCTTCATCAAAATTCTGAGCATTCTTCAAGTCTATTGCGATGTTACATTGAAAACGATTCTTTGCATCTGGATGATTTCCAGATGATGAAGATCCACTGTGATAACCACTGTGACTTCCACTGCTTTGACTTTCTTTGCCAGCTGTCGACACATTTTCAGCAGAAAACGCAGTCTTGGGAGAAGTTGCTTTTGGCATCATGATCTTTGGATAATACAAATCCAAATTCTGCTGGTAAGATGAGTGATTGACTTTGTATGTCTTCTTCAATTCCAACTCGTGACTCTCGAGTTTCTCAATCAGAAAATCTAATGTCAACTTTTCTAGTTCTTTGATAGTATTCTTCAGCATCAGCGCATAATATCTCCAATCCATCTCATCAGGCAACGAATCGAACAATTTGTCGATAAGATCTTCTTCAGGAATTCTGATATCATGTCTTACTAATTCCAGCTTCAGATGACCAAACCTTTCTATCATTTTACAAACTGACTCGTTCTTTAAACATCCAAACAGATCAAACGCTTTTCTAAGAAGTTTCTTTTTGTTTTTCACGATTTCAGTACTTCCTAAACATTTCTTTTCTAACTTTGCCCAAAGATCTTTTGCATTTGAATAATCGATCAATGAAATTATGTCTTCTCGGACGGATTGAAATAACAATGCCACACACTTTTGTTCAGCTACAAACGATTCAATCTCCTCAGCTGTTCTTAAAGTTTCACCATTTTTGTTTCCATTGGCATAACCGTTTTTCAGACTTTTCCAGCTAGGAAATGCGAATGCCATCAACCAGTCCTCAAACTTTCTTGACCACCGACTGTATTCCTCAATAGCCATTAGCTTTGGAGGTTTATTGAACGTTCCGAAGGCACTTTCTGATTCCCAAGCTTCCTTTTTCTTTTCTTTCAGCGGGTTATCATTGTTGTTGCTCGTAGATGAATCATCTCCTGAATTTCTAGCAAACGCGTACATGTCGCTAAACGGATTCATGAAAATATCATCCATCGTGAATGTTCCTGCAAAATCAACAATCAAACACTTAGAAAAATTTTGACTTTGAAAAATATCACTTTCAAGCGAAATCTTGTTCAAGCGAAACAACTTGTACTTTTACTGTTCAAGCGAAATAGTCAACAAATATATAAAGTTCAAGCGAAACAGAACAATTGAAGCGAAATCTCCTATTTCGCTTGGACTTTCAAGCGAAATTGTTAATCTGAATTAGTTAGTTCAAGCGAAATCCAAGAAACCTATTTCGCTTGAACTTGTCCAGCGAAAACCTTTGTTTTTCAAGCGAAATAGATCTTTTACTTCGAACTCTTTCAAGCGAAATACTGTTTTAGTTCAATTTTCACAAGTTTTAATCTGAATTTTAATCTGATTCTTTGTAGGCTTTGTTAAAACTATGTTTTACACGATATATGTAAAATCCAGGTCATTTCTACCGTTAGAACTCGTTCAGATCAGAAAAGTATAAAAAGAAATGAGTAGAAAGTAGAAAATCCGGTAGAATCAAGCTGCTATGGTATGAACTCCTCGTCCTGAGCTCTGATACCACTTGTTGGACCGTTTTAAGACCTCGAAAAGTCAGTAAAGAGTGTTCATCTTCAAATACGAAGGCGGAATCAACGTAAAAGAAGTCATAACAGCTATTTTCCTTTTAATCTATCTTTTCTGATTGATTTTCGTGCTTTTACAATGTTTTCTGAAACAAATCCGGCAGCACCTTCCCTTACACACACATACAAGTCTACCTCAAATGACATACACAACAACTATATATAGACCACTAGATTTCGCTTGAAGATGTCATTGGGAATTCAAGCGAAATCACATAAATTGATTTCGCTTGAGTTTGTTTCAAGAGAAATTGTGATGATGTTAAAGAATAGATTTCGCTTGAATGTTCCAAGACACTCTTTCAAGCGAAAACCCTATCTAAGACATGATCTAAACCTAATTTCGATCCTGTTGTGTGTTCATTCAACCTATCTTAGACACAAGACTTGTAAAAGACAAAGTTAACAGACACTCAATGCACCAACATTTATACTTACAAAGGTTTTACATACTCACTTTACATGAACTCGCTCAACTTTAGGTTGACTTTTCAACTTACATGTATTTCAGGGAATTAGGGATCTGGCGAAGTATGCTACGTTTTCACGCTGCGTAAGAGTTATGGGGTCATCCACGTTTAGGAACTGTGAATTTTACCTGGACGAGTCGCAAGTCTTAAACGGAGTCTATTTTATGTTTATGGTTATGTCGTATGAACAATGTTTTTATGGGTTGTAACTCGTTGCATGTGTCAACTTTAAACAATGTTGTGGTATTTTACTTTTAAAACTTGAATCAATGGATGATCTTCATGGTTTTACTTTCATATAGCTGTGTTGTGATTAAGCTAAGGTATTAAGAAGTCACACCATAATAAACCCACGCTTCCATAAAGCCAGGGTGTGACAGCTTGGTATCAGAGCCTTGATCATAGCGAACTAGGATTCCTTCTCGATTCTAGACTATGATCACTAGGGCTCTCACGAAACCATTTTTACATTGCATACACTACGTCCAGATCCAGGTCACCAAAACATTTTATAAAACAAAAGTTGAGCATATTTGTTAGAATTTTGGTCGGTCGGGAGACAAGGGATTCAGCCGGTTGGCTGGGGAGATTCTGCCGGGTGGCTGGGGAGGTTCTGGTCAGGGGACCAGGGAGTCAGTCTGGTAGGCTGGGAGGATAGTCTAGTGGGACTAGGAGGTCAGTCTGAGAGGCTGGGAGGATAGTCTAGTGGGACTAGGAGGTCAGTCTGAGAGGCTGGGAGGATAGTCTAGTGGGACTAGGAGATTCAGTCTGAGAGGCTGGGGGTTAGACTAGTGGGACTAGGAAAGTTACTTGATTGCTTATTGGTGACTATCATGTTTGTGTTACAGACATCATGCCTTCATCAGATACTGGAGAATCGGAAACTAAAGATCCCATGGCCATAGTATCAGACGACATAGTTTCATCAGAGCACGAGGTGTACACTTCTGATGCTACCAGCACAGATGATGACGACTTTCAGCCCTTTGCGCTGCCTGATGTCGTAGCAGAGCCTGCTGATGGCCATCTTGTTGGGGATTTGCCACTCGTGGAGATCCCTGCTCCCATACCCCTTGCCGCTTATCCTGTTGTTGATATACCCCTCGACGTTGTCTCCGACGATGATGTCGATCTATTTGAGGAGGACCCACTTGAGGGCGAGGCCCATATTGCTGCCAGTGACATCCTACTTCTTGCTGATGCTCCTGCGGAGGAGGCTCCCGTTCATTCACCTGCTCCAGACTCTTTTGAGTCTGTGGCATCCGTACCTTCGCACGCGCAGGGAGTGCAGCACCACTCACACGACGACGACCCGGATATGGCGTCATCTGCAGCACCTGTTCCTGCGCACAGCTTTGAGTTCGATCATGATGGTGATGATGATTTAGATCCTATTTTCCCACCTGGCTTTGATCCAGACCAGGACATTGAGTTCGTACACTTAGACCAGCACTTGGAGGATCCTGTAGCCCATGTCGACCCTATGTTTGCTGATCCAGCTGATTTTGAGATGGAGTTTGTTGATCCGGAGCCGGTCGTGGCCCCTGAGCCGGGCGTTGCTCCTGACCCTGTATTTGAGCATGACCATGTTCATGCCGATGCACCTGCTGTTGCTCCTTTGGTTGATGATGTACCTGTTGACGATCATCCTGTTGTTGTTCCACAGTTGGGGGATGATCATGTTGCTGACGCCCCTATTGACGCTCCACTTCTGTTAGAGGATCCTATTGTCGCACCACATCCTGATCCTATGCCAGTGATGTTAGACCTTGCACCTTTCGCGACCCACATTGATCCACGATACGCTCACACCCACAATGGGTGGATAGAGGATGACGATGATTACCCACCTTTCGTGTTCCCTGTTACACCCCCTATGGCACCCGTTACAGCCCCTGTTTCAGATCCTATTAATGTTCCTTTGATTCCCACACATACTACCAGTGTTCACCGCACCGACTTACCTATCAAGTTTCGTCATGACATACCTCCCCCACGTCCTGGGGAGGGTTCATCTCGTCAGCCGTTTGGTCATTCACCTTTCATGATAGGAGGAGATCAGTTTGTACCTCAGGTTTCTTACCCCACTGTTGTCCCCACTGTTGCGCCATTTACTGTGCCATCCTTCGCTCCATCTAGTGAGCCATTTCTCTGGACCACGCCCCCCATTATGCCACCGACGGATCCGTATCACCCATATCATGTCGGGTCTTCTACCGAGGATGTCCTTGTTTCTTTCATGATACAGCAGGAGGCGCTGACCCGTCGCGTACAGGAGCTAGAGAGAGCTCAGCGACTCCCGTGCCAATGCCAGACTCCACCTGCCGTATCACACCCTCCTCGACCACTTTCACCGGATTCTGCTGCTCATTTTTGGACTCCGGAGCAGCAGATAGCATACTTACTGCGCTCTCATCACGCTATGGAGGAGTACTGGCTTCATATGTGACGTTTACTCTTTTCTCATTTTCCCCCTCCTCCACCGCTATCAGCTTAGGGCCATTTTGTATGACTCGGGTAGACTTTTGATGAGACGACCGCGATTGTGCAGACTACACAGCTTTTGGAGACCGCATTTTTGATGATTGTGACTTTTGACAATCTGTATATTTGATGTTGTTGTCACTGACTAGATATTTTGGACTAGGGCGATGTGGCCCTTAGTCACTGATGATGTACGATACAGTTATGTACTTGTAAACCTTACATTGTGGTATTGATTTATGACAGCGCAATCGTAGTATTCTCATCATTTGTGATGTTTGATTTATTGTTTATGTTCTATAACATGAGATGTTATGTGGTTGATTTATTTATAACATGAGATGTTATGTGGTTGATTTATTTATAACATGAGATGTTATGTGGTTGATTTATTTATAACATGAGATGTTATGTGTTGATATTGTTGAATACATACGTACACTTTACTTACTATGACCTAACCAACACGATCATCTTTTAGAAGATGCCACCGAAACGCGATCCGCGCATGCCTGCCAATGAGGCAGAACTTCAAGGAATCATTGCTGCCGCCATAGCGCAGTATGCAGCCTCAAACGGAGGAACCAGCGGAAGTTGTTCACAAAACAACGGCAATAACCATCCACCACATGGTAATGTTAAGTCATTGAGACAAACTACGATACATTTGGATATTTTTTAGCACGTTCGCTAATGCCATTTGTATATTCTAACGTATGTGCAGGGTGCACGTACAAGCAGTTCCTAGACTGCAAGCCTGTGAACTTTGACGGCACCGGAGGTGCTGTTGCCTTTGTAAGATGGGCCGAGAAAACAGACTCTGTTCTTCGAATGAGCAAGTGCGCCCCAGACCAACAAGTGACTTACATTTCTGGGCTATTTTTGGACGGAGCCCTGTCCTGGTGGAACTTACAAGTGCAAACTCTTGGTGAAGCCGCTGCTTACGCATTGACCTAGGCTGAGTTAAAAGAGCTAATGCGAAAGAAGTATTGCTCTCGTGCTGAGATACAAAGGTTGGAAACTGAGTTCTAGCATTTAAGGATGGATGGTCCCAAGATTGCGGAGTACGTTCAAAGATTCCACGACCTGTCGCATGTGGTACCTTATATGGTTACACCGGAATTCAAGCGAATCGAGCGCTTTATCTGGGGTTTAGCTCCACAGATCATGAGTATGGTCACTACTTCCAAGCCTGCAACAATCACAGAGGCTATCGATCTGAGTGTGTCTCTTACTGAGGAGGTCATTCGCTTAAACAAGTTTTCAAACATTGAACCAAAGAAGAAAGAGACTCACGTATAGTCGTCTGGCGAGAATAAGAGGAAATTCTCGAACTTCAAACAGGGAACTAGCAGTGTTGGCAAGAAAGGAGAATCAAGCGCACCGGTCCAAGCTGCAACCGGTGCCGGGAGGAAAGGAAAAGGTTATATGGGTACTCATCCCAGGTGTAACTCCTGCCAACGTCATCATTCTGGCCGGGGTGGGCCAAAGGTATGTGAAGCTTGTGGAAAACTTGGCCACTTGAAGGATTCTTGCTGGGCTAGTGCTGGCCGGGGAGGCCAAGGAGGTTTTGGTATTAGGAACAATAATCGTGGTGGTAATGGAAATCATCCACAAGGGAATAATGGAGGCAATGGAAATCGAGGGAACAATGCGAATCAAGCTGGGGACGCAAATCGAAATCAAAACAATAATCAAGCGGGGAACGGAGGAGGTAATGGTAAAAAATTGGGTTGTTTCAACTGTGGTGACATTGGGCACTTTAAAAGGGACTGCCCAGGATTGAATCAAGCCCGCGGAAGAGTGTTTAACATTGAGGCGAGGGAAGCGCGCCAGGATCCCAATGTTGTTACTGGTACGTTCCCTATAAACCAACGCTTTGCATCCGTTTTGTTTGATACTGGTGCCGATTATAGCTTCGTGTCATTAGAGTTTAAGAATATACTTGGGTTGACGCCTAGTAAGTTAGATGTTCCATACTCGATCGAATTAGCAAATGGGAAACTAGTTGAGACAAGTGAAGTTGTCCGAGGATGTGTGATTGAACTAGGAGGGCACGAGTTTACGCTAGATTTACTACCTGTCGAATTGGGAAGCTTTGATGTGGTAGTGGGAATGGATTGGCTATCGAGTAACAAGGCCGAGATAGTTTGCCATGAGAAGACCATCCGCATCCCTCTGACGGATGAAGAAACGATTGTAGTTCATGGAGAAAAACGTGATGCGCCTCTAAGAATTATTAGTTGCCTGAAAGCTCGAAAGTGCCTACAAAAGGGATGTGTTGCATTCTTGGCACACATCGTGGATAAGAAAGCTGCTGAGCCGAAGATCGAAGACATTCCTGTCGTCAGAGAATATCCGGAAGTCTTTCCAGAAGACTTGCCAGGAATACCGCCTCAAAGGCAAGTTGGGTTCCACATTCATTTGGTCCCAGGCGCCGCACCTGTAGCCAAGGCACCCTATAGACTTGCGCCATCAGAGATGCAGGAGTTGTCGACACAACTCCAGGAGCTGTTAGATAAAGGATTCATCAGACCAAGCTTCTCGCCTTGGGGAGCTTCGGTTCTGTTTATTAAAAAGAAGGACGGTAGTTTTCGTATGTGTATAGACTACCGTGAGCTTAATAAGTTGACCATCAAGAATAGGTATCCTCTGCCGAGAATCGATGATCTATTTGACCAGTTGCAAGGCTCAAGCTTCTATTCAAAGATCGATCTTCGATCTGGATACCATCAACTTAGGATACAGGAGGAAAGTATCCCGAAGACAGCCTTTAGGACTCGTTATGGACATTACGAGTTCCTAGTTATGCCGTTTGGGTTAACAAACGCGCCTGCAGTTTTCATGGACCTAATGAACCGAGTCTGCAAGCCATACTTGGATAAATTTGTGATTGTGTTCATAGACGATATCTTGATTCACTTGAAGACAAAGGACGAGCACGAACAACACTTAAGAGCTATTCTAGAGCTACTTAAGAAGGAGAAATTGTACGCTAAGTTCTCGAAATGCGAGTTCTGGCTACGCGAAGTCCAATTCCTTGGACATGTGGTAAATGGAAATGGAATTCATGTTGATCCCACAAAGATCGAGGCGATCAAGAGTTAGGAGATCCCAAAGACGCCAACCGAGATTTGACAGTTCTTGGGTTTGGCTGGTTATTATCGAAGATTCATTGAGGATTTTTCTAAGATCGCTCAACCTTTGACCGCGCTCACACAGAAAGATAAGAAGTTTGATTGGGGAATCAAACAAGAAGAAGCATTCTAGTTACTGAAAGACAAGCTTTGCAATGCACCGATCTTAGCGCTAGCAGAAGGAACTGATGATTTCGTGGTATACTGTGACGTCTCATGTCAAGGATTGGGTTGCGTGTTGATGCAACGCCAGAAGGTCATAGCTTGCGTGTCACGCCAGTTGAAAGTTCATGAAAAGAACTATACCACGCATGATCTAGAGCTAGGCGTAGTGGTATTTGCGCTGAAAATTTGGAGACATTATTTGTATGGTACGAGATGTACAATCTTTACGGATCATAAAAGTCTGCAGCACATATTCGACCAGAAAGAGCTGAATATGAGACAAAGACGTTGGGTTGAATTGTTGAACGACTACGACTGCGAGATCAAGTATCATCCAGGGAAGGCGAATGTGGTCGCCGACGCCCTAATTCGAAAAGAAATGATCAAGCCCATAAGGGTTAGGGCTTTGGAGATGATTATCCAGACAGATCTCTCTCTACGCATTCATGCCGCGCAAAGAGAAGCTTTGAAAGAAAGAAATATTGAAAATGAGTATCTCCGGGGGATGGAGAAGTAGTTGGTGCCAAACGAGGAAGGAACGCTATGTTTCATGAAAAGGATTTGGGTTCCTCTGTTTGGTGGTGTGAGAAAGGCTATTTTTGATGAAGCCCACAAGTCTCGGTACTCAATTCATCCCGGGGCGGATAAAATGTACCAAGATCTTAAGGATTATTATTGGTGGCCTAGGATGAAAGGCGATGTTGCTGTTTATGTTGGCAAGTGCTTAACGTGTGCCAATGTTAAAGCTGAATAACAGAAGCCTTCAGGACTAATGCAGCAACCTGAGATTCCCAAGTGGAAATGGGAACAGATTTCAATGGACTTCATAACTAAGTTGCCAAAGACGCCCAGAGGTCCTGATACTATTTGGGTAATAGTTGACTGCCTGACTAAGTCCGCACACTTCCTGCCAATCAAAGAGAAAGATAACACTAGTAAACTGGCAGAAATATACATGCGAGAGATTGTTGCACGTCATGGAGTGCCCCTCTCGATCATCTTTGATAGAGATGGACGTTTCACATCAAGGATTTGGCAATCCTTCCAAGAACCTTTTGGCTCACAATTAAATCTGAGCACTGCGTTTCATCCGCAAACTGATGGGCAAAGTGAGAGAACTATTCAGACATTGGAAGATATGCTGAGAGCATGTGTAATGGATTTGGGTGGTAGCTGGGATAATCACTTACCATTGGCCGAATTTTCGTACAACAACAGCTACCACACCAGCATTGGAGCCGCGCCATTTGAAGCGCTTTATGGACGCAAATGCCGATCACCACTATGCTGGGCTGATGCGGGTGATAGATAACTCGTTGGTCCTGAAATAGTCCAAGAGACAATGGACAAGATCGCACAAATTCGAAAGCGCATCGAGGCGGCTCGCGACAGGCAGAAAGCCTATGCAGATCCAAAGAGAAAACCTTTGGAATTTCAAGTTGGGGATATGGTTTTATTGAAGGTTTCACCCTGGAAGGGTGTGGCACGCTTCGGAAAGCGTGGGAAGTTGAATCCACGTTACATTGGCCCGTTCAGAATTCTGCAAAGGATTGGGCTTGTAGCCTACAAGTTGGACCTACCTGCTGAACTCCACGGTGTTCACGATACATTTCATGTATCAAATTTGAGAAAGAGTCCAACACAAGAAACAGTGATCATTCCTGCTGACGAAGTTCATATCGACGACACGCTCCACTTTACCGAGGAACCCGTCGAGGTTACGGATTGGAAAGTTAACAAGACTCGCAGGAGCAGTGTCAAACTCGTCAAAGTTCGATGGAATGCAAGACATGGACCTGAATTCACGTGGGAACGTGAGGATCATATGAAAGAGAAGTACCCCCATTTATTTCCTAAGAACCCTACATCTAGAAGCAGAGCTTAAATTTCGGGACGAAATTTCTTTAACGGGGGGAGAATGTGACAACCTCCACCAAACCAGGTATCCGTACGAATTAATTAATATTTAATTAATGCTTAATTACTGTGCTTGCTTACAGTTGTGATTAAACTGCTACTGGATTTCTGATACATACTTATACATGCATCATACTTTATTACTGTCACTCTATTATTTACACACAAACAACAGTGACAACCTTGATGCGCAAAAGCACAGTAGCACACTATACGGATAACCCAGTAAACATGCTGACATAGCCAGCATCAAGCAGACACTGCCTCTAAGGCCTGTATGAGCCGGGAATAGTTTACTACACTAGTAGAGAGTGTAGGGAAATGAGGATTGTAGAACTGCGTCACTAGGTGATAGCTATAGTGACCGGATGTGCCTCAAACATGTTCTAAACATGAAATTCTGCACTTTAATATAAAAATTCAGCATTTAAGCTAACTAGTAAAGTGCAAAAACATGGGAAAATAATACTAGACACTTTCCAAAGTGTCGGTAATTCATTGTGTCACTAAAAATAATATTAACGACACTTTAAATGCTTATTTAGCACTTTAACGGATTAATATCCAACTGAACAACGTGACTTTAGCCAGAACATAAAAATATTGACATGACATTGTTTTTCTTTTTCTGAGCCAGTTAGGGTCCCCGAATACCCTAACACCCGTTATATTATATAACACTTTAATAATTAATTTAATCACCTAAATTAACATAACTAGCACTTAGCCATTTAGTTAAAATCAAACTAAATGCCCCCCCCCCATGAACCGAACGGTTCCCCAAGGGAACACACACCACACATTGTTGATTATTTTATTTGCCATGCCTTGAATCTAGAGAACATATTACCCTATAGGTATTAGAAGATAATGGTCTTTAAATAGACTTGATGGACAAGAGCATTACATTCACTTCAAAACACTTAAACAAAATTGCATTTCTTTCTCTCCCTCTTGTCTTGCCTACGGCCGAGAGCTCACACCCACATCCACCCACTTTCAAATTTTGATATTATAATTCCATCTACATACAAGTGTGTTAGAGCTCATACGAGGAGAGCCGGTGCTTACGGAATCTCAAGGACCTCTCTACAACGCTATTAACCACCTTGTTTTCGCCTAGATTCTTCCCTAGCCTTGTGCTAGTTGTAAGTGATTCTAAACACCCTCTTGATCTTGTTTAAAGTGGTTAATAAGAAGTTTAACGGGTAAAAATCATAAACACTAGAAATCAAAGTTTAAAGTCTTGTAAAGAAGATGAACTTGGTGGATAAAAAGAAACTAATAGAGTAAAAATTCTGAAAATTGTTTTGTTATTATTATTTTATGTTGTTTGATGCTAGTAGTAGAACGGATCGTCATTTAACCAGGCTAGGTCATGTTCATGAAACATGAACTAGTGTTATGTTAAATACAAAAGTTACAAGATGACGAACCCTTTCATACGAAAACATGAACTTGTGTAAAAACGATTTTTCTTATGAAATGGAGCTCTAAACTAGTAGATCTAAGGATCTACAAGTGGTATTTTCGAAGAACCAAGTGTAAGATAAAACCATGTTTAAAAGTCGGATCTTTCTTGAAACAAAGGCATTTTGTGAACAAACAAGTGTGTAAACACTTGTGTGACAAAAGGTTTTAACAAAGAAATATTTTGGTAATCCTAGAAATAGAAGTTGTAAACTTGCATTTTCTTTAAAAATAAAGTTTTCAAGGAACTGATTTTATTTTTAAAGATAGAAAGATCTACTAAATATGTTGAGAAGTTACTACATATTTTACACAACTTACAAGTTCATGTGTTTGCGATTTATGCTTATTTTTGACTAGTTGATGTTTGAAAATTGTATTTTGATGATTGGGAAAATTGTTGATTGAATTTTTAAAAGAAAATGATACACTTGAAAGCGTGGCCACCTCCAGTTACAGAGGAAACTCTGGCGAATTTTTTCCAGAAAATAACACTTAGAATATTTTTGGTGACAAGTGTTATGAATATATTTTTGACTTGTTTCGAAACAAACTTCGCCATGATTTTTTTTATAAAATAACCAAGTATTCGGAGGTGGATTTTCGTAAACGAAACTTGTTAAATATATATTTAGAATATATATTTCATAGTAAAACACTTGTGTGAATTTATGATTATTTTGTGAACTATATATTATTTTTAGGGTAAAAATAATATAACTGGAATACATTGTGAAAGTACGAATCCAAAATAACACTAATGCCTTCACAATAAATATTTAAGTTACACCGGTATTATTAATAGCACCCGAACTTTACAACGTAACTTATGTATTTTCGGAAAAATACTCTTAAAAGCGTATTTTGATAAAAGTAGTATTTTGGAAATTATGTGGAATAAAATATAATATTTTTGGGAAAAGTATTTATATTTTGGAAGTAGAGTATTTTAGACAAATGAAATAAAATATATTTTATTAAGTGAGACTTAATAATATGTTTTGAAGATATATAAACGCACATGTATTAAAACCCTCATCCTTGGGAAGGAATATAATTAATACATAATTAAGAAGTGTAAACACGAAATAGTTGTCTAACTATTTCCCAAAAACTTAAACCTTAAGCTAAGGCACGGTCGTCCGTCTAATAGAAGTTAGTACGTGTAGGTCGTCGCACAGCAGGTTGACTGGGAGATTACTAGTTAGAGACATACTTCGGTGAGTTCATGTCCCCCTTTTCTCTTAACTGTTTTCAGTTTTAAACTGCGGGGGTGAAATACATGTTACTATGATTACAAGTACTTTTTACATGGTATGGTTAGCGTAAGGTTACTACTTAGATCATGTGAGTGGGTAGGCGGGAGCTGGAGGCCATTAATCCTCATTGTAGGACCGAGGGTCGTAAGCGGTAGATCTATCTGGGTGTAGCGAGCCCAACCTGTAGGATCATTCGACTGATCCGAATGAGTCGTTTAGAGAAGTTTTGATCTATTTCAGGTGCGGAAAACAAGAAATAGACTTAGGAACAGCTTGATCTTCACTTAATTCACTGATTGTATTGATTTGACGTTGTTTACAATCGATCTTCACACCGGCAGAGCTTCGGCATGGAATACATGGACTCCCCTAATGATTTCGCTCAAGTGACCTTTATATAGAGTTGGTGATTTCGCTTTTGTGTCACATGTTCACATAAGCGAAATCCCAATTGACCATAAAAGCGAAATCACATGTTTGACCATATGAGCGAAATTACATTTAATGACATATAAACAAAATCAAAACTATCTTCATATGAACGAAATCAGCCACTTCTCATCATAAATTCTTTTGTCTCTTGTGTAATGATGTCATAATGATGTCACTTTGATGATGTCATCATGACATCATGCTTGAACAACTTCGCAACGAACCCGAGACTCGACATAAGACGAAGACGACCGATGAATGCACCAACACAACCCCAGGCCCAACAGAACGGACCTCGGGGTAACTTTGAGCCCGACGCAAAATCCGCTAGGTTTAAGTCTTCCTACAGCACTTCACACATATCAATGGCCTTGCAAACCATTGGTGATCTCTTTATTTCCTTATTTGCTACATACCACGGATTTTATGATAGGATCACCATCTGGAATTAGCTATCACCTTGAGATCAATCCCTGGCTTTATCTCTGTTTCAGCTCATTTCCTGCACAAAATTCTCTCAAACACATAAGTTTTTACTTAAATCAATAAGAAAAACTTACTGAAAATAGTTACATCAAGTTCAAATTAATGACCCTGATTAACTAATCTCAACTTCTTTCTTAAATCAAAATTTTCAATTCAGTACACACACTCCCAAACCAGTTCATCATGTTCAGCACTTGAAATTTTGAATATCAGCTTTCCCACATCAGTTGTCGAAAATCTTTTTGAATTTTTGACAGAAAAGAAATGCAGTAAAGTAATATTTACAAACATTATTTTTGTGAGTTTGCGTAAGAGGATCATATCAGTTTTTGTGACCAATCACAAGCACCGTTAAGCTTTAAACATTTTAAGCTCTAAACGATTCACATGGATTGACGATATATTTATCCTCTTAAGCTCAATCTAAAAACTTTCAATCTGCTTACCGATACTTTAAGGTATATTAAGATAGCACTAAGTTCTTATGGACCCCACTATCTCAGCATATCCCCTCATCATGCAATACACTGACTCAAATAATGCTTTTAAACTTTTATCAACTGTGATTTGTGCGAAAACAAAGCAGAATGTTTAAACATTAACAATCAGGTAGATACTTCCGTATACGCAGAGAAAGTCCAATGTTTAAACAAAATAAGAAAATAAAAATAAGTTGAAATTATTTAGGCTTTAACCACCAGATCGATACTCCCGTATACGCAGAGGTGATCCAAAGCTTAAACGAAACACCAAAGAAAATAAAGCAGAACGTTTAGGCAACAACATCCAGGTCGATACTCACGTATACGCAGAGGATGTCCGATGCTTAAACAAAATAAAGAAATAAAACAATTTTAAGTCTTTGCAAAATAAAAAGCACAATCACAGCGATTTTTCAGCAAAGTTGTGAAAGTTCACAAACTTAACCAGTTTTATGTCTTTCGACAATCAGCGATTACCGAGTAGGCACACAATCAAGAAGGACAAAACTAAGTACTATGCTTTTGACCATGTTTCCCACTAGAACTAGGCTTTTTCATTTAGATTTGTATCGTTATCGCAAATCTACTAGTCTAGCTGAGCCTATCGTCACATCGTTAGTGAGACCGTTTATCACATTTTAACTTTCCATTTCTTTAGCATGCTGTGACAGTCCAACTAATCTACTATCATTTCCTCTTTTTCACAACAAAACTCTTTTTTTTTCATTTTTTAATGTTTTTGACATTTTCAAATATTCGAATTTTTTTAAAATTTTTACTCCCCCTAAAATCAAAATATGTCTCAATTTTGATTTTCTGAGAAAATTTGAAAACAAGCAGTACAAGAAACGTGACAACATGATGAGAATCACCTCAATTCTCCATTCACTTGGCTTGAACAATCAGAACTCCCCCTGACAACAAACTATTTTCCCATAGTGATTTCAAAACACTTAAATTTGTTTTAATCAAAATGCTTTTTCCGGAAAATAAGTTTTGTGTGTCTTTTCACAAATTCGGGGATCTTTCATCACTTTGTTTTCTTCAATCACATGTAAAAACTAACATTTTTAAGATCAATCCACAAACATCACTTGTAGAAAATCAAGTACAACTTAATGTCCCTGATTTACCACTTTTAAATTCGAAATATCACAAACGTGAATTTCTCAAGAAAGATGCCGATTCATGTTCCACGCTTACCAACCTGGGAACTCCGGCAAGTCAGGTTTTTCATTTAAACAGATTCACCCAAGCCTGACGGTCCTTGGGTGATTTTGAATTCTTGTTCAACAATGGTGGAAAATTTGCATCATCCATTGTTAGACCAGAATTCTCATTTTTTACCTCAACACATGGCTCTTCTGGTTTTACCATACCAGATTCATTGCCTGAATGTGGCTTGTCTGACTTTGATGAGCCAGATTCATCGCCGACATGTGGCTCCTTTGTTTCCGAAGAAACAAATTCATTGCCACATTTGTTAATCTCTTGATTAACTTCCTTCTCTTTCTTTTTCCTCTTTTCTGTCCTCAGATTTGTATCTGAAGAATTCGTTTTGCTTGATTTGTCAGTCTTTGGCGAGCAAGACGATTTATCAGAACTTTTATCTGTTTTACCAGTTGTATCCGAGGACAAAATCCTTTCGAGATACTCTCTCGCCTTCTTCCTCTTCTTCCTCAATCTGTCTTTTTGCCCCTGTGAAAGTTTAACTTTCTTTTCTTGAACTTTAGGTTCTTGAACCTTCTGTTCTTTGGGCTTGACATTGACTGGTTTCTTCACCTGCTCCTGAGATTCAACCCTCGATCTTCTCATTGATCTCTTTGAGCAATCTCTAGCAATATGACCAATGATGTTGCAGTTAAAACATCTTCTTGACTCAAAACTCCAACTCTGGCAGTTAACAGCAATGTGTCCTTGATAGCCGCATCGGTAACACACTCTGTTATCGTACCAATCACCATTTTCAGTCCAAACATTCAGATCATAGCACTGTTTGGCTTGGTGATATCCATCTCTCCTCTTGTAAGCTGGATTTGGCTTTGAAGCACTGTGGTCCGACCTGCACCACTTATTACCAACAATTTTTGAGTTTTGATTTTCTATTTTTTGTGATTTTTTATAATGATTGGATGATTGAACTGGTGAGCTTTTATTATTATTATTATAAACATTTTCTGAATTTTTAACTTTTTGTTTCTGTTCCACTTTCTTCTTCAAAGGTTTTTGCGTAGAGCACTCACCCTTTTCAGTCGATTGCAGAACAGTTTCTTGAAATTTTTCTTTTAATTTCAAAAATATTTTCTTTTTCTCATTATCAGCATCAGACTCTGACTCAGATTCGTCTGCTGAATAAAAATCCTCATTTTCATCATCAGTTTTCTCATCACAATCTTCAACTTTGACTTTGTCAAAATTTGTGACATAGTCACTTATTGGAACGGAATTGATCAGTTTTGGACAGGGGAACACAAATGAAGTCACAAAACCTTTCAATTTCTTTTCAAGCTCATCAATTTTGTTCCTTGAATTCTCAGCTTCATTTTCAAGCTGAGATATTCGTTCAAGATGAGACTTGGTTGTTTTTTCGTTTTCAATTTTAATGTTTTCAAGAACAGATTTTTCATTTTCCAAAACTTTTAACTGTTCTTGAAATTTTGTTTCATTTGCTTTCAGATTTTTGTTCTCCAATTTTATCCAGAAATCTTCATCTTCTGAAGATTTCTTTTTGCTTTCAAAATCCTTTTCTTTCTCTTTCAAAATCTTGTTTTCTAATGTCAAACTGTTCAAATCATTTAACAGTTTGTCATTTTCAAATTTCAACCTCTCACAATTTTTCTGCAAATCAAAAATATGTTTCTTATCAGCTTTCTTCTCGTCTTTCAAAACTGAAATCTCTTCAGTCTGTTCTTCTCCCACTTGAACACTTTTACTCTTGCTCTTCTTTAATATTGATTTTCCACTTTGACTTTTCTTCTTCTCAGCATTTCTCTCCATCTGTTCTTCAAGTTTCTTAATGAATTGACCAATTGCCAAATCAGAGTATTCTCCAGTTCTTTTTAAATCCAAAAGATATGTACCCCATTCTTGTTGAGGTAAGGAATTGGCTAATTTATCAACCCATTCATCTGGACTTTTCTTAATACCCTTCCCAGACATCGAGCGAACAAGATGGCTATACCTCTCAATGATACCTTTTGTACTTTCTCCTGGACAACCTGAAAATGAATCAAATTCTTTCGTTAATACATTTATTCTATCAAGTGTTTCTTTTGTCATTTTAAAGAAATTGATATCCATGATTCTTGTAGTTCAAGCGGAATAGCAACCTGTCTTTCAAGCGGAATACCTGAAACAAACAAACAAACAATCAGTTTAAACAAATTGAATACGTAAAAATGTGAGTGACGGTTGAATCAATCTAGGAGTCGGATCGAAGATTTGCGGACTGACTAAACTCCAAATTGTGCAAACTGAGTGAATGAGCTGATAAAAATATATTCAATTGAGCCAAAACCAACTTTGACTTCAACAGTTCACGTGGACTGCACTTGGATTTTATCAATTAAAAAAAAATCAAATCTAGACGACACCAATATTGTCTCAACCAAACTGATTTGGCCTAGCAACTTCACTAAACCGAAATATGATTGGGCCGCATATATGAGTCACATAGTAACTTGGGCTGCTCAATAATGGGTCAAATAATCGGATACACTAAATCGACAACAAATCAATTAATCATCAATTCTCATTGGGCCGCAATACTTTGAATATGGTCGATGTCACATGTATATTTTTAATGTCTGAATATCTTTCAAACACAATGTGGCCGACAATCCATCTTTCTTCACATGCAATTCTTGAAACAAATCAAAACAACCAATTTCTTTGTATGATGACAAAATCGATTCACGTGATCCTGACACACATCCACTTAGCCGATTACTCAATATTAAAGAAAATCACATGATATACACCAACTTGATTAAGATTCACATGCATATAATAAATGGTTCTGATCACCAAGACATGTGAGTTCCTTTCCCAATATACTGACCCTCGTAAACTGTTACCTACAACTCAATGTACACAAAAGCTGGCAACAACACATGTGATATTCTATTCCCGATGTACTGTCACCCTCGTTTAGTGAAACACACAAGTCAATGTATTTATCACGTGAAAGACAGTTCAAGCGGTTAACACAACTCAATATACTTTCAAATGATGTTAGTTTCAAGTCATCGATGATGTTCACAAAAGCGAAATCACTTGATGTCCCAATAAGCGAAATCAGGAGTCTCTGATGTCCACAAAATCGAAATTAGATGGTCATATGAGCGAAATCAGAGAATGTCCAAATAAGCGGAATCAACTCGGAAGCTAATTTGGTCCATTTTTAGTCCGTAATTTTGTCCGAAACTTTCAAGGGTTTGTTAATAGTCACTTTTATACAATTTGTGAAAATTTGAACCGTTTTTGATCGTTAAATCTTCCTGAACTGATAAGAGAAGGTGTAGAAAATAGAAATCTCGATGAAATAAAACTGTAATCTGCAAAACTTCTCCAACTGGCTCTGATACCAATTGTAGGATCGTTCGACTGATCCGAATGAGTCGTTTAGAGAAGTTTTGATCTATTTCAGGTGCGGAAAACAAGAAATAGACTTAGTAACAGCTTGATCTTCACTTAATTCACTGATTGTATTGATTTGACGTTGTTTACAATCGATCTTCACACCGGCAGAGCTTCGGCATGGAATACATGGACTCCCCTAATGATTTCGCTCAAGTGACCTTTATATAGAGTTGGTGATTTTGCTTTTGTGTCACATGTTCACATAAGCGAAATCCCAATTGACCATAAAAGCGAAATCACATGTTTGACCATATGAGCGAAATTACATTTAATGACATATAAACGAAATCAAAACTATCTTCATATGAACGAAATCATCCACTTCTCATCATAAATTCTTTTGTCTCTTGTGTAATGATGTCATAATGATGTCACTTTGATGATGTCATCATGACATCATGCTTGAACAACTTCGCAACGAACCCGAGACTCGACATAAGACGAAGACGATAGATGAATGCACCAACACAACCCCAGGCCCAACAGAACGGACCTCGGGGTGACTTTGAGCCCGACGCAAAATCCGCTAGGTTTAAGTCTTCCTACAGCACTTCACACATATCAATGGCCTTGCAAACCATTGGTGATCTCTTTATTTCCTTATTTGCTACATACCACGGATTTTATACTTACAAAGGTTTTACATACTCACTTAACATGAACTCGCTCAACTTTATGTTGACTTTTCAACTTACATGTATTTCAGGGAATTAGGGATCTGGCGAAGTATGCTACGTTTTCACGCTGCGTAAGAGTTATGGGGTCATCCACGTTTAGGAACTGTGACTTTTACCTGGACGAGTCGCAAGTCTTAAACGGAGTCTATTTTATGTTTATGGTTATGTCGTATGAACAATGTTTTTATGGGTTGTAACTCGTTGCATGTGTCAACTTTAAACAATGTTGTGGTATTTTACTTTTAAAACTTGAATCAATGGATGATCTTCATGGTTTTACTTTCATATAGCTGTGTTGTGATTAAGCTATGGTATTAAGAAGTCACACCATAATAAACCCACGCTTCCGCAAAGCCAGGGTGTGACACCATTACCTACTGATGTTTTAAGTAAATTTTGATATATTAACAGTAAGTAAAAGTTTTGAACTCAGATTTCCAAGTTTGACCATTAAAGCTTATGTGAAGTGACCAAAATGCCCCTACGGTGGATAGTTTGGCCATAGATGATAAATTTCACATATGTTTAATATCTTACTAATATAACCTACTAAAATAAATATTTTTACTGATCATTTTAGACCAAAACCTCAGATTGTCATTTAACCTCTTTTATAATCTTTAAAATGACCAAAATGCCCCTACGTGGTTTAAATTGATTTTAAATTCGTTTTGGGCATAATGGAAGGTATCCTACTGATATCATAACACATTTTAACCATATTAACTTAGGGAACCTATTCATGACTCATTTGGTTACCCGTTACGCATTATACGCGTTCGATACGGTTTATGTAACTAGTTTACATAAATTAACCGAAACGGGTTAAACCTTATCATTTTTTACCTCAAAATCCAGAATGTGTTTAGTTTACCCATATTATACAAGTCTTCATACTTGTTGGGTCTAAATCACATTCTAATCCGGTCTTCGCTTAATCTTGTGTTTTGAACCGTATACCTTCCCTTAAAACTAACCGGTCTAAGTTAAGACTTAAATAAGACCCGTTAGGATTCTAATAGGTTATTAAAAACCTTCATTCTAGATTAGGAGCCCGGTAAAAGCTATCTGTACTTGCTTGATTGATTTACGGCTGGGAATAAATTTATATTTTTGCTTAGGTGAATACTTTTAATTTTTTCCCTTATATGGGCTTGGGGTACGGTATATAAAATACCGCTTGGTCGGGTACTGAATTTTTAATCATATGAAGGTTAAATCATTGAGATAACCCGTTTAATATGTTTTGTTTGTTTAAGCCTTTGGGGGGTTAATGACCAGGTCCTGGATATCCTCGGCTCATTCATTGAAATGTCCACGACTTAAGCACGAGGTGTAGGCATACACCTGCCGATGCGTATGTAAATTGATATACCTGCTTGTTCGAGAATAACTCGCCGTAGGTTATATTATGTGGTGTGTCTATTAATCTTTAACCCGGTATTCAACCCGGGCTACTGAACGTATAACAAACATATAATTCTTTTACAAGATTATTTTAAAAAAATTATCCCAAGTTATAAAAGGATATTTGTGCCTTGTGCATTAAATCAAATTTTTATAAACACTTTTCAAAAGAGTCGGTTAATTGTATTTACCAGTGTAAACTGACGTATTTTTCAAAAAGGCTAAGTGTAGGTACTAAGCGAAATGGGCAGGCTACTCCTAGCATCTAATAAAGAGTCTTGCAAGCTTTAGATGTTTAAAAATCTGTTAAACAATAATTATGTTTATCTTTTGATCCACCTGTGGATCCACTTTACAACCGTTACGTAATAATTTATGTTACTTTCATTCGGTTTGTAATATTTTACTTTAGACTTCCACTGTGCATTGAACTATGATTATTTATCTATGATGATATCAACTACGTCACGATACTCCCCACCGGGCCCACCGGTAATACGTGGAAATATCGGGGTGTGACAGGTTGGTATCAGAGCCAACATTGAGTGAATTAAATACTAGCCTTTTGTGTTTATTCTCAATGACACAGTTTGCACATTCCTTGACCTTCGAGTCTAGGCTAACATTATAGGACTAATCCTAATTTTATTGCCTTCTCTTGTTATCTCTCTTGTTTGTTTTAACAGGATCAAGAAAAATGCCGCCGAGATTCAGGAGAGGAGGACGAGGCAAGGCGCCATTCACCGCTCCTAACGATCATGAGGCCGGGCCTTCCCACCGGTGAATTCCGTCAGCTACTATCAGCACAATTCCTCAAGAATACTGGAGGACCTACTTAGAGCCTGCGAGGCGTTCTGTCTCGCTTAGCTCCTCACCTTCTTACCACGATTCTTTCGGGCTACATCATGGCAATGAGTCCGACCATTCACTCCATTCCTACTTACCGTTGCAGCGGTCGGGTTCTCACTGCGCCTTTCAGGACCCGATCCCGTATTTCCAGAGCTGGTTTAACCCGGCAAATCAGATTGAAGAATCAATGGGTCATAACCCATTGGGCCCCGAAGACCATTTTCCTCAACTACGTCACGATACTCTCCACCGGGCCCACCTGTAATACGTGGAAATATCGGGGTGTGACATTGTATGAATTAATAAAGATTTTGTCATCGTTTTCGTCGCTATATCTCGTGATCAATATCATCTTCTTATATTTTTACATGGTATCAGAGCCATGTTGAGCTCTTGAGTCTAGATCTGGGTTTTCCGCTGTTAGATCTATGGTTAGATCTGGTTTATTGAAGATTTTTTTGGTGGATTTGTGCTCTTCTCTTCTCGAATAACATTCTGGTTCTTGTCTTGGGAAGTGTGTTGATCAAGATCTGGTTCGATCAAAAACCCTAGTTAAGGTCTAGTGGATACTGCTAAGATTTCTCGCTGTTGTTGAACATTTATACCTTGTGTCGCTCTCTTTCAGAGCAAAGCAAACTAACCAGGTTATTGATTGGTTTTTTTTTTATCTATGACGTGTAACCATTGAAGGTAACAGTTCAGATCTGCTTGGAAGGAGTTAAACGCTATTGTGAGATCTTTCTTTTCCTTGTCTTTTATTTTCCCGATTCACTAGACAGTTGTGTCTTGGCATTTATTGTTAGCAGGCTAGTTAGACCGGCCTTGATCTAGTATATGTGATTAGTTGTTGCATTGTTCTGTCCATCTTGATTGTTTATTCTGTGTATATGTTTTTCTGTGATTGTTATCATGGGAGATGGTGGTGGTGGTACCTCTCATACCTTGATTAGTAAGCTTGATATTGGGGATCCATTGTATTTACACTCTAGTGATTCAAGTAGTCTTACTATTGTTAGTATTACATTGAAAGGTACTGAAACTATAAAGTCTAGTCTAGTGCTAGGAAACTTGCTTTAGAAGCTAAGCATAAGTTTGGTTTCACTGATTAAATGTGAAAAGTCTACTGATGATCCTTTGTTAAGTAGTCAGTGGGATAGATGTAACTCTGTTGTGTTAACTTGGTTGTTAAACTCTGTGTCTGAGGAATTATATTAAGGACAAGTGTTTTCAAAACTTGCTTCTGAGGTGTGGACTGATTTAAAAAAAAACGTTTGATAAGGTGGATGGTCCGTTGTTTATGATTTGTATAAGAAATTAACTGTGTCTCTAAAAATGGCGGTTTTGTTTGATAATATTATCATAAATTGACTAAGTGGTCAAGAGACAACTCGGTCAATAAGGATAATGCATATAAGCTAAAAATATAACGGCCCGCGAGGCCTTATACATGAATGACGTACGCGTCAATATAAATGAAAACGTTAGATTGAAAAGAACGAATGACTGTCGTGAAAAAACGAGACTAAGTTCATTTAGTCTAAATTAAAAGAAATACGTAAATAAGGTTTCGGGGACGAAACCTCTTTAAGGGGGGGTAGACTTGTAACACCCCAAAAACGAGTTTGGTAATCAAACCACGTTAATACTAAAAGACGGGTAAAGTACCGTCAGTAGTAAAAGTAACTCGGTAAATACTAGGATTTAAATAAATAAACCTAATATTAAATAAAAGTTGAACGAAAACTTTTGAGGAAATAAAAGTTTATAAACGGCCCGAGATAACGGGACTTTAAATAAACCGAGTCGTAACCGAAGATATAAATCTTTATGTTATAAAATTTAGTGACGTTAATAAATGAAATGAACTAACTGGGAATAAAAATAACCTAGTTAGATAGAAGTCTTGTGATAATACATTAGTGTGTTAGAAACACCTAAAATAAGAACCAGACAATAGTTGGGGGACCAAAGTTGTTAAGTTTGAAACCTAAATTGTTAACACAAAATAAACTACACCAAACACATACTTAAGTGTGTCTGGTCGATCAAAAGCACAGGGGCGAACAAGGATCCCCCACCAAACCCTAGTTCTTGCCAAATTGATCAAATTGAAGGCCTTAATCAGTTCCAAATCGACTTTCAAGCACAAATTAGTGATCACCTCGTTGAAGGGATCATAAGGTATGCAAAATTTTAGTGTTTTGATTCATCTCAAATTCTAGGTAAATTGTGAAAATCGAAATTTGAGCTTGATTATGTGATATCTAGATGAAACTTGTAATGAAAACAAGTTTCAGAGTGAATCCTAGTTGATAATTTGCAGGAATCATGTTTGAAATTTTGAAATTTATGATAACCCATTCATAGGTTAAATGGGTTTTACAAATATGATGAACACAAGAATTATGATTGTCAAAAGTAGTATTACTTGATTTCTATATGATGATTTTAGTGATTGTATGCATGCTTGTCAAGATAGAATTGAAATATGTGATTATAATTGGCAAAAATAACAAGTTAAGAACTTGATTGTAAATATGTAAAAATTATGCCCATTAGGTGTTTGTTAAAATGCCTAAATGAAATCGCGGTCTACTCGGTTGTGTGTAAAACTTGATTTTATTAGGTGTTCGGATGAATGCTAGTGATATGATTAGTTTTGATAATCGCTTGAACTAGTTGGGGTGTTGAAAATGCAACGGACTTGGTTAGAACTTTAGTTAAAACGGTGACCTAGAAATAACACCTACCGGGAAATTAATGGAATGCCTAAACTAGTTGTCGAATGTGAATGTGCATTTTATATGTTAATGGGCGTTTGACTTTTAAAAGTCAAACTGACCTCCAATACGATGAATGATAAGGTGATAGGAAATGTTTAAGGTGGAAAATCGTATTAAGTTATGGTTAATCTAACCACCTTGTGAATATTGAATAATAGTTTGGCGCTTAACAAGCTAGGTGGAAGATTGTGGATGAAGCGGGTCAAACAGAGCGAATATGAAAAGAAAAGCATGGCATGGATGCAAGGTAACTGGAACTTACACCTTTTTGTAGAATACGTATCCATTTTATAAGTTATAAATACAATCGAGATAATATTTGAAATATGGTTACCGATGCGAATGATACGGGTCGGAACTAAAAACAAGTGTTAAAAACCATAGTAATGGTAAAACGGGGTGGAACGGTAAATTAGTCACGAAAAGACTAAGATAAAATGAATTTTTTGAACGGTTACTTATTAAGTAAGCCTAAACTAATAAAAAGGGTAAAACGGATCAAATGGTAATATTGATACCATTTGACAATTAGCAACTAATAAGTATATGTCGAGTCTCATGCTCGCAGGATGAACAGCTCGCGAATTAGCGATTCTACGAAATAGCAAATAAGTGAAGACAAGGTATTAAAACGGGTCAATATGTTGATCCGAGCCAGGTACGTATAATTATATGGTAGTTAAAAGTGCTAATTTGGTCAAATAACTAGTGATGGTCCTTCGCCGTAAAACGAAGGACATAAAGTTAACCAAAAATCCCTTGATGGGTAAATCGGGCAAACAACCCTTATGGGCTGTTTAGAAACATGTTTTATGGTAATGTAAACCTTTGATAAGCTTGCGAGTTATAGGGATAAGGGTTCCCAGGCCAAATATCTAAAAATGGTCATTTGCGTAAAATGACTAGCTGAAGGGTAAAAATTTGGAAAAAAAGGGGTTCATTATGTTAAATTCACCACAAAATAGTTGTGGTGGATTATATGTAGTTAATTATATGTGGAATTATGTAGTGTCAAAAGAAAAGAGCAAGATTTAGATTAAATTGCTTGAATTCCCTAAACGGGTCAAAACAGTTTATGCACATAGCTTGTGTACTAGTTGCGCAACTTATAAAAAAATTATGAACCCGAGCTAAAGTTTGTGTGTCAAATACATTAGCGTATATATTTTGGTTGTTTAAGAATCAAGTTGGTGGTTTTAAATACAAACGGGTCAAAATGTTGATTTTGAATAATAAGCCGATTGCTTAAAAATTTAAAATTTTATTAGTTTGAATGTTGAATTTTAACTCCATATGATGGAGAATTAAATTACGAACACGTAGAAAAAAGAATCGCATAAAACGGATATCTCGATCAAAAGTTATGAAGCTTTGAAGTTAGAATTCCGATCGAAATCAGAGCTGGGCAAATTCAGCAACAAGCTGCAACATTCTGGAAAAATCAAGGCGGCGCGCCACGCGATGGGGAAGGCCTGAGGCCGTCGCGCGACGCGACAGGGTTCCAGATGCGCGAAAATTGTTTATTTAACCGTTTATGCATTGTGAACCCATTTAACTACGTTTTAAGCTACGTATGACTAATCTAACCCATGTTTTATGAGTTGCAGGTGAAACTCTAGTACCGGAGGAAGATCAAGTTCAACAAAGAACCGAACACGTTCAAGATACAAGCTTCCACACATTGCTACTACGTTCTTTTAACTACAAACCTAATTGGATTATGTTGTATAACTTGTATTTGTAAAATTTTTAATATACCCGCATTTTTATATGAATGAGTATACTTAAATACGCATTTTATTGTTGATTATTGTACGGAAATCAATAAATAATGGTAAGGATGTTACATTAACCGATATTTAAACATAATTAATTTAATGTAGCGTACATTCTGAGTCAAAGATATAAGTTACATATACCCTAAATAACCTTAATATAGCTTAAATATTAGGTTAGAAGGGTTAAAATTGTCGAAAACCTGATAATACAAGTCTAGGGGCTAAAACTGCCAAAAAGTGAAACTTATTTGTTAGAAGGCCTTACGAACCGTAAGACCTGAACCATACGGTCCGTAAGACATGGCCATAAGAAAAAAATTGCTTGTTCTCCAAGTTCTGTCACCTTTCATCAAACCATATAACCTTGCACGAATCTTGCCACCTTTAATCTAGTTAAGACACATGTTAGGACACTAATCAACACCCTATAACACATGGCAACATCTCCTTGATCCTCCATCACTACAAATAGGTGCTTGTTCTTCACACCATTCTTTTATCTCACTCTAAATATTCTTATGGAGCTTGCTTCCACCTTTGGAAGCCTCCTTCTGAGTTCTTAAAGTGTTCTTCAACACTAGTAAGTGTTCTTTCTAGTCTTTTTTATTTTCTTAGCTAGTTATGAGCCAAAACTCAAGCAATTTGACTTTTGCTTTGACTTTCGGTTCTGACCATTTTGGTCAAGTCAAATTTCAAATTGAACTTTTCTACATGATCGTAATAATGAAGGTATTAATCCGTCGCGATTACACCCTCTAGTCATCAAGTTTAGCAGGAGAAATAACGAGTCAAACTTTTACGAAATAAAAGTAAAAAATGCATAAAAATGCATTTTACAACGAAAGATTTTTCGGGTATTAAAATTTGAATTTTTTACACAAAATCAGTTTGATAACATAATTAGATATGTTCTAACATGTCTAGCTCGTCATTTCTAGTTTAGCGTTTGTTCCATAGTCGAAAGTCGAACGGTTTGACTTCCGCTTTGACTTTTAAATCTGACCCGTTTGGTCAACCTTAGGATCCCACCAATCCCATTTATATGACAATAGTAATTTAGGGAATAGCCCTATGAGGTTATACGTTATGGTCATGTCGTTTGGTTAGTCAAATGACGAGTCAACTTTAAATACTTTTAAAAATGTCTAAAATACCTTTTTCGCATAAAATAGTTTTAAATACAAACTATTATTTTTTTACTTATAAAATGATCATATAACATTAGTAAACATGTTTAGAAATATTGGACTCGTCATAGGACTCATTCGACCATCCGGACCCGTAGTTACACATACGACCCGTTAAAGTTGTGACATTTGTGCTCTTGTAAACACTTTAAGATGTAGAACAATATCAATTATCAATGAAAAAATGTGTTTTGGTTCCAATGTTTGTTTATTTGTGTATGACAATTTCACGTTTTGATTCTAGTTCTATTTCAAGCTCTAAATCATTTTCTGGAAAGCTATACGCAAACTGTTACGTAAACGTAATCAGTTTAACACAACAAACACTCCGGAACAGTGACACAAGCTTAACATACCTTAAATAACCTTTACATAACTTAAAAATAAGTTTTGAAGGGTTTGGTATGTCAAAAAAAAGTTTATTCGATCACAGGGACTATTTGCGACAAACTGCAAAAGTCTGCCAATTCGTATAGCAACGTACACTCCGGAAAAAGATCATAAGCTAAACGTACCCTAAATACCCTTGACATATCTTGTAAATAATTTTGAGGGGTTCAGTATGTGAAAATGCGCTTATTTGATCATAGGGACTAAAAGCGTCAAAACTGTGAAAGTTTGCATATATGTGCATATCTCACGTTCTGACCATATCCGGACATCCAAAAATTTTTGTAATCACTAAAATATTGTATTTTAGTGATGGGAATGAAAAAATACCATTCGTCGCGCAATTTGGATCGTTTTCGCGTCCGTTCGAGTTTCGTCGTAATTAACCGAAAAACGCAATCGTACGACCAAACGAACCGACATCCGTGATATTTCCAAGCACATTTCAAGTTCCCTATGCTTTAACATCCTTGTAGAGCCTTGAAAATGGTTTAACAGGGGTTAAACGCGTCAAAAATGCATTAAAGTATGTAAAGGGACCAAAGTTGCCAAATTCTGAAACTCTGTTGCAAGGGGTTGCGCCACGCGACGGCCCAGGGGGGCTCCTGGTTGCACGACGCGAGGGCCTAATCTGGACAAAATGTTCTAAATCAGCAGCTGCACTTGTTTTCTTCAATTGTTTAGCAAACTTGTGGGTATTTTAAGTGGTAATCAAGGTTTTAATCCTATCCAAACACTTATGGCAATCCTATACTTGCTTGGAGACCATACAATACACATGGCATCATCTTATCGCTTCTCAAAAACTATAAATACCCCTCAAATCTGCTCATTTCATTGCTCATCCACATTTTCCCATCTCTAACACTCTAAGTGGAATTACTACCTTCTTAGGAGGCCTCCCATATGAGTTTTCTAGTTAATCTTTCAGTCTTAGAGCACTTGTAAGTGTTCTTTCATGGCTTATTCATTCATTTCAGCAATTACAAGCTGAAAGTCAAATAGTTTGACTACCGTTTGACTTTTGGTTTTGACCATGAATTGGTCAAGTCAAAGTTCAATTGAACTTTGCAACGTGAGCGTAATCACGATGGTTATAGTCCCTTGCAACTATACCTACTGATTACCACGTTGACTAGTCGAAGTGACGAGTCAAAGTTTCGGTCAAAATGCACGATTATGTGCATTTTGCGACGAAACTATTTTCGGGTATCAAAACACTTTGTTTTGATATCAAATCAGTTTTCTAACTTAGTTAAACATATTTTAACATGTTTAACTCGTCACTTTTAGTTTAGTGCTAGTTTAGGGTCGTAAGTCAAGCGGTCTTAACAACAGCTTAGACTTTCGAACTCGACCCGTTTGGTCGATCATTAGGATCCGAAAAAACATATTTTCTGACCATAGTTGCATAGGGAATACCTTTCGAGGTTATACCTTATGGTCACATAGTTTGATTAGTTGTATGATAGGTAGTTTATATGCCTTAGGAAAATGACCAAAATGCCCTTTTCACACATAATTTTAATATAAGCATATGTAACTTAAATTTTGGCACTTAAACTGATTATGCAACATTATTAAATATGTTAGGGCATATAATACTTATCATAGGGCTAGTTAGACCATCCGAACGCGCTTTCGCGCAAATGACGCGTTAAAGTAGCTTAAACTACCTTAACGGGTCATAACGGGTCAAAGGCACTTAGGATAGGTTTCAAATCAGAATGTAGGCTTGTTTAAACCATATCATATGAGTTCCAACACTCATTTGGTTTACGAGACCTCATTCTACCCGATCTCCCCATATAGGTCCTGATTATTAACATAGTAATCCGATACTAGGTGCCACTTGATTCCTTGATTGCCCTAGCTTTATTAGTTCACTTAATCGAGGATACCTTGCAATCTCAAATGAGTACATAGTTCCCCTGTTTTATGCTTTCAATTGTTTTGGGATGATTCATATGTGTTAAAACGATTTCGAGTTTTCAAAAACAATTACTATGGTTTATATTAAACACAATGATTTCAATAATGTGGACGAAACTTGTTGGTGCATTGATACATAACACGAATGACATTCATTAGCTTTGGCTGAGCCGACCAGTAGAATGTTATGGTACCATAGGATCTGACAAATCTCGTTATTGGACTATCGCCATGGTTATGGGGTAATGTGGGTAGCGACAGAACCTGATGATTTTAACAAACCCTTTGGTGGTATAGACGAGTCAAAACACAGGTTCGAATGTGTTCAACTAGAACAACCAAAAGTTAGTTTTCACAATTAAAACATGAACGATTGAACGAATGGTTTTATGACACGAACACTTGAACGATGGTTTATAACACGAACGCTTGAACGATGGTTTATAACACGAACGAGTTGAACGATTTGAACAATTAGTTTTGATAACATGAATGATTGAGAACAATTAAACGATTGGTTTTTGGTATGTGATTAGATAAAGGGATGGTTGTAATATGATAAAAGCATGGTAGAGACGCCGCTGGTACTTCTTATATATAAGTGCTTTTATGATATTGCATTCTGTGGCGTTATTTAGTTCACTTGAACGAATGATTTCAAATGATGACACGCAACGATGTTTACTAAATGATATAAACCATACAAGTTTTATTACAAGAACGATTTACAATTTGGTTTAAAAAACAAATGTTTTAGTCAAGATTCATGGCAACGAGGTTTTCATAAACATTAAACCAACTTGTTTAGGTTGGTTAATCATATTACAATACCAAACACTTTTCAATACAAGGTTTTCAAATATCGACTCTAGTAGTCGTATGAGGTATTGTAACATTTATACAAGCCATGAATTTGACACACACACAAAACCTATGTGCTCGCCGGCATTTTTCTGCTGACTTAATTTTCACATATGTTTCAGGTGCTGTTGTTTGATGATGATTATGCATGCTCACGTAGGAATGGACGAGGCCTTAGTGACATAAAACAAGAAAGACAATATGTTGAAGTCGTTTGTTTTACTTTTAAGACAATGTTAAACATTTAATAATTCAATAAAACATAACTTCAATATCCATGTGTTGTGAAACAATGATTCTGTTACAACACTCCCCGACGTTTCCGCCGCGGTTTTGTTGTTTTAACGTCATCGGGGTGTGACAGAAGAGTTGGTAGCAGAGCTCATGGTTATAGGGAATTAGGTTATTAGTAATTCTTTGGCCTAGACTATAACCTTTCTAGGACCCTAACACAAGTTACCTTGTGTTTCGATCTTAAAACAATACCGTCACCTATCCTTAGGTGACAACCACAACAAGAATGCAAATTAGAAATCCGTTTTGAAAATCAATCATCTATTTTTAGATGATTTGTCTTAGGATTTAAGCCTTCAAGTTTTCAAAATCTCATCAAAGTTTGGGTCTTATAATATGAACACGTGCAATCTGGAAGGGTGGGTGCCTGTACCTTGAGTTTTCTGTCTAAGGCTAGAGTGTTGTACAAATCCGCAGTATCGGACCAGTCACACTTACCTGGGAACTCTTGGGGTGAGTGTCCACTTATAGGCTAAATCATGTCATCGCGATACATTATTATGACCCATTTACTTTGATTAGTCACTGTGTGTCGTTTATTTGTTTGACGTAACGAAACAAATGATCACCTTCCTTATGTTTCGTCGATATTTTCAATACCTCTTTTGTCTATCCAAATCTCAATCTCACTCATTTCTCATGTTTCCTTGTTCTTTTTAGAATATGCCTCCTAGACGCGATCAAACACAGGATGCTGCACTCGCAACCTTAGTCACTCAGAAGATTGCTGTTGTGATTCCGAAACTCATAACTCAGATAAATCAAGCAAATAACAATAACAACAATAACAATGCTCAGTGAAGTTTTAAGACATTCAATTCGGCTAAACCACTGAAATTTTCTGGGTCTCAAGAGCAACTGCGCTCCTACAATGGTTCGAGAGTCTGGAAAGCACATTTAGACATGTTCAATATCCAAATGAGCGAAAGGTTGAGTTCACATCTAGTGTTTTTGAGAAACGTGCTTTAACATGGTGGGACGGGGTGATGAGAGATATGGGTGCCGATGTGGCGTTGCCACAAACTTGGGAAGAGCTTCGGGCTCTCATGATGAAAGAGTTCTGCCCCCGACACGAATTAAGGGCACTAGAAAGGGAATTTGATGATCTTAAACAGGATGGGGGAGAACACCGTGCGTACCCGGATCATTATGAGGAGTTGAGTTTGCTCTGTCCTACTATGGTTACCCCGCTGGATAAGGCTATTAAGAGGTACATCGATGGTTTACCTTACCCAGTACGAGACATTGTTACTGGTAGCAACCCTACCACTGTACGTCAGGCCATCGAGTTGGCTGCAACCCTGACTGAGTCTCAGGTCAGGAAGGGTAAACTAACCCATAAGGGTGATAAGAAACAGTCATCCGACACCACTGAAGATAAGGGAAAAGGCAAAAAGAAAGGTGAGTCATCAAAGAGGTCAAGGAAGCGTAAGGCTTCCCAGAACTTCACTGTGACCGCACAACCTAACCCGAATACACAAAACTAACCGGCACAGCCTCCTGCGAGGAAGCCATATGCTGGTACTACACCTTACTGTAATCGGTGCAATAGTCATCATTCGGCACAACTAGTTTGCTGACAGTGTACATCGTGTGGTAGACTTAGCCACACGGCCAATATTTGTCAATCAGTTCCTAACCAAGTTGTTCAGAATCTGGCTCAAGCTCAGGGAAACGCTGCTAGACCTCCATTCCCACCTAGTTCATGCTATAACTGTGGTGAAATGGGTCACTTCAGAAACAACTGTCCAAAGCCTGTGAACGCTAATGCTAATCCCTCTCGTGGACGAGCGTACAACATAAATGCGAACGAGGCTCGTGCTGATAACAAAGTCGTTAATGGTACGTTCCTTGTTAACCATCAACCTGCATCTGTTCTTTTCGATTCTGGTGCCTATAGAAGCTTTGTATCGTTAGCCTTTGAGCCTTTACTTGCGATGCCTAGAACTAAACTAGGAAAGCCCTTATCTGTCGAGATTGCTATTGGTGAACCTCTTGTACTCGATTATGTCATTCTCAATTGTCAATTGAACCTTGATAACCATCTTTTTCCTATTGACCTCACACTGATGCAACTGGGAAGTTTCGATATTATCGTAGGAATGGATTTGTTAACCAAACATCATACTGAGGTGGTTTGTTTCGATAAGATTGTTCGTATTCCTCTTTCATCTGGTGAAATTCTAGAAGTTCGTGCCGAGAAACCCTTGAATGGTTTACAAATCATGTCGTGTACAAAAGCCCAAAAACACCTACAAAATGGTTATGTGGCCTTTTTGGCACATGTCTTTGAGGCGAAAGGCAAGAGCAAGTGTATTCAAGATATTTCGATTGTTCGAGATTATCCAGAGGTGTTTCCTGATAAACTGCCTAGTTTACCTCCAGTTTGTCAAGTTGAATTTCATATTGACCTTATACCTAATGGCAAACCGATTGCTAAAGCACCTTACCTTGTACCAAAAAGCCACCCACTGTTGTACCCAAACCAAAACCAAAACCTTCACCACAAAAACCACCTCTCAAAAAGCAGAAAACAAAACCATCATCACCAATACCATCCTCCACTTCAACAGATGTTGATGCTACAAAAGCTTCAACAGATGTTAAGACAACAGCGGTTGAGACACCAGTTGTTTCAACAGTTGTTAGTCAATCAACTAATCCCACAACATTTCAATTTCCATCACAATCCATCTTTACACCTATTGCCCATTCTCCTTCAAAAACTCCTTCACTAAAATCTGTGTACACAAGAAAAAGGAAGTTCACGGTGAATGATGAAGATATACGTGCACCTACTCCTTTATCATCATCACCATTTATTCAAACATCACCCAAACCATTCATTGCACCTTCATCACCAACAACCAATCCACTCATTCAACCACCCAGTGATCACACCCCACGAGACCTACCATTGGCAGTACAATATCCTCTGGAACTGCCCGTAGTTCAAAGTGAAATGTTCCAATTTTATATAGAGGATGATCCATCCAAAAGAACCTCCCCATCTCTTCATGGCTTTAGAAATCCAAGAAATATTGATGAGTATCTGAAATTGAAAGCCAAACAAGTTGAATACATAGCAAAAGAAGAGAGTAAAAGGTTAGGTGACACCAACTTATCAAGTCGAATGCGACATGGGCTAAGTAAAGTCAGGAAACTGGAAGACTTTGCAAGAGATTTAAGTAAGAAGATATCAAATTTGCCACCGACTTCTGATCTTCAAAAGGAACCGAGGAAAGATTTCATAGAACTTATCATGAGAGACAAACCCTATCCAGCCTACGAACACCAGTTCAAAGACTGGCCTCTAACAGCTCTTAAAGAAGAAGCAAACAGATGTGAGAATGAAAAATGATCATCAAATGAGGAAGACTGCTCCCAACTGGAATAAGTTGAAGAAATCCAGTGCAGATCTTGCCTTGGAATACAAAAGGAAGAGAGCTGAGCTTGTAACAGCTAAGTATGGGATTGCAATGGCCATTGGAAGATGGTCTAGGCAGTATGTTGATCAAATCTATGATAAGTTGGAAAAACTAATGGAATCAGATCCTACTGCTCCTAAGAAGCCAGAGTACAAAGACCAAACCACTGACAAGCCTCAGCAGCAGACCCTCTCTCTTAAAAAGTTGTTCACATCATCTGATGTATCAATCCATGTCTTAAATCAAAGAAAAAGACAACAGCAGATTGATGAGAAAGATGAGAAGAGAGAAGTTGACATCAGAAAAAAGGCTGTCAAGAATCAATTATTGTATAGATTGGATGCTACTTCTTTAAAATTTCAAGCTCAAGTCACTGAAACCTTCAAAAGGTTGTCTAGCAGACTTCAATCCCCAAACTTATCACAAATAAAGATTCTCCCAAGAAATCCATCAGACCCAAAAATACTAAAGTGGAAATCTGACAAACAAACCCACGTATTGACTTTGCTCAAGTCTGATGGAGGAGTTGTAAAGCTATTAAGGGAGGATGCATTAGGTCTGGATGTAAATGACCTCCAAGAACTGTTGAACCTACAACTTGACAGCGATGAAGATGATGTTGATTCCTTGAACTTTGAGCTCCAATTCAAAGGGCAAGTTCAGAAAAAACTGATGAGAGAATAAAGATTAAAATAAGGAAGTGTTTTGGCATCATCTGTTCTAGGGGGAGATTGGTGGCCCATGTGATCATTCCTTGAAAAACAGATGATACAGAAAGCCAAAACTGGTTCTCAATAGTTGATCCACAATAAGCAATGTCTGATCTAAATTCCCTCCAATGGCAGTGATTCTAACAGCTGATGATTCCAAAGACTGTTATGCTCAACAACTGTTCCTCTAAAGACTGTTGGTTACAAAGACTAATGAAGACCTATCAACTACTGATTATCAAAGCCATGTTGAAGTCCAAGTACTGCTGAATCAAAGGCCTGATCAACCTGGAGGAAAGCACTGCTCAGCAACATCAGTGCTTAAGCATCAACAACGGATAGAAGCATCAGTGTTTAGTGTATCAGTATTTCAATGTAACAGTGTTTGTTTAGTATCAGTGTTTAGAGGTTATTAGTTTGTTAGATGTCACAGTCTAGGTGACGTCAGCCAAGATGCCCAGTGGTTGAATTTTTACTATAAATAGAACAGTACATGTACTGTTCTATTAGCTCTTTTGCACACACTCATCTTTTACGAACAACTAGTGAGCTCAGGCTGAGGGGGAGTTTAGTATTCATGCATGAATAGTTGAACCTTTGTAATTCAATTCAATCTTTCGACTAATGAAAACATGTGTGATGAAAACTATCTCTTTTTTATTGTGTTATAAAGTTTTAATTTCATTTCCACTGCAATTGTTCTCTGATCTATCTTCTTCCATTTAATCATTTTGTTTAAAACAAAACATTCAGGACACACTCAGATCCTAACACTTGGTGTCTTTGTTTATGTAATGAAAAACATTTTTGTAAAAACAAAATGTTTTCGTGAGAGGATCCTAGTGATTGTAGACTAGACTCGAGAAAGAATCCTAGTTCACTAAAATCGAAGCTCTGATACCAATCTGTCACACCCGTTCATTAGCAGAAGCGCGCGGGGTGAACTTAATTAGTTTTCATTGCATACGATAATAGTAAACAACTACATGATTAAAAACATATGATGTTCATCCATTGACATAAGTTAAGCATTACACACCATAAGTTATTTAAATACAAGACAACATAAGCTTTAAGTTTTACAAAAGGACTAGTTCAACATAAGTTTAAAATACAAGGCTTTGCATCCTATATCTCATTGAAGATGAGATATTTGGACCAAACCCTCCAAAATGATGACATCGATAACTTGTTATTCCAAAAGCTTCAACAGTACCACCAGCACCAAGATCCCATTAGTTTCCTGAAATACATGTAAGTTTGAAAACATCAACAAAAGTTGAGCGAGTTCATGTGTTTTAAGTTTGTGCGCATCAAATGAATCTAAAAAACATTTGAAAGTTCGAGTTTCGTAAGTAGGTATGTAAAGCGTCTATGAATTTAATAATCATTAATGTTTCGCGAGGACATTACTATGTGTACCGACATAGGAAGCCACCAACCTGTAAGCGATTTAGTACCGGTCCACCCGGTGGGAACAACAAAGGAAACTCCATGTGGCCACACACGGACCCATGAGTGGGGCTCGCCCTGTACCCGGTAGATCTACCCCTTTGCTCCTTGGTCTTAAACAAGATTAATGGTGCTTAAGTTTCAGCCTATTCGGACGTCATCTAATAATTCATTCCATAGCTTAACCATACCAAAGTAACATGTATTTCCCCCTAGAGTTGTAAAACCGAAAACATTAAAAAAAAAGAGGGACATGAACTCACAGTATTGCGTCTAGCAATTAGTTCTAGCAACCGTGTTCCTTAAGCGTGAGTTAAACCTACAAGGGTTCTAACTCTAGACCTTGTACTCGTTGTTCATCTTGAACATTTGTAGTATGCGTTTTATTTTTGGAACACTTGTGTATTTTTAGTAATATGTTGGCATTTGTTTTTATGTGCATGCTTTGATTCGAGACTTTACATTTATTACACAAATATAATTGTATATCCTTTATGGATACAAGTGTTAAAAATATTTTTTTTCAACATCGTTAATACGTCGTCGTACGTGTACGACATCCTTGTGAGAGTACACTTCAACAAGTGTATGTGAGTACATCACTATGTGCTTGAGTCTTTTATTCGTATACGTATACCGTATTTATACGTGTGGTATACCGTATTTATACGTGTAGGTATAATGTATTTATACGTGCAAGTATACCGTATTATACGCGTACGTATACCGTATTTATACGGGTGGTATACTGTATTTATACATGCAAGTATACCGTATTATACGCGTAGGTATACAGTATTTATACGGGTGGTATACTGTATTAGTACGTGTAAGTAAACCGTATTATACGTGTAGGTATACCGTATTTATACGGGTTGTATACCGTATTTGTACGTGTAAGTATACTGTATTATACGTGTAGGTATACTGTATTTATAATGTATTTTTACAATATATATTTATATAAATATACATGTATTTTTCATTTGGGCCTAGCCCACACTTTAGTGTCATTGGGCTTAATCCAAGTGTTTTGGTCAAAAATTACCGAAGCAATTTAGTGATCAAATTAGTTAAAGTGAGGTAGTGTGCTAGAAATATGTGTCAAAAATATGCTGATTAAGTTGTTTGTAAAAACAGTTTTCAGGATACGGCTCAGGATATAGAGCTGTATATGTGATCAAACTATGAGAAAAAATGTAAAGGGGTGACACGAGATGTACGAGGAAAGCCCTTGATCAATCTAGATCGCCGGCATAAAACCTCGGGAGCTGACAATCACAACTGCCTTGTTCTTCTATTGCTTCGAATATCAGGATACAGTGCAGGATATGATGCGGATCAACTAGGTGTTACAATATAATTTGAGTACAAGTGTTGGTGTGTAGTGATTGCTAGTAGCTAGAGAGTAAAGTGTGCGAATGAAGTGAGTGCCTTAACTTGATCCAATCATACTATTTATAGCTAACCGAAAACAACTAACTTTCCTAATAAACCGAGATGCCCCGAATATTCCCAAGTAACCGTTGTAGTCCTGGTCTTTCGGGATCAACGTTTCTATTCCAACTGATTTGCCCGAGTCTTGGGGGAAGAAGTCTTCTTGAACGTTGGACACTTGTAACTCTTAATCTGCACGTGATCAATTCAGTTAATACCAGGATATCGAACCAGGATGCTGCCAATATCCTGATCCGGTATCCTGATCACAATCAAAAGCAGAATATTAGCCAGGATATATACTCGGAAAATGACCCATAACAATTGTCCCAAAAAATATACCTGTTGGAATTCCGAGTTTAAACAGATATATTTTTAAATTTTATCACCTGGATCGAGGCAATTAACATGATGAGACCTTTGAAATGACAATGTGCAACATCCAAGATGCTATTTACTCTTTACCCCTATTAATCAGCCTATATCTAGCCAAAATAGTTCACATTATGATCACCACTCCTCAAGCGGATCTTAGGTATTTCTCTTATCTTCTATGTTTTTCCTTTCCTTTGGATTTTCTGTTTCTCGGCCGATACCCTTTATGGCATCTCGAACAAGATTCTGATCGAACGAGCCAGTCACAGACCTAACGAGTCAGAACCTCATACGAGAGCCTCAAAACGAAATCTGCTCCTTCAATAACGCTGACATCACCGCCCTGAAGAATTCTGGTGCGTTCCCTGTCAGAGTAGTCATACGACCTTTTGATCGGGAAATCCGATCAGACGCATCGTCAAACGAGTGGGTCTGCTTCCTCGCCTATCCCTTTTCCTTAGGACTCCGGTATCCATTTCCGCCCTTTATCTCTCGTTTCTTTGAGCTTACCGGCCTTAGTTATGCCCAAACCATGCCTATGGTTTGGCGAGTTTTAATGGTGCTGAACCAGATTAAATCTCGTCACTGCCCTGACCTGTGCATCGAAGTCCTCCCCATAGCATACCGGTTGAGGTCCCATGGTAATAGCCGTTTTCTTTTGTTCTCCACCACCAAGAACGAAGACCAGTAGCGGCGAAAGTTCTTTTTCGTGAAAAGAGACTCTATTGACAAGGGTTTTGATCTGCCGGTTAGATGGTTAACCAAGGGTAGGATCTAGGGTTTTAGGAATATCCCCAAGTGTATCCTTAAACTATATCCCAGACTTATATCCTGATGTTTTTGTGCAGCGAATTTCAGAGATCTAGCACCCCCAAGTGCGGAATCAGAGTCCAGGATCAAAGAAATCTACCGACTTCCTGCTAGTGAAAGAACCTTCTCCCTGTCTCTTACAGATTCAAGCCAAAAATCAAGTTCAGAGATCTCTTGTAAGTATACAATTATAATGATTGCAAAATACAAGAGTTTACAAATTGAATATTTCTTCCCTTCTTCAGTGCCAGTTATCAACCTTGAAGGTTTCCAACTTGACGAGTTGGACAGTTATTCCAGTCCCGCACCTGTCAATCAAGAATCCAACCCGAAGCCATCCGTTACACCGAAGCCTACCAGTTCGAAAGTGACTTCTGCTCCTAAAGCTCCTCTGGCATCTCAGACCCGGGCCTCCAATTCCCGGAAGAGAAAGGAAACAGAGCCTTCTGCTATTCCCAGTGTATTCCCATTTGAAAATCATAGGTTTGGAGAGTCCAGCAAATTCATGAACAGCTTCCTCAATCAGGTAAATATCCTAATCCATATCCTGCACCATATGCTAATTACTGAACTCAATTAAAGTTAATACCTGTTTCTTTATTTTGCAGGGTCTTGAACGTCTGATTTTCCTTTACGAGGATGCATGTGGCTCGAACGTCATGCTGGAAAGTCAGCTAAAAAAGGCCGAAGCCACTATCGCGGACCAAGCAGCGATCGCCACCGCTAAATCAGAGCACTACGAGGCCAAATAGAAGGAAATGGCCTAAGAGCAGCAGTCCACCATCCAAAAGGTCACCCTAGAAGCCCAGGTCAAGATCGACGCCGCCCAAGTCCAACATGAGCAGGCTATGGCTTCATATCGGAAGAGTCTCAAGAACTCTGTCGTCATCTCCCTTCTCCAGGCCAGACTGAAAATGGTTTATGAGGCAATGGCTTTGGGCCTTCAGTGCCCCTCCTGGAACACTAAGGTCTGGGAGGCGAAACTAAAAGATCTCGGGGAAATCCTGTGGAGCCTCCTGCCAAATCTGTTGTGGAAGAACCTGCTAAGGTGCCTGATTCTAGTGCTTCAAAGGATGCCGGTGGTGATGCTGGAGAAAATGCTGGTGGAGAGGATGCTGTTAATGATGCTGAGAGGAATGCTGGGGACGATACTGGTGGAGATGTCATGGCGGAGGAGGGAGCTGTCCCTTAAATGCAGCGTTGTGGGCGATGATGGATATATGTGCCAAGGTCGGAGCCCACTTTTTAAAATTTCATGGTTGTGGTTTGTACAAACAATTTACTTCTCCTGTCGTTGAACAATTTATATTTCCTGCACTAGAACAATACGATGACCAAAGGTGGATGGGTCCTGGGTTTCAGGATGAAGCCCTTGGTCATCGGTTAGTATAACCTGTTTTGAATGATGTAACGGTTGAAGGTGGACAGGTCCCGTTTTGAGATAAAACCTTCAACCGTTATGTAAGTATGGTAAAGACTAATCGTGCTTTTGGCGGATGGGCCTCAGTTTGAGGTGAAACCAAAAGCACAACTTTTGACATGTTAATAATATAAATTCCTTTTGACTTGTTTGTTGTTGCCTTCTAATTTATGTCATGCATTTCTTAGTTTAGATTTTAGCTTTGCAAAAATTTGTGGAACTATCTTTTGAAAATATCCTGGTCAATATACTAAGTGATATATTATGAAGACCTTTATCAAATAGAATTTCTCAAAATCCAATCAATTTTAGACAAAACTTCTAAAGAATAAAAGATAGTCCACTTTCCAAAATCTGTTTTGATAATACTTGTTTGATCATAGTATTAATTTTCAATCTAAGTAACATCTCCCAAATATTCCAATCAAATATTCCAATCCTTATCAGGATATTTTGAGCCTTAAACAGAGTTAAACAATTCATGTAAGGTTCACAAAGGAAAGATCATACCAGGAATTGATTGTAACCCTAGTATTAAACTCCAACCCCTTTCGTGACTTTTCCCACTAAGATGTCCGTAGTCCGAGACACTTAGCCCAATTTTGATCTTTTGAGCTTCACACAATTGCTTTAGACGGAATGTTCCCTGTGCATGAAGTCTATAAACACTTAGAAATTTTTTTGAATATCAGTTCCAACTGTTTAGACAATTCTTGTGTTACAGGGGTTAAACCCAAAAATATACTGGAGATAAATCCTTAGTATCCTGGGGAAAATCCCAAATTTTCATGCGCTAAAGGCGGGAGTGTATAAACTCCAAGACATAGAAAGGTGATAACCTTTAAACCTTAGAGAGTATGAAAATACCCTTTCGTGAGAGAGGGTGATCAATCCTCATATACCTTTAGGATTCAGGATATAGCCAACAGTAACGAAATTGTCAGCCACTTTTACATGAACTGGTCCCGCCACCTTGAACTATTCCCGAATAACTTGCGCTCCAGGTGGGGTGTTTAAACCCAATTCGGAAGAAAGGTGAATACCTTTAAACCTGTGAAGGGATCAGGATCCCTTAGACGTGAGAGAGGGGGCCAATCCTCTAATCTTCTGAAGTATCCTGAATGTATATCCTGGAGCTATATCTTGAAGCATATACTGCAAAACAACTTGTAAGCTAAGGTTGGTGTTAGCCTGGCTAACACCCCTCCAATGCTTAAGTCAGTAATGGGTTTAAAACAGTAAATAATATTAAAATTTAAAAAAGACAGAATCCATACCATCCTGAGTTAGAATTTAAATTCCATACTCACTTGAAATAGAGTTTTAGATGTATAGCATTCAAGGATCTCGGTAGCATATCCCCCTCGATGTTCTTGAGTCGGTATGCTCCTTTTCCTGATTCTGATTCAACCTCATAGGGTCCTTCCCATTTTGGAGCCAACTTTCCATCAGCAGGATTAGTAGTATTCTGAAAAGCCTTTCTCAATACCCAATCTCCAACTTGAAATCTTCTAGTCCTTATATTCTTGTTATATGCTTTAGATATCCTCCGTTGATATGTTGTCATCCTTAGCCTTGTTGATTCTCTTGTCTCATCAATAGTATCCAGTTCCTGGCATAGGACTTCAGGATTCTGCTCAGGATCCTGGAGGTTGGATCTCGCTGTAGGTATCACCATTTATGTTGGGATCACCGCTTCTGCTCCAAACACCAAGGAAAATGGGGTTTGGCCAGTTGCACTTTTCACTATCGTCCTATCAGCCCACAAAACAAAGGGTAACTCTTCTGCTCATCTTCCTTTCTTAGCCCCTAATCTCTTTTTCAAGTTGTTGACAATTATCTTGTTTGAGGATTCTGCTTGTCCATTTGCTTGAGGATGTACCGGAGTAGACGTGATCATTTTGATTCCCCAACTCTTGCAAAAGTCAGTAGTCCTTTTACTTATAAACTGGGATCCATTGTCACAAATGATTTCAGCCGGTACTCCAAATCTGGTTAGGATATTCCTTTTTATGAAGGATACTACTTCTTGGTCTCTAACTTGAACAAATGCTTCAGCTTCAACCCAGTTAGAGAAATAATCAGTCATTGCCAGCATAAAGACTTTTCCTCCTGGAGCTTTTGGTAATTTCCCTACTATATACATCCCCCATTTCATGAATGGCCAAGGGGAAGCTATAGGATAAAGTGGTTCGGCCGGCTGATGTAATATGTTACTGTGTCTTTGACATGCATCACATCTTCGAGCATATTCTGCAGCATCTTTCCTCATTGTCGGCCAATAATATCCTGTTCTTAACGCCTTTGAAAACAATGACTTGCCCCCAGTATGGTTACCACAATCCCCTTCGTGTATATCCTGAAGCACTTCCTTAGTTTCAGGATCCTCTAAGCACCTCAGATATGGTCCTGCAAGAGAGTTCTTATACAAGACATTATTTATAATAGTGAATCGTGATACCTTCATTCTAAAGGCCTTAGGATTCTCATCGTTTGGGATGTGTCCTTCCTTGAGATATCTTACGATTGGGGCCTTAGGATTCTCATCGTTTGGGATGTGTCCTTCCTTGAGATATCTTACGATTGGAGCCATCCAAGACTTAGAATCCTTCACAGGATACTCATTAGGATCCTGAACACTTAGAACTTCCTTATCCTGAGGATCCGTCGCAGGATATAGGGTATGTACTATTGGTATTCGGGTTCCTTCCGGTATCCAGACTGATGATCCTAGATTTTCCAAGGCATCAGCTTCAGCATTGTCCTCTCTTGGTACCTGTTCAAGTGTAAAAATATCGAAATATCCTGCTAATTTTTTGAGAATTTCGAGATACTCGATTAACTTCTCACCTTTAACTGCATAGGTTCCATTAAAATGATTAGTGGTTAACAAAGAATCAACATATACTTGCAAACTACTGATATTCATATTTTTAGCCAATTCTAATCTTGCAATTAAAGCTTCATATTCTGCTTCATTATTAGTAGCAGGAAATTCACACCTAACAGCCTGGGGTAATATGTCCCCATGTGGCGATTTTAGTAGTATACCTAAACCTACACCTCTTACATTAGATGCACCATCAGTATATAATGTCCAGGATCCTGAGGATTCTCCTAATTGTTGGACTTCTAGATCTACTTCATTTTGAATGTCACTACTGAAACCAGCCACAAAGTCAGCTAAAGCCTGAGACTTTATGGCATTTCTAGGCTCATAAACTAAATCATAGGCACTTAATTTTACTGACCACTTAGCCATCCTTCCCGACATTTCGGGTTTCCTGAGCACGTTCTTAACAGGATAATTAGTTTTAACAAGAATCCTATGTGTCTCAAAATAATGTCTAAGTTTTGTTGATGCCATAACTAGGGCTAATATCAATTTTTCTAGATGAGAATATCTAGTTTCAACATCTAATAAACTTTTACTGACATAATAGACAGGATACTGCTGACCTTCATGATCTTTTATGAAGACGACACTTACCGCATTCCCTGACACAACAAGGTATAGGGATAGTGGTTCACCATCTTCAGGTTTCATTAACAGAGGTGCGGTTGAAAGATACTGTTTCAAATCTTGCAAGGATGTTTCATGCTTTGCTCCCCATTCACACTTCTTATTCTTTTTCAGGATATCATAAAACTCCTTGCACTTTTCCGAGGCTCTTGAAATAAATTTGTTCAATGCTGCCACTCACCCTGTTAACCGTTGAACATCCTTCATATTTGAAGGTGATTTGATATCCAAAATAGCTTTAATCTGCTCCGGGCTTGCCTCTATCCCTCTTTTAGTGACCATATATCCTAGGAACTTTCCTGTCCCCACTCTGAAATGGCACTTAGCAGGATTTAGCTTCATGTTATACTGATCCAGGATATCAAATGCACCCTTGATATCCTGAAGGTGATCCTCAGCTTTTTTAGATTTTACTACCATATCGTCGATGTATACCTCCATAGTGTCCCCCAGCTTGTCTTTGAACATCATGTCCACTAATCTCTGGTACGTTGCACCTGCATTTTTCAAACCAAAAGGCATAGCAGTATAACAGTAAATACCTGTTGGTGTCATGAAAGCAGTATCCTCCTGGTCTGAAGGTTCCATTTGGATCTGCTGGAATCCTAAGGATGCATCCATGAAGGTTAACATCTCATGACAGGCAGTGGCATCCACCATTGAGTCTATATGAGGCAGAGGGAATGGGTCTTTAGGACATGCTTTGTTCAAGTCTGTGTAATCTACACAAACTCTCCATTTCCCATTCTTCTTTTGAACCACGACCACATTTGCTAGCCACTTGGGAAATTTGACTTCCCTGATCATCTTGGACTTCAATAGTCTTTCAACCTCTTCTTGAATAATTATGTTTTGTTCTAGAGCAAACTTCCTTCTCTTTTGCTGGATAGGCTTGAAACATCTGTCAATTGTGAGTTATAATATCCTTGGAAATACCTATCATATCCTCGTGTTTCCACGCGAATGTCGACATCCTGCATTTTAAAAAATTAGTCAATTGATTTTCAATATCCTGAGGGATATTGGTTCCTACGAGCACCGAGATATCCGGATTATCCTGATCCAGGATAACTTTCTTTACATCCTGCTCCGAAGCCTCCATGATATCCTTGGCCCGCATCTTTAATTGCTATGCTGCATTAGACTTGGTTGAGGATTTCATTGAGGACGAGTAACATTCCTTCGCCTCCTGCTGATCACTATCAACCTTGACAACCCCTCAAGGGTTAGGGATCTTGATGCACTGATGATAAGTCGATGGCACAGCCTTCATACCACGGATCCATGGCCTGCCTAGTATGATGTTATAGTAGGATAGGGAGTCCATCACACAGAAACGTTGTATTGAGTTGACCCCTTCAACATCTACTGGTAACTTTATCTCTCCCACTGTGTTCCTGGCCTCTCCACTGAACCCAACAAGTACGGTGGATTTTGAATAAATATCCACTAGAGATACATTCATTCTTTTCAAAGTTTCTAGTTGGATTATGTTGACGGAGCTGCCATTATCCACCAATATCCTGCGTACAAAATGGTTAGCCACGTATAATGTTATTACGAGAGCATCATGGTGAGGATCCTGGACAGTATCCCTGTCATCACTGTCGAAAATGATCACTTTATCAGTTGTGAGGGTAGTCATCCTGGCTGGTTTATCTCCCATCTCGGCCTTAGCTTCCTTTGCATGTCTCTTGGCCGCGGAATATGAAGTCCCATAAATGTCGGATCCTCCTGAAATAAAGTTGATTATCTTGGCATCCGCAGGATGTGATGCTGCTCGTTCAGGATCCTTCTCAGTATCCTGACCCTTATTCTTCTTTCTTTCTAGGAGATCCTTCAGATATCCCTTGCTTAGAAGATAACTTATTTCCTTTCTTAGAGCAATGCAATCCTCAGTTACATGTCCGAAATCTTCATGGAAGGCACACCATTTTAATTTATCCTTCCAATCAGCTTTTTGTTGATTCTTTCAAGGCCACCTAGCTTTGTCTCCCAAACCCAGCATAGCATACATTAACTCGGGTATGTTAACAGAAAAGCAATATTCAGATAACTCAGATATTCTTCAGGATCCTCGTCTTCAACAGCATTCACTTTCTTGTTGTCATTTCTGCCATATGGCTTAGAGTGATATGGTTTATACGAGGATTCTGATTTCCTGTTGGTTGATTTACAGGTTGAGGTAGAATTCATCCTCTCTTGCATCTTCTTATCATCCTCCAAGCGAATATATCTCAAGGCCCGGTTACGAGCTTCATCGAGATTCCTACAGGGATTCATTACAAGATCTAAAACTGAGAATCTTTTTGTAATCCCATCTTAAAAGCCTGCACAGCTGTTGCAACATCAAGATGTGGGATATCCAAGGATTCCCGACTAAACTTGTTCACATAATCCCTCAAGGATTCCTGAGGCCCTTGAATTATCCTGTAAAGATCACTTGTTAGTTTCTCAAAACTCCGGCTGCAAGAAAACTGACTATTAAATAAATTAACCAAATGAGCAAACGAAGTAATTGAGTGCGGAGGAACATTTAACAGCCATTTTAAGGCTGATCCTGTCAAGGTAGAACCAAAACCCTTGCAGAGACATGCTTCCTTGAGATCTGGAGGGATAGGGTTGATCTCCATCCTTTCTCTATACTGGGCGATATGCTCTTCAGGATCCGTGGTTCCGTCATAGAGTTTCATGTTGGGGGTTTGAAATCTTTTCGGGATTTCAGCAACACAGATAGGATGCGCAAACCGGGATATCCTGTGATTGTCTTGGGACACTTCTGGAATCGGCTGGACCACCCCAGGCACACTGGATATCATGTCTTTCAGCTTTTGGAGTTCTCTGGAAAATGCCGATGTCATACCTGCATCCTGCAAAGATCCAACACCATTAGTAGCAAGAGTGTTATTATTATTAAATACATTACCAGTCTGGGGATTCTGGCCATATCCTGAAGCATATCCTGAGCTTCTCACGGTTGATACTCTTATTGACGAGGGTATCTCAGGAGTATGTGTTTTGGTCAAAAAATCTGATGAGGATAATGCAACCAAACTATCTGTTACGGGGTATGATGGTTGAATTACTTTGTAGCAATATGGATCACTATGAAAAATAAATAACAAGTGACACAAGGTTTATACGGGGAAAAAGCCCTTGATCAAGAGTTGATCTCCGGCACAAAAAACCCCGGGTGATGGAAACTACCGATCACCAAGCTCAAATAAATCAATAAATGTTTACAACTTCGGATAGCAACAACCTAGGTACAAGGATCACTATGGTGAAATGTGCAAAAGTGAGCGAAAACTGTTAAGTGTTTGCCGAAAGCTTCAAGAGTGCAATTGTACGAGAGTGTGTATAGCTGAAAATGGCTAAGTGTTCTAATTACTAGCTCGTCACCCCTTTAAAAATAGAAGTTAACTACGCTAACAAACTATCCGACTTTTGTGCCATGCTCCCACGTTCTCCACAACATCCATTTCCAGTCAAACGTGTGCGAAATACCCGTGGAATATTCCATAGTAACGTTGCCAAGACCAAGTCAAGCTTGTTACTCCTGCAAAATAATACGAAACACAAACAAAGAATCGTTAGTATGAGGATCCTTAAGGTGATCCATGATCCTGATCTTGAAGCTCTTCTGAGGATCACTATCTGTCACAGAAGTAAGGATCATTAATTAGGATAACAAGTAAGGATCACTAATTGTTAGAAAATCCTCCCCTAACAATTGCCCCCAAAATATAAGGAGTGATATGTAAAATGAACGAATTATATTTTCTTGATCTTATCCGCAACTAACTATCGTAAATATAGCCGTTGATGTAGAACTATCCGTTGCAACTATGACGTCACAGAAGTGACAACCCTGCACAATCATGATTATAAATAGGAGATATAGATAGGATCGTTTGCATTTAAATTTCAGAGATACTCCCTTTATAACTGCATCCGAAGATAAACAGGTATTCTCTCTTCATCTTCTTCCTTCTTTTGCTCTGTTTTCCATCTCTTTCCATCATTCTGTCAAAAATGTTACTCCGGAACTCCCCAGCTAAGGATCACCCGAAAAACAGCCCACTGAAGAGCCAGGGGATCATCGAAGATTCCATAAAAGAACGCTGCTGTTTCACCGATCTGCAGATTGATAGGATCCGCCACTGTTTCCCGGCGAACACCGTGTTTAAATCTTTTGATCCCAATGCCCTGAGTGATCATATTTCCGACAACTGGGTTGCTTTTCCTGTCACTCCGTTCACCATAGGCTATACATATCCTTTTCCAGCCTTCACCCAATCTTTCTTTTCCCTAACCGGCATCTCTTATATCCAAGTCATGCCAATGATATGGAGGGTTTTGTATACCCTTGAAAGGATCATCGAGCAGGAAGGGATAGACCTAGGAATGTCAGAGCTGGGAGAGCTGTATGATCTTACTACCTTTGGTTCTCATCGTTATTTGTTCAAACGTAAACCTGGTGAGGAACACCAGATCTTCAAAGCTACCAAGAATGATACTAACTGGAAGCGGCGTTTCTTTTTCGTCAAGAGAGATTCTATCTCTAACGGGAAGGATCTACCCAGGAAATGGGCTACCCATGGTAGGATGTAGGATCCTGAGAAGGATCACCAGAGAACTTTCTTTTGATATAAGGATCACTTATATACTTTTGCTTTCCTGTTATGCAGCTATCACCGTTTCACACATCAGACTGTCTCCTGCTGCCAAAGAGAGACTCGCCACTTTCAAGAGACTTGATCCTGAAACAAGAACTTTCAAGACAACCACCCAGGATTCTCAGGAGGTATCCTCAGGCTCTGTCACGATGTCAAGTAAGTATCTTTGTTTAAAAATCTAAATAAATAGTGAAATATAAGTGAAGTAAAGATACTTATCTTGTTTTGGTTGTGTAGGTGCTGGAAAATCCACCAAGTCTGCTTCAAAGTTCAATGTCACCGATCTTACCACCGTCAGATCCTCCAAAAGAAAGGCTCCTACCAGCCCGACAGCTTCAGTCCCCAAGGCACCCCTCAAAGGAAAGGGAATCAAGAAGAGAAAGGCCTCCGAGGCTGAGGATCTGCAGGGTCTGCCTCTGATCCATCACCAATTCCTCGAGTACTTCAACGATGTAAGGATCACTGTCTCTGCTCGTATATCCTGCTGACATATCCTGCTGATTTGAGGATCACTTGGTCCTGACCTTATCTTTTATCCCCTTTGCAGAAATTCGCTGAGATTGAGGACTATGTTGGCCACGTTGAGGATCAGGATAGGAAGATTGCCGACCTCCAGCAGGTTGCATTGCTAAAGGACCTCAAAATTGCTGATCTTCAGAAGGAACTCCAGGATGCCAAACAGGAGACGGCCAAGGTGCTGGTTAATGCTGACTACGAGAAGCATGAGATCACCGAAGATGCCAAAGTCTCTGCCGCCATCACAATGTATCAGACAAAACTAAAGATTGCCCAGGACGCTCAAGATCCTAACTTCGACAGAAGCAGCTGGGATGTTGAGGGCTGGAAAGCAAGGTTGGCTGATCTTGAAGATGATGAAGAGGCTGAGGAGGTTTTGGCGATCGAGGCTGGAGGCAAGGGTGAAGGTGGTGAAGCAAGTGGAGCCGGAGGTGGTGATGCAGAGAAGGTTTAGGCTGCATGATTGGGCGATGATGGAAATTTATAGACATAGCCGGAGCCCAATTTTTTTAGTTTGATGGTTGTTTTGTTGAACAATTTGATGGTTTGTACTGAACAATAGCTTTTAGGATTAAGGATCATGTATGATCCTTTGGACAATAGGTAGGATTGCAAATGGTGGAGGGATCCTCTGTTTGGGGGATGAAGCCATTGTGATCTTGCCGCCTTTATATTCCTGCACTACTTTAAACCTATTATCATGGACACCCTTTACCTACCCCAGCGGACGGGCCACGTATTGCTGGTAGATGCTCGGGGTAGGTAATTTTGACAACCTTTTAAGGGTTAATCTTTTGTTAATAAATAAAACCTTAATCTTTTGTCGCTTATCTTGTATTGTTATCCTTTTTGTCTCTTTAATTCTCAATTGTTTTGATGTACACTTATTGAATAAGCAATTTTGAATAAGTCAGATTGAAAATATTTAGGACATTGTTTTGGTCAAAAAATCTAATTAGGATAATGCAACCAAACTCTTAGTTACGGGGTATGATGCTTTAAATGTAGAACAATGATAAGGATCACTTCAAGGTAAATTGCACAAACGACACAAGGATTTATACGGGGGAAAAGCCCTTGATCAAGAGTTGATCTCCGGCACAAAAAACCCCAGGTGATGGAAACTACCGATCACCAAGCTCAAATAAATCAATAAATGTTTACAACTTCGGATAGTAACGAGCTAGGTACAAGGATCACTATTGTGAGATGTGTAAAAGTGAGTGAAAACTAATAAGTGTTCGTCGAGAGCTTCAAGAATGCGATTGTATGAGAGTGTGTGTAGCTGAAAATGGCTAAGTGTTCTAATTCTAGCTCGTCACCCCTTTAAAAATAGAAGTTAGCTGCAATAACAAACTATCCGACTTTCGTGCCAAGCTCCCACGTTCTCCACAACGTCCATTTCCAGTCAAACGTGTGCGAAATACCCGTGGAATATTCCATAGTAACGTTGCCAAGACCAAGTCAAGCTTGTTACTCCTGCGAAGTAATACAAAACACAAACAAACAATCGTCAGTATGAGGATCCTTAAAGTGATCCATGATCCTGATCCTGAAGCTCTTTTGAGGATCACTATCTGTCACAGAAGTAAGGATCATTAATTAGGATAACAAATAAGGATCACTAATTGTTAGAAAATCCTCCCCTAACAATTGCTCCCAAAATATAAGGAGTGAAATGTTAAATAAGCGAATTATATTTTCCTGATCTTATCCGCAACTAACTATCGTAAATATAGCCGTTATTGTAGAACTATCCGTTGCAACCATGACGTCACAGAAGTGACAACCCTGCACAATCATGATTATAAATAGGAGATAGAGATAGGATCAAATGCATTTAAAATTTCAGAGAGACTCCCTTTATAACTGCATTCCGAAGATAAACAGGTATTCTCTCTTCATCTTCTTCCTTCTCTTGCTCTGTTTTCCGTGTCTTTTCACCATTCTATAAAAGATGTTGCTCCGGAATTCCCCAGCTAAGGATCACCCGAAAAACAGCCCACCGAAAAGCCAGGGGATCATCGAAGATTCCATAAAAGAACGCTGCTGTTTCAATGATGCACAGATTGATAGGATCCGCCACTGCTTCCTGGCGAATACCGAGTTCAGACCTTTTGATCCCAATGCCCTGAGTGATCATATTTCCGACAAGTGGGTTGCTTTTCCTGTCACTCCGTTCACCATAGGCTATACATATCTGTTAGGGGAGGATTTTCTAACAATTAGTGATCCTTATTCGTTATCCTAATTAATGATCCTTACTTCTGTGACAGATAGTGATCCTCAGAAGTGCTTCAGGATCAGGATCATGGATCACTTTAAGGATCCTCGTACTGACGATTGTTTATTTGTGTTTTGTATTATTTCGCAGGAGTAACAAGCTTGACTTGGACTTGGCAACGGTACTAAGGAATATTCCACGGGCATTTCGCACACGATTGACCAAAAATGGACGTTGTGGAGAACGTGGGAGCTTGGCACAAAAGTCGGATACTTAGTTATTGTAGTTAACTTCTATTTTAAAAAGGGGTAACGAGTTAGAATTAGAACACTTAGCCATTTTCAGCTACACACTCTCATATACTCGCACACTTGAAGCTCTCGACGAACATTCATTAGTTTTCACTCACTTTTACACATTTCACGATAGTGATCCTTGTACCTAGCTCGTTACTATCCGAAGTTGTAGACATTTATTCATTTATTTGAGCTTGGTGATCGGTAGTTTCCATCACCCGGGGTTTTTTGTGCCGGAGATCAACTCTTGATCAAGGGCTTTTTCCCCGTATAAATCCTTGTGTCGTTTGTGCAATTTAAATTGAAGTGATCCTTGTCATTGTTCTACATTATTTGCATCATACCCCGTAATAGAGAGTTTGGTTGCAATACCCTCATCATATTTTTTGACCAAAACAGTTTGGCGCCCACCGTGGGGCAATTGGTGCTTCATCCTTAGCAAAATTCGCATTTCTGTGCTCATTTCAGTTCACTACAACCAAGCAAATGGCTTCCTCAGCGAAGAATGCTTCAAATTTGATGCCCTCATTCACTTCTTCACAAGGCGTTCCCCCTTTGCCTCCACCACCTTCTGGATCCCAGAAGAATGCTGAGAATGTTGCGAAGAAACCAACTCCCATTTTCTCAAAACCTCCAACTTCTTCTGCTTCTTACACTCCCACTACTAGTGACATGTTTACTTTGATTTTGCAGATGAAGGATCAGATACGGCAACAGGATAAGACCAATGAAAGGATTCTCAAAGAAATCGGAGATCTCAAGAAACAAAAGAAAATGACAGAGGATCATTCCCCACTGGTGCCAAAATCTTTGAATTTTGATACTCCGGTGATTACTTCCCAGCCATCAGTGGTTCCAGATGTTCAATATGTGGGTGGACCAAAAGGGGTGCACTACGGAACAACAACAGTGACCCAGGCATCAGGTTCATATTTCCAGCCAGCGGGATCCTATCCTCAGCATATGGGATCCCTCACGAATTCAGGAGGATATTCAGGAGCGCAGCAGGTTCAAGGATCCTCCTTTGTTCCAGGATCATCCCAGGTTCAAGGATCTTCCTTTGTTCCAGGATCATCCCAGGTTCAAGGATCTTCCTTTGTTCCAGGATCATCCCAGGTTCAAGGATCTTCCTTTGTTCCAGGATCATCCCAGGTTCAAGGATCTTCCTTTGTTCCAGGATCATCCCAGGTTCAAGGATCCTCCTTTGTTCCAGGATCATCCCAGGTTCAAGGATCTTCCTTTGTTCCAGGATCATCCCAGGTTCAAGGATCCTCCTTTGTTCCAGGATCATCCCAGGTTCAAGGATCCTTCCAGATGCCAGGATCCTTGAGGAGTTTGCAAACAGGAAGTTCAGATATCCATCAGGGAGATTTTATTCCAATGCAGACCAATGCTTCTACTGGTCCCTCGATCATTCCAGAGCCCCAACAATATGGATTAACATCCAATCTTCCTAATCTGAATCCAATGGGAGGTAACACTTTTAATAATTCTGATACTACTAACAATGGTCTTATGCAGGATCCAGGTATCAATCATGCCATGGCCAGAGAATTGCAAAAGCTAAAGGATATGATATCAAGTGTTCCAGGAGTGGTCAAACCTATCCCAGAGATTGCAGATGGGAGCCACAAGATATCTCGTTTTGCACCACCAATCTGTGATGCTGAGATACCCAAGAGGTTCCATGTGCCAACAATGAAGCTGTATGATGGTTCGACGGATCCTGAAGAACACATAGCACAATACAGGGAGAGGATGGAGATCAATCCAATTCCAGAAAGGTTAAAGGAAGCATGCCTGTGCAAGGGATTCGGATCCACTCTTACTGGATCAGCTCTCAAATGGCTGCTAAGTCTTCCTCCCTATTCTATTACCTCATTTGCTAATCTAGTTAACTTGTTTAATAATCAGTTTTCTTGTAGTAGAAAATTTGAACGATTAACTAGTTATCTATATAGGATAACCCAGGGTCATAATGAATCATTAAGGGATTACATTACCAAATTCAGTAAAGAATCCTTAGACATTCCCAACTTAGATATAGCTACGGCTGTTGAGGCCTTTAAAATGGGATTGCTTAGGGATTCGTCGTTCTATGATGATCTTGTTATGACACCATGCAGGAACTTAGATGAGGTAAGAACACGGGCACTTAGGTTCATTCGGCTAGAGGACGACAAGAGGATCCAGGAGAGGTTAGCAGGATCCTCAAAGCAGGATAAGCAAGGATCCTCATTCAGGAACAACAAGTTCAGATCCTACAACAGATCTGATAACCAGAACGTGCATTCTGTTGATCAAGAAGAGGATGATGAGGATTATCCTCCAATTTCTGAATATTGTTTTTGTGTTGATAACAATGAACTAATCCTTGCGATGCAGAACCTAGGTGATAAAGCTAGATGGCCGAGAAAAAATGATAGGCCAGTTGCAACTAAGGATAAATCAAAGTGGTGTGCATACCATGAAGATTTTGGGCATCTCACAGAAGAATGCATTGCACTAAGAAAGGAAATTGGATACTTGTTGAGCAAGGGACATCTAAAAGAATTGTTGGGAAGAAAAAAGTCAAGGACTCAGGATCCTGAAAGGATCCCTGAGAAGGCTCCAGCCCCTCCAGCAGATGCACAAGTAATAAACTTTATTTCTGGAGGATCAGACATTTGCGGTACATCCTTCTCAGCAGCTAAAAGGCATGCAAAGGAAACTAAAATGGATAATGGAGAAAGACCTGTTCGAACATCAAGTGTCTCCGAAGGAAAAGTCATAACCTTTGATGAGGATGATCGTGTTGATATCCAGGATCCTCATCACGATGGTTTAGTTATTACTCTTTTCATTTCTAACCATTTTGTCCGCAAGATCCTTATAGACGGAGGAAGCTCAGTGAATATTATCCAGCTTGATGTTCTAAAGAAGATGGGTATTCCTGAATCGGACATCATACCAAGATCCTCCGTGCTAGTGGGATTTAGTGGCGAAACTAAGAATACCCTGGGGGACATTAAACTCCCAATATACATTGAAGGCCTACACTCTTATCAAAAATTTTGTGTTATTGACTGTTTATCTTGTTGTAATGGTATCCTTGGCAAGCCTTGGATACACGATATGAAAGCAGTCCCATCTACCTACCATCAATGTGTGAAGCTCCCTAGTCCTGGGGGAATAGTGAAGATTGACAGTGATCAGCAGGAGGCTAAGAATTGCGACACTTCATCGATGAAACCAGCCTCGAAGTCAAGGGAGCAATAGCAATCAAGGTATCCTCCAAGGGATGTCTTGGAGGCAAGAGAGCAGGATGTGGTAGAAATCCTCATGGATCCTGATGATCCTGAATCCAAAATCTATATCGGATCAGGGATCCTTGGCGAAATGAAAGAAGACCTCGTATCCTTCCTCAAAAGGAGAAAGACTACCTTTGCATGGAAACACGAAGACATGACTGGTATATCCAAAGATGTAATCACTCACAAACTCGGGATTGACAGATCCTTCAAACCAATCCATCAAAGGAGAAGAAAGTTTGCACCGGAAAGGAATGCCATTATCCAGGAAGAGGTAGAGAAATTGCTCCGGGCAGGTATGATTAGGGAGGTCAAGTATCCAAGATGGTTGGCCAATGTGGTTGTTGTTCAAAAGAAAAACGGAAAGTGGAGGGTATGTGTCGATTTTACCGATTTAAATAAGGCATGTCCCAAGGATCCTTTCCCATTACCCCACATTGACTCCATGGTGGATGCAACTGCGGGTCATCAACTATTAACTTTTATGGATGCTTCATCTAGATTCCAACAAATCCAAATGGAACCATCCGACCAAGAGGATACAGCCTTCATGACTCCAACTGGTATATACTGCTATATTGCTATGCCATTCGGACTAAGAAATGCAGGTGCAACATATCAAAGGCTGGTGAATATGATGTTCAAGGATCAGATTGGACAAACTATGGAGGTTTACATAGATGATATGGTGGTAAAATCAATAAAAGCTGAGGATCACCTAAGGGACTTGGAGGAAGCATTCGATATCCTTGACAAATATAACATGAAACTTAATCCTTCAAAATGTCACTTTGGTGTTAAAGCAGGTAAATTCTTAGGATATATGGTGACAAAGAGAGGCATTGAAGCTAGCCCGGAACAAATCAAAGCAATAGTGAACATCAAATCTCCGGCCAATGCTAAGGATGTTCAAAGGCTAACAGGCAGGATAGCAGCTTTGAACAGATTTATATCCAAATCCTCAGAGAAGTGCAAAGAATTCTATGATATCCTAAGGAAGAACAAGAAATTTGAGTGGACTGTGAAGCATGAAAATGCTTTAAGAGCCCTGAAAGATTACCTATCCTCAGCCCCGGCTTTGATGAAACCAGAAAAAGGCGATGTGCTATCCTTGTATCTTGCAGTATCCTCAAAAGCAGTAAGTGCGGTCCTTGTTAAGGATGATGAAGGTACACAACATCCTGTCTACTATGTAAGTAAAAGTTTACTTGATGCCGAATCCAGGTATTCACACCTCGAAAAACTTATTCTTGCATTAATTATGGCATCTACTAAGCTAAGACATTATTTTGAAACTCATGTTATTGTTGTTAAAACTAATTTTCCAATTAAGAATGTCCTCAGGAAACCAGAGATGTCAGGAAGGATGGCTAAGTGGGCAGTGAAGCTAAGTGCATATGATATAAGATATGAGCCTAGGACAGCCATCAAATCCCAAGCATTAGCTGACTTTGTGGCTGATTTCAGTAGTGATTTACAAGAAGAAACTGAGTTAGAAGTCCAGCAGCTAGAAGAGACCAAGGATCCTTGGATACTCTATACTGATGGATCCTCAAATGTCAAAGGCACAGGGCTTGGAATACTACTAAAATCGCCACAGGGGGACATAATACCCCATTCTATAGCTTGTGAGTTCCAAACCACTAACAATGAGGCTGAATATGAAGCCTTAATTGCTGGTTTGCAAATTGCAAAGCATATGGGGATTAGGTATCTTGAGGTACATGTAGATTCATTGTTAATTACAAACCACTTTAATGGATCCTACGCTGTTAAAGGTGAAAAGCTAACCAAATATTTAGAGATAGTCAAAAGTTTGGCACTCTCTTTTGTTTCCTTTAGTTTGACGCAGGTACCAAGGAAAGAAAATACAGAGGCTGATGCATTGGCTAACTTAGGATCATCCTTGAAGATCCCGGAGGATATCAAGATCCCTATTATCCATATCCTGACCCCGGCTATCGAGGATCACGAGGCTATGGAGATAGGAAATGATTCTACAATTATCCCTTGTGAGGATACTCAATCCCATTCAGGATCAGGATCATGGATCTCACCAATTATGAGATACTTACAACATGGAGAGATTCCTACAGGAGAAAACCCTAGGGCTTTCAAATCTAAGGTATCTCAATTCACAATTTTAAATAATATGTTGTATAGACGATCTCTTGCAGGACCATACTTGAGATGCATTGACGATCCTGAAATCCAAGAAGTTTTAAAACACTTCCATGAAGGAGATTGTGGAAACCACACTGGGGGCAGGGCATTATTCTCAAGGATCCTGAGGACAGGATACTACTGGCCAACCATGAAGAGAGATGCTGTGGAGTATGCTAAAAGATGTGATCCTTGTCAGAGACACAACAATATCCTTCATCAACCAGCTGAATTATTGCATCCTATATCCTCCTCTTCGCCATTTATGAGATGGGGTATGGATATAGTTGGTAAGCTCCCTAAGGCACCTGGTGGAAAAGTATTCATGCTAGCTATGACTGATTACTTCTCCAAGTGGATAGAGGCTGAAGCTTTTGCCCAAGTCAGAGAAAAGGAAGTTATATCCTTCATTAAAAGAAATATTATAACTAGATTTGGAATTCCTTCTGAGATTATATGTGATAATGGTTCCCAATTTATTGGGGGCAGAACCACTAACTTTTGTGACAGCTGGGGGATTAAGATGATAACATCAACACCAGTCCACCCACAAGCTAATGGTCAAGCAGAATCATCCAACAAGATCATTATCAACAATTTGAAGAAGAAGCTTGGATCCAAGAAAGGGAAATGGGCAGAAGAACTACCCTATGTGCTTTGGGCTGATAGGATAACCCCTAAGAATGCTACTGGTCAAACGCCATTCTCTTTGGTATTTGGGGCAGAATCAGTGATCCCAACAGAAATGGTGGTTCCAACTGCTAGAACAAGTACCCGTGATCCTGAGGAGAATAATGAGAACTTAGCTCAAGACCTGGATATTATTGAAGAAATCAGGGATCTCGCTAGGATAAGGATGGCCAGTTATCAACAAAGAATGGCTGGTGCTTACAACAAAAATGTCAGGATCAGGAGGTTTCAAGTTGGAGATATGGTATTAAGGAAAGCATTCCAGAATACCACCAATCCTGCTGATGGAAAATTGGCTCCAAAATGGGAAGGCCCTTATTTGATTGAAGCTGAAGCAGGAAAGGGGGCATATAGATTGCTAACCATGGAAGGTGATTTGCTACCAAGAGCTTGGAATGTTGTCCACTTGAAGAAATATTTCATGTGAGCAGGATCCTCATGGCACAGATGATCCTCAAAGGATCCTCAAAGTATCGGTGATCCTTACTTAGGTAATATCCTAAACTTGAACTATTTCATTTCTTTATTTTCTCATATAAGGATAAGGATCATGTGTCCTTTATCCATCTCTCACCTGAGTTTAAGTTTTGAAAGTTCAGGTATCCTTAGCATAACATTGGTTATCCGCTGAAGCAATCCGTTCCTTGGGTTTAACCCCAGTTATTTGGGCTTGACCCCAGTTCCGCCTGTAGCACATGATGATCCTGGTATAGTTCAAGGCAGTGGGACCAATACTCGTTTTAGGGGCTGAGAATTCCATTGTACTGGCTATGCCTAGGATCCTACGTATAATGGTAGACGTACCATACATCCGTTCCTAAGGTTTCTAACGTTTTCACGTTAGCTAAGGTTTCTAACGTTTTCACGTTAGCTAAGGTTTTGGCATTTTCATGTCACTAAGTTTGGATAGTCGCCAGTTAGGGCCATACTCCAGTTTACATACGATCCTTGGGCTTGTCCCCAGTTATCCTTGGGCTTGTCCCCAGTTATCCTTGGGCTTGTCCCCAGTTGCTAACTCTTTTCTTATATTGGCTTAGTCCCAAGTTATGCTCTATTTCAGGTTCTTAAAGATAGGCAACTAGGGATCCTTGATCCTTACTCCACTCTAAGGTTTATCTTATAGTTATCCTTATTACGGTTAGGGTCCTAACTTGGATCCTCAGGTATGATCCTTAACTATTATTAATTATATTCATTATTTATTTGAATAACCCTTAAAATTTGACAACTAAACTTGTGATTCTTAAACTATATCACTTTTTGGAACTTATCAGTTATGGGATATGTGATCCTTGATCATATCCTAAACTTTTTGGATATCTTTTTTAATTTTTCAAGGATTGATAAGTATAAATGGAATGAACATTACAACAATTGGAAAGCAAGATATTAAAAAGGATAACAACACAAGATAAGCGACAAAAGGTTAATATTTTATTTATTAACAAAGGATTAACCCTTAAAAGGTTGTCAAAATTACCTACCCCGAGCATCTACCAGCAAAACGTGGCCCGTCCGCTGGGGTAGGTAAAGGGTGTCCATGATAATAAGTTCGAAAGTAGTGCAGGAATATAAAGGCGGTAGGATCACAATGGCTTCATCACCAAAACAGAGGATCCTTCCACCAATTGCAATCCTGCCTATTGTCCAAAGGATCATACATGATCCTTAATCCTAAAGACTAGTGTTCAAGTACAAACCATTAAATTGTTCAACATCACAACCACAAAAGACCTACTACCAAATTAAAAAAATTGGGCTCCGGCTGCGTCTAGGAATGTCCATCATCGCCCAATTGTGCAGCCTACACCTTTGCTGCATCCTCTTCCCCTCCAGCTGCGGTATCCTTCATCAGATCCTTTCCACTGCCACTTGCCTCAATCGCCAAGACCTCAGTAGTCTCCTCCTCATCATCCTCGAGATCAGCCAACCTTGCTTTCCAGCCCTCAACATCCCAACTGCTTCTATCAAAGTTAGGATCTTGAGCTTCCTGGGCCATCTTCAATTTTGTCTGATACATTGTGATGGCAGCAGAGACCTTAGCATTTTCTATGAGATCATGCATCTCATAGTCAAGGTCAATCAGAAGTTTAGCTGTCTTAGTCTTGGCATCTTGGAGTTCCTTCTGAAGATCAGCAATGGCAAGGTCCTTAAGCACGGCAACCTGTTGGGGGTCAGCAATCTTCTTGTCCTGCTCCTCAACATTCCCCACGTAATCTTCAATCTCAGCAAATTTCTGCAAAGAAAAAGGACAGAACAGTTCAAGATCAGGTGATCCTCATATGAGTAGGATACCTAGGCAGAATTAGTGATCCTTACATCATTGAAGTATTCAAGGAACTGGTGGCGGATCAGTGGTAGGCCTTGAAGGTCCTCAGTGTCAGAAGTTTTCCTCTTCTTACCACCCTTTCCTTTAGTGGGTGCTTTGGGAATGGAAATGCTAGGACTGGTAGTGGACCTCTTCTTCCTGGATCGAACAACATCAAGGTCAGCCGTGTTGAACTGGGATACAGGCTTGGCAGATTTTCCGGCACCTACACAATCAAAACAAGATAAGTGTCCTACTCTTATTTCAATTTGATTATTTATTTTAATATTCAAACTATAAATCAAGCAGGATACTTACTTGACATGGTAATGGAACCTGAGGATACTTCTTGTGAATCTTGGGTGTCTATCTTGAATGTCCTTGTTTCAGGATCAAGCTTCCAAAAAGCAGCAAGCCTATCCTTGGTTGCAGGTGATGTGATGATGTGTGAGACAGAAATAGCTGCATAACACAAGACAAAAAGGGGTCAGTAATCCTTATACAAAAACAAGACTACCTGGTGATCCTTCTCAGGATCCTCTGGCCTACCATGGGTGGACCATGTCCTTGGTAGATCCTTTCCGTTTGGAATGGTATCCCTCCTGACAAAGAAGAAGCGACGTTTCCAATTTGTGTCATTCTTGGTAACTTTAAGAAGGGGGTGTTCTCCGCCGGGTTTTCGTTTGAACAAATAACGATGGGAACCAAAGTTAGTAAGATCATACAATTGTGTCAGCTCTGACATGCCTAAATCAATGCCTTCCTGTTCGATGATCCTCTCCAGGGTATACAAAACCCTCCAAATCATCGGCATGGCTTGGATGTAAGAGATGCCGGTAAGGGAAAAGAAGGATTGTGTAAATTCTGGGAAAGGATAGGTGTATCCTATGGCGAATGGAGTAACTGGAAAGGCAACCCATGTTTCTGAAACATAGTCGTTCAGAATAGTAGGATCAAAGGGTTTGAAAAAAGCACTCGCCGAAAAGCAATGACGGATCTTGTCTATCTGAGCATCGTTAAAGTAACACCTCTCATTTGCGGAGTCTTTGATGATCTTTTGACTCTTCAAGGGACTATCCTTCTGGTGATCCTTGGCGGGGGAGGACCGGAGCATCATTCTTGAAGAGATAATGGTAAAGTAAGAAAAACAGAGTAAGAGAAGGAAGAAGATGAAGAGAGAATACCTGTCTATCTTCGGAATGCAGTTATAAAGGGAGTCTTTCTGAAATTTTAAATGCATTTGATCCTATCTCTATCTCCTATTTATAATCATGATCGTGCAGGGTTGTCACTTCTGTTACGTCACGATTGCAATGGCTAGTTCAACAATAACGGCTATATTTACGATAGTTAGTTGTGGATAAGATCAGGAAAATATAACTCGCTCAATTTACATATTACTCCTTATATTTTGGGGGCAATTGTTAGGGGAGGATTTTCTAACAATTAGTGATCCTTATTCGTTATCCTAATTAATGATCCTTACTTCTGTGACAGATAGTGATCCTCAGAAGAGCTTCAGGATCAGGGTCATGGATCACTTTAAGGATCCTCGTACTGACGATTGTTTATTTGTGTTTTGTATTATTTCACAGGAGTAACAAGTTTGACTTGGTCTTGGCAACGGTACTAAGGAATATTCCACGGGCATTTCGCACAAGATTGACCAAAAATGGACGTTGTGGAGAACGTGGGAGCTTGGCACAAAAGTCGGATAGTTAGTTATTGTAGTTAACTTCTATTTTAAAAAGGGGTAACGAGTTAGAATTAGAACACTTAGCCATTTTCAGCTACACACTCTCATATACTCGCACACTTGAAGCTCTCGACGAACATTCATTAGTTTTCACTCACTTTTACACATTTCACGATAGTGATCCTTGTACCTAGCTCGTTACTATCCGAAGTTATAGACATTTATTCATTTATTTGAGCTTGGTGATCGGTAGTTTCCATCACCCGGGGTTTTTTGTGCCGGAGATCAACTCTTGATCAAGGGCTTTTTCCCCGTATAAATCCTTGTGTCGTTTGTGCAATTTACATTGAAGTGATCCTTGTCATTGTTCTACATTATTAGCATCATACCCCGTAATAGAGAGTTTGGTTGCAATATCCTCATCAGATTTTTTGACCAAAACAATATCCTTTTCCATCCTTCACCCAATCTTTCTTTTCCCTAACCGGCATCTCTTATATCCAAGCCATGCCGATGATTTGGAGGGTTTTGTATACCCTTGAAAGGATCATCGAGCAGGAAGGGATAGACCTAGGAATGTCAGAGCTGGGAGAGCTGTATGATCTTACTACCTTTGGTTCTCATCGTTATTTGTTTAAACGTAAGCCTGGTGAGGAACACCCGATCTTCAAAGCCACCAAGAACGATGCTAATTGGAAGCGGCGTTTTTTTTCGTCAAGAGAGATTCTATTGAGGATGGAAAGGATCTACCCAAGAAATGGGCTACCCATGGTAGGGTGGAGGATCCTGAGAAGGATCACCAGAAACTTTCTTTTGATGTAAGGATCACTCATATTTTTGCTTTCTTGTTATGCAGCTATCACCGTCTCACACCTCAGATTGTCTCCTGCTGCTAAAGAGAGACTCATCGCTTTCAAGAAACTTGATCCTGAAGCAAGAACTTTCAAGACAACAACCCAAGATTCTCAGGAGGTATCCTCAGGCTCTGTCACAATGTCAAGTAAGTATCTTTGTTTAAAATTTAAATAAATAGTGAAATATAAGTTAAGTGAAGATACTTATCTTGTTTCGGTTGTGTAGGTGCTGGAAAATCCACCAAGCCTGCTTCTCAATTCGACACGGCTGACCTTGATTCTGTTAGACCCAGGAAGAAAAGGTCCACTACTAGTCCTAGCATCTCCATTCCCAAGGCACCCACTAAAGGAAGGGGTGGCAAAAAGAGAAAGACCTCGGAGGCTGAGGATTTGCAGGGTCTGCCTCTGATCCGTCACCAATTCCTCGAGTACTTCAATGATGTAAGGATCACTGTATCTGCCTGTATATCCTGCTGGCATATCCTGCTGACATATCCTGCTGATTTGAGGATCACTTGGTCCTGACCTTATCTTTTATCTCTTTTACAGAAATTCGCTGAGATTGAGGACTATGTGGGGAACGTCGAGGAGCAGGACAAGAAGATTGCTGACCTCCAACAGGTTGCAGTGCTTAAGGACCTCAAAATTGCTGACCTTCAGAAGGAACTCCAAGATGCCAAGACTAAGACGGCTAAACTCCTGATTGACCTTGACTTTGAAAAGCATGATCTCATAGAAGGTGCAAAGGTCTCTGCTGCCATCACAATGTATCAGACAAAACTGAAGATGGCCCAGGAAGCTCAAGATCCTAACTTTGACAAAAGCAGCTGGGATGTTGAGGGCTGGAAAGCAAGGTTGGCTGATCTTGAAGATGATGAGGAGACCGAGGAAGTTTTGGCGATTGAGGCTGGAGGCAAGGTTGGAGGTGGTAATGCAAGTGGAGCCGGAGGTGGTGATGCAGGGAAGGTTTAGGATGCATGATTGGGCGATGATGGAAACTTCTAGACATAGCCGGAGCCCAATTTTTTTTTTAGTTTGATGGTTGTTTTGTTTGAACAATTTGATGGTTTGTACTGAACAATAGTTTTTAGGATTAAGGATCATGTATGATCCTTTGGACAATAGGCAGGATTGCAAATGGTGGAGGGATCCTCTGTTTGGGGGATGAAGCCATTGTGATCTTGCCGCCTTTATATTCCTGCACTACTTTTGAACTTATTATCATGGACACCCTTTACCTACCCCAACGGACGGGCCATGTTTTGCTGGTAGATGCTCGGGGTAGGTAATTTTGACAACCTTTTAAGGGTTAGTCTTTTGTTAATAAATTAAATCTTAACCTTTTGTCGCTTATCTTGTGTTGTTATCCTTTTGTTTCTTTAATTCTCCTTTGTTTTGATGCACATTTATTGAATAAACAATTTTGAATAAGTCAGATTGAAAATATTTAGGACATGATCCACGATCAAATATCCTATAGTTAAAGAATCCCAAAAAGCAATATATTTTAAGGATCACAAGTCTAGTTGTCAAATTTTAAGGGTTATTCAAATAAATAATGAATAGAATTAAAAATAGTTAAGGATCATACCTGAGGATCCAAGTTAGGATCCTAACCATAATAAGGATAACTATAAGATAAACTTTAGAGAGAAGTAAGGATCAAGGATCCCTAATTGCTTATCTTCAAGGACCTGAAATAGATCATAACTTGGGACTAAGCCAATATAAGATAAGAGTTAGCAACTGGGGACAAGCCCAAGGATAACTGGGGACAAGCCCAAGGATTACTGGGGACAAGCCCAAGGATAACTGGGGACAAGCCCAAGGATAACTGGGGACAAGCCCAAGGATCGTATGTAAACTGGAGTATGGCCCTAACTGGCGACTATCCAAACTTAGTGACACGAAAATGTCAAAACCTTAGCTAACGTGAAAACGTTAGAAACCTTAGGAACAGATGTATGGTACGTCTACCATTATACGTAGGATCCTAGGTATAGCCAGTGCAATGGAATTATCAGCCCCTAAAGTGAGTACTGGTCCCACTGCCTTGAACTATACCAGGATCATCATGCGCTACAGGCGGAACTGGGGTCAAGCCCAAATAACTGGGGTTAAACCCAAAGGACGGATTGCTTCTGCAGATAACCAATACTTTGCTAAGGATTCCTGAACTTTCAAAACTTAAAATCACGTGAGAGATGGATAAAGGATACATGACCCTTATCCTTATATGAGAAAATAAAGAAATGAAGTAGTTCAAGATTAGGATATTACCAAAGTAAGGATCACCGATACTTTAAGGATCCTTTAAGGATATCCTTAACGTAAGGATCATCTGTGCTATGAGGATCCTGCTCACATGAAATACTTCTTCAAGTGGACAGCATTCCAAGCTCTTGGTAGCAAATCACCTTCCATGGTTAGCAATCTATATGCCCCCTTTTATGCTTCAGCTTCAATCAAATAAGGGCCTTCCCATTTTGGAGCCAATTTTCCATCAGCAGGATTGGTGGTATTCTGAAATGCTTTCCTTAATACCATATCTCCAACTTGAAACTTCCTGATCCTGACATTTTTGTTGTAAGCACCAGCCATTCTTTGTTGATAACTGGCCATCCTTATCCTAGCCATATCCCTGATTTCTTCAATAGTATCCAGGTCCTGAGCCAAGTTCTCATCATTTTCTTCAGGATCACGAGTACTTGTTCTAGCAGTTGGAACCACCATTTCTGTTGGGATCACTGATTCTACCCCAAATACCAAAGAAAATGGCATTTGACCAGTAGCATTCTTAGGGGTTGTCCTATCAGCCCAAAGCACATAAGGTAGTTCTTCTGCCCATTTCCCTTTCTTGGATCCAAGCTTCTTCTTCAAATTATTGATGATGATCTTGTTGGATGATTCTGCTTGACCATTTGCTTGTGGGTGGACAGGTGTTGATGTTATCATCTTAATCCCCCAACTGTCACAAAAGTTAGTGGTTCTGCCCCCAATAAATTGGGAACCATTATCACATATAATTTCAGAAGGAATTCCAAATCTAGTTATAATATTTCTTTTAATGAAGGATATAACTTCCTTTTCTCTGACTTGGGCAAAAGCTTCAGCCTCTATCCACTTGGAGAAGTAATCAGTCATAGCAAGCATGAATACTTTTCCACCAGGTGCCTTAGGGAGCTTACCAACTATATCCATACCCCATCTCATAAATGGCCAAGAGGAGGATATAGGATGCAATAATTCAGCTGGTTGATGAAGGATATTGCTGTGTCTCTGACAAGGATCACATCTCTTAGCATACTCCACAGCATCTCTTTTCATGGTTGGCCAGTGGTATCCTGTCCTCAAGATCCTTGAGAATAATTCCCTGCCCCCAGTGTGGTTTCCACAATCTCCTTCATGGAAGTCTTTTAAAACTTCTTAGATTTCAGGACCCTCAATGCATCTCAAGTATGGTCCTGCAAGAGATCGTCTATACAATATATTATTTAAAATTGTGAATTGAGATACCTTAATTTTGAAAGCCCTAGGGTTTTCTCCTGTAGGAATCTCTCCATGTTGTAAGTATCTCATGATTGGTGAGATCCATGATCCTGATCCTGAATGGGATTGAGTATCCTCACTAGGGATAATTGCAGAATCATTTCCTATCACCATAGCCACATGATCCTCGATAGCCGGGGTCAGGATATGGATAATAGGGATCTTGATATCCTCAGGGATCTTCAAAGATGATCCTAAGTTAGCCAATGCATCAGCTTCTGTATTTTCTTCCCTTGGTACATGTGTCAAACTAAAGGAAACAAAAGAGAGTGCCAAATTTTTTACTATCTCTAAATATTTGGTTAGCTTTTCACCTTTGACAGCATAGGATCCATTAAAGTGGTTTGTAATTAACAATGAATCTACGTGTACCTCAAGATACTTGATCCCCATATGCTTCGCAATTTGCAAACCAGCAATTAAGGCTTCATATTCAGCCTCATTGTTAGTGGTTTGGAACTCACAAGCTATAGAGTGGGGTATTATGTCCCCCCTGTGGCGATTTTAGTAGTATTCCAAGCCTTGTGCCTTTGACATTTGAGGATCCATCAGTATAGAGTATCCAAGGATCCTTGGTCTCCTCTAGCTGCTGGACTTCTAACTCAGCTTCTTTTTGTAAATCACTACTGAAATCAGCCACAAATGTAACACCTGTGCCTTCACGGCCATCAAACAAGTACCAAACCAATGAAATATTATATTTCATACTTGGGATTTGTAAAAATATGTGTATCATTTGCACATATCGATTCTTATTCGATTTCAAACTCTAAATCGCTTTCTGGAAGGTTATACGCGCACCAATGCGTAAATATAGCCAGTTTAATGCAACAAACACTCCGGAATAGTGAAATAGGCTTAACATACCTTAAATAACCTTTACATAACTTAGATATAAGTTTTGGAAGGTTTGGTGTGGTGAAATCAAAGTTAAATCGCTTACAGGGACTTAAGTTGACAAACTGCGAAAGTATGCCAATTTGAACTGTAACAGACCTTCCGGAGCATGACCATAAGTTAAACATACCATAAATATCCTTCACATAGCTTAGAAATAGGCTTTGAGGGGTTCGGTGTGCTAAAATAAACTTTTGGGTCATTCAGGGACTAAAAGTGTCAAAAAGTGCACAAGTTTGTATTTTCGCGCATAACTTACGTTCTGAATACATTCGGACATCCAAAAATTTATGTAAGCATGACTACATTATATTTTAGTGTTCGCCTTAAGAAAAATCCATTCGTCACGTCATTTGGATCGTTTTTCGCGCTTATGCGCATTCCGTCGTAATTAAGCGAACATCGCGTTCGTACGACCAAACGAACCATCATCCGACATATTTTTGAACATGTTTCAAGTCCACAATGTTTAGGCATCATTTTAGGGCCTTAAAGTTGGCTTTACGGGCCTTAGAAGTGTTGGAAATGGCCTTAAACACGTGCAGGGACCTAAACTGTCATTTTTGAAACATATGTGCAGATCAGAGGGCCCAAGCGGCCCGCATTGTGTTTGCATGAATCTAAAGCGGGCCGTATGGCACCTTCTGACCAGATTCAATGTGTTTAACATCAGTTTGCAGCTGTTCTATCCTCCACCACACATTCTAATTTGTCTAGTCATGTGATATGGATGGAATTTTAGTCACCACAACCTTCCAACACATGTACGGCCTTGATCGTTTCCCCTTTTCCAAGAAATGATCTTAACGGTTACCCGAATACTATAAATACCCCAACACCCCAATGCAAAACTTACAAGAATTCTGATTTTGAGAGCTCTAAGTTGAAACCATTGTTTCATACCTGAGTTCTTGAAGTCGGGATTAGCATTCGGGGACCCTGGGTTAGTATTCTTTCGTTCTTTTCCTTATTTTACTGCTTTTCGAGTCAGAAAGTCAAACTTTGTTTGACTTTCAGCGTTGACCAGTAATGGTCAATGCGAAGTTCGTTTGAACTTCGCAACGTGAGTGTAATCACGTTGGTCATAGTCCTTTGGGACTATGCCCACTGATTACCACGTTGTCTAGAGTCGTAGGGTAGGCGATCTAATAAATCGCCTATACCTTCGAACTCGACCCATTTGGTCGATCATTAGGATCCGACCAAATACATTAGGTGACCATAGTAGGTAGGGAATAACCTTCCGAGGTTATACCCTATGGTCACATCGTTTAAGTAGTTGTATGATAGGTAGTTTATATGCCTTAGGTAAATTACCAGAATACCCTTTTCATGCATAATTGGTAATTTAGCATATGTAACCTAAACTTTTGCCACATAACTGATTATGTAACTTGTTTAGGCATATAACACTTGTCATAGGACTAGTTAGGCGGTCCGAACGCGTTTCACGCGAACGACGCGTTAAAGTAGCATAAGCTACCTAAACGGGTCGTAATGGGTCGTAGACACTTAGGTTAAGTTTCATTTAGTATGTAGGCTTTGTTAAACCATATCATATGAGTTCCTACACTCATTTGGTTTACAAACCCTAATGCTACCCAATCTTCCGATTTAGGTCCGGTTAATTAACATAGTTACCTATATTAGGTGCCGTTTGATTTCCGTGATCTCTAGCTTTGTTTGGTTGTTACTCAAGGACTACTGAGCAATCTCAAGTGAGTACATAGACCCCTCTTTTACTGTTTTCCAAACTGTTTTGGGGTGGAACACATGTGCCTACTTGTTACTTTCATGCTTTCCTGTTTTCATATCATATACCTGCTATGTTTATTAGTACATTATAGTACGTCGTTTTACATTGACATTTTATGCTATGTATGTATATAGCGTGCATACTTAGTACATCGTTTTACATGACATTTTATGCTATGTATGTTCATTTAGTTCATACTTAGTACATTGTTTTACATCACATCACATCACATGCTATGTATGTTCATTTGTTGCATACTTAGTACAGATTCATTTCATCACATGCTTACATTTTGGTATGACATTTGGTTTGTTAAATGGGACAATACATTCATTAACATTAGCTACGCCGTTCGTTAGTAGGTAGTGGTACCATAGGAATTGACAACTCCCGTTCCGGACATCCCAGGGAAAGGGGACAGTAAAGGAATGACCGAATTCGATGATATTTACTCAGATAGACCTTTAATTTGTTTAAAGGTTTATCACCTCAGTCGCAAGGCTTGGATGTATGCATTGGAACAACACCGCATAAATGTTCATTATCAGTACAGCATGCATTTACACAAGACATAATATTGATTTAAACACAGTTTTACTTCAATACTTTGCTTTTGTGCATATGGTTTAGTTGAGACATTTCGCTAGCCATACATGACATTTAGACATAGACATTTTAACATGATTGACCTTGATCATGCATTTACACAAGACATAATATTGATTTAAACACAGTTTTACTTCAATACTTTGCTTTTGTGCATATGGTTTAGTTGAGACCTTTCGCTAGCCATACATGACATTTAGACATAGACATTTTAACATGATTGACATTGATCATGCATTTACACAAGACATAATATTGATTTAAACACAGTTTTACTTCAATACTTTGTTTTTGTGCATTTCACCTATGGTTTAGTTGATGCGTTTTCACTAGCCATACATATCATTTAGGTTACACATTACATGATTTACATTGATCATGCATTTTGACATATTATTCAATACATTTGGCAAATTCATTTATACATGGACAATTTACATTGTTGGTTTGGTTTGATTAAGTGATTAAGTAACGATACGGGTGTAATATGATACAAGCATGGTGGATACGCCGCTGGTACTTCCTATATATAAGTGTTTGTATGGTATTACATGTTGTAGCGTTATTTGAATCATTTCAGTTTGAGACATAGAACATTTTATGCAAATAACATATTTTTCACAAGACATTGATTTACAAACAACTTAACTTATACAAACTCATTTTTACATGGCTATTCATTTAACCATGCATTATTCACTTATTTATATGTATCATCTGAACTTATGGTTTTTCAAATGATTTACAAAGACAAAGCAAATTACAAGGTTCATGACTAAACATTTTCTTAAACAGAAGTCATGAATCTTATTTTCACAAAACCTATGTATCTCACCGGCATTTTTATGCTGACGTACCATATTTTCACATGTGTTTTTCAGGAAATGAAGCATAGGATTGATCAAGTTACACTTAGGCGGACATGGGCCTTAGTGACAATAAAAGATGCAGACTAGTTAATTATGTTGTATTTTCATGTTTGTTAGACATTGTAACACTTATATCGAATAAAACGAAACTTTAATTTCCATGGTTGTGAAACATTAATTATGTTACAACACTCCCCGATGTTTCCGCCACGTTTTGTATGTTCCACGTGGTCGGGGTGTGACAGTAAAGATGGTATCAGAGCCAGGGCCGGACCGATGGTGCCAGGTCCCGCGAGGACGCTGGACCCCTTAAGGGGGGTGGACTGTGATATCCCACATCGGTTGTGAAGGGGAACTAAGGCTTCCTTATAAGGGGCTGGATACCTTCACCATCATGACGCGTTTTTAAAACCGTGAGGGGCAGCCGCTGAGGGCGTGCTGGCTGCCAAAGCGGACAATATCATGGTGCGGTTACGCTGGGCTGTTACAGATGGTATCAGAGCCAATGGTTATAGGGAATTAGGTTATTAGTAATGCTTTGACCTAGTCTATAACCTTCTTAGGACCCTAACGCGAGTTTACTTGCGTTTAGTCATAAAACAATACTGTCGCCTATCCTTAGGCGACAACCACAACAAGAACATAAATTTCAAAACCGCTTTGAAAACTAATCATCTGTTCTAGGATGATTGATTACTAGGTTTTGAACCCTCTATTGTAAGGTTTTGAACTCTCAGTTATAAGGTTTTGAATCCCTTTGAATTTTCAAAATCTCGTCAAGGTTTTGGGTTTTAAATAATGTGAACACGTGCAAACTGGAAGGGTGAATGCCTGTATTCTGGGTTTTCTGTCTAGGCAAGCACTTCGTATACATCTCATCAGACGCGAGACCAGTTGTGCTTACCTGGGAATTCTCGGGATGAGTGTTCACTTATAGGCGAGCATGTCTTCAGTGATACATTAATAAGACCTGTTTACCTTGATTAGTCACCGTCTCATTTGTTTGCCTTAGGTAACAAACAAATGATCACAATTTTCATTCGTTAACATTCTGCATTAATTTTCCAATAACCTTTCACTTGCTTCTTCCTCTGTCTTTCATTTTCTTTTAGAATGTCTATTCCTCTCATCACTGGTCAAATGCCCGAGCGAACAGCCAAATTTGTCCAGCAAATTGGCGAAGTGATTCAGAGGACTGTGGATTTAGGCATTTCCATGGCTCGTCTCAACAATGAAGCCTCTCGTCTCGACAATGAAGCCACCCAAGAGCCACTGAAGGAAGCAGAAGTCAAGACTGCACCAAAGACAAGGAAGCGTAAGGCTTCAAGGAAACCCGCAACGGTTACACCTAATCAAGCGGGACCTAGCCATGTGGCAAGGCCACCAGCTAGGAAGCCATACAACGGAATTGAACCCTTGTGCAACCAATGTACCCTTCATCATCACCCTAATGTGAAGTGCCGCAAATGCCAAATCTGTGGACTTAAAGGTCATACAGCAAAGGTTTGCGTAGCAGCAGTACCAAATCAAATAGGCCCCAATCGGGTGGCAACACCACCTGTTAGGAAGCAATACAAGGGAACAGCCCCAATATGCGACAAATGTAATGCACACCACTTAGCTCACCTACAGTGTCGTTTGTGTGCATCATGTGGGCGACTCGGTCACCGGGAAAATGTTTGTCGATTTACCCCAAACCAAAGTAGTCCAAATCAACTCCAAGTCAACCCTACTCAAACTCGCTTTCCACCAGGTTATTGCTACAAGTGTGGCGAGATGGGACATTTCCGAAGAAATTGCCCAAAGCTTGCTAATGCAAATCTGACCCAAGGATGAGCAGTTGACAGAGTAGAAGATGTTGTTGTCTTATGCTTTTGTTCTTTTGTTTCCTTGTAATGTGAAACAATCTGTTTTGTTTATAAATAAATCGTTGTTCACAAATTCTGATATACAAGTATATTTACATGTGTGTTTGTTTTCCTATGATACCTGCATTAAGGAACTATGTTCCTTACAAACTACTCTTGTGATTCTCTCTTTCAAATGATCGCTCATGATTCCTTTGAAAATTTTAAGTACTCGTTTCATTCTAAGATACGAAGTACAGAAAATAAAGTGACATTATGAGTAATCATGCTTTTTGCACATCAGTAGCTTTAAATTCTTGGTTAAATAACTAAGGGTATTTCCAAATCTCATACCCATTATATTTTGATTTTTTTTACACAGTACAAGTATTTCAAAACAATCTTCATGATCTCAAAACATTTCATATAGTTTGAAAACAATTTTTTTCAAGATATATTGTCTATGTTATTTCAAAAACATTGGCCATGTTATCAAAACCAACCTTTCAAATTTCAAAATATTTCATATAGTCTGAAGACAATATTAACACAATACATTTTCTTATCAAGTGCATGATTTCGAAAATCATCATTTAATTTTTTTCAAAAACCTTATACATAATTTCAAAATTCATCTCGCATGATTTTAAAACATTTTTATAAATATACTTACCTAGTACACCTACTTTATGATTTCAAAATATTATATATAAGGTTTCAAAAACATTTTTCCCATGCATAGTTTTCCAAATATTTTTTTCCTCACACATTTACTTAACCTTCAAATTCTGCTTCATATGTCGCCTTGACATATCTAGCATCTCAACCTCATAAGCATTTTACTTATGTTTTGACTTAAGCACATCCAGTGCAAGATTTCAAAACATCTTCAACTTCTAAAATTCATATGGGATCTTTTTATCTTCATATTTAGATCCTTGTGGACGATCATCATTCAAATCAGAGTCCTTAATTGGATTCCTTATGTACCTTAATTCGAGTATTTCGGTTCTTTATAATCGAAATCGAATTTTCTCTTCAATAATCTTTCTATCTTTATAGTTATATTCTTGATAACGTTTAAAGTACCAAATGAAATCCGTTGAATGGATTCCTAGTGTGCTTTAAATGCATGTACGCAAGTAACAAGACAAATTAACAAACAATCTTTGTGGTTATATGACTATGTGTTTATGCATCTTGAGTTTTCATTTAAGTATTTTTGTGTTTTTATACTCTGGATAATTCGTTATCCAAATCCTCGCAGGATCTTTCATATCTTCATATGAGAGATTCGTAGCAGGATATTCAAAGGTACTACCTTAAATCCTTAATGGGCTTCTATGTAATAGTTAAGACCCTTGGATTATATAGTACCACTCCAGACCCTTTTTAGTGGTCTAGTCTAAAGGATTGATTCACAATTTGGTTAAAAAATGACATCTAGTGATGGAGCTGGACAGACTCCTTGATAGTCTATTTAGATCATTTATTGATCTAGTCTACGGGACTCTATGGCGGTCTAGTCACACTCATCACAGGATTGTTCATTTGGTTTTACCCTACGCATTATAAAATAGACTGTGTGAACTGTGCAAGGAATTGTCTAATTATGGACGCGTACATAATTAAGAAATTTAGTGCACAGAAAACCAGCAAGGTTTATTATGTGTAAGAACCGATAGCGACAACAAATAACAAAATGAGGACGATGTAATGGAGGTACGGTGGACGCACCAATGATGCTTTATATACTTGTATATAAGTATCCCTCTTACGTTGAAATCATGATGATTATTAAAGTTACTAGAAGTTCAGAAACCTAGCAAATGTTGTTCGATCTTTTCAACTTCATGTTTTAAACTCTTACAAGTTTCCTCTAAATAAATTTCGGGACGAAATTTCCTAAAGTAGGGGAGACTGTAACACCTGTGCCTTCACGGCCATCAAACAAGTACCAAACCAATGAAATATTATATTTCATACTTGGGATTTGTAAAAATATGTGTATCATTTGCACATATCGATTCTTATTCGATTTCAAACTCTAAATCGCTTTCTGGAAGGTTATACGCGCACCAATGCGTAAATATAGCCAGTTTAATGCAACAAACACTCCGGAATAGTGAAATAGGCTTAACATACCTTAAATAACCTTTACATAACTTAGATATAAGTTTTGGAAGGTTTGGTGTGGTGAAATCAAAGTTAAATCGCTTACAGGGACTTAAGTTGACAAACTGCGAAAGTATGCCAATTTGAACTGTAACAGACCTTCCGGAGCATGACCATAAGTTAAACATACCATAAATATCCTTCACATAGCTTAGAAATAGGCTTTGAGGGGTTCGGTGTGCTAAAATAAACTTTTGGGTCATTCAGGGACTAAAAGTGTCAAAAAGTGCACAAGTTTGCATTTTCGCGCATAACTTACGTTCTGAATACATTCGGACATCCAAAAATTTATGTAAGCATGACTACATTATATTTTAGTGTTCGCCTTAAGAAAAATCCATTCGTCACGTCATTTGGATCGTTTTTCGCGCTTATGCGCATTCCGTCGTAATTAAGCGAACATCGCGTTCGTACGACCAAACGAACCATCATCCGACATATTTTTGAACATGTTTCAAGTCCACAATGTTTAGGCATCATTTTAGGGCCTTAAAGTTGGCTTTACGGGCCTTAGAAGTGTCGGAAATGGCCTTAAACACGTGCAGGGACCTAAACTGTCATTTTTGAAACATATGTGCAGATCAGAGGGCCCAAGCGGCCCGCATTGTGTTTGCATGAATCTAAAGCGGGCCGCATGGCACCTTCTGACCAGATTCAATGTGTTTAACATCAGTTTGCAGCTGTTCTATCCTCCACCACACATTCTAATTTGTCTAGTCATGTGATATGGATGGAATTTTAGTCACCACAACCTTCCAACACATGTACGGCCTTGATCGTTTCCCCTTTTCCAAGAAATGATCTTAACGGTTACCCGAATACTATAAATACCCCAACACCCCAATGCAAAACTTACAAGAATTCTGATTTTGAGAGCTCTAAGTTGAAACCATTGTTTCATACCTGAGTTCTTGAAGTCGGGATTAGCATTCGGGGACCCTGGGTTAGTATTCTTTCGTTCTTTTCCTTATTTTACTGCTTTTCGAGTCAGAAAGTCAAACTTTGTTTGACTTTCAGCGTTGACCAGTAATGGTCAATGCGAAGTTCGTTTGAACTTCGCAACGTGAGTGTAATCACGTTGGTCATAGTCCTTTGGGACTATGCCCACTGATTACCACGTTGTCTAGAGTCGTAGGGTAGGCGATCTAATAAATCGCCTATACCTTCGAACTCGACCCATTTGGTCGATCATTAGGATCCGACCAAATACATTAGGTGACCATAGTAGGTAGGGAATAACCTTCCGAGGTTATACCCTATGGTCACATCGTTTAAGTAGTTGTATGATAGGTAGTTTATATGCCTTAGGTAAATTACCAGAATACCCTTTTCATGCATAATTGGTAATTTAGCATATGTAACCTAAACTTTTGCCACATAACTGATTATGTAACTTGTTTAGGCATATAACACTTGTCATAGGACTAGTTAGGCGGTCCGAACGCGTTTCACGCGAACGACGCGTTAAAGTAGCATAAGCTACCTAAACGGGTCGTAATGGGTCGTAGACACTTAGGTTAAGTTTCATTTAGTATGTAGGCTTTGTTAAACCATATCATATGAGTTCCTACACTCATTTGGTTTACAAACCCTAATGCTACCCAATCTTCCGATTTAGGTCCGGTTAATTAACATAGTTACCTATATTAGGTGCCGTTTGATTTCCGTGATCTCTAGCTTTGTTTGGTTGTTACTCAAGGACTACTGAGCAATCTCAAGTGAGTACATAGACCCCTCTTTTACTGTTTTCCAAACTGTTTTGGGGTGGAACACATGTGCCTACTTGTTACTTTCATGCTTTCCTGTTTTCATATCATATACCTGCTATGTTTATTAGTACATTATAGTACGTCGTTTTACATTGACATTTTATGCTATGTATGTATATAGCGTGCATACTTAGTACATCGTTTTACATGACATTTTATGCTATGTATGTTCATTTAGTTCATACTTAGTACATTGTTTTACATCACATCACATCACATGCTATGTATGTTCATTTGTTGCATACTTAGTACAGATTCATTTCATCACATGCTTACATTTTGGTATGACATTTGGTTTGTTAAATGGGACAATACATTCATTAACATTAGCTACGCCGTTCGTTAGTAGGTAGTGGTACCATAGGAATTGACAACTCCCGTTCCGGACATCCCAGGGAAAGGGGACAGTAAAGGAATGACCGAATTCGATGATATTTACTCAGATAGACCTTTAATTTGTTTAAAGGTTTATCACCTCAGTCGCAAGGCTTGGATGTATGCATTGGAACAACACCGCATAAATGTTCATTATCAGTACAGCATGCATTTACACAAGACATAATATTGATTTAAACACAGTTTTACTTCAATACTTTGCTTTTGTGCATATGGTTTAGTTGAGACATTTCGCTAGCCATACATGACATTTAGACATAGACATTTTAACATGATTGACCTTGATCATGCATTTACACAAGACATAATATTGATTTAAACACAGTTTTACTTCAATACTTTGCTTTTGTGCATATGGTTTAGTTGAGACCTTTCGCTAGCCATACATGACATTTAGACATAGACATTTTAACATGATTGACATTGATCATGCATTTACACAAGACATAATATTGATTTAAACACAGTTTTACTTCAATACTTTGTTTTTGTGCATTTCACCTATGGTTTAGTTGATGCGTTTTCACTAGCCATACATATCATTTAGGTTACACATTACATGATTTACATTGATCATGCATTTTGACATATTATTCAATACATTTGGCAAATTCATTTATACATGGACAATTTACATTGTTGGTTTGGTTTGATTAAGTGATTAAGTAACGATACGGGTGTAATATGATACAAGCATGGTGGATACGCCGCTGGTACTTCCTATATATAAGTGTTTGTATGGTATTACATGTCGTAGCGTTATTTGAATCATTTCAGTTTGAGACATAGAACATTTTATGCAAATAACATATTTTTCACAAGACATTGATTTACAAACAACTTAACTTATACAAACTCATTTTTACATGGCTATTCATTTAACCATGCATTATTCACTTATTTATATGTATCATCTGAACTTATGGTTTTTCAAATGATTTACAAAGACAAAGCAAATTACAAGGTTCATGACTAAACATTTTCTTAAACAGAAGTCATGAATCTTATTTTCACAAAACCTATGTATCTCACCGGCATTTTTATGCTGACGTACCATATTTTCACATGTGTTTTTCAGGAAATGAAGCATAGGATTGATCAAGTTACACTTAGGCGGACATGGGCCTTAGTGACAATAAAAGATGCAGACTAGTTAATTATGTTGTATTTTCATGTTTGTTAGACATTGTAACACTTATATTGAATAAAACGAAACTTTAATTTCCATGGTTGTGAAACATTAATTCTGTTACAACACTCCCCGATGTTTCCGCCACGTTTTGTATGTTCCACGTGGTCGGGGTGTGACAACAAAGTCAGCTAATGCTTGGGATTTGATGGCTGTCCTAGGCTCATATCTTATATCATAGGCACTAAGCTTCACTGCCCACTTAGCCATCCTTCCTGACATCTCTGGTTTCCTGAGGACATTCTTAATTGGGAAATTAGTTTTAACAACAATAACATGAGTTTCAAAATAATGTCTCAACTTAGTAGATGCCATAATTAATGCAAGAATAAGCTTTTCAAGGTGTGAATACCTGGATTCGGCATCAAGTAAACTTTTACTTACGTAATATACAGGATGTTGTGTACCTTCGTGATCCTTAACAAGGACCGCACTTACTGCTTTTGAGGATACTGCAAGATATAAGGATAGCACATCGCCTTTTTCTAGTTTCATCAAGGCCGGGGCTGAGGATAGGTACTCTTTGAGAGCTCTTAAGGCATTTTCATGCTTCTCAGTCCACTCAAATTTCTTGTTCTTCCTTAGGATATCATAGAATTCTTTGCACTTCTCTGAGGATTTGGATATAAATCTGTTCAAAGCTGCTATCCTGCCTGTTAGCCTTTGGACATCCTTATCATTGGCCGGAGATTTGATGTTTACTATTGCTTTGATTTGTTCCGGGCTAGCTTCAATGCCTCTCTTTGTCACCATATATCCTAAGAATTTACCTGCTTTAACACCAAAGTGACATTTTGAAGGATTAAGTTTCATGTTATATTTGTCAAGGATATCGAATGCTTCCTCCAAGTCCCTTAGGTGATCCTCAGCTTTTATGGATTTTACCACCATATCATCTATGTAAACCTCCATAGTTTGTCCAATCTGATCCTTGAACATCATATTCACCAGCCTTTGATATGTTGCACCTGCATTTCTTAGTCCGAACGGCATAGCAATATAGCAGTATATACCAGTTGGAGTCATGAATGTTGTATCCTCTTGATCGGATGGTTCCATTTGGATTTGTTGAAATCCAGATGAAGCATCCATAAAAGTTAACAGTTCATGACCTGCAGTTGCATCCACCATGGAGTCAATGTGGGGTAATGGGAAAGGATCCTTGGGACATGCCTTATTTAAATCGGTAAAATCGACACATACCCTCCACTTTCCGTTTTTCTTTTGAACAACAACCACATTGGCCAACCATCTTGGATACTTGACCTCTCTAATCATACCTGCGCGGAGCAATTTCTCTACCTCTTCTTGGATAATGGCATTTCTTTCCGGTGCAAACTTTCTTCTCCTTTGATGGATTGGTTTGAAGGACTTATCAATGCCAAGTTTGTGAGTGATTACATCTTTAGATATACCAGTCATGTCTTCGTGTTTCCATGCTAAGGTAGTCTTTCTCCTTTTGAGGAAGGATATAAGGTCTTCCTTCATATCGCCAAGGATCCCTGATCCGATATAGATTTTGGATTCAGGACCATCAGGATCCATGAGGACTTCTACCACATCCTGCTCTCTTGCCTCCAAGACATCCCTTGGAGGATACTTTGATTGCTATTGCTCCCTTGACTTCGAGGCTGGTTTCATCGACGAAGTATAGCAATTCTTAGCCTCCTGCTGATCACTATCAATCTTCACTATTCCCCAAGGACTAGGGAGCTTCACACATTGATGGTAGGTAGATGGGACTGCCTTCATATCGTGTATCCAGGGCCTGCCAAGGATAACATTACAACAAGATAAACAGTCAATAACACAAAAATTTTTATATGAGTGTAGGCCTTCGATGTATATTGGGAGTTTAATGTCCCCCAGGGTATTCTTAGTTTCGCCACTAAATCCCACGAGCACGGAGGATCTTGGTATGATATCTGATTCAGGGATACCCATCTTCTTTAGAACATCAAGCTGGATAATGTTCACTGAACTTCCTCCGTCTATAAGGATCCTGCGGACAAAATGGTTAGAAATGAAAAGAGTAATAACTAAACCATCGTGATGAGGATCCTGGATATCAACACGATCATCCTCATCAAAGGTTATGACTTTTCCTTCGGAGACACTTGATGTTCGAACGGGTCTTTCTCCAATATCCATTTTAGTTTCCTTTGCATGCCTTTTAGCTGCCGAGAAGGATGTGCCACAAATGTCTGATCCTCCAGAAATAAAGTTTATTACTTGTGCATCTGCTAGAGGGGCTGGAGCCTTCTCAGGGATCCTTTCAGGATCCTGAGTCCTTGACTTTTTTCTTCCCAACAATTCTTTTAGATGCCCCTTGCTCAACAAGTATCCAATTTCCTTTCTTAGTGCAATGCATTCTTCTGTGAGATGCCCAAAATCTTCATGGTATGCACACCACTTTGATTTATCCTTAGTTGCAGCTGGCCTATCATTTTTTCTGGGCCATCTAGCTTTATCACCTAGATTCTGCATCGCAAGGATTAGTTCATTGTTATCAACAGAAAAACAATATTCAGAAATTGGAGGATAATCCTCATCATCCTCTTCTTGATCAACAGCATGCACGTTCTGGTTATCAGATCTATTATAGGATCTGAACTTGTTGTTCCTGAATGAGGATCCTTGCTTATCTTGCTTTGAGGATCCTGCTAACCTCTCCTGGATCCTCTTGTCATCCTCTAGCCGAATGAACCTAAGTGCCCGGGTTCTTACCTCATCTAAGTTCCTGCATGGTGTCATAACAAGATCATCATAGAACGACGAATCCCTAAGCAATCCCATTTTAAAGGCCTCAACAGGCGTGGCTATATCCAAGTTGGGAATGTCTAAGGATTCTTTACTGAATTTGGTAATGTAATCCCTTAATGATTAATTATGACCCTGGGTTATCCTATATAGATCACTAGTTAATCGTTCAAATTTCCTACTGCATGAGAATTGGCTATTAAACAAATTAACTAGATTAGCAAATGAAGTAATAGAGTAAGGAGGAAGACTTAGCAGCCATTTGAGAGCTGATCCAGTAAGAGTGGATCCGAATCCTTTGCACAGGCATGCTTCCTTTAACCTTTCTGGGATTGGATTGATCTCCATCCTCTCCCTGTATTGTGCTATGTGTTCTTCAGGATCCGTCGAACCATCATACAGCTTCATAGTTGGAACATGGAACCTCTTGGGTATCTCAGCATCACAGATCGGTGGTGCAAAACGAGATATCCTGTGGCTCCCATTTGCAATCTCTGGGATAGGTTTGACCACTCCTGGAACACTTGATATCATATCCTTCAACTTTTGCAATTCTCTGGCCATGGCATGATTGATACCTGGATCCTGCATAAGGCCATGGTTAGTAGCATAGGAATTATTAAAAGTGTTACCTCCCATTGGATTCAAATTAGGAAGAATGGATGTTAATCCATATTGTTGGGGCTCTGGAATGATCGAAGGACCAGTAGAAGCATTGGTCTGCATTGGAATAAAATCTCCCTGATGGACATCTGAATTTCCTGTTTGCAAACTCCTCAAGGATCCTGGCATCTGGAAGGGTCCCTGAAACTGGGATGATCCTGGAACAAGGGAGGATCCTTGAACCTGGGATGATCCTGGAACAAAAGGGGATCCTTGAACCTGGAATGATCCTGGAACAAAGGAAGATCCTTGAACCTGGAATGATCCTGGAACAAAGGAGGATCCTTGAACCTGGGATGATCCTGGAACAAAGGAGGATCCTTGAACCTGGGATGATCCTGGAACAAGGGAGAATCCTTGAATCTGCTGCGCTCCTGAGTAACCTCCTGAATTCATGAAGGATCCTATATACTGAGGATAGGATCCTGCTGGCTGGAAATAGGAACCAGATGCCTGAGTCACTGTTGTTGTTCCGTAGTGCACTCCTTTTGGTCCACCCACATATTGAACATCTGGAACCACTGATGGCTGAGAAGTAATCACCGGAGTATCAAAATTCAAAGATTTGGGCACCAGTGGGGAATGATCCTCTGCCGTTTTCTTTTGTTTCTTGAGATCTCCGATTTCTTTGAGAGTTCTTTCATTGGTCTTATCCTGTTGCTGTATATGATCCTTCATCTGCAAAATCAAAGTAAACATGTCACTAGTAGTGGGAGTGTAAGAAGCAGAAGAAGTTGGAGGTTTGGAAAAAATTGGAGTTGGTTTCTTCTCGGCATTTTTCTGAAGTCCAGAAGGTGGTGGAGGCAAAGGTGGAATGCCCTGAGATGAATTGACCGCAGACATTGCAGTAGAGGTATTCTTCAATGATGAAGCCATGTATTTGTATGCAATGAACCGGAACGACCACCAACAGAAAAACTTCTTAGGAATGAAGCACCAATAGCCCCACGGTGGGCGCCAAACTGTTTTGGTCAAAAAATCTAATGAGGATAATGCAACCAAACTCTTAGTTACGGGGTATGATGCTTTAAATGTAGAATAATGATAAGGATCACTTCAAGGTAAATTGCACAAATTATACGGGGAAAAAGCCCTTGATCAAGAGTTGATCTCTGGCACAAAAAACCCAGGGTGATGGAAACTACCGATCACCAAGCTCAAACAAATCAATAAATGTTTACAACTTCGGATAGTAACGAGCTAGGTACAAGGATCACTATTGTGAGATGTGTAAAAGTGAGTGAAAACTAATAAGTGTTCGTCGAGAGCTTCAAGAATGCGATTGTATGAGAGTGTGTGTAGCTGAAAATGGCTAAGTGTTCTAATTCTAGCTCGTCACCCCTTTAAAAATAGAAGTTAGCTACAATAACAAACTATCCGACTTTCGTGCCAAGCTCCCACGTTCTCCACAACGTCCATTTCCAGTCAAACGTGTGCGAAATACCCGTGGAATATTCCATAGTAACGTTGCCAAGACCAAGTCAAGCTTGTTACTCCTGCGAAGTAATACAAAACACAAACAAACAATCGTCAGTATGAGGATCCTTAAAGTGATCCATGATCCTGATCCTGATCCTGAAGCTCTTCTGAGGATCACTATCTGTCACTGAAGTAAGGATCATTAATTAGGATAATGAATAAGGATCACTAATTGTTAGAAAATCCTCCCCTAACAGACATGATCCATGATCAAATATCCTATAGTTAAAGAATCCCAAAAAGTAATATATTTTAAGGATCACAAGTTTAGTTGTCAAATTTTAAGGGTTATTCAAATAAACAATGAATAGAATTAAAAATAGTTAAGGATCATACCTGAGGATCCAAGTTAGGATCCTAACCATAATCAGGATAACTATAAGATAAACCTTAGAGAGAAGTAAGGATCAAGGATCCCTAGTTGCTTATCTTCAAGGGCCTGAAATAGAGCATATCTTGGGACTAAGCCAATATAAGATAAGAGTTAGCAACTGGGGACAAGCCCAAGGACCACTGGGGACAAGCCCAAGGATAACTGGGGACAAGCCCAAGGATCGTATGTAAACTGGAGTACGGCCCTAACTGGCGACTATCCAAACTTAGTGACATGAAAATGTCAAAACCTTAGCTAACGTGAAAACGTTAGAAACCTTAAGAACGGATGTATGGTACGTCTACCATTATACATAGGATCCTAGGTATAGCCAGTACAATGGAATTATCAGCCCCTAAAGCGAGTACTGGTCCCACTGCCTTGAACTATACTAGGATCATCATGCGCTACAGGCGGAACTGGGGTCAAGCCCAAATAACTGGGGTTAAACCCAAGGAACGGATTGCTTCTGCAGATAACCAATATTTTGCTAAGGATACCTGAACTTTCAAAAATTAAAATCACGTGAGAGATGGATAAAGGACACATGATCCTTATCCTTATATGAGAAAATAAAGAAATGAAATAGTTCAAGATTAGGATATTACCAAAGTAAGGATCACCGATACTTTAAGGATCCTTCAAGGATACCCCTAACGTAAGGATCATCTGTGCGATGAGGATCCTGCTCACATGAAATATTTCTTCAAGTGGAGAGCATTCCAAGCTCTTGGTAGCAAATCACCTTCCATGGTTAGCAATCTATATGCCCCCTTTCCTACTTCAGCTTCAATCAAATAAGTGCCTTCCCATTTTGGAGCCAATTTTCCATCAGCAGGATTGGTGGTATTCTGAAATGCTTTCCTTAATACATATCTCCAACTTGAAACTTCCTGATCCTGATATTTTTGTTGTAAGCACCAGCCATTCTTTGTTGATAACTGGCCATCCTTATACTAGCCAGATCCCTGATTTCTTCAATAGTATCCAGGTCTTGAGCCAAGTTCTCATCATTTTCCTCAGGATCACGGGTACTTGTTCTAGCAGTTGGAACCACCATTTCTGTTGGGATCACTGATTCTGTCCCAAATACCAAAGAGAATGGCGTTTGACCAGTAGCATTCTTAGGGGTTGTCCTATCAGCCCAAAGCACATAAGGTAGTTCTTCTGCCCATTTCCCTTTCTTGGATCCAAGCTTCTTCTTCAAATTGTTGATGATGATCTTGTTGGATGATTCTGCTTGACCATTAGCTTGTGGGTGGACTGGTGTTGATGTTATCATCTTAATCCCCCAGCTGTCACAAAAGTTAGTAGTTCTGCCCCCAATAAATTGGGAACCATTATCACATATAATTTCAGAAGGAATACCAAATCTAGTTATAATATTTCTTTTAATGAAGGATATAACTTCCTTTTCTCTGACTTGGGCAAAAGCTTCAGCCTCTATCCACTTGGAGAAGTAATCAGTCATAGCAAGCATGAATACTTTTCCACCAGGTGCCTTAGGGAGCTTACCAACTATATTCATACCCCATCTCATAAATGGCCAAGAGGAGGATATAGGATGCAAAAATTCAGCCGGTTGATGAAGGATATTGCTGTGTCTCTGACAAGGATCACATCTCTTAGCATACGCCACAGCATCTCTCTTCATGGTTGGCCAGTAGTATCCTGTCCTCGGGATCCTTGAGAATAATGCCCTGCCCCCAGTGTGGTTTCCACAATCTCCTTCATGGAAATCTTTTAAAACTTCTTGGGTCTCAGGATCCTCAATGTGTTAGGGGTGGATTTCTAAATGACCCGTGATCCTCAATTATTATCCTCTTTAGTGATCCTTACTTCTGTGACAGATAGTGATCCTCAGAAGAGCTTCAGGATCAGGATCATGGATCACCTTAAGGATCCTCATACTAACAATTGTTCACTTGTGTTTCGTATTGTTTTGCAGGAGTAACAAGTCGGACTTAGTCTTAGCGACATTCCTGGAGAATGTTCCTTGACTATCTCGCACGTGCTTGGCCAAAAATAGACGTTGTGGAGAACGTGGAGGCATGGCACGAAAGTCGGAAAGTTTGTTAGCTAGTTATTTTCTTATTTTAAAGGGGTAACGAGCTAGTTAGTAACACTTAGTCATTTCTGAGTTACACACACACTCATACAAACATTCATACCAGCTCTCGTTCAAACACTTAGCAATATCATACACCTTTTACACGTTACATTCTAGTGATCCTTGTACCTAGCTCGTTACCATCCGAAGTTGTAAACATTTATTCATTTATTTGAGCTTGGTGATCGGTAGTTTCCATCACCCGGGGTTTTTTGTGCCGGAGATCAACTCTTGATCAAGGGCTTTTTCCCCGTATAAATCCTTGTGTTGTTTGTGCAATTTACATTGAAGTGACCCTCATCGCTGTTACACATTTTAAGCATCATTCCCCGAAACAAAGAGTTTGGTTGCAATATCCTCATCATATTTTTGACCAAAACAGTTTGGCGCCCACCGTGGGGCAATTGGTGCTTCGTCCTTAGAAAAATACGCATTTCTGTGCTCATTTCGGTTCACTACAACCAAGCAAATGGCTTCCTCAGCGAAGAATGCTTCGAATTTGATGCCCTCATTCACTTCTTCACAAGGCGTCCCTCCTTTGCCTCCACCACCTTCTGGATCCCAGAAGAATGCCGAGAATGCTGCGAAGAAACCAACTCCCATTTTCTCAAAACCTCCAACTTCTTCTGCTTCTTACACTCCCACTACTAGTGACATGTTTACTTTGATTTTGCAGATGAAAGATCAGATAAGGCAACAGGATAAAACCCATGAGAGGATTCTCAAAGAAATCGGAGATCTCAAGAAACAAAAGACAACGGCAGAGGATCATTCCCCACTGGTGCCGAAATCCTTGAATTTTGATACTCCGGTGATTACTTCTCAGACATCAGTGGCTCCAGACGTTCAATATGTGGGTGGACCAAAAGGAGTGCACTACGGAACGACAACAATGACCCAGGCATCAGGTTCATATTTCCAGCCAGCGGGATCCTACCCTCAGCATATGGGATCCCTCACGAACTCAGGAGGATATTCAGGAGTACCGCAGGTTCAAGGATCCTCCTTCGTTCCAGGATCATCCCAGGTTCAAGGATCCTCCTTTGTTCCAGGATCATCCCAGGTTCAAGGATCCTCCTTTGTTCCAGGATCATCCCAGGTTCAAGGATCCTCCTTTGTTCCAGGATCATCCCAGGTTCTCGTTCCAGGATCATCCCAGGTTCAAGGATCCTCCTTTGTTCCAGGATCATCTCAGTTTCAGGGATCCTTCCAGATGCCAGGATCCTTGAGGAGTTTGCAAACAGGAAATTCAGATGTCCATCAGGGAGATTTCATTCCAATGCAGACCAATGCTTCTACTGGTCCCTCGATCATTCCAGAGCCTCAACAATATGGATTAACATCCAATCTTCCTAATCTGAATCCAATGGGAGGTAACACTTTTAATAATTCTTATACTACTAACCATGGTCTTATGCAGGATCCAGGTATCAATCATGCCATGGCCAGAGAATTGCAAAAGTTAAAGGATATGATATCAAGTGTTCCAGGAGTAGTAAAACCTATCCCAGAGATTGCAGATGGGAGCAACAAGATATCTCGTTTTGCACCACCAATCTGTGATGCTGAGATACCTAAGAGGTTCCATGTGCCAACAATGAAGCTGTATGATGGTTCGACAGATCCTGAGGAACACATAGCACAATATAGGGAGAGGATGGAGATCAATCCAATTCCAGAAAGGTTAAAGGAAGCATGCCTGTGCAAGGGATTCGGATCCACTCTTACTGGATCAGCTCTCAAGTGGCTGCTAAGTCTTCCTCCCTATTCTATTACCTCATTTGCTAATCTAGTTAACTTGTTTAATAATCAGTTTTCTTGTAGTAGAAAATTTGAACGATTAACTAGTGATTTATATAGGATAACACAGGGTTATAATGAATCATTAAGGGATTACATTACCAAATTCAGTAAAGAATCTTTAGACATTCCCAACTTAGATATAGCCACGGCTGTTGAGGCCTTTAAAATGGGATTGCTTAGAGATTCGTCGTTCTATGATGACCTTGTTATGACACCATGCAGGAACTTAGATGAGGTAAGAACACGAGCACTTAGGTTCATCCGGCTAGAGGATGACAAGAGGATCCAGGAGAGGTTAGCAGGATCCTCAAAGCAGGATAAGCAAGGATCCTCATTCAGGAACAACAAGTTCAGATCTTACAATAGATCTGATAACCAGAACGTGCATTCTATTGATCAAGAAGAGGATGATGAGGATTATCCTCCAATTTCTGAATATTGTTTTTGTGTTGATAACAATGAACTAATCCTTGCTATGCAGAGCCTAGGTGATAAAGCTAGATGGCCAAGAAAAAATGATAGGCCAGCTGCAACTAAGGATAAATCAAAGTGGTGTGCATACCATGAAGATTTTGGGCATCTCACAGAAGAATGCATTGCACTAAGAAAGGAGATTGGATACTTGTTGAGCAAGGGGCATCTAAAAGAATTATTGGGAAGAAAAAAGTCAAGGACTCAGGATCCTGAAAGGATCCCTGAGAAGGCTCCAGCCCCTCCAGCAGATGCACAAGTGATAAACTTTATTTCTGGAGGATCCGACATTTGTGGCACATCCTTCTCAGCAGCTAATAGGCATGCAAAGGAAACTAAAATGGATAATGGAGAAAGACCAGTTCGAACATCAAGTGTCTCCGAAGGAAAAGTCATAACCTTTGATGAAGAGGATCGTGTTGATATCCAGGATCCTCATCACGATGGTTTAGTTATTACTCTTTTCATATCTAACCATTTTGTCCGCAGGATCCTTATAGACGGAGGAAGTTCAGTGAACATTATCCAGCTTGATGTTCTAAAGAAGATGGGTATCCCTGAATCAGAGATCATACCAAGATCCTCCGTGCTCGTGGGATTTAGTGGCGAAACTAAGAATACCCTGGGGGACATTAAACTTCCAATATACATTGAAGGCCTACACTCTTATCAAAAATTTTGTGTTATTGACTGTTTATCTTGTTGTAATGTTATCCTTGGCAGGCCTTGGAAACATGATATGAAAGCAGTCCCATCTACTTACCATCAATGTGTGAAGCTCCCTAGTCCTTGGGGAATAGTGAAGATTGATAGTGATCAGCAGGAGGCTAAGAATTGCTACACTTCATCGATGAAACCAGCCTCGAAGTCAAGGGAGCAATAGCAATCAAGGTATCCTCCAAGGGATGTCTTGGAGGCCAGAGAGCAGGATGTGGTAGAAATCCTCATGAACCCCGATGATCCTGAATCCAAAATCTATATAGGATCAGGGATCCTTGGCGAAATGAAAGAAGACCTCGTATCCTTCCTTAAAAGGAGAAAGACTACCTTTGCATGGAAACACGAAGACATGACTGGTATATCCAAAGATGTAATCACTCACAAACTCGGGATTGACAGATCCTTCAAACCAATCCATCAAAGGAGAAGAAAGTTTGCACCGGAAAGGAATGCCATTATCCAGGAAGAGGTAGAGAAATTGCTCCGGGCAGGTATGATTAGAGAGGTCAAGTATCCAAGATGGTTGGCCAATGTGGTTGTTGTTCAAAAGAAAAACGGAAAGTGGAGGGTATGTGTCGATTTTACCGATTTAAATAAGGCATGTCCCAAGGATCCTTTCCCATTACCCCACATTGACTCCATGGTGGATGCAACTGCGGGTCATGAACTGTTAACTTTTATGGATGCTTCATCTGGATTCCAACAAATCCAAATGGAACCATCCGACCAAGAGGATACAGCCTTCATGACTCCAACTGGTATATATTGCTATATTGCTATGCCGTTCGGATTAAGAAATGCAGGTGCAACATATCAAAGGCTGGTGAATATGATGTTCAAGGATCAGATTGGACAAACTATGGAGGTTTACATAGATGATATGGTGGTAAAATCCTTAAAAGCTGAGGATCACCTAAGAGACTTGGAGGAAGCATTCGATATCCTTGACAAATATAACGTGAAACTTAATCCTTCAAAATGTCACTTTGGTGTTAAAGCAGGTAAATTTCTAGGATATATGGTGACAAAGAGAGGCATTGAAGCTAGCCCGGAACAGATCAAAGCAATAGTGAACATCAAATCCCCGGCCAATGCTAAGGATGTTCAACGGCTAACAGGGAGAATAGCAGCTTTGAACAGATTTATATCTAAATCCTCAGAGAAGTGCAAAGAATTCTACGATATCCTAAGGAAGAACAAGAAATTTGAGTGGACTGAGAAGCATGAAAATGCTTTAAGAGCCCTCAAAGATTACCTATCCTCAGCCCCAGCCTTGATGAAACCAGAAAAAGGCGATGTGCTATCCTTGTATCTTGCAGTATCCTCAAAAGCAGTAAGTGCGGTCCTTGTTAAGGATCATGAAGGTACACAACATCCTGTCTATTATGTAAGTAAAAGTTTACTTGACGCCGAATCCAGGTATTCACACCTTGAAAAGCTTATTCTTGCATTAATTATGGCATCTACTAAGTTAAGACATTATTTTGAAACTCATGTTATCATTGTTAAAACTAATTTTCCAATTAAGAATGTCCTCAGGAAACCAGAGATGTCAGGAAGGATGGCTAAGTGGGCAGTGAAGCTGAGTGCATATGACATAAGATATGAGCCTAGGACAGCCATCAAATCCCAAGCATTAGCTGACTTTGTGGCTGATTTCAGTAGTGATTTACAAGAAGAAGCTGAGTTAGAAGTCCAGCAGCTAGAGGAGACCAAGGATCCTTGGATACTCTATACTGATGGATCCTCGAATGTCAAAGGCACAGGGATTGGAATACTACTAAAATCGCCACAGGGGGACATAATACCCCACTCTATAGCTTGTGAGTTCCAAACCACTAACAATGATGCTGAATATGAAGCCTTAATTGCTGGTTTGCAAATTGCAAAGCATATGGGGATCAGGTATCTTGAGGTACACGTAGATTCTTTGTTAATTACAAACCACTTTAATGGATCCTATGCTGTTAAAGGTGAAAAGCTAACCAAATATTTGGAGATAGTCAAAAGTTTGGCACTCTCTTTTGTTTCCTCTAGTTTAACGCAGGTACCAAGGGAAGAAAATACAAAAGCTGATGCATTGGCTAATTTAGGATCATCCTTGAAGATCCCGGAGGATATCAAGATCCCTATTATCCATATCCTGACCCCGGCCATTGAGGATCATGTGGTTATGGAGATAGGAAATGATTCTGCAATGATCCCTAGTGAGGATACTCAATCCCATTCAGGATCAGGATCATGGATCTCACCAATTATGAGATACTTACAACATGGAGAGATTCCTACAGGAGAAAACCCTAGGGATTTCAAATCTAAGGTATCTCAATTCACAATTATAAATAATATGTTGTATAGACGATCTCTTGCAGGACCATACTTGAGATGCATTGAGGATCCTGAAGTTCAAGAAGTTTTAAAAGACTTCCATGAAGGAGATTGTGGAAACCACACTGGGGGCAGGGCATTATTCTCAAGGATCCTGAGGACAGGATACTACTGGCCAACCATGAAGAAAGATGCTGTGGAGTATGCTAGAAGATGTGATCCTTGCCAGAGACACAGCAATATCCTTCATCAACCAGCTGAATTATTGCATCCTATATCCTCCTCTTGGCCATTTATGAGATGGGGTATGGATATAGTTGGTAAGCTCCCTAAGGCACCTGGTGGAAAAGTATTCATGCTTGCTATGACTGATTACTTCTCCAAGTGGATAGAGGCTGAAGCTTTTGCCCAAGTCAGAGAAAAGGAAGTTATATCCTTCATTAAAAGAAATATTATAACTAGATTTGGAATTCCTTCTGAGATTATATGTGATAATGGTTCCCAATTTATTGGGGGCAGAACCACTAACTTTTGTGACAGCTGGGGGATTAAGATGATAACATCAACACCAGTCCACCCACAAGCTAATGGTCAGGTAGAATCATCCAACAAGATCATCATCAACAATTTGAAGAAGAAGCTTGGATCCAAGAAAGGGAAATGGGCAGAAGAACTACCCTATGTGCTTTGGGCTGATAGGACAACCCCTAAGAATGCTACTGGTCAAACACCATTCTCTTTGGTATTTGGGGCAGAATCAGTGATCCCAACAGAAATGGTGGTTCCAACTGCAAGAATAAGTACCCGTGATCCTGAGGAGAATGATGAGAACTTGGCTCAAGACCTGGATACTATTGAAGAAATCAGGGATATGGCTAGGATAAGGATGGCCAGTTATCAACAAAGAATGGCTGTTGCTTACAACAAAAATGTCAGGATCAGGAGGTTTCAAGTTGGAGATATGGTATTAAGGAAAGCATTTCAGAATACCACCAATCCTGCTGATGGAAAATTGGCTCCAAAATGGGAAGGCCCTTATTTGATTGAAGCTGAAGCAGGAAAGGGGGCATATAGATTGCTAACCATGGAAGGTGATTTGCTACCAAGAGCTTGGAATGCTGTCCACTTGAAGAAATATTTCATGTAAGCAGGATCCTCATGACACAGATGATCCTCACGAAAGAGATATCCTTAAAGGATCCTCAAAGTATCGGTGATCCTTACTTAGGTAATATCCTAAACTTGAACTATTTCATTTCTTTATTTTCTCATATAAGGATAAGGATCATGTATCCTTTATCCATCTCTCACATCAGTTTGAGTTTTGAAAGTTCAGGTATCCTTAGCATAACATTGGTTATCCGCTGAAGCAATCCGTTTCTTGGGTTTAACCCCAGTTATTTGGGCTTGACCCCAGTTCCGCCAGTAGCGCACGATGATCCTGGTATAGTTCAAGGCAGTGGGACCAGTACTCGTTTTAGGGGCTGATAATTCCATTGTACTGGCTATGCCTAGGATCCTACGTATAATGGTAGACGTACCATACATCCGTTCATAAGGTTCTAACGTTTTCACGTTAGCTAAGGTTTCTAACGTTTTCACGTTAGCTAAGGTTTTGGCATATTCATGTCACTAAGTTTGGATAGTCTCCAGTCAGGGCCATACTCCAGTTTACATACGATCCTTGGGCTTGTCCCCAGTTATCCTTGGGCTTGTCCACAGTTATCCTTGGGCTTGTCCCCAGTTGCTAACTCTTATCTTATATTGGCTTAGTCCCAAGTTATGCTCTATTTCAGGTTCTTGAAGATAGGCAACTAGGGATCCTTGATCCTTACTTTATTCTAAGGTTTATCTTATAGTTATCCTTATTATGGTTAGGATCCTAACTTGGATCCTCAGGTATGATCCTTAACTATTTTGAATTCTATTCATTATTTATTTGAATAACCCTTAAAGTTTGACAACTAGATATGTGATCCTTAAAACATATTGCTTTCTGAGATTCTTTAACTAAAGGATGTCTGATTATGGATCATATCCTAAGTATTTTCAATTTGACTTATCCTAAATTATTTGTTCAATGACTATGCATCAAAATAAAGGAAAATCAAGGAAACACACGGATAACAACACAAGGATAACAACACAAGATAAGCGACAAAAGGTTAAGTTTTTATTAACAAAGTAGTAACCCTTAAGAGGTTGTCAAAATTACCTACCCCGAGCATCTACCAGCAAAACGTGGCCCGTCCGCTGGGGTAGGTAAAGGGTGTCCATGATAACAAGTTCGAAAGTAGTGCAGGAATATAAAGGCGGCAGGATCACATTGGCTTCATCCCCCAAAGAGAGGATCCCTCCCCCAATTGCAATCCTGCCTATTGTCCAAAGGATCATACATGATCCTTAATCCTAAAACCTATTGTTCAAGTACAACCCATCATTGTTCAGCAAAAAACACCATAACCAAAACAAACCATTAAACTTAAAAAATGGGCTCCGGCTACGTCTAGAAATGTCCTTCATCGCCCATCCATGCAGCCTATGCCTTCGCTGCATCCTCTTCCCCTCCAGCTGCGGTATCCTTTATCGGATCCTTCCCACTGCCACTTGTCTCAATCGCCAAGACCTCAGTAGCCTCCTCCTCATCATCCTCAAGATCAGCCAACCTTGCCTTCCAGCCCTCAACATCCCAGCCGCTTTTGTCAAAACTAGGATCTTGAGCTTCCTGGGCCATCTTCAATTTTGTCTGATACATCGTGATGGCGGCAGAGACCTTGGCATTTTCTATGAGATCATGCTTCTCATAGTCAAGGTCAATCAGAAGCTTAGCCGTCTTGGTCTTCTCATCTTGGAGTTCCTTCCGAAGATCAGCAGGTGCAAGGTCCTTGAGCACGGCAACCTGTTGGAGGTCAGCAATTTTCTTGTCCTGCTCCTCAACATTCCCCACGTAATCCTCAATCTCAGCAAATTTCTGCAAAGAAAAGGATAAAGCAGTTCAAGATCAAGTGATCCTCATACGAGTAGGATACCTAGGCAGAATTAAGGATCCTTACATCATTGAAGTATTCAAGGAACTGGTGGCGGATCAGTGGTAGGCCTTGAAGATCCTCGGCATCAGAAGTTTTCCTTTTCTTGACACCCTTTCCTTTAGTGGGTGCCTTTGGGAAGGAAATGCTAGGACTGGTAGTGGACCTCTTCTTCCTGGATCGTACGACATCAAGGTCAGCCGTGTTGAACTGGGATATAGGCTTGGCAGATTTTCCAGCACCTACACATTCAAAGCAAGATGAGTATCCTTATCCTATTTCAATTTATTTATTTATTCTAATATTTAAACTATGTAAAAGGCAGGATACTTACTTGACATGGTAATGGAACCTGAGGATACTTCTTGTGAGTCTTGGGTGTCTATCTTGAATGTCCTTGTTTCAGGATCAAGCTTCCAAAAAGCAGCGAGCCTATCCTTGGTTTCAGGTGATGTGATGATGTGTGAGACAGAAATAGCTGCATGACACAAGACAAAAAGGGTCAGTAATCCTTATACAAAAATAAGACTACCTGGTGATCCTTCTCCGGATCCTCCGGCCTACCATGGGTGGACCATGTTCTTGGTAAATGCTTTCCGTCTGAAATAGTATCCCTTCTTACAAAGAAGAAGCGACGTTTCCAATCTTTGTCATTCTTGGTGACTTTAAGAAGGGGATGTTCTGCACCGGGTTTTCGTTTGAACAAATAACGGTGGGATCCAAAGGTGGTAACATCATACAATTGTGTCAGCTCTGACATGCCTAAATCAATGCCCTCCTGCTCGATGATCCTCTCCAGGGTATACAAAACCCTCCAAATCATCGGCATGGCTTGGATGTAAGAGATGCCGGTAAGGGAAAAGAAGGATTGTGTAAATTCTGGGAAAGGATAGGTGTATCCTATGGCGAATGGAGTAACTGGAAAGGTAACCCATGTTTCTGAAACATAGTCGCTCAGGACAGTAGGATCGAAGGGTTTGAAAAAGGCATTCGCCGGAAAACGGTGACGGATGTTATCTACTTGTGCATCGTTAAAGCAACACCTCTCATTCACTGAGTCTTTGATGATCTTTTGACTCTTCAAAGGGCTATCCTTTTTGTGATCCTTGCCCGGTAAGCTTCGGAGCAACATTCGCAAAGCGGTGGTGATAAAGAAAGAAAAACAGAGTAAGAAAGGGAGAAAGAGGAGAAAGAAATACCTGGTTGATCGTCGACTGAGAATTTAAAGGGAGTTTCTTTCGAATTTGAATGCATATTGATCCTATCTACATCTCTGTTTATAATTATGATTCTGCAGGATTGTCACTTCTGTGATGTCATGATCGCAACGGCTAGTTCTATTTTAACGGCTATATATCTGTTAGTTAGTTGCGGATAAGATCAAGAAAATATAACTCACATATTTACAATTTAACTCCTTATATTTTGGGGGCAATTGTTAGGGGTGGATTTCTAAATGACCCGTGATCCTCAATTATTATCCTCTTTAGTGATCCTTACTTCTGTGACAGATAGTGATCCTCAGAAGAGCTTCAGGATCAGGATCATGGATCACCTTAAGGATCCTCATACTAACAATTGTTCACTTGTGTTTCGTATTGTTTTGCAGGAGTAACAAGTCGGACTTAGTCTTAGCGACATTCCTGGAGAATATTCCTTGACTATCTCGCACGTGCTTGGCCAAAAATAGACGTTGTGGAGAACGTGGAGGCATGGCACGAAAGTCGGAAAGTTTGTTAGCTAGTTATTTTCTTATTTTAAAGGGGTAACGAGCTAGTTAGTAACACTTAGTCATTTCTGAGTTACACACACACTCATACAAACGTTCATACCAGTTCTCGTTCAAACACATAGCAATTTCATACACCTTTTACACGTTACATTCTAGTGATCCTTGTACCTAGCTCGTTACCATCCGAAGTTGTAAACATTTATTCATTTATTTGAGCTTGGTGATCGGTAGTTTCCATCACCCGGGGTTTTTTGTGCCGGAGATCAAATCTTGATCAAGGGCTTTTTCCCCGTATAAATCCTTGTGTTGTTTATGCAATTTACATTGAAGTGATCCTCATCGCTGTTACACATTTTAAGCATCATTCCCCGAAACAAAGAGTTTGGTTGCAATATCCTCATCATATTTTTGACCAAAACACAATGCATCTTAGGTATGGTCCTGCAAGAGATCGTTTATACAACATATTATTTAAAATTGTGAATTGAGATACCTTAATTTTGAAAGCCCTAGGGTTTTCTCCTGTAGGAATCTCTCCATGTTGTAAGTATCTCATGATTGGTGAGATCCATGATCCTGATCCTGAATGGGATTGAGTATCCTCACTAGGGCCAATTGCAGAATTTTTTCCTATCTCCATAGCCACATGATCCTCGATAGCCGGGGTCAGGATATGTATAATAGGGATCTTGATATCCTCCGGGATCTTCAAAGATGATCCTAAGGTAGCCAATGCATCAGCTTCTGTATTTTCTTCCCTTGGTACCTGTGTCAAACTAAAGGAAACAAAGGAGAGTGCCAATTCTTTGACTATCTCTAAATATTTGGTTAGCTTTTCACCTTTAACAGCATAGGATCCATTAAAGTGGTTTGTAATTAACAATGAATCTACATGTACCTCAAGATACCTGATCCCCATATGCTTAGCAATTTGCAAACCAGCAATTAAGGCTTCATATTCAGCCTCATTGTTAGTGGTTTGGAACTCACAAGCTATAGAATGGGGTATTATGTCCCCCTGTGGCGATTTTAGTAGTATTCCAAGCCCTGTGCCTTTGACATTTGAGGATCCATCAGTATAGAGTATCCAAGGATCCTTGGTCTCCTCTAGCTGCTGGACTTCTAACTCAGCTTCTTTTTGTAAATCACTACTGAAATCAGCCACAAAGTCAGCTAATGCTTGGGATTTGATGGCTGTCCTAGGCTCATATCTTATATCATAGGCACTAAGCTTCACTACCCATTTAGCCATCCTTCCTGACATCTCTGGTTTCCTGAGGACATTCTTAATTGGAAAATTAGTTTTAACAACAATAACATGAGTTTCAAAATAATGTCTCAACTTAGTAGATGCCATAATTAATGCAAGAATAAGCTTTTCAAGGTGTGAATACCTGGATTCGGCATCAAGTAAACTTTTACTTACATAATAGACAGGATGTTGTGTACCTTCATGATCCTTAACAAGGACCGCACTTACTGCTTTTGAGGATACTGCAAGATACAAGGATAGCACATCGCCTTTTTCTGGTTTCATCAAGGCCGAGGCTGAGGATAGGTAATCTTTGAGAGCTCTTAAGGCATTTTCATGCTTCTCAGTCCACTCAAATTTCTTGTTCTTCCTTAGGATATCATAGAATTCTTTGCACTTCTCTGAGGATTTGGATATAAATCTGTTCAAAGCTGCTATCCTGCCTGTTAGCCTTTGGACATCCTTAGCATTGGCCGGAGATTTGATATTCACTATTGCTTTGATTTGTTCTAGACTGGCTTCAATGCCTCTCTTTGTCACCATATATCCTAAGAATTTACCTGTTTTAACACCAAAGTGACATTTTGAAGGATTAAGCTTCATATTATATTTATCAAGGATATTGAATGTTTCCTCCAAGTCTCTTAGGTGATCCTCAACCTTTATTGATTTTACCACCATATCATCTATGTAAACCTCCATAGTTTGTCCAATCCGATCCTTGAACATCATATTCACTAGCCATTGATACGTTGCACCTGCATTTCTTAGTCAGAACGGCATAGCAATATAGCAGTATATACCAGTTGGAGTCATGAAGGCTGTATCCTCTTGATCGGATGGTTCCATTTGGATTTGTTGAAATCCAGATGAAGCATCCATAAAAGTTAACAGTTCATGACCCGCAGTTGCATCCACCATGGAGTCAATGTGGGGTAATGGGAAAGGATCCTTGGGACATGCCTTATTTAAATCTGTGAAATCGACACATACCCTCCACTTTCCATTTTTCTTTTGAACAACAACCACATTGGCCAACCATCTTGGATACTTGACCTCTCTAATCATACCTGCCTGGAGCAATTTCTCTACCTCTTCCTAGATAATGGCATTTCTTTCCGGTGCAAACTTTCTTCTCCTTTGATGGATTGGTTTGAAGGACCTATCAATGCCAAGTTTGTGAGTGATTACATCTTTAGATATACCTGTCATGTCTTCGTGTTTCCATGCAAAGGTAGTCTTTCTCCTTTTGAGGAAGGATACGAGGTCTTCTTTCATTTTGCCAAGGATCCCTGATCCGATATAGATTTTGGATTCAGGATCATGAGGATCCATGAGGATTTCTACCACATCCTGCTCTCTTGCCTCCAAGACATCCCTTGGAGGATACTTTGATGGCTATTGCTCCCTTGACTTCGAGGCTGGTTTCATCGATGAAGTATAGCAATTCTTAGCCTCCTGCTGATCACTATCTATCTTGACTATTCCCCAAGGACTAGGGAGCTTCACACATTGATGGTAAGTAGATGGGACTGCCTTCATATCGTGTATCCAGGGCCTGCCAAGGATAACATTACAACAAGATAAACAGTCAATAACACAAAAATTTTTATAAGAGTGTAGGCCTTCGATGTATATTGGGAGCTTAATGTCCCCGAGTGTATTCTTAGTTTCGCCACTAAATCCCACGAGCACGGAGGATCTTGGTATGATATCTGATTCAGGGATACCCGTCTTCTTTAGGACATCAAGCTGGATAATGTTTACTGAGCTCCCTCCGTCTATAAGGATCCTGCGGACAAAATGGTTAGAAATGAAAAGAGTAATGACTAAGCCATCGTGATGAGGATCCTGGATATCAACACGATCATCCTCATCAAAGGTTATGACTTTTCCTTCGGAGACACTTGATGTTCGAACGGGTCTTTCTCCATTATCCATTTTAGTTTCCTTTGCATGCCTTTTAGCTGCTGAGAAGGATGTGCCACAAATGTCTGATCCTCCAGAAATAAAGTTTATTACTTGTGCATCTGCTGGAGGGGCCGGAGCTTTCTCAGGGATCCTTTCAGGATCCTGAGTCCTTGACTTTTTTCTACCCAACAATTCTTTTAGATGCCCCTTGCTCAACAAGTATCCAATTTCTTTTCTTAGTGCAATGCAATCTTCTGTGAGATGCCCAAAATCTTCATGCTATGCACACCACTTTAATTTATCTTTGGTTGCAGCTGGTTTGTCATTTTTTCTGGGCCATCTGGCTTTATCACCTAGATTCTGCATCGCAAGGATTAGTTCATTGTTGTCAACAGAAAAACAATATTCAGAGATTGGAGGATAATCCTCATCATCCTCTTCCTGATCAACAGCATGCACGTTCTGGTTATCAGATCTGTTATAGGATCTGAACTTGTTGTTCTTGAACGAGGATCCTTGCTTCTCTTGTTTTGAGGATCCTGCTAATCTTTCCTGGATCCTCTTATCATCCTCTAGCCGGATGAACCTGAGTGCCCGGGTTCTTACCTCATTAGGTTCCTGCATGGTGTCATAACAAGATCATCATAGAACAATGAATCCCTAAGCAATCCCATTTTGAAGGCCTCAACAGCCGTGGCTATATCCAAGTTGGGAATGTCTAAGGATTCTTTACTGAATTTGGTAATGTAATCCCTTAATGATTCATTATGACCCTGGGTTATCCTATATAGATCACTAGTTAATCGTTCAAATTTTCTACTACAAGAAAACTGATTATTAAATAGGTTAACTTGATTAGCAAATGAGGTAATAGAGTAGGGGGGAAGACTTAGCAGCCATTTGAGAGCTGATCCAATAAGAGTGGATCCGAATCCCTTGCACATGCATGCTTCCTTTAACCTTTCTGGGATTGGATTGATCTCCATCCTCTCCCTGTATTGTGCTATGTGTTCTTCAGGATCCGTCGAACCATCATACAGCTTCATGGTTGGCACATGGAACCTCTTGGGTATCTCAGCATCACAGATTGGTGGTGCAAAACGAGATATCTTGTGGCTCCCATCTGCAATCTCTGGGATAGGTTTGACCACTCCTGGAACACTTGATATCATATCCTTCAACTTTTGCAACTCTCTGGCCATGGCGTGGTTGATATCTGGATCCTGCATAAGGCCATGGTTAGTAGTATAAGAATTATTAAAAGTGTTACCTCCCATTGGATTCAAATTAGGAAGAATGGATGTTAATCCAAATTGTTGGGGCTCTGGAATGATCGAAGGACCAGTAGAAGCAATGGTCTGCATCGGAATAAAATCTCCCTGATGGACATCTGAACTTCCTGTTTGCAAACTCCTCAAGGATCCTGGCATCTGGAAGGATCCCTGAAACTGGGACGATCCTGGAACAAAGGAGGATCCTTGAACCTGGGATGATCCTGGAACAAAGGAGGATCCTTGAACCTGGGATGATCCTGGAACAAAGGAGGATCCTTGAACCTAGGATGATCCTGGAACAAAGGAGGATCCTTGAACCTGGGATGATCCTGGAACAAAGGAGGATCCTTGAACCTGGGATGATCCTGGAACAAAGGAGGATCCTTGAATCTGCTGCGCTCCTGAGTATCCTCCTGAATTCATGAAGGATCCCATATGCTGAGGATAGGATCCTGCTGGCTGGAAATATGAACCTGATGCCTGGGTCACTGTTGTTGCTCCGTAGTGCACTCCTTTTGGTCCACCCACATATTGAACATCTGGAACCACTGATGGCTGAGAAGTAATCACCGGAGTATCAAAATTCAAAGATCTGGGCACCAGTGGGGAATGATCCTCTGCCTTTTTCTTTTGTTTCTTGAGATCTCCGATTTCTTTGAGAATCCTTTCATTGGTCTTATCCTGTTGCTGTATATGATCCTTCATCTGCAAAATCAAAGTAAACATGTCACTAGTAGTGGGAGTGTAAGAAGCAGAAGAAGTTGGAGGTTTGGAGAAAATGGGAGTTGGTTTCTTCTCAGCATTTTTCTGAGATCCAGCAGGTGGTGGAGGCAAAGGTGGAATGCCCCGAGATGAATTGACCGCAGACATTGCAGTAGAGGTATTCTTCAATGATGAAGCCATGTATTTGTATGCAATGAACCGGAATGATCACCAACAGAAAAACTTCTTAGGAATGAAGCACCAATTGCCCCACGGTGGGCGCCAAACTGTTTTGGTCAAAAAATCTGATGAGGATAATGCAACCAAACTCTCTGTTATGGGGTATGATGCTTGAATTACTTTGTAGCAATATGGATCACTATGAAAAATAAATAACAAGTGACACAAGGTTTATACGGGGAAAAAGCCCTTGATCAAGAGTTGATCTCCGGCACAAAAACCCCGGGTGATGGAAACTACCGATCACCAAGCTCAAATAAATCAATAAATGTTTACAAATTCGGATAGCAACGAGCTAGGTACAAGGATCACTATGGTGAAATGTGCAAAAGTGAGCGAAAACTGTTAAGTGTTTGCCGAAAGCTTCAAGAGTGCAATTGTACGAGAGTGTGTGTAGCTGAAAATGGCTAAGTGTTCTAATTACTAGCTCGTCACCCCTTTAAAAATAGAAGTTAACTACGCTAACAAACTATCCGACTTTTGTGCCATGCTCCCACGTTCTCCACAACGTCCATTTCCAGTCAAACGTGTGCGAAATACCCGTGGAATATTCCATAGTAACGTTGCCAAGACCAAGTCAAGCTTGTTACTCCTGCAAAATAATACGAAACCCAAACAAACAATCGTTAGTATGAGGATCCTTAAGGTGATCCATGATCCTGATCCTAAAGCTCTTCTGACGATCACTATCTGTCACAGAAGTAAGGATCATTAATTAGGATAACAAGTAAGGATCACTAATTGTTAGAAAATCCCCCCCTAACAGTATGATTCTGGGAATGGCTTGGCATAATATTCCCCCGGTTATCTTCAGTGTAAACTGCAGAACTGAAGTTCAAAGCCCTGGGTTGCAAAGGAGTGACAGTTTCTCATCATAAGAGTTCTCAAATCATCCTAAGATAAAGCCAAAGCAACGTTGGTACCTCGATCCCTCATAACCCCGTTCCACCATGTTAAGGCTCATTTTTGGAAACAGCTGGTCGCAAACTCGACCTTGCGGGCCTCTGTGCACTGACTGTGACGGAACGTATTTTCAATGCTTTCGAACCATTGAAGAAGAGCGGTGGCACCTTCACTCCCAGTGTACTTAGCAGGGTTACAGGAATTAAACTGCTTGAACGTGCAGGGAGGATTGGGATTGTTGTTTTGGGCAGCCTGGTTGAACTGGGCAAAGACATTGGGTAGTTGTGCAGCAAACTGCTGAGCAATCAGGGCAGCCAACTCAGCATTTTGATTATTATTCTGAGGCTGAGGACGTGGAGGCATCTATAAGAAGGAAAACATCTGATCAGAACGGGATACATTTAAATCAATTTAAAATCAATGAAGGCGAAAGAAAATACACAACAAGATGGACATCGTTTATTCCACGAATAAACAATATCAGCGACTAATCAAAGTAGTTGGGTCCTTATAACTTAATGAAGTCATGCTTTAGCCTATAAGTGGACACTCATCCCGAGAATTCCCAGGTAAGCACAACTGGTCTCGCGTCTGATGAGATATATACGAAGTGCTTGCCTTAGACAGAAAACTCAGAATATAGGCACCCACCCTTCCAGATTGCATGAGTTCGTTATTAGAGCCCAAGACTTTGACGAGAGAAAAAATCAGAGGAGGTTTTGAAAAATTTTTAAATCACCTGAGGACAGATGATGAGTAATTTGTATAGCCTAAAAGTTAAACGAGAGAAATCCACCGTTAAGAGGCTAGGGTTTCACGAGTAAGAATAGAGGTAGAGACAAAGAAGCGGACAGAGTATCTAGTGGATAGGGGTCCTAGGTAAGTTATAGTCTAGGTCAAAAGAAATTTCTAATAACCTAATTCCCTATAACCATGGCTCTGATACCAACATGTGACACCCTGACCGGAGGTGGAAACGTCGAGGGCATCACGAAACTTGATAGAATGCATATGAGCACATGGTGGTTAAATTAAAGTTGAAATATAATTAAGTTGATTGGTAGGATTGCATTCACATCCAAACTAGTACATAACAACTATAACACATTGTTCACAAAGGTCTTGTTTTTTTTATTTAGCTAAGGCACTTGTCTTGAGCAATCCTATGTGATCCTTGCAAAAGCTAACTTCAAACAATCAACACCAGAAACATATGCTAAAAATAATTTGGGTCAACAAACGGTTGAGTGAATTCAAAGTGTTTTATTTGATTTGGTAATAAACAATAATGTGATATGAAATAAAAGTTAACTTTGTGGCATTTGATATGTTTGAAACAATTGATTGAAACAAGTCCCGCTTGGTTAACATTCAAACCTTTGTAGACTGAACACGGCATTGATCACCCAGACTTCCACAATGAATAACATGAACAACAACAACAATAGACCATGAAGTCGGACGGGATGTCACCCCTATAGCGCTATAATGTACTGTTCGGCTTGATCGAAGTTAATGAATGTAAGTTAAGCATCAAGTAATCAAGCAATTGCAAGGAAACAATCAAGACAACCACAAAAATGTAAATGAATTTGTACCACATTATCACATATGTTTCACCCCGAAAATATTGTAAAACAGAAAATGGGGACTATGAACTCACTTTGCTTGTGAATCAAATTCCAAACAAGTATATAGGTAAGAGTTTTGCAGGAACAAGTCTTTCCACGCTACTCTATAAACATGCATGAAACAAACACATATGGAACATAGCATTAACAAGGGCAACACTTTGATTTTGTATAAACGGGTGACAAGGTTTTGTGTTGTACGATTTGACAATCTGTTTAGGGAACACTTGGTAATTTGATAAATTTAAGAAGTGTTTACATAAAATACTACGTTATACAAACAATAAGTATGATATTATTATTTGTATATTTAATATAACTAATATATACATATAAATAAATAATTTTACTTTAAGTTTATTTATATATATATATCTTATAAAAATTATGTAAACAGTTGGTATAATTTAAGAGTTTAAAATATAACTCAAAAGTCCAAGTTTAATTACAGAATTTATAAATTATTATTCAGTATTATCAGAACATATGTATTTTCAGAATAATGTGATAATTATACAAATTAGTTATCTAATAATTAATTTAGGGCAGAATAATTAAAAATGATAAAATATAATTATATAGTAAGTATAAATCAGATTGAAAATAATTATCATGGCAGAAAATAAATATATTTTAAATAAACAGTTTAATTAAATGTTAAAATGAAATGAGTGAGTGATTGTATAAATAATTACCTAAATAATTATTTAAAATAGAAAAATTAGAAATAATATTTTTAAATAATGACATGCAATAATACAGATTTAGAATAAATATTATGGCCTTTGATAAATTTTATATAATATTCTGGAAATAAAAGAATAATTTCACAAAAACTGATTTTATAAAGTTTATTATATAAAAATAACATGCATAATAATTAAACATGGTTTCTAATTTTTAATAATCTCAATATAACATGCATAAAATTATAAAAATAAGTTTGGATATATTTTACATCTCAGAATAATTAAATTAATACAATTAAACTTAATAAAACATGAGATTTAACTCTTTTAATTATAAAAATACCAAAACAGTTCCAAATATTTTATAAAAATTTATTTTTACAAAGGACACTGTTCAATATAATTAACATAAAAATTTCATAAATTAATTCTAAAAATTAGAATTAATATAATTATTTTAAGTCAGAACAGGTTTTAATTAAAATAAAAAAGATTTTTAAAAATTTTACAAAATTTTATATTTTTAATAAATACACCAATATGTCAGGAATATATGATAAAAATTTTGGATTTTATAGATTTAATATCGAATTAATATGAATTAATGATTAACTGTTTAAAAATGAAAATTAAAAATACAAAAAAATAATCATCATCTTCCCCAATATCAAGTCAACAGAAGTCAAACCGATCGAATTAACCTATCAAACATGAACCAAAACTAAATTAAAGTTATTGGAACATTGAGCAGGTGAAATTATACCGAATAGTCGAAGTTGATGTCTCCGGTATCGTTGGGATCGACGTTTCGGCTATGTCCGGCGAGTTGTTTCTCCGGCGAAGTAACAAAGGTGAATCAGAGACGAAATACGAAGTGTTTGTGAATATTGAGAGGTGCAGTGGGTTCGTGAAGGTTGCAGGAATCATATAACAAGTTTAATTGATCCTCAAACAACCGAATAAATCCAATTCAGATTCCCACTTAAATATTTTTAAACATTTCCGATTTCAGAAACATTGTTGCATGGTTTGGTGAAATTGAAGTGTTGGACGGTTTCAAATTGTCGAGGAGAACAAGCAGGTGTGTTCATCGATCAGTGTAACTTGTTTGTTTGTGATTTGGATCAATTCCCGGCGATACAATCGGTAGAATCCGGTTTGAATCGAAGTTTTAATAACGGTCCCTGATGTTTCCGAAAAGTCTAAACAGGTCTCTCAGTTTATAACTATAAAGTCTAACCGGGTTAGTTCTTAATACATGATTCCTTAATATAAAAGCTGACTGGTTTAATTTATCCGGTTAAACAACTTTGAAAATCGACAAGAATGGTCCCTGGACTTGTTAACTGAACAAGTTAACTGAGTTAATTTTTAAAATTGGATTCCTTTTATATTATTTAACCCGGTTAGGGTTTTTAACTGAAAACAGTTTTAAAAGTGGCAAGAATAGTCCCTAGACTACTAGTTTGATAAAATGACCCAATGGTCCTTGGACTTTTAATTCAAAAATATATGTTTATTTATTTTATATAAATATAAGTTTCCAAAATTGCATTTTAGACCCTAAACTTTTAAAAGTTTTAAAAAAACTTATATTTTTATTTATAAAACAAGTTTCAAAAATGTCATAAAGGGCCCTAAACTTTATGTTTTACAAATTTTACGTTTTTAACCCGAATTTTCATGTTTCAAAAATTACAATTTAGTCCTCGAACTTTATATTTTGTAAAATAGTTACGGTTTTATCTACGAATTTAAAATCGAAGTTTCAAACTAGTTTCAAGAAATGACAATTTGGTCCCTTGTAATTAGTGTGGCTTTGTTTACAAGTATGAAACTAGAACAAATTGAAATTATTCACGCGTTTGGGTCGGCAAAACATGTAGCAACAGTAAAACTAAACATGTATCAAACAAATTGCATCTCAAGATGTGATATGTGTATCAAACAAGTACATGTTTGAAATTCAAGGTTGTTACAGATTCAAACTAATTCGAGAAAAAGAAACTAGAGTCATCATCAAAGTTGTTCTAAGGTTCCCAAACCATTTCTTCATCCAATGGTGGGTCGTAAACCGCCCCAGGGTCAGTTTCGTACCCTTCAGCCCAGCTCGGTAGTTCTTGTGTTTGACTGTGGTGTTCCACATTAGGGGGGTTTGAAGGTGGAGGATGCATAGGCAGTATAGGAGTGTTTTCCACCGGACGATGGCACCCCTCCTCAATTTGTAGTCCACCAAATTGTAGTCGGATGGGATGTCACCCCTATAGCGCTATAATTTACCGTTCGGCTTGATCGAAGTTAATGAATGTAAGTTAAGCATCAAGTAATCAAGCAATTGCAAGGAAACAATCAAGACAACCACAAAAATGTAAATGAATTTGTACCACATTATCACATATGTTTCACCCCGAAAATATTGTAAAACAGAAAATGGGGACTATGAACTCACCTTGCTTGTGAATCAAATTCCAAACAAGTATATAGGTAAGAGTTTTGCAGGAACAAGTCTTTCCACGCTACTCTATAAACATGCATGAAACAAACACATATGGAACATAGCATTAACAAGGGCAACACTGTGATTTTGTATAAACGGGTGACAAGGTTTTGTGTTGTATGATTTGACAATCTGTTTGGGGAACACTTGGTAATTTGATAAATTTAAGAAGTGTTTACATAAAATACTACGTTATACAAACAATAAGTATGATATTATTATTTGTATATTTAATATAACTAATATATACATATAAATAAATAATTTTACTTTAAGTTTATATATATATATATATCTTATAAAAATTATGTAAACAGTTGGTATAATTTAAGAGTTTAAAATATAACTCAAAAGTCCATGTTTAATTACAGAATTTATAAATTATTATTCAGTATTATCAGAACATATGTATTTTCAGAATAATGTGATAATTATACAAATTAATTATCTAATAATTAATTTAGGGCAGAATAATTAAAAATGATAAAATTTAATTATATAATAAGTATAAATCAGATTGAAAATAATTATCATGGCAGAAAATAAATATATTTTAAATAAACAGTTTAGTTAAATGTTAAAATGAAATGACTGAGTGATTGTATAAATAATTACCTAAATAATTATTTAAAACAGAAAAATTAGAAATAATATTTTTAAATAATGACATGCAATAATACAGATTTAGAATAAATATTATGGCCTTTGATAAATTTTATATAAAATTCTGGAAATAAAAGAATAATTTCACAAAAACTGATTTTATAAAGTTTATTATATAAAAATAACATGCATAATAATTAAACGTGGTTTATGATTTTTAATAATCTCAATATAACATGCATAAAATTATAAAAATAAGTTTGGATATATTTTACATCTCAGAATAATTAAATTAATACAATTAAACTTAATAAAACATGATATTTAACTGTTTTAATTATAAAAATATCAAAACAGTTTCAAATATTTTATAAAAATTTATTTTTACAAAGGGTACTGTTCAATATAATTAACATAAAAATTTCATAAATTAATTCTAAAAATTAGAATTAATATAATTATTTTAAGTCAGAACAGGTTTTAATTAAAATAAAATAGATTTATAAAAATTTTACAAAATTTTATATTTTTAATAAATACACCAATATGTCAGGAATATATGATAAAAATTTTGGATTTTATAGATTTAATATCGAATTAATATGAATTAATGATTAACTGTTTAAAAATGAAAATTAAAAATACAAAAAAATAATCATCATCTTCCCCAATATCAAGTCAACAGAAGTCAAACCGATCGAATTAACCTATCAAACATGAACCAAAACTAAATTAAAGTTACTGGAACATTGAGCAGGTGAAATTATACCGAATAGTCGAAGAAGATGTCTCCGGTATCGTTGGGATCGAGGTTTCGGCTATGTCCGGCGAGTTGTTTCTCCGGCGAAGTAACAGAGGTGAATCAGAGACGAAATACGAAGTGTTTGTGAATATTGAGAGGTGCAGTGGGTTCGTGAAGGTTGCAGGAATCATATAACAAGTTTAATTGATCCTCAAACAACCGAATAAATCCAATTCAGATTCCCACTTAAATATTTTTAAACATTTCCGATTTCAGAAACATTGTTGCATGGTTTGGTGAAATTGAAGTGTTGGACGGTTTCAAATTGTCGAGGAGAACAAGCAGGTGTGTTCATCGATCAGTGTAACTTGTTTGTTTGTGATTTGGATCAATTCCCGGCGATACAATCGGTAGAATCCGGTTTGAATCGAAGTTTTAATAACGGTCCCTGATGTTTCCGAAAAGTCTAAACAGGTCTCTCAGTTTATAACTATAAAGTCTAACCGGGTTAGTTCTTAATACATGATTCCTTAATATAAAAGCTGACTGGTTTAATTTATCCGGTTAAACAACTTTGAAAATCGACAAGAATGGTCCCTGGACTTGTTAACTGAACAAGTTAACTGAGTTAATTTTTAAAATTGGATTCCTTTTATATTATTTAACCCGGTTAGGGTTTTTAACTGAAAACAGTTTTAAAAGTGGCAAGAATAGTCCCTAGACTACTAGTTTGATAAAATGACCCAATGGTCCTTGGACTTTTAATTCAAAAATATATGTTTATTTATTTTATATAAATATAAGTTTCCAAAATTGCATTTTAGACCCTAAACTTTTAAAAGTTTTAAAAAAACTTATATTTTTATTTATAAAACAAGTTTCAAAAATGTCATAAAGGGCCCTAAACTTTATGTTTTACAAATTTTACGTTTTTAACCCGAACTTTCATGTTTCAAAAATTACAATTTAGTCCCCGAACTTTATATTTTGTAAAATAGTGACGGTTTTATCTACGAATTTAAAATCGAAGTTTCAAACTAGTTTCAAGAAATGACAATTTGGTCCCTTGTAATTAGTGTGGCTTTGTTTACAAGTATGAAACTAGAACAAATTGAAATTATTCACGCGTTTGGGTCGGCAAAACATGTAGCAACAGTAAAACTAAACATGTATCAAACAAATTGCATCTCAAGATGTGATATGTGTATCAAACAAGTACATGTTTGAAATTCAAGGTTGTTACAGTCTCCCCTACTTTAGAAAATTTCGTCCCGAAATTTATTCGAAGGAGACCGTAGAGTAATTGCAATGATTAGCAAGATAACCAAGTCATTGTTTGGTGCTGAAAATTCCGAGGAATTTACGAGGATCATTGTATAGAAATTGTTTTGTATGGCACTATGTTACGCTGGATTTGTAACGTAAATATTATGCAAACAGATGTGTGTACAAATAAGCAAATAATGGATAATTCATTTCCCTGATGGATATTTCTCCAGAAGCGAAAATGAACAAACGGAGTCATTTTCCTCAACGGGTATTCTTCAGAATTGGAAATGACGGATTTTAAACAAACGGATATTCATTTCCTCAACGGATAATCTTCAGAAACAAAAATGAAGAGACGGAGTCATTTTCAACGGTTGCTTCTTCAGAAACGAAAATTAAGGATTAAACAAACGGATATTCATTCCTCAACGGATATTCTTCAGAAGTGAAAAATGAATAGCTAGTTCATTTTTCCTCAACGGATGCTTCATCAGAAATGGAAATGAATAGGGTTAACTCTAGATACATGACAAAACTTGCTGTGATTTCTGTGCACTGAATTTCCACAATTATGTATGCATCCATAATTACGTAATTACTTGCACAGTCCACACAATTGATCTTATGCTGTGTAGGGGAAGAAAATCAAACGAATAATCCTGTGGTGATTTAACTAGACTACAATAGAGTCTCTTTAACTAGATCACCAAATGATCTATTAACTAGATCAACGGACAATCTCTTGAACTAGACCACCAGAGGGCCTCTTTAACTATATCAACACATGATATCTTTAACTAGATTGACGAATCAATCTCTTTAACTAGATCAACTAATGATCTCTTTAACTAGACCATCAGAGGCCTCTTTAACTATATCAACACATGATATCTTTAACTAGATTGACGAATCAATCTCTTTAACTAGATCAACTAATGATCTCTTTAACTAGACCATCAGAGGCCTCTTTAACTATATCAACACATGATATCTTTAACTAGATTGACGAATCAATCTCTTTAACTAGATCAACTAATGATCTCTTTAACTACATCAACGGAGGATGTCTTTAACTTTGGAATAGTAGTTTATAATCCAAGGGTTTTAACTATATCGTTGAGGCCCATTAAGGATTTAAGGTAGTACCTTTGGATATCCTACTATGAATCCCTTATACGGAGATATGGAAGATTCTACGAGGATTTGGATAACAAAAATTTGGATCACACAAAAACATAAAAAGGGAACACATAAGCACATAATTGTTTAATTTGGCCTTTAATTTGTTATCTTTGGACGCGGATACTTAAAGCACACCAGGAATCCAATCCGTGGATTTCATTTGGCACTTTAATCATTTTCAAGAATCTATCTATGAAGATAGGATGATCTTCCAAAAATTCAATTTTTGTTTTCAAAGAAACATAATATCCGAATTAAGGTACACAACAATTTTTGGATTTACAGAAATACCCTTAGGTACCCTATTATGGATTTATAGTGGTACTTTTGGGTATGCGTCCAGAGTTGTAACTTGCGCCTTGTACTTCGTTTCCTTGGAAGAAACGGGTACTTAGGATTTTCGTGGAAAACGCAAGAGATAATAAAATGGAAGAATTTTGGGGGTAGTCTGTTCTTCAAGGAATATGGCTCCTTGATTGTCGGTATTGTAGAGGATACGTTGTTTATACATGCCATCACATTTGTACATTGCAATGTAAAATAAAAAGATTCATTTATAAACAACAACAACTGTTTCATGGACCTTGACAACAAGAGAAAATAATACATAAGGCTCGATTATTTCTAAACAACATTGTCTTCTAGTTGGTCCGATGCTCATCCCTGCGCTGGATTCGCATTAGCAATCTTTGGGCAATTTCTTCGGAAATGGCCCATCTCGCCACAGTTGAAGCAAGGACCTGGTGGAAAACGAGCTTGAGCAGGATTTACTTGAGGTTGGTTTGGACCACCTTGGTTTGGGGTAAATCGACAAGCATTTGCCAGGTGACCGAGTCGCCCACATGATGCACATAAACGACACTGTAGGTGAGCTAAGTGGTGTGCATTACATTTGTTGCATATCGGTGTAGTACCGGCATAAGGTTTCCTTGCAGGAGGTTGAGCTGGTTGGTTGGGCGGTGCTTTACCATCATAGGGTCGTTTTGCTGGCGGAGGAGGAGGAATCTGGTTAACAGGAGCAGGTGTAGCAATAGCGAAATTCTGAGCTGCCTCTCGCTTTTTAGCATTCCCTGACGTTTGAGCCTTGGCGTTAGCCGCTTTGGTTGAGCTGGATGAACCCTTCGACGACGTGTTACCATCACCCTTACGAGTTAAGACCTTATCCTTGACCATAGCATCGGTAAGAGTAGCAGAGAGTTCGTACGCATCACGGATCGTGGCTGGTTTGCTCCCAGTCATAATGTGTTTGATGCAGCTAGGTAAACCATCAATGAACTTCTCAATAGTACGCTCAGGAGTCGTCAAGAGGTAGGGGCAGAGAATGCACAACTCTTCGAAACGGTAAATATAGGCTCGGTTCTCCCCACTATTTTGCTTTAGGTTATGAAATTCTTCCTCGAGTGCTCGCATCTCATTGCGAGGACAAAACTCTCTCATCATAAGAGTTCTCAAATCATCCCAAGATAAAGCCAAAGCAACGTTGGTACCTCGATCCCTCATAACCCCGTTCCACCATGTTAAGGCTCGTTTTTGGAAACAGCTGGTCGCAAACTCGACCTTGCGGGCCTCTGTGCACTGACTGTGACGGAACGTATTTTCAATGCTTTCGAACCATTGAAGAAGAGCGGTGGCACCTTCACTCCCAGTGTACTTAGCAGGGTTACAGGAATTAAACTGCTTGAACGTGCAGGGAGGATTGGGATTGTTGTTTTGGGCAGCCTGGTTGAACTGGGCAAAGACATTGGGTAGTTGTGCAGCAGACTGCTGAGCAATCAGGGCAGCCAACTCAGCATTTTGATTATTATTCTAAGGCTGAGGACGTGGAGGCATCTATAGGAAGGAAAACATCTGATCAGAACGGGATACATTTAAATCAATTTAAAATCAATGAAGGCGAAAGAAAATACACAACAAGATGGACATCGTTTATTCCACGAATAAACAATATTAGCGACTAATCAAAGTAGTTGGGTCCTTATAACTTAATGAAGTCATGCTTTAGCCTATAAGTGGACACTCATCCCGAGAATTCCCAGGTAAGCACAACTGGTCTCGCGTCTGATGAGATATATACGAAGTGCTTGCCTTAGACAGAAAACTCAGAATACAGGCACCCACCCTTCCAGATTGCACGAGTTCGTTATTAGAGCCTAAGACTTTGACGAGAGCAAAAATCAGAGGAGGTTTTGAAAAATTTTTAAATCACCTGAGGACAGATGATGAGTAATTTGTATAGCCTAAAAGTTAAACGAGAGAAATCCACCGTGAAGAGGCTAGGGTTTCACGAGTAAGAATAGAGGTAGAGACAAAGAAGCGGACAGAGTATCTAGTGGATAGGGGTCCTAGGTAAGTTATAGTCTAGGTCAAAAGAAATTTCTAATAACCTAATTCCCTACAACCATGGCTCTGATACCAACATGTGACACCCTGACCAGAGGCGGAAACGTAGAGGGCATCACGAAACATGATAGAATGCATAGGAGCACATGGTGGTTAAATTAAAGTTGAAATATAATTAAGTTGATTGGTAGGATTGCATTCACATCCAAACTAGTACATAACAACTATAACACATTGTTCACAAAGGTCTTGTTTTTTTTATTTAGCTAAGGCACTTGTCTTGAGCAATCCTATGTGATCCTTGCAAAAGCTAACTTCAAACAATCAACACCTGAAACATATGTTAAAAATAATTTGGGTCAACAAACGGTTGAGTGAATTCAAAGTGTTTTATTTGATTTGGTAATAAACAATAATGTGATATGAAATAAAAGTTAACTTTGTGGCATTTGATATGTTTGGAACAATTGATTGAAACAAGTCCCGCTTGGTTAACATTCAAACCTTTGTAGACTGAACACGGCATTGACCACCCAGACTTCCACAATGAATAACATGAACAACAACAACAACAACAATAGACCATGAAGTCGGATGGGATGTCACCCCTATAGCGCTATAATTTACCGTTCGGCTTGATCGAAGTTAATGAATGTAAGTTAAGCATCAAGTAATCAAGCAATTGCAAGGAAACAATCAAGACAACCACAAAAATGTAAATGAATTTGTACCACATTATCACATATGTTTCACCCCGAAAATATTGTAAAACAGAAAATGGGGACTATGAACTCACCTTGCTTGTGAATCAAATTCCAAACAAGTATATAGGTAAGAGTTTTGCAGGAACAAGTCTTTCCACGCTACTCTATAAACATGCATGAAACAAACACATATGGAACATAGCATTAACAAGGGCAACACTGTGATTTTGTATAAACGGGTGACAAGGTTTTGTGTTGTACGATTTGACAATCTGTTTGGGGAACACTTGGTAATTTGATAAATTTAAGAAGTGTTTACATAAAATACTACGTTATACAAACAATAAGTATGATATTATTATTTGTATATTTAATATAACTAATATATACATATAAATAAATAATTTTACTTTAAGTTTATATATATATATATATATATATATCTTATAAAAATTTTGTAAACAGTTGGTATAATTTAAGAGTTTAAAATATAACTCAAAAGTCCATGTTTAATTACAGAATTTATAAATTATTATTCAGTATTATCAGAACATATGTATTTTCAGAATAATGTGATAATTATACAAATTAATTATCTAATAATTAATTTAGGGCAGAATAATTAAAAATGATAAAATTTAATTATATAATAAGTATAAATCAGATTGAAAATAATTATCATGGCAGAAAATAAATATATTTTAAATAAACAGTTTAGTTAAATGTTAAAATGAAATGACTGAGTGATTGTATAAATAATTACCTAAATAATTATTTAAAACAGAAAAATTAGAAATAATATTTTTAAATAATGACATGCAATAATACAGATTTAGAATAAATATTATGGCCTTTGATAAATTTTATATAAAATTCTGGAAATAAAAGAATAATTTCACAAAAACTGATTTTATAAAGTTTATTATATAAAAATAACATGCATAATAATTAAACGTGGTTTATGATTTTTAATAATCTCAATATAACATGCATAAAATTATAAAAATAAGTTTGGATATATTTTACATCTCAGAATAATTAAATTAATACAATTAAACTTAATAAAACATGATATTTAACTGTTTTAATTATAAAAATATCAAAACAGTTTCAAATATTTTATAAAAATTTATTTTTACAAAGGGTACTGTTCAATATAATTAACATAAAAATTTCATAAATTAATTCTAAAAATTAGAATTAATATAATTATTTTAAGTCAGAACAGGTTTTAATTAAAATAAAATAGATTTATAAAAATTTTACAAAATTTTATATTTTTAATAAATACACCAATATGTCAGGAATATATGATAAAAATTTTGGATTTTATAGATTTAATATCGAATTAATATGAATTAATGATTAACTGTTTAAAAATGAAAATTAAAAATACAAAAAAATAATCATCATCTTCCCCAATATCAAGTCAACAGAAGTCAAACCGATCGAATTAACCTATCAAACATGAACCAAAACTAAATTAAAGTTACTGGAACATTGAGCAGGTGAAATTATACCGAATAGTCGAAGAAGATGTCTCCGGTATCATTGGGATCGAGGTTTCGGCTATGTCCGGCGAGTTGTTTCTCCGGCGAAGTAACAGAGGTGAATCAGAGACGAAATACGAAGTGTTTGTGAATATTGAGAGGTGCAGTGGGTTCGTGAAGGTTGCAGGAATCATATAACAAGTTTAATTGATCCTCAAACAACCGAATAAATCCAATTCAGATTCCCACTTAAATATTTTTAAACATTTCCGATTTCAGAAACATTGTTGCATGGTTTGGTGAAATTGAAGTGTTGGACGGTTTCAAATTGTCGAGGAGAACAAGCAGGTGTGTTCATCGATCAGTGTAACTTGTTTGTTTGTGATTTGGATCAATTCCCGGCGATACAATCGGTAGAATCCGGTTTGAATCGAAGTTTTAATAACGGTCCCTGATGTTTCCGAAAAGTCTAAACAGGTCTCTCAGTTTATAACTATAAAGTCTAACCGGGTTAGTTCTTAATACATGATTCCTTAATATAAAAGCTGACTGGTTTAATTTATCCGGTTAAACAACTTTGAAAATCGACAAGAATGGTCCCTGGACTTGTTAACTGAACAAGTTAACTGAGTTAATTTTTAAAATTGGATTCCTTTTATATTATTTAACCCGGTTAGGGTTTTTAACTGAAAACAGTTTTAAAAGTGGCAAGAATAGTCCCTAGACTACTAGTTTGATAAAATGACCCAATGGTCCTTGGACTTTTAATTCAAAAATATATGTTTATTTATTTTATATAAATATAAGTTTCCAAAATTGCATTTTAGACCCTAAACTTTTAAAAGTTTTAAAAAAACTTATATTTTTATTTATAAAACAAGTTTCAAAAATGTCATAAAGGGCCCTAAACTTTATGTTTTACAAATTTTACGTTTTTAACCCGAATTTTCATGTTTCAAAAATTACAATTTAGTCCTCGAACTTTATATTTTGTAAAATAGTTACGGTTTTATCTACGAATTTAAAATCGAAGTTTCAAACTAGTTTCAAGAAATGACAATTTGGTCCCTTGTAATTAGTGTGGCTTTGTTTACAAGTATGAAACTAGAACAAATTGAAATTATTCACGCGTTTGGGTCGGCAAAACATGTAGCAACAGTAAAACTAAACATGTATCAAACAAATTGCATCTCAAGATGTGATATGTGTATCAAACAAGTACATGTTTGAAATTCAAGGTTGTTACAGATTTAAACTAATTCGAGAAAAAAAAACTAGAGTCATCATCAAAGTTGTTCTAAGGTTCCCAAACCATTTCTTCATCCAATGGTGGGTCGTAAACCGCCCCAGGGTCAGTTTCGTACCCTTCAGCCCAGCTCGGTAGTTCTTGTGTTTGACTGTGGTGTTCCACATTAGGGGGGTTTGAAGGTGGAGGATGCATAGGCAGTATAGGAGTGTTTTCCACCGGACGATGGCACCCCTCCTCAATTTGTAGTCCACCAAATTGTAGTTGAGCGAAGGTATAGTCATACGCCCAATTCAACTCTTCATCCATCCAACCAAATGGATCATCATGTTCAGGGTTTGTCATCGGATGAGGGTTTGCCACCGGAGGTGGGGTTGACACCAGAGGTGGGTTTGCCACCGGACAAAAAGGGTTTCTAACTTCAGGGTTTGAAGTTAGAGGGTTTGAATCAGGAAGGTTTAAATGGCGACGGGATGATCGTCCATGGCTTGTTGATCCTAGTGGTTCAACGGGAATTGGATAACCACCACCCATACCTCTCAATTGTTATGTGTTTGGAGTGATTTCTAAACTGAAAAATACAATTTTGATGGATATAAAGATCAATTTTAAAGGAAATAAAAATAGTTTGGTTAAATATAAAAAAAAGGATTGTGTAAACTGAAACATACAATTTTTATTGGATATAAAGATCAATTTTCTTACCATGTTAAAAATTAACATCACAGTAAACTCAAACATAAGGATTGTGTAAACTGAAAAATACAATTTTTATTGTAACAATTTTAACATCAAACTTAACTCAAATGTTTATTGGATTTATATTTTTTTTTTACCAAAAGAAATGGCAGTTCGGATCATCAGTTAATTATCGTGTTTTAAACAACTCATTATTCGATTGGGACCCGAAAACAACAAAATATGAACGGGACGGGATCAATTTGTAATGAGATACTCGTTATTTGTTAGTTTTTATCAACAAAATATGAACGGGACAGGTATAGTAAATTTGATATTTTTACTCGTGTAACAAAGTTTCGTCAACAATAGTATTAAAAAATATACTAAAAAAACAAATAGATAATACTTGAATTTAGAGTATCCAATTTATTTGACTACTTACTTTTTATACTTGTGTATCTAAAAAATAAATCTTACGATTACTGATGCTTAATGTATCCCAACGAAAATAGCCATGAAGTTCATGCAAGTACGTTTTTGTAGGATAACTTTACACTACAACGAAAATAGTAACTATGGTTCATAAATGCACTGCATAACTTATTATGGTTTGTGTACTAAAATCATATTCCAAAGTTACAAAATCATTTATTAATCCTGAAATTATATAAAAACTATTCTTAAATGAAGAAATCACAAAGTATTATGGCACATTTGTTATAATACAAGAGTCGAGAAAAAACCAAAACCAGCTACATACCTAGTCAAGACTCATTCACATCTAGAATTTATACCAAATGCAAAATAAGAGAAATATCATAGAAAGTAAAACACCAAACTATGAAAAAAAAACATAAAAAAAAGAAAAACAAACAAGCTTAAACTCTTCTATTTTACAGCAAAATATATTCAATATTCAACATTAAGTGTATGGAAGAAACAAATAACTTTTTTTTCATTCAACATACAAATAAAGTCTATACTTAACATTTATTTTACAACACATGTAAACTAAAATAATACATGTTACAAAACAAACAGATGTATAAGGCCACGGTTAAACAATACAGAAGCAAAATGTGACAGTTAAAAGTGAAAAAATTAACCAAGAAATGTGAGTAAACTTACAACAATGCAAGAGCCTGATGTAAAAAGCCAAAAAAAATGTAAGACCTTGATGTGAAGAGCCGAGAAACAACGCAAGACCCAGACGTTTAGAGTATTGATTGATATTCTGAAATCGAAGTAAAATAGGAGATGTTAGGTTGATGTTTCGAAGGTTTGATGTAAGATTCAAAAGTAGGATGAAGTTCAACGCAAGACTTACAATTTAAAGGTTTTAGTATCTAAGTTGAGTGCTTGTAGAGTTGTGATGAATGTAGTTGAATTTATAGACTTCCAAGCATGCTTCCTTTCTGACAAATCCGAACAGTGTTTGCTTTTACAGCTGTATTTGAACAGTCATCTGGTCAGTAAAAAAATATCAAAAAGGATAGCAGTAAAATATTTTGGATTCTGAAAGGTTGTCAACTGTTCAAATACTTTTTGTGAAAAGTCTTTGAAAGGTTGTCAACTGTTCAACTGTAAAATCAGGAGTTAGGTTTCTGAAAAAGGTTTCGAAAAGTCTTTCTGTCAGGTTACTGTTCAATTTTTTTGTCATAAAAAAAACTAAATCAATTTTTACTTTAAATCAATTTTTACTTTAAATTATTCAAAAAGTTTATTAAAAAGAGTTATCATTTGATGCAAGTGCAAAGCTGTTTAGAGTTTTAACCTGATTCATTGTCGGTTTCAACTTGCGGCGGGTTCAATATCCTAAGGTTTTCTATGCTTTTTAGGGGGAAGATGGGCGCATCTCTCCACAGGGCATACAAAACACAGGTTATTGGCGGAAGCCCGCCACATGTAACATATAAAGTTTTTTTATATGTTAAATATGGCGAGCTGCCGCCAATAACCTGAGTTTTGTATGCCCTGGGAGAGAAGCACCCATGTTCCCCCTAAAATGCAAAGAAAACATTAGGGTTTGCTTGAGTTGCTCGTAGTTTTCCCTAAAATGCAAAGAAAATAGCAATGTAAAAGGACAAATGTTAGATGTGTCAAAATGAGTTAGTTGAGTTACTGGTCAAAAGGGTAATTTTTTTTGTATGGATGGGGTTGACCTGAAACACCTTTGTCAAAGAACATAAAAATTTTATAAAAATAATTGGTGTCAAATATGAAAATATGATTACAAAAATATATTATTTCAATAACTATCTGATCCCTTTTAAAAGACGATTTAGGACCTTATGCATCGAAAAATGAAAATACAATTTGAGCGACTCTTGAGCCATTTGACTGACTTCCATTTTAGATACACTTTTTTTATGTTACCCAATTGACCCGTTGAAGATAAAACATAACCGGAATCTACCCTTTCGAAAACGAACTGGTTAAAATTGCCATTTCAATAAACGGAAACAAAAAAGGAGTTCCATACCAAGGACCACCAATGCTGATCTCATAAAATAGATCATTCCTTCCACATGCAACCCCACAGAGACCCAATGCATAGGAGCCGCCTATCCTGATTGATCTTACCTGATTACATAAGAAACATGAGACTTGAAGTCAGTTGTCACTGATCTAAAAGTCGTACTAACAACGAAACCAATGTCGCTAACTGAAGTGTAGCCAAAAATCTATTTCCAATCAGTAACTTCATGTTAATAAGATATTAAGCATTTAAGCTCTCTGATGAAATTTTTGATAATGAAAGCATGAAGCTAAGTTAAAACTTGATTAAAAATTCTTCTTTCCAAGAATTCAACTTTAGCTGTATACCAGCTCTGTTTCAACCATCATTCAAATTATTCTACGTGCCATGTTTTAATAATAGAAACCTTTGAATAAAGTAATTTAGGATGTTATATACAAAAAAATACACTTCCGGGACTTGAGCGCATTCAACCATTTGACCCGTAGTAACAGAGCTGAACCATAACAACTTCCTGCTACGACTTCTGCATTTGTAATTGTTATGCTGATCAGGATATATATCAAGTTCTAGGAAATATTAATAAAGAATCAAACAGTTGATCACATCAACAAAACCAAACAATAATAAATTTACCTGCAACTGCTGAAATTAACTATCTCCAGCCAACATGATACTCTTCACTGCATCCATTACTTTCCGCTCGCTGCGGCACCGGATACCTTAACAAATCTCAAACCAAATTATTCATTATTCACTAAAAACTTACATTTCAGCCGAATCAAAGAAGTTGATTCTAGAATCAATTGCTTTGTCTAACAGCTTAAATGAAGTCTAAAACATACATAATTAAGCAAACTTAAAACAAAAACCCATATAACAGCTTAAATGAAGTCTAAAAATACATAATAAATTGCTTTGTCTAACAGCTTAAATGACGTCTAAAACATACATAATCTTGAACCACCCATTCGTAATTTCATAAAATGGACCAAAATACACCACATACTGCGAGACCCATATCATAAAATGTTACAAAAAGTACACATATTTAATCAGTAACATTAGATCTATAACAGACATAATCAGCTACAAATATACCAGATCTGTAACAAACATAATCAGTAACATAAGCATGTAAATCAGCTACAAACATACCAGATCTGTAACAAACATAATCAGCTACAAACATACCAGATACGGGCACAAAAAGTACACATATTTAATCAGTAACATTAGATCTATAACAAACATAACCAGCTACAAACATACCAGATCTGTAATATACATAATCAGTAACATAAGCATGTAAATCAGCTACAAAAATACCAGATCTGTAACAAACATAATCAGCTACAAAGATACCAGATCCGGGCACAAAAAGTACACATATTTAATCAGTAACATTAGATCTATAACAAACATAATCAGCTACAAACATACCAGATCTGTAACAAACATAATCAGCAACATAAGCATGTAAATCAACTACAAACATACCAGATCTGTAACAAACATAATCAGCTACAAACATACCAGATCCGGGCTGTCAATATTCCTCTAAGAACTCAGATCTGTAAGTCGTGTAACCTCAGATCTGTCAATATTCATCAAAAATCCTAAAAAAATGACGGTAGATCTGAGAAAAATTTCAGCAGAAAAAATTATCTGGCTCGACGGTGGTAAGGTAGATCTAAGTCGACGGTATCTCCACCGCTCCATCTTCATCTATAACAGAATAAACAAAACAACCTCTAAGTCGACGGTGGTACGATAGATCTAAGAAAACATTTGGCCAAAAAAAAGTACCTGGATCTTTTTTCCACCGGAGAAAGAAACCCTAAAAGAAGTTGAACCCAGTAGATCTGATGTCGGAATCGCCGGAGAAAGAAACCCTAAAATTTCACAGATCTAAGTCAAACCCTAAAATTTCACAAAAAATGCCGATAACGTTAAAAAGACGGTACCTGAGAAGAAGGATGGTGAAATCGCCGGTGAAATCCGTCGCATGCAGACACCGTGTCTGGTGAGAGAGAGAGAGAGAGAGAGAGAAGAAGGATGGGGGCGGATGTGAATCAAATGAATTTAGGGTTTAGATTTAGTGAAAGAAAGTATATATTGGATCCATTTGAGTAAAACAGGTCAAAGAGATCCGGTTAGTTTATATGAGCTGCTCCGCGTGTGTTGAAGGATTTTTCAACACCTTTATGCTTTAAAGGTTGTATAATGTGCTTAAAATGATTGTACAATGGCAAATGACCATTCTTGCCCTTCCTATATGCTTATTAAAGTAGTATAGATATATATATATATATGTTAGTTTATAAACACTTAGGAGTTTAGGCTTAAACCTTTTCATCAAAACTTCCTTAATGACAATTAAGGTTACTAATCACGTTTAACCTGGTTAATCACCCTGTTAATCTATATTTAATCACGATAAGATTTTTAGAAAATTTCGCCATAGTTTCCCCAAAACTATGGTGTTTTCCCACGTTTTCAAAACGCGATTAAAACCATTTTTAATTTACCAACATCATCAACCTATTAATCTCATTAAAATACAAGTTTCAAGTAAACAGATTCTACCACTTATTTCCTTAATTCTTGAGCCCTTATATATATTAATTTTTTTTTAAATTTCAAGACTTTTATGTTTTGAAATTCAGGACTTGTTAATTGTAGTTTTCATAACCATTTAGTAAATCACTTGTTTTATTTAAAATTCACACTTATTAGTTTCTAATCATCAAGTTTAAAAACTTATATATATATATATATATATATAAAGCTCATTGATTTAAGCATGATGATCTTTCTTGATTTAAACCTCTAAGGGTTTAAATTACATTTTTAAGACTAATCTAACAAGATCATCACTAATCTAGTTTACTACACTAAACGTACAACATGATCATTATAAATCCTAGGTTAAACAACCTATTTTGAACAAAATCAACAAGATCATACAACTCACTTAACCCTAAAACACATAATAATCTATAATACTTCATGATTAGTAAGTTGTTTAGGTTTTGTTTAGGGTTTTAAGTGAATTTTTTCTTGATTTTCAAGATGATCAACTAGTACTTTCATGATCTACATTTAATAACAAGCTTAAATATAGTAAGAAAGTGGCTTACCACTTTGCAAGTGCCTTAGGATGAAGTTTTAGAAAAGATTAAGCTCCAAAAATAGCCCTAATGATGCTCCATGTGTTCTTAATGCTTAGATGGTTATAAAAAGTCTTAATTTAGGTGAAAAATGGAGTGTTTTAACAAGAAAATGGTGGTGGTATTGTTTTTGGTTTGGGGCCTACATCAAGAGGAGAAGGATGGGGGTTATGGGTGATTTTTTTTTTGGATGAAAAATTATGAAGAAAGGATGTGAAGATATGATGATATAGGAGTGGTGTAGTGATTTTTTTGTCAACAACAAATCTTCATCCTCCATGCTTCCAATCTTCTAGTATATTTCAATTTGATGTAGGTGGATTTGGTGGGGTCCACCTTATGACTAGAATGGGGGGGGGGATATATATATATATATATAGGTTCAGGATTTAGAGAGAACGACTAAAAGTGTGAGAACAGTGAGAACGATTATGAAACGTAAGATCAAAACAATCTATGGACTTCATGACGCGGTGGCATTTTCGTAAATAACATCACTTTTATTAGTGTGCCGCGCTTCCATAAGGGCAAAAAGGTAAATGTTCATATAGAAAACACATCAAAGCCAGACCGAAACATATATGCTTCCCGGGGAAACCTCCCCAAAACCAACGTAAAACGCGAAAACCCTAGAAAATGCGAAACAACAAAAACTATGGCGTCAAAAGATCAAACCAGATCCAGAGCAAAAAAACATAGTGAGTTAACTTCGATTTACATTGTGCTAGTTTATGCTACTTTTGGCGTTCTAATTTTAACAAAAATTTGCAGTTTCTACAAGGGGGGAAACCATGCTCTTATCAGAGGAGTAACACAGTATGACAACATTTTTACTGATGAAGAAGAACAAAACAAAGAACCTGAAGAGGTATGTTGTTCAAATAATAAATTTAAAAAAACCAAAAAACACCATGATAAACAAAATCCTTTTGTTTAATATAACAGGAAATGGCTGATAAATTGGATGGGGAGCATACAAAGAATTAGAAGACAGTTACAATAAAATGAGCGCATTGTTAAAACAGTCAAAGTCTGAATACCCAAACAGCCTCCTAGTACACATTAAATACTCACAATGTATGACATTGTTGGAGAACATCTTAAAATTTGTTGATGAAAACGCCAAAGAAATGCCAGCTGAAAGAGAAGAAGATACAGACGAAACTGAGGTTGAAAATGAGGTGGTACTAGGAGATGAAAATGAAGAAGAAGGGGAAAAGGAGATAGCTAAAAAAGAAAACGCCATTGAAGAGCAAACAGTTCATGAAAACGCCAAAGAATTTGAAAATGAAGAACAAGGAGAAGAAGGATGTGAAAATTGTAACACCTGTGCCTCCACGGCCATCAAACAAATACCAAACCAATGAAATATTGTATTTCATACTTGGGATTTGTAAAAATATGTGTATCATTTGCACATATCAATTTCTGTTCAATTTCAAACTCTAAATCGCTTTCTGGAAGGTTATACGCGCACTGATGCGTAAATATAACCAGTTTAATGCAACGAACACCCCGGAATAGTGAAATAGGCTTAACATACCTTAAATAACCTTTACATAACTTAGAAATAAGTTTTGGAAGGTTTGGTATGCCGAAAACAAGTTAATTCGCTTACAGGGACTAAAGTTGACAAACTGCGAAAGTATGCCAATTTGAACTGTAACAGACATTCCGGAACATGACCATAAGTTAAACATACCATAAATATCCTTTACATAGCTTAGAAATAGGCTTTGAGGGGTTCGGTGTGCTAAAATAAACTTTTGTGTCATTCAGGGACTAAAAGTGTCAAAAAGTGCACAAGTTTGCATTTTCGCGCATAACTTACGTTCTGAATACATCTGGACATCCAAAAATTTATGTAAGCATGACTACATTATATTTTAGTGTTCGCCTTAAGAAAAATCCATTCGTTTCGTCATTTGGATCGTTTTTCGCGCTTATGCGCATTCCGTCGTAATTAAGCGAACATCGCGTTCGTACGACTAAACGAACCATCATCTGAGATATTTTTGAACATGTTTTGAGTTCCCTATACTTTAAATTCATTTTAGAGCCTTAAAATGAGGTTAACGGGGTTCAAACGCATCGAAAAAGGGCTTAAACACGTGCAGGGACCATTTCTGCCAAGTTTGAAACAATTCTGGAACTGGGAGGCAGTCGCGTAGCGCGAGCCCTAAGGCTCTACCCGTCGCGCTACGCGAGTGAGTGATCTGGACCAGATTCAATGTCTTTTTAGCAAGTTGCAGCTGATTGATTCGTGTCCACACATTCTAAACGGGTCTAGTCAGCGGATAAGAACAAGTTTCTAGCCACCACAACTTTGTGACAAGTGTACGGCTTGGATCGTGGCATGATATTCAAGAAACGATCCTAGCGGCTCTACTTTTTCTATAAATACCCACCCCCCTTTGGCTTAAAAACCCACAAATCTGATCATTTGGGCTCTAAGTTAGAACCTTCGTTTCATACCTGAGCTATTTTGATCTGGGTTAGCATTCGGGGACCCTTCGTAAGTATTCTTTCGTTCTTTTCCCTATTCTTACTGCTTTTCGAGTCAGAAAGTCAAACTTTGTTTGACTTTCAGCATTGACCAGTAATGGTCAATGCGAAGTTCGTTAGAACTTCGCAACGTGATTGTAATCACGATGGTCATAGTCCCTTGGGACTATGCCTACTGATTACCACGTTGTCTAGGGTCGTAGGGTAAGCGATCTAATAAATCGCTTATACCTCGAACCCGACCCGGTTTGGTCGATCATTAGGATCCGACCAAATACTTTAGGTGACCATAGTAGGTAGGGAATAACCTTTCGAGGTTATACCCTATGGTCACATCGTTTAAGTAGTTGTATGATAGGTAGTTTATATGCCTTAGGTAAATTACCAGAATACCCTTTTCATACATAATTGGTAATTTAGCATATGTAACCTAAACTTTTGTCACGTAACTGATTATGTAACATGTTTAGGCATATAATACTTGTCATAGGACTAGTTAGGCGGTCCGAACGCGTTTCACGCGCACGATGCGTTAAAGTAGCATAAGCTACCTAAACGGATCATAATGGGTCAATAAGACTTAGGTTAAGTTTCATTTAGCATATAGGCTTTGTTAAACCATATCACGTGAGTTCTGACACTCATTTGGTTTACAAACCCTAATGCTACCCAGTCTTCCGAGATAGGTCCGGTTTATTAACATAGTTACCTATATTAGGTGCCGTTTGATTCCGAGATCTATAGCATTACTTGGTGGTTATCTTTTGACAACTGAGCAATCTCAAGTGAGTACATAGACCCCTCTTTTACTGTTTTCCAAACTGTTTTGGGGTGGAACACATGTGCCTACTTGTTACTTTCATGCTTTCCTGTTTTTCACATCATATACATGCTATGTTCGTTAGTACATTATAGTACATGATTTCATTACATTTCCTGCTAGGTGTGCCCATTGTGTGCATTACTTAGTACATTGTTTTACATGACATTTCCTGCTAGGTGTGCCCATTGTGTGCATTACTTAGTACATTGTTTTACATGACATTTCCTGCTAGGTGTGCCCATTGTGTGCATTACTTAGTACATTGTTTTACATGACATTTCCTGCTAGGTGTGCCCATTGTGTGCATTACTTAGTACATTGTTTTACATGACATTTCCTGCTAGGTGTGCCCATTGTGTGCATCACTTAGTACATCGTTTTACATGACATTTCCTGCTAGGTGTGCCCATTGTGTGCATCACTTAGTACATCGTTTTACATGACATTTCACGCTATGTATGTTCATTTGATTACATACTTAGTGCATTGTTTTCACATGTTTACATTTTTGGTATGACATTTGGTTTGTTTACATGGGACAATACATTCATTAACATTAGCTACGCCGTTCGTTAGTAGGTAGTGGTACCATAGGAATTGACAACTCCCGTTCCGGACATCCCAGGGAAAGGGGACAGAAAGGAATGACCGAATTCGTTGACATTAAGACAGATGGACCTTTAATTTGTTTAAAGGGTTTATCACCACAGTCGCCAGGCTTGGATGTATGCATTTTCACAATACCGCATAAATGTTCATATTAAATAGTTGCATGCATCTACACAAAACATAGCTTTGATTTAAACCAAGTTTTACCTCAATACTTTGTTTTTGTGCATATGGTTTAGTTGAGACATTTCACTTGCCATACATGACATTTTGACATAGACATTTGACATGGATATTTTGACATAGACATTTGACATGGATATTTGACATAGACATTTGACATGGTTTACATCTTGACATAAACACTTTGACATATTATTCAATACATTTGACAATTTGGTTAAACATAGACTTCTTACATTGGTTGGTTTGGTTTGATTAAGTGATTAAGTTAACGATGCGTGTGTAATATGATACAAGCATGGTGGATACGCCGCTGGTACTTCCTATATATAAGTGTTTGTATGGTATTACATGGCGTAGCGTTATTTGAATCATTTCAGTTTGAGACATAGAACATTTTTATACAAATAATATACTTTTCACAAGACATTGATTTACAAACAACTTATCTTATACAAACACATTTTTACATGGTTATTTATTTAACCTGACATTACTTATACATATCATCTGACCTTATTGTTTTCAAATGATTTACAAGACAAAGCAAAGTACGGGGTTCATGATTAAACATTTTCTTAAACTCAAGTCATGAATCCTATTTTCACAAAACCTATGTATCTCACAGGCATTTTTATGCTGACGTACCTATTTTCACATGTGTTTTTCAAGAGCTGTTGCATAAGATGATCAAGATACACATAGACAGACTTGGGCTTTAGTGACAATAAAAGATGCAAGACTAGTTAATTATGTTGTATTTTCTTTGTTTGTTAAGACATGGTAACACTTTTAATCAATAAAACGAAACTTCAATTGCCATGGATTTGAAACAATTAATTCTGTTACAACACTCCCCGACATTTCCGCCACGTTTTGTATGTTCCACGTGGTCGGGGTGTGACAGAAAAGATGGTATCAGAGCCAATGGTTATAGGGAATTAGGTTATTAGTAATTAGTAATGCTTTGACCTAGTCTATAACCTTCTTAGGACCCTAACGCGAGTTTACTTGCGTTTAGTCATAAAACAATACCGTCACCTATCCTTAGGCGACGACCACAACAAGAACATAAATTTCAAAACCGCTTTGAAAACTAATCATCTGTTCTAGGATGATTGATTACTAGGTTTTGAACCCTCTATTGTAAGGTTTTGAACTCTCTATTATATGGTTTTGAACCCCTTTGAGTTTTCAAAACTTCGTCAAGGTTTTGGGTTTTAAATAATGTGAACACGTGCAAACTGGAAGGGTGAATGCCTGTATTATGGGTTTTCTGGCTAGGCAAGCACTTCGTATACATCTCATCAGACGCGAGACCAGTTGTGCTTACCTGGGAATTCTTGGGATGAGTGTTCACTTATAGGCGAGCATGTCTTCGCGATACATTATTTTTGACCTATTTACTTTGAATTGTCACCATCTCATTTGTTTGCCTTAGGTAACAAACAAATGATCAAAATTTTCATTCGTTACCATTCTGTATTAATTATCCAATAACCTTTCACTCGTTTCTTCCTCTGTCTTTCATTTTCTTCTAGAATGTCTATTCCTCTTGGCACTGGTCAAATGCCCGAGCGAACAGCCAAATTTGTCCAGCAAATTGGCGAAGTGATTCAGAGGACTGTGGATTTAGGTATTGCCATGGCTCGTCTTAACAATGAAGCCTCTCGTCTTAACAATGAAGCCTCTCGTCTCGACAATGAAGCCACTCAAGAGCCACCAAAGGAAACAGAAGTCAAGCCAGCACCAAAATCAAGGAAACGTAAGGCTTCAAGGAAACCCGCAGCGGTTACACCTAATCAAGCGGGACCTAGCCACGTGGCAAGGCCACCAGCTAGGAAGCCATACAACGGAACTGCACCCTTGTGCAACCAATGTAGCCTTCATCATCAGACTAGTGTGAAGTGCCGCAAATGCCAAACTTGTGGACTTATAGGTCATACGGCAAGGGTTTGTCCAACTGCAACAGTAGCAAATCAAGCAGGACCCATCCGGGTGGCAACACCACCTGCAAAGAAAGCATATGCCGGTACCGCACCTCATTGTGCACGCTGCAACGGTCATCACGCGGTACAACAAGCTTGCTGGCAATGCACGACGTGTGGTAAACTTGGGCATTTGGCCAATGTTTGTCATTTGGGACAAAATCAGGCTTCTCAGGTCCAAGCTCCAGTTCAAGGGAATGCTGCAAGATTCCCACTGGGTTCCTGTTTCAACTGCGGAGAGATTGGTCACTTCCGCCACAACTGTCCGAGACTGATGAGTGCAAATGCTAATGCAAATCCAACTCTCAGATGAGCATTTGGCTGAACAAAGGATGTTGCTGTCTTATGCCTTTGTTTCTTTTGTTTCGTGTATTGTGAAACAATATGTCTTGTTCATAAATAAAAGTTGTTGTTCACAATTCTGCTATACTAGTATCATTACATGTGTTTATGGCTTTTCCCTATAATACCCGCACTAAGGAACTATGTTCCTTACGAACTACTCTTGTGATTCTCTCTTTCAAGTGATCGCTCATAATTTCCTCGAAAGTTCTAAATACTCGTTTCATTCTAAGAAACGAAGTACAGTAAATAAAGTGAAAGTATGAGTAATCGTGCTTTTGCACATCTGTACTTTTGAATCCTTGGTTGGATAACTAAGGATATTTTCAAATCTCATACCCATTACGTTTTGATTTTTCAACATACACAGTACAAGTATTTCAACACACTCTTCATGATCTCAAAACATTCCATATAGTTTGAAAACAATTTTTCTAGATACATTGTCTATGTTATTTCAAAAACATTGGCCATGTTATCAAAACCAACCTTTCTAATTTCAAAATATTTCATATAGTCTGAAGACAATATTAACACAATACATTTTCTTATCAAGTGCATGATTTCGAAAAGCATCATTCATGTCTTTCAAAAACCTTATACATAATTTCAAAATTCATCTCACATGATTTTAAAACATTTTTAAATATATCTATCTAATACACCTACTTTATGATTTCAAAAAGTATTATATATAAGGTTTCAAAAACGTTAAACACAGTTTTTCATAAAAGAACCCCATGCACAGTTTTCAAAAATATTTTCCTCGTACATTGACATAACCTTCAAAATCTGCTTCATATGTCGCCTTGACATATCAAGCATCTCAACTTCATAAGCATTCTTACTTCATGTTTTGACATAAGCACATCCAGTGCAAGATTTCAAAACATCTTCAACTTCTAAAAATTCATATGGGATCTTTTTATCTCCACAATTAGACCCTTGTGGATAATCATCATTCAAATCAGAGTCCTTAATTGGATTCCTTATGTACCTGAATTCGAACATTTCAGTTCCTTATAATCGAAATCGAATTTTTCTTTTAAAGATCTTTCTATCTTTATAGTTAGATTCTTGATAATGTTTAAAGTACCAAATGAAATCCACGAGATGGATTCCTAGTGTGCTTCAAATACATGTACTCTGTTAGCAGAACAAACTTCTAGTTAAACAATTTTGTGGTTATGTGACTATGTGTTTATTCATCTTATGTTTTCTTTTATGCATTTTTGTGTTTTTGGTATACTCTGGATATTCGTTATCAAAATCCTCGTAGAATCTTTCATATCTTCATATGAGGGATTCGTAAAAGGATATTCAAAGGTACTACCTTAAATCCTTAATGGGCTTCTATGTAATAGTTAAGACCCTTGGATTATATAGTACCACTCCAGACCCTTTTTAGTGGTCTAGTCAAAAGATTGATTCGCAATCTGGTTAAAGAATGACATCTAGTGATGTAGCTGGACAGACTCCTTGATAGTCTATTTAAATCATTTATTGATTTAGTCTAAAGGACTCTATGGCGGTCTAAGTCACGCTCATCACAGGATTGTTCATTTGGTTTTACCCTACACATTATAAAATAGACTGTGTGAACTGTGCAAGGAATTCTCTAATTATGGATGCGCACATAATTATGAAATTTAGTGCACAGAAATCCAGTAAGATTTATTATGTGAAGGAACCGATAGTGACAACAATAACAAAATGAGAACGATGTAATGGAGGCATGGTGGACGCACCAATGACGCTTTATATACTTGTATATAAGTGTCCCTCTTACATTGCAAGCATGATGTTATTAAAGTTACTAGAAGTTCAGAACCCTAACCAATGTTGTTCGATCTTTTCAACTTCATGTTTTAGACTCTCACAAGTTTCCTCTAAATAAATTTCGGGACGAAATTTCCTAAAGTAGGGGAGACTGTAACACCTGTGCCTCCACGGCCATCAAACAAATACCAAACCAATGAAATATTGTATTTCATACTTGGGATTTGTAAAAATATGTGTATCATTTGCACATATCAATTTCTGTTCAATTTCAAACTCTAAATCGCTTTCTGGAAGGTTATACGCGCACTGATGCGTAAATATAACCAGTTTAATGCAACGAACACCCCGGAATAGTGAAATAGGCTTAACATACCTTAAATAACCTTTACATAACTTAGAAATAAGTTTTGGAAGGTTTGGTATGCCGAAAACAAGTTAATTCGCTTACAGGGACTAAAGTTGACAAACTGCGAAAGTATGCCAATTTGAACTGTAACAGACATTCCGGAACATGACCATAAGTTAAACATACCATAAATATCCTTTACATAGCTTAGAAATAGGCTTTGAGGGGTTCGGTGTGCTAAAATAAACTTTTGTGTCATTCAGGGACTAAAAGTGTCAAAAAGTGCACAAGTTTGCATTTTCGCTCATAACTTACGTTCTGAATACATCTGAACATCCAAAAATTTATGTAAGCATGACTACATTATATTTTAGTGTTCGCCTTAAGAAAAATCCATTCGTTTCGTCATTTGGATCGTTTTTCGCGCTTATGCGCATTCCGTCGTAATTAAGCGAACATCGCGTTCGTACGACTAAACGAACCATCATCTGAGATATTTTTGAACATGTTTTGAGTTCCCTATACTTTAACTTCATTTTAGAGCCTTAAAATGAGGTTAACGGGGTTCAAACGCATCGAAAAAGGGCTTAAACACGTGCAGGGACCATTTCTGCCAAGTTTGAAACAATTCTGGAACTGGGAGGCAGTCGCGTAGCGCGAGCCCTAAGGCTCTACCCGTCGCGCTACGCGAGTGAGTGATCTGGACCAGATTCAATGTCTTTTTAGCAAGTTGCAGCTGATTGATTCGTGTCCACACATTCTAAACGGGTCTAGTCAGCGGATAAGAACAAGTTTCTAGCCACCACAACTTTGTGACAAGTGTACGGCTCGGATCGTGGCACGATATTCAAGAAACGATCCTAGCGGCTCTACTTTTTCTATAAATACCCACCCCCCTTTGGCTTAAAAACCCACAAATCTGATCATTTGGGCTCTAAGTTAGAACCTTCGTTTCATACATGAGCTATTTTGATCTGGGTTAGCATTCGGGGACCCTTCGTAAGTATTCTTTCGTTCTTTTCCCTATTCTTACTGCTTTTCGAGTCAGAAAGTCAAACTTTGTTTGACTTTCAGCATTGACCAGTAATGGTCAATGCGAAGTTCGTTAGAACTTCGCAACGTGATTGTAATCACGATGGTCATAGTCCCTTGGGACTATGCCTACTGATTACCACGTTGTCTAGGGTCGTAGGGTAAGCGATCTAATAAATCGCTTATACCTCGAACCCGACCCGGTTTGGTCGATCATTAGGATCCGACCAAATACTTTAGGTGACCATAGTAGGTAGGGAATAACCTTTCGAGGTTATACCCTATGGTCACATCGTTTAAGTAGTTGTATGATAGGTAGTTTATATGCCTTAGGTAAATTACCAGAATACCCTTTTCATACATAATTGGTAATTTAGCATATGTAACCTAAACTTTTGTCACGTAACTGATTATGTAACATGTTTAGGCATATAATACTTGTCATAGGACTAGTTAGGCGGTCCGAACGCGTTTCACGCGCACGATGCGTTAAAGTAGCATAAGCTACCTAAACGGATCATAATGGGTCAATAAGACTTAGGTTAAGTTTCATTTAGCATATAGGCTTTGTTAAACCATATCACGTGAGTTCCGACACTCATTTGGTTTACAAACCCTAATGCTACCCAGTCTTCCGAGATAGGTCCGGTTTATTAACATAGTTACCTATATTAGGTGCCGTTTGATTCCGAGATCTATAGCATTACTTGGTGGTTATCTTTTGACAACTGAGCAATCTCAAGTGAGTACATAGACCCCTCTTTTACTGTTTTCCAAACTGTTTTGGGGTGGAACACATGTGCCTACTTGTTACTTTCATGCTTTCCTGTTTTTCACATCATATACATGCTATGTTCGTTAGTACATTATAGTACATGATTTCATTACATTTCCTGCTAGGTGTGCCCATTGTGTGCATTACTTAGTACATTGTTTTACATGACATTTCCTGCTAGGTGTGCCCATTGTGTGCATTACTTAGTACATTGTTTTACATTACATTTCCTGCTAGGTGTGCCCATTGTGTGCATTACTTAGTACATTGTTTTACATGACATTTCCTGCTAGGTGTGCCCATTGTGTGCATTACTTAGTACATTGTTTTACATGACATTTCCTGCTAGGTGTGCCCATTGTGTGCATTACTTAGTACATTGTTTTACATGACATTTCCTGCTAGGTGTGCCCATTGTGTGCATCACTTAGTACATCGTTTTACATGACATTTCCTGCTAGGTGTGCCCATTGTGTGCATCACTTAGTACATCGTTTTACATGACATTTCACGCTATGTATGTTCATTTGATTACATACTTAGTGCATTGTTTTCACATGTTTACATTTTTGGTATGACATTTGGTTTGTTTACATGGGACAATACATTCATTAACATTAGCTACGCCGTTCGTTAGTAGGTAGTGGTACCATAGGAATTGACAACTCCCGTTCCGGACATCCCAGGGAAAGGGGACAGAAAGGAATGACCGAATTCGTTGACATTAAGACAAATAGACCTTTAATTTGTTTAAAGGGTTTATCACCACAGTCGCCAGGCTTGGATGTATGCATTTTCACAATACCGCATAAATGTTCATATTAAATAGTTGCATGCATCTACACAAAACATAGCTTTGATTTAAACCAAGTTTTACCTCAATACTTTGTTTTTGTGCATATGGTTTAGTTGAGACATTTCACTTGCCATACATGACATTTTGACATAGACATTTGACATGGATATTTTGACATAGACATTTGACATGGATATTTGACATAGACATTTGACATGGTTTACATCTTGACATAAACACTTTGACATATTATTCAATACATTTGACAATTTGGTTAAACATGGACTTCTTACATTGGTTGGTTTGGTTTGATTAAGTGATTAAGTTAACGATGCGTGTGTAATATGATACAAGCATGGTGGATACGCCGCTGGTACTTCCTATATATAAGTGTTTGTATGGTATTACATGGCGTAGCGTTATTTGAATCATTTCAGTTTGAGACATAGAACATTTTTATACAAATAATATACTTTTCACAAGACATTGATTTACAAACAACTTATCTTATACAAACACATTTTTACATGGTTATTTATTTAACCTGACATTACTTATACATATCATCTGACCTTATTGTTTTCAAATGATTTACAAGACAAAGCAAAGTACGGGGTTCATGATTAAACATTTTCTTAAACTCAAGTCATGAATCCTATTTTCACAAAACCTATGTATCTCACAGGCATTTTTATGCTGACGTACCTATTTTCACATGTGTTTTTCAGGAGCTGTTGCATAAGATGATCAAGATACACATAGACAGACTTGGGCTTTAGTGACAATAAAAGATGCAAGACTAGTTAATTATGTTGTATTTTCTTTGTTTGTTAAGACATGGTAACACTTTTAATCAATAAAACGAAACTTCAATTGCCATGGATTTGAAACAATTAATTCTGTTACAACACTCCCCGACATTTCCGCCACGTTTTGTATGTTCCACGTGGTCGGGGTGTGACAAAAATGAAAAAGAAAGGGAGAAGGAGATGGCTGGAATTGAAAACGCCATTGAAGTTGTCGCAACCCCCGTCCCCTAAGTACCCGGGAACGGGCGGTCGCAACCATTTTCGGTGGTATCGGTGTTTATCATTTTGGTAGCGGAAATTACATCAGGACCGTAGTTAGGAAATATTTTATCAGAGTAAAATACCACGCTTTTAATATATTAAACACATGGGAAAATCCCAAGTTTCAAGTACACACATTTTTCATAGGGATAAACTCTATTTTATTTAAATAAAACATCTCTTTATTTTAGGTAACTTTATAGCCACTTTTCCAAGCCTTCAATGCTGTCCAGCTGGCTTCTATTTGGCTTTCACATTTTGTTACCTGAAAAGCATTTAAAACATTTTGTCAGTGGGAAATACTGGTGAGTGAATCCCAGTTTAATCAAGTTAAGTAAAACCATTGTACATTATTGAGGGCGGTCACGCGATTACATTTGTTTCCATCTACTTTAATTACCAACCATGGTAGTGTCAACCCGACTTGTGGTCATGTTACTACTCATAATGTAGTAACAAATTTTGTATACAAAACCCCAACATACCGCCGATAATTGTAGAATACAAATACTCAATCATTGTTTAATATAATGTTAATCATATGAGGTTTTGTAAAAACAATTTGCAAAAAGGAGATTACTCACATTGCTATCTTAGGGTTTTCTTTAAGGATTTCCTGGTGATTATCTATAAATTACACAAATGCACACGCGTTAGTATAATAACCCAATATTTACATTAGTAATACCCTTTCCAAGACGGCATTCCAATAACTACGTTGGGCAGAACCACGACAGGCATTACGGAACCCTGGATCAATCGGGCAGCGTATCTAATACGTAACCGGGGTTATGATACTTACAACGAGGCAGGGCTTGGCTAATTAGGGGGGATTATGCCCGGAAATTACTTTAATTATGCAGAAATTCGAGAGAGAAAAGATTTGTGAGCAAATTCGACTTAACAACTGATTGCATCTATTTATAGGGCTGCTCAGGGGTTTTGTCGCGCCCCACGAAGGCTGTAGCCAAGGGCTATGCGGCCCGCGACGTAGGCTTGGTAGGCCCTAGCATGGCCCAGTCACTGATCAAGCTTCAACACACGTCCGACACATGGCAACACCGGGAGGCGCCCTGGCGACGAGCTGTCACGCCCTGCGTAAGATCCCTAAGAGGTCTTCGCAGCCCGCGAGCGACACTATTTTCTTGTTTTTATTTTATTTTTAATTATATAAGGTAATTTGGGCTCGGTTTTCTTATACGAGGTATGTTTTGAGACGTATAGGGACACTTTAAGTATATTAGGGGTGTCGAAAAATATTTTCGGGGGTTGTTATATCCTCCCCACCTTGTTTTAGAACTCATCCTAGAGGTCTACTGGAACAGGTGCAGGTATTTCCTTTGCATTTCTGATTCAAGCTCCCAAGTGTACTCTGGTCCTCTTTTGGAGTCCCATTTTACTTTGACTAGAACCAATCTCTTGTGTTTGAGATTCTTGGCTTTCCTGTCTTCAATCTGTAGAGGTCTTTCTACAAATTTTAACTATCAGTGATTCATCAGCTAAGCATTTCTTGAGATTAGATACATGAAATAAATCATGTATTCCTGCCATTTCTTCTGGCAGTTGTAGTTGATAGGCTACAGGTCCTATTCTTCTAATAATCTCAAAAGGTCCAACATACCTGGGGCTTAGCTTTCCTCTTTTGATGAATCTTACCACTCCTTTCCAAGGAGAGACTTTCAATAATACCTTGTCTCCTACTTGAAATTCCAATGGTTTTCGTCTGTTATCAGCATAACTCTTTTGTCGATCACGTGCTGCTTTCAATTGTTCCTTGACTTGAATGATCTTGTCGGTCGTTTCTTGTACTATTTCTGGTCCAGATCGTTGCTTTTCTCCAATCTCTGCCCAACAGACTAGAGTTCGGCAATTTCGTTCATAAAGTGCTTCAAATTGTGCAGCATTGATACTTGTGTGATAACTGTTATTATAAGAAAATTCTATTAATGGTAAGTGGTCATCCCAATTACCTCCGAAATCAATTACACAAGCTCTAAGCATATCTTCCATAGTCTGAATTGTCCTTTCACTTTGTCCGTCCGTTTGAGGATGATAAGTTGTGCTTAGATTCAACTTGGTTCCCATGGTTTTTTGGAAACTTGTCCAAAAATGAGAGGTAAAACGGCTATCCCTATCAGACACAATTGATAAAGATTCCATGTAATGAAACTATTTCATTTACATACAACTTAGCTAATTGTTCCATACTGAAAGTTTCCTTCATTGGTAGGAAACGAGCAGACTTAGCTAGCATGTCTACAATCACCCAGATTGTATCATTACCTTTCCTTGTTTTGGGTAATTTGGTAACAAAATCCATTGTTATTAATTCCCATTTCCACACCGGCATTTCTAACTGCTATAGCAACCCTGAGGGTTTCTGATGTTCAGTTTTAACTTGTAAACAAGTTAAACATTTAGAAACATAAGTTGGTATGTCTTTCTTCATTCCTATCCACCAGAAATTCTTTCTTAAATCCTGGTACATCTTATCACTTCCAGGATGCATCGTATACTTAGACTTATGGGCTTCCTCTAATATACGGTGACGTAGGTTTCCTAATTTGGGATACATTCTTTTCTTATGGAATCTCCAAATTCCATATGTCCCTTGTTCTAATTCCTTAATCATTCCTTTCAGTTTCTCAGTATCGTCCTTGATTACTGATTCTTGTGCCTTTCTGATCTGTTCATTTAAATCTACTTGTAGATTTAATTAAAGAGAACATACTCTTTTTGGCTTTTCGTGATACTTTCAACTTAAAGCATCAGCCACTACATTTGCCATTCCTGCATGATACTGGATATTACAATCATAATCACTAAGTATCTCCATCCAGTGTCTTTGCCTCATATTCAACTCCTTCTGTCCGAAAACATACCTTAAACACTTGTGATCGGTAAAAATAGTGAATTTACTACCGTAAAGGTAATGTCTCCAAATTTTAAGGGCAAAAATTATCTCTCCTAATTCTAAATCATGGGTTGAATAATTCTCTTCATGATTCTTAAGTTGTCTAGAGGCGTAAGCTATAACCTTTTTACTTTGCATTAACACACATCCATAGCCTAATTTAGAAGCGTCACAATAGACTACAAAATCTTCAGTTCCTTCTTGTTATGCTAGTATGGGTGCGTGGGTTAATCTTTGCTTAAGAATTCTAAAGCCTTCTTCTTGTTTTGGTCCCCATTCAAACTTAACAGATTTACAGGTTAGCTTAGTTAAAGGAATGGCTATTCTAGAAAAATCTTGAATAAACCTTCTATAATAACCGGCCAATCCTAGGAAACTTCTAACCTCGGTTGGTGACTCAGGGGTTTTCCATTTGGTGATTGCCTCGATCTTGGTGGGATCCACATGAATTCCTTCATGATTGACTAAATGCCCAAGAAATTGTACCTGTTCTAACCAAAACTCGCACTTTGAAAACTTTGCATAAAGCTTTTCTTTTCTTAATAAACTTAGAAGTGCATACAGATGCACTGCGTGTTCTTCTTTACTCTTAGAGTAAATGAGAATATCATCTATAAAGACAATTATGAATTTATCCAAATATGGCTTACATATTTGGTTCATCATGTCCATAAATGCAGCTGGGGCATTGGTTAAACCAAATGGCATGACAGTAAATTCATAATGGCCATACCTTGTTCTAAAAGCGATCCTAGGAATGTCCTCTTCCTGTACCTTTAATTGATGATATCCTGACTGTAAATCGATTTTCGAGAAAAATCGAGCTCCTTGCAATTGATCGAATAAATCATCTATTCTTGGTAATGGATACCGGTTTTTAATCGTGACCTTGTTCAATTCGCGGTAATCAATGCACATACGCATTGACCCTTCTTTGTTCTTAACGAATAAAATCGGCGCTCCCCATGGTGATGAACTTGGCTGTATGAATCCTTTCTCCAACAGTTCGTCTAACTGTTTCTTTAACTCTTGCATTTCCGCCGGTGCCAAACGGTAAGGTGATTTGGCAATTGGGATGTTCCTGGTAACAGGTGGATTCTGAATTCAACTTCCCTATCTAGTGGTAGTCCTAATAATTCTTCTGGAAATACATCTGGAAACTGAGATACTACTGAAATATCTTTTAGTTCTTTTCCTTTAGTGTTATTGATTATAGAAATCAAATACACTAATGATCCTTTTCTTAAATAACTAGTTGTTTTCATCACAGAGATGAATTTCGTGGATCTAGATGGCTTATCTCCTTTAATTATGATCTTTTCACCCCTTGGTGAATTTACTTGGATTGACTTTTGATCACATAGAACACTGGCTTTATTGGCTATTAACCAATCCATTCCTAATACAACATCAAATCCTGTCAGATTCATTGGATAAAAGTTTACAATAAACTTTTGATTTAAAAACTCTATTCTTGCTCCCTGCAAGATTTCAGAAATCTTAATGGTTTCTCCATTTGCTATTTCTACTAGACATTCTTGTAGGAGTTTAGTTAATGATTGATTAAGAAGTTTGCAAAATGAAGTATTAATAAAACTTAAGTTCGCACCGGAGTCAAATAATACTATAGTAAAAACTTCATTAATTAAAAACGTACTGGCTATCACATCCGGAATCATTTTAGCTTCTTCTGTAGTAAGAACGAATGCCCTAGCATTTTTGGTAGTCTTATTGCCCATGGCTGGAACTACTTTCGGACAGTTTGGCTTGATGTGACCTTTTTCTCCACCGTTGAAGCACATCCCATTATTAGGTTTTCTCCTTCAATCTTTTTCCTTGTGTCCTGGTATCTTGAAGAAATTGCAATAGGTGGAGCATCTTCCTGAATGCTTCTTCTTGCAGGCCTTGTAATAAGGTGCAGAGGTAGAACCTATATTTTTCCCACGGTTGGAATTTCCATAACGAAATTCTTGGGTAAGCCTTTGAGCTAGGTTTCTCCTCTGGTCCTCTTCTCGTGTACGCACTAATTCATCAGTCAAGGTGTTTGCTAGTTCTATAGCTTCTTCTATGGTTTGAGGTCTAGCTGTCTTGACTACATGTCTAATCTCACTGATTAATCCCCAGATATAACGGGTGATTAACACTGGTTCAGGTGATGCAAGGGTTGGCACTATTCTAGCATATTCAAAGAATAATGTAGTGTATCCCTTACTATCCACTCCAGTCATCCTAAGGTTTAGGAACTTATTTGCTATCTGTTCCTTTTCATTGGGAGGGCAGAATTTCCTTTCCACCATGTTCTTAAATTCCTCCCATTCCATATTGTAAACCCTATCACTTCCCCTAGACTGGAGGATAGTGTTCCACCATTCGAGTGCTAAGTTCTTAAACAGATTGGAGGCAAACATCATCTTATCTTCTTCCGCACATTTGCTTATTTTTAAGACAGCCTCAGTCTTTTCTATCCACCGTAGAGCTGGAACGGCCCCTTAATTGCCCGAGAATTCCATTGGTTTACAAGACCAGAATTCTTTATAAGAACAACCATAAGACATGGTTCTTCTTCTTTTGGGAATGGGCACTTGAAGTATAGGTCCATTTTTACACTGTGTTCAGGTTCAGTGGGTCGTTTACTGCTATGATTACTTTTATTATCTGCTTCCCTAACCGTTTTGATAATATATGGCATTACATCTATTATCCCTTGTGGCACTATGTGTTGGATGGCACTGTTATCCACTGGGTTTCCATTGTTATTGTTGTTCAGGTTATCGTTATTTGGGTTATTGTCATTCTGGTTTTCCTGGTTCACTTCGTTGTCCATCTGAATTTTAAACATATACCAATTATTAATATCACAAAATAATATTTAACACAATCAATCACACAACATGCATATTGATCAAAATCGTCGAACATTGCGACTTACTCTTTCTTATACTATGCATCCATATATATTACAGTACAACTGAAATTGAAATTACACTACTATTAGGCATCCATAGCTATTATCTATATTTTTTTTTCAAACATTCACACCTATTATATATTATTATTTTTATCATCTTCACTAATATGGGTTCATCCAGAACTCCATATTACGCTCGTCATACTTCCAGACGAGTCGTTCTCCGATCTGCCTCATCCTCTCACTACCTTCTAAAATCTCCACACCAAAGGTTCGGAGTTCTTGCACATTATCTACACTCATTGGGGGTGCAGGGGCTGGTACAGGGTTTGGGAACTAGGGCATGGGTTCTTGGTAAGGATATGGATTCTCTAAAATTTCCCTGATGTATTGATCATTATCATAGTAGGGATCTAGAGGGTCCAAATCTGGGTAGGCTGCTAGATTTGGCATAGGTTCGTCTTCTGGTATTGGGTAGCATTGTTGGTAATCCCTATGGTCGTCTAACCACGGTTCCTAGTCTGGGTCTAAGGGATTGGGTGTTGGTACTCTAGGTATCTCAGTGGGGTCAAAGTCAGGCATTGGGATTTGATATTCAGGGTTGTTTTCAATTTCCATTGGCTGGGTCGGAAATAGTGGTAAGGGCTGGGGTGCTATGAGTTGCTCCAGGTTAGGGTCTGCAGTTGTAGTTGCTAGGATATGAAAATTTGCTAGACTTCTATTAAGCATATCCTGGGTGTGGGCATCTGTTTCTCTTTTAACAGCTGCTAAAGCACGCTGTTGTTGTAACTTTTTCATTCTCTTCCTAAATTCATGCGCTCCTCTACTGAACCATCCTATCTTTTTAGGAGGGAATGACTCTTCAGACTGAGACCTAAACACGAATATCCCATCTTCATTGTTAGCTGAATATCCTGAGAGGGCAGGCTGTGAAGAGGTGCCTTCGCTCCTAGGTGAGCTGGACAACTGACGGCAAGCGTCTGAAGGTCCTTGGTCGCTCATACTGTAAACTAACAAATAGTCAAATAACACATAACAATAAAATACAAATATGCACGTATTCCCATAATTTATTTCCTAACACATTGGATAATATCTTGGTGTCAGCAGAACACTTATGTGGCTGAATCAGTGGCTTAGCTCTGATACCACCTTCCGTCGCAACCCCCGTCCCTCAAGTACCCGGGAACGGGCGGCCGTGGCCATTTTCGGTGGTATCGGTGTTTATCATTTTGGCAGCGGAAATTACATCAGGACCATAGTTAGGAAATATTTTATCAGAGTAAAATACCACACTTTTAATATATTAAACACATGGGAAAATCCCAAGTTTCAAGTACACACATTTTTTATAGGGATAAACCCTATTTTATTTAAATAAAACATCTCTTTATTTTAGGTAACTTTATAGCCACTTTTCCAAGCCTTCAGTGTTGTCCAGCTGGCTTCTATTTAGCTTTCACATTTTGTTACCTGAAACGCGTTTAAAAACTTTTTGTCAGTGGGAAATACTGGTGAGTGAATCCCAGTTTAATCAAGTTAAGTAAAACCATTGTACAGTATTGAGGGTGGTCGCGCAATTACATTTGTTTCCATCTACTTTAATTACCACCTACGGTACTGTCAACCCGACTTGTGGTCATGTTACTACTCACAATGTAGTAACAAATTTTGTATACAAAACCCCAACATACTGATGATAATTGTAGAATACAAATACTCAATCATTGTTTAATATAATGTTAATCATATGAGGTTTTGTATAAACAATTTGTAAAAAGGAGATTACTCACATTGCTATCTTAGGGTTTTCTTTAAGGATTTCCTGGTGATTATCTATAAATTACACAAATGCACACGCATTAGTATAATAACCCAATATTTACATTAGTAATACCCTCCCCCGAGACGCCATTCCAGCGACTACATCGGGCAGAACCACGACAGCCGTTATGGAACCCTGGATCAATCGGGCAGCGTATCTAATACGTAACCGGGGTTATGATACTTACAACGAGGTAGGGCTTCGCTAATTAGGGGGGATTATGCCCGGAAATTACTTTAATTGTGCAGAAATTCGAGAGAGAAAAGATTTATGAGAGAATTCGATTGAACAGCCGATTGCATCTATTTATAGGGCTGCTCAGGGGTTTTGTCGCGCCCCGCGAAGGCTGTAGCCAAGGGCTACGCGGCCCACGACGTAGGCTAGGTAGGCCCTAGCCTGGCCCAGTCACTGATCTAGCTTTGACACACATCCGACACGTGGCAGCACCTGGATGCACCTTGGTGACGTGCTGTCGCGCCCCGCGTAAGATCCCTAAGGGGTCTTCGCGGCCCGCGAGTGACACTATTTTCTTGTTTTAATTTTATTTTTAATTATATAAGGTAATTTGGGCTCGGTTTTCTTTTACGGGGTATGTTTTGAGACGTATAGGGACACTTTAAGTATATTAGGGGTGCCGAAAAATATTTTAGAGGGTTGTTATAGAAGTGGAAACAGTTGATGAAAACGCCATGGAAGTGAAAATAGTTCATGAAAACACCATTGAAGTTGAAAATGAAGGAAAAGGAGAAGAAGAAGAAGAAGAAGAAGAAGAAGAAGAAGAAGAAGAAGAAGTAGTAGTAGTAGAAGAAGAAGAAGAAGAAGAAGAAGAAGAAGGAGAAGGAAAAGGAAACGGAAAAGGGGAAGGAGAAGAAGAAGAAGAGGAAGGGGAGTCGGAAGGGAATGGGGAAGGGGAAGGAGAAAAAGAAGGAAAAGGTGAAAGAGAAGTGGAAGGAGAAGGGGATACAAGGGATGTGGCAATAGAACAAAACGCCGAACCCTCGACTGCCACAACACCCCCCATATATGATGATGATGAGGATACTATATCATCAGATGAAGATGTAAACGAAAACGATACTGAGAGATGGAGTTGTGATTTAAAGACACTTGAATATCACATTTCCAGATTCAATGGTGAAAAGATAATTAAAAGGAATATTGCTGAGATTTTGGAGCTTCCAGGACAAGATTAAAAACAAATGATTGATATAAAAGAAGGTCTTGATAATTCAAGGATGGTGGATGAAGTGATTAAAGCAATAAAAAAACATCTGCAACCTGCTGAAGAGACCCTAAAAATGCCTATATTTGATAAGACACCAAACATCGCCACGACAGAAACACAAGACAGTCAGGCATTCAACACTAAAGAAGAAAAAACTGAAGGGGAGATGGTGAAGAAAAGTGTTGACCAACAAGGGGCAGTGTTTGATAAAACGCCATATGAACAGCCACCAACTACATTTGGGAAAAACCTCTTGAAAAGTTTTGAAGAGGAAGAGACACCCAATAAACGCCAGGATGAAAACGCCATCAACACATCACCACCAAAAACACCAAACAGGTCAGATGTGCAGGAGAAAGGTGATGAGGACAACACTCCAGACATCATAAAGCTGATGCAAGAAAATACAATTTTAAACCCTGAAGAGTTGCCTACTGATGAAAAAGCTGATAAAGATGATGAAGAAGATAAAAATATAAAAAAAAGAATGTGGCTGAAGAGGAGAAGAGAAATAAAAAATTAAGCAGGGCATGTTTGTCACCTTATCTAAGGAGGCAAGTGGTTATATATGAAAAAGGGCAAACCCTGAAAATAACCTTTCCACATACATCTTCACTGGAATCGGCGATTATGAGTATGTACACTTCTCTCAAAATAAAACGCCAAACTTTCCATTCATAATGTTTACTTGAGAATATGCATGCAAAAATGATCAAAACGCCATGTATTATAATAGAATGAGTTTGTATAACTAAAACGTCAAATGATGTTTTTTTATAGAACTGAGCTGTTCAAGATGGGAGAATGAAACTGAGATTTCAAGCACACGTCTCAATTATTCTATCTTGGGCACATATCTTGAACTATGATGAAAGATACAAGGCTCATGAATCACCCTCAAGGTTATTCTGCACAGAATTACTGCTGGTAACTCTTCTGCTATATTTAATTGATAAAATTATAATAGGACATTGTTTTGTTGTTTAGAATGTGGTACTCAATATTACAGAATACTCCGGCATACTACGAAACGACAAAAGAAGATACACGAAACAAAGAATTCAACAGCAACATGGAAACTGTTCTGAAAAATACACGTTTCAAAGGAGATAAGAAACATAAAACAATCAAGGATTATAAACTGGTCTTCTTGCCAATAATATGGGAAAGACATTTCTATGTTGTCTGTTTCAACATGAAACACGAAAGAGTTGATGTATTGGACAACAACGGTGTAGGGGATAACGTCAGCATAAAAAAAAAGTATGAAGGATGGGTGGAAATATTGGTAAGTATACTTAAAAACTTTGAATATAGGAACTATGTTGACAAAAAGCCAAACTAATATATGTAAAACAAATGTTAAACTGCAGCACAGAGCTTTTGCAAACTACTTGCGTATTAAAAACACCCAAAGCATAAGATCATGAGCAAGGCGAAGATTTTCAGACAAAAGATGGATTGGAGAACAAAGTCTAACGTGATCGACTGTGGGATTTTTGCAATGAGGCATATGGAAACATACATGGGGGATATAGCTAGTTGGAGAAGTGGTTTGGCAATAGAAGATGCCCCAAATCAACTCCAGCAAAGACAGCTAAATGAACTAAGGGTAAAATACATTGGAAAATTCCTGTTTCATAGCGAAAATGAAAACAGAAAACTATTGACAAAACATTCATGGATTTAGGGGGAGCAAAAATACGTGATTTGTTTGACAAAGCAGACAAGAGAATAGCACAAAGAATGGAAGAATATGTAGATTACCTAAACACCATGGATTTTAATGTTGACTATTGTGTTTTACTCTTTACATTATTACAACTACATGTTTGGTTGTGTGATCTTCTATCGTATTTGTGCAAATCAAAGAAAACGCCATGATTAGAATAATTAACAAATAGTAACCATTTAAAAGATAAACAACATTAAAAAAAGTGTTAAAAACTAAATTAAAACAAGTAGAAAACACAAAAACGCCATATCTATAGGAAATCAATAAAACGCCATTAAAACATAAACGTCATTCGAAAAAAAATACTTTTTAAAAAACGCCATGTAGAACTAGCATAAAGACAAAAACGCCATTAAAACATAAACGCCATTGTTAAAAAAATACTTTTTAAAAAAAATCCATGAAAAACTAGCATAAAGATGAAAACGCCATTAAAACATAAACGCCATTCGTAATAATATACTTTTAAAAAAACGCCAGGTAAAACTAGCATAAAGATGAAAACGCCATTTATATTTAATCTTTTTTGGGCAAAGGAATCATAACGCCATTGTTTAGCGGGAAGTGGACAATGACAATCGTACCCCCGCATAACAATTAGCGCTCCCTGCCACGTGTTGGGCCAGGATCCATTCTCACCGTTCTCACGCTTTTCACTGTTCTCTCCTGATCCCGTTTCTATATATATATTGAAGGGGTAAGGTCCCAAAAACCTCATATCAAGTACTTGGGACCATACCATAACCTCATCTCTTAACCCTCTTTTGGCCTTGTGCGGCCGCGCAACTGGTCTCACAGAAGGAGCTTAGGAGAAAGATATCAGGCCACACTTGCGCGCTGAAAGAAAAATCATGAATCCTTGCGCCTTCCTCCATAAACAAACAAAGGATGAGAATCCTAGTTTAAACACTTCCGCTTAAATATACCCGGACTTGGATATTATTTATTCAACTGGTGCCACACGATAAGGAGTCACACCGGAGTGCACCACCAGACGGTTATAACCGTCTAGGATACGTGTCATCATCTTAGGCCTCCCTGAAATCATGATGATAGCATGGAATTGGAGGAAAACCTCCACTTGCCCACTTTCCACGTGGCATTCCCCCAGCTATGGATCTAAAATAGCGATCCGTGTGCACTCACATCAGATTAAGAAGATTAACGGCAGGAAAAGTAACAGCTTATGGGGTTAGCATCTTCCGTTAATATTTCATCAACGAGTTTTCCCGCCCAAACTCTCGGTTATAAATATGAGAACAATTCAGGTATGAACTTCAAGTGACACACACTTCGTCAATACTTCTTCTTCTTCTTCTTCATAAACACATACTTATTCTCACTCCGGAGTCGGGTCACGGAGAAAACCTCCATTTTCCCTGTGACGAGGCTAACGGTGTTCTGTTTTGCAGTGTTCACCAGAGAAGAGGAACTGTCCCATCAAATCAAACGAGAGAGAATTACCCTTTAATGCGGAACCTAACCCCCAAGATAACTTGATTCCGGTCGTTTATCTAGTGTTTCTTCATTGGCGCCCACCGATTTCTCTGTTTCATCCGATTTTCTCTCGTTTTTTGACTTACCCTGTTGATTCCATTTGCACATGGAAGAAACTTCATCTCATCGGCAAAGTGGCCCTCGGCCGAATTTCGTTAACAACGTCCAGGTTGAAGGTATTGCAGAAGAAGCCTCGGATGACACCGAGATACAATCCAATCATCTGAACGAACCTATCACCCTAGGGATACAGCCAGAGATCCCTGTGAACTCAATTCTGCCACCAGGAGAAACCCCAATCTCCTGGTACGTCAGGTTTTATGGGGCACTAAATGCAGTATACACACAGCTATGTGCACAAACTGCTCCCCAAACTCAGTCACGGAGGCCAGGATCCCGTGCTCATGCTTCTCAACGTGATGGCCCATCCCATGACACGGAGGTTTACTCTAGATCTCCATCGAGATACGAGTATACTCAATCAGAAAGTCGTCAAAGAGAACATCGAGATGAGTCACATCCTCACCAGAGACCATCAGTTCACACCAGGTTGGGTTCTCAACGGAGCACCCACACCAGTGAATATGATTCAACTTACCGTGTAGGTGAAAGTTCCAGCGTGTTTAGTCGGTTAAAACCAAATTACAACAAGTGTAGACCCCGTGCGGTTTACAACCCCGAGGCTGAGCACAATTATGATCTGATTTATCGTCCTACAGAAGCGGCGGAGAACTCAAAATTTATTACCGAAATCGCTCTGGCTCCCCTAGAGAAAGCAAAGTTACCGTCTAACGTGGGCAAGTTCAACGGATTGACATACCCTGACGATCATTTGAGAGTGTTCACAAGCGCAGGGCTAGTAGGAGGCTAGACCCTACCATTATGTTGCCACCTTTTCGTACAAACTCTTACCGGCGCCGCAAGAATCTGGTTCGATAACTTGCCCATTGGGAAAATCATGCCATTGAAAGATTTGCGCGAGAAGTCTCTGGTTCATTTCAGTCAGCAAAGGCGATCTATCCGTGACACAGCGGATGTAATGAACATCTGGCGTCATGATGATGAAAGTCTGGAAGACTTCATCAACCATTATAACAAAGAGGTACTTGAGATCGGGGACGTCCACGAGCAGCTTATTCGCGCCTAATTCAAATATGCAGTCAGATGTGACGATATGATAAAAGTCCTGTCTGGGATGGAAGGACTCCTGAAGAGCTGGGAAAAAGTGATGGCGGCGGCTAAGGTTTACGCGCAAACAAAAAAGAATCTTACCACCAATAGGCCGCCACCACCGCATAATCGACCCTCAGATTTAGGCTCAAGTGGTGGGAGGACATTTAAGAAAGGATGGTGCGATTCTGGTTCAGGGAACTATTCATCCGAGGATGCTCGAGCCACAATCAATAAACTTTCCGCACAGAGAGAGGCCAAACAAGAGAACAGGGAGAGACAATGGACTCCCTTAATCAAAACCCCTGCGGAAGTTTTAAGCACGGAGGATTATCAGTTTAAGCCTCCACCACCCATGAAAAACAAAAGTGGACAAGACCCAGCTCAGTATTGTGATTACCACAAGGACAGTGGTCATACCACCAACAATTGCATTTCCTTGCGCACCGAGATAGAAAAGGCCCTCAAAAGTGGTGAGCTCACTCACCTACTACAAAACATGCGCAAAGAAATCAAACAAATTACCCGGGGCGAAGAAGGCCCGAGTAAGAAAGCGAAAAATTAAGAAGTAACTCTATGATCTCCTCGCAAGAATGGAACAGACTTTACGGTTTATCAAGTTAAGCAGGAGATAGAGTAAGTTAAGTCCCTTGTATTTATCTTAATAGACTTTGTAACGGCCTCTGCGCCTTATCCCGAAATAAACAGCAAAGTTTCTATTATTCTTGTGTGTTTTTTTACAAAGTGCATGCAATCTCTTTTGGTAAGCGCAAAAACATCATGGTAAATATAATACAAGTCTCATGAATGGTCAGTGATTATATCATACAAGACCACACGTTCGCACATGAGCTTTATACCACCTTTATTCGCCTTACCTGATCAAAGTAATTGAACCCATGCAAAATATTGTAAACCAAAACACACATCATGCTATTCTCGGCGCACCAGTACGCCTCAGAAAACTATCAAACACGACAGTGTTTCAATGTACGTTACTTGTGCGGCCGCGCATTAACAAGGAAAAGGGTACATATCCCAGAAAATCACAAAAAAATAAATTGTTCAATACAAAAACAAAAAAGGAAACTACGCTAGATCTTCGTCTCCCTCTGGGAAGATTTCTTTTAGTTGTGCCACGGGATCTTCAGATTGCAAAGCAACATTTATAAGATCCATAACAGGAAGCTGCAAATTGTCGAATTCTGTTTTTAAAGCTGCAAAGGCGGCACCAGTATTAACACCATAAGTAGCGGATTTGGTAATATCCCAATCAACCTTCAGAGCGTTATTCACATGGTGAGAACACTCAGTATATCCTTGGGAATATCCATCCTTTCGCGCAGCAACCACCAAACGCGCAACAGTTTTATCCAGCTCTTCAGAATTTAACACTGATTCAGCAACCTAAAAGAACAAGAGAAGATAAATAAAAGAAAGGCGCAAAGCATTCCCGCAAAGAAAAAAAGTAACTTACACAGGCAATCCCACGCTCTTTCAACCATAACATATCGCTTTTCAAAGGTTCCAGCTCACTCACTGCTATGGCCCACGTCGTTTCAGAATTTTCCAGTTTTTCCTCAGTTTCAGTGTTAAGCGGCGGGAGGTTTCAGTTTTCTGTGAAAGCGCAAGCTCCAGGTCTTTCTTGAGCTGTTCCTGGTCAGAAAGCAAAGCGGTAAGTTCTTCTAACTCTTTATCTCTAAGAGCAAGGGTGGCGCAAGCTTGTACCTCTCGTTGTTCACTTCGCTCCCTGTGCGAGCGTGCCTCATCCCGCGCAGCTTCAGCATCGGCTTTCTCTTTCTTTAACTTCTCAATCTCCGCGTCCTGTTTTTTCAATTTCTCAACCTCCGCTTTGAGATTATTGATAACATTGAGGAGATTCATCTTTTCGGAGTTATCTTTTTCACATATTTTCTTCCGGTTCTTGCGCTCCTCGGAAAGAAGAGCAGCTTCGGCTTCCGCTTTTCTCTTCCAGCCCGCAACAGACCATTCTTCAGTTTTCCGATCAGCTTCAAACTTGGCCTGATCAGCTTCCAGCTTAGCCTTCAACTGGGCAATTCGGTTTTCATCATCAACAATTTTCTTCTTGGACACCTTGAAAGCATCCCACTCCTTATGCATACTATGCCACTCACGCACTATGCGATGAGTGGTCGATGCATGAGAAGCAGCTTCCTCAAGGTAAGCACGATAAGTTTGCTCGTGAGGTCGACTTTCTTGAAACTTAATTTCCCCTGGCGGAAATACCCCCTGCAACCAGTCTCGGCACACGCGCCAATCTGAGAACGTATCACCCTTCTTCCGATTCCAAACAGGGACATGAATGTCGGAAGCATCCTTTTCCGAATAAGTTCTATAGTAATAATCCCCCAGTGTCTCATATGGGCGGATTAGGGAATTCTTGCCAGCATCAGAGAATGAGCCTTGGTTTTCAGCAGAAACCTTCTCGATATTTTCAGGCATAAAACTAGAAGCTTTAGAAGGAGACGTTGTAACAAGAATTTCTTCAGCAGTTTTCTCCTTTTCCAAATCGCAACCAGCAAGATCAGGAACTTGTGGGTTACCAGCACCATCCACAATCTCTGGGCTCACAACTTTTTCTGCTTCCCCAGTAACATCAACAGGCCTGTCAGCCTCAACCTCAACAGTTTTCTTCACCCCACCCTCAGGAACCTCAGTATTCTTTAACTGAACAACAAAAGAAGCACGCGGAGGAGAGGGTGGGAGTTCTTCGTTAACCACAGGCATCGGCTCTGTGGGAACAGGAGAAGTTGGGATTGCTGAAAAACAAAGTCTATAAATATTCAATGCGCATAAGAAGAAGAAAGCAAATATGACACTTACTAGGAGTAGACTCCGAAATAAAGGCATCTAGATTGCTTTTCCTGGTAATATTCTTTCTCCGAATCTTTTTTGCGGGCTGACCTTCAGCCTCAGCGCCAGTCTATTTTCTTTTCCCTGCTTTATTCCGCTCCAAGTGCTCAGGGCTTGATTCCAAATCAATAGGATCGTCTGGGTTGGACAGAGGAATATCAACAGTATCCTTCGGTTCCGGTTTCGGCCTTCTAATAATAACTGCAGGCGCAAGACCCTCCAAAGAATCAGAAACCACCACATAATCACACCAGGAGTCAGAGGAACGGCGCATACCTTTCTTCTCTCCCCCTACATTCTTAACCTTAGAAGATTGAGCTTTCTGAGCATCACTCTTCTTAGGCGCAGCAGTAGTGGTTGTCGCGCGTCTTTTCTTCTCAGGGACTATGCCCAAATTAGACAAGTCACCTACTAAAGCACAGAATAAAACTTGCTCAGACGCGCAAAAATAGCAAACAATAAACAAAATAAGGAAAGCTTACCAGCACCAGCAGCAGGTTGCGCAAACAGATCAGCATCCCGAGGAAGAACAAAATTCTTCACAATACGGTGATACCACAGTTCCTCATCTGGTTTCTTTGCGATAGTACACATCTTTCCACCTTCTTTTCCAAACGCAACAACATATAGCGAGACAACTGCAAAAAAGGAGAAGTGATGATAAATTTCAAAAAAAAAAAAAAGGAGAAAGAAAGAAACAGGGCAAAATTCTTACCCTGGCCATCCTCCATGTACACCGGTTTCTCTTCTCGTTCCATCCTCCAGTTCAGACTCATACCGGCTCCAACAAGGGCTTTCTCCGGTAAATCAATATTTGGAACGTCTTTCAAATCCTGATACCAATTTTCGTCAACAGGGGTCTGAATAGTTTCGGTGGGGACATCCTCTTTCCCCCTAAAAATCATCTTCATCAGGAAAACCCCTGCTTTAATAAAAAAGAACTTCTGTTTCCAATCATGGAATGATTTGGGGGGATGAAGCAAGATCTTCCTCGCCGATGCCTTTTGAACAAATGAATAGAACCCTTGGGTACAGTGCATTTGATGAAAAACTCGAAACCGGGGAATTGTCGGCTCAATATGCATCATACGACACACAAATTCAAAATGACGAACCCTAACCATGCCAATTGGATGGTTTGATTCAAAACGAAAGTTGCCTGCACTGAAGAACTCCAAAAACAAGGTCACATACCCGGCCGAAGCATCCGCCGCCGTTTGACCTTCTTCGGGGTAGAGGGCACCCCAGTTCTCTGGGAATCTAAGATTCCGAATCAAACCATCAAAGGTTGCTAGGCCATTTCAATGGTGGAAGTTCGACAAACATTTCTTCTGAGTCTTCGTGATGATCGCCGATTGACATAGGAGGATGAAACTGCAATTCTTTCTAAAGAACAGAGCAAGAAGACGAAAAGGGGAGGATTTTTCAACAAAAGTAATGATTACTGGAAACGAGAAATCCAAAACACTTATATACCCACCGCCATAAATAGCTTCGGTAACTACAACAACACCCTTTTAAGGATAGCACAGTTACCCAACCGACAGGGGCAAGTGGGAAGCAACACAAACGCGAGTTCACGCGCGCGTGTAAAGCACGGTCAGTAATGTGCACCTGACAGTGACAGCTTGTCACACAGTCCTTACTGTACCTTTCTTACCCAAAGTCAAAGATTTTCAAAATCACCATGATAAGCAAAGTAAATCTTCTCATAGAAGATTCTCTACTTTTGCGCCCAAAAAGCATTCCCCTCAAATAGTCCAGTGCTCCACTTATTTTCAAAAGAGCAACACTAGACTGGGGGGGGGGGGGGGGGGGGCTTGAAGGGGTAAGGTCCCAAAAACCTCATATCAAGTACTTGGGACCATACCATAACCTCATCTCTTAGCCCTCTTTTGGCCTTGCGCGGCCGCGCAACTGGTCTCACAGAAGGAGTTTAGGAGAAAGATATCAGGCCATACTTGCACGCTGAAAGGAAAATCATGAATCCTTGCGCCTTCCTCCATAAACAAACAAAGGATGAGAATCGTAGTTTAAACACTTCCGCTTAAATATACCCGGACTTGGATATTATTTATTCAACTGGTGCCACACGATAAGGAGTCACACCGGATTATGGCAATAACCTTCTAGAAGGCTCAATCGTGCACCACCAGATGGTTATAACCGTCTAGGACACGTGTCATCATCTCAGGCCACCCTGAAATCACAATGATAGCATGGAATTGGAGAAAAACCTCCACTTGCCCACTTTCCACGTGGCATTCCCCCAGCCATGGATCTGAAATAGCGATCCGTGTGCACTCACGTCAGATTAAGAAGATTAACGGCAGGAAAAGTAACCGCTTACGGGGTTAGCATATTCCGTTAATATTTCATCAACGAGTTTTCCCTCCCAAACTCCCGGTTATAAATATGAGAACAATCCAGGTATGAACTTCAAGTGACACACACTTCATCAATACTTCTTCTTCTTCATAAACACATACTTATTCTCACACCAGAGTCGGGTCATGGAGAAAACCTCCATTTTCCCCGTGACGAGGCTAACGGTGTTCTGTTTTGCAGTGTTCACCGGAGAAGAGGAACTGTCCCAACAAATCAAACGAGAGAGAATTACCCTTTTATGCGGAACCTAACCCCCTAGATAACTTGATTCCGGTCATTTATCTAGTGTTTCTTCATATATATATTTAAAAAGTTATCATAATAAAAGATGTAGATTATATAAGTATTTAGGGATTTAGAAGTTTTGATAGGTTCTAGCACTATAAACTTTCCGGCAATATTTTTGATGCTAAAATGTGGTTAACTAGTTCACTAAGATGTTAGTTTAGGTGTTTGGGTGGCGAAAATATCGCTAACTAGTTCGTTGACGCAAAATTGGCGAAGTTGTGATCATTACGACGTAGAACCGGAAACTTGTGATTCGAATATTCTGTTGGTATCCACAAGCCTATTTAAGGTGTATACACTAGTTATAAGTCTTACGGACACTAAAATGATAGATTCTAGTGTTGCGAACATTTTATTTTGGTTTTATTTTGGCACAGAACGGACAAATTGCATTTATAGGCGTGTTCCGGAAAGTTAAGGTGTTTTAGTGATTAGGGTCCCTAGTTGGGGATTTTTATTCTTGATTCATCTATGAAATGCGTTCATGCCCTTCGTCGCTCTAGTTAATTATTCATTCCATAACAACAATTTATTTTTATCATCATACAGGTTATGTCGAAACATCACTGTAAGTTTCCAGTTATACATAGCCTTAAATCATGGTCAATCAGTTAATTATTCATTCCATAACAACAATTTACATTAATCAATCATTCTAATCAGATCAACAACACAAATTTTGCAATGAATCCTCATCATCATACGATCATGCAACACGGTTTATCATGCCACACAAAGTTCCTGGTCATTAACATCGTGTAACCCTGATTTGTTAACAACACAATCAATCTACTAATTCGGATTCATCAGTTCATCATGTTAACAAAATCATTCAAAACTTTCGTATTCACTTGGTTATCCAATCAATCATATTCACAGAATTCTAATCAAATTCATAACTACTAATATCAATTTACTCATGACAAACAATGAATGAACATCAATTCAATTAGTGTTAACATACTAACCGAGAGATGAAGGGAAGACACTCGAAACGAGAGAGAGAGAGAGAGAGAGAGCTTCGAAGAATACCACTGCCGTCGATCTCAAGAGGGAGGAACAAGAAAGCTATGGTTTGTTGTTCTTGTGTTTTGCAAATTATGAAAACCACCCTCAAAGCCGTGTGGATGTATGTGCCCCATTAAGTGAGCTGGGCCCAGCTTGGGCTTGAAAGGATTGGGCTGAGAATTGAGACACGACGCAAAGAGGGGTTCGGGCCAAGAATAACAAGAAATGTGCAAGAGGTGTGCGGCTAGATTTTATAAAACATAAACATCTAACACTTAACAACTTCTAGATTCAATTATAATAATCAATTACAGTCAAACACATATACCAAAATTCATATAACGTACACATAATTACAACGCTAGACGAAACGTGAAAGGAAATGATACACAGTAAAAGGCCTTGAAATTTCGGGTTGTCACACGTCTGTCGCGTTCTTTGGCAATATCAGCAACAAGAGACGATGGCGGGCGATCTTAGTGAGATCAGCGGAATAAAGGACATGCAGTGGTTGAATAATTTACACCAAACAGCACAAAATTAATTCCACTTTGTGTGTTTCGTTCAATACCTATGCGGCAAAAACCAAAAATAATAAACGGAGGCGAGGTAGTTTTTACTTGGGATAAAACACAATTAATTTTCCAATGAGGTAGTGGTGGTGTGGCTGGCGAAAGACTTTGTGTTCCTTGTGACCCAGGTTCGACTCCCACTATCTCTATTATTTTTTTAGCACCCAGGTGAAGGACGAATACGGGTGGCACCGATTCGTCTTGGATAGGAGGCGAGGTTTTACCGATTATTCCACTGTCGTGCTTTCGGGCGGGTGGAGGTCGAGTTTCCACGCATCTGCGAGAGCCAAGGGGCTGGAGGCGGTCGAGTAGTCGACCTTGGCCACAGCGCCTGGTGTCATGGTGGTTGTCACACGGTTTCTTACCGTTCAAAAAAAGAACACAATCAATTTAATTAATAATTTTAAGCAAAAATCAGATAAATGTATGATTGTGCCCCCTCGATTACTTTGTTCCACATCCACGGAATCTCACATGTAAGATAATTGAATTCATCAACGATTAATTAATTGAGTTATATCAATTAAAAATCAACTGAATCAAAAGGTTCTATCAGAAAAAGATGCAAAACAGCGAAATATGGTGATCGGAACAAAATGATAGGTTAATTTGAGTCTTTAAAAGCTTCAAAGGCTCTGATACCGATTATAAGTCCCAAATCGTTAGATCTACAACTACAATATCGAACTAACATAATCAATTAGGTATAAACTAATGATTGTGTGATTCAAGAACAAGAAAATACTTAATGCATAAAAGCCCATTAAAACTAGTTCTAACTCAATCGCCTAGTCCAACACCATCCAACTGACTACCTGTTCTCGGTAACACCTTGAGTATTTGATAAGCTAGCCTCTTATGTATAGATATTAGATAATATTTTTACACGTGTATTTATTCCTTATTTATTGTCTAGATTGTTCATATTCATCAAGTCTATATATTGTACAGTGTAACCTATTGCAAAGTAATGAGAATTGATTCTTCACATGGTATCAGCCATTTACCCTTCTAGTTGTTGAGTTTCTCAACCTTTGGCACCTTGTCTTCTCTCTATCCGATCATCTTCTTTCTTCTATCTTTCCTCTTTCTTGCTCATCGCATCCTGTCCATTTTTCCATCATCCATCATGGCTTCATCCTCTTCTTCTAATACCAATCCTACGTTCAATGGTCTTGCCCCCATGATTGCTATCAAACTCACTCCCAATAATTATATTTCTTGGAGAACCCAAATGGTTCCTATCCTCAGTATTCAACATTTATTATCACATGTGGATGGATCTCACACTCCACCTACTCCTACTATACTATCCGGAGAAAAAGAAGTTCCAAATCCCAATCACACAACTTGGATTAGGGATGAACAACAAGCCATCATTCTGCTTGATGCCTCTCTGTCTGAAGAGGTTTTCTCCATCACTGTTGGGCTTTCCTTGGCTCGAGAAATATGGGTGGCTCTCAAAGCAGCTTTTTGTAATGCATCTGTTGAAAGGGTTCAACAAAATGTCATTTGTTCAAACACAATTTTCCACAAAAATTAAAATCTATCATAGCGATGGTGGAACCGAATTTACCAACGGTCGCGTTCGCTCTATGTTTGAACAAAATGGCACTTTGCATAGGATGTCCTGTCCTTATACTCCGTAACAAAATGGTCAGGTTGAACGAAAGCATCGTTACGTTGTTGAAACCGGTTTGGCAATGTTGTTCCTTGCCAATTTACCCGCTACATATTGGGTTGATGCTTTCTCTTCAGCGGTTTATACGATAAATCGTTTACCATCCAAATTATTAGAAGGAAAATCTTCGTTTGAAATTTTATATAATCAACGACCAAACTACACTTTTTTCAAACCGTTTGGTTGTCATGCCTTTCCATGTCTTTCCCTGGAAATGGTGGAATACCGAGAAGAGCCATGGTACGCCGACTATGCTAACTATCTGGCTAGCGGTTAGTCGCAAAAGGTTGGCCACATCATCAAAGAAAATTTTTTTTTGCTAATGTAAAGCATTACTTTTAGGAAGACCCTTATCTTTTCAAAATGTGTGCCGACCAACTCATCCGACGATGCGTACATGGTAGTGAAGCAATGAGGATTCTCCACCATTGTCATGAAGGTCCATATGGAGGACATTATGGTGCCGCAAGTACCACACGAAAGGTATTTGATTCAGGATTTTATTGGCCAACCATTTACAAAGACGCCCAAAGTCTTGTCAAGACATGTGACGCTTGCCAAAAAACAGGTAATATTTCTTCCAAAAATGAAATGCCATAAAATGGCATTCTTGTTTGTGAAATTTTTGATGTGTGGGGGCTCGACTTTATGGGACCTTTCCCACCGTCAAAAGGAAACAAATATATACTTGTGGCAGTAGATTACTTGCCTAAATGGGCCGAGGCCGAGGCACTTCCAACCAACGATGGAATAGTCGTGGTAAGATTTCTGAAAAGATTATTCTCTCATTTTGGAACACCAAAGGCTTTAATAAGTGATAGAGGTATCCATTTTTGTAACCATCAACTTGAAAAAATCTTAACAAGGTATGGGGTCTATCATCGGGTTTCAACGGCATATCACCCTTAAACAAACGGACAAGCCAAAGTGACTAATAGAGGTTTAAAAAGAATACTCGAAAAAACCATAGGGTTAAATAAAAAAGAATGGGCCGACAAATTAGATGATGCTTTATGGGCTTTTCGAACTGCTTATAAAACGACAATAGGTACAACCCCGAATAAGCTCGTCTATGGAAAAAGTTGTCACTTGCCAGTAGAAATTTTGCATGATAAACATATTAAACCTAATGAATTTCGAGTAGGAGAGCAAGTTCTATTGTTTAATTCACGACTTCGGTTATTTCCTGGTAAATTAGAGTCTAGGTGGTTAGGATCTTTTTCCATCACCCATATTTTCCCATACGATGCAGTCGAAATTAAATCTCGGAATGGAATTCCATTCAAAGTCAATGGCCAACAGCTAAAGCTCTATCAAGGATTCATTGAGGATGAAGAGGAAGAAATCTCGCTTCAAACGGTCGAGGAATGAAACAAAGGATCAAGCATCAACATCATACCTGGTAAGTTACGAGCGATCGGGAGAACATTTAAATCGGTAAGATTTCTAAAACCAAAGTTTTGGGAAAACAGGGCACTCACACGAGCACTTAAAAATTTACTTTTGCCCGCCCACTGGGCCGTGTCCGCGCAACTATCGGGATAAAACCCCCTTTTCAACACAGTTTCTTCATTCCACACGCCCCGTTTCCCCGAAAACTCTCTAGTTCAGGCGATTTTTCTGCAAGATTTCGACGTCTGCTCTACTTCTACCAACATCAAGGTATGATCCTATCATCATTAGTAGTTAGATTAAGCACTTGCATGTAGTTTAAACACCAAAAATTTGGGGAAAAATCTAGGGTTCTTGAACTTCAACCGGATCGAACCTCAAATTTTTGCTTAGATCTGTTAGCATTAGTATAGATACATGTTATAAGAAGTAAATCAACTTGTATTGTTTGTAGATTTGCCCGATTTCTCACAAAAACTTCAAACCCTTGTTTTTGAACCGAAAAAGATAAAATTGAAGGGGTAAACGGGTTGTTTCGGGAAAGACGACACTTGGGGTTTGATTTTCGGGGAAAACCGCCCCTACTAGACCAAAATTTTTCAAGTTTTCGGGACCGGGTTGAAAAATGGGATTTTTGGGAAACAGACGCCTGGACACGGGGTCGTACTCGCAGAGCATGGGGGCCTGTCCAGCCGAAATCTGGTGAACTCGGGGCGTGTCCGCTGAACACGGGGTCGTGTTCAGCTGACTGTTTTGAAGTTTTCTCCGAATTTTTCACTGTTTCTTGCTAATTGTTTGGTGTTTTCTTTCAGATGGCCAAGAAGTTCACCCGATTCAATGCAAACGAGTTGGATGCTAAAGAAAGATACGATATGCTAAGGACTAGGCTGGAGGAGTACCCAAGACAAGTATGCATGGATCTTCTAGGAGCAGTGAACCAGCTAGACCGATTTAACAACATTGTCACCGGCCCCCTAAGAGCCGCCCTGTGCACTAGGCTTCGCTCAGTCCATGAATACAACATGGAATTCTACAGAACATTCTCTTTCAAGTCGAGAGTCGATCCATTTGATAATGATGGGGTAGAATTCCGTTGTGGGGGGACTGTATACTCAATCTCGATAGCACAGTTTGGGGCAATAGTTGGGCTGTACGCGTAGGAAGATGCTGGGGATGAAGAAAACACCGGCGGTCTATGTGAGATCCCACCAAATCAACGCCAAGCTGCTTGGGCTAAATTAGGAGATGGCAATTATAACCCGAGCCAAACTAAGAGCACACAGCTGAGAGACCCACTTTACCGCTACATCCATAGGGTCCTCACCTACTCTCTTAGTCAAAGGCATGACAGCAGTGGCGTTGTAGGCATGCGAGATCTGGTGGTCCTTCATTGCATTCACACCCACACCAACCTTGATGTTCCATACCTACTACTCTGAAACATGCACCTCAACCAACTTGCTACTCCCCCGACACCTATCTTCTTTGGAGGGTGGATTTACCGCCTCTTCAAACACTTTGTTGATAGGATGCCTAGGTCTTTCCAAAAGAGCCCATGGTCAGGGAGAGTAGACATGGTCATATGCCGCTCCATGAACTTGATTTATGAAGCGGATGACGGGACGGTCAACTTTCAAAGAGTTCAAGGGCATGCATGGAACCCGCAAGAAGCACTCGTCTTACACGCTCCACACTTCCAACCTCCTCCTCAGTACCACTACCAGCCCCAGGGTGATCCGGGTCAATCCTCCTCTCAAGGAGGCGGTTTTCCTAACTTTCAAAGTTTACATGATTTATTGCAGGAAAACCTCATGTGCACCAGGAACACCTACAACATGGCCAACAACACGTACACCCGGGTCGGAGCAATAGAGAGAAACATATCCGACATACAGGATGACATTGGGAACATCCGGGAGTACATGGCGGGGCACGGAGGAGACGTTGATGATGAAGACGAGGACATGGATTGAGCGGGAGGAGTGGAGGTAGGATCAGTCAGTTGAAGGTCTATCAGGTTAACCCCCTATCTCACAAACAATTTCCAGCCTGCGTGCCGTTTGATGAACAATTTACTTTCTTTAACTTTTTTTTATTTCTGTATTTCTTTTTCTTTTAACATGCGATGAACAATTTATAAGTTAAATAGGTACATACAAGGCTTAGAACACTAAACACTAGTGCCACTAAAGCCGGGATAGGAAAACCGAAGCTAGAAACCTGTTTTGCACCTTTGCAGTTTGTCCACACGGGGTTGTGTTCAGCCAACACGCCTCCGTGCCCATTACCCCAGACCTGCTGTTTGTTTATTTATGCAGACTTTCGCCAGACACTGGGTCGTGTTCACCCAACACGCCCCCGTGTCCACCTTCTGTAAGTTCTCGTTACTGGTACTCTGTACACGGGGTCGTGTTCACCCAACACGGGCACGTGTCAAGATGCCCAGTAACTTAAAAATTTGTTTTTAAACACACTTTTACACATTCAATCAACCTAAAAACTTATTTTTATGACACATTGAGGACAATGTGTAATTTAAGTGTGGGGGGGATGCTGAAACCTTGAATTTTGCAAGTCCTAACTACAAGACTTACACAAAACTCTATTGGAACCGCTAAACACCCCAATTTTTTTCAAAAACTTTTTTTTATTTTTTTTTACTTGTCTTGGTTTAATTTGGGAATAACAAGTTATAAAAAGGTTATACTTTTACAAATTTACAACCGATAGCGTCGTGATAAAAAGAACCAACATAAGAAAATTATAAAAAGGCATAACAAATCTAGTTAAAATTTGATTATATATACTTGATCCCATAAAAACCCATTCCCACAAAAAGTGAGTTTTGAGCCTTTATTGAGCATATAAATACACATCTTTAAACTAAATGCTCATTTTTCGTTTCTTGTGTGAATAGCCGCTTGGTTTCTTACAACTCTAGAACTTGCGACGACGATACATTCCCGGTCCTTACCAACTTAAACCCAAGTAAGCAAATGATGGAGGCATTAGGACTAACCCTTTTTATTTCAACACCATTATTTTCTTTTTTTACCACCTACCCAAAAATCCCCCTAGTTAACCCATTTGAGCCTAAACCTTTTCATTTCTTAACCCAAAACAAACACCATTTTACCCACAAAAAAAAAAAACCTTTTTCATTTTAAACCCATTCTTTTAGTAACAAAGCTCGGTTTTCTTGTGACTTCCTTAACAAAAAAAAAATGAAGTTAGCAATAAACAAAAAAGCTCATCAAAAGAAGGCTTGTTTGAATAAATGCTTGATGTGCGCAAAATGCAACATATAAATTACATCAAATGTGTCATAAAACTAACCCTTTTTTAGAACTAATGTTGGAAAAAGTGTGTTTTTGTCTTCCTTTTGTATTTTCAGGATTAAAAGAGCTTAAATGAACAAAAGAAGCAAAAATGCAGCTAAATCTAACAATAATATAAGAAAAGGGAAGAAACGTGGCATGCCCGACCCCTCGACAGCATCTCCCAAAGCAAAAAACAAGAAGAAAGCTGAGCATGGGGCTGTGCCCAGCTCAACACGGGGCGTGCCTAGCGGACACGGGGGCGTGTTCAGGTGTCTGCAGAAAAGACAAAGTTGTAGAAGCTTCTATTCCCGACACAGGGGCGTGACCAGCTCAACAAGGGGCCGTGGTCAACGCTAAGATTCGCAGAATCCAAGCAAATCATGGTAGTACAGATACGCTTCTGCACACGTGGCCGTGCCCAGCAGACACGGGGGCCTAGTCAGCTAATGCAGACAAACTGCAATTAATGAAGAAAGAGAAGAAGGGTGGACACGGGGCCGTGTCCAGCGGACACGGGGCCGTGTCCAGGCTTCTGTGCAGGCAATAAATAGGGGTGCTTGGCTCATTTGCAAACCATCCCTTGGCACACCACCTCTCTCACACTTCACCCACACTCCACCACCACCACAACATCATCATCCACCACCATCATCCATCATCCATCATAGAGTGTGTGAGTCGTCTCGGGATCCAAGATTGATCGTAAGAGTTCTTGACAATCAAAGGCCATGTTTTCCTAAGTCTCTTACATCACTTGGTGAAGACAAGTGTCTAGTGTAATACTTTTTATTTTTAATCTTTTCGCACTTTTATTTGGTTATGTATTAATGACTTTAATAACTAGTTTCTTATGTTGAAGGTGATTCTTCCTTATCGTTTGTCCGTGGTGTCTTGGCAGTATTTTACTTTCTATATAAAATAAAAGATTTTCACCATTCATATCTCCACGATCTATATGGAGATAGGTTGGCTACCTGGTCGGGGGTTAAGGGAACGGTTTGGTAAGAGTCTTTCCTTGTTCAGTGTATAGATCCTGCAAGGACCTGGTTCAAATTCAGTAGGACCTCCTTCAATACCCACTAGGATTGGATGGTGGGGGTCCAAACTCTTTGATCCCCTCATATGTAAGCTACTATTAATACTTTAACCCGGCTACTTAGGACTGTATCCCTGCTGACTCAGACTACTTAGCCGAGGGTAACGTTACCTTCAAAAGAGGGGCCTACCAAATTATGCATTAATAACTTAATTAATTATCTTTCAATAATCAGACCCTTTAGGATTGTATCCTTGCTGACTCAAACTACTGGGTTGAGGGTAACGTCACCTTCAAAAAGGGTCCTACTACAATAACTAAGATAATCTCTTAAAAAGTGCAAAAGTGCGAAAATAATCAAAGGTTACACTACACACGAGTCGGATCCAAGTGATTCATCTTGTCTATCTGTTTTTACTTTTATTTTATTTTTCAGCATTTTAGTTAAATCTTATTTTTCTAGTTTAAAAACTTTTTTTTTCTAACTTTTGATTTGATTAGACGTTGAGGATAAACCGGTACTAAAAGCTCTTGTGTCCTTGGACGACCTCGGTATCTTACCAACACTATACTACGCTCACGATGGGTGCACTTGCCCATATGTGTGTTTAGTGTTAGTAAATATCGTGTTTTATAAATTTAAAACATGGCTAAAAAGTGTAAAAGGGCTTAAAATATACATTAAAAACCTACCACGCACTACGCACATCAATGCTTCATTGAAATAAAAAGTTATTAAAATAAAAAGTCACGAAAACCGACGCTTTTTACGCCTTTCGCCCTTTTCTACTAACCACTAACCCAACCACCTACCTTTAACCCAAGCCTAACCCTTCCCCAAAAGTCCTCTTGATATTTACAAAGGTTTTTAGTTAAAAAGGAGGATGATTGATTACTTGGCAAGCTTATGGTAGGAGTAAGTTCCATGCCGCTCTCGAGTGTTTCACAAAAATACATATTCGGCCGAGTGTTAAGTGATCCCCCGTGAGGTATGTGAACTTGTATATAAATGGAATTTTAAAGAGGCATGTTATGCCCAAATAAATAATTTCTCTTATGTGATGTTTTAAATAAATCATGATGAATAGGATTGTAAATAAAATAAAAATAAAACCTAATAAAGAATCTTGGAATCCCGACACTCTATGACAAGCCCAAAACCTTCTCTTCTACCCATTCCATTTGGGTGTGTAAGCCACAAAATAAAGAGTTTTGTTTGAGGATAAGCAAAGATTCAAGTGTGGGGGTATTTGATGTGTGCAAAATGCAACTTATAAATTACATCAAATGAGGCATAAAACTAACCCTTTTTTTAGGACTAATGTTGGAAAAAGTGTGCTTCTGTCTTCCTTTTGTATTTTCAGTGTTAAATGAGCTTAAATGAACAAAAGAAGCAAAAACGCAGCCAAATCGAACAATAATACAAGAAAAGGAATAAAGGTGGTATGCCTGACCTCTCGACAGCATCTCCCCAAGCAAAAACAAGATAACAGAAGGCTGAACACGCCCCATGCTCACTGAGCATGGGGGCGTGCCCAAGTGTCTGCATAAAAGACAAAGCTGTAGAAGTTTCTATCACCCACCACGGGGGCGTGCCCAGCGGACACGGGCCGTGCTCACTGAACACGGGGCCATGCTGCATATTTTTCATAAAACACCCATATACAGAGCCTGAACACGGGGCCGTGCTCACTGAACACGCCCCGTGCTCAACGAAATCAGTAACCTTAATTAAAACGCCCAGATACAGAATCTGAACACGGGCCGTGCTCACTGAAGACGGGGCCGTGTCCAGCCTCTGTTTCCGTTTTTATTTTTGTTTTCTGATCTCGAGACTTTGTTGTGGTCTGCTGAGTGATTCTCATGGATCAATACTCAGGAGGGTACAATTACACCTATGAGGAGGATGATTATAGGGAAGACTATTACACTAATTGTGGTAACCCGCACTCGGTTCAATATTGTGACTTATTTCAACCATCCACTCCATACACCTACTATGAGGAGCCCAGGTACGAGCCATCAACTTCATACACAACCTATGAAGACCAGAGGTATGAACCTTCTCCCTCATACTCATATTTTGATGAACCAAGGTATGAGCCTTCATACTCATACTTTGAGGAACCAAGATATGAGCCACCACCTTCATATGCTTATTATGAGGAACCATGGCATGAACAACCTACCTCATATGAGTATTATGAAGAACAAAATTATGACCCTTATCCATCATATACTTATAATGAAGAACAATGGTGTGAACCATCTACTTCATATGGGTATTATGAGGAACAAAGGATCGAACATCCGGATTCAAGCTTTGAGGATCCCGGTCCTTATTCTATCATCGACATAACCGATAAGATAATAGAACACATTAAAACTATCGAACGTTGCATATTGGAATCTCGCGCAAGGGAAGAGGAGTCCCGTGCAAGAGAAGAATTAAATGAAAAAGAGATAGTTGAAAATGTAAAAATTGAAGAACAAATAAGTGTAAAACCAACACATTAGTTAAACAACGAAAAAGGTGAGTCCGTTAACGTTAAAATTCAAGAAGAGTCTAATTTTGAAGAAATTAATCTCTTGTCACATTCTTTCGAAAATCATTGTTTAGTTCCCACTCATGCTAAGTTTTTAAAAGAGTTAAACACTAACACTAAAATTGACGAAACAGTAAGCATTAAGTTAACTAATGACAAATCTAGTTAAAATTTGATTATAAATACTTGATCACATTAAAAACCCATTCCCACAAAAAGTGAGTTTTGAGCCTTTATTGAGCATACAAATACACATCTTTAGATTAAATGCTCATCTTTCGTTTCTTGTGTGAATAGCCGCTTGGTTTCTTACGAGACTAGAACTTGCCATGACGATACATTCCCGGTCCTTACCAACTTAACCCCGAGTAAGTAAATGATGGAGGCATTAGGACTAACCCTTTTTCTTTCAACACCATTATTTTTTTTTTACCACCTACCCAAAATCCCCCTAGTTAACCCCTTTGAGCCTAAACCTTTTCATTTCTAAACCCAAAACAAACACCCTTTACCCACCAAAACCCTTTTTCATTTTAACCATGTATTTTAGTACAAAGCTCGGTTTTCATGTGACATTCCTTATAAAAAACAAACAAACAAACAAAAAGTTCATCAAAAAGAACTTTGTTTGAAGAATTGCTTCATTAAAAAAAACAAAACAAAAAAAAACAAAAAGTCTTACGAAAACCGACGCTTTTTACGCCTTTCGCCCTTTTCTACTAACCACTAACCCAACCACCTACCTTTAAGCCAAGCCTAACCCTTTCCCCCCAAAGTTCTCTTGATATTTACAAAGGTATATAGTTAAAAAGGAGGAGAATTGATTGGTTGGCAAGCTTATGGTAGGAGTAAGTTCCATGCCGCTCTCGAGTGTTTCACAAAAATACACCTTCGGCCGAGTGTTGAGTGATCCCCTTGAGGTATGTGAACTTGTATATAAATGGAATTTTAAAAAGGCATGTTATGCCCTAATAAGTAATTTATTTTATGTAATGTTCTATATAAATCATGACAAATAGGATTGTAAATAAATAAAAATAAAACCTAATAAAGAATCTTGGAAATCCCGACACTCTATGGCAATCCCTAAAACCTTCTCTTCTACCCATTCCATTTGGGAGTGTAAGCCACATTATAAAGGGTTTTGCTTGAGGACAAGCAAAGATTCAAGTGTGGGGGTATTTGATGTGCGCAAAATGCAACATATAAATTACATCAAATGTGTCATAAAACTAATCCTTTTTTAGTACTAATGTTGGAAAAAGTGTGTTTTTGTCTTCCTTTTGTATTTTCAGGATTAAAATAGCTTAAATGAACAAAAGAAGCAAAAATGCAGCTAAATCTAACAATAATATAAGAAAAGGGAAGAAACGTGGCATGCCCGACCCCTCGACAGCATCTCCCAAAGCAAAAAACAAGAAGAAAGCTGAGCATGGGGCTGTGCCCAGCTCAACACGGCCCCGTGCCCAGCGGACACGGGGGCGTGTTCAGGTGTCTGCAGAAAAGACAAAGTTGTAGAAGCTTCTATTCCCGACACGGGGGCGTGCCCAGCTCAATACGGGGTCGTGGTCAACGATAAGATTCGCAGAATCCAAGCAAATCTTGATAGTACAGATACGCTTCTGCACATGGGGCCGTGCCCAGCGGACACGTGGGCGTGGTCAACTAATGCAGACAAACTACAATTAATGAAGAAAGAGAAGAAGGGTGGACATGGAGCCGTGTCCAGCGGACACGGGGCCGTCTCCTGGCTTCTGTGCAGGCTATAAGTAGGGGTGCTTGGCTCATTTGCAAACCATCCCTTGGCACACCACCTCTCTCACACTTCACCCACACTCCACCACCACCACAACACCATCATCCACCACCATCATCCATCATAGAGTGTGTGAGTCGTCTCGGGATCCAACATTGATCGTAAGAGTTCTTGACAATCAAAGGCCTTGTTTGCCAAAGTCTCTTACATCACTTGGTGAAGACAAGTGTCTAGTGTAATACTTTTTATTTTTAATCTTTTTGCACTTTTTATTTGGTTATGTATTAATGACTTTAATAACTAGTTTCTTATGTTGAAGGTGATTCTTCCTTATCGTTTGTCCGTGGTGTCTTGGCATTATTTTACTGTCTATATAAAATAAAAGATTGTCACCATTCATATCTCCACGGTCTATATGGAGATATGTTGGCGACCTGGTCGGGGGTTAAGGGAACGGTTTGGTAAGAGTCTTTCCTTGTTCAGTGTATAGATTCTGCAAGGACCTGGGTCAAATTCAGTAGGACCTCCTTCAATACTCACTAGTATTGGATGGCGGGGGTCCAAACTCTTTGATCCCCTCATATGTAAGCTACTATTAATACTTTAACCCGACTACTTAGGACTGTATCCCTGCAGACTCAGACTACTTAGCCGAGGGTAACGTCACCTTCAAAAGAGGGGCCTACCACATTATGCATTAATAATTTAATTAATTATCTCTCAATAATCCGACCCTTTAGGATTGTATCTGTCACACCCTGACCACGTAAAACAACAAAGCGTGGCGGAAATGTCGGGGAGTGTTGTAACAGAATTATCGTTTCATAACCATGGATACAAAAAGTGTTTCGTTTTATTGATAATATTAAGCATTAACATTGTTTTAACACATAACAAACAAGTTTTATATCAACTATCATCGTTTTATGTCACTAAGGCCTCGTCCAGATCCTATGTGACGCATGCATCCTAGAACGTCAATCAAGCAACAACACCTGAAACATATGTAAAAACAAAGTCAGGAAAGAAATGCTGGCGAGTACATAGGTTTTATAAGAGTATCGGAATCATGGCTTGTTTACTTATATTGCAATACCTCGAAACCTTGTTTTTAAAAAGTGTATGATATTGCAACATGATTAACCAACTCCAAATCAAGATAGTTATAATTTATAAAATTTCGTTAGCCATGATTCTTAACCCAAAAGCTTTTTGTTTTAGAAAACCATCTTGTAAAACATCTCGTATAAACTCGTTAACAAAACTCGTATATTATTTCGAAAACATCGTTGAGTGACATCGTTTCAATATCGTTTACCCAAGTGAACTAAATAACGCCACGGTATGTAATATGTTGAAAACACTTATATATAAGAAGTACCAGCGGCGTATCTACCAAGTTTTCACCACATTACACCCGTCCCGTTATCTAAACACTAGCCAAAAACCAATCGTTTACCCAAATCATTTAACATCGTCTCCAAATCGTTTCCAAATCGTTTACCCGTTTAAATCGTTTAAACCATCATCGTTTTAAATGTGAAAACTTATATATGGTCGTCTCGTTAATAACATTCAACCCTTCGTGACTCGACTACCTCTTTCCTCGCTTCTCGTATTAATAAACCCCCAAAGGGTAAGTTAATAATTAAAGATTCAGTCGTTACCCACAACACCCACACATAACCATGGGTATAGTACAATAACGGGATATGTCAGATCCTATGGTACCATAACCTAATACTGGCCGGTTTGGCCAAACTTAATGAATGTCATTCGTTATGTAACTACAACCAACAAGTTCGTTCACATTATTGAAATCGTTATTAGTTTAGTATAAATCGTTCTATTCGTTTTTGAAATCATCGTTTAAACCTTGAAAACATTTTGTACATATGAATCACCCCAAAACATTTGAAAACAGTAAAATAGGGGAACTATGTACTTACATGTAGTGCAAAGTATCCACAATCAATAGTACTTCAACAAACTCGAGTAAACCAGAGAATCAAGCAGCACCTAGTAATTAAATGACTAGTCAAATAATAGACGCCTAAATCGGAAGATCGGAGAGAATGAGGTCTTGTAAAACAAAGGAGTGTTGGAACTCATGTGATATGGTTTACCAAGTCCTACATCCTAAATGAAACCTAACCTAAGTGCTTACGACCCATTATGACCCGTTTAGGTAGCTTATGCTACTTAAACGCGTTGTTTACATGAAACGCGTTCGGACCGCCTAACTAGTCCTATGACAAGTAAAATATGCCTTAACATGTCTAATATTGTTGCTAAATCAGTTTAGATGTCAAAAGTTATGTTACATATGCTTAAAATGAATTTTGGCGTAAAAAGGGCATTTTGGTAATTTACCTAAGGCATATAAACTACCTATTATAAAACTACTTAAACGTCGTGACCATAAGGTATAACCTCGGAAGGTTATTCCCTATACAACTATGGTCACCTAATGTGTTTGTTCGAATCCTAATGATCGACCAACGAGTCGGGTTCGAAAGTATAAGCGATTGTTTAGATCGCTTACCTTACGACGCTATATAAGCACTAAACTAAAAGTGACGAGCTAAGCATGTTAAAACATGCTTAACTAAGTTTGAAAACAGGTTTGGTATCAAGACAAAGGGTCTTGATACCCAAAAGTAGTTTGGTTACAAAATACGCAAGAATACGCATTTTGGCCGAAACTACGACTCGTCACGGAGCCTAGATAACGTGGTAATCAGTAGGTATAGTCACTAGGGACTATAACCATCGTGATTACGCTCACGTTATGAAGTTCAAACGAACTTCGCATTGACCATAAACTGGTCAATGCAGAAAGTCAAACATAGTTTGACTTTAACGCTAAAACGCATAAAAAGAACGAAGGAATACTTACAAAAGGTCCCCGCAAGATTGATTTTCCAAGTATTCTCAGGTATGAGGTGATGAAACACCCCAACTTAGAGAAATTTCAGAAATCAAGTGGGTTTGCAAGTGAAGGGAATGGGGTATTTATAGTTTTTGGTGAGCCGTTAAGATCGTTTGTTGAAAACCATGATTCAATCTTATCCATACATGTGTTGCAATACTATGGTACATCAAAATGGCCCCCCATTATCAGGAAATGCCATGTGCAAGAGAGGTTATGAGTGCTTAACAGCTGTTAACAGCTGTTTTAATCTGATTTTTTTGATCTGGGAGGTCCTTACGCACCGTATGGCTAAGTGCTTACGGTCTGTAAGCCTTGTGCAGACCAGCAATGTTTCACTTTTGGCAGAACATGCCCCTGTGCGCGTATAGTCGTGTTTTGGCACTTCTAACACCTGTCAAACCCATTTTTAAGCTCCACAAGGATGTTAAAGCAGAGGGAACATGAAACATGCTCAGAAATATGTCGGATGTCAGTTCGTTTGGCCGTACGGTTGCGTTGTTCGGTTAATTACGACGGAAGTCATAACGGACGCAAAAACGGTCCAAATTGCGCGACGAGTGGATTTTTATCAAGCCAATCACTAAAACATAATATTTTAATGATTACATGAATTTTTGGATGTCCAGATGTATTCAGAATGTAAGTTATGCGTGAAAATGCAAACTTGTGCACTTTTTGACGCTTTTAGTCCCTGAATGACCCAAAAGTTTATTTTAGCACACCGAACCCCACAAAGCCTATTTCTAAGCTATGTAAAGGATATTTAGGGTATTTTTAACTTATGGTCATGTTCCGGAATGTTCGTTACAGTTCAAATTGGCATACTTTCGCAGTTTGTCAAATTTAGTCCCTGTAAGCGAATTAACTTGATTTTGCCATACCAAAGCCTTCAAAACTTATGTAAAGGTTATTTAAGGTATGTTTAGCCTATGTCACTATTCCGGAGTGTTTTTCGCATTATACTGACTGCGTTTATGCACCATTTTGCGTATAACCTTCCAGAAAGCGATTTAAAGCTTGAAATTGGAATCGAATCAAATTGTAAAATCACCAAAAACAATTACACATATAATAACACCAAAACACATATAGTAACACCAAAGCACATTGTTTTATTAATAATCATCATTATTTTACATCGTACATCGATTATAGAACACAGTTATCACAGTCTCCCCTACTTCAGGAAATTTCGTCCCGAAATGTTAACTAGAGGAAGCTTGTGAAAACAAATGCGGATATTTTGTCTTTATCTGGTCCTCACATTCCCAAGTAAACGCTGGGCCATGTTTGGATTCCCAGTGAACTTTGACCAATCGTATCCGTTTGTTCTTCAATTGTTTGAAAGCACGGTCCACGATCTCCACGGGTTTCTCGACAAAGTGCATTGTTTCATCGATTTGGATCTCGTTGAGAGGAATGTGTAGATCAGCGTCAGCTAAACACTTTCGCAGATTGGACACGTGAAAAGTCAGATGAATATTTCCAAGCTCTGGAGGTAGCTCCAATCGATAGGCAACCTTTCCAACCCTTTCCACAATCTTAAATGGTCCCACATATCGAGGTGCAAGTTTTCCTTTCTTTCCAAATCTCACCACTCCCTTCCAAGGTGACACCTTGAGTAGGACACGGTCTCCGATTTAAAATTCTAAGGGCTTGCGTCGCATATCCGCATATCTCTTTTGACGGTTTCGAGCTGTCACAAGATTATCGTGAATTTTCTTGATTTTGTCTGTTGTTTCCAGAACGAGCTCAGGTCTAGTAAGCCGAGCTTCACCGGTCTCGTTCCAACAGACAGGTGAACGACATTTTCGACCGTTGAGAGCTTTGAATGGCGCCATATTAATGCTAGCATGATAACTATTGTTGTAAGAGAACTCGATCAGTGGTAGATGAGAATCCCAATTACCACCAAAGTCTATCACACATGCTCTAAGCATATCCTCCAAAGTTTGAATCGTTCTCTTAGATTGGCCATCTGTTTGGGGATGATAAGCAGTGCTTAGATTCAGCTGGGTTCCCAAAGCAGATTGCATGGCCTTCCAGAAATGAGATGAAAATCGAGCATCACGATCAGAGATGATATCCAAGGGCGCACCATGTCATGTCACAATCTCATCAACATAAATCTTTGCAAGTTTATCAGCAGATAAATCCTCGCGAATCGGAATGAAATGAGCTGATTTCGTTAATCGATCGATAACAACCCAAATAGCATCATAACCTTTAGACGTACGCGGTAACTTAGTGATGAGATCCATCGCAATGTTCTCCCACTTCCAAACCGGTATCTCTGGTTGTACAAGCAAGCCAGAAGGTCGTTGATGTTCGGCATTGACTTTGAGACAAGTTAGGCATTTCGACACATACAAGGCAACATCTTTCTTCATACCAGGCCACCAGACCTTAGTACGAAGATCCTTGTACATTTTATCAGCACCAGGATGGATAGAATATCGAGACTTATGAGATTCGTCCATTACTAAAGTGCGAAGATCGTCTTGTTTCAGAATCCACAATCGATCCTTAAAATAGAGCAAACCCTCATCTTTCGCTTCGAGCTTAACCTCAAGTTGGCGTGGAAATTCCTATCAAATTTTATGAAACACAAAATTGCTGAGCTTGAAGGACATGAGATTGAATATCAGATAGAGTTCAAACAGAATGAAGCTTGGCTCGTTCCTTTAGACTAAGCGCATCGGCTACAACATTCGCCTTACCAGGGTGGTAGCGAATCTCGCAGTCATAATCGTTTAAGAGTTCAACCCAACGTCGTTGCCTCATGTTCAGCTCTTTCTGATTAAGAATATGCTGGAGACTTTTGTGGTCTGTGAAAACCACACACTTCGTACCATAGAGGTAGTGTCTCCAGATTTTAAGCGCGAAAACCACAGCTCCTAACTCAAGATCATGAGTCCTATAGTTCTTCTCGTGAACTTTCAGCTGCCTAGATGCATATGCAATAACTTTACCTCGTTGCATAAGGACGCAACCAAGGCCTAAGTTGGACGCATCGCAATAGACAATGAAATCATCGCTTCCCTCGGGCAGAGATAGAACAGGAGCATTACATAACTTCTGCTTCAGCGTTTGGAACGCTTCTTCTTGCTTGGGTCCCCACTCAAAAGCCTTATTCTTCTGAGTCAAAGCAGTGAGTGGAACCGCAATCTTCATGAAATTTGAAATGAATCGACGATAATAACCAGCAAGACCAAGAAAAGATCGAATCTCTGTAGGCGTCGTCGGTGTATTCCAGTCCTTAATAGCAGCAATCTTGGATGGATCCACATGAATACCCTGCTCATTGACTATATGACCCAAGAATTAAACTTCTTTAAGCCAGAATTCACACTTGGAGAATTTAGCGAAAAGTTGTTCCTTCTTCAGGAGTTCCAATGTTAAGCGAAGGTGTTGCTCGTGCTCGGCTAGAGATTTTGAATAAATGAGAATATCGTCGATGAACACAATAATGAACTTGTCCAAATAAGGTTTGCAGACCCTATTCATTAAGTCCATAAAGATAGCTGGAGCGTTCGTCAAACCAAAAGGCATGACAGTGAACTCGTAATGCCCATATCTTGTGCGGAAAGCAGTTTTGGGAATATCTTCTTTGAGAACACGAAGTTGATGATACCCAGAACGCAGATCGATCTTGGAAAAGCATGAAGCACCCTGCAGCTGGTCGAAGAGATCATCAATTCGAGGTAGGGGATATCGATTCTTGATGGTGAGCTTATTAAGCTCACGATAATCGATACACATTCAAAAAGATCCATCTTTCTTTTTCACGAAGAGGATAGGAGCTCCCCAAGGTGAAAAGCTCGGTCGGATGAATCCTTTATCAGATAACTCTTGAAGCTGCTTCGATAACTCTTGCATCTCCAACGGTGCAAGGCGATAAGGTGCTTTTGCAATCGGGTTGGCATTGGGTACTGTTTTGGTCAAAAATTACCGAAGTAATTAAGTGATCAAATTAGTTAAGTGAGGTAGTGTGCCAGAAGTGAATGTCGAAAATATGTTAATCAAGTTAATTTGTAAAAACAGTTTCAGGATACGGCTCAGGATATAGAGCTGTATCTATGATCAAACAATGAGCAAAAGTAAAGTAAACGACACGGGATGTACGAGGAAAGCCCTTGATCAATCTAGATCGCCGGCATAAAACCTCGGGAGCTGACAATCGCAGCTGCCTAGTTCTTCTATTGCTTCAAAAATCAGGATACAGTGCAAGATGTGGAACGGATCGACTAAGTGTTACAACGAAACTTGAATACAAGTGTGGTGTTTGCGATGAGCTAGAGAGTGTAAGTGTATGAGAGTGTTAGTGAAAATCGTGTGTTCTAAGCTGATCCGCCCCCATCTATTTATAGTAAAGATAAAATAACAAACTAGCCTAAACTTGCGGGATCCACCGAATATTCCTTCTTCGAACGTTGTAGACCTGGTCTTTCGGGCTCAACGTCTCTTCCTCAACAAATTCGTCCGAGTCTTGAGGAGAAGAAGTCCTCTTGACCGTTAGCAAGTCTCAGCCCTTAACCTGCACGTGGTTAATTCAATAAGCCTCAGGATATCGCCCAAGATGTTAGCAATATCCTCTTCCAGCATCCTGGTCATAAATGAACAAACATAGGCAGGATATTGGTCAGGATATATACGTTAAGAAAATGACCCCTAACAATTGTCCCCAAATATATCGGTTGGGATACCAATCCAACGGATATATTTCAAAAGTTTCACCTCATAACTTAAGGCAATTAATATGACTAGACTCTTGAAATGACAGCGGTGCAACTTCCAAGGCATTATTTACTTTTTACCCCCCTATATTCATCCTATATTAACCGAGGGACTCCTTGTCTCGGTTATCCTTATCTGCAAGCAAACATCAGGTATCTTCTTTTCTAATCTCCTTTCTTGAATTTTTCTTAATTTGCTCAATACTCTTCATGGCACCACGAACGAAATCCCGATCAGACCGACCAGCCTCAACCCTCATAAGTCAAAACTTTATCACCGATCCAGCAAAGGAGATTTGCTGCTTCAATAATGCTGACATTGCTGCTCTCAAAGACTCTGGTGCCTTTCCCACCGGAACGGTCTTTCGCCCCTTCGACAAGGAAGCCCGATCGGACGCATCATCCGACGAGTGGGTTTGTTTTTTCGCTTATCCTTTCTCTCTTGGACTCCGGTACCCATTTCCACCTTTTATCTCTAGCTTTTTCGACCTCACCGGCCTTAGCTATGCCCAAGTTATGCCAATGGTCTGGCGAGTCTTGATAGTGTTGGATCAAATCAAATCTCGTCATTTTCCTAACCTACTTGTTGAGGACCTTCCCGTAGCATACCGGTTGAGATCCCATGGCAATCACCGTTATCTTCTATTTTCCATCAAGAACCCTTTGGTCCTTAAAGCCACCAAGAATGAGGATCGATGGCGACGAAAATTCTTTTTCGTAAAAAGAGACTCTATTGATAAGGGTTTCGATCTACCGGTTAAATGGTTAACCAAGGGTAGGATTTAGGGTTTTAGGAATATCCCCAATTATATCTTCAAACTGTATCCCGGACTTATACTCTGATGTTTTTATGCAGCGAATTTCAAAGATTTAGTGCCTCCCAGTGCAGAATCTGAATCCAAGATCAAGGAAATCTACCGTCTTCCTGCCAGTGAAAGAACTTTTTCCCTGTCTCTTACAGGTTCTCATCAAAAATCAAGCTCAGAAATGTCTGGTAAGCACATTCTTATATATATTAATTATTTTTCAAGAATACGATGAGTTTAAGAATATCTTCCCTTTTGTAGTACCAGTCGTCAACCTTGAAGGTTTTGAACTTGACGAATTGGATTGCTACTCCAGCCTTGAACCCACCAAACAAGAATCCAAGCCAAAGTCGTCTGCTACACCAAAGCCTACCTCCTCGAAAACTGTTTCCTCTCCCAAAGGCCCTCTGACATCCAGGACCCGGGCATCCAGTTCTCGTAAAAGAAAGGAGACTGATTCCCCAGCTGCTTCTGAAACATTCTCTCTTGAAAATCATGGGTTCAATGAAGCCACCTCATTCCTCAAACAGGTAGAATTTCCTTTTCGATATCCTGTACAAGTATGTTAGTTTTTATCCTGCTTATTTTTCACATTAATACTTGTGTCTTTATCAATAGGGTTTGGATCGTCTTATGCACTTGCATGAAGACGCTTGCGGGCTTAACAAGATGTTAAAGATCCAGCTGGAGAAAGCTCAAGCCACCATAGCTGACCAAGGAACCATCGCGGCTGCCAAATCCCAGCATTATGAAGACAAATACAAGGCAATGACTCAGGAACATCAAGCCGCCCTCCACAAAGCTAATGAGGATGCTCAAGCCAAGCTAGATGCCGCTCTTCTCCAATATCAGCAGAATATGAGCTCATACCGGGATAGCCTAAAAGCTTCGGTGGTTGTCTCTCTTCTCCAAGCCAGGATAAGGATGGCTTACGAGGCCATGGATCTGGGTTTTGAATGCCCCTCCTGGAATGTAAAGGCTTGGGAGGAGAAACTACAGGGCCTCGGAGGTCATCCCGTTGCTAATCCTGCAAAACATACTGGTGAAGAGCCTTCTAAGGCGGCAGAGGAGGTGGCCAATGCTGGTGATGGTGCTGAGAAGAATCCCGAGGTTGATGCTGGGGCGAATGCTGGCAAGGAGGTTGCTGATCAAGAAGGTGCCGCATCTTAGGCGTCGAAATGGGCGATGATGGATATATGTGCCAAGGCCGGAGCCCATTTTTTAAATTCATGGTTGTGGTTGCATAAACAATTTACTTTTCCTGTCTTTGAACAATTTACTTTTCCTACACTAGAACAATGTGATGACCAAAGGTGGATGGGTCCTAGGTTTTAGGACGAAGCCCTTGGTCATCAATTAGTATAACTTGTTTTGAACGTAGTAACGGTTGTAGGTGGACGGGTCCTGTTTTGAGATAGATCCTGCAACCGTTACACAAGTATGGTAAAAACTAATTGTGCTTTTGGCGGATGGGCCTTGGTTTTAGGTGAAAGTTCCAAACCAATACTAGTTTCAAACATCCTAATCAAATATCCTTAAAAGGACTTTGAGGATATATACCAGGATACTTAACATAATGTCACCAAAAACCTAAACGAGGCTTATAAAGGGAAGATCATACCAGAAATAGGACATAAACCTTTTAGCAAACTTCAATCCCTTTGCAACTATTCCATTGAAGATGTCCCCTGTGCAAGGTACTTAGTGCATTAGTCGCAAACTTCATCCTTTTAGCTTTACACCACCACCTTGGAGGGAATGTCCCCTGTATACAATGCCTTCAAGTATCTTAAAAATCTACTTAATGTCAGTTTCCATTACATAAGAGATTTTTTACGTCCCAAGGGTAAAACCCAAAGATGTACTGGAGATAAATCCCTTGTATCCTGGGGAAAATCCCAATTTTTCATGCGCTACAGGCGGGAGTGTATAAACTCCAAGACTTAGAAAGGTGAAAACCTTTAAACCTTAGAGAGTATGAAAATACCCTTTCGTGAGAGAGGGTGATCAATCCTCATATACCTTTAGGATTCAGGATATAGCCAACAGTAACGAAATTGTCAGCCACTTTTACATGGACTGGTCCCGCCACCTTGAACTATCCCTGAATAACTTGCGCTCCAGGCGGGGTGTTTAAACCCAATTCCGAAGAAAGGTGAATACCTTTAAACCTGTGAAGGAATCAGTATCCCTTAAATGTAAGAGAGGGGGCCAATCCTCTAATCTTCTGAGTTATCCTGAGTGCATATCCTGGAGCTATATCCTGGAACATATCTTGCAAAACAACTGTAAACTAAGGTGGGTGTTAGCTTGGCTAACACCCCTCCGATGCTTAAGTCAGTATTGAGTTTCAAAAAATAAATTAAACCAAAACGTATTTAAAAAAGATAGAATTCATACCATTCTGAGTTAGAAATTGAATTCTAAACTCACTTGAAATAGAGCTTAAGGTGTATAGCATTCCAAGATCTCGGTAGCATATCCCCCTCCATATTTTTGAGTCTGTATGCTCCTTTCCCTGCTTCTGATTCAACTTCATATGGTCCTTTCCATTTTGGAGCTAACTTGCCATCGGCAGGATTAGTAGTATTTTGAAAAGCCTTTCTTAACACCCAATCTCCAACCTTAAATCTTCTGGTTCTAATATTCTTGTTATATGCCCTGGATATTCTCTGTTGATATGCTGCCATCCTTAGCCTTGCCGCATCTCTCTTTTCATCTATAGTGTCTAAATCCTGACTCAAGGCTTCAGGATTCTTCTCAGGATCACTTAAGACAGATCTTGCAGTAGGTATCGTCATTTCCGTTGGAATCATTGCTTTTCCTCCAAACACCAAGGAAAATGGGGTTTGGCCTGTTGCATTCTTTACCGTTGTCCTATCAGCCTATAAAACAAAGGGTAATTCTTCTGCCCATCTTCCTTTTTTGGCTCCAAGCCTTTTCTTGTTTGAGGATTCTGCTTGTCCATTTGCTTGAGGATGTACCGGAGTAGATGTGATCATTTTGATTCCCCAACTCTTGCAAAACTCAGTAGTCCTCTTACTTATGAACTGAGAACCATTGTCACAGATTATCTCAGCTGGTACTCCGAATCTGGTCAGGATATTCCTCTTTATGAAGGATACTACTTCTTGGTCTCTAACTTGAACAAATGCTTCAGCTTCAACCCACTTAGAGAAATAATCCGTCATTGCTAGCATGAAGACTTTTCCTCCCGGAGCTTTCGGTAGCTTTCCCACTATATCCATACCCCACTTCATAAATGGCCAAGGGGAAACGATAGGATACAATGGTTCAGCAGGTTGATGCAGTATGTTACTATGTCTTTGACATGAGTCACATCTTCGAGCATATTCTGTGGCATCTTTTCTCATTGTTGGCCAATAATATCATGTTCTTAATACTTTTGAGAATAACGACCTGCCCCCAGCATGGTTACCACAATCCCCTTCATGTATATCCTGAAGTACTTCCTTGGCTTCAGGATCCTCCAAGCACCTCAAATACGGTCCTGCAAGAGATTTTTTGTATAAAATATTATCTATAATAGCGAATCGTGATACCTTCATCCTAAATGCCTTAGGATTTTCATTTCCAGGGATGTGTCCTTCTTTGAGATATTTCATGATTGGAGCCGTCCAGGATTTAGGATCCTCTTCAAGATGTTCTACTCCAGGATCCTGAATACCAGCTACCTCTTTATCCTGAGGATTCGTTGCAGGATATAGGACATGTAGTATTGGTATTTGCGTCCCTTCAGGTATCTTGATCGATGATCCCAAATTTGCTAAGGCATCCGCTTCAGCATTATCCTCCCTTGGTACCTGTTTAAAAACATCGAAATATCCTGCTAATTTTTTGAGAATATCGAGATATTCGATTAATTTCTCTCCCTTAACTGCATAGGATCCATTAAAATGGTTAGTAATTAACAAAGAGTCAACATATACTTGCAAATTTTTGATACTCATGCTCTTAGCCAACTCTAATCCTGCAATTAAAGCCTCATACTCTGCTTCATTATTAGTAGCAGGAAATTCACACCTAATAGCCTGGGGTAATATGTCCCCCTGTGGCGATTTTAGTAGTATTCCTAATCCTACTCCTCTTACATTAGATGCACCATCAGTATATAATGTCCAGGATCCTGAGGATTCTCCTAGCTGTTGAACTTCTAGATCTACCTCGTCCTGAATGTCACTACTAAAATCAGCCACAAAGTCAGCTAAAGCCTGAGACTTTATGGCATTCCTAGGTTCGTATACTAAATCATAAGCACTTAACTTTACTGACCACTTGGCCATCCTGCCTGACATTTCTGGTTTCCTAAGCACATTTTTTATAGGATAATTTGTTTTAACATGTATCCTATGTGTCTCGAAATAATGCCTAAGTTTCGTTGATGCCATAATTAATGCTAGTATCAGTTTTTCTAAATGAGAATACCTAGTTTCAGCATCTAACAAACTTTTACTAACATAATAAACAGGATACTGCTGACCTTCATGGTCTTTTATAAGAACGGCACTTACAGCATTCCCTGATACAGCAAGGTACAGGGATAGTGGTTCACCATTTTCCGGCTTCATTAATAGAGGTGCAGTTGAGAGATACCGTTTCAAATCCTGCAGGGCTGCTTCATGCTTTACCCCCCATTCGAATCTTTTGTTCTTCTTCAGGATATCATAGAAGTCTTTGCATTTCTCTGAGGATCTTGAGATAAATCTGTTTAGAGCTGCTACTCGGCCTGTTAATCTTTGTACGTCCTTCATATTCGAGGGTGATTTTATATCCAGGATAGCTTTAATCTGCTCCGGGCTTGCCTCTATCCCCCTTTTCGTCACCATATACCCAAGAAACTTTCCTGCCCCCACTCCGAAATGGCATTTAGCAGGATTCAGCTTCATGTTGTATTGATCCAAGATATCAAATGCTCCCTTGATATCCTGGAGGTGATCCTCAGCCTTTTTAGATTTCACCACCATATCATCGATATATACTTCCATGGTGTCCCCCAGTTTGTCTTTGAACATCATGTTTACCAATCTTTGGTATGTTGCACCTGCATTTTTCAAACCAAAAGGCATAGCTGTATAACAATAAATACCTGTTGGTGTCATAAAGGCGGTATCCTCCTGGTCAGAAGGTTCCATTTGGATCTGTTGAAATCCTGAAGATGCGTCCATGAAGGTCAGCATTTCATGCCCAGCAGTGGCATCTACCATTGCATCAATGTGTAGAAGAGGAAATGGGTCTTTAGGACAAGCTTTGTTCAAGTCTGTGTAGTCTACACAAACTCTCCATTTCCCATTCTTCTTCTGTACTACAACCACGTTTGCTAGCCACCTTGGGAACTTAACCTCTCTGATCATTCTGGACTTTAATAATCTTTCAACTTCCTCCTGGATAATCGCGTTCCGCTCTGGAGCAAACTTCCTTCTTTTTTGTTGCACAGGCTTGAATGATTTATCAATTCCAAGCTTGTGAGTGCTAATATCTTTGGATATGCCTGTCATATCCTCATGCTTCCATGCAAACGTAGACATCCTGCATTTCAAAAAGTTAATTAATTGTTCTTCAATATCCTGAGGGATATTGGTCCCAACGAGCACCGAAATATCGAGATTATCCTGGTCCAGGATAATTTTCTTCACATCCTGCTCTGGATCCTCCACGATATCCTGGGCCCGCGTCTTTAATTGCTATGCTGCACTAGGTTTGGTTGAGGATTTCATCGAGGATGAGTAGCATTCTTTCGCCTCCTGCTGATCACTATCAACTTTGACCACTCCCCAAGGGGTAGGTATCTTGATGCATTGGTGATATGTTGATGGCACGGCCTTCATATCGTGAATCCATGGTCTTCCCAGTATGATGTTATAGCAGGATAGAGAATCCATCACACAGAAACGTTGTATCGAGTTGAGTCCTTCAACGTATACTGGCAACTTTATCTCTCCCACTGTGTTTCTAGCCTCTCCACTGAACCCAACAAGCACGGTAGACTTTGAAGTGATATCCATTGGAGATACATTCATTCTCTTCAGAGTTTCTAGTTGGATTATGTTGACGGAGCTGCCATTATCAACCAGTATCCTGCGTACAAAATGGTTAGCCACATATAACGTTATTACCAGAGCATCATGGTGAGGATCTTGGACAGTATCCCTGTCATCAGCATCAAAAGTGATCACTTTGTCAGTTGTGAGGGTAGTCATCCTAACAGGTTTGTTTCCCCTTTTGGCCTTGGCTTCCTTCGCATGTCTCTTTGCTGCCGAATACGAAGTTCCACAAATGTCGGATCCTCCCGAAATGAAGTTGATTATCTTGGCATCCGCGGGAGGTGATGCTGCTCGTTCAGGATCCTTCTCAGTATCCTGACCCTTATTCTTCTTCCTTCCTAAGAGATCTTTCAGATATCCCTTGCTTAGAAGATAGCTTATTTCTTTCCTTAGAGCAATGCAATCCTCAGTTACATGTCCGAAATCTTCGTGGAAAGCACACCATTTTGACTTATCTTTCCAGTCAGCCTTTTGTTGATTCTTTCGAGGCCACCTAGCCTTGTCTCCTAGACCCTGCATAGCATACATCAATTCAGGAATATTAACAGAAAAGCAATATTTGGACAACTCAGGATACTCTTCAGGATCCTCATCTTCAACAGCGTTCACTCTTTTGTTTTCATTTCTATTATACGGCTTAGGCCGATATGACTTGAACGAGGATTCTGACTTCCTATTAGTTGACTCATAAGTGTTGGATGAGTTCATCCTTTCATGCATCTTTCTGTCGTCTTCCAGACGGATATATCTCAAAGCCCTGTTACGAGCTTCGTCGAGATTCCTGCAGGGATTCATTACGAGATCCTGATAAAACTGAGAATCCTTTTGTAATCCCATCTTGAAAGCTTGCACAGCTGTTGCAACATCAAGATGTGGGATATCCAAGGATTCTCGACTGAATTTGTTCACATAATCCCTCAAGGATTCCTGAGGCCCTTGAGTTATCCTGTAAAGATCACTGGTTAGTTTCTCAAAACTCCGACTACAAGAAAATTGACTGTTAAATAAATTAACCAAATGAGCAAATGAAGTAATTGAGTGAGGAGGAACGTTCAATAGCCATTTTAAGGCCGATCCTGTTAGAGTAGAACCAAATCCCTTGCATAAGCACGCTTCCTTGAGCTCCGGAGGGATAGGGTTAATCTCCATTCTTTCCCTATACTGAGCAATATGCTCCTCAGGATCCGTACTCCCATCATAAAGCTTCATGTTGGGAGTTTAGAATCTCTTTGGGATCTCAGCATCACAGATAGGATATGCAAAATGAGATATCTTGTGGCTGTCTTGAGATACTTCCGGGATCGGCTGGACCACCCCAGGTACACTAGATATCATGTTCTTCAACTTCTAAAGTTCCCTGGTAAGTGCTGATGTTACACCTGTATCCTGCAAAGATCCACCACTGTTAGTAGCATGAGTATTGTTATTATTCGACACGTTACCCGTTGGAGGATTTTGCCCATATCCTGAAGCATATCCTGAGCTCCTCATGGTTGACATCCTAATCGAGGAGGGTATTTCAGGAGTATGATTCTGAGGAAGACTGGGCACGATATTCCCCATATTATCCTCGGTATATACAGCTGAACTAAAGTTCAACGCTCTGGGGTGTAACGGAGTGACATTGTCCTCAGCAGATCTGCTCGAGCCAGCCTTCAGGAGTTGTATTTCCCTCAAAAGCATTTGGTTTGTTTCCTGTTGCTGCCTCATTTGTTCCTGCACACTTCCAAATAAGGTTAAAATTTCATCATTAGAAGCTAAAACGGGAGCAGATCCCTGGACACTCCGAGTTGGGATAACATCTTGAGATTGTGTAGAGGCTGGCATCCTTGGAGGAGGTGGTGGAAGCACCGAACCGGTAGTAGCAGAAGTCATAGCAGACACAGTAGAGGAACTCATGTTTGATCTTGAGGCCATTATGGACAATGTGGCAAAAAGTTTTGAAAATAGAAAACCGATTAGCGATTTGACAAAAAGTTTTAGTAAAGAGAGCACCACTTGCCCCACGGTGGGCGCCAAATTATTTTGGTCAAAAATTACCGAAGTAATTAAGTGATCAAATTAGTTAAGTGAGGTAGTGTGCCAGAAGTGAATGTCGAAAATATGTTAATCAAGTTAATTTGTAAAAACAGTTTCAGGATACGGCTCAGGATATAGAGCTGTATCTATGATCAAACAATGAGCAAAAGTAAAGTAAACGACACGGGATGTACGAGGAAAGCCCTTGATCAATCTAGATCGCCGGCATAAAACCTTGGGAGCTGACAATCGCAGCTGCCTAGTTCTTCTATTGCTTCAAAAATCAGGATACAGTGCAAGATGTGGAACGGATCGACTAAGTGTTACAACGAAACTTGAATACAAGTGTGGTGTTTGCGATGAGCTAGAGAGTGTAAGTGTATGAGAGTGTTAGTGAAAATCGTGTGTTCTAAGCTGATCCGCCCCCATCTATTTATAGTAAAGATAAAATAACAAACTAGCCTAAACTTGCGGGATCCACCGAATATTCCTTCTTCTAAACGTTGTAGACCTGGTCTTTCGGGCTCAACGTCTCTTCCTCAACAAATTCGTCCGAGTCTTGAGGAGAAGAAGTCCTCTTGACCGTTAGCAAGTCTCAGCCCTTAACCTGCACGTGGTTAATTCAATAAGCCTCAGGATATCACCCAAGATGTTAGCAATATCCTCTTCCAGCATCCTGGTCATAAATGAACAAACATAGGCAGGATATTGGTCAGGATATATACGTTAAGAAAATGACCCCTAACAGGTACAAGGTCAATATGAAACTCGACTTAACGAACTGGAGGCAAACCAGGCAGTTCATCAGGAAACACCTCCGGATAATCCCGAACAATCGGAATATCCTGAATACTTTTGCTCTTGCTTTTCTCCTCGGTGACATGTGCCAGAAAAGCAACATATCCTTTTCGTAAATACCTTTGGGCTTCCAAACACGACATAAGCTTCAAACCACCAGATGGCTTCTCTCCACGAATTTCCAAAACATCGCCGGAAGACAAAGGAATACGAACAATCTTATCGAAACAAACCACCTCAGCGTGGTGTTTGGTTAACTAATCCATTCCAATGATAATATCGAAACTCCCAAGTTGCATCGGGGTGAGGTCAATAGGAAAAAGATGGTTATCAAGGTTTAACTGACAATCACGAATAACAGAATCGAGAACAAGAGGTTTACCAGTAGCAACTTCGACAGATAAGGGTTTCCTCAGTTTAGTTCTAGGTATCGCAAGCAAAGGCTCAAATGACAGTGAAACAAAACTTCTATCGGCACCAGAATCAAAAAGAATAGATGCAGGTTGATTGTTAACATGAAACGTACCATTGACAACCTCGTTGTCAGCCCTCGCTTCGTTTGTATTCAAATTGTATGCTCGCCCACGAGCGGGATTCACATTAACATTGACGTTCACATTCGGGTTCGCGTTAGCATTCACGTTTGCATTCACCAATCTCGGACAATTGTTGCGGAAGTGACCATACTCTCCACAATTAAAACATGAACCTGGTGGGAATCTCACAGCATTCCCCTGACCCGGAGCTGGAACCTGAGCAATCTGATTCTGTCCCAAACGACAATTATTTGCCAAATGCCCAAGTTTACCACACGTCGTGCATTGCTTGCAAGCTTGTTGTGCACCGTGATGACCGTTGCAACGAGCACAATGAGGTGCGGTACCAGCATATGCCTTCTTTACAGGTGGCTGAGCCGGTGGGTTCTGCGGGTTCTGAGCAGTCTATGCTGTAACAGCAAAATTCTGGGCACCCTTTCGCTTCCTCGATTTCTTCGACGACTCACCTTCCTTACCCTTACCCTTTTTCTTCTCCTTCCCTGAATCAGTCGCCTCCTTTTTATAACCCTTGCGGGTGAGTTTACCCTTCCTGACTTGAGTCTCAGTCAGGGTAGCAGACAACTCGATTGCTTGACGAAGGGTAGTAGGATTAACACCGGTCACAATCTCTAGAATAGAATCGGGTAAACCATCGATATATCTCTCGATTGCTTTCTCCAGAGGGGTAACCATGGTGGGACACAATAAACTGAGTTCCTCAAAACGATTTGTGTACGCACGGTGTTCAGCCCCATCTTGCTTTAAATCGTCAAACTCTCGCTCCAAAGCCTGAATTTCGTGACGGGGACAAAACTCCTTCATCATGAGAGCCCGAAGCTCTTCCCATGTTTGTGCCAATGCCACTTCGGCACCCATGTCGCGCATAATACCATTCCACCAGGTAAGCACTCGCTTCTCAAACACGCTCGAAGCAAATTCAACCTTACGCGCATTCGGACACTGCACATGTCTGAATGTGCTCTCGATACTCTCAAACCACTGCAGGAGCGCAGTTGCTCCTTGCGACCCAGAAAACTTAAGCGGCTTCGCAGTATTGAAATTCTTGAAGTTACACGGTGCATTGTTGTTGTTATTATTGTTATTAAATATCTCATGGACTTGGGTCACAACGCCGGGAAGCACAGCTGCCACTTGCTGAGAGACCAGGGCTGCGATTTCTTCAATAGTGAAAGATTGTGCTTCACGTCGAGGAGGCGTTGTCTAATAAGGAAACAAGAGAAACGAGTGAGGTTGAAAAGCAAAAGAGGTATCGACAAAACACAAGAGATCGAACAAACAAACGACACGCAGTGACTAATCAAAGTAAATAGGTCAAAAATAATGTATCACGAAGACATGCTCGCTTGTAAGTGAACACTCACCCCAAGAGTTCCCAGGTAAGAGTGACTTGTCTGATTATGTGGATTTGTACGAACACTCTAGCGTTAGACAGAAAACTCAGAGTACAGGCACTCACTTTTCCAGTTTGCCCGTGTTCACATTATTTAGACCCAAACTTTGACGAGATTTTGAAAACTCAGAAGGCACTAAACCAAAAATGAGTTAAACTGGAAGGGTTCAAAACCTTACAACAGAGGGTTCAAAACCTAGTAATCAATCATCCTAGAATGGATGATTAATTTTCAAAGCGGATTCAAAAATTGTGTTCTCGTTGTGGGTATCACCTAAGGATAGGTGACGATTTTGTTTTAAAAATCTAAACGCAAATAAACTTGCGTTGGGGTCCTAGAAGTTATAGTCTAGGTCAAAGCATTACTAATAACCTAATTCCCTATAACCATTGTCTCTGATACCAACTCTTCTGTCACACCCCGACCACGTAAAACAACAAAGTGTGGCGGAAATGTCGGGGAGTGTTGTAACAGAATTATCGTTTCATAACCATGGATACAAAAAGTGTTTCGTTTTATTGATAATATTAAGCATTAACATTGTTTTAACACATAACAAACAAGTTTTATATCAACTATCATCGTTTTATGTCAGTAAGGCCTCGTCCAGATCCTATGTGACGCATGCATCCTAGAACGTCAATCAAGCAACAACACCTGAAACATATGTAAAAACAAAGTCAGCAAAGAAATGCTGGCGAGTACATAGGTTTTATAAGAGTATCGGAATCATGGCTTGTTTACTTATATTGCATTACCTCAAAAACCTTGTTTTTAAAAAGTGTATGATATTGCAACATGATTAACCAACTCCAAATCAAGATGGTTATAATTTATAAAATTTCGTTAGCCATGATTCTTAACCCAAAAGCTTTTTGTTTTAGAAAATCATCTTGTAAAACATCTCGTATAAACTCGTTAATAAAACTCGTATATTATTTCGAAAACATCGTTGAGTGACATCGTTTCAATATCGTTTACCCAAGTGAACTAAATAACGCCACGGTATGTAATATGTTGAAAACACTTATATATAAGAAGTACCAGCGGCGTATCTACCATGTTTTCACCACATTACCCCCGTCCCGTTATCTAAACACTAGCCAAAAACCAATCGTTTACCCAAATCGTTTAACATCGTCTCCAAATCGTTTCCAAATCGTTTACCCGTTTAAATCGTCATCGTTTTAATTGTGAAAACTTATATATGGTCGTCTCGTTAATAACATTTAACCCTTCGTGACTCGACTACCTCGTTCCTCGATTCTCGTATTAACAAACCCCCAAAGTGTAAGTTAATAATTACAGATTCAGTCGTTACCCACAACACCCACACATAACCATGTGTATAGTGCAGTAACGGACTATGTCAGATCCTATGGTACCATAACCTAATACTGCTCGGTTCGGCCAAAATTAATGAATGTCATTCGTTATGTAACTACAACCAACAAGTTTGTTCACATTATTGAAATCGTTATTAGTTTAGTACAAATCGTTCTATTCGTTTTTGAAATCATCGTTTAAACCTTGAAAACATTTTGTAGATATGAATCACCCCAAAACATTTGAAAACAGTAAAATAGGGGAACTATGTACTCACATGTAGTGCAAAGTATCCTCAAACAATAGTACTTCAACAAACTCGAGTAAACCAGAGAATCATGCAGCACCTAGTAATTAAATCACTAGTCAAATAATAGAGGCCTAAATCGGAAGATCGGACAGAATGAGGTCTTGTAAAACAAATGAGTGTTGGAACTCATGTGATATGGTTTAACAAGTGTTAGACCCAGTTCAGGCTCAAAACAACTTCTTCTCACGTAATATGGCAAGTGATTTCAGTAGATGTGAAAAAGATGTGCGGAAATGGAAATCAGACTTTCAAGAAACAAGACCTACAGAATTATCAAGTTTATATCACTTTGAAACGAAAATGGTTTCCAAGGTGATTGAAAGATTATTATCTAATACAAACGAATCTTGAATTCTGTGGGGGAGAGAGCAATGGAGTTTAGATGCATGTGTGAATGCTAAGCTTCAAACTCACTTTGCTTCTCCTGGTTGAGCCTTCTATTTATAGACGGCTTGTATGAATAAACAATTGTTTATTCATACAATAATTCTTGCAAAAAGTAGCCAATTGACATATTCATTGATTCCAACGTTCAAGTTGCCTTTTTCATCATGATATCATTTAATGTCAACTTGCTTCGGTAAGTGTGGCAGGACAGAGCCAATTTCAGACAAGTGGGTTATTTCATCAGAAATTCTGATAAACCACTTCATCAGAAATTCTGATGAACAAATCATCAGAAAATCCTTGATGATCAGAATCGTCAGATACTGATGATATTTCATCAGATCTATCAGAAATGACCTCTTCTGATAATCCAATTCAGCTCTTGATCAACTTGTGATTCTTTGAAGTAGATGCTATATATTTTGGTTGTCCCATCTGATCTTCTTTTTCTAGTTCGTGATCTTCAGGACTGTGATCTCTTTATAGATCCAGTTGATTGTGTTTTTCTTCAATACTTACAAATAAAGTTTCCTAATAGTTTCCCCCTAAGTATTGTAAGAAAATGAACTACCTCTATATCAAACATAAACAAGTTTCTTTGAAAGAGAAATTCAAAAACAACTAAGTTCAGAAACATTGAACATAGTCAAACCAAACTATAAAACAGACATTGATAAAATATTGTTCATAAACAGGAAATTTCATCTTATTAAATCGTTAGTTGATCTTCACTCCACCTCTGTATTTGTCTCTAGGTTTCAGTCTTTTCTTGTAGTCAATTGCCTTTTGAGTTTCTTTGTACATTTCTTTATACCATCCTCTTGCTTCCATCCAATTTTCAATGCACTCTTCAATTGTTTTTCTCAGCTTTTCATTGTTCTTTCCCTTCTTTTTAAGCTGCTATTGTTTTTCATTCATGCAGTTTTTTTTATATATTTCAGAGTTTGATTTGAATACCTGCATATATCACTGATTCTGAACAGAGCTTTCTCTTTGTTAGCATCTTTGAAGACTACACTCATTTCTGGTTGATCAAAGATTGCTCCATTTCTTAATTGTTTAGAAGCAATTTCAGCTGGAATTGAAGTGTTCGGAGGTGGTATAAGCACTTTGTTGCTGTACTCAAAATTGATACATAGATCAAAGTCTGCCAGTGCAGCTCTTTTGTATAACTTTGCTCCTGCACTTTTGAGACTTTCAAGGGCTCTTCTGATTATAACTGAATTACCTTTCATTTTATCAATGATATTCTTCATTTTGACTATTGCCAATGGGTGAATATCATCAGCCAGATTTGCATCAGTAACCTTTTGTTGACTGTTGTCTTTTCTGATCAAGGTATACTTGTTTTGTGCTTCATTGCCTAGGATGCCTCCTCCAGTGGTCATTGTATCAATTCTTTCAATTGATACTATTGGATTGGTCAAGTGTTTGTGCAAAATTACCCAACCTCCATTGTTTCTGTTTTCAACAATACCTTTGCTTATTGGAGAGAGTGGTCTCTTTGGGTTGTCTTCTGGAGCTTTCCAATAGTAATTCTTTAGATATTCTTCAGGGTACATAATGGTGTGAAAATCACCTTTTAGCACTTCCATTTCTCTGATGTTCCCTTCTGAATCTTCTATCACTTCTTTTCTTGGCCTTTTTGAGGAAGTCACTTCATGTTCCATTCTTCTCTTTTCTTTTGTATCCATTAGTATGCTCAACTCTGTTTCTCCTGTGATGGTTGTAGAAACTGGTTGTAGTGGAACATGATCTTTTGGTTGTACCCTTGAAGTGTCTGGCTTTGAGACATTTGGTGGGGGACCCATGAGTATCTTCTGTTTATCTTGAGGTGGACCCATGGGTTGCTTCTGTTTTTGAGCTGTTGAGGTTTCTGTTGGTTTGGTTTGATCTTGTTGAACAATTTCTGGTTGTTGTTGAGAAGTTTCTGATCTTCTTGCTTGTCTTTCTTGTGGAATTGGGGCTTTCAGTTCATGAAGATCAATATTTGCTAGTCTGGCAACATTATACTGCAATCTCTTAACTAACAGATGAACATTAGTAAGAGCTTGAGTATTTGTTTCCTCTTGTTTCTTCATTTTCTGTATCTCTTGATTTTCTTGATTTCTTTGTGCAGCTATTTCCATCAACAGTTTCTCAAAAGCCTCAGTCATGCTGCTGTTGTTGGCTCTGAGGAACTGTATTTCTTCAAGAAGCTTCCCTGAACTTGAGCTTTCTCCTGCAGTTGCACCCTCAGCCATCTTTTTCTTGATATCATTCAGTTCCTTGATAGCTTTCTCAATTTCTGATGAGCTTTCTTTGTTTTCTGATGATTTTTGCAATTTGTTGAGAGTTGCAGTATTGTCTTCAGTTTGCTTCTGCACAGTTTTGACAGTTTCTGACAAAAACTTGATCTCTGACTTTTGATTTCTGATTTCTTCTAGTATTAGATCAAGTTTTTCTTCAGTTGCTGTTTTTACAGTAGCAGCTTCATCTTCAGGTTCTTTTTAAAATTGTTTAGGTGACAAAGACTGATGTTCTTGGGAAATTGGAAAAACAACAGATGTTTCTCTTCTACCACCAGCAGAAAACACATGCTCTGCTGTTTTAAGGTTAAAAGGATTGGACGAATCCAAATTCCTTATATCCTCACCAGAAAATTGAAACAAATTCAAGTTCTGGGTTTCCTCATATCCTTGAACCTTTTCAGGTTCTCCATGAGTTGTTGAGAAACTTTTTGTTTTTTCATCCAGGTTTCCTTGATCAGTAGGTTGATCTCCACCTGTTGTTACTACATTTTCCTCCTCAGAATCTGATTCAGAAAATGAGTCTTTTGTTTTACTCACATCTTGTTTTGAAGAAATAGTTTCTCTAAGTAAGATTTCATGTTTTCCTTGAATTGATTCATCAGAATCATTCTCAGAATCATAAAATATGTTTATTTTTTACTGTTGTGCACCTGTTTCTCCAATGTGTGAGGCTTCAGCATGATGTTCTTCAGCCACAGGATTCATATCTATATCTTTATCAGCTAGATGAGGATCAGATTCATCCTGCTGTTCCATTCTTGGTGTGCTAGACTCCTGTGCATCATGCTCCATAGGGAACACTTGTTCAAAAACTCCTTTTCTTTCTGACTTTTTGTTTAACATTTTCAGGTATTCTGCTCTGTATGGTGATTCTTCTGGTATTATACTCATCATTTTTTCTGTCAGAGCAGGTACATCATAATCTGACTTCCAAGACCCTGCAGCATTCCAAGGTTTCATAATTTCTGTCTTCCACATATTTTCTGATGCTGGTATAGCCATGTTTCTTTTCAGAAAAGCATCAGAAATTATGATAGATAGAAATCTTGGAAATGGTAGATGTGAATCAATTCTACCATCTTTGGTCAGAATTGATCTCCTGATCAGAATAAATATTTCTGCTCCATAATCAATGTTCAATCCATTAATTAGACTGAACATGATTGTTAGAATGTTCATATTTATCTAATCTGTACCTCCAATCTTTGACGATGGACACTTGTTCAGAATTTCCATTAAGACTTGCCATAAGGCAGGTAGCTTGTTTCTCTTGAATTTATTGATTGTTGAAATCTTTGTTTTGTATCCCATTACAGCATCAAGTTGTGAGAACATATCTTCTCTTTCTAGTGACTTTTCAAAGTTTTGATGTAAGGGTAGCTCTAAACATTCCCTTATCGTTTCTGATGAAATTTTAATGAAGATATTTCCCCATACATGTGCTGTTAGCTCAGTTTGACTTGAGATTTTGAGAGTTTTTACAACTTGTTGTATGATTTCTTGTGGTACCTCTCTGGTCTTTGTAAGAGCTTGAGCTAACGGGCATCTTGTTAGAAATTCAATGAGAATTTAACACTTCATATCATATTCTTCGATGTTATCATTCATTGCTTCATTGTTGCTCTTTAATGGAAGAAATTCATCTTCAGTGATGAAAGGAACTGAGTGTTTAACTTGAGGTATGTTGATGTTGACAGCAGCCATTGAGAATTGGGGTTTTTGTGTTTGGAAAAGGGTTTTAGGGTTTGAATTTGAAGGTTGAAGATGAAAGACTCTGTTTTTGAATGAGGTATTTATAGGGTGTAGCGACAGAGATTTTTGAGTGTTTGTCGTGGGTTGTTTGAGTTCAGGGTGATTAATGACACCTTTAAGATGTTTTAATCTTTTAAGGAGACAACCGTTTTTGAAAAACCTTTGATTTATCTCTAATTTAATGTATATCCTTTTAAAGATATTTAGAGACTTCAAAGACTTTGCAGATAAACACTAGTTTCCAACTTGCACATTTTCTCTATGTGGGACCCCTTTTTAAAAGGTCCAATCGAAACCCTTTGTGTGTCTCCCCAGATATTTCTCATAATGATATATATATATATATCATCAGAATTTTTTTTTAAGATGAGAGGGAATAAGTAGAGTTCTGAGATTTTACTTACATTATAGTCTTGCAGTTCTGAACTCCACACCTTTGTTCTGATATACCAGAGGTATATTGTTTATATAGCTTGTTCCAGTCCTCAGAAAAAAAAAATTTAGAAAGAAACTTTTTCCTTAAAAATTTGGATTTTCATAAATTCAATTAAATCTGATTAAAAGAATTGTTTTTCTGATGATATGTTAAACTTTCTGGTTTTTCAAAACAAAATATTATTTTCTGATTTGTTATCAGAATTTTCACAGTTTTCTAGTTAATGATCAATTTTTCTGAATGATCATCAGATTATGAGTTCTACTAACTTCTGTAAGTATTTATGTGTAATTCACCAGATTTTCTTTGATTTTATCAGTCAAGTTGTGTTAGTTCCCCCTAGATCTATTTACCAAAAAAAAATTTAAAACAAACCTGTTGAAAGAAAACATAAAACAAACATGTTAAACGAGAACAAAACATAAAACAAAGAAAGCTACTCCTCCTCCTCCTCCTCTAACACATTGAACATGTACTTCACATATAACCAAAGACTGGTTACTCGTCCGGTGTTATTCTTTGCTGGCGTCAAGGTGGCTTCACTAATGTTTTCTTGAAGTACCATCTCAGCTCTTGAGTAGCAGCTTCTCACTCCTCCAAAGTCCAGCTGACTAGTGATCACCTTGGTAACAAATCGAGGGTAAATCAGAAAGGGTTGACGGTCGTGGATGTTTGCTTCTAGGTCTCTCATTAGAAACTTAGCATAGTTGAACGGTTTTTCTTGTATCACAGCATGCACCACTTCCATCATCCTATTCGACAGCTCATTGAAGTGTCCAATTTTCTTCGAAAAGCAGACACTTAGCTGTGTTACCAAAAACTGGAAAGGTGGTATAAAACCAGACTTGCTAATGGCCCTTGACGAGTTGAGTGTGTGATAGCCCATTTCAGTCAAGGTTTGTTGCACATTTGATTTTTCCGGAAGTTGGATTTCATGATTATTACCCAGTTTGAGGACATTTCTGATTGTTTCTTCTTTTAGAGTAATTTTTACTCCCATAACCTCACTTTCAATCCACATAGAAGTACCACCAAATATGATTTGAAAATTCCACCAGAACTCTTGGAGAAGTTGTTGGACCGTTCCTTGACCCGAAAAGTCAGTCTGAGTAGCTCATCTTCACGTGTAAAGGCGGAATCAATGCACGTAAAGTAACAACAGCTATTCCTTTCTAATTTCTATCTCTTTATTGCATTCTGATATTGTTTTGACAAAGTTTCGTTCCAGCAACAATGATCTAGGTTCGCTCCAAACGTTACAAATGAAATACAACATCAACCTATATATAGTGTGTGTGGTTCGCTTATGTGAACTGCCACAAAAGCGAACCAGCCCACTTGACATAAAAGCGAACCAGCTATGATGACATATAAGCGAACCAGACCTAATGTCCTATAAGCGAACCAGACCTAATCATGGTCATATAAGCGAACCAGACTCTATATTTCATAATATTTACATTTTGACCTCTTGTTGACTAATCTTGACTTCAGACTTTTTGTAGACGCAGTCAACAGACATTCCGTGCACTAACAGACTCCCCCTTGGATGTTGACGTAGTCTTCAGCAATCTTCAGCACCTGAGTCTTCAGTCTTAGTCTTTTCATCAACTCTCTGTCTTCACATCATAAGCATTCTTCACAAGTTTTAGCATTAACACCTTGCTCTAACTTCAACTTCCCAATAACTGTTGATCCAGACTCCCCCTTTCACAGACTCCCCCTCTCAGTATGCTGGAATCTTGAGATATCTGGTTCAAGCTTTGACAATTTGCCTCTGTTGGGAAATAATGAAGTCCAAAACCTGTTACCCTGCACATCCTCTACCTCAACATAAGTTTCACAAATTATAACAGTTGAATTTAAGAAACTTACTGGTAGAAATCATTTATTCAACAATCATACTAGTTACATCAAGTTCAAATGAATGATCTTGATTAACTAAAACCACAATCTTTCAAAACATTTGTATATGACATTCAAAGTTTTCAATATATTCTCCCAAACCAATTCATCATGTTTAGCACTTAGAATTTTGAATATCTGCTCTTCAACATCAGTTGTCGAAATTTTTTTTTAATTTTCAAAATTTAATGCTAAAACACTCCGAAAATCTTTTTGGATTTTAAGTTTAAAGAAATGCAGTAAAGAAATATATACAAACAATATTTTTGTGAGTTTGTGTAAGAGGATCATATCAGTTTATGAGACAAATCACAAGCACCGTTAAGCTTTTAACATTTTAAGCTCTAAACGATTCACCTTGATTGACGATATGTTTGTCCTCTTAAGCTCAATCTAAAAACTTTCGAACTGCTTACCGATACGTTAAGGTATATTAAGATAGCACTAAAATTCTTATGGACCCCACGATCTCAGCATATCCCCTCATCATGTAATACACTGACTCAAGTAATGCCTTTAAACTTTTATCAACTGTGATTTGTGCGAAAACAAAGCAGAATGTTTAAACATTAACAATCAGGTCGATACTTCCGTATACGCAGAGAAAGTCCAATGTTTAAACAAAATAAGAAAATAAAAATAAGTTGAAGTTGTTTAGGCTTTAACCACCAGGTCGATACTCCCGTATACGCAGAGGTGATCCAAAGCTTAAACGAAACACCAAAGAAAATAAAGCAGAACGTTTAGGCAACAATATCCAGGTCGATACTCACGTATACGCAGAGGATGTCCGATGCTTAAACAAAATAAAGAAATAAAACAAGTTTAAATCTTTGCAAAATAAAATGGACAATCACAGCGACTTTTCAGCAAAGTTGTGAAAGTTCACAAACTTAACCAGTTTTATGTCTTACGACAATCAGCGATTACTGAGTAGGTACACAGTCAAGAAGGACAAAACCAAGTACTATGCTTTTGACCATGTTTCCCACTAGAACTAGGCTTTTTCATTTATGTTTGTATCGTTATCGCAAATCTACTAGTCTAGCTGAGCCTATCGTCACATCTTTAGCAAGACCGTTTATCACTTTTAGACTATACATTTCTTTAGCATGCTGTGATAGTCCACTGATTTTCTATCATTTCCTCTTGTTTAACACAAAACTCATTTTTGATTTTTCAATGTTTTTGACATTTTCAAATTTTCAAATTTTTTTAAAATTTTTCTCCCCCTAAAATCAAAATATGTTTCAATTTTGATTTTCAAGGAAAATTTGAAAACAAACTATACAAGAAACGTGACAAACTGATATCAAATCGCTTCAATTCGCCATTCACCTGGCATAAACAATCAGAACTCCCCCTATCAACAAACTATTTTCCCATTATGATTTCAAAACACTTAAGTTTGTTTTAATCAAATGGTTTTTCCGGAAAATTAGTTTTGTTGAACTAACAAACCACTTGTCGGTTAGGGGATTACTTCATCACTTTGTTCTCCTTTAACCATTTTGAAAGATTTAACAGTTAAAACCCTTGTCAACAACAAACACTAGTAGAAAATCAAGTACAACTTAATGTCCCTGATTTACCACTTGTAAATCGAAATATCACAGTTACCAACCTGTGAATTTCTCAAGAATGATGCCGATACCTGCTTCACACTTACCAACCTGGAAGCTCCGGCAAGTCAGGAATTCAACCAACAGATTTTGACACCCAAGCCTGACCAGCCTTAGGTGTGTTTTGAACATTTCTCTTTTCTTCATAAAATTCTTTTGCCCCTTTTACCTTTCCATCAGCCATCTTACTAAAAATATGTTTAACATTGCTATTAAACATTTTTCCAGTATCAACACCTTTTGATTTTAGGTTTGCGGCTTGTAATGGTGGAAAGTTCTCATCATTCATTAATGGAACTGTCTCTTCCCTTTTTACCTCAACTTGTGGCTCTTCTGGCTTTAACGAACCAGAATCATTGCCTGCACATGGCTTATCTGACTTTGACCTGTCAGATTCATTGCCTGATGGTGGCTTGTCTGACTTTGACACATCAGATTCATCGCCGGCCATTTTCTTCTTCTTCTTTTCTTCTTTTGTCCTCAGATTTGCATCTGAAGAATTCAATTTACTTGGCTTTGCAGTTGAGTGAGTTGATTCATCAGAATTTTTATTCAATCTGTCCTGTGAACCCGAAGACAAAATTTTCTCGAGATACTCTCTCGCCTTCTTTCTTTTCTTTCGCAGTCTGTCTTTCTGCCCTTGTGAAAGTTTAACTTTCTTTTCTTGAATTGTTTGATCCTGAACTTTAGGTTTTAGAACCTTCTGTTCATAGGGCTTGACGATGACTGGCTTCTTTGCCGTTCTTTGAGATTCAACCCTCAATCTTCCCATCGATCTCCTCGGGCAATCTCTAGCAATGTGGCCTCTGATTTGACAGTTAAAGCATCTTCTTGTCTCATAATTCCATCTTTGGCAGTTAACAGCAATGTGTCCTCGAATACCACAAGAGTAACACACTCTGTTATCGTACCATTCACCACTTTCACACCAAAAACTTAAATCATAACATTGTCTGGCTTTGTGGTGATCATCACTTCTCCTGAAAACTGGATTTGGCTTTTGAGCACTGTGGTCAAACCTGCACCACTTATTACCAACATTTTGTAAGTTTTCATTTTTAGATTTTTGTGATTTTTCAAAATGATTGAATGACTTATCTGATGAGCTGTTATTTTCATTTTTAAAATTTTTCAAATTTTTAACTTTTTGTTTTTGTTCTACACTCTTCTTAACAGGTTTTTGTTTAGAACATTCACCTGTTTCAGTAGATTGCAAAACAGTATTTTTAAATTTTTCTTGTAAATCTAAAAATATTTTTCTTTTCTTTTCTTTTTCATCATCAGATATTTCATCACAATCTTCAATTTTGACTTTGTCAAAATTTGTGACAGAATCACTTATTGGAACAGAATTGATCGGTTTTGGACAAACCTGTGAAGTAGAATTCACAAAACCTTTCAATTTATTCTCAAGCTCTTTGATTTTAATCCGAGCTTTTTCAGCTTCTTTTTCAAGCTGAATGATTTTAGCAAGATGAGAATTAATTTCAATTTGTTTTTCCAGATTATCTTTACCAAAAATATCTCTCTCATCTTCTAAAATCTTTATTTGATTTTGAAAATCTTTTTCTTTTTCTTTAAAATTTTTGTTTTCTAATGACAAACTTTCAATATTCTTCAAAAGTTTGTCATTTTCAGATTTTAGTTTTTCGCAGTTCAAGCGCAAATCCAAAATCTGTTCATCAACAGCTTTCTTTTCAGCTTTCAAAATTTGAATATCTTCAGCCTGTTTCTTCTCCTTCTGAACAATCTCAAAGACTGGTGTATCTTCTTCAACCTATTTCTTAATCACTGGTTCAGGTTTCACAGATACAGGCTTTACAGATTCTTCTTTCTTTGAAATTACTTCTTCAAAAACCTGTTGTTTTTCAGTCATCACAACTTCACATTTTGTTTGACTTGAAATCTGCTCCTCTTCAGAATCTGAATCACCATGATCAAATATTGGCACGTTTTTAGCTTCTTGATCATCATTCACTGCCAACTGATTACTAGTATCAACTTCATCATCATGATCATCAGCATTACTAGAATCTGCTTCATTGTCATTTAAAGTTTCATCTTTTTCTTTTTCTTTCTCTTTTTCGGTTTTTACTGCTTCCACTTTTATTTCCTCTAAAGCTTTCTTTTTCATTTCTACCACCTTCGGTAGACTTGCTTCACAAACCTCTTTAATCTTCTTCTCCAAATTAGGAAAATATGCTTTATCAGATAACCTTCGTGTGTTGAACGTAGCCGGCCTTGGAAGCAAATTTGTTACAGCATCGAAATCCACTTTTGATGGGTCAATCACTGGATTACCCCATGGATCCATGTAACATTCCAAATCATCATTCCATCGTTTTGCTATTTGGGCTTCTTTGAATGGTTCTCTGTAGTTTTCAAGTTCCCATCTTACGTAATCTATTTTCCACCGTCTATCAGGATCAACCTTACTGCTTGACATCTTCAATTACCTATAGCAAACAAACAAACTATCAATTCAAACGAACTGAATATGTAACAATGAATTACCAATCTGTGCACGTGACAGATAAGCAAATCAAACAGGTTCAAATAAGCGAACCAGAAAGAATACTAATGAGCGAACCAGAAAGTATGTTCAAGCGGACCAGACTTTGTCTGTTCGAGCGGACTAGACTAAAGTTCGTTCGAGCGAATCAGATGTTGTCCTTTTGAGCGGACCAGCTGATGTTTGTTCGGGCGAACGAGCAGATGTTCGTTCGAGCGAACCAGCAGATGTCCAGATAAGCGAACCACACAAGCTGTTCGTTCGAGCGGACCAGCTAATGTACGAATAAGCGGACCAGGTCAATGTCCGGATAAGCGGACCAGATATTTTCAGAATGAGCGAACCAGACTTGTTCGTATGAGCGGTCCAGAGAACGATCGTTCGAGTGGATCAGATAGTGTCCGTTCGAGCGGTTCAGAATATGATCATTCGAACGGACCAGATCAATAAGATGTACTAAAAAGCGAACCAGAAACTTATTCCAGATCTGAAACTCTCGATGACCGTAAAAGCGAACCACAATTTTTAACCGATTTTTAGTCCGAATAACAATCTGATACATTCAAGGATTGTACTACTCTTAATTCCGATCACAATGATATGATTTTCGTTCAATTCCGACCGCTAATCCGTTCCAGATCTAAGTTTGAAAATTATGTCCGAGAACCGATCGCGTTTTTGATGAAATTGATTGATTTTTACTGTGATTTAAGGTCTGATACTGTTACAAATTGATTAACAACTAATTTCGCTCAATATGCTTGAATTTCAGATCATTCGGTCCGAAGAAACTTGTTTAAACTGAAAAATATAAAAGAAATTGAGTAGAAATCAGATAATAGAATCGAATCAGCTGATGTAGTATGAACTCCTCATCCTGAAGCTCTGATACCACTTGTTGGACCGTTCCTTGACCCGAAAAGTCAGTCTGAGTAGCTCATCTTCACGTGTAAAGGCGGAATCAATGCACGTAAAGTAACAACAGCTATTCCTTTCTAATTTCTATCTCTTTATTGCATTCTGATATTGTTTTGACAAAGTTTCGTTCCAGCAACAATGATCTAGGTTCGCTCCAAACGTTACAAATGAAATACAACATCAACCTATATATAGTGTGTGTGGTTCGCTTATGTGAACTGCCACAAAAGCGAACCAGCCCACTTGACATAAAAGCGAACCAGCTATGATGACATATAAGCGAACCAGACCTAATGTCCTATAAGCGAACCAGACCTAATCATGGTCATATAAGCGAACCAGACTCTATATTTCATAATATTTACATTTTGACCTCTTGTTGACCAATCTTGACTTCAGACTTTTTGTAGACGCAGTCAACAGACATTCCGTGCACTAACAGAAGTTCTGGATATATGGTGACATGTGATGACACAGCAAAGCCTAGAGGACTTCGCATGATCATATTGTACACAAACCTGCAGTCCTCCCATGCAGGTCCTTCCAAGTTGGATCTTAATCTAAGATTGTGAAGTCTGTGAAACGGAAGAGGGAATTGAGTGGCTTTCATCAATTTTGGGTGACCCATTTTTTATAAGGAAAAACTGTTGAAGGGCTTTTGAAGAGCTGGTTTTTGTTACAAATGTTCTTTTCAGGTTGTTAATATTTATAGGTGAAAGTGATGTTAACAGCCAACCTTTTTCTCTTCAATTAAGAAGATATCTATCCCAGTGAATGTAACAGTGAGTGCAACAGTGATTTTGACAGTCTATCAAGCCCCATGTGTGAGTAAGCATTTAATGACGAGGCATCTATTTTCATAGCTCCTAATGATTCTAGTGCCTACGTGTCACATTTAAGTTCCTTATGAAGAAATGACGTTACATGCAAAAAAAATGAAATTCAATAAACTAAAAAGAAAATGAGACGGTTGATTATTACAGCTGTATGGAACTTCATCAGTATGCATGTTACTTTTCCCCCTTTTAGTTTTTTTTATTTTTAAAAAAAACTAAATAACAAAACAAAACAAAAAAATACACCAAAAATAAATAATTACAATATTTGGAATGTGCATGAGGATGTATTTTTACAAATTATCCTGATGTTTCAAACAAAATTTCTGATTTTATATCAGAACTTCTGGTGCTTTTACCAGATATTCTGATATTTCTTCAGAATATCTGATGAACTATCATTTATTGATAGTTCATCAGATTTTCTTGTGTTCCATCAGATTGATGGATTGTTTTATCAGAAACTAGTTGATTTGTTCTATGAATATCAAAATTTTGATTTTCAACAAGTTGGTCTTCAATTTGTGTTTTTGAGTTTTCTGAGAAATATTCAACATTTAGATTAACTATGCCTAGTTTGCTGATTAAAAAATTGTGTCTCTTTTCATCAAGAGGTTTTGTAAAGATATCAGCAATTTGATTTTCAGTTGGAACAAAATACATTTCAATGTTACCTTTCTCCACATGATCTTTTATGAAGTGGTATCTGACATCTATGTGTTTGGTTCTTGAGTGATGAACAGGATTTTCAGTTATTGCAATGGCACTCTTTGAGTCACATAGAATTGGAATTCTTGTCAGAGTTACTCCATAATCTTTCAGTTGAGTTTGCATCCACAGCACTTGTGAACAGCAACTTGCTGCTGCTACATATTCTGATTCTGCTGTTGATGTGGCAACACAGTTTTGTTTCTTGCTCGCCCAACATACCAATTTTTCTCCCAAAAGTTGACAGGCACCAGATGTGCTTTTCCTGTCAATTTTGCACCCTGCATAATCTGCATCTGTGTATGCAATTAATTCAAGGTTTGTATCCTTTGGATACCAGAGACCAATTTCTGATGTGCCTTTGAGATATTTAAAAACCCTTTTTACAGCTTTCAGATGAGATTCTTTAGGATCACATTGATATCTGGCCAGAAAACATGTTGCAAACATGATATATGGTTTGCTTACAGTTAAATAAAGCAGTGATCCTATCATCCCTCTATAGGTTTTAATATAAACACTTATACCATTTTTATCAGAATCTAACTTGTTCCCTGTTGCCATGGGAGTTTTTGAAACAGAGCAGTTTTCAAGTGAGTATTTTTGTAGAATTGTTTTCACATGTTTTGATTGACTCAAAAATATTCCATCAATTCTTTGTTTTACCTGTAACCCTAAGAAAAAGGTTAACTCACCCATCATACTCATTTCAAAATGGCTGGTCATCAATTTTTGAAATTTGTCACAAAATTTTTCATTTGTTGATCCAAATATAATGTCATCAACATATATCTGGACCAGCAAAGTGTGACCTTTGTGTGTTTTGAGAAAAAGAGTGGTGTCAATAGTTCCTTTGGTAAACCCAGAATTGAGTAAGAAGTTTGATAAGGTTTCATACCAGGCTCTAGGAGCTTGCTTCAACCCATACAAGGCTTTGTTTAATCTATAAACATGATTTTGAAATTTTGGATCAACAAAGCCTTCTGGTTGATGCACATAAACTTCTTCCTCAATTTTACCATTCAGAAAAGCTGATTTTACATCCATTTGATAAACTTTTAAGTCCTTAGATGCAGCATAAGTAAGAAAAATTCTTACAGCTTCTAATCTAGCTACTGGTGCAAAAGTTTCGTCATAATCAATACCTTCTTGTTGACAGTAACCCTTGACCACTAACCTTGCTTTGTTCCTGGTGATTATGCCCTTCTCATCAGATTTGTTCCTGAACACCCATTTTGAGCCTATGACAGATTTGTCATTTGGCTTGGGTACCAGATTCCATACCTTGCTCCTTTCAAATTGATCAAGCTCTTCTTGCATGGCTTGAATCCAGTCTGGATCATTTAGAGCTTCCTTGACAGATTTGGGTTCTATCTTGCTTAAGAACCCAAAGAATGCACACTCATGTGCAGTGGTAGATCTTGTTCTGACACCATCTGCAGGATTGCCTATGATGTCAGAATGAACATGTCCTTTGATCCATCTTAACTTGTTGTGAAATGTTGTTGGTTCTGATGGATTTGAAGTTTCCCCCTGATCAGGTGCTACATTTGTCTAAAAAGTATCAGAAATCTGGATTTCTGATGTACTACATACTTGATCTGCAGGGTGAGAACATGAATAATCTTTTGATTTTTTTTGTAGGCATTATCATGTTCTAGGAAATCTTCATTTAATATTTCAAAGAGATGTTCATAATTTTCTTGTTTATCAGAAAAGTTTATTTCTTGTATGTACTCATCAGAAACCTTTGTTTCTGATGAGTCATCAAATGAGACATACAAACTTTCTCTGATGGTCCTGGTGTTGAGAATAAAAACTCTGTATGCTTTTGAGGACAAAGAGTAACCAAGAAAAATGCCTTTTTCTGCTTTTCTGTCAAATTTTTCCAGGCTTTCAAAATCATTAAAAACAAAACATCTACAACCAAATGTATGCAAAAATTTTATACTTGGTATCCTTCCATTTATAATGTTGTAAGGTGTTTTGTTGTGCCTTTTGTTGATTATGGATCTGTTTTGTGTAAAACGTGCATTTGCTATAGCTTCTGCCCAAAAGTGAGTGGGCAATTTAGCATAAGCAAGCATGGTTCTGGCAGCTTCTACCAAGGTCCTATTTCTTCTTTCAACCACACCATTCTGTTGTGGTGTTCTTGGAGCAGAAAAATCATGAGAAATCCCTTTACTTACTAAAAAATTCTCAATTTTTGCATTTTTAAATTCTGTTCCATTGTCTGATCTGATCCTTCTCACTGTTAGTTTTAACAAATTTTCAATTTTCTTAATAAAATTAATGATCAGATCAGGAGTTTCACTTTTCATTCTCAAAAATTCTACCCATGTGTACCTGGAGAAATCATCCACTATTACTAGTATGTATTTCTTTCCAGAAAAACTTTCTGTACTTATGGGTCCACACAGATCCATGTGTAACAGTTCCAAATTTTGTGAAATAGAAGACTCAGAAATTGATTTGTGTGAGCTTCTTTTGGATTTTCCCATTTCACATGCTTCACAAATTTTATCCTTCTTAGAGGATATCAAAGGTAATCCTTTTACCAGACCTTTGCTTGCTAATATGTTTAGGTTTTTGAAATTTAAATGAGCAAGCCTTTTGTGCCATAACCAACTACTACCTTTGTTATGTTTTGAAAATAAACATAGTTTTGGATGTTCACTTTCTTCTTTGAAGTCAAAATAGTAGATTGATTTTCTTATCCTTTTCCCACTTAAATAAATTTTGTTATCATCTATACCTATTAACAAGCATTTTTCTGGTAAAAAGGTTACCTTAAAACCTTTGTCACAGAATTGACCACAACTCAGCAAATTATACTTTAAGCCTTCAACATAGGCTACTTTTTCTATGGTTAAACATCCATATTTTATGCAACCATATCCCATGATCCTTCCTTTCACTCCATTTCCAAAATTTACCATTCTACCCAGCTTTGAAACAAAGTTGCTGAGTAAGCTCCTGTCCCCAGTCATGTGCTTGGAGCTTCCTGAGTCGCAGTACCAGATCTGCTGCACATGATGGTCCTGAAATGAAATGATTAGAGGGTTTTTGGTACCCAGGCATGCTTGGGTACTGTTTCTGATGAAATTTGAAACATTTTATTTTTATTTCTTCTTGGTTTTGCATCAGAAACTCTGTTATATGCTGAGCCATTAACAGATTTTATATTTTTCTTTTGAAGATGGTGTTGGACAAGCTTCAGTATGTCAACACACATACAAGAGTTAAAGAATTTTCTGATAGTTCCTCTTGTGATGGAATGATTGGATAATTTTGAAAAGATGAGTGAACTGCTTCTGGAGTTTTTACAGATTCTTGACTGCATTCACTCTTGCTTGTTTTGAAGTTTGGTTTGTCAAAAGAATATTCAGAACAGATTGATTTGCAAGATTCAGATTCAGATTCTGATACTAAATTATCAGAAATCTGATGAGTTGCTTTTACAAAGATAGTGGGTTTATTTTTATTTGGTCTTGTAGCACTTGTATAGCCTAAACCTTCTCCTTTGTTCTTTGGTGTGGACTCAATATTTATGAATTCTTTAGCCTGTTGAAAACCTCTTACGTTGATTTCTTTGTCATTGATTTTCTTGTAAAGATCTTTTCTTTCATTTTTCATAAAACTCAATTTTTGCTCTTTGATCTAAACTGTCCTCTATAAGATGTTGGTTTTCAAGAATGATTTTATTCAAAGTCCTTTGCAACTCATCAGATTTTCTAATATCTGATTGATGTTTTTCTTGCAGATTTAGAAAATCTGACATGAGCTTGATTAGTTTGTGTTCAAGATTAAGATTGTCTAAATTTACCTTTTGTTCTGAAGTTTCTGGTAGTCCTTCAGAGAGTGCCATGAGGCAAAAATTTGCCAACTCTTCTTCTTCATCATCAGAAGAATCATCAGATAACCATGTATCTGTTCCAGCAATTAAGCTTACTTGTTGCTGCTTCTTTTCTTCTTCAAGCTTTTTCTCATAATAGGCAACATCCTTCAGCTTTTTGGTCTTGCATTCTGATGCATAGTGACCTCTTTGCTTGCACTTGTAACACACAACTTCAGCCTTCCCTTTATCCTTAGATCTAAACTCTTCTTTAGATCTTCCATCCATCCTTCCTTTGTCACTCCTCTGGTATCTCTGGTTACCTCCCCTCAACCTCTGCTCAAATGTTTTGGTGAGAAGTGCTATTGCTTCAGCAGTGCTATGTTTCTTTCATCGTTTGATTTTGTTATACCAAATTTCTTTAGCTCGTTTAAAAGTTTTGTAAATCTTTGATATGTATCATTTAACCTTTCATTTGGCACACTTTTAAACCTTTCATATGATGAGACATTATTTGTTCTCTTGTTTCTTCTCATCCTTTCTCCTCCTTCACAAAGGTTTTCCAACTGATCCCATATTTCCTTAGCTGATGCACAAGCATCAACTTGTGAAAATATGTCATTGGGGATGGCCATAATTAAAAGTGACTTAGCCCTTTCATCCCCAGCCACCAGTTCCTTGTCCTCTGCACTCCAGTTTATTTCACTTTTGGGAGCGCGGGAGGCAGGGATTGCTGGTGATTGGTCAGTTGCTGGAATAGCAGGTATATCAGTCATTGGTGTATGTGGACCCCTTTCAATGGATTGAAACAGAGCTCGGTCATGACCATTAAGGAAATTGACCATCCTGATTTTCCACTGGGGGTATTCTTCTCTGACCAGAGTCGGAGGTTTAGACATAGAACCAATGTTAAAAGCATTATTCCAGGATTGAAAGCTGGCCATATTTAGAGAAAAGAAGATGAGCGATTGATCGTTTGAAAATAGTTTATTCAATCTACTCTTATACCAATTGTTAGACCCAGTTCAGGCTCAAAACAACTTCTTCTCACGTAATATGGCAAGTGATTTCAGTAGATGTGAAAAAGATGTGCGGAAATGGAAATCAGACTTTCAAGAAACAAGACCTACAGAATTATCAAGTTTATATCACTTTGAAACAAAAATGGTTTACAAGGTGATTGAAAGATTATTATCTAATACAAACGAATCTTGAATTCTGTGGGGGAGAGAGCAATGGAGTTTAGATGTATGTGTGAATGCTAAGCTTCAAACTCACTTTGCTTCTCCTGGTTGAGCCTTCTATTTATAGACGGCTTGTATGAATAAACAATAGTTTATTCATACAATAATTCCTGCAAAAAGTAGCCAATTAACATATTCATTTATTCCAACGTTCAAGTTGCCTTTTTCATCATGATATCATTTAATGTCAACTTGCTTCGGTAAGTGTGGCAGGACAGAGCCAATTTCAGACAAGTGGGTTATTTCATCAGAAATTCTGATAAACCACTTCATCAGAAATTCTGATGAACAAATCCTCAGAAAATCCTTGATGAACAGAATCGTCAGATACTGATGATATTTCATCAGAAATATCATCAGATCTATCAGAAATGACCTCTTCTGATAATCAAATTCAGCTCTTGATCAACTTGTGATTCTTTGAAGTAGATGCTATGTATTTCGGTTGTCCCATCTGATCTTCTTTTTCTAGTTCGTGATCTTCAGGACTGTGATCTCTTCATAGATCCAGTTGATTGTGTTTTTCTTCAATACTTACAAATAAAGTTTCCTAACAACAAGGCCTACATCCTAAATGAAACCTAACCTAAGTGCTTACGACCCATTACGACCCGTTTAGGTAGCTTATGCTACTTTAACGCGTTGTTTACATGAAACGTGTTCGGACCGCCTAACTAGTCTTATGACAAGTAAAACATGCCTTAACATGTCTAATATTGTTTCTAAATCAGTTTAGATGTCAAAAGTTATGTTACATATGCTTAAAATGAATTTTGGCGTAAAAAGGGCATTTTGGTAATTTACCTAAGGCATATAAACTACCTATCATAAAACTACTTAAACGTCGTGACCATAAGGTATAACCTCGGAAGGTTATTCCCTATACAACTATGGTCACCTAATGTGTTTGGTCGGATCCTAATGATCGACCAACGGGTCGGGTTCGAAAGTATAAGCGATTGTTTAGATCGCTTACCTTACGACCCTATATAAGCACTAAACTAAAAGTGACGAGCTAAGCATGTTAAAACATGCTTACCTAAGTTTGAAAACAGGTTTGGTATCAAGACAAAGGGTCTTGATACCCAAAAGTAGTTTGGTTACAAAATACGCAAGAATACGCATTTTGGCCGAAACTACGATTCGTCACGGAGCCTAGATAACGTGGTAATCTGTAGGTATAGTCACTAGGGACTATAACCATCGTGATTACGCTCACGTTATGAAGTTCAAACGAACTTCGCATTGACCATAAACTGGTCAATGCAGAAAGCCAAACACAGTTTGACTTTAACGCTAAAACACATAAAAAGAACGTAGGAATACTTACAAAGGGTCCCCGCAAGATTGATTTTCCAAGTATTCTCAGGTATGAGGTGATGAAACACCCCAACTTAGAGAATTTTCAGAAATTAAGTGGGTTTGCAAGTGAATGGGATGGGGTATTTATAGTTTTTGGAGAGCCGTTAAGATCGTTTGTCGAAAACCGTGATTCAATCATATCCATACATGTGTGGCAATACCATGGTACATCAAAATGGCCCCCCATTATCAGGAAATGCCATGTGCAAGAGAGGTTATGAGTGCTTAATTTCAATTTTAAGCTCCACAAGGATGTTAAAGCATAGGGAACATGAAACATGCTCAGAAATATGTCGGATGTCAGTTCGTTTGGCCGTACGGTTGCGTTGTTCGGTTAATTACGACGGAAGTTATAACGGACGCAAAAACGGTCCAAATTGCGCAACGAATGAATTTTTAACAAGCCAATCACTAAAACATAATATTTTAATGATTACATGAATTTTTGGATGTCCGGATGTATTCAGAATGTAAGTTATGCGCGAAAATGCAAACTTGTGCACTTTTTGACGCTTTTAGTCCCTGAATGACCCAAAAGTTTATTTTAGCACACCGAACCCCTCAAAGCCTATTTCTAAGCTATGTAAAGGATATTTAGGGTATGTTTAACTTATGGTCATGTTCCGGAATGTTTGTTACAGTTCAAATTGGCATACTTTCACAGTTTGTCAAATTTAGTCCCTGTAAGCGAATTAACTTGATTTTGCCATACCAAAGCCTTCAAAACTTATTTCTAAGTTATGTAAAGGTTATTTAAGGTATGTTTAGCCTATGTAACTATTCCGGAGTGTTTGTCGCGTTATACTGACTGCGTTTATGCACCAGTTTGCGTATAACCTTCCAGAAAGCGATTTAAAGCTTGAAATTGGAATCGAATCAAATTGTAAAATCACCAAACACAATTACACATATAATAACACCAAAACACATATAGTAACACCAAAGCACATTGTTTTATTAATAATCATCATTGTTTTACATCGTACATTGATTACAGAACACAGTTGTCACAGTCTCCCCTACTTCAGGAAATTTCGTCTCGAAATTTTAACTAGAGGAAGCTTGTGAAAACAAATACGGATATTTCGTCTTCATCTGGTCCTCACATTCCCAAGTAAACTCTAGGCCACGTTTGGATTCCCAGCGAACTTTGACCAATCGAATCCGTTTGTTCTTCAACTGTTTGAAAGCACGGTCCACGATCTCTACGGGTTTCTCGACAAAGTGTATTGTTTCATTGATTTGGATCTCGTCAAGAGGAATGTGTAGATCAGCGCCAGTTAAACACTTTCGCAGATTGGACACGTGATAAGTCGGATGAATATTTCCAAGCTCTGGAGGTAGCTCCAATAGATAGGCAACCTTTCCAACCCTTTCCACAATCTTAAATGGTCCCACATATCGAGGTGCAAGTTTTCCTTTCCTTCCAAGGTGACACCTTGAGTAGGACACGGTCTTCGATTTGAAATTCTAAGGGCTTGCGTCGCATATCCGCATATCTCTTTTGACGGTTTCGAGCTGTCACAAGATTATCGTGGATTTTCTTGATTTTGTCTATTGTTTCCAGAACGAGCTCAGGTCCAGTAAGCTGAGCTTCACCGGTCTTGTTCCAACAGACAGGTGAACGACATTTTCGACCGTAGAGAGCTTTGAATGGCGCCATATTAATGCTAGCATGATAACTATTGTTGTAAGAGAACTCGATCAGTGGTAGATGAGAATCCCAATTACCAACAAAGTCTATCACGCATGCTCTAAGCATATCCTCCAAAGTTTGAATCGTTCTCTCAGATTGGCCATCTGTTTGGGGATGATAAGCAGTGCTTAGATTCAGTTGGGTTCCCAAAGCAGATTGCATGGCCTTCCAGAAATGAGATGAAAATCGAGCATCACGATCAGAGATGATATCCAAGGGCACACCATGTCGTGTCACAATCTCATCAACATAAATCTTTGCAAGTTTATCAGCAGATAGATCCTCATGAATCGGAATAAAATGAACTGATTTCGTTAATCGATCGATAACAACCCAAATAGCATCATAACCTTTAGACGTACGTGGTAACTTAGTGATGAGATCCATCGCAATGTTCTCCCTCTTCCAAACCGGTATCTCTGGTTGTACAAGCAAGCCAGAAGGTCATTGATGTTCGGCATTGACTTTGAGACAAGTTAGGCATTTCGACACATACAAGGCAACATCTTTCTTCATACCAGGCCACCAGACCTTAGTACGAAGATCCTTGTACATTTTATCAGCACCAGTATGGATAGAATATCGAGACTTATGAGATTCGTCCATTACTAAAGTGCGAAGATCGTCTAGTTTTGGAATCCACAATCGATCCTTAAAATAGAGCAAACCATCGTCTTTCGCTTCGAGCTTAATCTCAAGTTGGCGTGGAAATTCATTACCTATCAAATTTAGTGAAACACAAAATTGCTGAGCTTGAAGGACACGAGATTGAATATCAGATAGAGTTCAAACAGAATGAAGCTTGGCTCGTTCCTTTCGACTAAGCGCATCGGCTACAACATTCGCCTTACTAGGGTGGTAGCGAATCTCCCAGTCATAATCGTTTAAGAGTTCAACCCAACGTCGTTGCCTCATGTTCAGCTCTTTCTGATTAAGATTATGCTGGAGACTTTTGTAGTCTGTGAAAACCACACACTTCGTACCATAGAGGTAGTGTCTCCAGATTTTAAGCGCGAAAACCACAGCTCCTAACTCAAGATCATGAGTCCTGTAGTTCTTCTCGTGAACTTTCAGCTTCCTAGATGCATATGCAACGAAATCATCGCTTCCCTTAGGCAGAGATAGAACAGGAGCATTACATAACTTCTGCTTCAGCGTTTGGAACGCTTCTTCTTGCTTGGGTCCCCACTCAAAAGGCTTATTCTTCTGAGTCAAAGCAGTGAGTGGAACCGCAATCTTCGATAACTCTTGCATTTCCAACGGTGCAAGACGATAAGGTGCTTTTGCAATCGGGTTGGCATTGGGTACAAGGTCAATATGAAACTTGACTTGACGAACTGGAGGCAAACCAGGCAGTTCATCAGGAAACACCTCCGGATAATCCCGAACAATCGGAATATCCTGAATACTCTTGCTCTTGCTTTTCTCCTCGGTGACATGTGCCAGAAAAGCAACATATCCTTTTCGTAAATACCTTTGGGCTTCCAAACACGACATAAGCTTCAAACCACCAGATGGCTTCTCTCCACGAATTTCCAAAACATCACCGGAAGACAAAGGAATAGGAACAATCTTATCGAAACAAACCACCTCAGCGTGGTGTTTGGTTAACTAATCCATTCCAATGATAATATCGAAACTCCCAAGTTGCATCGGGGTGAGGTCAATAGGAAAAAGATGGTTATCAAGGTTTAACTGACAATCACGAATAACAGAATCGAGAAGAAGAGGTTTACCAGTAGCAACTTCGACAGATAAGGGTTTCCTCAGTTTAGTTCTAGGTATCGCAAGCAAAGGCTCAAATGACAGTGAAACAAAACTTCTATCGGCACCAGAATCAAAAAGAATAGATGCAGGTTGATTGTTAACAAGAAAGGTACCATTGACAACCTCGTTGTCAGCCCTAGCTTCGTTTGCATTCAAATTGTACGCTAGCCCACGAGCGGGATTCACATTGACATTGACGTTCGCATTCGGGTTCACGTTAGCATTCACGTTTGCATTCACCAGTCTCGGACAGTTGTTGCGGAAGTGACCATACTCTCCACAATTAAAACATGAACCCGGTGGGAATCTCACAGCATTCCCCTGACCCGGAGCTGGAACCTGAGCAACCTGATTCTGTCCCAAACGACAATTATTTGCCAAATGTCCAAGTTTACCACACGTGGTGAATTGCTTGCAAGCTTTTTGTGCAACGTGATGACCGTTGCAACGAGCACAATGAGGTGTGGTGCCAGCATATGCCTTCTTTGCAGGTGGCTGAGCTGGTGGGTTCTGCGGGTTCTGAGCAGTCTGTGCTGTAACAGCAAAATTTTGGGCACCCTTTTGCTTCCTCGATTTCTTCGACGACTCACCTTCCTTACCCTTACCCTTTTTCTTGTCCTTCCCTGAATCAGTCACCTTCTTTTTATCGCCCTTGCGGGTGAGTTTACCCTTCCTGACTTGAGTCTCAGTCAGGGTAGCAGACAACTCGATTGCTTGACGAATGGTAGTAGGATTAACACCGGTTACAATCTCCAGAATAGAATCGGGTAAACCATCGATATATCTCTCGATTGCTTTCTCCAGAGGGGTAACCATGTGGGACACAATAAACTGAGTTCCTCAAAACGATCCGTGTACGCACGGTGTTCAGCCCCATCTTGCTTTAAATCGTCAAACTCTCGCTCCAAAGCCCGAATTTCGTGACGGGGACAAAACTCCTTCATCATGAGAGCCCGAAGCTCTTCCCATGTTTGTGCCAACGCCACTTCGGCACCCCTGTCGCGCATAATACCATTCCACCAGGTAAGCGCTCGCTTCTCAAACACGCTCGAAGCAAATTCAACCTTATGCGCATTCGGACACTGCACATGTCTGAATGTGCTCTCGATACTCTCAAACCACTGCAGGAGCGCAGTTGCTCCTTGCGACCCAGAAAACTTAAGCGGCTTCGCAGTATTGAAATTCTTGTAGTTACATGGCGCATTGTTGTTGTTATTATTGTTGTTGAATATCTCATGGACTTGGGTCACAACGCTGGGAAGCACAGCAGCCACTTGCTGAGAGACCAGGGTTGCGATTTCTTCAATAGTGAAAGATTGTGCTTCACGTCGAGGAGGCATTGTCTAATAAGGAAATAAGAGAAACGAGTGAGGTTGAAAAGCAAAAGAGGTATCGACAAAACACAAGATTGGCAATCATTCGTTCGTTACCTCGAACAAACAAATGACACGCAGTGACTAATCAAAGTAAATAGGTCAAAAACAATGTATCGCGAAGACATGCTCGCCTATAAGTGAACACTCACCCCAAGAGTTCCCAGGTAAGAGTGACTGGTCTGATTATGTGGATTTGTACGAACACTCTTGCCTTAGACAGAAAACTTAGAGTACAAGCACTCACTTTTCCAGTTTGCACGTGTTCACATTATTTAGACCCAAACTTTGACGAGATTTTGAAAACTCAGAAGGCACTAAACCAAAAATGAGTTAAACTGGAAGGGTTCAAAACCTTACAACAGAGGGTTCAAAACCTAGTAATCAATCATCCTAGAATGGATGATTAATTTTCAAAGCGGATTCAAAAATTGTGTTCTCGTTGTGGGTATCACCTAAGGATAGGTGACGATTTTGTTTTAAAAATCTAAACGCAAATAAACTTGCGTTGGGGTCCTAGAAGTTATAGTCTAGGTCAAAGCATTACTAATAACCTAATTCCCTATAACCATTGGCTCTGATACCAACTCTTCTGTCACACCCTGACCATGTAAAACAACAAAGCGTGGCGAAAATGTCGGGGAGTGTTGTAACAAAATTATCGTTTCATAACCATGGATACAAAAAGTGTTTCGTTTTATTGATAATATTAAGCATTAACATTGTTTTAACACATAACAAACAAGTTTTATATCAACTATCATCGTTTTATGTCACTAAGGCCTCGTCCATATCCTATGTGACGCATGCATCCTAGAACGTCAATCAAGCAACAACACCTGAAACATATGTAAAAACAAAGTCAGCAAAGAAATGCTGGCGAGTACATAGGTTTTATAAGAGTATCGGAATCATGGCTTGTTTACTTATATTGCAATACCTCGAAAACCTTGTTTTTAAAAAGTGTATGATATTGCAACATGATTAACCAACTCCAAATCAAGATGGTTATAATTTATAAAATTTCGTTAGCCATGATTCTTAACCCAAAAGCTTTTTATTTTAGAAAACCATCTTGTAAAACATCTCGTATAAACTCATTAATAAAACTCGTATATTATTTCGAAAACATCGTTGAGTGACATCGTTTCAATATCGTTTACCCAAGTGAACTAAATAACGCCACGGTATGTAATATGTTGAAAACACTTATATATAAGAAGTACCAGCGGCGTATCTACCATGTTTTCACCACATTACACCCGTCCCGTTATCTAAACACTAGCCAAAAACCAATCGTTTACTCAAATCGTTTAACATCGTCTCCAAATCGTGTCCAAATCGTTTCCAAATCGTTTACCCGTTTAAATCGTTTAAATCATCATCGTTTTAATTGTGAAAACTTATATATGGTCGTCTCGTTAATAACATTCAACCCTTCATGACTCGACTACCTCGTTCCTCGATTCTGGTATTAACAAACCCCCAAAGGGTAAGTTAATAATTACAGATTCAGTCGTTACCCACAACACCCACACATAACCATGGGTATAGTGCAATAACGGGATATGTCAGATCCTATGGTACCATAACCTAATACTGGTCAGTTCGGCCAAAATTAATGAATGTCATTCGTTATGTAACTACAACCAACAAGTTCGTTCACATTATTGAAATCGTTATTAGTTTAGTATAAATCGTTCTATTCGTTTTTGAAATCATCGTTTAAACCTTGAAAACATTTTGTACATATGAATCACCCCAAAACATTTGAAAACAGTAAAATAGGGGAACTATGTACTCACATGTAGTGCAAAGTATCCTCAATCAATAGTACTTCAACAAACTCGAGTAAACCAGAGAATCAAGCAGCACCTAGTAATTAAATCACTAGTCAAATAATAGACGCCTAAATCGGAAGATCGGACAGAATGAGGTCTTGTAAAACAAATGAGTGTTGGAACTCATGTGATATGGTTTAACAAGGCCTACATCCTAAATGAAACCTAACCTAAGTGCTTACGACCCATTACGACCCGTTTAGGTAGCTTATGCTACTTTAACGCGTTGTTTACATGAAACGCGTTCGGAACGCCTAACTAGTCCTATGACAAGTAAAATATACCTTAACATGTGTAATATTGTTTCTAAATCAGTTTAGATGTCAAAAGTTATGTTACATATGCTTAAAATGAATTTTGGCGTAAAAAGGGCATTTTGGTAATTTACCTAAGGCATATAAACTACCTATCATAAAACTACTTAAACGTCGTGACCATAAGGTATAACCTCGGAAGGTTATTCCCTATAAAACTATGGTCACCTAATGTGTTTGGTCGGATCCTAATGATCGACCAACGGGTCGGATTCGAAAGTATAAGCGATTGTTTAGATCGCTTACCTTACGACCCTATATAAGCACTAAACTAAAAGTGACGAGCTAAGCATGTTAAAACATGCTTAACTAAGTTTGAAAACAGGTTTGGTATCAAGACAAAGGGTCTTGATACCCAAAAGTAGTTTGGTTACAAAATACACAAGAATACGCATTTTGGCCGAAACTACGACTCGTCACGGAGCCTAGATAACGTGGTAATCAGTAGGTATAGTCACTAAGGACTATAACCATCGTGATTACGCTCACGTTATGAAGTTCAAACGAACTTCGCATTGACCATAAACTGGTCAATGCATAAAGTCAAACACAGTTTGACTTTAACACTAAAACGCATAAAAAGAACGAAGGAATACTTACAAAGGGTCCCCGCAAGATTGATTTTCCAAGTATTCTCAGGTATGAGGTGATGAAACACCCCAACTTAGAGAAATTTTAGAAATTAAGTGGGTTTGCAAGTGAATGGGATGCGGTATTTATAGTTTTTAGAGAGCCGTTAAGATCGTTTGTCGAAAACCGTGATTCAATCTTATCCATACATGTGGTGCAATACCATGGTACATCAAAATGGCCCCCCATTATCAGGAAATGCCATGTGCAAGAGAGGTTATGAGTGCTTAATAGCTGTTAACAGCTGTTTTAATCTGATTTTTCTGATCTGGGAGGTCCTTATGGACCGTATGGCTAAGTGCTTACGGTCCGTAAGCCTTGTGCAGACCAACAATGTTTCACTTTTGGCAGAACAGGCCCCTGTGCGCGTATAGTCGTGTTTTGGCACTTCTAACACCCGTCAAACCCATTTTTAAGCTCCATAAGGATGTTAAAGCATAGGGAACATGAAACATGCTCAGAAATATGTCGGATGTCAGTTCGTTTTGCCGTACGGTTGCGTTGTTTGGTTAATTACGACGGAAGTCATAACGGACGCAAAAACGGTCCAAATTGCGCGATGAATGGATTTTTATCAAGCCAATCACTAAAACATAATATTTTAATGATTACATGAATTTTTAGATGTCCGGTTGTATTCAGAATGTAAGTTATGCGCGAAAATGCAAACTTGTGCACTTTTTGACGCTTTTAGTCCCTGAATGACCCAAAAGTTTATTTTAGCACACTGAACCCCTCAAAGCCTATTTCTAAGCTATGTAAAGGATATTTAGGGTATGTTTAACTTATGGTCATGTTCCGGAATATTCGTTACAGTTCAAATTGGCATACTTTCGCAGTTTGTCAAATTTAGTCCCTATAAGTGAATTAACTTGATTTTGCCATACCAAAGCCTACAAAACTTATTTCTAAGTTATGTAAAGGTTATTTAAGGTATGTTTAGCCTATGTCACTATTCCGGAGTGTTTTTCGCGTTATACTGACTGCGTTTATGCACCAGTTTGCGTATAACCTTCCAGAAAGCGATTTAAAGCTTGAAATTGGAATCGAATCAAATTGTAAAATCACCAAACACAATTACACATATAATAACTCCAAAACACATATAGTAACACCAAAGCACATTGTTTTATTAATAATCATCATTGTTTTACATTGTACATCGATTACAGAACACAGTTGTCATAGTATCCTTGCTGACTCAAACTACTGGGTTGAGGGTAACGTCACCTTAAAAAGAGGGGCCTACTACAATAACTAAGATAATCTCTTAAAAAGTGCAAAAGTGCGGAAATAATCAAAGGTTACACTACACACGAGTCGGATCCAAGTGATTCATCTTGTCTATCTTTTTTACTTTTATTTTATTTTTCAGCATTTTAGTTAAGTCTTATTTTTCTAGTTTAAAAACTTTTTTTCTAACTTTTGATTTGATTAGACGTTGAGGATAAACCGGTACTAAAAGCTCTTGTGTCCTTGGACGACCTCGGTATCTTACCAACACTATACTACGCTCACGGTGGGTGCACTTGCCCATATGTGTGTTTAGTGTTAGTAAATATCATGTTTTATAAATTTAGAACTTGGCTAAAAAGTGTAAAAGGGCTTAAAATATACATTAAAAACCTACCACGCACTACGCACATCAATGCTTCATTGATATAAAAAGTTATTAAAATAAAAAGTCACGAAAACTGGCGCTTTTTACGCCTTTCGCCCTTTTCTACTAACCACTAACCCAACCACCTACCTTTAATCCAAGCCTAACCCATCCCCAAAAGTCCACTTGATATTTACAAAGGTTTTTAGTTAAAAAGGAGGAGGATTGATTACTTGGCAAGCTTATGGTAGGAGTAAGTTCCATGCCGCTCTCGAGTGTTTCACAAAAATACATCTTCGGCCGAGTGTTGAGTGATCCCCCGTGAGGTATGTGAACTTGTATATAAATGGAATTTTAAAGAGGCATGTTATACCCAAATAAATAATTTCTCTAATGTGATGTTTTAAATAAATCATGACGAATAGGATTGTAAATAAAATAAAAATAAAACTTAATAAAGAACCTTGGAATCCCGACACTCTATGACAAGCCCAAAACCTTCTCTTCTACCCATTCCATTTGGGTGTGTAAGCCACAAAATAAAGAGTTTTGCTTGAGCACAAGTAAAGATTCAAGTGTGGGGGTATTTGATGTGTGCAAAATGCAACATATAAATTACATCAAATGAGGCATAAAACTAACCCTTTTTTTAGTACGAATGTTGGAAAAAGTGTGCTTTTGTCTTCCTTTTGTATTTTCAGGGTTAAATGAGCTTAAATGAACAAAAGAAGCAAAAATGCAGCCACGTCTAACAATAATACAAGAAAAGGAATAAATGTGGCATGCCCGACCCCTCGACAGCATCACCCCAAGCAAAAACAAGATAACAGAAGGCTGAACACACCCCTTGCTCACAGAGCATGGGGGCGTGCCCAAGTGTCTGTAGAAAAGTCAAAGCTGTAGAAGCTTCTATCACCCACCACGGGGCGTGCCCAGCAGACACGGGGCCGTGGTCAAGGCAAAGATTCGTAGAATCTAGGCAAATCTTGATAGTACAAATACGCTTCTGCACACGGGGTCGTGCCCAGCGGACACGGGGGCGCGGTCAAATAATGTAGAGAAACTGCATTTAATGAAGAAAGAGAAGATGGGTGGACACGGGGCCGTGCCCAATGGGCAAGGGGTCGTGTCCGGGCTTTTGTGCAGGCTATAAATATGTGTGCTTGGCTCACTTGCAAACCATCCCTTGGCAAACCACCTATCTCACACTTCACCCACCCACCACCACCATCACAACCCACGTCCACCACCATCATCTATCATCCATCATAGAGTGTGTGAGTAGTCTCGGGATCCAAGATTGATCGTAAGAGTTCTTGAGAATCAAAGGCCATGTTTGCCTAAGTCTCTTACATCACTTGGTGAAGACAAATGTTTAGTGTAATACTTTTTATTTTTAATCTTTCCGCACTTTTTATTTGGTTATGTATTAATGACTTTAATAACTAGTTTCTTATGTTGAAGGTGAGTCTTCCTTATCGTTTGTCCGTGGTGTCTTGGGATTATTTTACTATCTATATAAAATAAAAGATTTTCACCATTCATATCTCCACGGTCTATATGGAGATATGTTGGCTACCTGGTCGGGGGTTAAGGGAATGGTTTGGTAAGAGTCTTGCGTTGTTCAGTGTATAGATCCTGTAAGGACCTGGGTCAACTTTAGTAGGATCTCCTTCAATACCCACCAGTATTGGATGGCGGGGGTCCGAACTCCTTAATCCCCTCATATGTAAACTACTTTTAAAACTTTAACCCGACTATTTAGGATTGTATCCCTGCTGACTCAAACTACTTAACCGAGGGTAACGTCACCTTCAAAAGAGGGGCCTACCACAATATGCATTAATAACTTAATTAATTATCTTTCAATAATCCAACCCTTTAGGATTGTATCCTTGCTGACTCAAACTACTGGGTTGAGGGTAACGTCACCTTCAAAAGAGGGGCCTACAACAATAACTAAGATAATCTTTTAAAAAGTGCAAAAGTGTGGAAATAATCAAAGGTTACACTAAATACGAGTCGGATCCAAGTGATTCATCTTGTCTATCTGTTTTTATTTTTATTTTTATTTTTCAGCACTTTTAGTTAGCTTTATTTTTCTTGTTTAAAACCTTTTTCTAAAATTTTGATTTGATTAGACGTTGAGGATAAACCGGTACTAAAAGCTCTTGTGTCCTTGGACGACCTCGGTATCTTACCAACACTATACTACGCTCACGATGGGTGCACTTGCCCATATGTGTGTTTAGTGTTAGTAAATATCATGTTTTATAAATTTAAAACTTGGTTAAAAGTGTTAAAGGGCTTAAAATATACATTAAAAACTATATAACACTCACGCAAATCACTTACCAAGAACAATACCTGGACTCTTGTTCCACGACCATCCAATGCCAATGTTGTAGGTTCAAAATGGATTTTTCATACCAAATGTAAATCCGATGGTTCCATTGAACGATATAAAGCCAGACTTGTTGCTCAAGGTTTTACCCAAATTCCGGGCCTTGACTATTCCCATACTTTCAGTCCTGTCGTTAAAGCCACTATTGTTCGTACTATTCTTGCTCTAAGTATAATTCACAATTGGCATCTTCATCAATTAGATGTCAATAATGCCTTTTTACATGGACATCTGTTAGAAAAAGTTTTTATGGAACAACCGAAGGGTTTTATTGATGTTCGATTCCCATCTCATGTTTGCAAATTAAACAAAGCTATATATGGCTTGAAGCATGCCCCTAGAGCTTGGTTTCATCGTCTTAGCATGTTTCTTGTCAACAATGGTTTCACATGCAGTCGTGCTGATCCTTCTCTATTCATTTATAACCATAATACCCGTATCATGTATTTACTTGTCTATGTTGATGATCTTATCCTTACTAGTAATCATTCACCAACCATTAAATCCTTTATTATCTTGACAAGGAATTTGCCATCAAAGATCTTGGGAGACTCAACTACTTTTTGGGATTGGAGGTTACCTACACTACAAATGGTCTTTTCTTGAATCAATCAAAATATACGATGGATATTCTGACTCGGGCTAAAATGTTGGATGCTAAACCAGCACCAACACCTTTAAGCTCCAATGTTTCTTTTGTCACTGCAGGTACCCCTTTTCCGATGTTACGCTTTATCGATCCGTTGTAGGTGCTCTCCAATATTTAACGATCACGAGACCTGACATTTGTTATGCCGTTAATCAAGTTAGTCAATTTTTACATGCTCTAACTGTTGATCATTTTAAGGTGGTTCGGTATCTCAAAGGTACTATTGCTTTTGGGTTACACTATAGTCGCCCCACTACCACATCGCTGCTTGGATTCTCTGATGCTGATTGGCCACGTTGCTTGGAGACACGCGCTCCACTTATGGCTATTCAATTTTTTTTGGGTGGTAACTTGATCTCTTGGAGTGCTAAAAATCAACCAACTATTGCCAGATCTAGTTGTGAATCTGAGTATCGTGCTATGGCCAACACCGCTGCTGAAATTGTTTGGATCACTCATCTTCTTCAGGAGTTACATGCTATTCCGCCCGATAGTGTGACAACTGGCACAAAACCGGTAATTTCCGTACAATTTAATTAATACTTGATAACTGCAATTATGTGCTTAAATGTCAACATTGTTGATTACATACTATACAAGTGAATTCATGCACGTTTTATACAACAAGAATTACTTCATGCATTAATGAACAGCGTTGCGTAAGAAATACTACTAAACTCACCGGTAAGACACTTTGTGTCGACAATTCTGCAGAAAGTAGTTAGACAGTAGAATTGAGGCCTAGGTGTAGGTCCAACGACAAGAATACATTAAAACCCAAGAGTACATACAAGGGTTAACATATAGACTTTCCAGAAGCTAAAATACGCACTAAAAAGCACCCGAAACACACTTTAAATGCTGAATTTCATTCAATTCAGCAAAATTCAGCATTGTGACGAGTTAATGACATGTAAAAATATGACAAATTGATCCAGAATACTTTCCTAAGTGTCAGGAATTGAAAGTATCATTAAAAGGGCACTTAAAGGACACTAAGCAGTGCAATTTAGCACTTTAACGAACCGGTATTTAACCGAACAACCGGACATTACCCGGAACATCAAAATATTATTAGAAGCATTGTTTTAATGTTTATGAGCTAGTTATGGTTCCCAAACACCATAACACCCCTTATAACATAATAACACACTAAATCCCTAAACTTTATACTTGGAACTTAACTTATTAATGTAATTAGAGATTGGAAGTTTCATTTTAACCCCCCCCCCCCCCCCTTTAGAGTGGCCGGTCATGGGGACCCCACCAAAATCCCCATGAGATTTCACTAAATCTTCACTTAATCTTTCTTTGGATTGTGTAAGATATGGCATGTACTATAAGGGACACAAAATCCTTTGGTTAAAAGCTAATAAGGATTATAAGATGGACTAAACTCTTCATCATCTCCACCACACCACACCACTTCTCCTCTCCCCCCTTACAAAGCTCATGGCCGACCCCCTTCACCATACCACCATCATCATTCAACTTCATTCATCCATTCCAAGCTTGATTTAAGGTGCAAGGAGGTGATTAAGGAAGCTCGGTGCAAGTGGATCTTGAAGGACCTCCTTTGCTAGCTTTTATCCACTCGATTTCTTCATTGTTTCTTCCCTAGCTTGAAGCTAGTTGTAAGATTCTTGAACACTCTTGTTTACTTCCATTTTAGTTGGTTAAAAGATATAACATGTTGATTTTCATATGAACACTAAAAGACATACACCTGAATCTTGAAACATAAGGTGGAATATGAAGATATCTTGATGAAATGATGTTGTTTAGTAGATGTATAATGTTTGCTTGTTGATTTCTAGAAATATTGATGTTAATCATTACATGAATCTTGTTAGATTGTGATTAAACACATGATCTAACAAGTTAGAGGATGATTATGTGTTAACACAAGAAGATCATCCTCATGTATAAACATGAACTTGAAGAGTAAATGATTTCTTGGAAAATAATAAACAAACTAAGCTAGTAAACTTATAGATCTAAGATGTATGAATGGTTTTTCTAAAAGAACCAAGTTTAAAATGTGATTTTTAGAAGATCTTGGTTTTTACTTAAACCTACACTATTTTTATTAGAAAAACAAGTGTATAAACACTTATGAAACAAGAAAAATACAAAAGAAATATTTTTAGAAAAATCATCTTACAAGTTGTAAATGACTAAATCCTTCAAGAATGGGATTTACAAACAAACAACCATGTTTTTAAGGGTAACTAAACCTACTAAATAACATGGTAAGTTACTACAAGTTTTTACAAAAACTTCAAGTTCATGATGTAGTGAAATTTACTTGATTCTGACACTCGGTAAGTGTTGAATGAGTTGTTGATTGTTGTGATGATTTTTAAAAGAAAATAAACACATGTTTTGAAAACATGGGAAACCTCCATTTTTAGGGGAAACTCTGTCAAAATTTCTATAAAATTTTGATACTTAGAAAAATATAAGTTTTTTGAGAAACTTATCCCCTTAAAATGTATATAAAATAATTACCAAGGTTTCCCTAATTTTTGTGTTAAGAAATGATGATTTCTTCAAGATTAAAAATTGATATTAAGTATGTATATTTTTGAGAAAAATATATATTTATTGATCACCAAATTTTGTGCTAAGTGTATGTAGTATGTATTACATGTAATGGTGTATTAGGACTTGAAAATACACTAAATACTCCTGAGGAGTGAAAAGACAAAAATACGCATACAACATACTTAGACAAATACAAGAGATTATATTTATGAAAATATATTTCTTCATAGAATAAATAACTTGGACAAGTTATGAACATGAAATGAAGTTTTGAACAAAGATACATAATTCGGGTGAAAAATACAAGATACTTACATTTATTTTTGAGAAAATAATATAAGTAAGACACATAGTTAAAAATATAAATTATTTTTAACAAGAACACATATACAAAAGATAGTGACTTGTACTTGTGCGATACAAGTGTAGTGACTAACGTTAATAAAACACGTTTAGGTCCGACGCTAGATAAGCAAAAACCGGTGAAGTTTACGGCGCAAGGAACGCAAAGTTGTGAGTTCATGCTCCCCCTTTTCTTTTAACTGTTTTCAGTTTTATAACTTCGGGGGTGAAATACATGTTACAAATGTTACAATGTTTACAAATGGTATGATGGATACAAAAACAAGAAGCACTCTTGGTGATAACTAGTACCAAGTATGATGCATTTTAAGGAATGATACGAGAAATCGTGTCACGAATAGGGTACCATAAGCACCATTAATCGTGTACATACTAAGACCGCAGAACAAAAGGTTAGATCTAATGGGTGTCCGGGCAGCCACACTCTTGGTGAAAACTAGTACCAAGTAGTGCTTTTGTGTCTCAGTCGTGAATCGACAACTAGAAAAATGCCTATGGTTTGGATGCTTCCTATGTTGTGTCACATGTTAATGGCCTTGCAACCCATTAACAACCTAGATACATACAGAATACTTGATTTATACAAGAATACTTGATTTATACAAGAATACTTGATTCATAGAAGAATACTTGATTTATACAAGATACATACCATGTTTTTCATACAATGTATACAAACGTTCAATGCAAGAACTGCATGAATTCACACCAACATTATGTTGACGTTTTCCAAAACTCACATGTATTTCAGGTAACTAATGTGGATGTGCGAGCGGTCTTACTCATGCTCTTGGATGTCGTTTATGTTTGAATAAAGTTGTAAACTTCTCAGACAATATGTCGTCTTGTGTTGTAAACACTTAAACTATGATTTCAGTGATGTAATGTTTGGCATTTTTAAGTTATTTTTATGAGCATGTAGTATGTTTGCCAATCGTATGCAATGAAAACCTTTCATGATCACACCTCGTGCTTCCGCCTAAGAAAGGGGTGTGACAGATAGACCAACCATACTATGTGATAATCAGAATGCTTTATTTCTCACACAAAATCCTGTTTCCCACAAACGTGCTAAACACATTAATTTTGATTATCATTTACTACGAGAACTTGTCAATGCTGGAAAATTGGTTACCAAATTTGTTCTGACCAAGCTTCAGGTGGCTGATATTTTCACGAAGAGTCTTCCTTCGTCTCAGTTCAACATTTTTCGTCAGATGCTTCGTATCGGTCCACCATCGTTCAGCTTACGGGGGGATATTAGATAATATTTGTACACGTGTATTTCTTCCTTATTTATTGTCTAGATTGTTCATATTCATCAAGTCTATATATTGTATAGTGTAACCTATTGCAAATTAATGAGAATTGATTCTTCACAATAGACCCTGCATTCCTGATTTCTTGACTCGATTGAAGGAAGAACAAATGGAATTACTATGACGGTATGAAATGGTAGCACTCAGTGAAGTTGAGAGTTTTATCATGTACATGGGGTTAGCAGTTGTTGAGCATGGATAGGATGGTAGCTCCTTGGCGTGGTTATCCGGCTCGTTGCTAGAATTGGCATTCCAGTTACCGAGCTTATCATTCATGTGGTTAATTTGATATCAGTTTTAACTAATGGTTCAGTTTTTTATAGGGTTATTGGATATTATCACCCCTAATTGTTGGTTATTGGCCGCGGCCACCCCCAACTATCACTTTGACGCTCTTCACCCCCAACTTACCACTTAGTATGTTCTGTTACCACGTCGTTAACTGTTCACTAACTTTTGATCTTTGAACTATGCTTTTGGGAGTGTCATAGGGATCTTAGGAAGGTTTTATGGATCTTAGGAGACCCAAAAAGTATAGTAACAAGATCAAAAGTTAGTGATTAGTTAACGGCATGGGAACAGAACACACTAAGTGTTAAGTTGGAGGTGACGGATGTCAAAGTGATAGTTGAGGGTGGCAGCAGTCAATAGCCAATAGTTGGGGGTGATAAAATTCAATAACCCTTTTTATATGTTTAACCTAATCATTAAAATACATAATTTCAAAAGAATCAACTAATAAAATTTGATTTACCCAAAACCCTCTAAACTTTTTAGTTAAACTTTTTTGTTTAGATTTATTTATTGATGGATCATGATAACAAGATAAAGTTTACCATGTTGGCTCCTCCTTAGAAACTATAACTAAACTTTTCTTATTGCATTTGATGTGGGAGTGTCTTGGACACAGTGGCCTATCTGAAGGAAGAAATACGACGACGAAACAAACTGTGCGGACTGTGCAAGGAGTTACGTAATTATGGATGCATACATAATTATGGAATTCAGTGCACAGAAACCACAACAAGTCTTGCCACGTATAGATTCCCTCATTACAAGAAAAGGTCGAACGTAAACACCCCTCCCCCAGCCTATTAAATACTCTGCTGGAGTAATAATCGTTTGATATCACTTATGTGGGTATATGTCATACTACTACAGTCTCGTAAGACGATATCAAATAACTGTCTAACCCAATTGTGTTGTGTTCTGTCAGAACATGGCACCCAGAAGAGCTGTGAACGCTCATGATCAACCTCCTCCTCCCCCACTGCCAAGAACTGCTGAAGAGTTGAACGCCCTACTGGAAGAAAGGATCTCTGTAGCTATTGCCCAGTATGAGGCGAACCGTACTGAACACAGTGGAGGACCAAGCAATGCAAAACGTAATGGGAATGGAGATTCATCTAGAGGAAATGCAGCTCCGGGCTGCACTTTCAAGCAGTTTCTTGACTGCAAACCGCTGAACTATGACGGCACTAGAGGTGCAGTGGCGTTTGTACGCTGGATGGAAAAGACTGATGCCACTATCAGCATGAGCAAGTGTACAGCGGATCAGCAAGTCACTTTTGCTACTGGGTTGTTTGTTGATGAAGCTTTGGCTTGGTGGAATTTGCAAGTCCAGACTCTGGGTGATGATGCCGCGTATGGCATGTCTTGGGATGAGCTGAAGGAGAAAATGAGAGAGAAGTATTGCTCTCGTGCTGAACTCCAAAGGTTGGAGACTGAATTCTGGCATTTGACCATGGAAGGTGCAGACATTACTGGTTATACTCAAAGGTTCCACAATTTGTCTAGAGTGATTCCCTACATGGTGACTCCCGAATTTAAGCGCGTTGAACACTACATTTGGGGATTGGACTCAGAATTTCGTGGCATGGTAACTGCGGCCAAACCTGCAATAATCACTGAGGCTGTAACTCTGGTTGTCAGCCTTACTAAAGATGCTGTCTGAATGAAGAAGTTATCGTTGAACCCAACAGTAAAGACCGAGACGCATGCTGAGTCGTCTGGTGACAAGAAAAGGAAACATGCAAACCTGAATCAAGCAACTCGTAACAACAAAGGTTCAAGCAACAAGAAGCATGGCACTAACCTGCCTCAGGAGGCGAAAACTCTTGCACCATGAATGACGCTCCTGCCAAAAGATACATGGGCAATCTGCCCATTTGCAACAATTACAAGCGGCATCACGAAGGGATTTGCCGCATTCCAAAATGCGAAAAGTGTGGAAAGTTGGGTCACCATACTGAGGACTGTTGGGGAAAAGGAAAGAACCGGAATGGAATTGGTTCTGGTAACAGGAATGGTAACGGAAAGGGGCAGAACCAAGGATGCTTCAGTTGTGGAAGCAAGGATCATTTCATGAAAGACTGCCCAAAGGGAAACAACGCTCAGACTCGAGCGTTTGTGATTGGACCAAGGAACGCACGCGAGGACCCTAATGTGGTCACCGGTACGTTTCTCGTTAACAATCACTTTGCATCCATATTATTTGACACCGGTGCTGATTATAGCTTCATGTATGTGGAATTTAAATGTATGCTTGGAATAGAATCTAGTAGATTAGATATTCCTTATTCTATAGAACTAGCCAATGGTAAACTCGTTGAATCGGGCGAAGTTGTTAGAGGTTGCACATTAGAACTTGGTGAACAAAGATTTAGCATCGACCACTTACCTATTCAATTGTGTAGCTTCGATGTAGTGGTTGGAATGGACTGGTTGTCCAAGAACAGAGCTGAAGTTATTTGTCATGAGAAAATCATTTGCATCCCTTTAATGAATGATGAAACTCTCATCGTACATGGAGAAAAACGCGACGCGCTTCTGCGAATCATCAGTTGTATGAAGGCACAGAAGTGCTTAAGGAAAGGATGCGTCGCTTTCCTGGCACATGTTGTAGACAAGAAGGCTGAGGAGCCGACACTCGAAGACATTCCTATGGTGAAGGAATTCCCTGATGTTTTTCCCGAAGATCTGCCAGGACTACCTCCGCAACGACAAGTCGAATTCCGTATCGACTTGGTTCCAGGAGCCGCTCCTGTAGCCAAGGCACCCTATCGGCTTGCACCATCCGAGATGCAAGAATTATCTACACAACTCCAGGGGTTGTTGGATAAATGATTCATAAGGCCAATCTTCTCACCCTGGGGAGCTCCAGTATTGTTCGTAAAGAAAAAGGATGGAACTCTGCAGATGTGTATCGATTACAGATAACTGAACAAGCTCACTATCAAGAATCGGTACCCGCTACCGAGGATTGATGACTTATTTGATCAATTGCAAGGATCAAGCTACAATTCCAAGATCGATCTTCGATCTGGATACCATTAATTGAGAATTCAAGAGGAAAGCGTACCAAAGACTGCATTCAGAAAACGCTATAGGCATTACGAGTTTCTTGTGATGCCATTCGGACTGACGAACGCGCCAGCGGTATTTATGGATCTGATGAACCACGTATGCAAACCATATCTTGATAAATTCCTGATTGTATTTATCGATGATATCCTGATTTACTCGCGAACTAAAGAAGAACATGAGCAACACCTCGGAACCATTTTGGAACTACTGAAGAAAGAGAAACTTTATGCGAAGTTCTCAAAGTGCGAATTCTGGATTCGTGAAGTACAATTTCTTGGTCACGTTGTGAATGAAAAGGGCATTCATGTAGACCCATCCAAGATTAAAGCAATAAAGAATTGGGAAGCCCCCAAAACCCGAACTGAAGTTCGGCAATTTTTGGGCTTAGCGGGCTATTGCCGGCGATTCATTGAGAATTTCTCCAAGATAGCTCAACCGCTAACTACCCTTACCCAGAAAGATAAGAAGTACGACTGGGGTGACAAGCAGGAAGAAGCCTTTGAGCTACTTAAAAATAAGCTATGCGATGCACCAATACTATCCTTACCCGAAGGCACTGAAGACTTCGTGGTATACTGCGACACTTCACGACAAGGTTTGGGTTGCGTGCTTATGCAGCGCCAGAAAGTCATCGCTTACGCTTCCAGGCAGTTGAAGGTGTATGAAAGGAATTACACCACGCACGACTTGGAACTAGGTGCAGTGGTATTCGCATTGAAGATCTGGCGACACTATTTATATGGTACTCGATGTACAATCTTCAAAGATCCCAAAAGCCTACAACACATATTTGATCAGAAGGAATTAAACATGCGTCAACGACGATGGGTCGAACTGCTGAACGATTCTGACTGTGAGATTAAGTACTATCCTAGAAGGCAAACGTTGTAGCAGACGCGTTAAGTTGAAAAGAAAGGGTTAAGACCCTAAGGGTTCGAGCATTGGAAATGACTATTCGAACGAACCTCACTGCACGCATTCGTGATGCACAACTAGAAGCTCTTAAGGGAGAAAACCGTAAAGCTGAATACCTCCGGGGTATGTTGAAATATATGGTGCCAAATGAAGAGGGGACCTTATACTTTAAGAAGCGTATTTGGGTTCCGCTCTATGGTGGCATATAAGAAGTCATGCTTGATGAAGCACACAAGTCAAGATACTCGATCCATACAGGATCAGACAAAATGTATCAAGACTTGAAAGATTATTATTGGTGGCCGAGACTTAAAAGCGATGTTGCTATCTATGTTGGGAAATGCCTAACCTGTGCTAAGGTTAAGGCTGAATATCAGAAACCATCTGGCCTACTACAACAACCAGAGATACTCATGTGAAAGTGGGAGCAAATCTCGATGGACTTCATAATGAAATTACCCAGGACCCCTAGGGGGCACGATATGATATGGGTGATAGTTGATCGATTGACGAAATCTGTGCATTTCCTACCGATCCGAGAAAAAGGCAGCACTGGAAAGCTTGCTGAGGTATACTTAAAAGAAAAATGTGGCACGTCATGGAGTGCCTATCTCAATTATTTCAGACAGAGATGGACGCTTTGTCTCAAGAATTTGGCAATCGTTTCAGGAAGCCTTTGGATCTCAGCTAGATCTAAGCACGGCCTTCCATCCACAAACGGATGGTCAGAGTGAACGGACCATACAAACGCTGGAAGATATGCTTCGTGCATGTGTTATGGACTTAGGCGGCAGCTGGGATACTCATTTACCTTTAGTTGAGTTTTCCTACAATAACAGTTATCATACAAGTATAAAAGCCACACCGTTCGAAGCTTTGTATGGCCGCAAGTGCCGATTGCCCTTATGTTGGGCTGACGTAGGAGATAAATGTATGGTTGGTCCTGAACATGTACAAGAGACAACTGACAAGATTATGCAGATCCGTGAGCACATTAAGGCGGCTCGACATCGACAAAAGAGCTACGCTGACCGAAGACGAAAACCATTAGAATTCGAGGTGGGAGACAAAGTTTTGTTGAAGGTCTCACCTTGGAAGGGCGTAGTAAGATTCGGAAAACGAGGAAAGCTGCATCCACGATACATTGGACCATTCAAGATTTTGGAAAGAATTGGTACTGTGGCATACAAGTTGGAATTACCAGAAGAACTTAATGGAGTACATGATCCGTTCCATGTATCCAACCTCAAGAAGAGTCCAACACAAGAAAATGTTATCATCCCTGCGGATGAAGTGCATATTGACGACACCCACCAATTTACAAAACAACCTGTTGAGGTTACTGACTGGAAAGTCAATAAGACCAGGAGGAGCACTGTCAAACTTGTCAAAGTACGTTGGAACTCTAAGCACGGACCCGAGTACATGTGGGAACATGAAGACCAATTTAAAGAAAAGTACCCCCACCTGTTCAAGAAAACTCCTGTCAGAGATAGATCAGCCGGAATTTCGGAACGAAATTCTTTTAACGGGGGAAGACTGTGACAACTGGCACAAAACCGGTAATTTCCGTACAATTTAATTAATACTTGATAACTGCAATTATGTGCTTAAATGTCAACATTGTTGATTACATACTATACAAGTGAATTGATGCACGTTTTATACTACAAGAATTACTTTATGCATTAATGAACAACGTTGCGTCAGAAATACTAGTAAACTCACCGGTAAGACACTTTGTGTCGACAATTCTGCAGAAAGCAGTTAGACAATAGAATTGAGGCCTAGGTGTAGGTCCAACGACAAGAATACATTAAAACCCAAGAGTACATACAAGGGTTAACATATAGACTTTCCAGAAGCTAAAATACGCACTAAAAAGCACCCGAAACACACTTTAAATGCTGAATTTCATACAATTCAACAAAATTCAGCATTGTGATGAGTTAATGACATGTAAAAATATGACACATTGATCCAGAATACTTTCCTAAGTGTCGGGAATTGAAAGTATCACAAAAGGGCACTTAAAGGACACTAAGCGGTGCAATTTAGCACTTTAACGAACCGGTATTTAACCGAACAACCGGACATTACCCGGAACATCGAAATATTATTAGAAGCATTGTTTTAATGTTTCTGAGCTAGTTATGGTCCCCGAACACCATAACACCCCTTATAACATAATAACACACTAAATCCCTAAACTTTATACTTGGAACTTAACGTATTAATGTAATTAGAGATTGGAAGTTTCATTTTACCCCCCCCCCCCCCCCCTTTAGAGTGGCCGGTCATGGGGACCCCACCAAAATTCCCATGAGATTTCACTAAATCTTCACTTAATCTTTCTTTGGATTGTGTAAGATATGGCATGTACTATAAGGGACACAAAATCCTTTGGTTAAAAGCTAATAGGGATTATAAGATGGACTAAACTCTTCATCATCTCCACCACACCACTTCTCCTCTCCCCCTTACAAAGCTCACGGCCGACCCCCTTCACCATACGACCATCATCATTCAACTTCATTCATCCATTCCAAGCTTGATTTAAGGTGCAAGGAGGTGATTAAGGAAGCTCGGTGCAAGTGGATCTTGAAGGACCTCCTTTGCTAGCTTTTATCCACTCGATTTCTTCATTGTTTCTTCCCTGGCTTGAAGCTAGTTGTAAGATTCTTAAACACTCTTGTTTACTTCCATTTTAGTTGGTTAAAAGATATAACATGTTGATTTTCATATGAACACTAAAAGACATACACATGAATCTTGAAACATAAGGTGGAATATGAAGATATCTTGATGAAATGATGTTGTTTAGTAGATGTATAATGTTTGCTTGTTGATTTCTAGAAATATTGATGTTAATCATTACATGAAGCTTGTTAGATTATGATTAAACACATGCTCTAACAAGTTAGAAGATGATTATGTGTTAACACAAGAAGATCATCCTCATGTATTAACATGAACTTGATGAGTAAATGATTTCTTGGAAAATAATAAACAAAGTAAGCAAGTAAACTTATAGATCTAAGATGTATGAATGGTTTTTTCTATAAGAACCAAGTTTAAAATGTGATTTTTAGAAGATCTTGGTTTTTACTTATACCTACACTATTTTTATTGGAAAAACAAGTGTATAAACACTTATAAAACAAGAAAAATACAAAAGAAATATTTTTAGAAAAATCATCTTACAAGTTGTAAATGACTAAATCCTTCAAGAATGGGATTTACAAACATACAACCATGTTTTTAAGGGTAACTAAACCTACTAAATAACATGGTAAGTTACTACAAGTTTTTACAAAAACTTCAAGTTCATGATGTAGTGAAATTTACTTGATTCTGACACTCGGTAAGTGTTGAATGAGTTGTTGATTGTTGTGATGATTTTTAAAAGAAAATAAACACATGTTTTGAAAACATGAAATGAAGTTTTTAACAAATATACATAATTCGGGTGAAAAATACAAGATACTTATATATATTTTTGAGAAAATAATATAAGTAAGACACATAGTTAAAAATATAAATTATTTTTAACAAGAACACATATACAAAAGATAGTGACTTGTACTTGTGCGATACAAGTCTAGTGACTAACGTTAATAAAACATGTTTAGGTCACGACGCTAGATAAGCAAAAACCGGTGAAGTTTACGGCGCAAGGAACGCAAAGTTGTGAGTTCATGCTCCCCCTTTTCTTTTAACTGTTTTCAGTTTTATAACTTCAGGGGTGAAATACATGTTACAAATGTTACGATGTTTACAAATGGTATGATGGATACAAAAACAAGAAGCACTCTTGGTGATAACTAGTACCAAGTATGATGCGTTTTAAGGAATGATACGAGAAATCGTGTCACGAATAGGGTACCATAAGCACCATTAATCGTGTACATACTAAGACCGCAGAACAAAAGGTTAGATCTAATGGGTGTCAGGGCAGCCACACTCTTGGTGAAAACTAGTACCAGGTAGTGCTTTTGTGTCTCAGTCGTGAATCGACAACTAGAAAAATGCATATGGTTTGGATGCTTCCTATGTCGTGTCACATGTTAATGGCCTTGCAACCCATTAACATCCTAGATACATACAGAATACTTGATTTATACAAGAATACTTGATTTATACAAGAATACTTGATTCATACAAGAATACTTGATTTATACAAGATACATACCATGTTTTTAATACAATGTATACAAACGTTCAATACAAGAACTGCATGAATTCACACCAACATTATGTTGACGTTTTTCCAAAACTCACATGTATTTCAGGTAACTAATGTGGATGTGCGCGCGGTCTTACTCATGCTCATGGATGTCGTTTATGTTTGAATAAAGTTGTAAACTTCTCAGACAATATGTCGTCTTAAACTATGATTTCAGTGATGTAATGTTTGGTATTTTGAAGTTATTTTTATGAGCATGTAGTATGTTTGCCAATCGTATGCAATGAAAACCTTTCATGATCACACCTCGTGCTTCCACCTAAGAAAGGGGTGTGACAGATAGACCAACCATACTATGTGATAATCAGAGTGCTTTATTTCTCACACAAAATCCTCTTTCCCACAAACGTGCTAAACACATTGATTTGGATTATCATTTACTACGAGAACTTGTCAATGCTGGAAAATTGGTTACCAAATTTGTTCTGACCAAGCTTCAGGTGGCTGATATTTTCACGAAGAGTCTTCCTTTATCTCAGTTCAACATTTTTCGTCAGATGCTTCGTAACAGTCCACCACCGTTCAGCTTACGGGGGGATATTAGATAATATTTGTACACGTGTATTTATTCCTTATTTATTGTCTAGATTGTTCATATTCATCAAGTCTAAATATTGTATAGTGTAACCTATTGCAAAGTAATGAGAATTGATTCTTCACAATAGACCCTGCATTCCTGATTTCTTGACTCGATTGAAGGAAGAACAAATGGAATTACTATGACGGTATGAAATGGTAGCACTCAGTGAAGTTGAGAGTTTTATCATGTACATGGGGTTAGCAGTTATTGAGCATGGATAGGATGGTAGCTCCTTGGCGTGGTTATCCGGCTCGTTACTAGAATTGGCATTCCAGTTACCGAGCTTATCGTCCATGTGGTTAATTTGATATCAGTTTTAACTAATGGTTCAGTTTTTTATAGGGTTATTGGATATTATCACCCCTAATTGTTGGTTATTGGCCGCGGCCACCCCCAACTATCACTTTGACGCTCTTCACCCCCAACTTAACACTTAGTATGTTCTGTTACCACGTCGTTAACTGTTCACTAACTTTTGATCTTTGAACTATACTTTTGGGAGTGTCATAGGGATCTTATGAAGGTTTTATGGATCTTAGGAGACCCAAAAAGTATAGTAACAAGATCAAAAGTTAGTGATTAGTTAACGGCGTGGGAACAGAACACACTAAGTGTTAAGTTGGAGGTGACGGACGTCAAAGTGATAGTTGAGGGTGGCCGCAGTCAATAGCCAATAGTTGGGGGTGATAAAATTCAATAACCCTTTTTTATATGTTTAACGTAATCATTAAAATACATAATTTCAAAAGAATCAACTAATAAAAATTGATTTACCCAAAACCCTCTAAACTTTTTAGTTAAACTTTTTTGTTTAGATTTATTTATTGATGGATCATGATAACAAGATAAAGTTTACCATGTTGGCTCCTCCTTAGAAACTATAACTAAACTTTTCTTATAGCATTTGATGTGGTAGTGTCTTGGACACAAGTATTGGTTTGATAATCCAAAGCTGCATAAACCAACAATATAGCATTCGTTTCACATAATAGAATGGAATCTTGAGTGAATTGGAATATGGATTTCACTCCTTATTTTGTTGGTTTCAATAAGAAAATGGATTGGAATGGAACAACATAAGGAATGGGATCTACATTCTAATTCCATCCAAATTTCATTCCATTTTGGAAAACAAACACACCTTAATTACAAATCAAATTTTAATATCTGCGTGAATTCCCATTCCAATTCCATTGCAATCCATGAAACCAACACTACCTAAGTGTTTAGGCAGGTCTGAAGATGCACCCAAATTATTCGATGAAAGGCTTGATTTGTATTGTTATAGCTACTTATTTATTTTAAAACAAAGGTAACGGTTTTAAACATACTAACGTAGGATTGCATTTTTGTTAAGTCTACCTCTATGAAATTGATTGATACTATGTTTATCATTTTATGTTCATAGCTTGTTGTTATCATAATGTTGTGAATTTACACATTTGGTTCATTATTTGATACATAAGAAATTAGGCTATTGAGAAATACAGATGTAAAATGTATTATCTTTTGTGTCTATGATGAGTTCATATGATGTTTATACTTTTATGTCAGCATACATATATATTGATATCTCTATATATAATAAAGCAAACTTTCAAAATCCTATGTGTCAACATTGTAAGCCTCCCATGTTAAAATAATCCTATGTGTAATTTTAATAGATTTTTCATTTTTATGTTTAATAAAAGCACAAAGTTAATTCTAAAAAACCCTAAGTCAATGTTTTGAGAACCCATCTCTTGTAACATCCCTTTTTCTCTGCAATACACACAAAATGTCAAAAAAAAACCTGCACGCCCCCATACCCATCTTTCACTTTCCTCTTCATCTTCATCTTCTTCTTCTTCGTTCCCTCTGATTCTTCTCTTTTCAATTGCATATCAATATGTGGCTAAAAAAATTCAAATCAACCCTTCTGTATGTACTCTCTCTCTGAAACACATATCATACAAATATGTATTTGCATAAAACTTCAAATCGTGTTCAAGAAACATAAATCCTACAGTGGTGCTCGATTTCTAGACCTAATCCAAGGGTATACAAAAGCATTCACACGGAGCGCTCTTTTGAAATTGGCTTATCTTCTGCACATTGCGTCTCGGGTGAAGAGGCATACCAATGAGACCTGAATTTGTGAAGTGTATGAAATTGGCTTCCTCTTCGTAGTTAGTACATAGATATATATTTTAATTCTAATTTTAATTTTCTGAAGTTTATGAACTGAATTTGTGAAGTATATGTGCAGGGTGTTAGTTATTAAAGGAAGCTTTGCTATTGTTTAAAGAAATTAGGTTCGTGAATTTCACATTTCACTTAAATGCTATGTCGAATCATTTTATTTACTTGAACGTTTTAAGTGAAACAAGTTTTTTCATCCGTATGTTGATGCGATTTTGTCATTCCCATAATCCCATGTTCCATTCAAATTAAGTTTTTCAAAATTTCTTCAAATATATCGAGTGGTATGTGCATCCTTTTATATACAACTTTTTACTAAGTGTCACACCCCGACCACGTAAAACAACGAAACGTGGCGGAAACGTCGGGGAGTGTTGTAACAGAATTAATTGTTTCACAACCATGGAAATTAAAGTTTCGTTTTATTCATCAAACAAGCGAGTTATATTGTCTTTAAACAAGAAATAAAGAGTACATAACATAAATTAACTAGTTCTTGTCTCGTTTTAAGTCACTAAGGCACAGGTCCGCCTAAGTATGTCTCGATAAGTCCTATGCATCAACTCCTGAAAACACATGTGAAAATAGGTACGTCAGCATAAAAATGCCTGTGAGATACATAGGTTTTGTGAAAATAGGTTTCATGACTTGTAAGTTTAGAAAGAGTTGTTTAATAAAGTTTAGTTATGAACCTTGTAAATTGTTTTGTTTTGTAAATCATTTGAAAAACAATAAGTTCAGATGATATGTATAAATAAGAGAATAATGTATGGTTAAATGAATAACCATGTAAAATGAGTTTGTATAAGATAAGTTGTTTGTAAAACAATGTCTTGTGAAAAGTATGTTATTTGTATAAAATGTTATATGTCTCAAATTGAAATGATTCAAATAACGCTACGATATGTAATACCATACAAACACTTATATATAGGAAGTATCAGCGGCGTATCCACCATGCTTGTATCATATTACACACGCCTCGTTACTTAAATCACTTACTCAAACCAAACCATCAAGATGTAATGTTTAACAATTGTAGAAATGTTTAGGTATAGTCAAATGTCTATTGTCAAATGGTTCACATGGTTCAATAGATACAAATGGTTCACATAAAGTAATATAAAACAATGTACTAAGTATGCACACAATGGACATACATAGCATGAAATGTAATGTAAAACAATGTACTAAGTATGCACACAATGGGCGTACATAGCATGAAATGTAATGTAAAACAATGTACTAAGTATGCACACAATGGGCGTACATAGCATGAAATGTAATGTAAAACAATGTACTATGTATGCACACAATGGACATACATAGCATGAAATGTACTGTAAGACGATGTACTAAGTATGCACACAATGGACATACATAGCATGAAATGTAATGTAAAAAATGTACTAAGTATGCACACAATGGACATACATAGCATGAAATGTAATATAAAACAATGTACTAAGTATGCACACAATGGACATACATAGCATGAAATGTAATGTAAAACAATGTACTAAGTATGCACACAATGGGCGTACATAGCATGAAATGTAATGTTAAACAATGTACTAAGCATGCACACAATGGGCATACATAGCATGAAATGTAATGTAAAACAATGTACTAATAGTGTACTAATGAACATAGCAAGTATATGATGTGAAAACATGGAAAGCATGAAAGTAACAAGTAGGCACAGGTGTTTCACCCCAAAACAGTTTGGAAAATAGTAAAAGAGGGGTCTATGTACTCACTGGAGATTGCTCAGAAGTCCTAAGATAACCACCAAGCAATGCTAGAGATCACGGATATCAAACGGCACCTAATATAGGTAACTATGTTAATATGCCGGACCTAAATCGGAGGATTGGATAGAATGAGGGTTCGTAAACCAAACGAGTATGGAGACTCGCGTAATATAGTTTAACAAAGCCCACATATTAAAATGAAACCTAACCTAAGTGCTTACGACCCATTACGACCCGTTTAGGTAGCGCATGCTAATTTAACGCGTCGTTCGCGTGAAACACGTTCGGAACGCCTAACTAGCCCTATGATAAGTAAAATATGCCTTAACATGTCTAATATTGTTTCCAAATCAGTTTAGATACCAAAAGTTATGTTACATATGCTTAATATGAATTTTGGCGTAAAAAGGGCATTTTGGTAATTTACCTAAGGCATATATACTACCTATCATACAACTACTCAAACGATGTGACCATAAGGTATAACCTCGGAAGGTTATTCCCTATACAACTATGGTCACCTAATGTGTTTGGTCGGATCCTAATGATCGACCAAACGGGTCGGGTTCGAAAGTATAAGCGATTGTTTAGATCGCTTACCTTACGACCCTATATAAGCACTAAACTAAAAGTGATGAGCTAAGCATGTTAAAAATGCTTAACTAAGTTTAGAAAATAGGTTTGATATTGAAACAAACGGTTTTGATACCTAAGAGTAGTTTGGTTACAAAATACGCGTAAATGCGCATTTTGGCCGAAACTACGACTCGTCACTGAGCCTAGAAAACGTGGTAATCAGTAGGTATAGTCACTAGGGACTATAACCATCGTGATTACGCTCACGTTATGAAGTTCAAACGAACTTCGTGTTGACCATAAACTGGTCAACGCAGAAAGTCAAACATAGTTTGACTTTCGGACTCGAAAAGCGATAAAAGAACGAAGGAACACTTACAAAGGGTCCCCGCTATTAAATATTGATCAAATATCTCAGGTATGAAGCAATGGCTTCAACTTAGAGCACTTTTGATCAGATTTGTGGGTTTTGGGTTGAGATGGGTTGGGAATTTATAGTAAATGGACAACTGTTAGGATCGTTTATCGAATAACGTGATCGAATCTCATCCGTACATGTGTTGGAATGTTATGGTAACTCATTTTGCCCCCACCATCAGAGATTAACATGTGGCATTGGCCTTTGGAGTGTTTAAAAGCCGTTAATCAGCAGCCAAAATGATTTTCTGCATCTGACCCCTACTTGTGCAGCGTAAGACTTAGAACCTTGCGGTACGCAAGGACCTTGCAGGTCTGATACTTTCAAAAATGGCAGAACAGGCCCCTTAAGCTCCAAACTTGTTATTTGATGCACTTTTGACATGTTTAAGCCCCGTTAACCCCATTTCAAAGCTCTAAAATGAAGTTAAAGTATAGGGAACTTAAAATGTGCTCAAAAATATCTCGGGTGTCGGTTCGTTTGGCCGTACGATCGCGATGTTTGCTTAATTACGACGGAATGCGCATAAGCGCGAAAAACGATCCAAATTGCGTGACAAATGGATTTTTCTTATGCCAAACACTAAAATAAAATATTTTAGTGCTTACATAAATTTTTGGATGTCCGGATGTATTCAGAACGTAAGTTATGCGCGAAAGTGCAAACTTGTGCACTTTTTGACGCTTTTAGTCCCTGAATGACCCAAAAGTTTATTTTAGCACACCGAACCCCTAAAAGCCTATTTCTAAGTTATGTAAAGGTTATTTAAGTTATGTTAAGCCTATTTCACTATTCCGGAGTGTTCGTTGCATTAAACGGGTTATATTTACGCATCAGTGCGCGTATAACCTTCCAGAAAGCGATTTAGAGCCCGAAATCGAACAAGAATTGATATGTGCAAACGATACACATATTTATACAAATCCCAAGTATGAAATACAATTTTTCATTGGTTGGGTATTTGTTTGATGGTTGAAGTGACACATGTGTCACAGTCTCCCCTACTTTAGGAAATTTCGTCCCGAAATTTAATTTTAGGAGAAACTTATGAGGACGATGGTGATGTTTTTGCTTTGAATGAACCCCTTGAACCCTAAGTAGAACTCTGTGCCATGATAGGGTTCTTAGCGAAATTATCAATCCCTCAAAGTGAAGTCCTTGTAGCAGCAAAACATGGAGTTTCAAACTATGGATAGGAGAACGTTTCCCATGAAGACTTATCATAGGAAACTTGAATTCTTGATTTGGAAGTGTAAGATAAAATGACATCGGTCAAAGTCCAAGACTTCTCCTGTATCATTACTCTTGTCACTATTGGTCTTAACACTTGACAAAACTTCTTGTGGTTCCTGTGCACTGAATTCCATAATTATGTAGGCCTCCATAATTACGTAATTCCTTGCATAGTCCGCACAATTCATTTTATAATGCGTATGGGGAAAAAAATCAAACGAATAATCCTGTGGTGATTTAACTTGACTGCAATAGAGCCTCTTTAACTAGGTCACCAAAGGATTAGATCAACGAGCAATCTCTTGAACTAGACCACCCGAGGGCCTATTTAACTATATCAACGCATGATATATTTAACTAGATTGTCGAACCAATCTCTTTAACTTAGCTCGGCGAAGGATCTCTTTAACTAGAGACCACCAGAGGGCCTCTTTAACTATATCAACGCATGATATATTTAACTAGATTGTCGAACCAATCTCTTTAACTTAGATCGACGAAGGATCTCTTTAACTAGACCACCAGAGGGCCTCTTTAACTATATCAACGCATGATATATTTAACTAGATTGTCGAACCAATCTCTTTAACTTGGATCGACGAAGGATCTCTTTAACTAAACTACCCAAGGGGAATATTTAACTACATCGACGGAGGATGTCTTTAACTAGATTAACGAATCAATCTCTCTAACTAAACTACCCAAGAGGAATATTTAACTACATCGACGGAGGATGTCTTTAAACTTTGGAATAGTACTTTATAATCCAAGGGACTTAACTACAACGTAGAAGTCCATTAAGGATTTAAGATAGTACCTTTGGATATCTTACTACGAATCCCTTATACGAAGATATGGAAGATTCTTCAAGGATTTTGATAAAAAAAATTTGGATTACACAAAAAAACAAAAAGGGAACACATAATCACATAATTGTTTAATTTGGCCTTTAATTTGTTATCTTTGGACGCGGATACTTAAAGCACGCCAGGAATCAAATCCGTGGATATCATTTGGTACTTTAATCACTTTCAAGAATCTATCTATAAAGATAGAATGATCTACCAAAAATTCGATTTCGTTTTCAAGAAAACGCAATATTCGAATTAAGGTACAATAATTTTAGAATATACGGAAATACCCTTAGGTACCCTATTAAGAATTTATAGTGGTACTTTGGATATTCGTACAGAGTTGTAACTTGCGCTTTGTACTTCGTTTCCTTGGAAGAAACGGGTACTTAGGATTTTTGTGGGAAATCGCAAGAGATTATAAAATGGAAAGATTTTGGGGGGGGGGGGGTAATCTGTTCTTCAAGGAATACGGCTCCTTGATTGTCGGTATTGTAGAGGATATGTTGTTTATACATGCCATCACATTTGTACATTGCAATGTAAAATAAAAAGATTTATTTATAAACAACAACAACTGTTTCATGGACCTTGACAACAAAAGAAAATAATACATAAGGCTTGATTATTTCTAAACAACATTGTCTTCTAGTTGGTCCGATGCTCATCCCTGCGCTGGATTCGCATTAGCAATCTTTGGGCAATTTCTTCGGAAATGGCCCATCTCGCCACAGTTGAAGAAAGGACCTGGTGGACAACGAGCTTGAGCAGGATTTACTTGAGGTTGGTTTGGACCACCTTGGTTTGGGGTAAATCGACAAGCATTTGCCAAGTGACCGAGTCGCCCACATGATGCACATAAACGACACTGTAGGTGAGTTAAGTGGTGTGCATTACATTTGTTGCATATCGGTGTAGTACCGGCATAAGGTTTCCTTGCAGGAGGTTGAGTTGGTTGGTTGTAGGTGTTTTGGTTGGGTTGAGCAGCAATCGCAAAATTCTGTGAAGCCTTACGCTTCTTAGTAGGTTCGGTTTTGCTTTCCTTGGTTTCCTCCTGAACATTAGCTGCTTGTTTCTTGTCGCCTTTCAGAAAAAGTTTACCTTTCCTGATCTGAGATTCATTCAAGGTTGCAGATAGCTCAATGGCCTGTCTAACTGTAGTGGGTTTACTACCAGTAACAATGTCCTGAACTGAGTCAGGGAGACCATCAATGTATTTTTCGATCGCCTTATCCAAAGGCGTAACCATGGTAGGACACAACAGGCTCAGCTCCTCATATCGATCAGTGTATGCTCGATGTTCACCGCTGTCTTGCTTAAGATCGTCGAATTCCCTTTCTAAGGCCCTCATCTCGTGACGAGGACAGAATTCCTTCATCATCAGTGCTCGAAGTTCTTCCCACGTTTGAGCCAGTGCCACTTCGGCACCCCTATCTCTCATCACACCATTCCACCATGTCAAAGCTCGTTTCTCAAAGACACTAGATGCGAAATCTACCTTTCGCTCGTTTGGGCATTGAACATGTCTGAAGGTGCTCTCTAGACTCTCGAACCATTGTAGAAGTGCAGTCGCTCCTTGAGACCCAGAAAACTTTGATGGCTTAGCCGAGTTGAACGTCTTGAAATTGCAGGGGGCATTATTGTTGCTGAGAGCTTGGTTACATTGAGCAACGATGTTTGGGATTGCAGCAGTCATTTGCTGTGTAATGACAGCTACCTGCTCCTCAATAGATACCTGATTTTCGCGTCGTGGAGGCATTCTAAAAGGGGGAACAAGAGAGAAAAAAAATGAAATGGCATTGGGTAAGAATTGGATGTTACAATTACCGACCAAAATCATGGGTGATGGTCATTTGTTTGAACCATGAAGCAAACAAACAACACAAAGGCTGAATCAAAGCAAATAGATCCTCATAATGTATCACGAAGACATGCTCGCCTATAAGTGGACGCTCACCCCAAGAGTTCCCAGGTAAGAGTGACTGGTCCGATTATGTGGATTTGTACAAACACTCTAGCCTTAGACAGAAAACCCAGGGTACAGGCATTCACTCTTCCAGTTTGCACGTGTTCACACTATTTAGGACCCAAAACTTTGACGAGAGTTTTGAAAATTCAAAGGGGTTCAAAACCTTATAACAGAGGGTTCAAAACCTAGTAATCAATCATCCTAGAACAGATGATTAGTTTTCAATGCGGTTTTGAAATTTATGTTCTTGTTGTGGTCGTCGCCTAAGGATAGGTGACGGTATTGTTTTATGACTAAACGCAAGTAAACTCGCGTTAGGGTCCTAGGAAGGTTATAGACTAGGTCAAAACATTACTAATAACCTAAATCCCTATAACCATTGGCTCTGATACCATCTTTTCTGTCACACCCCGACCACGTAAAACAACGAAACGTGGCAGAAACGTCGGGGAGTGTTGTAACATAATTAATTGTTTCACAACCATGGAAATTAAAGTTTCGTTTTATTCATCAAACAAGCGAGTTACATTGTCTTTAAACAAGAAATAAAGAGTACATAACATAAATTAACTAGTTCTTGTCTCGTTTTAAGTCACTAAGGCACAGGTCCGCCTAAGTATGTCTCGATAAGTCCTATGCATCAACTCCTGAAAACACATGTGAAAATAGGTACGTCAGCATAAAAATGCCTGTGAGATACATAGGTTTTGTGAAAATACGTTTCATGACTTGTAAGTTTAGAAAGAGTTGTTTAATAAAGTTTAGTCATGAACCTTGTAAATTGATTTGTTTTGTAAATCATTTGAAAAACAATAAGTTCAGATGATATGTATAAATAAGAGAATAATGTATGGTTAAATGAATAACCATGTAAAATGAGTTTGTATAAGATAAGTTGTTTGTAAAACAATGTCTTGTGAAAAGTATGTTATTTGTATAAAATGTTATATGTCTCAAATTGAAATGATTCAAATAACGCTACGATATGTAATACCATACAAACACTTATATATAGGAAGTACCAGCGGCGTATCCACCATGCTTGTATCATATTACACATGCCTCGTTACTTAAATCACTTACTCAAACCAAACCATCAAGATGTAATGTTTAACAATTGTAGAAATGTTTAGGTATAGTCAAATGTCTATTGGCAAATGGTTCACATGGTTCAATAGATACAAATGGTTCACATAATGTAATATAAAACAATGTACTAAGTATGCACACAATGGACATACATAGCATGAAATGTAATGTAAAAAAATGTACTAAGTATGCACACAATGGACATACATAGCATGAAATGTAATGTAAAACAATGTACTAAGTATGCACACAATGGGCGTACATAGCATGAAATGTAATGTAAAACAATGTACTAAGTATGCACACAATGGACATACATAGCATGAAATGTACTATAAGACGATGTACTAAGTATGCACACAATGGACATACATAGCATGAAATGTAATGTAAAACAATGTACTAAGTATGCACACAATGGACATACATAGCATGAAATGTAATGTAAAACAATGTACTAAGTATGCACACAATGGGCGTACATAGCATGAAATGTAATGTAAAACAATGTACTAAGTATGCACACAATGGGCATACATAGCATGAAATGTAATGTAAAACAATGTACTAATAGTGTACTAATGAACATAGCAAGTATATGATGTGAAAACATGGAAAGCATGAAAGTAACAAGTAGGCACATGTGTTTCACCCCAAAACAGTTTGGAAAACAGTAAAAGAGGGGTCTATGTACTCACTTGAGATTGCTCAGAAGTCCTAAGATAACCACCAAGCAATGCTAGAGATCACGGATATCAAACGGCACCTAATATAGGTAACTATGTTAATATGCCGGACCTAAATCGGAGGATTGGATAGAATGAGGGTTCGTAAACCAAACGAGTATGGAGACTCACGTAATATGGTTTAACAAAGCCCACATACTAAAATGAAACCTAACCTAAGTGCTTACGACCCGTTTAGGTAGCGCATGCTACTTTAACGCGTCGTTCGTGTGAAACACGTTCGGAATGCCTAACTAGCCCTATCATAAGTAAAATATGCCTTACCATGTCTAATATTGTTGCCAAATCAGTTTAGATACCAAAAGTTATGTTACATATGCTTAATATGAATTTTGGCGTAAAAAGGGCATTTTGGTAATTTACCTAAGGCATATATACTACCTATCATACAACTACTCAAACGATGTGACCATAGGTATAACCTCGGAAGGTTATTCCCTATACAACTATGGTCACCTAATGTGTTTGGTCGGATCCTAATGATCGATCAAACGGGTCGGGTTCGAAAGTATAAGAGAATGTTTAGATCGCTTACCTTACGACCTTATATAAGCACTAAACTAAAAGTGACGAGCTAAGCATGTTAAAACATGCTTACCTAAGTTTAGAAAACATGTTTGATATCGAAACAAACGGTTTTGATACCTAAGAGTAGTTTGGTTACAAAATACGCGTAAATGCGCATTTTGGCCGAAACTACGACTCGTCACTGAGCCTAGATAACGTGGTAATCAGTAGGTATAGTCACTAGGGACTATAACCATCGTGATTACGCTCACGTTATGAAGTTCAAACGAACTTCGTGTTGACCATAAACTGGTTAACGCAGAAAGTCAAACATAGTTTGACTTTTGGACTCGAAAAACGATAAAAGAACGAAGGAACACTTACAAAGGGTCCCCGCTATTAGATATTGATCAAATATCTCAGGTATGAAGCAATGGCTTCAACTTAGAGCACTTTTGATCAGATTTGTGGGTTTTGGTGTTGAGATGGGTTGGGTATTTATAGTAAATGGACAACCGTTAGGATCGTTTATCGAATAACGTGATCGAATCTCATCCGTACATGTGTTGGAATGTTATGGTAACTCATTTTGCCCCCACCATCAAAGATTAACATGTGGCATTGGCCTTTGGAGTGTTTAAAAGACGTTAATCAACAGCCAAAACAATTTTCTGCATATGACCCCTGCTTGTGCACCGTAAGACTTAGAACCTTGCGGTGCACAAGGACCTTGCAGGTCTGATACTTTCAAAAATGGCAGAACAGGCCCCTGAAGCTGCAAACTTGCTATTTGATGCACTTTTGACATGTTTAAGCCCCGTTAAACCCATTTCAAAGCTCTAAAATGAAGTTAAAGTATAGGGATCTTAAAATGTGCTCAAAAATATCTCGGGTGTCGTTTCGTTTGGCCGTACGATCACGATGTTCGCTTAATTACGACGGAATGCGCATAAGCGCGAAAAACGATCCAAATTGCGTGACAAATGGATTTTTCTTATGCCAAACACTAAAATAAAATATTTTAGTGCTTACATAAATTTTTGGATGTCCGGATGTATTCAGAACGTAAGTTATGCGCGAAAGTGCAAACTTGTGCACTTTTTGACGCTTTTAGTCCCTGAATGACCCAAAAGTTTATTTTAGCACACCGAACCCCTCAAAGCCTATTTCTAAGTTATGTAAAGGTTATTTAAGTTATGTTAAGCCTATTTCACTATTCCGAAGTGTTCGTTGCATTAAACGGGTTATATTTACGCATCAGTGCGCGTATAACCTTCCAGAAAGCGATTTAAAGCCCGAAATCGAACAAGAATTGATATGTGCAAACGATACACATATTTATACAAATCCCAAGTATGAAATACAATATTTCATTGGTTGGGTATTTGTTTGATGGTTGAAGTGACACAGGTGTCACACTAAGTCCACATTTACAGTGATTTGCATTTGTTACAAGATTCTTATCTATCGCTACAACCCTAATAGCGAGCGTAGACCTATACGCTACGTAGTACGCTATAGCGATCGCTATGTTTGCTATTGATAACTATGGAGTAGACCAAAATTGACCTATTGTATAACACTGGTAGTCCCATTTTGACTCGTAGTATGTTTTAATTAGACCCAAATATAACCCGTTGTATAATTTAAGTAGACCCAAATGAACCTATAGGTGATTTTTTAACCAAGTCAATGAAACACCGAATGAATCATAATTGTCAGGTCTAGCTATACTTTTGTTTATGTGATCATTTATAATCGATTATTTACAGCCGAGCCCTGATAACAATGAATCCGTGGACCCACATCCTCAATACGACCCGCTTAACAAGCTGGGTCTCTTGGGTTTAAACGTGAGGAAGAATGAATCATTATTGGACCTATGTCAAGCCAGTGTTAACCAAGCCCATATCGACAAAATGGAGAAAGATATTCAGGCAAGAGTCGGGTTGTCAGGGCCCGTCGATAACTTGAAGGCGTCTAATTTTCCAGAAGTACTTTTAAGGATTTGAGAATGGGAGGTACAAATTATTACACTGCATATGGTTTTATGTTGAAGAGTACGTTTTGACCCTTTTACTTGTGAATGGGTTGTTTCGGGTTATGTTTATTAAATGGGCAAAATAGAAAATAAACAGCTAACAATAGCATATGTTTATCATTATCGGGTTTAAACCCCACTGACTAATGGAGAGTTCAAGACAAAAAAAAATAGAACAATGGCCTCAATTTTAAACTCTCTATGTCTATAAAAGGGTTGAGCCGCCCTTGAGTTCAACTCAATTCTAGAAATTATTGAGTTGGAAACTATTTAATGAATTATTATGTATAGCTTCTTGGTTTGACTGGTCAATCAGAAATTAGTGATATGAATATTGGGGTGGAATCTGGTACTTTAGAGGGTAAGATACATATACTTTTGTATTATATATACGCTCACTATTTATTTTTTATTTATTTTCAATTTTCAGGTTATTTGTATCAATCCAAACTTGAATTAGATGTAATAGATTTGGAAATGTAGTTCTCAGTAATATTTGGAAACCGTGTATGAGATTGATTAAATGCATCATATGTACGACCAAGGTAATGTTTTACCTAAAAAAAGTCCTTATTTTTCCTCTGTTTTTTGGCAAAGCATATAGTAAAGAATATATGATAATTGATTAATAATATGTTAAAATGCATAAAGTGACAATTAGACTAGGAATATGAGATGGTATAATTTTTAAACATATATACATCGTTTGTCCATGACACTGTTTCTATCATGTTAGTTTTAATTACATTTATTTAATCGGTGTTTAATGTACTTTCATTTTGTTTTTAATCTAGCTAGGGTTATTTGAGGTGATTCCCTTACTGGATGAACAGTTAAGGTTTTTCTTACTCGGTTCAGGTAGCATTGTGTCAGGTTTGGTAATCAGGTTTCAGTTAAAAAAAGGTAAAAATCAAAGTGCTTTTATCTTTGGGATTATGGTAGGAAGCAATTTCAACTCAATTCTTCATATGTGGCTTGACTTAACCGTTACCGTACCGCACAGGGGAGCACCCATGTAAAGAAAAAGAGGGAGGCGCCCCATGAAAAAATTAGTGTTAATTTTACCATAAAAAGTCTTCATCGCTTCCACAATTGATAAAAAATCTTAGGTCCGCAATTAGTATCGCATAGTAGCATAATATCGACACTCTGAAGTTTACATATTTATTTAAACATTATGATTTATGTAAATTAAATCAAAACAATTATAAAACCATATAACGTTTGAAAACATGTCTTTTTATTTTGTTTAACAACATAATTTATATTAATATAAATTAAATTTTGCTGCCTGAGAGGTTCTCGGGTTGGATGTGGCTGTGTATGTATTATATATGTGTACTTTAAAGTTAAATGTTATTTGGTTACTCTAATAAAATTATTTATATGAAATATCTGAAGATATTTTTGGTAGTTGATGTTATGTTTTGGGTAGTCGATTAACTCGAAATCCGAAAATAAAATTAGTAAACTGTTATAAAGTTAATTTGAGAACAATTCCAATAGAAAATTTTAATAAGACAAACTAGTTATTAGTCAAACTTGTTCCATATTTTAATTTGTATATTATTTCTTGAGTTGGAGTTCATTCCTTCATGTTCGTAGAATGCATTGCATATTGTTGTTCTTTGTTCATATTTTGGTTTAAGTTGGTACATATTTGTTTAATATTGGCCAATTCACTATTCAGGATTGTTTAGAAAACTTAATTCATGTTCATCTTTGATACTTAAAAGATATATGTTGATTGTTTGAATGCTTTTATGAATTGTGTTGTAGGAAAAGAATGTTGTTTTTGTTAAACTCAATCACTCAAATTATAATTCACAATACGTTTTCAATATATAGAGTTACAATCAACCTATACTAGGAAATCGAATAATACAAATTGAATACAATCAATGCACATAATCATAGAGATGATTTCGTAAATCATGCTAATGAGTTACGTTATGCTTTTACCCCCCGTCAATCGAACAGGTGGGGGATCAATGCGAAGTTGGCCTCGAAATGTTTCAATGAGAGGCCTTGAGAGACTTTGAGTGAAGATATCCGCAACCTGGAGATTGAATGGAACAAACTTTGTATAGAGACGACCAGAGGAAACAAGCTCACGCACAAAATGATAATCAGTGTCGATATGCTTTGCAAGTTTGTGTGAAACCGGGTTTTGACTTAGAAAAATAGCACCTATAGGTCATGGAACAAGTACCCAAGTGTTGTTGGATTTTAATGTCTCAAGCTCCTCTTCCATTGCCTTGACCCATTTTGAGTGTTTTGCTGCTGATTTGTAACCATGGGGATCATGAGCTGCAAGTAAAGCATGATGTAACGAACCTGAAAATAAAGACAAGTTAGCATAATATTTGGGCTTGAAAATGCTGTTTTTCGATCGAGTTCTCATAGGATGAGATGGCATCAGCTCAACGGGAGATCCCTGGGTAAATTAGTGAGTGGCGTTGGGTATGGTAGGTGGAGTTGGGTCAGCCGTAGGTGGATTTGAGGGGTGTTCTGGTTAGGTCGGTTGTGAGGAAGAGGTAGGATGAGTTTGTGGTGGGGCTGGTGAGGGTGATGAGGGAAATGGAATGTGGATCTGGGATGGTGGGTGGGGTGATGAGATTTGGGCTTGGGCAGGATGGGATGATGGAAGTTGAGTGGGATGGAAATGTGCTTTGGCCGATAGGGTATGTATGAATGAGTGTGTTTCTTGGACCGAGGGGTGAGGGTTAGTAGATTAGGCCGATGGTTGAGAATTGGAGAATAATGGAGGTGTGGGCAAAAAGTGGATCAGCAGGCCATAAAGAACAATGAGAGGACTCATGAGAGGCTGTGGACTCAGAAGTAAGTGGTGAAATAATTGGTGGGGGATTTGGTAAAGGGACAGATGGGAGAGTTTCATCAAAGTCAGAGAAAACCAAGGTGGCCTCCTCAATTGGATTGACATGACCACTAAAAGGATAGGAATCCACATCGAATTGAGCATGCCTTATAACATAGACGCGATGAGTTTTAGGATCCAAGCATCGATAGCCTTTGTATTTAGCGTCATAACCAATGAAAATACATTCAGTGTTGCGAGGTGATAGTTTATGTTTAGTATAATCCCTTAGGTAAGGGAACACACGACATCCAAAGACACAAAAAGTGGAATATGTGGGAGGGTGGCCATATAATAGTTCAAATGGATATTTGAATTCTAGCAACTGGGTAGGAAGGCGATTGACAATAAATGTGGCGGAAGCAAAGGCATCCGACCATAATGTGGTAGGAGCATGAGAGATAAAAAGCATTGCCAAACCAGTTTCAGTAATAAGCCTGTGTTTACGCTCAGTATGACCGTTTTGTTCAGGTGTATGGGGGCAAGAAAGGCGAGGATGAATGCCTTGTTCATAAAAAAAAAATTTGAACTCAATGGTTGGTAAATTCAGTTCCACCATCACTTTGGAAAATTTTAATTTTTCGTGATAACTGATTTTGAATAAAAGGTGTGAACACTAATAAAGCTTCATAAAAATCAGATTTCGATTTTAGTGGGTAGAACCATGTAAAACAAGAATGATCAATAAAGATTGCATAAAAACGATACCTATTTGATGATGTAACATGTGCAGTGCCCCAAAGGTCACAATGAATTAAATCCAAAGCATGCATAGAACGTTTATTATTGGAATGAAAAGGTAAACGATGCGACTTAGACATTTGATAAGGAGAACAAGTACTAGGTTTAGGTAACATAGACGTAACTAACAAAGAACCAAGTTTATGTAATCTAGAAATAATATAAAAGGAAACATGTCCAAAGCGATCATGCCACCGTTCAAAGGAAGCGTTGAGATGAGGAGTAGAGTTGGAGGCCACGAAAGCATGATTCCCTTCACGAAGAATGTAAAGGCCATTCTCACACATCCTTTTTTCTAGGATTTCCTTGGACTTTCGATCCTGAACGTGAAAGAAATTAATAGAAAAAAGGACATCAACAGGGGAATCATTTGTAAGTTTACTCATAGAAAGAAGACATTTTGTAAGGTGAGGAACAACAAGGAAATTTTTTAAAGGGGGATGGGAGCAAGAGATATTGTTCCAATGTTAGTGACACGAAAAGTTTGACATTTCCAAAACGAACAAAGTCGTTTCCAGGAGTCATAAGTGGTTTCAAGATCATGTTTTGAAGGAGTCATATGGGCCGGCGCACCTGTATCACCGGTCCAGTCTGGGTAGTCATCAGTGACATGACACTGAGCATGGAAAGCTTGGGCCAAGTTGGCATCAAGAGGAGCGGCTTGTTTAGCAAAAGAAGCCAGATTGGGACACGTATTTGCATAATGACCATCTTTCCTGCATAATTGACAATGAAGGGGTCGCTTGCCACGGCCACGACCAGAATTTCGACCACGACCTCGATTAGTATAAGAGGATCCTGAAGTGGAACGAGATGTGTTACTAGAATAGGACTGCTGAGCAACAAAGGCAGCCTGAGGAGTATTCTGGCCATGAAGGGATGTCATAATGGTTTCTTGATTTTCTGCTTTCCCAAGTAATTCACGAAAGGATGAAGTGCCTAAGGCACGGTGGGTTGTGGAAAAGTGTTCAAAAGTGGTTCCAAGACCACATTAAAACCAATGACATTTATCAGTTTCATCTACCGGGTGACCTATAGCAGCAAGTTGATCACATATGGTTTTAAATTTTCGGCCAAACTCAGCAACAGAGGAAGAACCTTTTTGTAACATGCGCAGGTTATCATGCAAGATTTGCCTACGGTCAGTGGAACAGTGACTATTCGTTGTTTCCAAAGCAAGCCAGATCTGACGAGCATTAGAGATGCCAATAATTTCAGACATGGCTTCCTTGGAGAGAGAGGACTGAAGAAGGAGACGTATCGACTGATCCTTGGTTAACCATTTGGTACAAGTACGGTTTGGGACAGGTTTATCGGCCTCAAGAACGGTTTCGGGTGGTATGCGAGTGGTGCCATCAACATGTCCAATCATGTTCTAAAGAGTAAGAACGAGAGAGACTTGCTGGAACCATGCTAGGTAGTTTGTGGAGTTTAGTTTGAGAGGTACGAAGTGAAGGAGGGAATGGAGAGGGGTTGCGGTGGTAGTGGGTGTCAATGTGGCCATGGTATCGGTGGTACGGCTTACAGCAGAAAGCAGAGTAGCAGCGGAGTAGGGTTTCGGGACAGGTGGGTTTCGGCAGAAGATGGTGAAGTGGCAGAAGATTTGCGGGGCTATGTAGATGTCGGTTGAAGTATAAAATTAAGATGGGTCAGTGGTCAAAAGGAAATAAAGCCGGTGGATTTAATATAGGGGCGGTCGGTGGTGACAAAGGGATGGGTGACGACTGAGAATAAGAATGGTTGTTGGGAATAATGGTTGACGGCAGTAAAGATGTAGCTTCAGGTAGGGTTTAGCGGGGAAGGAGAAGAAACAAGAGAAAGAGAGAGGACCAATTTGGAAAGGAAGATAGGGAATAGGACCGCCAGTTAGGCTGATACCATGTTAAACTCAATCGCTCAAATTATAATTCAGATTACGTTTATAATATATAAAGTTACAATCAACCTATACTAGGAAACCGAATAATACTAATTGAATAGAATCAATGCACATAATCATAAAGATGATTTCGTAAATCATTAGCATGATTTACGTTATGCTTTTAGTTTTAATGCAAGACTTGAGTAATTTGGTCTTTTTAGTAAGGCATACATTTAAAGCTTTTTTGTTTACTGTTTTTCAGTTCCTGTAATGCTTGTAGTTTTGTTCCTAGTTCGAACTAGGTCATTGCATTGCAAGTCACTCTTATTAATATATTATTTCTTCTATGCTAAAATGGTTTAACATATGAAGGAATATACAATACGAGATATGCAAAACAAGTTTTAAGTTCAAATTTTATTTCATGATGGGATTTTACAAATGGGTATAGTTGTTTGTCTGCTACATATGTCTAACATTGATATTTTGGATATAAATTGCAGGTTTTTGTATTTGTTGGTAGTCCGGGTTTTTTTGTATATCGATGTACATACAGTTGTTTTCTTATGAAACATACAAGGTAAGAAAAATGTGGTTTTGTTGTACTATTTAATATCTAATTAAATATACAGATTACATATATGCATGCATTTAAAGGAACTGTATACATGTTGAAACTTTTTAGGGGTATAGATGGTGAGCTTACACTTGTTGAAGATTAGTTACAGATTTTGTGCTAGCATGACTTCAACTTTTGTAACATTCAATCTAATGATTTTAATCGGGTTTACCCGATTCCCAAGTTTTCCACTCGGATTACCAAACCAATTATAGTCGAATAAACTGAAACCCATTTATCCGACTCGGATCACGCTAATCTTAAACATGTCAGTTGGTTAATCTGTTATTGGTTAAAGTCGATAGGCATAGTCTTTTCAGAATTATACATCATAGGTAAACTAAAAAATGATTTGATAACCTATATAACTTGAGGTCAACCAGAACTACGATTTTCTAAAATAATTTGTATCACTTTTACCAGATGACACAATACTTGAAATGATGAGCAATTTTTGCAAGTGTCATCAAATGGAACCAAGTGAATGTGTCATCAAATGGAACCAAGTGAATGGGACCTTTTTCTTAAACGCACAAAAATTTTCCATTTATCGTTTTTGATTGCTTGTTCGGTTTGTATATCATAAATTAGATGTTAACTATAGATGTTAATTGTACAGTCGGTGGGCTTATGGAATCATTCAAAGCGAGCTTCGAAGTTGAAAAACCACAATTGCTTGAAATCAGAAAAGAAATTTAAAGAGAATCATCAAAGAAAAACAATTGAACTAGAAGCTACACAGAAAGATGTTGATAGCCAACAACCAAACGTTGAAGCTACAATGCAAAGTATTAGGGAAAAAAGCTACCTATTGAAGTACGTTAAGATTTTAGAGATGAGTAGTAGCTTTTCTTTACTTTTTATCACTGTAATTGACATCTTTACATTGATTTCATTATTTATTTGAGTTGGTTTAATTGAGATGCTATTGCATATTAATAGAAATTTTAATAATTTTAAACAATGACGCTATAGAGGTGCATTTGGTTGTAAAAATGGTTGCATTTGTTGTAACTAGAATCTAAAAAAAGTGGTGCATTTGATGTAAAAAAGGTTATATTTTTCTGTTAGAAATATAAAAATGGTTGCATCTGATTGTAGCAAAAGTTGCATTTAATTATGAGAAAAGTTGCATTTAAAAGTAAAAAAAAGGTTGCAGTGGCCTATTAAAAAGGTTGCATGATAAAAATGTTGCATTTGAATAGTAAATGCAACCCTTTCAAAAAAGGTTGCATAATCTGACAAAAAAATGTATTAGGCCTAATGCAATTTCACCTAATGAAGCTTTCGATAATAGGTTGCATTAGGTCTAATGCAACCTTTTCAAGGTTTAATGTAACATTTTACGGGGGTTGCATTAGCTTCATTTTCTTGTAGTATCATAAAAACATGAAAAATTTTGAATTTTATCTTTGCGTGAGTTTAGTGGAGTTAACTTTCTAAATATAAAAATCATTATTTTCTAAAAAATATGTGGATTTGGAGTTAAAAAAATATGGAAAATGATAGTTAAAATAGAGTTAAGGGTCGTGCGTACTTTGTGTATTATGTTGATAGGCTCGGCATTACATTTTACATTATTACCTATGTAATGAACATAACATTTGAGGACAATATATAGTATATCCATCTTAGAAACATTTTAATTTGCACTTAAAAGTTGCAGTCTCAGCGAGTAGTTGGTATTTAGCGAATTGTTGTAACAACCCGATCGCGTAATACAACAAACCGCGGCGGAAACATCGGAGAGTCACGTTACAGGAATTGTTTCACAACATATGGTATTTAAAGTTTTGTATTATTAGGATAATTGTTTACATTGTCTTGTAATAAACAGAGAACAGAATACACATAAATTGTCTTTCATGTTTTAAAGGCACTAAGGCTCGCGTCCTTCCTATGTGAAGTAAGCAATCAATCATCAAACAATAGTTTCTGAAACATATGTGAAAAGCAGTCAGCAAAGAAAGCTGGCGAGTACAAAGGTTTTGTATGTCAAATTCATGGCTTTGAATTCATATGTAATACCTCGTCCAACCTTGAGAGTCGACGAGTGTGAAATCTTGATATCAAAAAGTGTTTAATATTGCAATATATTTTACCAACTTTACAAGTTGGTATTAGTAAAACAAAACCTTGTAGCCATGAATCTTAACTAAAAACATGTGTTTTGTAAAACTGAGTAGTAAATCGTCTTTGAAAGAAAACTTCGTATGGTTTATATCTTTAAGTGAAAATCATTGCGTGACATTGTTCAAAAAGCAATCGTCATTGATATAAACAAATCGTCCATTGTACATGTCATAAACCATTATACGTGTTATAAACCTTTGTGTGTGTCATCAATCAATCGTCCATGTCAAGAGTAAAACATCCGTGTTTTAATTGTGAAAACTTTTGGTCGTTCTTTAATGAATACATTCAAACCTGTGTGACTCGACTATACCATCCATGGGTATCTTTAATAGACTAATAAATCAACACATGATTTGTTAATCAGAAACAGTTTCTGTCGTTCTCCAAACTACCCACCAAATCTAATGAATAGCCTAGTAATGAGATTGTCAGTCCTATGGTACCATAACATACTAATGGTCGGCTTGATTAACGCACCAACAAGTTCGTTCACATTATTGAAATCGTCGTGTTTTATATAAACCATAGACTTTGTTTTTGAAAACTTGGAAAGCATTTTGGCACATATGAATCACCCCAAAAAAATTGAAAGCATAAAATAGGGGAGCTATGTACTCACTTGGGATTGCAAAGTATCCTTGAAACAAGTGAAATATCAAAGCTTCGAACGTGTCCTAATGTGTTAGATGCTATGTTAGTGTAATGGTACATAATAGGGGGAATCGGATAGAATGAGGTTTTGTAAACCAAATGAGTGTTGGAACTCATCTAAAATGGTTTAACAAACTCAACATTCTGATTTGGAATGAATCCTAAGTGCTTTTGACCCGTTATGACTCGTTAAAGTAGTTTACGCTACTTTAACATGTCATTTGCGTAAATACGTGTTCGAATGGTTAATATGAGCGATGATAAGTCTTATATGCCAAAACATGTTTAATATGGCTGCAACATCAGTTTATATGTCAAAAAGTTGGTTACATATGCTTAAAATGGATTTATGCGCAAAAAGGACATTTTGGTCATTTTTAGGCATATAACAATCGACTTAGCATATCACTAACCAAACGACGTGACCATAAGGTATAACCTCAGGAGGTTATTCCCTATACAACTATGGTCACCTACATGTGTTTGGTCGGATCCTAAGATCGACCAAACGGGTCGGATTCGAAAGTCAAAGCGGTGGTCAAACCGCTCGACTTATGACGCTAAATAAGCACTAAATTAGAAGTGACGAGTTAAACATATCAAAACATGTTTAACTAAGTTGAAAACTGATTTGGTATCAAAACTTAGTATTTTGATACTCGAAAATAGTTCCGTTGTAAAATGCACAAAATGTGCACTTTAGACCGAAACTTTGACTCGTCACTTTGACTAGTAAACGTGGTAATCGGTAGGTATAATCGCAAGGGATTATAACCTTCGTGATTACGATCACGTTGCAAAGTTCAATTAAACTTTGACTTGACCAAATCATGGTCAAAACCGAAAGTCAAACTGCTTGACTTTTAGCTTAAAATAGCTAAAATAATTGAAATAGACTAGGATGAGAACTTACTTGTGTTTGAAAACACTTATGATCTTAGATGGGAGGCCTCCAAAGTATGGAAGCATGCTACAAGAATGTGGGAGATGAGAAGAGAATGAACGAGCAACGAAGTTGGATAAAGGACTTGCCATTTATAATTGTTTAGGAGGTGTAGGATCATGCCAAGTGTTATAAGTGTTCTCCAAGGCTTCATAAGATCATAACAAGTGTCAAGATCAGGTTTTAGGCTTGGTGAACACACAAACTTGGGCTCCAAGATAAAAAACAAGTTGCTGCCAGACTGCAGTTGTTGCTGGAATTAAAATTCTATTATTGGGTGTCTCTCATGCCTCATGAGAGGTTTGGGCTCAGTCTCTCGCGCCCCGCCAGAGGCCCAGTTTCAGAAAATGGCAAAAATGGTCCCTACACATGTTTTTATGTGTTTTTTTACATGTTTAACCCCCCGTTAACCCAAATTTCAGGCTTTATAAGCACGTTAAAGCATAAGGGACTTGAATTATGTCCGGAAATGTCATGGATGTCGGTTCATTCGGTTGTACGGTCGCGTTTTTCGCTTAATTACGACAAATGCTCAAACGGACGCGAAAACGACCGAAATTATGCAACGAATGATATTTTTGCATTCTCACACTAAAATATGAGATTTTAATGATTACAAAAATTTTTGGATGTGCGTACGTGTTTAGTATTCAAAAATACGAGAATCGGCAGACTTTCGTAGTTTGATGCAAATAGTCCCTGTGATCGAATAAGCATGTTTTTGCCATATCGAACCCTTCAAAACTTATTTCTAAGTTATGTAAAGGGTATTTATGGTATGTTTAGCTTATTTCACTATTCCAGAGTGTACGCCACGTTAAACTGATTACGTTTGCGTAACAGTTTACGTATAACTTCCAGAAAAAGCTCTTGAGAGTTCGAAATCGTACAAGGATTGAAATGTGTAATTGTCAAATGTAATTATACAAATTTCGGGAATGAAACACAAGATTTCATTGGATTCTAAATTGTTTGGAATTGTATACTGGTTGTAAAGGCACAAATGTCACAATTGTTGACTTATTTAACAAATTTTTGAAAAGTTGGTTTTTAGTGAATTATTGACAACGAATTGTTTATACTTTTCGTTGAAATTAAAATTTTTAGATATATACTTATAACAACGCATATCTCATTTGTGTAGATACAGCAAATCTATTTTTTTTCAGAAGCATAATATTTGTGCGTATTTGAACAAAGAAGATACAGGTTTAACGATCTGTCACCAACTCATAGACATACTTATATGTCTAGTCGTTATGCAACTTACATGTCTAAAATTCGTTGCGCATATACTATCAGGACTATAGTCTTTGAAAACATGATTAGAAGCTTATAGGAATCTGGTACTTGCATTACAACAGAGAAATTACATGCATTAGAGCAATATTTCAAGCGTCTTTGTATCTTGTAAGGCCTAAAAAAATCAAGTGTCTCCCAGTTAGATCATCACTTTTAAAATTATTCGAAAATGTACTAAAATCTTTAATTAAAAACTCATAGTGTAAGCATGAGAAAGTTTTATAAAAAATTTCGATAAAAAACTGGGTGTAAGAGCAGCAGAAATGCTTAAATAAAATCCCCGAGAAAAATACAAATAGAAATTTTAATATTAAATTTCTAAATATTTATTTAACAACTAATTTCTCGAACTAGAAATGTCATCTTCAAATGTCGGATAGCTTCATGCAACATCCTAGTAGCCATTCATTAATTCAATAATCAATCTTACATGCATGCAAAAGTCAGCTAACTAAATCTAGTTCTGACTGAAGTTGACCATCTTTGATCGATTACGAGCAATTAGGCAGAGTTAGAGAAAATAGCTTTGACAACGTACGTTGTAGATATTACTCAGTTTCAGACTTCTAGACCTAGTTTTACAACGTTCTATCTAATAACAAAACAGAATATTTGTAACATTTGATTGGTCCATCTTACTTTCATTTATATGCTTAGAATATATTGTGTTTTTTGAGTAAACTGCCATTTTGGTCCCTGTGGTTTGGCCAGTTTTGCCACTTTAGTCCAAATCTCCAACTTATTACATCTGGGTCCCTGTGGTTTGCATTTTATTGCCATTTTAGTCCAAAACTCAAAATTTCTCATTTTTGACTGCTTTAAGGTCCCTTTTTTGTCCTTTAGTGCAGGGGTAGTTTGGTCATTTTAATTTATTCTTTTAATTAATTAAAACAAAATTAATTATATATTATATATATATATACATATACAGACATTCATCTCCTCATCTTCAAAACCGACACCCACAACCGCTCATCTCCTACCCTCACACCACCAGCAGCACCACCACCGCCACCAACGGCTAACAAACACCCCGACACCTCCATCAAACCACCGCGACATCCTCAACGATCTTGGAAGCAGAAGCCACAATTCAAGCACAGATCCCAGAACTATCAATTAGCCAATTCAGATTTCTTTGTAGACACAAACACACAAAATTCGAAATCACAGATCAGTTATCATCGGAATCCACAGATTGCTGGTTTAAACGATTTCAAATAGCGCTAAAACCCAAAAAAATGCCTTACCGAACACATTACCGTTATCTTTCTTTCTCACCCCCTGTCTCTCTCTCTACCTGTGATAATGTGGGGATGTCTTAGACAACGGTGGTTGGATTTGGCGGTGGAGGTGACATACCTGAGATTTGGGAATCGGCAAGAGGGCAATAGATGACGAACTAGATCTAGGGTTTCTCTGTCGGTTTAGGTTACAGGGGTTTAGAAAGAGTGTGTGCGTGTGTTAAGAGAGATGCAATTAACTCACTAAGCCCTTAGATACATGAATCGATGATCGAGATCTGCGAGGGTTAATTCACATCTGAAGGAGGATTTCATGGGTTGAAGAGTTCCGATCAAAATGTTGAGGGTGGTTCCAGTGTCGGTTGCCGGAGTGGTGGTGTTGAAGGGTGTAGGTGGTGGCCGGAATGAGTGGTTGTGGGTGTCGGTTTTGTAGGTGAGTGGTCATCGGTTTTGGAGGAGATGAATGTCTGTATATGTATATATATATATATATATATAATATATAATTAATTTTGTTTTAATTAATTAAAAGAATAAATTAAAATGACCAAACTACCCCTGCACTAAAGGACAAAAAAGGGACCTTAAAACAGTAAAAAATGAGAAATTTTGAGTTTTGTACTAAAATGGCAATAAAATGCAAACCACAGGGACCCAGATGTAATAAGTTTGAGATTTGGACTAAAGTGGCAAAACTGGTCAAACCACAGGGACCAAAATGGCAGTTTACTCGTGTTTTTTTATTAATTTATGTTTATTACCTTGAACTTTGATTGAGTTATCAACTGATCCTGGAAATCCGATAATTCTTTTTTTAGATGATTTACATTTATGCCCATGAACTTTAATAGGTTTATTATACGGAGGTTTAATTATAATTCTTTTTCTATAAATGATTTCCGCCTTGACCCTCCAACACTTGAATTGAGTTATCATGCGGGCTTTGAAGTTTAATTAAGTTATTTTTTCATATTTATCACAAATGTTTTTTTTAATCCTTTTATAAGTTTAATTCTTTTTATATTTTACTTTTTTTATATACCTTATTATAGTTAAAGATAACTTTTAACTCTAGACATATTTACTTAACCGTGTTGAGTGCTAATTGTTACCTTTCTTTTAGATAAAAGTTTGTATGGTCTATAATAACACATCAATATATTATTGAAAAATACATCCTCGCTAGCACCCTCCCATGACTTCATCGTGAAACACGGGCTCCAATACTAGTTGTTTATAATAGTAAAATATTGTAGCACACACATTAATATATGTGCTTCACAAAAAGAAAAAAAGCCGCGTTATTTGGAAAATAGAAATAAGGTAATACAAAAGGTGATACTTTTATGTGCTATTGTTTTGACATTTATTAAATTGATAAAAGTAGCACTTTCATATGGTATCATTTTTTATATCATTACTTTACCTATGTTCCAAAAGTATATATATTCTAGACTTCAAAACACATGTTATAAATAAGGTTATCAAATATTAGATTTCTAGATTCTAAAAGATATAAAAATATAATTCATAGGTTTAGCTTCTACATGTGATTTATACCTTTTGTCAACAATTGCCCATTTTTTAAAACATTTTTTGCATAATAAACGCAAGTGGATAGATTGATGTAGTCCTCAATGGTAGGGATCAGTATTTGGTACTAGTATTTGGTACTAGTATTTCGTACTGGTACCGGTACCTTTACTGAATTTCAGGTACCAAATTTTTTCGATACAAGTTCGGTAGCCAATTTTGGATATTTTCGGTACTGGTTCTGTACCGTACAAGTAAAATACCGTTTTACCTATATATACCGGTACTGAACCGGTCCCATACCGAATTAGTTAGAGTAGATTAAATATCACTCACATGTTAATATTTGATATAATATATACTTGTACAAAAAAGGAGCATTTTATACTTATGTTTTAAACTTAATAAAACAGTTAGTGGTATCAGTAAAAAACAATGTTGTTTAATAAAAGAGATATACATTTACACGGTTCCATAACTGTAATAAAAAAGTTTCTTAACCATGGTTGAAAAACTAAATATAGCAGATCCCGAACGTTATAATTAGTATATCTAAAAATAGTGGTTTAAAATTGGTAATTAATTTATTATCTAAAAAAATAAAATTAATTTTTTAGAGTGTCATTCAGAAAGGGGTGGCGGCGCAGCTTGTTGCCCGTCTACCTTCTGTTTTGATGTAACTTGGCAACTATTGAAAATTGAAATAAACAAATTAAAAAAAAAAGTGTCATATAGAACCGGTTTATATATATATATATATAGAAACGGGATCAGGAGAAAACGCCCAAAAGTGTGAGAACGGTGAGAACGCATTCTGGCCAAACACGTGGCGCGGGACATGATCAGGGTCCGAGGGGTTTTTTTGTCTTTTCAGTCTTCTTTTATTTTCTCAACGCGCTATAACATTTTCTGGCGTCTAAGATTTTTTTGGCGTTAATTGTATTTATTAAACTTTATGGCGTTGAACTAACTGTTTTTGTGTCACATAGATAATTTTTTGGCATTATAGCGTTTTCTGGTTAATTTTTTTGGCGTTTTGTATAATAATTCACTACGACTTATTAATATTTTCATAAGATTACAATAAGACCAAATATTTTTTTTGGCGTTTAGTGATTTTTTTGGCGTTTAATACATTTGACTAGGTTCTTTGCCAGCACCCGTTCACAGTTTTCATACTACTAGCGTTTTGGTGTTTGTAGTTTTTGACGTTTTATATAATAATGTATTTTATTTGTAGAGAATTAGATAACAAAAAAAAAAATATAACTTGATAACAAAACAATATAAAATGAAAATAAAAATAAAACTAAAAATGGTAATCTAATTTCTCTTCCGAATCTTCACTGTCATCAGCCTCTTTCTTCTTGAATTTGTTTTGGTGTTTTGAACCTTTTTGAATAACTTAGCTAGATGCCAACTTTCCTACATAAACCCCGTCTTTTTTAGACGAAGCTGCTTAGTGGCATCCTGTGTTTTGGTGTGATATTCTTGTTTGGTGGCATATCATTGAAGATCCACTCTTGCTTGATGTTATTTATAATAACGGAGTCCAAAATAGCATTTTACACTTGTGTTGATCCCTTTATTCCATGCCGATATTCATCAAGAACAAAGCGCACATGATGGCATATCACTGTCATCAGTCTCTTTTTCTTGAATATTTGTCCATCTCATTCAGCAAACTATTATTGAGATAACCCTCTCAGAAGAAGAATCCATTCAGTGAAAGCTTTGTCATCTGTGGTTATTTTAACTAACATTTTTTGGCGTTTTAAAGTGAGTGGTTTCTAGAGGATATGGCGTTTGTTTTTCTGGGTGTGATCAATTCATTGTGTATAGACCCCTTCTCTTATTGGTGTTTTTTGGCTCGTAGTTTAGGCATAACTTTTTTATTGTAATAAATGATAGTAATAAAGTAACCGTCTTTTCAGTTACTGTTTTTGTATTTACTGGTTTGATCAGCTTTATCAGTTTTATAGGTGATAGACGTCTCATCTTCTAAGTTTGGCGTTTTTTTAAATGGCGTTATGCAGACCAAGATGACAAAATACAATAACAGATAAAATAAAATATTAAGCAGGAATATTTCTTGTTATTTCTGGTGTTTTGTAAGCAATAACATTTTTTAGTATTTTTTTGGCGTTTTGCAAATAAATAGAGAAATATATCATTTAATTATCTTAAAAAAAGAAGATTACACAGAAGAAAAAAAAAGAAAAAAAAATTAAAACCCTTCGTCAGAAGGTACTTTATCCGAAAAGTATTCATCACTTGCGTCATCTTCTTCCTCGGAGTCTTCATCTTGATCTTCATCCATGCCATCACCTTCACCTTCATCGGCTTCTTGTTCCTGAAGATTCTGAAGCCTCCACTTAAACATATTTTGCATTAACTCCAATTTTGAGTCCATTTCTGTGTTCACACAAGTGGCGTTATGCAATTCTTCCATGAAACCAAGCCCCTACTTTGTCATGATGTTTTCAAGCTAGTACACTTCCTCCTCTCCGCTGTTGTATATAACGGTCACCATGTATGTTTCATCATCAAAACGCCATGATGTCATGACAGGGACCGGCTTTACATCTGCTTTGATTGGTCCAAATTTCTTTGTTAATGCTTTCATAAGCATATGTGTTTCATGGCATTTGTTGTCCAGAGCGATGCCAAAGGATAGGATACCCCTATGTACCAGTTCTTCCATCTTCAAAATTTCCTTGATTTTCCTAACATATACCCTCCTTCTGTTGTCAAAACGCAGGACGAATCGCCTGATTGCCAGAGTTTATCTCCACCAAACGATTGTTGGCATTTTTGGAGTTTTGGTTAAATTGGCGTTTTTGGTTAAAGATGTTTTTTTGCAGAAATGGATAGATTGAAGTGATTATGGAAGCGATGTTTCTACGTCGTTTATATAATGATGTTTTTGGCGCGTAATTTAGAAGGGAATTTCTTCTAATAATGTTAATAACTGAAATTCAGTTACTGTGTTGTTTTCTCTTCCTGTAATATCCAACGCGTACTTCACGTACGACAACGTGCATGATTTGTTCTATAACATGCGTGATAAATGTTTTCAATATGCGTGATTATTGTGTTTCAGCATGCGTGATTTTGGATTTTTGAGTTATAACGTGCGTGATTTTAAAATGAACGTGCGTAATTACCTGTCGTACGTGATGTACGTTAAGCCGTAATGTACGTTAACCTTCCTCTATATATATAGGGGATGGATCATGAGAAAACTAGTTTAAATGAGAAAACCAAAAAACTAACTAAAAAAGCCTAAAAAACATACCAAATTTTTCTTTTACAATTTTTATGCATGGAAAAAATTTTCAAAAAAAAAAGAAAAAAGTTTTTGTTATACTGCACATGTGCACTACTACGGATATAATGCACATGTGTAGTACACATATAATGCACATGTACAGTGCTAGTTTTTTTTTTGAAATTTTTTATATATAAAAAATAGCGATTTTTTATAAAAATTTGTAAAAAAAATTTGGTATGTTTTTTAGGCTTTTTTAGTTAGTTTTTAGTTTTCTCATTTAGATGTACTTTTCTCATGATCCTCTCCATATATATATATATAGGATAAGGATCGGTTATGAACCACCTTTTATTGCGAGAATCGCGAAAACCAATGTGAACACAACCAAAATACCTAAAAAACACACAATTTTTTTAATATTTAAAAAAATCGCTATATTTCGTTCCAAAAAAAATCCGAGTAACAATTATCGATGCACATGTGCGTATGTATCATTTCTTTTACAAATTTCGTAATACATTACCAGTATTAGACAATTGCACTTTTATTTACACTATCATCCGTAATACACTACTTTTTTACACTACCAATATTAAAAATGCACATGTGCATCTATGAGGACCGCGAGTTCAGGTCTTCGAACGCGCTCAGACCGGATCTAACACCTATAGACTTGTGCGGAATCCAAGAAAGTAGTAGGAGATAGAGTAACACTGTAGACACCGTTTAACATCATTCTCGTTGATAATAGAAACGATTACAAGAACCTGAGAGAATTTCGACAGGGCTTCGCCTTGGGTGCCAAGAGTTCAGTACAAAATCAGGACCCAAGCACCTCTATTTATAGAGGCTGCCCATCCGGATTAAACCACCACTACTGCCCATCCGTCCGGATGGGGATGTCCATCCGTCCGGATGGACTTACATCACAAGACTAAACCTTTGTTTCATCCGGACACTATACAATACATACTTTAAACATTACAAAGACATCAAACAGCTTAAACAAAGACTCGATACAGATGAAAGCTACAGACATAGTGCATTCACAGACTCCCCCTTGGATGTAGCTTTAGTCTTCTTCATGTATAGTCTTGATCAATCCTTCCTGTTGCGTCTTCTCTCCCTGTACTTTCTCTTTCTCTCATCTGCACGTTATGCCAGCATTCTCTTTCGTTTGTGTCTCCCTTCATTTATCCACCATTCACACTTTTCCTTGATTCCATCCACTGTCTTTGAACATCAGGGAATTTTTCGTTCTTCAGATTCAATTGGAGTCTGATTAGTCTCAAAACTCCCCATTCCTAGTCTCCATTTAGCACGCTTTGCTGCTTTGGCCATCTTTCTATCCATTCTTTCATTATGGCGCTCTTCATTGAGAAATTCTTCCGATTCAAGATCCCTCCATTTAGACTCCCAATAACGCCCTGAATTAATGTCTTTCTCAAAGAAAACTTTCACCAATTTCTGATAACTTAACGCCTGCTCTTTGCCTGCTTCATAATACATGATCTTATTGAAGAAGAGGCATTCAATATCCTTCTTTGAGCAGTTCATAACCCACATAGGATCAAGAACGTGAATGCATCTCCAAGTCTTTCCGTCAAACAATGTTATCACTGCCTCACATGTCTTTGGATTGAAGACCCAGCCTTTGAAATCCTTGTAGAAATCTTGCTCAATCTCTTTTAAAGGCATGTGCTTCATACAACGTGGTCGTCTGACATGTAATGTGATATCTTTCTCACTTGTAACTGGATCAACTTTAACTGTATGCTTCGGTCTATGAGGCTTCCAATCTAGAAAGTTCAATGTAGCTTGATACTTTATATACCTCCACAATCTTTGTTCTTAAAATCTTACCTCTGGACCATGAAGACATTGCTGAAGGTTCTTTGTTTTCACTAATTCTTCAACATCCCACCAAGGTAGTGTTCGTATGTCTTTTAGAAACTTGAAGTATTGAACACCATATTCACGTTTGATAGCATAAACCTTCATGCCTTCCAGATAACCCCATGACAAGATGTCTCCAAGTGATTCGTCCGGATGCCGAGTGAAGAACTTTAATGGTCTCTTGAACTTTATTTCTTCGACCATTGGCTGCTTAAACCACTTCTTTCTTTCTTCTCTAAGTTCTTCCTCTGAAAGCGTCTTTGGAGGACCATCTGTACTAATCTTTTCAGAAACTTTCCTTTTGAGGTCATCTTCATTGTGAGTGCGGAATAATTCAGCAAAAGTAGGAAAATTATCATCTTGATCGGCATAGTGAAATGGAGCATCTTGGTCAGAATCTGATGAATCAACTTCAACAATCACATCAATGAAATCATCCACATCTTCCACAAACTTTAACACATATTCACTATCAGGAGCTGTTGGAATCTCAACTTCAATATCAAACTTCAAGTTTTCATCATTCATTCCCAATGCTTCCAACATCGACTCCCTAGTCCAATTTTCGACTAGTTCTCCCTCTTCGACATCATGACTCAGATAAATAACTTTGGGAGTATTAGAAAATACCTTTTGAAGATTAGCATCCTTTGCACCCGATGTAGACTCCCCCTGAGGCTGTTCTTCCTCTCTTTCCTCGTTTAGTGTATCATCAAGAGAATCATCGACTTGATGGCCATCAGGTGGTCTCACAATCAGTGCACCTCCATTACCTCCCTGATCATCATCATCTTCTTTATCATCATCACTTTCATGAAAGTCATCAATGTCTTTCATATCATCATCCTCTTCATCCTCATCATCTATCTCTTCGTCAACCTTTTCATCAACCTGAGCTTTCTTAGCTTCTTTTGCTTTCAATCGTCGCCTTTCAACTTCGATTCTTCTAGCATTATCTTCCCTGTTGTAAGATACATTTTTCAATTCACCAACAAGGATGAAAAATTGTGCTGGAACTAGAGCATTTTCTTCATTCACTTCAACCTCTGCAACATTAACTTCAACATCTGTAGCATTCACGTCAGCATCTGTTTGTTGTTGCTCTTGTTGCCTCAATGATCCAAGAATTTCTTCATTATCAACTACGACACCCTTTCCTTTATCTTTTAAAGCTTCAGCGGCTTCTTTAGCATCTTTCTGTTCTTTCTCCATCCTCCGAGCCTCAGCTCTTCGGATTTCAATATCATCGAAAGCCGCATGCACATTGATGCCAAGTCTGTCTTCTATCACAGCGTATAACATTTCTATCTGCTTGGACTTGTTTTCATCTTTGACTTTTCAGATCTTCTATTTCCTTTTTCAAGATCTCATTAGCATTACTTATTGTCGTGTTAGCATCATTCAAATCGTAGTTTTCAACTAGCAGCTCATCAATTGCTTCATTCAAAGCATTGTTACCTGCTTCAACATCCAACAATCTTTCATTAATCGCAAAGACCTCATTCTTGAGTACGACATTTTCTCCTTCAACCTGCTTCAGCTTCTCCTCTGTTTCTGCTTTTGTTTTCTCTAATTCAGCAACTTTCTTTGACAATTCATTAACTTTTTCATCATTAAAGAAATCTCTAAAATCTTCTAAACCTGTTGGACCAGCATCAAGGATCGATGGAACTTTAGGAAAACCTTGACTTGAACCTTCTTTCCTGGGAGTTGGAATTTTCTTTGTAGTAGATCCCGGTTCTTCAACAGTCTTTGGAGGTTGCTCAGGTGTTATAACATGAACTTCTTCTTGAACTGGAATTGATTCTGGAGTTGGAGAAGCTGGAGGTGTAGCCATTCTGAATTCACTCTTAACAGGAATCTCCACTTCATCGTTTTAAACTCTTTCAATTTTTGGAATCTGTTCAGGAATAGAAGTTGTAATCTTTCTGGCTTTCCTTCTTCTTGCAACTTTACCTGTTGGCTGAGCTTTACGCTTCTGTATACCTTTACGCTTCGATAACTTTCCCTTTTAAATAGCTGAAGGCTCGTAAGTTGCATCTTCATCATCAGAACCTATCTTCTTCCTGGAAGGACCTTTCATTCTGAATTTCCCACTAACATATGATATTGGTGCCATCTTTGTAACCTCTATGTCACTTTCAGTTTCACTTGAATCCATATGCACCTCACCTTCAACTAATGTTTCTTTAACTGTTTCACCACCTTCTGCAGCTTCTACATTCTTTGCTTTCTCAGCTTCTTGAGCAGCTTTTGCAGCATCTTGAGCAACTTGAACAGCTGAAATCGTTTCATATTCATCAAAAGTCATATTAAGAATATCCTCACCTGTTACATTAACATTCTCTGGAGGATCTTCATCTGGCTCATCAATCAAATGCGGTGGTGATTTCTGTTTCATTGGAGCTCTCTTTGGTGCAGCTTTAGGAGTTGTAGCCTTCGGAGTTCTAGCTATTGGAGTTTTCTTTTTCTTCTTTTCTTCTTTTCATCTTTCTTCACCCACCATCTAGTCTTCTTAGGCACAAACTGCTCCATCTTCTCTGTTTCATTATCAGAACCACTATTATCGTGCCTCCATTTGTCATCTTTTAGGGCCTGATAATCTGATTTCTCTATCGCAACACATTTCTTTCTGAACTTTGGTTCTTTTCCCTTTTGAACTCCTCTATAAACATCTAACCTCTTCAAGGTTTCGTTATCCATATGTTCTAACTTCAGCTCGTCACCATCAACCTTCGGTAAGTTTGGAATCTGATTGTCTAGCAACATTTGTACAAAACTTGGATATTGCAAGAAACGTTCACCTTTGATGTTATCCAACATATGATTAAAGATCACTTGTGATATTTTGTATGATCTGTTCAGAATCAAACAAGTGATTATGTTCATGATGTAGTCAGCAGATTCATCATAAGCACCCTTCTTATGTCCCAAAGCATGAACAACTGATTGTACTAGGAATTTGTAAGGCTTTGACAGCTTCGACTTTGTGTATGTTGGATCATTAACAAACCCAGTATAACCCATTCTCATCCATAAGCCTTTGCATAATCTTTCTGGAACAATTATTAGATCTTCGTCGTTATCTTTTAAATCCAAAACCCTCCAAATATCGCCAACGGTGAATTTAACTGCCACATCTATATCTTTTCAATTCTCATCCTTCATATTTACTGCAGCATGTATCGCTTTGTCGTCTTCAACACAATGTGCTGAATTCCAGAATGCCCTCACATGAGACTCGTAACACTTATGTTGATCTGTTAGCGCTTTGTGTATTCTACCATTTTCGATAAACTTTAAGATCTCTTCGAACGGACCCATCTTTGGCAATGATTTATCTAGAACACAACAAATATTGTGCTTGTTGTGAATATCTGAACTCTTAGCCTGCACAAATAACATCATTAGATATTGCACGTTTATCAAGAAAATGTTGCGCTTTGAAAATTTTCCAACACTTAGGAAAAAATTCACCATTCAACAGCATTCATTCCATCCGGATGGGCTTGGTCCGGATGGATATTAATACACTTGGTCCGGATGAGCGTCTTTCCGGATGGCCTATTTCTTCCGAATGGATACAAACACACTACTGTTCAAATCACACACCCTATTTTGTTCGGATGGGAAAATTCGGAACTTCATCCGGATGAACATAAAGATGAACACTCAAGAATCAACACTTGATTTTTTTGTTAGATTTTATAAAATTGAAGTTTAATTCTCTTAAAAATAGTGCCGATTAACATGAATCTATGATCAATTTCATGAAAAGCGTCCTAACACAACCTAGATCTAAGGATAAGTGAATTCAGCTCATTCGGATGTACAATTGAAGCATTAAATGATGAAATTTTGAGAGTTTATGTTCAAGATATTGAATGTTGTGCCAATCAACACCCTTAGGACTAAATTTTGGCAGCGTAACGGCTAGGATTGGACTAAAAAGTTTTGAGAGCAAAAGAGTTATGTCCGGATGTACAAGTGTTCGAATGAACACATAATGGTCCCTATGGCCTTTTATATATCACCCAAGTCCATCCGTCCGGATGAGCACATGCTCCGGATGGACTTTGCATCACCATTCGTCCGGATGGACTAAGTCCATTCGTCTGGATGGGCTTTGCAATTTCAAAATTTTCAATTTTTTCAAACTTTTTCAATTTTATAAGATTTTAACATCCACTCAAGTATTCAGGTCCAAGTTAATGACCCTGGTTACTTGATTTGTCGACCCAGTCCAAGTTAATGACCTTGGTTGACCCGATTTACGAACCATCTGACATTTTTGATCAAATTTTTCAACTTTTTCAAAAAGACAAATTTCAAAATAATGAACTTGTTCAGCTTTTCAGTTTCTCAACATTCTCAGATTAGCTCCCACCCAGTCTATTCAGGATCTTTCTCTGCATCTCAGAATCTGAAGATTAGCCCTCTGGTTTATCGAAAATAACGTAGAAATAAAATCTTTTTCGTATTTTAAAAACTTTATATTAAAACACATTGAAAATCTTTTTGGGTTTTAGTCTGAAAATGAAATAACAAACTATTCACATACATATTTTTGTGAGTTGTGTTAGAGGATCATATCAGCTGCCGACGAATCACAAGCACCGTTGAGCTTATAAACACACTAAGCTTAAAACGATTCACCTAGATTGTCAGTATGCTAATCCACTTAAATTCTCACACAGAGTTCAAATTATTCAAGATACGGGATCAATGTTTTAAGCCCTTAACTTATTCGCGTGTCCCACCTCAAAATATACTCTCATATCCAGATTCCCTATATTCAGTCTTACAGATGAATATACTATATTGATATCTGTTCTCTGGGTAGTGCGAGACCATCAGAGCTCAGGTTAGAACTTTCGTTTAATTAGAGAGATGATGGCTCGACTAGAGGTGTGTCCCACTTAGGGATCTTCTTTAGAACAGCACTTGATTTATATCTTTCGATATTTTCTCAATTTTTATGCTGAGGGAAAGCTTTATTAAAGGGCATAAAGTATTATACGAAGTCTATGCCATTGCTTCCGCATTATCAGAAGACCATGTATAATACCCCAGATATCATTAAGTATAAAGACCTAGTATCTCAGAATTAGGCAATCTTTCAAACAAGATTTCGGGGGTTGCCCATATATCCGAGAGATGTTCCCCACGAGATAAGCAAGATATGAACTTATGTTTATATCCCGAATTCAGTCTACTAAATGTGTAAAAACCTACTGACACATCATTAGTGAGACCGTTTAGATTTTGGTCACTTTTGCCACTTTAGTCCAAAACTCAAACCTTTTGAATCTGGGTCCATGTAGTTTCAATTTTGTTGCCATTTTCATCCAAAATCAAAATATGGTCAGATTTTTCAGTTAACATCCAGTTTTTTTTTCTTTTTCTTTTTTGTCTTTTTTCTCTCTTTTAATGAAAGGTAAATGGTCTTTTAACATTTTATTTTAACAAATTAAAAAAAATATGACCATTTTGCCATTCATTAAAAGAGAGGAAAAAGACAAAAAAGTTGGATGTTTACTGAAAAATATTACTAGATTTTGCTTTTGGATGAAAATGGCCACAAAATTTAAATCACAGGGACCTAGATTCAAAAGGTTTGAGTTTTGGACTAAAGTGGCAAAAGTGACCAAACCTCAGTGACCATTATAGCAGTTTACTCAAAGTAAAACAACACATCTAAATCTTTCCCAGTATTTTCATTTGGGAACTTGTCTTCTTCACTCAATTGGGAATTTTATATCACTGGTTGCTCCTTTGCAAGCCCATGGTTCTATTCCAATGACTTGCTCGCTAAACTTGTAGTCAAACCAACTTCTTTCTTTTGACCAGATGGTGCAGATGGAACAACTCCACCGTTAGGATTATTAGATAAATAAAATAACACGACACCAAGCCTTCACCAGAAAGTTGAGCTCCAGTTGCCAGTCGTTGGAAACGCTTGGCTCCGCCTACCCATCTGAAAATCCCTACTCCTTTCACCGCCTACAGACTCCTTCCGCCTACGACCACCGAATCTTTAATACCAAACGACCCATCTCCACCATTCACCTATCCTCACACAAGTCCCCCGCAACCACCGTTAACCGTCACCACCACTTTCAACAGAAGTTCAACAAATACTTCAAATTATTTACGTGTTTTAATTTGTGTTGAGAGAGCAAGGAGTAGAAGAAGATGGTTGTTCTTTGTTGTTAGGTTGTGTGTAGTGGGGCGCCATGTGTGCCTATAAAGCCCCAATGGCGCCTGGCACACCACGACGGTGGGCGTTATGGGGCAAAAAGGGGGGCATCACAATCTCCAAAGCGGGGTGATGGAGGGAAGTTTATAACTTTGACCAATCAAAAATTAGTTAAGGTTTTTATAATTAATTAATAAAATTGAAAATTAATAATTAGGTAATGATGGGTAGGGGTTTTATGACTACATGCACTAGTGATATAACGCCCCATAAAGCCCCTATGTGACGTAGCACGACACGTGTCGCACAACACCCACAAAGGGGCTTTATGACTACGGATGGCCTTAGAGAGAGAAAAATGGTGGCGGCTTGATGTGTACAAAATGCAACATATAATTTATATCAATAGATGCATAAAGCCAACCCTTTTTAGTGTTAATGTTGGAAAAAGCGCGTTTCTTTCTTCCTTTTGAATTTACAGGACCAAATGAGCTTAAAAGAACAAAAGGAAAAAATGAGCAGCCAAAAACCAACATAAATACAAGAAGACGGAATAACATGACATGCCTGACCCCTCGGCAGCATCTCCCAAGACAAAAACAAGAAAACATAAGCTGACCACGGGGTCGTGCCCAGCTAGGCATGGGCTATGGCCAGACCTTACACAAAAAGACAAGACATGCAAAAGCTTCTACCCCCACCACGGGGCCGTGCCAACTCACCATGGGGCGTGGTCAACTCACAGATTTGCAGAATCTTGATAATACAGCGAAGAGTTGACCACGGGGTCATGTGGGGCCCTTTGCTAACAGCTGCATTTAATGAAGGAAGAGAAGGAGCTGGCCATAGGCCGTGGCCAGTGGACACGGTGTGACAATCGGTAATTTACGGCTCCTAATTACGCGATTAACAAGCATTAGGATGATAATAAATAGTGTTTAAGACGTATATTAACTTAATTAGGCCTTTGGAGTGCATAGAAACGTCTATTCGGCTTTACAGCGCGCGTATGACGATCTGCGGAGAAACCATTGAATATTAAACGATAGCGAATTAAAACCAAACAAAATACTGACAACGCTGACAAGTACGAATTGTATACGAATATTTTATGGTTATAAATTTAGTTTTGCGAATTTATCGTGCTTCCGTACGACACAAACGCAAACGTGACCGAGGAAGGCGACTGCAGGAAATGCACTGACAACTAAACGGAAGCTTCAGGCACGCGTACTACCTTTCAAACTTAGATTTTACGATATAATTAGCTTGGTAATTAAATTTTAATAACCGCAGTCGAAACCAGATCGAAAAACCATAGTTTAGGAAGGAGAAATATGTAATACATATAGTTTAAGAAGGGGAAATATGTAATTGATTTTAAGGACTGGGTGAATATGTATATGACCCTTAGTTTAACAATAGCATATCAAACTATACTTTGGTTTAGGAAATAACAAAAGATAAGTTTTTATGGCTTAATTAGAAAACCTTTGTAAAGACACATTGTGGACGTTTGGCAATACATTCAAACCTAGTATATCAAACTACACTTTGGTGACTATAGATTTACCACAAAGGCAAAATCTATTTGGCATAAACTTTGGTTTCTGACATTCCGTACAATAGGAATCGGGTGTCAACCTATAGCGCTATGTCGTGCTACCAATCAGCTTGATCATTGTTAATGAATGTATAAGTAAAAATACGAACCAACAAATAGTCTTACAAACTTTGAAAATCAGTATTTAAGCCATAGATAACAGTTTCAATTCGTCAAAGGATAATTACTCTGCATGTGAAAAACATATAGCTTGAATCATAAAAATAGTGAATAGGCACATATGAATCACCCCAAACCATTTGCAAAACGTAAAAGAAGGGACTATGTACTCACTTGGGATTGCAAAGTATCCTTGAATCAAGTGAGATAATAAAGCTTCAAATGTGTCCTAACACCGGGTAACTATGTTTAAGTAACGGTACATAATCGGAAGAATCAGATAGAATGAGGTCTTGTAAACCAAATGAGTGTTGGAACTCATATGAAATGGTTTAACAAAGCCTACATTCTGATTTGGAATAAGTCCTAACTGATTTTGACCGGTATAACCCGTTACCGTAGTTTTTGCTACTTTAACGCGTCATTAGCGTAACTACGCGTTCGAATGGTTAAACAAGTCCCATGATAAGTCTTCTTTCCATAAACATGTTTAATAAAGTAGCAATATCAGTTTAAGTGTCAAAAATTAGGTTACATGTGCTTAAAATGAATTTATGCGCAAAAAGGGCATTTTGGTCATTTTCTAAAGGGATATAAACAACCTATCATACAACTAACAAAACGAAGTGACCATGCGGTATAACCTCTGGAGGTTATTCCCTATACAACTATGGTCACTAATATGTGTTTGGTCGGATCCTAATGATCGACCAAACAGGTCGGATTCGAAAGTCAAAGCGGTGGTCAACCTGCTAGACTTACCTCCCTAAATAAGCAATAAACTAGAAATGACGAGTTAAACATGTCAAAACATGTTTAACTTAGTTGAAAAACTGATTTGGTATCAAAACAAAGTGTTTTGATACCCAAAAACAGTTCCCTCGTAAAATGCACATAAAAGTGCATTTTGACCGAAACTGTGACTCGTCACTTCGACTAGTAAACGTGGTAATCAGTAGGTATAATCGCTAGGGATTATTGTGACAACTCGTATTTCAGAACCTATGTATGTGCTTATGTAACATATGTGAACTTGGTGTGATTATCTGATATGTTGATTTAATGAATGTTATGAGATTTATGTTTGTAAGATATGAATTTATGTATGTATATATACATATGACTCGGATCGCACAACACAACCCAGTCGCACAAGCCCTTGTTGGGCCACACTCCTTGCACTCGACCACAAAGGCCAACCGTAATGGTTTCGGCCCACTCCCTCTACAAGCATAACACTATGGGGAATGGGTATACTCCTCATAATTTGCAAAACACAACACACACACAAAACCCTAGTTCTCTACTCCTCTCTCTCTTTTGTTCGACGGCAATCCCCATAGCCGAAGCCTCATCTCGTGAAGCTTTCTTGCTTGGATCGATCCTGTTTCTCTCTCAATCGGTTAGTGTTTGTGATTATCGGTTGCATGATAGATGATGTTATGATCTTTATGTATTGCATGATGTTTTGGTGATATTTTGTGATTGAACATGATATAAACTGTTGAAGCTTTGTGTTCATGTAATCGGCTCACATGTATAGCATTTTAGATCAATATAGGATTTGTTAATTATATGATGTTGTGATGATCTAGAATCGATTGCATGATTAGTCGGCTATAGACAAGTATGTATATGGATGATTGGTTGGTTTATTACGTTTATAAGCATGCTAGTGATTGATCGTGAACCATGATTGAGATGTTTAAGTGTTATGATTATTGTTCGTGTGTTATTCATAGTTAGGGTTCATGAGGAATCGGTTGGAATATGCTTGTTTGATCGATGATTTGCATGATCTAAAACTGTTAATTTTGTTGATTGATTGTGGTAAAGATGGAAACTGTTGAATGATATAACTAAATAGCATAAGTTTCAGATATTTAAACCAGTCGCACAAGTTCTCTCGGTCGCACAAGATCAGGTCACACAAGACCTGATCTGATCGCACAAGGTGCATCGCACAAGCCAGGTTCTGTCACATTAAGCACAGTGTACAACTAAGGAATGCATGATCGCACAAGACTTGTGGATCGCACAACAAGGTGCCGATCGCACAAGGCTTGGGCCTCACACAATCAACTTGAATTGCATTACTGTTGGGCCTCAAAGCCCAAATCCCAATCGCACAAATCGTCCGGATCGCACAAGACATCCAGACCGCACAAGATCGACATGTATTATTGTTTGGGCCGGGTTATATGGACTTGACTGTTTAAGTGATTTACGTCTTTGCCATGATCAATACGTGTTCGTAACATGTTAGCTTATGTGTAAACATACATGCGATACTTGAACCTAGACCTGACTTGTATGGTAACCATGTTAGGACGTGGTTGACCTCTAGCAGCTCAATTGACTTTTCGTTTATCTGCCGAGCTAACCTAAGGTGAGTTCACACTTTCTACAAAGCATGGGATTCCCAGGGGTTGGGAATGGGTTAAGGAATATGTATTCCTCGTCCTTCTTGGGTAGGACAGTACGGGTTCAGGAATATAATTCCTCATCCTCATGGACAGTTAAATTTCACTAGACCAAAACTCTATCACGAAGTCCCTCATTTTTATATCGACTTAATCGCCGGGCCAATGGCGAGCAGGTCATTAGTTAGATAGCGCTATTTAGGTCTGACAAGCCTCACACCGTGCCGCAGAGGACGGGCGTGAACTAATGGATCTGGGCACGTCAATGATGATAGACATTGACGCTAAGGGCACATAAACATGACTAAAGTCAGTGGTCGATATGGTAACGAGTCTAGTAGTATCTACATGGGGTAGCCCCCACGGCCAGAGAGCCAGATAATTGAACATGGGGTAGCCCCCATGGCTGCATTGCCAGAGTAAACAGGAATAAACAAAACACGTTTTTAGCTATGGGGTGACCCCCACAGCAAGGATGCTAGTTAAAGGAAACTATGTTTTTTTGGAATAACTTAAACCAACACCCAACTGTGAACTCGCTCAACTTTGTTGTTGACTCGTTACTATATGCTTTGCAGGTCATTAGGTTTAGCAGGAGCTTGCATGTAGAAGAGTCGTTGTGGAGCATGGACATTGAGTGTTCATGATGAACTTAAACATTATTAACTTATGCTTTGGTTTTTTTGACATTATGCTTCCGCTTGCAACTTAAACTATGTTTTTGATTTGGACACCAATTATATTGTGTTGGATTCTATGTTTACTTATGCTTGTTCAATATGATTGGTGGCTTGATCCTGGTCAGTCACGCCTCCAAGCGGTGATACTCCGCAGGTGGATTTTGGGGGTGTGACAGATTGGTATCAGAGCCATTGGTTATAGCGAACTTGGTTTTAATAAGGGAAAAAGTTTTGTTAAAACCATACTATAACCTGTACAGTGCTCAACGGTCCACAACGACGCTTCGCTCCACGTGCAAGACTCGACATTCTAGGTGATATGGTTTATGTTTTATTGCCTTCTTGCTAGATTACATAGAACTTTGCTTATGGTATGCTTAGATAAACGTAACAACGATAGTTTGAAAACACATGTGTGCTTACTCTCTCTGTCATCGCACTTTCACGAATCTCTCTCACTCATGTTTTCCTTTGATATGAAGATCATGAGTGGACGCGTTAACATGACCCAAGCCCAGTTGACGGCTCTGATTAACCAACAAGTTGCTGCGGCACTTGCAGCCGCACAAGCAGGAGGTATACCCTGTAGTCTAAACTCACTCTAGGATCTTTAGGTCCTACTCTCGTAAACCAACACTTGTGCTTAACCTTGTCCCTTCTTACACCCACGACAGGTCAACATGCTCAGCCACCTGTGTGCACCTTCAAAACTTTTATGGACTGCCGACCTACTACTTTCAGCGGCACTGAAGGAGCCGTAGGCCTCCTCCACTGGTTCAAGAAACTCGAATCTATCTTTGAGATGTGTGAATGCCCTGAGGCTCGCAGGGTGAAATATGCTACTGGTACTCTTGAGGGTATAGCGCTCACGTGGTGGAACGCTCAAGTCCAAATGCTGGGGTTAGTTGCTGCTAACGCCACCCCCTGGAACGATTTCAAGGAATTGATCAAAGAAGAATACTGTAGCCGTGATGACATTCATAAGCTGGAGGTAGAGTTTTAGAACTTAAAGATAACGGGGTAAAAAATCGAAGCATATACGAGAAGATCAAACGAGTTGGCTATCCTGTGTCCTACTATGGTAGACCCTCCCATCAAACGTATTGAACTGTACCTAAAGGGTTTAGTGCCAGAGATTCAAAGCCACGTGACCTCAGTAAATCTGGGTACCATTCAACAGATCATCAAGCTGGCTCATCGTCTCACGGATCAGGCGGTGGAGCAGAACAGGTTACCAAAGCGTATTACTGCTACAGCTACTTCTGATACCCCCAGCGACAACAAGCGTAAATGGGATGGAACTTAAAGCAAAGGTTCAACTTTTGTTCAGTCTCAGCAGAGAAGGGCTGACGACTACAAGAGCCCTGGTCAGCAATCATCTGGTAGTCAAAGTCAAGGAGCGTACAGGGGAATTCACCCCAAATGCAATCGCTGTAACCTACACCACAGCGGGCCATGCACCAGGAGTAACTGTCATCGGTGCAACAAGCCAGGCCACGCCGCAAAGGATTGCAGAAGTTTACACCCCGCAAACCAGAATCGTCAGCAACAACAAGCCCCATAAAATCAACGCCAGCAGCAGCAGCAGCAAGGCATCAACAAAGGGTGCTTTCAGTGTGGAGCTGAAGGCCACTTCAAGAGAGATTGTCCCCAACTGAACCGGAACCAGAACAACAACAACAATAATAACAACCAGGGGAATGGAAACAATGGGGGTAACAACGGCAATGGTGCAAGGGGTCGTGTGTTCGTTATTGGTCAGGGTGAAGCGAGGAACGATCCCAACGTTGTGACGGGTAAGTTTCTACTGGACGACTTTTATGTTACTGTACTATTTGATTTGGGTGCCGCTACTAGCTACGTGTCCTTAAAAGTTAGTCAAATGCTTAAGCGTACCCCAACACTATTGAACACCAAGCACACTGTAGAGTTAGTTAATGGTAAGAGTTTAGAGGCCACACACGTAGACAAGGGTTGTAACCTTGTTCTTGCTAATCAGACTTTCCCTATCGACCTCATTCCTATTGTTTTGGGTAGTTTTGACGTTGTCATTGGGATGGATTGGTTATCCCAACACCAAGCAGAGATTCTTTGCAACGAGAAGATTGTTCGTATTCCCCGTTCAGGGGATGAACCTCTCATGATTCGTGGCGACAAGAGTGGTGCTGTAGTGAGCATCATCTCTTTCCTTAAGGCTCAAAAGTGTTTACGAAAGGGCCACACTGCTATTTTGGCTCTCGTTACGGACACCTCGAAGAAGGAGAAGAAGATAGAAGATTTTCTGATCGTATGTGACTTTCCTGAGGTATTCCCTGAGGAATTACCTGGCCTTCCGCCTCATCGTCAAGTCGAGTTTCAAATCGAGCTAGCTCCTGGAGCAGCACCTATAGCCCGTGCACCTTATCGCTTAGCTCCATTAGAGTTGGAAGAACTCTCTACGCAACTACAAGAACTCTTGGACAAGGGATTTTTTCGTCCTAGCTCTTCACCCTGGGGAGCTCCAGTGCTATTCGTGAAGAAGAAAGACGGTACTTTCAGAATGTGTATCGACTATCGCGAGCTCAACAAGGTGACAGTGAAGAATCGCTATCCTCTTCCACGCATTGATGACCTATTTGACCAGCTGCAAGGGTCGAGCTTTTACTCGAAGATTGATTTGAGATCGGGATATCACCAGCTAAGATTCCGAGAAGAGGATGTCTCCAAAACAGCCTTTAGAACTCGATATGGACACTACGAGTTTTTGGTCATGCCTTTTGGGCTGACAAACGCACCTGCGGTTTTCATGGACCTTATGAATCGAGTGTGCAAGCCTTACCAAGACAAGTTCGTTATAGTGTTCATCGATGACATCCTGATCTATTCTAAGAGTCAGGAGGAACACGAGCAGCATCTACGACTTATTTTGGAACTCCTTCGAACAGAACAGCTTTACGCAAAGTTCTCGAAATGCGACTTCTGGCTTCGTGAAGTCCATTTCCTAGGCCACGTGGTAAACAAGGATGGGATTCATGTTGATCCATCCAAGGTTGATTCAATCAGGAACTGGCCTGCACCTCGTACACCAACAGAAATTCGCCAATTCTTGGGTTTGGCAGGTTACTACAGGAGGTTCATTAAGGATTTTTCCAAGATTGCACAACCTCTCACCTCACTAACATAGAAGGGCGTTACTTATCGATGGGGTAATGCACAAGAATCGGCATTTCAGCACCTAAAGGATAGACTTTGCAGCGCACCTATTCTTTCATTGCCAGAGGGCACAAACGACTTTGTGGTTTACTGCTACGCATCAATTCAGGGTCTTGGTTGTGTGTTGATGCAACGGGATAAAGTTATTGCGTACGCCTCACGCCAACTTAAAGTTCATGAAAGGAACTACACTACACACTATTTAGAGTTGGGAGCTGTTGTTTTTGCACTTAAGATATGGAGACATTACCTGTACGGTACCAAGTGCGCCATTTACACCGATCACAGGAGTCTCGAACATATCTTCAAACAGAAGGAGCTGAACATGCGACAACGTCGATGGGTCGAGCTACTGAATGATTACGAATGCTCGATCAGATACCATCCGGGTAAAGCCAATGTGGTGGCCGATGCCCTCAGTCGAAAGGATACTACACCTAAACGCGTACGAGCTTTACAACTCACTATCCAATCTAGTCTTCCTACACAGATACGAGATGCTCAGGTAGAAGCATTGAAACCAGAAAACGTCAGGGCTGAAGCCCTACGCGGCTCAAGACAGCGGTTAGAACAAAAGGCAGACGATGCCTACTACGTAATAGGACGCATTTGGGTCCCACTCTATGGCAACCTACGAGAGCTTGTGATGGATGAAGCACATAAGTCTCGCTACTCAGTACATCCTGGTTCAGATAAGATGTACCACGACTTAAGAACTATGTATTGGTGGCCTAGCATGAAAGCTCACATAGCAACCTACGTTAGTAAATGTTTGACTTGTGCGAGAGTCAAAGTCGAATACCAGAAACCCTCAGGCCTACTTCAACAACCAGAGATACCACAATGGAAATGGGAGCAAATTTCCATGGATTTCGTTACTGGCTTGCCTAGATCTCAACGTGGAAATGACACTATTTGGGTGATCGTTGATCGACTCACAAAGTCTGCACACCTTTTGGCTATCAAAGAAACAGACAAGTTCTCCACTCTAGCAGACGTATATCTTAAGGAAGTTGTCTCGAGGCACGGGGTTCCCACCTCTATTATCTCTGATCGTGATGCGCGTTTTACTTCAGAACTGTGGCAAGCAATGCACAAGTCCTTTGGCTCACGTTTAGATATGAGCACAACTTATCACCCGCAAACGGATGGGCAGTCTGAACGCACCATCCAGACCCTTGAAGACATGCTTAGGGCATGTGTGATTGAGTTTGGCAACGGCTGGGAAAAACATCTGCCATTAGTGGAATTCTCGTATAATAATAACAGTTACCACACCAGTATCCAGGCCGCTCCATTTGAGGCATTGTACTGGCGTAAGTGTCGATCACTGGCCCAGAACTTGTGGTAGACACAACAGAAAGGATTGCTCAAATACGACAACGAATGGCGGCAGCTCGTGATCGTCAGAAAAGCTACGCTGATAAGGGCAGGAAACCACTCGAGTTCCAGGTTGGGGATCGAGTGCTACTCAAAGTCTCACCCTGGAAGGGTGTTGTTCGTTTTGGCAAACGAGGCAAACTTAACCCACGATATGTTGGACCATTTGAAATCATAGAGAAAATAGGCAAAGTTGCCTACAAACTGAACCTACCAGCAGAACTCAGTGGAGTTCACAACGTTTTCCACGTGTCGAATCTGAAGAAGTGTCTGTCAGATGAGACCCTCATAGTTCCTTTGAAGGAGCTCACTATCGACGATCAGTTACGATTCGTTGAGGAACCAGTAGAGATTACTGACCGAGATGTGAAGATTCTCAAGCGTACTAGAATTCCTCTTGTTTGAGTTCGTTGGAACTCACGTCGTGTCCCAGAGTTCACCTGGGAACGCGAAGACCAAATGAAACAAAAGTATCCCCAATTGTTCGAAAACATTACAACCACTACTGAGGCTGAAGCTACTGCGGAATTTCGGGACGAAATTCCAGATCAACGGGGGGAGGATGTGACACCCCAGGAAAACCATGCAACTTAACTAGCTTCCTCAGTGAGTACGTACCAAATTTCGGGACGAAATTTCTTTCAACTTGGGGAGAATGTGACAACTCGTATTTCAGAACCTATTTATGTGCTTATGTAACGTATGTGAACTTGGTGTGATTATCTGATATGTTGATTTAATGAATGTTATGAGATTTTATGTTTGTAAGATGTGAATTTATGTATGTATATATACATATGACTCGGATCGCACAACACAACCCAGTCGCACAAGCCCTTGTTGGGCCACACTCCTTGCACTCGAACCACAAAGGCCAACCGTAATGGTTTCGGCCCACTCCCTCTACACGCATAACACTATGGGGAATGGGTATACTCCTCATAATTTGCAAAACACAACACACACACACAAAACCCTAGTTCTCTACTCCTCTCTCTCTCTTTTGTTCGACGGCAATCCCCATAGCCGAAGCCTCATCTCGTGAAGCTTTCTTGCTTGGATCGATCCTGTTTCTCTCTCAATCGGTTAGTGTTTGTGATTATCGGTTGCATGATAGATGATGTTATGATCTTTATGTATTGCATGATGTTTTAGTGATATTTTGTAATTGAACATGATATAAACTGTTGAAGCTTTGTGTTCATGTAATCGGCTCACATGTATAGCATTTTAGATCAATATAGGATTTGTTAATTATATGATGTTCTGATGATCTAGAATCGATTGCATGATTAGTCGGCTGTAGACAAGTATATATATGGATGATTGGTTGGTTTATTACGTTTATAAGCATGCTAGTGATTTGATCGTGAACCATGATTGAGATGTTTAAGTGTTATGATTATTGTTCGTGTGTTATTCATAGTTAGGGTTCATGAGGAATCGGTTGGAATATGCTTGTTTGATCGATGATTTGCATGATCTAAAACTGTTAATTTTGTTGATTGATTGTGGTAAAGATGGAAACTGTTGAATGATATAACAAAATAGCATAAGTTTCGGATATTTAAACCAGTCGCACAAGTTCTCTCGGTCGCACAAGATCAGGTCACACAAGACCTGATCTGATCGCACAAGGTGCATCGCACAAGCTAGGTTCTGTCACATTAAGCACAGTGTACAACTAAGGAATGCATGATCGCACAAGACTTGTGGATCGCACAAGAAGGCGCCGATCGCACAAGGCTTGGGCCTCACACAATCAACTTGAATTGCATTACTGTTGGGCCTCAAAGCCCAAATCCCAATCGCACAAATCATCCGGATCGCACAAGACATCCAGACCGCACAAGATCGACATGTATTATTGTTTGGGCCGGGTTATTCTATTGGGTTTCATTTAGGGAATCGCACAAGACTAATGGGCTAATGAACTTGTGCGAGCCCAACCTTTTGGGTCGCACAAGTTGGGCGTTATATGGACTTGACTGTTTAAGTGATTTACGTCTTTGCCATGATCAATACGTGTTCGTAACATGTTAGCTTATGTGTAAACATACATGCGATACTTGAACCTAGACCTGACTTGTATGGTAACCATGTTAGGACGTGGTTGACCCTAGCAGTGGTCGATATGGTAACGAGTCTAGTAGTATGTACATGGGGTAGCCCCCACAGCCAGAGAGCCAGATAATTGAACATGGGGTAGCCCCCACGGCTGCATTGCCAGAGTAAACGAGAATAAACAAAACACGTTTTCAACTATGGGGTGACCCCCATGGCAAGGATGCCAGTTAAAGGAAACTATGTTTTTTTGGAATAACTTAAACCAACACCCAACTGTGAACTCACTCAACTTTGTTGTTGACTCGTTACTACATGCTTTGCAGGTCATTAGGTTTAGCAGGAGCTTGCATGGAAAAGAGTCGTTGTGGAGCATGGACATTGAGTGTTCATGATGAACTTAAACATTATTAACTTATGCTTTGAATTTTTTGACATTATGCTTCCGCTTGCAACTTAAACGATGTTTTTGATTTGGACACCAATTATATTGTGTTGGATTCTATGTTTACTTATGCTTGTTCAATATGATTGGTGGCTTGATCCTGGTCAGTCACACCTCCAAGCGGTGATACTCCGCAGGTTGATTTTGGGGGTGTGACAATTATAACCATCGTGCTAGGACTGGACTAAAAAGTTTTGAGAGTAAAAGAGTTTTGTCTGGATGTACAACTGTTCGAATGAACACATAATGGTCCGGATGGCCTTTTATATATCACCCAAGTCTATCCGTCCTGATGAGCACATGCTCCGGATGGACTTTGCATTACCATTCGTCCGGATGGACTAAGTCCATTCGTCCGGATGAGCTTTAGAATTTCAAAACTTTCAATTTTTTTCAAACTTTTTCAATTTTATCAGATTTTAACATCCAGTCAAGTATCCAGGTCCAAGTTAATGACCCTGGTTACTGGATTTGTCGACCAAGTCCAAGTTAATGACCTTGGTTGACTCGATTTACGAACCATCTGACATTTTTGATCAAATTTTTCAACTTTTTCAAAAAGACAAGTTTCAATTTAATGAACTTGTTCAGCTTTTCAGTTTCTCAACATTCTCACATTAGCTCCCACCCAGTCTATTCATGATCTTTCTCTGCATCTCAGAATCTGAAGATTAGCTCTCCAACACTGGTTTGTCGAAAATAACGCAGAAATAAAATCCTTTTTGTATTTTAAAAATTTATATTAAAACACATTGAAAATCTTTTTGGGTTTTAGTCTGAAAATGAAATAACAAACTATTCACAGACATATTTTTGTGAGTTTTGTTAGAGGATCTTATCAGCTGCCGACGAGTCACAAGCACCATTGAGCTTATAAACACACTACGTTTTAAACGATTCACCTAGATTGTCAGTATAGTGATCCACTTAAATTCTCACACAGAGTTCAACTAATTCAAGATACGGGATCAATGTTTTAAGCCCTTAACTTATCCGCGTGTCCCACCTTAGAATATACTCTCGTATCCAGATTCCCCATATTCCGTCTTACAGATGAATATACTATATTGATATATGTTCTCTGAGTAGTGCGAGACCATCAGAGCCCAGGTTAGAACTTTCGTTCAATCAGAGAGATGATGGCTCGACTAGAGGTGTGTCCCACTTAGGGATCTTCTTTACAGCAGCACTTGATTTATATCTTTCGATATTTTCTCAATTTTTATGCTGAGGGAAAGCTTTATTAAAGCCCATAAGGTATTATACGATGTGACAACCCGAGTAATTGAGGTCAGCGCTACTTGAAATCCCACAATCTTTGACGTGTGTCTTTACGTGTGTATTACTAAACGATTATGTCAGTTTTCCTCATGATAATATCAATAAGTTAGGGTTCGATCACATCATGTCTTATTAATAGAACAAGTGCTTATAACTTATTGATTGATGCATGAAAGTGGATTTTATGATAGATGGTGTAGTAACTGTATGATCTATTGGGAGTGGAATTACTTGTATTACTGTTTGTGTATGCAAGGGTATAGAATATTGATTGCCATGACCACACATGAATATTAAAGCCACATAATTCTTGCATGAATCAACCGTTTGAAAAGTGGGTCATTGTGATGTTGGGTCGGATAGAATTATCTTGTAATGAATAACCCAAGTGGGCCGCACAATGGGTGGGCCGAATATTTAAGTGGGCTGTGCAAGCAGGTAAACACACGCATACTTCATGACATTTGGGCCTCTCTCGTATCCAAATCAGCCCATGTGTTATGTGTAATCGGCCCATGTGTTATGTGTATAGAATTAGGGAAGTATTATGTTACGTATAATCTGAAAATCAAGTAGCAAACCCTAGTCTCTGGTGAACGGCAACAGGAAGGAAAACAGAACTAAATTCCGTCGCAAACCCCCCCCCCCCTGTGTGTTAACTAGCTACATCTTCTTGTTTCGTTCGCCGGGTTAGTATATTTATTCTTGTTTCACTTATGTATACACATATGTGTCGTATGATATAGATATATATATGAAATCAAGGTGTAACCTTCTGGTTCGATGTGTGTTTTTGTTACTGTTGGTTGTTTGATTGTTATTGTTAATGCATGGGTAGGACCAAATATGAATAGGTTGCGTGATTCACATCCTTGAATGATCTTGATTATGTGTTATATGTAATTAAGGGAGGTTCTATGATTTTGCGGAATGTTATTTGCTGGTATGATAAGAGTGCGATAGCATGATTGGATAATTAAACCGATGTGAATAGATGTATGTTGTTAATCATTGTTAGTATTTTGAATGATGAAATCTGCACTGTTTCAGAACTTGTAAATCGAAAGGATATATGATGGTGTTTAGTGGCTGCACATGTTATAGGGGCCCCAATATAACCGGGAGTTGCATGTCGAAAGTTATTGTGTGATTTGGATTTAATAAATTAATGCATATGAAGTTGACGATCAACGATTTGATCATGTGACCTCTAAGTGGGTGGTGCACATGTTATAGGGGATCCCACATGCTTTCTGTTATACAGCCACAAACATGTAAGTCTATTATATGCATGAACTAATTGAGAATAAATGGAATGGGTTGTGAACCAAGTCTATTGTATGCTTTCTGTTATACAAAGGTTTGGTGTGGCACAATTACTTGGGCTGTACATGATAACTGGGCCGCATATCGGTAGGATAAATGGAATGGGTTGTGAAATTGTTATGTGATATATTGACCGATGTTAGGAATAGTGTGTGGCTCAGACATTTACTATGTGTTACATGATCTCTTGTTACAACTTGCATTTTGGTATGTGTATTACGGGTACGCTACATGTGTAACATGCTTAAAGACTATGTGATTACGTGTATACAAGCTAATTATTTTTGGTAACCACGGTAGGGCTTGGTTGACCAACTTGGAATGGGTAAATTAACATAACATACCGAGCAAACCAAAGGTGAGTTCATTCCTTTTGAGCATGCGTCCCGGTGGTTGGGACAGTCTTTGGGTATCCCTGAGAGGGATTAGTTTTGGGTAAATCATGGGTATTCCTAAGAGGAATATGTCTTTTGGGTAAATCTGGAATGTTGGATAATATACTCATCCTATCACCATTAAAGTCCCTCCGTGTTGTTTGGTTACCTGAGAGGTAACAAGGTATTAGTTGGTAGCACTACTTAGGTTTGGCACCCTCACCCCGTACCTGGGAGGACGGGTGTGAACTAATGACCTAGTCATGACCAATGCTTTGATTGGAGCATTGGAGAAAGGGCAATGTAAATCAGGAGCCATCTTGTATTCGGGATATTATCAACATTAAATTCAATGGATTAACTAAACACTTGGTAACCAACGTTTTCGTAAAACTATGAACTCACCAGCGTTGTCTAATACACTTGTTGCATACTCGCAGGTCGTTAGATGTCTTGGATTTGGAACTTGCTGTCTGGAGTGGCTGGAGTGGTCATGGGTCGACTGGAGGGATTCATGTGATTGACTTATTGATTTTATACATTGGTTTTGAAACAGTTTAACTTTGGTTTACTATTTGCTTCCGCTGAACATGTTGGTTTTCATTTAAACTCGTTGATGGTATTTTTCATTAATAATGGAGGATTTTATTTTGAAACTTGTATGGGTTCAATGTAATTAGTGGCTCGTTGTTGGTACGTCACATGCCTAACAGGGACATTCCCTAGGTGGTATTTTTGGGGTGTGACAGTTTGGTATCAGAGCCACTGTTTATAGTGAACTTGGTTTTAAAACGTTTTGTTAAACCAGACTATAACCAAACAGTTCTGAATACGTGAATACGACCATGACACTCAGCTCCAGATTGCAAGGTTCGTCTTTCTCACTCGTTGCATACATTACATGACTAGTACACGTTTGTTTATGATGTAACATGCGAACACACACCCATCACTATAGCATGATTGTGTGAATTGCTTACTTACATTATGACGCATTTTGAAAACCGTGAGGGGCGGACGCCGAGGGCGTGCTGTCCGCCAAAGCAGACAATATCATGGTACAGTTACCCTGGGCTGTCATAGTCTTTGGATTTCTATGATTTTATTACCTTGACAACCTTTGTTTGACATTTGAGTTTGAGGAACCATTTAACATGAGTTAGGAGGAACTGAGATGAGCATGCAAATCACAATATTATTGTGGGTGCACACATAATAATAATGTGGGGTGCATGCAAGTCCCAGTGAGCCTTAACAAGTGGTAAAGGGGTCTGCTCTATTAATTCGATCATGAGAAACGTAACAAATCCATAGGAGACACAGCAGTGGTTGTCTCCTAATTGAACGTGATCTTTCACTCCGTTCTGAATCCTTACGAACCTCGATGCTATCAAGTATTACCTGAACACCCATCTGAACGCCTAGCAAACTAGGTAGAATGTTAGGTTCTTGTACGAGCGTCCCTGAGTTGGATGTCACAGCGTCGAATGATTGGTTTATACCTTTCTCACTTATCTTCATTTGCTGGAACTCAATGTATTGACGTCTTAGATCCCGAAGTGCGATCACTTCTGCAACACTCTGGAAACATACCGTGTATTACTCAGTCAACTTGCCAGAACGATGGACAAGTGGATGAGCGTAGTGCCTTACCAACCTCAGTATTAGAACGACCCTGATTACCAGCAACGAACACCAGCGAATTGACTTCAATCCAATCCTTAACACTAGTCAGGGACTTAAGGGAGTCAACTCTTAAAAATCAATCGGGGCATAAGCGATGAAAAATGACTATAGTGTGGAATGTGTAGCTGCCAGCCCAGTGAGTAGCGCTTTAGGACGTGGCACGGAATGTGAAAGGATGGACCCTGTTGGTGAAAGATCATAGGGCTCCGTTTTAAGCAACGACAGTAGAGGCAACAGTCACGGCAACATCAAGGAACTCGTGATCGTAGTTTACAGTATGGAAACAAAGGTGACCTCGACAAGGATTGACTGTGTTAAGTCGAAGTGTCAACACCCAAGGGAACAAAGACGGTACTAGGAATTCTCGCAACGAAAACAACAACACTGGAAATGATGCTTACGGAAGGGTATTTAGGATTGGAATGGACGATGCCAGAAATACAACATCATAGTCGTCTGCGCGTTCTTGGTAACTAATCGCTTCGTCTCTATTCTGATTAACGTTGATGCTTTTGGAAACCAAACCTGTTGTGGAACCGGCTGATAGCAAAACAATTGAACCCTCATATGTGCGTTGGACGCAAACTCGACCTTTTGGGACAAGTGTTCGACATCTACCCTTGATAGTCCCGTTATAGTAGTTAGTGTGGATTGGTTACCCAGATATCGCGCAGATATACCTTGTGAGGAGAAAACTTTGAGTATCCCTCTCCCTAGTGGCAAATCGTCGTCTGTCCTAAAGCATCAGAGTAGAGTGGTGTAAAGGTTAGTATCATTTTAGCAATGAAAGTCAGGAGCGTATACGAAGGGATTACCCCCCTATGTTGGCAGCCGTTACTAATGATAAGGCTAAGGAAAAAGGATCGAAGATCCACAAATTGTTCGTGATTCCTCTCAGTGTGCTACTCGAGGAACTTCCAGGTTTACTTCCATGACTGATTAGGTAGAATCTCAGTTTGATCTCACGACCAGTGGCAGCCTTGATTCCACGTACTCCTTACCGTCTGGCGCCTGGAAGGTTGCAAGAACTGTCCAACCAACTTCAGGAAACTATAGGATGGGAGTTTTATTGATCTAGCTCCTCGTTTTGGGGAGACACACTCTATTGTGGAAACGAAGGACGAGTCCTTTTGTATTTGTACAGACTATCACAAGGTGGCTATCATAGACCATCAACCCCCCTTGTCTCACATCGACAACCTGCTTGACCCGTTGCAATAATGAAGAATCTATCCGGAAACTGACTTAAGACCGGACTGTCATCTGATGGAAGACCATGGGGAGGATGATTCCTAACACAGCGTTACAAATCCAGTATGGCCACTATGACTTCCTGTTTAAGTTATTTAAGATATCCAACACACCAGCAGCCTCAGGAATCACATGAGTATTATGCGTCAACCTCGTTTCATTAGATTCGTCGATCGTGTTTAACTATGATGGTTAGAATCGCTACCAGGGGGAAAGGAACATGATAAACGGCACCTGTATTTGGTCCTAGAACTCCTAGGGGAGGAGCAACTCCACGCGAAATCTACCTAAGTGTGACTTCAGGAATAGGAAGGTACACTTTCTTAGTCACGTTGTCAATGAAGTGGGGATACATGTAGATCTCGCTGAAGATCCATTTCATTAGTTATTGATCGGAAACAAATAGTCCATCGGAGATACAGTAATTTCTTGGTCTAGCTAGACACTATCGTAAATTCATCAAAGGATTTTCGAGGATTTCGCAACTTTAATCTCTTTAGCACAGCAGGGTGCTGTGAACTCTTGGGAGACGTAGCAGGAGAACGTCTTTTCAGCTTCTGAATTTTAAACTTTACAAAGCACTGAGCATCGTCTTTACCCGAGGGTACGGGTGATCTAGTGGTATACCTTAAGGGTTCGAATCAGAGTCCCGGTTACACATCGATGCAGCACGAGAAAGTGATGGTTTACGAAGTGGATTTACAGGAAGAATTGCACGAGTCATAACCTGTGGTAGAAGCCATGGTCCTTGGAATTAAGATGAAGGCATTACTTGGATGGTACCAATTGCACCATTTAGACCGATCACAAGGCCCTCCTGTGTACCTTTGTTTTGAGAGCGCTAATTATGTGATGGCATCCCTGGACGGAACCTTTGAATGTTTATGACTGTGAAACCTGAACGTGCACGAGCTTTGCAGTCCCCTATCAATTCTAATCTACCTGATTACACTCGCCATGTTCAAACTGGAGAACTGAAGGAAGAGAATTTTCAAGTCAAACCAAAGCGGGGTATGGGCAAGCAACCTTTGGCAGGTCAGACGATATTCGCTATCTCATGGAACGAATGTGGATCTCATTATACGAAAACTATAGGGAACTTGTGTTGACTGACACACCCCGACCATGTAAAACAACAAATCGTGGCGGAATCGTCGGGGAGTGTTGTAACAGAATCATTGTTTCATAACACATGGAAATTTAAATGTCGTTTTATTGATTTAAGAGAAATTACAATGTCTTAACAACAAAGAAACATAACATAATTAACTAGTCTTGCATCTTTTAATGTCACTAAGGCCCAAGACCGCCAACGTGTATCTTGATCAAACCTATGCATCATTTCCTGAAACACATGTGAAAATAGGTACGTCAGCATAAAAATGTATGTGAGATACATAGGTTTTATTGATTTAGGATTCATGACTTATAAGTTTTAAAGAAAAATGTTTAACAAAAGTTAGTCATGATCCTTGTAAAATGTTTTGTTTTATAAATCATTTGAAAATCGATGATAAAGTAGATGATATGTAAAAGAGTAATGTAAGGTTAAATGAATAACCAAGTAAAATGAGTTTGTATAAAATAAGTTGTTTTGTAAAACAATTGTTTAGTGAAAGTATGTCATTTGTGTAAAATGTAATATGTCAAATATTGAAATGGTTTAAATAACGCTACGATATGTAATACTATAAAAGCACTTATATATAGGAAGTACCAGCGGCGTATCCACCATGCTTTTGTCATATTACACACGCCTCGTTAATTAAATCACTTAAACAAACCATCAAAGCAAAATGTTCATGTTTAAACCAATAGTCCAATGTTATTATATAACCCAAGTTAAATGTAAATCATATAATGTGTAAAAAAAAGTTATGTATGGTAAGTAAAATGAGACTACTTAAACCATAAGTAAAAATGTACCAAACAAAGTATTTTGAATAAATCAAAAGTCACGTTTTGTAAAATAAATGCATGCTTTACTGATACAAACACTTATGCGGGATGTTAAACACATACATTCAAGCCTTGAGACAGCAGGATAACCTTAGAGTAAAGATTATCAAAGAAAAATGTTTTCGGATTCAGTCATTCCTTACACCCAAACAAACCTAGGATGTCAGGAACGGGATTTGTCAAGTCCTATGGTACCATTACTTAATACCGAGCGGCGTAGCTAATGTTAATGAATGTAATTTAGACCCGTTGAACAAACCAAATGTCATACCAAATGTAAACATGTAATGAAAGTAATGTACTAAGTATGCTAAGTTAACATACAAAGCAGAAAAGTCATGTAAATCAATGTGCTAGCATGCTCAGTAAACATATATAGCAAAAGAAGATCTAATGTAAATCAATGTGCTAGCATGCTCAGTCAACATACATAGCAAAACATAATTGAAATCATGTACTAATAGTGTACTAATGAACATAGCAAGTATATGATATGAAATCATGGAAAGCACGAAAGTAACAAGTAGGCACATGTGTTTCACCCCAAAATGTTTGAAAAAATAGTAAAAGAGGGGACTATGTACTCACTTGAGGGTGCTTAGAAGTCTTGAACAACAACCAAGCAAAGCTAGAGGGATCACGGAAATCAAACTGCACCTAATATAGATAACAACATAAATAACCGGACCTAAATCGGGAGATTGGTTAGTATGAGGTTTCGTAAACCAAATGAGTATTGGAACTCATATGATATGGTTTAACAAAGCCCACATACTAAAATGAAACCTAACCTAAGTGCTTACGACCCATTACGACCCGTTTAGGTAGCTTATGCTACTTTAACGCGTAGTTCGCGTAAAACACGTTCGGATCGCTTAACTAGTCCTATGACAAGTAAAATATGCCTTAACATGCCTAATATAGTTACCTAATCAGTTTAGATGTCAAAATTTAGGTTACATATGCTTAAAATGAATTTATGCGTAAAAAGGGTATTTTGGTAATTTTCCTAAGACATATAAACTACCTATCATACAACTACTTAAACGACGTGACCATTAGGTATAACCTCAGAAGGTTATTCCCTATACAACTATGGTCACCTAATGTGTTTAGTCGGATCCTAATGATCGACCAAACGGGTCGGGTTCGAAAGTATAAGCGATTGTTTAGATCGCTTACCTTACGACCCTATATAAGCACTAAATCTAAAAGTGACGAGTTAAACATGTTAAAACATGTTTAACGAGGTTTGAAAACAAGTTTGGTATCAAGACAAAGGGTCTTGATACCCATAAGTAGTTTGGTTACAAAATACGCAAGAATACGTATTTTGGCCGAAACCACGACTCATCACTGAGCCTAGATAACGCGGTAATCAGTAGGTATAGTCACTAGGGACTATAACCATCGTGATTACGCTTATGTTATAAATTTCAAACGAACTTCGTATTGACCATAAGCTGGTCAATGCAGAAAGTCAAACAAAGTTTGACTTTAACGCTAAAACGTAAAAGAATGAAAGAATACTTACAACGGGTCCAAGAACGGAAGCTTTGATCCGATTACTCTCAGGTATGAAGTAGATACTTCAACTTAGAGAGATGAAATCAGATTCAAAGGTGTGATTTGCAACAAATGAATGGTGGGTATTTATAGATTTCATGGAACCGTTAAGATCGTTCCTTGGAAACCGTGCTTAAATCTCATCCATACATGTGCACCCCTTGTTTTATGAAACCATGGGAGCCCCTAATATGAGCCCATGGTATTGAAAATACCAATAAATACTAGCCCATGGTTTTGCAAAACCATGGGTTAAAACCATTAACACTTCAAAATTGGACTAGGTTCATTGAATTTGGTCAGAAATTTCAAAAATGGTCCATGCACTTGTTAAACTTGATTTTTGGCACTTTTAAGCCCCGTTAACCCCATTTCAAAGCTTTAAAATGATGTTAAAGTATAGGGAACTTAAAATATGATCACAAACATCTCGGATGTCGGTTCGTTTGGTCGTACGGTTGCGTTGTTCGGTTAGTTACGACAGAAGTCGTAACGAACGCAAAAACGATCCAAATTGCGTGACGAATGGATTTTTCTTATGCCAAACACTAAAATAAAATATTTTAATGCTTACATAAATTTTTGGATGTCCGGATGTACTTAGAACGTAAGATATGCGCGAAAATGCAAACTTCTGCACTTTTTGACGCTTTTAGTCCCTGAATGACCAAAAAGTTTATTTTAGCATACGGAACCCCTCAAAGCCTATTTCTAAGCTATGTAAAGGATATTTAGGGTATGTTCAACTTATGATCATGTTCCGGAAGGTCCGTTACAGTTCAAATCGGCAAACTTTCGTAGTTTGTCGAATTTAGTCCCTGTAAACGAATAAACTTGATTTCGGCACACCAAACCTTCCAAAACTTATTTCTAAGTTATGTAAAGGTTATTTAAGGTATGCTAAGCCCATTTCACTATTCCGGAGTGTTTTTTGCATTAAACTGGTTATATTTACGCATCAGTGCGCGTATAACCTTCCAGAAAGTGATTTAAAGCCCGAAATCGAACAAGAATTGATATGTGCAAATGATACATATTTTTATACAAATCCCAAGTATGAAATATAATATTTCATTAGTTTGGTATTTGTTTGATGGTTCAAGTGACACAGGTGTCACAGTCTCCTCTACTTCAGGAAATTTCGTCCTAAAATTTATTTTAGAGGAAACTTGTGAGAGCTTGAAACATGAAGTTGAAAAGATCAAACAACACTAGTTAGAGTTCTGAACTTCTAGTAACTTTAAATAACACCATGCTTGCACTGTGAGAGGGACACTTATATACAAGTATATAAAGCGTTATTGGTGCGTCCACCGTTCCTCTATTACATTGTCCACATTTCGTTATGGTTGTCACTATCGGTTTTTACGCATAATAAGTCTTACTGGGTTCCTGTGCACTGAATTTCTTAATTATTTACGCGTCCATAATTACGTAATTCCTTGCATAGTTCGCACAGTGCATTTTATAATGTGTAGGGGAAAACCAAATGAACAAACCTGTGATGAGCGTGACTAGACCACCGTAGGGTCCTTTTAATTAAACCAATAAATGATTTAAATAGACTACCAAAGAGTCTTTTCAGCTTATATCATCACATGTCATTCTTAACCAGCTTTTGAATCAATCTTTTGACTAGACCACTAAAAGGGTCTCTTATGAATCATGGAGTGGTACTATATATTCCAAGGGTCTTTACTATCATGTAGAAGCCCAATAAGGATTTTAAGGTAGTACATTTTTGAATATCCTACTACGAATCCCTTATATGAAAGATTCTACGAGGATTTGGATAATGAATATCCAGAGTATACAAAAACACAAAAATGCATAAGAGAAACGCAAAATGCATAAACACATAGTCACATAACCACAAAATTGTTTATCTAGATCTTTAATTTGTTAATTTGTTTTGTTAATTGCGCACATGTATTTAAAGCACACTAGGAATCCATTCCGTTGATTTCATTTGGTACTTTAAACATTATCAAGAATCTAACTATGACGATAGAAAGATCTTTAAAGAGAAAATTTGATTTCGATTATAAGGAACCGAAATGTTCGAATTAAGGTACACAAGGAATCCAATTAAGGACTCTGATTTGAATGATAATCATCCACAAGGGTCTAATTGTGAAGATAAAAAGATCCCATATGGATTCTAGAAGTTGCAGATGTTTTGAAACCTTGCACTGGATGTGCTTAAGTCAAAACATGAGGTAAAATGCTTATGAAGTTGAGATCCTAGATATACCAAGGCCACATATGAAGCAGAATTTGAAGGTTAAGTCAATGTATGAGAAAAATATTTTTGAAAACTATGCACGGAGTTCTTAAAAAAAATGTGTTTAATGTTTCTGAAATCTTACATAATACTTTTGAAATCATAAGTAGGTGTATTAGATAAAAATGTTTTAAAATCATGCGAGATGAAATTTTTGAAATTATGTATAAGGTTTTTGGAAATATGAATAATGCTTTTTTTTTTAAATCATGCACTTGATAAGAAAATATACTGTGTTAATATTGTTTTCAGACTATATGAAACATTTTGAAATTATGAAGGTTGTTTTTGAAAACATAGATAATGTTTTTGAAATCATAGAGGTTGTTTTTGAAAACATAGACAATGTTTTTGAAATCATGGAGGTTGTTTTTGAAAACATAGACAATGTTTTTCAAATCATGGAGGTTGTTTTTGAAAACATAGACAATGCATTTGAAAAATTGTTTTCAAACTATATGAAATCTTTTGAAATCATGAAGGTTGTTTTTGAAATACTTATACTATGTATATTGTTACGAAACCAGAATGAAATGATATGGGTACGAGATTTAATATACTCTCAGTCATCTAACCAAGGATTCAAAGGCACAGATGTGCAAAAGCACGATTACTCATAATTTCGCTTTATTTCTTGTACTTCGTCTCCTAGAATGAAACGAGTGCTTAAAATTTTTCGAGGAAATCATGAGCGATCACTTGAAAGGGAGAATCACAAGAGTAGCTTGTAAAGAACATAGTTCCTTGATGTAGGTACATAGGGAAATGCCATACACATATGTAACTACACTTGTATATTAGAATTGTGAGCAACAATTTATTCATAAACTGAACACATTGTTTCTAAGTTCAACAAAAGAAACAAAAGCAACAGATACAAATTATTTAAAGCAGCAGCTTCTTCTAATCAGCCGAATGTTCATCCAAGGGTTGGATTTGCATTGACAATCTTAGGGCATTTGTTCCTGAAATGGTTCGTCTCGCCACAGTTGTAGCAACTACCAGACAGAAAACGAGCTTGAGTAGGGTTGACTTGGAGTTGGGTAGCAGCAAGGTTTATAGCAGCTTTGTTTTGGATAGCAAAGCGGCATATGTTAACCAAATGTCCCCACCGTCCACAGTAGGTACATTTGAAGCAAGGTATGAGGTTTGAATGATGACGGTTGCATCGTTTGCACCATGGGGCAGCTCCTAAGTACGGCTTCCTAGCTAGTGGCGCTGCCACTTGGCTAGGTCCCGCTTGATTAGGTGTGTGACACTCTAGGTTTTCCCGAGCAAATATCTTGTAATTACATTGTGTGTATATATGTATTTAATGAAAGCTGCGATTATCTTGTTATGCTATGTGGTGTATGTATGTATAAATATAAGTATGAGTGTATAATCGGGAACCGAGACCGCAACGAACCCGACTCGAGACCACTCGGTCTCGAGTAAACAGTAACGGTTGGGCCGGATTGGGCCATACACCCCTCCGAGCCCACTCGGAACCATGGTAGGGTGCACCACCCAAACCGAGTATAAAACCCATGCCCAAGCCAACCATCCCTCATTTTTCCACCATTCTTCCACACTCACTCCCACACACACACTCCTTCACTCTCTCTTACTAAAAACCTAACAATCAAGCTTACCTCCTTCTCCCTCTCTCGGATTCAATCGGTAACAACAAGGAACCTCTGTCAAGCTCATCATCATCACTCGGACACTTCATTTTCTCACCTTCTTCCTTGACTCGGGACCTTTTTCATCAACCGGTTAGTGTTAATGTGTGTCAAGAGTTATGTGTGCTTAATGAATAAGAAACATGACTAGTCTAGAGGTCTTTTGCATGATTTTTGTATGATTAGTGAGTTTGGTGATGTGTGTGAACTATTATATGATAATATTTGCTAATATGTTCAAATGGCAAAAGAATGATAGTTTAAGAGTGTTTATGACCATCCAGATTAGGTTAAATGTTATAAAATAAATGTTTCTTTTGTTTCTTGCAAGATGATCTTGATATCTAGGTTATTTTGTTCAAAGAATGCATGGTTATGTAGGTTGAACATGTTTGACAATATAGAAACCCTAAAGGATGAACCGTATGAATATGATATGAGGATTTGAATTGTTGTGTTTGATCCATTTGATTAAGATTTTAGACAAGAAAACATGTTTGTGGAATTATATTGGTTAGTACATAGGAGCATGACCATGAAATTCTATTGGTTAGTACTCATTGCTGGCAGAAGGTTCTAGAAGGATTGCACATATGCTCGCATTATGGTTACGAGTCGAGACCGCAAGGTTGCGACTCGAGACCAAGGATCAACAATCCGAAACCCGGAATACTTCGTAAGAGGGACTCGAGATTAGTCCGGTTGCGACTCGAGACCAACACATGACAACTCGAGACCGGCAAGGTCTCGACTTGGGACTTCCTGATCTCGACTCGAGACTGGGCTCGAGACCTTCGAGATTACGACTCATGCCAGCGTCACTCGAGACCATCCCTAGACAACTCGAGACTGAACTCGAGACTTCTAAGGTTCTGACTCCTGCTCACTCGACTCGAGACCGCCCAGTCGTAACCCGAGATCAATCGGTTGCGACTCGAGACCTCTCGGTCTCGACTCGAGACCACCTTGTCTCGAGTAGGGTACTTGTTTTCGTTATTGGGCCGCATCTAAACGTTTGGGCTGCATGTTTTCCCTGTTACTGTTTATCTGGATTGAATGTTACCGATTGACTGTCCAAGTATTAAGGCAGGCCCAATAACCTTGTATGTTTTGTGTGCTATATGTTAGATACGTGTACCATATACGTGATTACTTGTGTACGAGCCTGACTTATACCGATAACCATATTAGGACTTGGTGACCAGCACACTTAACCGAGTAAACTAAACTGCCGAGCAACCCAAGGTGAGTTCACACACTAAAAGCATGCGTCCCAGGGAGGGACACGAACAAACTAAAGAATGTTTTCAAACTGATAATTTCCGGGGGAATATGCAAATGGTACTCTTGTACTACTACATCCGGGGAGATACGTTTGGGTATTATTTATAAATCACAACTAGCAACACTAAACGAATCTCTATCATGTAAAGTCCCTGCTTATGGTACCGATTAATCGCCGGGGGCGAACGGGTTATTAGTTGATAGCGCTATTAGGTTTGACAACCTCACACCGTGACCGGGGGAGATCAGGCGTGAACTAGTAGACCTTGCATCTTGGTCAATGACGATAGACATTGACCTGGGGCACCAAATCTTCTCGTCAATAGTTTCGGTAATTCAAGTTTAGTAGCTTTCATATGGGGTAGCTCCCCATGACGTGATTGTAAATGCTTTACCTAAACAACCTACATTTTCTTTTAAAAAGCTAAAACTGGACATCTCGTGATCTCGCCAACATTTTTGTTGACACCCTACTGCATGCTTTGCAGGTAACCAGTGACTCAGGAGCTTGCAGCTTGGGGATGTGTAGTGGTCGTCTTAACCCGTGTGTTGGGTTTTAAATAATCTTTAAACTATGAACCTTGTTTTGAAAACTGTTTGGTTTGTGCTTCCGCTGCTTACTTAAACTATTATTCGAATTGAAACATTTAAAACTTTAAACTATGATGTTTACTAACCAACGTGGTTGGCGAATATTTTTACCGTTGATCAATGCTCAGTATAATTGGTGGCTGGATCCTGGTCAGTCACGCCTCCAAGCGGTGGTACTCCGCATGTGGAATTTGGGGGTGTGACAGATTGGTATCAGAGCCATTGGTTATAGTGAACTCGGTTTTAAAAAGAAAGTCTTTTTGAGAAAAACCAGACTATAACCCGTGACTCGTGACGACACTACACTCCAAGGGCAAGACTCAACATATTAGACCTCATAGCTCGGACTTGTGTTTATTTGCTTGTTTACTTTATGTTGTTATTCCACTATACGTACTAGTGTGCCTAATCGGATGGACACACATCCCTCCTCTATCTCATTCTCACTATGTTATGACATCACACTCATACTGTGTTTTCTGGTTATGAAGACAATGAGTGGACGCGGAAAAGGAAACGTTAACATGACACAGGCACAGTTCACTAACTTGCTCAACACGGTGGCTGCAGCTTTCGCAGCTCACCCTGGAGGTACACTCGTCACTTTAGGATGTTTAGATCCTACCCCCACATCGTCTTTTCACTTCTAAGCCTATTGGCTTCGCTTCTCACAACAGGTCAGCCTGCGCCTGTGCAGCCACGTGTTTGTACTTTCAAAACCTTCATGGATGGCAAGCCTCTCCCTTTCAACGGCACTGAGGGTGCCATAGGCCTTCTGCACTGGATTTAAAAGGCTGAAGCTGTCTTTGCTGTCTGCGAGTGTCCCCCTGCTAACTGGGTAAAGTTCGCGACTGGTACGCTTGAAGGAAACGCGCTTTCATGGTGGAAAGCACAGATTCAGATGCTAGGTCTGGAAACTGCAAATGCTACTGCATGGGAAGATTTCAAGGACATGATCAAAGAGGAGTACTGTCACAGGGATGACATCCACAAACTCGAGAACGAGTACTATGAGCTCAAGATGGTTGCATCAGAGATTGAGACCTACACCAAGCAGTCCAACGACTATGCTGCACTTTGCCCAAACATGTCCCGACCTATGTATCGAAGGATCGAATTGTACACCAAAGGTTTGGTCCCAGAAATCCGGAGCCATGTAACCTCAGCCAACCTCAATACCATACAGCCTGTGGTCCGTCTTGCTCACAAACTCACCAATCAGGCTGTGGAGGAGGGCAAGCTGCCCAAAAGGATCAGTGCTACCGCTGGAACTTCTAATGACAACAAATGAAAGTGGGATGGAAATCAGGGTAAGGATGCTAACTCTACTCAGGCCCCAGCCCAGCAAAGGAAAACTGAAAACAACAAGGGTCCTCAGCAGCAGGGCGGCTACCAGGGCCATCTCCCCAAATGTAACAAGTGTAATCGACATCACAATGGGCCATGTGCAAGGAACAAGTGTCAGCGATGCAACAAGGTGGGGCATGAAGCCAAGGATTGTAGAAGCCCACATCCCGCAAGGCAGAACCAACCGCAGCAGCAGCAGCATCATGGGAACATCAAGGGTTGTGTCCAGTAGGGAGCCGAGGGGCACATTAAGAAGAATTGTCCCCAGTTAAACCAGAACAACCACAACCAGTGTGCGGGAAATAACAACAACAACACCAACAATGCTGGGAATGGTGCAAGAGGAAGGGCTTTTGTGATTGGAGCTGGAGAAGCAAGGAATGACCCCAACGTTGTAGCGGGTAAGTTCCTACTTAATGATCGTTATGTTTCCGTATTGTTTGATTCTGGAGCAGATGCTAGTTATGTATCCCTACGTATTAGTAAGAAGCTTAAGTCCACTCTTACGCCGTTAAGCTCTAAGCACATCGTTGAATTAGCTAATGGTAGAAACCTCGAGGCCTCACACGTTATTCGAAACTGCAACTTAGAAATGTCTGGTCAGACCTTCCGTATCGATCTCTTCCCCATCATTCTCGGAAGCTTTGACGTCGTCATTGGTATGGATTGGTTATCCAAGCATCGAGCTGAAATCCTCTGCCAAGAGAAAGCTGTTCGTATTCCCCGTCTCCTGGCAAACCCCTTATCATCCAAGGCGACAAAAGCGGAGAAGTCACAGGCATCATTTCATTCTTAAAAGCCCAGAAGTGTTTACGAAAGGGGCACACCGCTATCTTAGCACTTGTCGCCGACACGCAGAAAAAGGAAAATAGGATTGAAGATTTTCCAGTAGTACGCGACTATCCCGAGGTATTCCCTGAAGAATTACCCGGACTCCCTCCTCATCGTCAGGTCGAATTTCAAATCGAGCTAACTCCCGGAGCGGCACCTATAGCTCGTGCACCTTATCGGACAGCTCCCGCAGAACTAAAGGAACTTTCTACTCAACTACAAGAACTTTTCGATAAAGGCTTTATCCATCCTAGCTCATCACCCTGGGGAGCCCCAGTGCTCTTTGTCAAAAAGAAGGATGGCACATTCCGAATGTGCATTGATTACCGCGAACTGAACAAGGTTACCATTAAGAATCGTTACCCACTTCCCCGTATCGACGATCTGTTCGACCAGCTGCAAGGGTCGAGCTACTATTCCAAGATCGATCTACGATCGGGTTATCACCAACTGAGAGTCCGCGATGAGGACATCTCTAAGACGGCTTTCAGAACCCGCTATGGTCACTACGAATTCCTTGTTATGCCTTTCGGAATGACCAACGCACCTGCGATCTTCATGGATCTCATGAACCGGGTGTGCAAACCCTACCTCGACAAATTCATGATTGTGTTTATTGACGACATCCTTATCTACTCGAAAAGTCAAGAGGAGCATGAACAACACCTGCGTCTTATTCTCGAACTCCTTCGCAATGAGCAACTGTACGCCAAATTCTCGAAATGTGATTTCTGGCTTAGAGAAGTCCATTTCCTTGGGCACATCGTCAATCAGGATGGGATTCATGTTGACCCCGCTAAGATCGAATCCATTAAGAATTGGCCTATACCAAAGACTCCGACTGAAGTCCGCCAATTCTTGGGATTGGCAGGATACTATCGAAGATTTATCAAGGGATTTTGTAAGATCGCTCAACCACTTACGACCCTCACTCAGAAGGGTGTTGCTTACAAATGGAGTGATGCTCAGGAATCTGCCTTCCAGGAACTAAAGAAGAACCTCTGTAGTGCTCCTATTCTCTCCTTACCTGAAGGTACCGACGACTTCGTTGTTTACTGCGACGCTTCTATTCAAGGGCTTGGCTGCGTGCTGATGCAACGCGAGAAGGTTATTGCTTACGCTTCGCGACAACTCAAGATCCACGAACGGAACTACACAACACACGATTTAGAATTCGGAGCTGTGGTTTTCGCGCTCAAAATTTGGAGACATTATTTATACGGTACAAAGTGTACGATTTACACTGATCACAAAAGTCTCCAACACATAATGGAACAAAAGGAGTTGAATATGCGGCAACGCCGATGGGTCGAATTACTAAATGACTACGAGTGTGCGATTAAATACCATCCAGGCAAGGCTAATGTAGTAGCCGATGCCCTCAGCAGAAAGGAGACCAAACCCAAGCGTGTTCGTGCCTTACAGCTCACTGTCCACTCGAACCTCCCTAATCAGATCCGAAATGCCCAGGTTGAAGCATTGAAAGCCGAGAACATCAGGGCCGAGTCCCTACGAGGATCAAGACAACGTTTAGAACAAAAAGAAGACGGTGCTTACTACGTAGCCGGGCGCATATGGGTTCCGCTTTATGGAAATTTACGCGAGCTCGTGATGGACGAAGCCCATAAGTCCTGATATTCAGTACATCCGGGTTCGGATAAGATGTACCACGACTTAAGGACTACATATTGGTGGCCTGGCATGAAAGCCCACATAGCAACCTATGTCAGAAAATGTTTGACTTGTGCAAGAGTTAAGGCTGAGTATCAGAAACCATCAGGCCTACTCCAACAGCCAGAAATCCCGCAATGGAAACGGGAGCAAATTTCCATGGACTTTGTTACTGGCCTGCCTAGGTCTCAACGCGGGAATGACACCATTTGGGTGATAGTGGATCAATTAACTAAATCTGCCCACTTTTTGGCCATTAAAGAAACAGACAAGTTCTCTACCCTAGCAGAGGTATACTTAAAGGAAGTGGTTTCGAAACACGGGGTGCCGACCTCTATTATTTCCGATCGAGACGCGCGTTTTACTTCTGAGTTGTGGCAAGCTATGCACAGATCCTTTGGCTCACGTTTAGACATGAGCACCGCTTATCACCCACAAACGGATGGGCAATCTGAACGCACCATCCAAACCCTCGAAGACATGCTTAGGGCATGTGTGATCGATTTTGGCAAGAATTGGGAGAAGCACCTACCTTTAGTGGAATTCTCCTACAACAGCAGCTACCACACCAGCATTCAGGCAGCACCCTTTGAGGCATTGTACGGTCATAAATGCCGATCGCCTCTTTGCTGGGCGGAGGTTGGTGATAGCCAGATCACAGGTCCAGAACTTGTGGTAGACACTACGGAAAAGATTGCCCAGATTAGGCAACGCATGGCGGCAGCTCGTGACCGTCAGAAGAGTTACGCTGATAAGGATAGGAAACCGCTAGAGTTCCAGGTTGGTGACCGAGCTCTACTCAAAGTCTCACCCTGGAAGGGTGTGGTTCGTTTTGGAAAACGGGGCAAGCTTAATCCGCGATATGTCGGGCCATTCGAAATTACCGAAAAGATCGGTAAGGTCGCTTACAGATTGAATCTGCCTGAAGAACTGAGCGCTGTGCACAACGTCTTTCACGTGTCTAATCTGAAGAAGTGTCTGTCAGATGAAACACTCATCATTCCTTTCAAGGAACTCACTATTGACGAACAGCTCCACTTTACTGAGGAACCGATTGAGATCACGGATCGAGAGATCAAAACCCTCAAACGTAGCCAGATACCTCTCGTACGAGTTCGTTGGAACTCGCGACGTGGCCCAGAGTTTACCTGGGAGCGGGAAGACCAGATGAAGCACAAGTATCCCCAGCTGTTCCCTAATGAAACCCCCAGCACTGAAGCTACAACCGAATTTCGGGACGAAATTCCAAACTAACGGGGGAATGATGTGACACCCCGTTGAAACGCTCTCACTCATACTAGCTTATCAGTGGCTGCCTTAACTTTCGGGACGAAAGTTCTTAAAACTTGGGGATAATGTGACACTCTAGGTTTCCCCGAGCAAATATCTTGTAATTACATTGTGTGTATATATGTATTTAATGAAAGCTGTGATTATCTTGTTATGCTATGTGGTGTATGTATGTATAAATATAAGTATGAGTGTATAATAGGGAACCGAGACCGCAACGAACCCGACTCGAGACCACTCGGTCTCGAGTAAACTGTAACGGTTGGGCCGGATTGGGCCATACACCCCTCCGAGCCCACTCGGAACCATGGTAGGGTGCACCACCCAAACCGAGTATAAAACCCATGCCCAAGCCAACCATCCCTCATTTTTCCACCATTCTTCCGCACTCACTCCCACACACACACTCCTTCACTCTCTCTTACTAAAAACCTAACAATCAAGCTTACCTCCTTCTCCCTCTCTCGGATTCAATCGGCAACAACAAGGAACCTCGGTCAAGCTCATCATCATCACTCGGACACTTCATTTTCTCACCTTCTTCCTTGACTCGGGACCTTTTTCATCAACCGGTTAGTGTTAATGTGTGTTAAGAGTTATGTGTGCTTAATGAATAAGAAACATGACTAGTCTAGAGGTCTTTTGCATGATTTTTGTATGATTAGTGAGTTTGGTGATGTGTGTGAACTATTATATGATAATATTTGCTAATATGTTCAAATAGCAAAAGAATGATAGTTTAAGAGTGTTTATGACCATCCGGATTAGGTTAAATGTTATAAAATAAATGTTTCTTTTGTTTCTTGCAAGATGATCTTGATATCTAGGTTATTTTGTTCATAGAATGCATGGTTATGTAGGTTGAACATGTTTGAAAATATAGAAACCCTAAAGGATGAACCGTATGAATATGATATGAGGATTTGAATTGTTGTGTTTGATCCATTTGATTAAGATTTTAGACAAGAAAACATGTTTGTGGAATTATATTGGTTAGTACATAGGAGCATGACCATGAAATTCTATTGGTTAGTACTCATTGCTGGCAGAAGGTTCTAGAAGGATTGCACATATGCTCGCATTATGGTTACGAGTCGAGACCGCAAGGTTGCGACTCGAGACCAAGGATCAACAATCCGAAACCCGGAATACTTCGTAAGAGGGACTCGAGATTAGTCCGGTTGCGACTCGAGACCAACACATGACAACTCGAGACCGGCAAGGTCTCGACTTGGGACTTCCTGATCTCGACTCGAGACTGGGCTCGAGACCTTCGAGATTACAACTCATGCCAGCGTCACTCGAGACCATCCCTAGACAACTCGAGACTGAACTCAAGACTTCTAAGGTTCTGACTCCTGCTCACTCGACTCGAGACCACCTTGTCTCGAGTAGGGTACTTGTTTTCGTTATTGGGCCGCATCTAAACGTTTGGGCTGCATGTTTTCCCTGTTACTGTTTATCTGGATTGAATGTTACCGATTGACTGTCCAAGTATTAAGGCAGGCCCAATAACCTTATATGTTTTGTGTGCTATATGTTAGATACGTGTACCATATACGTGATTACTTGTGTACGAGCCTGACTTATACCGATAACCATATTAGGACTTGGTGACCAGCACACTTAACCGAGTAAACTAAACTGCCGAGCAACCCAAGGTGAGTTCACACACTAAAAGCATGCGTCCCAGGGAGGGACACGAACAAACTAAAGAATGTTTTCAAACTGATAATTTCCAGGGGAATATGCAAATGGTACTCTTGTACTACTACATCCGGGGGAGATACGTTTGGGTATTATTTATAAATCACAACTAGCAACACTAAACGAATCTCTATCATGTAAAGTCCCTGCTTATGGTACCGATTAATCGCCGGGGGCGAACGGGTTATTAGTTGATAGCTCTATTAGGTTTGACAACCTCACACCGTGACCGGGGGAGATCAGGCGTGAACTAGTAGACCTTGCATCTTGGTCAATGACGATAGACATTGACCTGGGGCACCAAATCTTCTCGTCAATAGTTTCGGTAATTCAAGTTTAGTAGCTTTCATATGGGGTAGCTCCCCATGACGTGATTGTAAATGCTTTACCTAAACAATCTACATTTTCTTTTAAAAAGCTAAAACTGGACATCTCGTGATCTCGCCAACATTTTTGTTGACACCCTACTGCATGCTTTGCAGGTAACCAGTGACTCAGGAGCTTGCAGCTTGGGGATGTGTAGTGGTCGTCTTAACCCGTGTGTTGGGTTTTAAATAATCTTTAAACTATGAACCTTGTTTTGAAAATTGTTTGGTTTGTGCTTCCGCTGCTTACTTAAACTATTATTCGAATTGAAACATTTAAAACTTTAAACTATGATGTTTACTAACCAACGTGGTTGGCGAATATTTTTACCGTTGATCAATGCTCAGTATAATTGGTGGCTGGATCCTGGTCAGTCACGCCTCCAAGCGGTGGTACTCCGCATGTGGAATTTGGGGGTGTGACAAGGTGTAACTGCTGCGGGTTTCCTTGAAGCCCTACGCTTCCTTGATTTTGGTGCAGGCTTGACTTCTGCTTCCTTCGGTGACTCTTGAGTGGCTTCATTGTTGAGACGAGACATGGCAATGCCTAAATCCACAGACTTCAGAATCACTTCGCCTATTTGCTGGGCAAATTTGGCTTTTTGCTCGGACATTTGACCGTTGCTGAGAGGAAGAGACATTCTAGAAGAAAATGAAAGACATAGGAAGAAACAAGTGAAATGTTATCGGTAAATCAAAACAAAATGACAACGCATAGAATTTGCGATAATTTGTTTGTTACCTAAGGCAAACAAATGAGACGGTGACTAATCAAAGTAAACGGGTCATATTAATGTATCACTGAAGACATGCTCGCCTATAAGTGAACACTCACACCAAGAGTTCCCAGGTAAGAGTGACTGGTCTGATTTTGCGGATTTGTACGAACACTCTAGCCTTAGACAGAAAACTCAGAGTACAGGCATTCACCCTTCCAGTTTGCACGTGTCCACATTATAAGACCCAAACTTTGACGAGATTTTGAAAACTTAGAGGGTTCAAAACCTAGTAATCAATCATCCTAGAACAGACGATTGCTTTTCAAAGCGGTTTTGAAATTTGTGTTCTTGTTGTGGTTGTCGCCTAAGGATAGGTGACAGTATTCTTTTATGACTAAACGCAAGTAAACTCGTGTTAGGGTCCTAGGAAGGTTATAGACTAGGTCAAAACATTACTAATAACCTAATTCCCTATAACCATGAGCTCTGATACCAATTTTTTGTCACACCCCGACCACGTAAAACAACAAATCGTGGCGGAATCGTCGGGGAGTGTTGTAACAGAATCATTGTTTCATAACACATGGAAATTTAAATGTCGTTTTATTGATTTAAAAGAAATTACAATGTCTTAACAACAAAGAAACATAACATAATTAACTAGTCTTGCATCTTTTAATGTCACTAAGGCCCAAGTCCGCCTATGTGTATCATGATCAAATCTATGCATCATTTCCTGAAACACATGTGAAAATAGGTACGTCAGCATAAAAATGCCTGTGAGATACATAGTTTTTATTGATTTAGGATTCATGACTTATAAGTTTTAAAGAAAAATGTTTACCAAAAGTTAGTCATGATCCTTGTAAAATGTTTTGTTTTATAAATCATTAGAAAAGCGATGATAAAGTAGATAATATGTAAAAGAGTAATGTAAGGTTAAATGAATAACCAAATAAAATGAGTTTGTATAAAAGAAGTTGTTTTGTAAAACAATTGTTTTGTGAAAGTATGTCATTTGTGTAAAATGTAATATGTCAAATATTGAAATGGTTTAAATAACGCTACGATATGTAATACTATAAAAGCACTTATATATAGGAAGTACCAGCGGCTTATCCACCATGCTTTATCATATTACACACGCCTCGTTACTTAAATCACTAAAACAAACCATCAAAGCAAAATGTTCATGTTTAAACCAATAGTCCAATGTTATTGTATAACCCAAGTTAAATGTAAATCATGTAATATGTAAACAAAAGTTATGTATGGTAAGTAAAATGAGACTACTTAAACCATAAGTAAAAATGTACAAAACAAAGTATTGAATAAATCAAAAGTCACGTTTTGTAAAATAAATGCATGCTTTACTGATACAAACACTTATGCGGGATGTTAAACGCATACATTCAAGCCTTGAGACAGCAGGATAACCTTAGAGTAAAGATTATTAAAGAAAAATGTTTTCGGATTCAGTCATTCCTTACACCCAAACAAACCTAGGATGTCAGGAACGGGATTTGTCAAGTCCTATGGTACCATTACTTACTACCAAACTGCGTAGCTAATGTTAATGAATGTAATTTAGACCCGTTGAACAAACCAAATGTCATACCAAATGTAAACATGTAATGAAAGTAATGTAGTAAGTATGCTATGTTAACATACAAAGCAGAAAAGTCATGTAAATCAATGTGCTAGCATGCTCAGTAAACATACATAGCAAAATAAGATGTAATGTAAATCAATGTGCTAGCATTCTCAGTCAACATACATAGCAAAACATAATTGAAATCATGTACTAATAGTGTACTAATGAACATAGCAAGTATATGATATGAAAACATGGAAAGCACGAAAGTAACAAGTAGGCACATGTGTTTCACCCCAAAATGTTTGAAAAAAACAGTAAAAGAGGGGACTATGTACTCACTTGAGGGTGCTTAGAAGTCTTGAACAACAACCAAGAAAAGCTAGAGGGATCACGGAAATCAAACTGCACCTAATATAGATAACTACATAAATAACCGGACCTAAATCGGGAGATTGGATAGTATGAGGTTTCGTAAACCAAATGAGTATTGGAACTCATATGATCTGGTTTAACAAAGCCCACATACTAAAATGAAACCTAACCTAAGTGCTTACGACCCATTACGACCCGTTTAGGTAGCTTATGCTACTTTAACGCGTCGTTCGCGTAAAACGCGTTTGGACCGCTTAACTAGTCCTATGACAACTAAAATATGCCTTAACATGCCTAATATAGTTACCTAATCAGTTTAGATGTCAAAATTTAGGTTACATATGCTTAAAATGAATTTATGCGTAGAAAGGGTATTTTTGTAATTTTCCTAAGACATATAAACTACCTATCATACAACTACTTAAACGACATGACCATAAGGTATAACCTCGGAAGGTTATTCCCTATACAACTATGGTCACCTAATGTGTTTGGTTGGATCCTAATGATCGACCAAACAGGTCGGGTTCGAAAGTATAAGCGATTGTTTAGATCGCTTACCTTACGACCCTATATAAGCATTAAATCTAAAAGTGACAAGTTAAACATGTTAAAACATGTTTAACGAGGTTTGAAAACAAGTTTGGTATCAAGACAAAGGGTCTTGATACCCATAAGTAGTTTGGTTACAACATACGCAAGAATACGTATTTTGGCCGAAACCACGACTCGTCACTGAGCCTAGATAACGCGGTAATCAGTAGGTATAGTCACTAGGGACTATAACCATCGTGATTACGCTCACGTTATGAAGTTCAAACGAACTTCGTTTTGACCATATACTGGTCAATGCAGAAAGTCAAACAAAGTTTGACTTTAACTCTAAAACGTAAAAGAACGAAAGAATACTTACAACGGGTCCAAGAACAGAAGCTTTGATCCAATTACTCTCAGGTATGAAGTAGATACTTCAACTTAGAGAGATAAAATCAGATTCAAAGGTGTGAGTTGCAACAAATGAATGGTGGGTATTTATAGATTTCCTGAAACCGTTAAGATTGTTCCTTGGAAACCGTGCTTAAATCTCATCCATACATGTGCACCCCTTGTTTTGTGAAACCATGGGAGCCCCTAATATGAGCCCTTGGTATTTAAAATACCAATAAATACCAGCCCATGGTTTTGCAAAACCATGGGTTAAAACCATTAACACTTCAAAATTGGACTAGGTTCATTGAATCTGGTCAGAAATTTCAAAAATGGTCCATGCACTTCTAAAACTTGATTTTTGGCACTTTTAAGCCCCGTTAACCCCATTTCAAAGCTTTAAAATGATGTTAAAGTATAGGGAACTTGAAATATGCTCAAAAATATCTCGGATGTCGGTTCGTTTGGTCGTACAGTTGCGTTGTTCGGTTAGTTACGACGGAAGTCGTAACAAACGCAAAAACGATCCAAATTGCGCGACGAATGGATTTTTCTTATGCCAAACACTAAAATAAAATATTTTAATGCTTACATAAATTTTTGGATGTCCGAATGTACTTAGAACGTAAGATATGCGCGAAATGCAAACTTCTGCACTTTTTGACGCTTTTAGTCCCTGAATGACCAAAAAGTTTATTTTAGCATACCGAACCCCTCAAAGCCTATTTCTAAGCTATGTAAAGGATATTTAGGGTATGTTTAACTTATGATAATGTTCCGGAAGGTCCGTTACAGTTCAAATCGGCAAACTTTCGCAGTTTGTCGAATTTAGTCCCTGTAAACGAATAAACTTGATTTCGGCACACCAAACCTTCCAAAACTTATTTCTAAGTTATGTAAAGGTTATTTAAGGTATGTTAAGCCTACTTCACTATTCCGGAGTGTTTGTTGCATTAAACTGGTTATATTTACACATCAGTGCGCGTACAACCTTCCAGAAAGTGATTTAAAGCCCGAAATCGAACAATAATTGATATGTGCAAATGATACATATTTTTATACAAATCCCAAGTATGAAATATAATATTTCATTAGTTTGGTATTTGTTTGATGGTTGAAGTGACACAGGTGTCACATTGACCAAGCACACCGGCCTCGATATTCCAGTCGTCTGAGTTTCGATAGGAGATATTAGGATCTATAAATCTTGTACTGGTGGTCGGGCATGAAGGCCCACCCGACAATGGATGTGAATGACGTTTGACTTGTGGGAGGTGGAGTATCAGCAACCGACAACATTTATATGGAAAATGAGAACAGACTGCCATGGATTTTGTCACTAGTCTACCTAAAACTCAAAACGAAAACATTATCGTTATCACCTGGGTGATCGTCGATTGTCTCACGTAACCAGCACACTTTCTTGCAATCAATGAAACTGACGAGTCTTCACAGCTTGTGAGTATCCCTCTGAGATAGGCGGTTTTAGGCACGAGGTGCCAACTTCTGTTACCTTTGATTTTGAGCTATACCTGATTTATGACAGACACTACGCAACACTCTTGGCTCATGTCTAGGTAGGAGCAATACTTATCACCATAGGACAAATGGTCAGAGTAAACGGAACCCCCCTGACACTCGCAGACATGCTGCGAGCATGTGTGTGACTGATTTAGTGAAATTGGAAGGACACCTATGCCCTTGGCTGGGTTCTACTGTAGCAGATATTATTCTAGTATTTAGACAGCTCTCTTTGGGGCATTGTATAGATGATAATGTCAATCTTCTTGTTGGCTAATGTGAGTGACAACCTAACCACAAGTCCAGGACTTGTACTTGAAACTCTTGGGAGGATTATTCTGATCAGAAATCATTTAGCGGCAACACGTGACCGTCAAGAAAGCTGATAAGCTTAGGAAATGTTGGGAGTTCGCTGCAGGCGAACGTAGCATAATCGAAAGTCTCACCCTGGGAGGGTGTGGTACGCTATGGAAAACGTGGCAAGCTTAGTTTGCGATACGTTGGGACATTCGAAATTCTGGAAAGATTCGGTCACGTGGCTTACAAACTCAGGTTACCTGACGAATTTGATAATATACGCGGTGTTATTTATGTCTAGAACCTAAGGCAGTGTGCCTGATAAAACACTTGTGATACCTTACTAGAATCCAAGACTAACGACAAGTTGCAGTTGTCAGGAAATCTATCAAAACATGGACCAGGAAGTCAAGGTTCGTTGATTTAGTCGAATTTCGGTCGTTAGAGTTCGTTGTAACAGGGGACGTGGATCGGACTTCACGTGGGAGCGCGAGGATCAGATGAAGCTCAAATATCCTCAACTATTTCCTGTTGACCAACCTAATGCTGATATCACAGGTGAATTTTGGGACGAAATTCCTCTTGAAGTTGGGGATGACGTGGCACCTGAGGAAAAATCTGCAGCAATCTTGATTCATCACCTCACTTCTCGGTGCTTGCTTGTCAAATTTCGGGACGAAATTTCTTTCAAGTTGGGGATGATGTGACAACCCGAATAATTGAGGTCAGCGCTACTTGAAATCTGTTGGTGCATTACGTCTGTCGACTTCGTCTTGTATTGAGTCTTGTATTAGAATTGTTAGATCAGGGCACGTCGTACGAGGAAAATAGGAGGTTTTGGATGTGATTGAGTTAATTTCGTTTGAAGGTGACATGTGCTAGTTCAAACGAAATTAACATAGTTAATTCCGTTTGAAATGGACACTGCCACTTTCAAACGGAATTACCTCATCTATATATAGCCTCCAAGCGAAATCATTTGTAACTTTCTGATTTCCGGTGCCGAACTGCTGCCGACGTGTCGTTTGATCTGGAAACTTGTTATAATCAATAAACAAGATAATTAAGTGTGAAACAAGCTGTTTTCCAAGTCTATTTCATTGTTTCCGCCTTTGAAATAGATAAAGAACTCTTCTGATTGACTCGTTTGGGTCACAGATCGATCCTACAAGTGGTATCAGAGCTCAGGAGGAAGAGTTCTTACCAAAACAGCCATCATTTCTGACTTCTACACCTTCTTTTTGAAATTGAACTAGTTTTCACGGTCAAAATGTCTTGAATTTCACATATTAAGTGCGAAACAGTGTTTTAATGATCCTTGAGAAAATTGGACCAGAATTCGATCTAAAACTGGTAAAAATCGTAATTTCGTTTGAATATCAGATCGAATATGATGACGTCAGCAGCATTTCAAACGAGATTAGCACCTAATTCCGCTTGAAATTACCTGATTTCGTTTCTAGGTGTAATTCCGTTTGAGACGTTTCAAACGAAATTATATAATTTCGTTTCAAATCGGTATTCCGTTTGAAAGTGTGCTTGTTCAAACGAAATCAGATTATTCCGTTTGAAAGATGTTTCTGTTTGAAGGGTGATTTTGTTTGAGAAGTGATCTCGTTTGAAAGTAATTTCGTTTGAATCTGTATTCCGTTTGAGACTTGTGTTTTTTTTTTGAAAAATTTGCCGAATCACGGAAGAGGAATTCTACAATGCGTTTGTGACACCGATTGCTCCTGTTACTGCTGCCGAAACATTGTACAGTGAGAATGAAACAGGAACTTATCAAAAACCACCTAAGCTAATGTTCATTGAAGATTTTAAAGGTTGGCAAAATCGATTTGAGAACTGGGTGCAAGCATATAAGTTTGACGCATGGTGTGCTTTAAAGAAAGATTATGAGAAACCGAAAAATGAGCGTGGGCTTGAAAAACCTTTTTGTGATTTCTCAGAGAGTGATAAATTGAAGTATACAAGTGAGAAAATGATGATTAGTCTTCTACAACAAGCGGTAAAGGAAGATATTTTTTTGTTTTGCTTCAACATGAGGGTACTGCTAGATCGATTTGGAATGCATTGATTCAAAAGTTCAAAGGAAGTGCAGATATGATTAAAAACAGAAAAGCGTTACTGAAGAAATCATTTGATATGTTTATAGCTTTCGAAGGTGAATCAACAAAAACGACCATTGATAGATATTGTCATCTTGTTTTGGAAATGGGAAGATTGGATATAAAGAAAGATAATGAGGAGTGGGTTGATAAACTAGCTGAAGCGCTACCACAGCATAAGTGGGGAACTTATTTGATGATTGTGAAACACATGAGGAAGTCTGAGAATATGAATTTGGCACAGTTTATTCAAAGATTGAAGAGCACGAGTTGGATATTCAGAAAACGGAAATCATGAAGAATCCAAATGTTCAACAAGATGTCAGTTTATATTACAGAGGGAACAAGTTTGAGGCTACCCCCAGCTCTAGCCCAAAGATCCAAACTGGTTTTAGTGCTGATACTTCGTCTGGAACAAAGGGTAGTAATTTGACACAAAGTGGTGGATCTTCGTCTTCATATTCAAGCTTTGATCTAAATTTTACTACACCAAGTCCTCAACAACATAATTCTACAAATCTACAGTGCAATGTTACCTTGAACATTCAAAATGGTCAAAATCTATCTCCGGAACTAGCAAAGCAACACATGGCATCACTCGTTACTATGTTGGAATCATATGAAAGCTTGATTGGTGGCAGAATTGGAAATCCGATGCTTACCAAAGAGGATTATGACCAAATTGATGCGGAGGAACTTGAGTTGATGGATGTGAAATGGTGCTTAGCCAGTGCTGTTCGAAGAGCGGAAAAAATTAAACAAATCACTGGTAGAGATGCTTTTCGGGGAATGAGTGAATCTAAAATAGGGTTTGACAAATCGAAAGTCACCTGTTTTCGTTGCGAAGGAAAAGGCCATTTTAAACGAGAATGCAAAAACAAAGAAACAACAGGAAGACAAGATGGAAAGAATGATTATTATCAAAAGTCAATTTTTCATCAGATTGATCAACAACTACAAATTGATAACCAACCACAAACTGCTCATGCACGTACCATTCAAGAGAAAAGAGCTTGTTTTGGAATAATTGATCAAGATGATGAATTTGTTGCAGAGGGATTTAGCTAGGATAAATACATTCCTGCTGGTTCAGGTCTTGTTGCTAGAATTCTGGGTGAAGATGAGGCTAGTCAGAAAAGAATCCCGATTTTTCCAGAACTAGGAAGTGATATTGATACTGATGATGAGGAAGAATATCTTAACAAAGCTAGAAAAGGCATAGATCCTGACAGTTTTAATTTGTTCTTTGCAGATAAAGTTGAGTTACTGAATCAGAAGAAGATTGCCAAATTGAGGAGAGAGCTGGAAGCAGCAAGAATCCTTGCTGATGAAAAAGCAAAGACAGAAGCTGGAGAAGCTAATGTTGATCACGTAACTGAGAAAGTAGTAGAAAAAATCGTTGAAATGGAGAAAGTAGTGGAGAAAATAGTTGAAGTGGAAAAAATAGTCGAAGTTGAGAAACTTGTCGAAGTTGAGAAAATCGTCGAGATAGAAAAAATTGTTGAAGTTGAGAAACTTGTTGAAGTTGAAAAGACTGTTGAGATTGAAAAGATTGTTGAAGTCATTAAACCTTGTCAGAAATGTGTGGAGTCGTGCACACATTGTGAGGAGAAAGACAAGAAGATTAGTGAGTTGGAAGAGCTGAAAGAAAATTTGTTGTCTGATTTGAAGTATGTGAAAGAGTCATATGATGTTTTGAATAGAATAGTTGATGGTCTAAAAATGACAAACTCAGAAATTTATGCTGCTATGTCAAAAATGAGCTCAACATTAATGATGAAACAGAAGATCATCAATGAGTATATTGAAGATTGTGCTAAGCTGAAGCAGGATATAGAGCTTGAAAAGATTGAGAGTGAAAGGATTAAACGATTGTTGTTGAGTTATACAACATGTGATTATTTGATTGATCGTGTTTATCCTACTGTTGCAGGTCTTGAAGCATTCAAGGAGGAAAAGACTGAAGATACTGATATTGGTAAGAAACAAAGTGTCAAGTATAACAGATGTCCGTCCCCGATCCATGAAAGTTATTCTCCCAGAAAGCCAAATGAGGAACGAGTAAATAAGGCTCTCAACATCAAGTTAAAGTCTGAAATCATTGATGAATTACCAGACAATATTGATGTCAAATTCACAGCGTCTGACACTGATCATGAGTCTGAGTTGTTAAAGAAAGTGGTCGATCAGGTGTTGGATATGGATGAAGAGTCAAAGTCGGAGTCTAAATCTGAAAGTCTGAGTTCGTCAAAAAAGAGTCCGAGTTCACCGGTTAAAAGGGTTTACAATAAAGAATTTTTGTTATCAAAATCTAATTTGAATGACGAACCAATCAAAGTGGCTTATACTTTGAATGATTCAGACAAATTATATTCTGATGAAGAATTTCCAATAAGAAGTGTCAAAACTGAAATGATCAAACAGGTTTTCAAATTAAAAGAAATTAACATTTCTGAAATAAAAGATTTTAATCTTCAAGAAAAACCTAAAAAGTACACTTCAAGAGTTCAACAGAGATTGAACAAGAAAAAGGGTTACAGTTCTAGTTCAGGTTATCGAAAGAAATCAAACCATCACGGTAATTTCAAAAAACAAGGTCTTGGTTTTAGTTCTTCGGAAAATTATAAAAATGAGAAAAATTATAAATTAAAAACAAAATTTGTTTCAGGAGGAAGTTCTGAAGAAGAGCAGAAGAAACCATTCTGGAAACAGTCAAATCAAGATTTTCTTGCTGAAATAAAGAAGAATGTGAAGAAATTTGCTCCAAGAGTTGACAGAAGAACCTGTTTCAAATGTCAAAAAGTTGGACATATTGCTTGGAATTGCCAACAGTTCAATAACACAAAACAGGGAGTTTCTTTTAACTCAAAATTGAAAAAAAAATGTGTTGATGAAAAGAAACAACCAACTGAGAAATCTAAAGTGTTTGAAAATTCGACTTTAGAAACTGGTGATGTTTCAAAACGATTTTACAAAAGAAAAGTCGATTTGAACAAACAAAAATGGGTTGTAAAATCTGATAGTAGTTCTGACAATGATTCTGATTCCATAAAATCAGAGGAGCCATCTGTTGAGAAGAAGAATGAAAATTCTGTTCCAGAAGTGAACGATGAAAATTTTCCTAAATTGTCAAAAGAAAATTTTAAGTTGAAAGTGGGTAAAACTGAAATTTCAGGTCAATTCTTTGCTGATAAGAAAGAATTTGATGCTGAAAAGGTGTTTAATGGAAAAGTTAAACATATTTTCAGGAAGATGGTTGATGGAAAGGTTAAATGTGCAAAAGAATTTTACAAATCAAAATGTTGGTGGGATAGATGTGTACCAGAATCTCCTAAGGCTGGTCAGGCTTGGGGGAAGGTACTTCCTAACTGAAAATATGACTTGCCGGAGCTCCCAGGATGGTAAGCGTGGAGCAGGAATCGGCATCATTCTTGAACAGATTGGTTGGTAAATCTAAAGGTGATATCTTTCAATTGTTATATTTTATTTTACAAATGGTATGGTTGGTGAGTGAATCCACAAGTGGTTGAAGAAGGTTTTCATTTACAAGTGATAAATCAAGGACATTAAGTTGTACTTGTTTTTCCTACAAATGATTGAGAAACAATATGATGAACCCCTAACTTTCAATTGGTAAAATCAACAAAACTTATTTTCCGGAAAAACCATTTGATTAAAACAAACTTAAGTGTTTTGAAATCACTATGGGAAAATAGTTTGTTGAAAGGGGAGTTTTGATTGTTTATGCCAAGTGGATGGCGATCTGAAGTGATTCAATATCAGTTGTCGCTTTATCTTGTACAGTTTGTTTTCAAATTTCCTTAAATGATTTTGAATTTTAGGGGGAGTAAGAAATTTTCTGAAAATCCGAAAACATTATAAAATTTGAAAAAGTCAAAAACATGATAAATTCAAACATGAGTTTTGTTGTGAAAAAGAGGAAATGATAGTACATCAGTGGACGATCACAGCATGCTAAAGAATTGGAAAGTCAAAAAGTGATAAACGGTCTCACTGATGATGTGCCAGTAGGTTTTCGCACATTTAGTAGATTGTGACGAGATATAAACCTAAATATCAAACTTGCTTATATAGTGGGTAACATCTCTCGGATATATGGGTAACCCCCGAAATCTTGTTTGAAGGACCCCTCTTTCTGAGATACTAGGCCTTTATGCTTAGTGATATCTGGGGTATTATCCCGGGACATCTGATTTTGCGGAGGCAATGGCCTAGTCTTCGGAGAATACTTTACGCTTGCTTGAAATATAGCCTCCCCTCAGCATAAAAATGATGAAACATTGAAAAATGCTAATCATGTGCTGTTGAAGAAAAGATCCTCTAAAGGGGACACACCAAAAGTCGAAGCCGTCATCTCTCTGCTGAACGGAAGTTCTGACCTGAGCTCTCACAGTCCTCGCAATTAACCCCTTACAGATATCATCTAGGTATACTCACCTATAAGACTGAATATTGGGATCTGGATACGGGAGTATATTCTGAGGTGGGACACGCGAATAAGTTTAAGTCCCTTAAAACATTAATCTCGTATCTCGAATCAGTTGAAATTTGCGTGAAAATTTAAGTGGATCAGTATACTGACAATCTAAGTGAATCGTTTAGAGCTTAAAATGTTTAAAACTTAACGGTGTTGGTGATTTGTCTCAAAAACTGATATGATCCTCTTACACAAACTCACAAAAATATGGTATGTAAATATTTCTTTATTGCATTTCATTTCTGTTATATAAAAAAATCCAAAAAGATTTTCGGAGTGTTTTAGCATAAATTTTTTTTTGAAAAATCCAAAAAGATTTTAGACAACTGATGTTGAAAAGCTGATTTTCAAAATTCCGAGTGCTGAACGTGACGAACAGGTTTGGGAATGTGTGGTAAGAAAATGTTATACATACAAGTGGTTCATCAAAGACTAACATGTTAAATCATTTTGTTCGATACTTGAAAATGGTGTGTTCAGTTTGTGTCTACTAGTGGTAAGCAGAGTTTAAATTTGTCAAAATTTTAAATTTGTGAAATTTATTTTTAGGTAGAGTTTTGTGCAGGAATCAGTAGAGCCAGGAATTGGACCTGATCCTATGGGAAGGAATGTAAGCCAGGTTGCAATTTTTGAACCTGTAAACATGTGACCAGAGTGTGAGACAGTCAACGATCCCAGTATAATTCAAGGGGGAGTCTGCTGGTAGATCAACATTCGAGAAGGAGAAGAGTCTGCAGATGCAAGAGCCAGAATCGAATCCTGATGTTAAGAGAGAGAGTAGATGATAAAGACTGAGGATGCTTACTCTGTCAGATATTTTTGAAAGATCCCAAAGACTGATAAAGACTGAAGACATTGAAGACTCGACACTGAAGACTCGTCAACATCCGAGGGGGGTCTGTTGGTGCATTACGTCTGTCGACTTCATCTTGTATTGAGTCTTGTATTAGAATTGTTAGATCAGGGCACGTTGTACGAGGAAAATAGGAGGTTTTGGATGTGATTGAGTTAATTTCGTTTGAAATGGACACTGCCACTTTCAAACGAAATTACCTCATCTATATATAGCCTCCAAGCGAAATCATTTGTAACTTTCTGATTTCCGGTGCCGAACTGCTGCCGACGTGTCGTTTGATCTGGAAACTTGTTATAATCAATAAACAAGACAATTAAGTGTGAAACAAGCTGTTTTCCAAGTCTATTTCATTGTTTCCGCCTTTGAAATAGATAAAGAACTCTTCTGATTGACTCGTTTGGGTCACAGATCGATCCTACAAAATCCCACAATCTTTGACGTGTGTCTTTACGTGTGTATCACTAAAAGTTTATATCAGTTTTCCTCATGATAATATCAATAAGTTAGGGTTCAATCACATCATGTCTTATTAATAGAACAAGTGCTTATAACTTATTGATTGATGCATGAAAGTGGATTTTATGACAGATGGTGTAGTAACTGTATGATCTATTGTGAGTGGAATTACTTGTATTACTGTTTGTGTATGCAAGGGTATAGAATATTGATTGCCATGACCACACATGAATATTATAGCCACATAATTCTTGCATGAATCAACCGTTTGAAAATGGGTCATTGTGATGTTGGGCCGGATAGAATTGTCTTGTAATGAATAACCCAAGTGGGCCGCACAATGGGTGGGCCGGACATTTAAGCGGGCTGTGCAAGCAGGTAAATACATGCATACTTCATGACATTTGGGCCTCTCTCGTATCCAAATCAGCCCATGTGTTATGTGTAATCAGCCCATGTGTTATGTGTATAGAATTAGGGAAGTATTATGTTACGTATAATCTGAAAATCAAGTAGCAAACCCTAGTCTCTGGTGAACGGCAACAGGAAGGAAAGGAGAATTAAATTCAGTCGCAAACCCCCCCCCCCCCCCCTGTGTGTTAACTAGCTACATCTTCTTGTTTTGTTCGTCGGGTTAGTATATTTATTCTTATTTCACTTATGTATACACATATGTATCGTATGATATAGATATATATATGAAGTCAAGGTGTAACCTTCTGGTTCGATGTGTGTTTTTGTTACTGTTAGTTGTTTGATTGTTATTGTTAGTGCATGGGTAGGACCAAATACGAATAGGTTGCGTGATTCACATACTTGAATGATCTTGATTATGCATTATATGTAATTAAGGAAGGTTCTATGATTCTGCGGAATGTTATTTGCTGGTATGATAAGAGTGCGATAGCATGATTGGATAATTAAACCGACGTGAATAGATGTATGTTGTTAATCATTGTTAGCATTTTGAATGATGAAATCTGCACTGTTTTACAACTTGTAAATCGAAAGGATATATGATGGTGTTTAGTGTCCGCACATGTTATAGGGGCCCCAATATAACCGGCAGTTGCATGTCGGAAGTTATTGTGTGATTTGGATTTAATAAATTAATGCATATGAAGTTGACGATCAATGATTTGATCATGTGACCTCTAAGTGGGTGGTGTACATGTTATAGGGGATCCCACATGCTTTCTGTTATACAGCCACAAACATGTAAGTCTATTATATGCATGAACTAATTGAGAATAAATGGAATGGGTTGTGAACCAAGTCTATTGTATGCTTTCTGTTATACAAAGGTTTGGTGTGGCACAATTACTTGGGCTGTACATGATAACCGGGCCGCATATCGGTAGGATAAATGGAATGGGTTGTGAAATTGTTATGTGATATATTGACCGATGTTAGGAATAGTGTGTGGCTCAGACGTTAACTATGTGTTACATGATCTCTTGTTGCAACTTGCATTTTGGTATGTGTATTACAGGTACGCTACATGTGTAACGTGCTTAAAGACTATGTGATTACGTGTATACAAGCTAATTATTTTTGGTAACCACGGTAGGGCTTGGTTGACCAACTTGGAACGGGTAAATTAACATAACATACCGAGCAAACCAAAGGTGAGTTCATTCCTTTTGAGCATGCGTCCCGGTGGTTGGGACAGTCTTTGGGTATCCCTGAGAGGGATTAGTTTTGGGTAAATCATGGGTATTCCTAAGAGGAATGTCTTTTGGGTAAATCTGGAATGTTGGATAATATACTCATCCTATCACCATTAAAGTCCCTCCGTGTTGTTTGGTTACCTGAGAGGTAACAAGGTATTAGTCGGTAGCGCTACTTAGGTTTGGCACCCTCACCCCGTACCTGAGAGAACGGGTGTGAACTAACGACTTAGTCATGACCAATGCTTTGATATGAGCATTGGAGAAAGGGCAATGTAAATCAGGAGTCGTCTTGTATTCGGGATATTATCAACATTAAATTCAATGGATTAACTAAACACTTGGTAACCAACATTTTCCTAAAACTATGAGCTCACCAGCGTTGTCTGATACACTTGTTGCATGCTCGCAGGTCGTTAGATGTCTTGGATTTGGAACTTGCTGTCTGGAGTAGCTGGAGTGGTCATGGGTCGACTGGAGGGATTCATGTGATTGACTTATTGATTTTATACATTGGTTTTGAAACAGTTTAACTTTGGTTTACTATTTGCTTCCGTTGAACATGTTGGTTTTCATTTAAACTCGTTGATGGTATTTTCATTGATAATGGAGGATTTTATTTTGAAACTTCTATGGGTTCAATGTAATTAGTGGCTCGTTGTTGGTACGTCACACGCCTAACAGGGACATTCCCTAGGTGGTATTTGGGGGTGTGAGATACGAAGTCTAGGCCATTGCTTCCACATTATCAGAAAACCAGGTAGAATACCCCAGATATCATTAACTATAAAGACCTAGTATCTCAGAATTAGGCAATCTTTCAAATAAGATTTTGGGGGTTACCCATATATCCGAGAGATGTTCCCCACGAGATAAGCAAGAAAAAGTTTTATAACAAACCTAGTTACAAGAAGAAAAACATGAGAGCTGGGTTGGGTTATAAGCAAGAAAAAGTTTAATAACAAACCTAGTTGCTGTCACACCCCGACCGCGTAAAACAACAAACCGCGGCGGAATCGTCGGGGAGTGTCGTAACAGAATTATTGTTTCACAACACATGGTAATTGAAATTTTGTTTTATTAAATTTCAAGAGGTTACAATGTCTTAAAAACAAAGAAAAATAACATAATTAACTAGTCTTCCATCTTTTATTGTCACTAAGGACCTCGTCCAATCCTATGTTAGCATCATAATCATCTAACAACAGCACCTGAAACACATGTGAGAATAGGTACGTCAGCATAAAAATGCTTGTGAGATACATAGGTTTTATAAAAATAGGATTCATGACTTGTAAGTTTAAAGAATATGATTAACAAAAGTTAGTCATGAACCTTGTAAAATGTTTTCTTTTATAAATCATACAAAAATCGATAAGTAAACAGATGATATAAAAGAATGATGCATGGTTAAATAAATAACCAAGTAAAAATGAGTTTGTACAAAAATATGTTGTTTTGTAAAGATATGTTAATTGTGTAAAATGTAATATGTCTAAACTGAAATGGTTTAAATAACGCTACAATATGTAATATCGTAAAAGCACTTATATATAGGAAGTACCAGCAGTGTATCCACCATGCTTTTATCATATTACACACGCCTCGTTATTTAAATCACATACCCAAACAAACCACCAAAATGTCTTGTTTAAACAAATATCAAAATGTTTATGTGTAAACAATGTCTATTGTCAAATGTAAATCATGTTTATGTATAATAAAATGTCATGTATGGTAAAATAAATAAAAGTATCTATTCTAACCATATGTAAAATGTACAAAACAATGTATTTGAATAAATTATAGATTAAATCAAAATTTATGTTTTGTAAAACAAATGCATGCTTTACTGATACAAACATCTATGCGGTAATGTTAAACGCCTATATTCAAGCCTTGCGACTGAGGAGATAAACCCTTAACAAGTTAAAGGTTTATCAAACTTATGAATATCGAATTCGGTCATTCCTTCCATCCAAACAAACCTAGGATTTCAGGAATGGGAGTTGTCAATTCCTATGGTACCACTACCTACTAACGAACGGCATGATCGGTGTTAATGAATGTATTTATGACCCGTTAAACAAAACAAATGTCATACCAAAAGTAAGCATGTTATATGAAAATAATGTACTTAAATATGCTAAATGACATACAAAGTAAAAATGTTTAATGTAATCCAATGTGTATATATGTTGAAATAAACATACGAAACAAAATGCAATATATGAAATCAATGTGTTAGCATGTTAATAAAACATACATAGCAAAAACATGGAAGAAATCATGTACTATAAAAGCATGAAAAACACGAAAGTAACAAGTAGGCACATGTGAATCACCCCAAAACATTTGCAAACGTAAAATAGGGGACTATGTACTCACTTGAGAGCGCTTAGAAGTCTTGAATAACAACCAAGCAAAGCTGGAGGGATCACGGAATCAAACGGCACCTAATATAAGTAACTATGTTAATAAACCGGACCTAAATCGGAAAATCGGATAGAATGGGGTTTTGTAAACCAAATGAGTATTGGACCTCATATGATATGGTTTAACAAAGCCTACATACTAAATCAAAACCTAACCTAAGTGCTTACGACCCATTACGACCCGTTTAGGTGGCTTACGCTACTTTAACGCGTAGTTCGCGTAAAAGGAGTTCGGACCGCCTAACTAGTCCTATGACAAGTATTATATGCCTTAACATGTCTAATAATGTTTCCTAATCAGTTTAGATGTCAAAATTTAGGTTACATATGCTTAAAATGAAATTATGCGTAAAAAGGGCATTTTGGTCATTTTCCTAAGGCATATAAATTACCTATCATACAACTAACTAAACGAAGTGACCATAAGGTATAACCCCGGAAGGTTATTCCCTATACAACTATGGTCACAAAATATGTTTGGTCGGATCCTAACGATCGACCAAACGGGTCGGGTTCGAAAGTATAAGCGGTTGTTTAGACCGCTTATCTTACGATCCTATATAAGCACTAAACTAAAAGTGATGAGTTAAACATGTTAAAACATGTTTAACTAAGTTAGAAAACAATTTTGATATCAAAACAAAAGGTTTTGATACCCAAGAATAGTTTGGTTGCAAAATACGCATAAACGCGTATTTTGACCGAAACTATGACTCGTCACTATGCCTAAATAACGTGGTAATCAGTAGGTATAGTCACAAAGGAGTATGACCATCGTGATTACGCTCACGTTGCGAAGTTCAAATGAACTTCGTGTTGACCATTGACTGGTCATAGCAGAAAGTCAAACACCGTTTGACTTTCGTGCTTAAAACGCATAAAAGATGAAAGAATACTTACAAAAGGTCCAAGCTTGAAGATTTGAACTCAATCTACTCAGGTATGACGCTTGAGAGCTTCAACTTAGAGCAAGAATGAGAACAAATGTGAGGATTGCTGTAACAACTCTCGCTAAAATTGTTATTTCTTATTTTATTTTACACAATAGGAAACCCTAATTGAGACCCCCAATAAATATTGCACAAACCCTAAACTTTTAAGAACAATCAGGGCCCCTAAAACTCAGGGGGGGGGGGTATTCCCCCATTGACGATTATCATCACAGTTTGCAGTCTAAATAGAATTTCGTCGAGATTTTGACTCACCCAGGCTAGTTGGAAACGTGGCTACCCTACCCTAGAACTGCACCCCTCGCGCCACGCGACAGGCCCTCGCGCCACGCGACAAGCCCTCGCGCCACGCGAGGGAGACCTTTTTCCAGTATAAATGCAGGGGTTTGGCACTTGAAGTTTGGCATTGGTTCGATGTTAAAATTCAATTCGTACACTGAGATATCGTCTGTTTACTTCAAAACACACACAGCACGAACTTCGGCCACGATAACAGGATAATAACTCGATCACTGCTATGATACAATGTCCAATCGATTGAAACCAATCCGATGGATGTTTAAGTGCTGCCTAAACTTGGGCTATACTTTGTCATTCGTTGTGAATCCGATGGATGTTTGAGTACTGCCCGAACTCGGGCTATACTTTGTCATTCTTCGTGAATCCAATGGATGTTTAAGTACTGCACTTTGTCATTCGTCGTGAGTGTTTTGATTTCGTGAGCTTATCGTAAATGTTGTATTAAGTTACTAACCTAGTTTCGGATGCATTGTCATTTAAATTAGGTTATATGGCTAAATCAGTAGGCTAAACTCTGTCTGTCTAAACCTGCAATGTGAGTCATTCTCTTTTTATCAACAATGTTTTACAATACTCAAATTATTTTCAAAAGTTATAATTACAGGGATTAAGTCTTGGTTATCTTGAATCACTGGCAAGTGCGGTATTGTGCACATTACCAATTTCTCACGGTTAGATTCATCAACCTAACAGTGATAATCATCACTACTTGGGTGAAAGGACCCAATAGTGGTATGACCATCGTCACCAGGGTGTGACACGGCGCCAGATAAAAAAAATAAGATAGTAGCCATTGTATTCGCTCTTATGCTGTAAATTATAACTATGTGTCATTTTATATAACTTGAGTGACTCGCCAGTATTTCCCCGCTGATAAAATATTTTTAAAACATGTTTCAGGTGACCTACTGTGAATCAAGGAAAAGTGCTACGGAGCACTAACAAAGCTTGAAGTGGTGGCTAAGTTAAATCAATAAACATGTTTTGTAAAACAGGGAATTTCCTCGTGAAATTCCTCCATTGTAAATTACGGGGTTTTTCCAAATTTATGAAATAAAATAATTGGGCATTTTCATGATTTAAAAGATCCTGATAAACTTCCGCTGTCAACTCAATTAATAAATACCACGGGATTTCTGTCCCGCGGCTCCTGAACCGGGTAAAACCGGGACGGGGGCCATGACAGAAAAAGGTGGTATCAGAGCCACTGATTTAAGCCAATTAAGTATCTTGAAATACTTAATTTTTCTGATTTCCATTCTGTGATTATGTGAAAATTCAATTTACAAAGTTTTAACTTAGAATTTTGTGTGTTTCTTCATATATGCTAACAGCATGAATGAACTATCTGAAGCACTTCAAAACTTTACTATCCATACCACAGATATGGATACCACCGATACCTTCACTGACTGCCAGGCTGATACTGAAGAGCCAATGATCTTTCAAGCTCAACCTCAGGAGAAACCAAAACCGAAAAAGAGGAGAAGATTCGTAGGCTGGAGGCGTGTGCGTAGGAAGAAACCAGCAACACGGAAAGCTATAAAGACTGAGGATCCAATGGATAAAGGCAAGGGAATAGAAATCGGGGAAAGTTCCGGGCAAGCTCAGGAAATGCCATCATGGGAAGAGTTGGATCGTAAATTGGGACTTAATGACCTCATCGGAGCTGCCGATGAAAACCTCTTCAATTACCCAGTTGAAGCACAACTTCCAGTTAATCTGGAACCTGCTATTCCAGATCCTATTATCCACCCCCGACCTCTACCAGAAGAGTTAGAAGAATGGTGGACCACTGACTGGCAATTTCAAAACCTCTTAAATAACCCTAATACCTTTTTCCCTCAATTTGACCCTGAGCCTCCACTACACCCACCAATGAGCACCGAGAACTTGGCTGAACTTCACCACTATGGCGAGGAGCTGGTGGACGCAGGAAATAGAATCCGAGATGTGGGGGAGAGGATATCATAGAAATACGATGAGAGGGAACGTAGTTTCTGAGATGCCAGCTGACGGGGATGGTGTGACTGTATGGTTGTGCGGATATGTGTTTAATAATAATATAATAATATAATCATGTAAAATAACTAAAAATAAAACTTTGTAACATATCTGGTAATGTACGGATGCCTATTAAAATATATAAAATATGGAAGTCGAAAAATCGACAATTTTGGCTATACGTGTTGACATGATTGTGTTGACGTGATTATGTGCGATTGTTTATTATGTTTGGTTGTTATTTATTTTGTGCTAATCAGTAAAATATATTAATTACCAGATGGAACACGCCGGTAATGAACCAGTTAACGAAGTTAACCAATCCGAGCAAAACAATGCGGAGCATTTCTGAATAGACAAGACATAGAAAACATCGTTGCTTAAGGAATAGCCAATGCTATTCCAGCAATCCTTGCTGCTGCCCAAAATCCAGTTGAACCTCAACCAATTATTCCTAGCAAACGTACTCATGAAGACAACTTCATTAATAGCGAAAATGGAGGCGGTAACATTAATAATAATGATAATGATGTAATGCAAGCCCCAATTCTTAAGAGAATGAAAGCTGCAACGCCTGGTTGCACGTACACGGAATCTCTTGCCTGTAAACCTGTTGAATTTGCAGGCAATGAAGGGGCGACTGCTGCACTGCGTTGGTTGGAGAAAACCGAGGCAGTAATTAAAATAAGTAAATGTGCCGAGGAGGATAAAGTCATGTATGCTTCTCATCTTTTCAAGGAAGAAGCATTAGAATGGTGGAATACGGTATTGCAAGCTAAACGAAGCGACCTGGCTTATGCCATGAGTTGGGAAGAATTTAAACGTCTGGTGGAAAGAAAAATCTGCCAAAAATATGAAAAAGAACAAATGGCAAACAAATTTCTGAGCCACCGAATGGTGGATGTTGACTGTCGAGGGTATACTTCGAAGTTTTTCGAATATGCTTGAATTGTGCCTACTCTGGCTTCGCCGGAACCGGTACTCATTTCTCGCTACATTTGGGGTTTAATTAGCGAGATCCAGGATATTGTCAAAGCTGCGAGACCCCGCACGATCAATGATGCGATGGAATTAGCCAATACTTTGACTGACGGACTGGTGCGTACACGAGAAGAAACTCGAAAGAAGGAAGTGGCCCAAAAGATTACCCAAGGATTCCGTGTGGGTAATAATAGTGATTTCAAGAAAAAGGGCATCGGGCAATCTTCCACTGTTCCATTTTGCAGTACCTGTAAAAGAAAGCATTTTGGAAGATGCAAAGGGTATTGTAATTTCTGCAAAATTCCAGGGCATCAAGAAGAAGATTGCAGGAGGAAGAAATCAACAATCTGCTTCAACTGTGGAGAAGCTGGACATTTTAGACCAGACTGCCCCAAATTGGTCAAACCAGCTGACAATAAAGCCAAACCTGCAGAAGGAACTACCAGAAAGAATGCAAGAGCCTTCCAATTGACCACGTAGGAAGCCGAACTGATTCCTGACGTAATAGCTGGTACGTTCCTAGTTTATGACGTTTATGCGAAAGTATTATTCGACTCTGGTGCAAACCAAAGTTTTATCAATACTTCATTCTGTCAAGCCCTTAAGCAACCTTTAACCAAACTTAGGCAGATTTATGCAGTAGAAACGGCAGACAGGAATTTGGTTAACATAGATACGGTTTTGCAAAAAGAAAATATAGAACTTTCAGGTCATAAAATTTCTGCAAACCTATTACCCATGAATTTAGCTGGATTCGATGTCGTGTTAGGAATGGATTGGTTAGTAGCCAACCATGCTCGAATCCTCTGTGATAAGAATTCCATAGAAATTTGTGCACCCACAGGAGAAGTAATTATGATTACAGGGGATAAGCCGCGTAAACCAATGAAGTTCATTTCGGTAATGAAAGTAGCTAGTTATGAACGAAAGCAAGGAATAGTGTATATGATTTCGGTAATCATTAGCACTAAAGGTAAGGTACTTAAGGAAATTCCTGTAGTATCAGAATACTCGGATGTATTCCCAGAAGAATTACCAGGAGTACCACCAGATAGGGAGGTGGAATTTAGAATTCATTTGATTCTTGGAACTACACCCGTAGCTAAGGCACCCTACCGATTAGCACCCACTGAAATGTTAGAACTAAAAAAACAATTAGATGAATTGCTCAGTAAAGGATTTATACAACCTAGTTCATCCCCTTGGGGAGCACCAGTGTTGTTTGTAAAGAAGAAGGATGGTTCGATGCGAATGTGTATCGATTATAGGGAATTAAATAAGGTTACAATCAAGAATTGATACCCATTACCTAGGATTGATGATCTTTTCGATCAACTTCAGGGAGCTAGATATTTTTCTAAGATAGATTTATGCTCCGGATATCATCAATTGAAGGTACAAGAAGAAGACATACCTAAAACCGCCTTCAGAACAAGGTATGGTCATTACGAGTTTACAGTCATGCCCTTTGGACTAACAAATGCTCCTGCCGCATTTATGGACATGATGAATAGAATCTGTAAACCGTATTTGGATAAATTTGTAATTGTCTTTATCGATGATATACTTATTTATTCCAAAAGTCAGGACGAACATTGTCAGCACCTGCATGCACTCTTAACTTTGTTAAGAAAAGAGAAGCTTTATGCCAAATTCTCGAAGTGCGAATTTTGGCTACAGGAGGTGCAATTTTTAGGACACATGGTGAATCACAAAGGTATTCACGTAGATCCCTCCAAGATAGAAGCGATCACCAAATGGAAGGTCCTGCAATCAGCTACAGAAGTTAGAAGTTTTCTAGGCTTAGCTGGGTACTATAGGCGCTTCATTAAGGATTTTTCTAAGATAGCTGTGCCATTAACTAAGCTAACCTGTAAAACAGTTAAGTTTGAATGGGACCTAAGCAAGAAGAGGCTTTTAAGATTTTAAAGCAAAAGTTAACAAACACCCCAATTCTTGCCCTACCAGAAGGGACAGAAGATTTTGAAGTTTATTGTGATGCTTCTAAGCTAGGATTAGGATGTGTGCTAATGCAGCGCAAAAAGGTAATTGCGTAGGCTTCAAGGCAATTGAAAAGGCACGAGGAAAACTATACGACACATGACTTAGAATTAGGGTCAATAATTTTTGCCCTTAAGATTTGGAGACGCTATCTGTATGGAAGTAAGTTTACTATTTATACAGATCATAAAAGCTTAAGGTACATATTTGGGCAAAAAGAATTGAACATGAGACAAAGGAGATGGATGGAAATTCTAAGTGACTATGACTGTGATATTCAATATCACGAAGGAAAGGCAAACGTAGTTGCAGATGCCCTAAGTCGTAAGTATCACGAAAAGGAATAATTTCTGGTGGATTGGTATGAAAAAGGACATAGCTAGATATGTATCTAAGTGTCTAACTTGTTCACAAGTTAAGGCAGAACACCAGAAACCTTCAGGGTTACTCCAACAATTAGAAATACCTGTTTGGAAATGGGAACTAATAACCATGAATTTTGTTACTAAGTTACCCAAAACCAGAAAAGGTAATGATGCGATTTGGGTAATTGTGGATCGATTAACCAAATCAGCTCATTTTCTACCCATGAAAGAAACCTTAAAATGGAAAGGTTAGCAAAATTATACGTAGACGAAGTAGTATCCTTACATGGAGTTCCACTCTCCATTGTATCGGATAGAGATAGTCGTTTCACTTCACATTTCTGGACAAGTTTCCAAGAAGCCATGGGGACGCGATTAAATTTAAGTACAACTTAACATCCCCAAACAGACGGATAAAGTGAAAGGACGATTCAAACCCTGGAAGACATGCTCAGGGCATGTGTGATAGACTTTGGTGGAAACTGGGATGACCACCTACCCTTAATTGAATTCTCCTATAATAATAGTTATCATGCAAGCATTGAAGCTACCCCATTTGAAGCACTGTATGGACGAAAGTGCAGAACTCCAGTCTGTTGGGCAGAAATAGGAGAAAGCCAATTATCAAGTCCTGAAATTGTGCAAGAAACTACCGACAATATCACTCAAATCAAGGAAAGACTGAAAACGGCTCGAGATCGCCAGAAGAGTTATGCAGACAATCGACGCAAGCCACTAGAATTTCAAGTCGGAGATAAGGTACTCTTGAAAGTTTCTCCTTGGAAAGGAGTAGTTCGGTTCGGAAAAAAGGGAAAGTTAAGTCCAAGGTACGTAGGACCATTCCCAATAATCCTGCGGATAGGACCAGTTGCCTATCGTTTACAACTACCAGAAGAGCTAGCCGGGGTACATGACGTATTTCATGTATCCAACCTCAAGAAATGTCTATCTGATGAATCCCTGGTAGTACCTCTTCAAGATGTAGAGGTAAATGAAAAGTTAAAATGTGCTGAGAAGCCACTACGGATAGAAGACAAAAAGGTCAAGTTTCTCAAACACAAACGACTAGTGCTGATCAAAGTCAAGTGGGATTCAAAGAGAGGACATGAGTACACTTGGGAGCTGGAATCAGAGATGAAACGAAAGTATCCCTACTTGTTCCAGTAAATCTCGAGGACGAGATTTTAATAAGGTGGGGAGGATGTAACAACTCTCGTTAAATTATTATTTCTTGTTTTATTTTACACAATAGGAATCCCCAATTGAGACCCCCAATAAATATTGCACAAACCCTAAAATTTCCAGAACAGTCAGAACTAGGATCAGGGCCCCTAAAACTCAGGGGGGGTATTCCCCCATTGACGATTATCATCACAGTTTGCTGTATAAATCGAATTTCATTGAGATTTTGACTCACCCAGGCTAGTTGGAAACGTGGCTACCCTACCCTAGAACTGCACCCCTCGCGCCACGCGACAGGGCCTCGCGCCACGCGACAGGGCCTCGCGCCACGCGAGGGAGACCTTTTTCCAGTATAAATGTAGGGGTTTGGCACTTGAAGTTTGGCATTGGTTCGACGTTAAAATTCAATTCGTACACTGAGATATCGTCTGTTTACTTCAAAACACACACACAGCACGAAATTCTGCCACGATAACAGGGTAATAACTCGATCACTGCTACGAGACAATGTCCGATCGATTGAAACCAATCCGATGGATGTTTAAGTGCTACCTAAACTTGGGCTATACTTTGTCATTCGTTGTGAGTCCGATGGATGTTTGAGTGTTGCCCGAACTCGGGCTATACTTTGTCATTCGTCGTGAATCCAACGGATGTTTAAGTACTGTACTTTGTCATTCGTCATGAGGGTTTTCATTTCGTGAGCTTATTGTAAATGTTGTATTAAGTTACTAACCTAGTTTCGTATGCATTGTCATTTAAATTAGGTTACAAGGCTAAATCAGTAGGCTAAACTCTGCCTGTCTAAACCTGCAATGTGAGTCATTCTCTTTTTATCAACAATGTTTTACAATACTCAAATTATTTTCAAAAGTTATAATTATAGGGATTAAGTCTTGGTTATCTTGAATCACTGGCAAGTGGGGTATTGTGCATATTACTAATTTCTCATGGTTAGATTCATCAACCTAACAGTGATAACCATCACTACTTGGGTGAAAGAACCCAATAGTGGTATGACCATCGTCACCAGGGTGTGACACGGCGCCAGATAAAAAAAATAGGATAGTAGCCATTGTAATCGCTCTTATGCTGTAAATTATAACTATGTGTCGTTTTATATAACTAGAGTGACTCGCCAGTATTTCTCCGCTGATAAAATATTTTTAAAACATGTTTCAGGTGACCTACTGTGAATCAAGGAAAAGTGCTACGGAGCACTAACAAAGCTTGAAGTGGTGGCTCAGTTAAATCAATAAACATGTTTTGTAAAATAGGGAATTTCCTCGTGAAATTCCTCCATTGTAAATTACGGGGTTTGTCCCAATTTATGAAATAAAATAATTGGGCATTTTCAAGTTTTAAAAGATCCTGTTAAACTTCCGCTGTCAACTCAATTAATAAATACCACGGGATTTCTGTCCCGCGGCTCCTGAACCGAGTAAAACCGGGATGGGGGCCGTGACAATTACAAATGGGGAAGTGGGTATTTATAGAAATTAGACAACCGTTAGGATTGTTCCTTGATAATTGAGCTTTGATCTCAACCATCCAAGTGTTACCCACTGAAATACAATACTATGGGTGCCCAAAAGCCTGAAAACCAGCTGCTGATTGAATAAACTGATTTTTGCAGATCTGGGCATTCTACGCTGGCCGCGTAGACATAAGGGGTAGGCTACGCGCCCCTCCTAGCACCTCAGTTCAGCAACTTTTCAATATTTACAGAAACAGTCCCTGAATGCATATAAGGCCCTTTTTGACACGTTTAAGGCCCGTTAACCTCATTTCAAGGCTCCAAAATGAAGTTAAAGCATAGGGAACATGAAATATGCTCAAAAACATCTCGGATGTCGGTTTGTTTGGTCGTACGGTTGCGTTGTTCGGTTAATTACGACGAAACTCGAACGGACCCGAAAAACGATCCAAATTGCGCAACGAATGGAAATTGAGCATTCCAATCACTAACATAAAATATTCTAATGATTACAAAAATTTTTGGATGTCCGGATATATTCAGAACGTAAGATATGCGCGAAAATGCAAACTTATGCACTTTTTGACGCTTTTAGTCCCTGATTGACCAAATAAGTTTATTTTTGCACACCAAACCCCTCAAAGCCTATTTCTAAGATCTGTAAAGGATATTTATGGTATGTTTAACTTATGGTCAACTTTCGGAATGTTCGATACCATACGAATCAGCAGACTTCTACAGTTTAACGCAAATAGTCCCTGCGATCGAATAAACTTGATTTCGACACACCAAACCATCCAAAACTTATTTCTAAGTTATGAAAAGGTTATTTAAGGTATGTTAAGCCTATGTCACTATTCCGGAGTGTTTGTTGTGTTAAACTGATTACGTTTACGCATTAGTTCGCGTATAACTTTCTAGAAACCGATTTAGAGCTCGAAATCGAACAAGAATTGATATGTGCAAATGATACACATATTTATACAAATCCCAAGTATGAAACACAATATTTCATTGATTTGGTATTTGTTTGATGGTCGTAGAGACACAGATGTAACAGTTGCATTGGGTTGTCAAATTTTCTATAAATGTTTTGAATTTTAGGGGGAGTAAGAAATTTTAGAAAATACAAAAACATTTGAAAATTTGAAAAAGCCAAAATCAATAGAAAACTAAAAAAGAGTTTTGTGTAAAAAGAGGAAATGATAGTACATCAGTAAGACAATCACAGTTCCCTAAAGAAATGGAAGGTAAAATGTGATAAACGGTCTCACTGATGATATGCCAGTAGGTTTTTACATGCTTAGTAGATTGATTTCGAGATATAAACCTAAATTTCATTTTCTTGCTTATCTCGTGGGGAACATCTCTCGGATATATTGGTAACCCCCGAAATCTTGTTTGAGAGATTGCCTGATTCTGAGATACTAGGTTTTTATACTGTTTGATGTGTGGGGTATTATATCTGGTCTTCTGATTTTACGTTAGCAATGGCCTAGACCTCGTATAATACTTTATGTGCTTAAAGCTAACCCTCTGCATAAAAATTGAAAAATATCGAAAGATATGAATTAATTGCAGTTGTAAAGAAGGTCCCTAAGTGGGACACGCCTAAAGTCGAGCCTTCATCTCTTTGACTGAACGGTAGTTCATACCTGAGCTCTCAAGGTCTCGCACTAACCAAGAGTACAGATATCAATATAGTATATTCACCTGTAAGACTGAATCTAGGGAATTTTGATACAGGAGTATATTCTAAGGTGGGACACGCGAATAAGTTAAGTTCTTAAGACACAAATCTCGTATATCGAATCAGTTGAACTTTGTGTGAAAAATTAAGTGGATCAGTATACTGACATTCTAAGTGAATCGTTTAGAACTTAAAATGTTTATACATCAACGGTGCTAGTGATTTGTCAAAAACTGATATGATCCTCAAACAAAAATATTATCTATAAATATTTCTTTACTGCTTCGTGTTTCAGAAAATACAAAAAGATTTTGTTTCTACTTTATTTTCGACAACCGATGTCTGGGAGCTGAGTTTCAAAATCTGAGTATGCTGAACGTGTTTCTAAGTATAAACAGGTTCATTAATTTGAAACTTGAGGTTTGTTTGAAAATTTTCTAAAACAATTTGTGAAAATTTCCAAGGTCATTAAATTGGACTTAGATGATAATCGTGAGGATTTTGGATACTTAAACTGTTATATATAAAAAGTCATTTTATAGAGAGAAAAAGTCAGAAAATCCTGGAAAATAACATATTGTTACTTAGAGCCAGGTTACTGATTCTGAATATGTGGGTTAAAGGGCTAGGTAATCGTTTGTGAGAAATTCTAAATACACTTAAAATTGTTAAATGTGAGCCAGGTTTTCGATCTTAGAATACTTTGAGCCAGGTCACAAATTTTTGTGAACAAATGATGTCCTGTGCTGTCACATATTTGAAATGCTCCAGCTTATTTTTGTTATATGTTTAGAGCTAGGATTTTGAACCTTAAATTGTTAAATATCTTACAAATGTTTGAGATGTACAGAGGAAAGAGCCAGACTATGATCCCGATAGCTGAGTTTAAGTGGGAGTCTGAGGACGAGCTTATCGCAAGGGGGAGTTTGTACTCAAAGAGCCTGATATCGATTCTGGAGGAGCTTGTTGAACCAGGTGTCGATCCTAAAGCATGGAAGCTTAATGAAAGGGGGAGCCTAAAGAAAGGAATCAAACGATAGGAAGAGCTAAAGCTGAAGTCAAAAGCAGATCCACGTGGATTCTGTTAGAGTTTGGGGAGTCTAGGTTGCTAACAATGTCAACATTGCTAAAAGACTCAGAGAGAGACAGAAAGCTACGAGATTGAATGCAGCAATATCCAAGGGGGAGTCTGTGAGTGCATATGTCTATCGCTTAGAAAAAAAAACCCTATTCTTTAAAGTGCGTAAAAATAAAATAAGAAAATATATTGCTTAAAAGCACTTAGTTCATAAAGTCACAAAATAAAATTTTTAAAAGAAACCAACTTTTTACGCTTTTAGCCACTTTAAATAAAACCTACTCTACCCATAACCAACAACCTACCCTTTCAAAGTCTTCTTGATATTTGCAAAGATTAAGTCAAAAATGGAGCAGGTTTGATTGATTGTCAAGCTTATGGTAGGAGTAAGTTCCATACCGGTACCGAGCGTTTCACTTATACATTTCGGCCGAGTATTGAGTGACCACTTGTGAGGTATGTGAATGTATATATAGCTTAATGAAATTTTAAATTTATGTTATGCTCAAAAATATTTATTTTTCTTTAAAAAGTTCTAAATAAAACCATGTCGAATAGGATTGTAAATAAAATAAAAACAAGAATAAATAAACTTGGATTCCCGACGCTCTATACACAAGACCCAAAAACTTCTCTTCTACCCATTCCATTTGGGAGTGTAAGCAAAAATATAAAGAGTTTCGCTACCAATTGTAGGTCCCCTTGTTGTATGGATCTTCACAGAATTGTCAATCCAATCAAGAGTGTAGAATCCTCTTGATCATAATATCACATAAACAAGTAGTAATCAGTAATTCACAATCAAACCGGGTTTCTATTGATTATCAATTACAAGAATTACAATCAATCAAACCCTAACACACACTCAAATTCGTCCAAGACTAGTATCTCTCATGAATTCTCTCTCAAACTCTGTTTTGGCTTATTAACCTGAACCCTAATGCAAAGCCTTGTTTATATAACACAAGGTTTGCTACTTGGGCTAGGGATTCCTACATGGGCAAGCCCAAATCGTCCCCCTATGACCCAACTGGGTTTTGTTTAGCCCAAACTCTATTATTTCACTAATACAAAGCTAAACCCGCTAACCGTTTATCATTTTACTAATTACAGGATATCCAAAGACCAAATCTAAGCTGTTGTCACAAATATGCACCAACAAACTCCCCCTTGAAAATAGCTTCATAAAATAACTTTGTCTTCAGTCATCTTGCAATCTTCATGTAGTCTTGCAATGTCTTTGGTCTTTGGATAGCTTCAGCTTTAATAGCTTCTGTCAGCAACAGACTCCCCCTAAGATGATGCATCTAATCACCAAATCTTCAAAATGTTAGCACTTGAGTTAACTCTAGTTTAGCATTTGCAAAGCAATCTTCAAACTCTTCACTTTGTCTGCAATGTAGAAAGGAGGTTCTACTATGCATCCAATCAAACTCTCATCTTCTCAACACAGCAACTTCTCAGCAACATACTGCTTCAATCTGTATACTATAAAACAAACATCTCGAGAAAGCATAAGAATTTTTCAACAAAGTTAAATAAATTCTTATTATTCAAGAGATAGTTAAACTGGATTACAGATTAAGCATTTTCAACTTATCACCAACACGCAAAACTTTTGTCCAACACACAAGAACCTCATGATTTTAAAATTTTGAACTCACTTTCTAACACCGTCTCCCCCTATTAGTGACAATTCCTCCAAGAATAACAGTTTTCCGTACGTTAAGAATTTTTAACAGAAAAAGACACTATTTTTGGATTTTTATATTTTCTGAAAGCATGAAAATAACAAAAGCAATAAACACTCTGTTTTTGTGAGAATCACTGGTAAGAAGATCATATCAACAAAATCAAACTGTTTTCACACTATTATATAATTCTTTATTTAATTTTCATGAAAAGCAGTCCAGGACGATTACCAGTATGTTTGTCCACTTAAACAAAATGCATGAACATTTCAAGTACCATTATCGTATGATACGTTAAGGTAATATTATTACTGATATACTAGTGTGTCCCACTTCAGGATATACCCCCGCGATCAAGGTATGCACAAAGATTCATCGTAGTAGGTGAGTATACTGAATTCATCCGTTTTGTTTTACAACATTTAGATAATTGGTGATCAGGTCAGTACTTCCGTACAGCAAAGAGACCAAAATATCTAACGAGCGCTAAGACAAATACCATTTTTGGTACGATTTATGCATTTTGCACTTTGTGAATGAGTCTCTAGGAGAGCTTCTTCATTTATGGGATTTGGCATTTTTTTTGCTCTTTTAAGATATCCTAGTTGTGCCTAGGTCAGCATGTATCTGGATGCAGCAGAAGGACAACCCTGATATCCCCAGATGAAATAACAATATAAAGACCCAAAACCTCAGATTTTGGCAATCAATCAACGCAAGATTTAAGATCATTAAACCATACACCACTGATGTGTTCCCCACTCATATATAGTTCATTTAAGTTTATATCACATTGGTAAGTTGATTATTTCATGCTTTTTGCCTACTGGTACATCATATGATGAAGCTGCTATCACACTTATGCAATTCAGTTTCAATTTCAGTGTGACAGTCTAACTTGCTGATGTACTATCATTTCTTCTCTTTCACACAATGATAACCCATTTCTGATTTTCTATTTTTTTATGTTTTTGATTTTTTCAATGTTTTTGAATTTTTGATTTTTAAGAAAGCAGTAAACTATTTACAAAAATTCTTATGAAAAACCAGTTATTCAGGATTCCTCATCCTATTGAGTTCGACTAAATGTTCAAAGCGAGCCCTGTCAAAAGCTTTAGTATAAAGATCTGCCAGGTTATCTAGTGTGTCGACTCGATGAAGTTCAATTAGTTTCTTTTCAGCACTTTGAACTTCATTTTAAAACATTTAATATTCACATGTCCATCATCATAATTTTCAAAACCATGTCAACAAACTCACATCCCCCGTTATATGCCTAGAGCAGCCACTATCAACATACCATAAGTTGATGATCCCCCTTAGCAGCTCCTGCACACACCAACTAAGAAATTAGTTAGATTGGGGGACCCAAGCCTTAATGGTCTTGGGTCGTCCAAATTCACCAACTACTGGAACATCCATCCAATATCCATTACTCCTAACAGGAGTCTTGAATCTCAGACCTGTTGATGGAATTTGATTTTGATTTCCACTAGGTCAATGGTACTGAGGGTTCCTATATGTGTTTGGACTATTTGACCTTTGAAAATTTTGATTTTGGTACCTTGAGTTTTGATTCCAAGAAGCTTAACTGTTATAATTTCTAAAGCCATTGTTATAAAAAGTTCGACCACCATTATTCTGGTATCGATTTTGATATTGACCTTGACTTCTAAAATTATTTGAATTATAATTGTTCATTCTAGGTGAACTGCTTCTAGGTCTCTAATATCTGTCTGATGTAGATTCAGGCTGAAATCTTGGTTGATTTCTTTGAAAACGAGGAACTTGTGGAGTTCCTTTTTCAGCCTTATCTACACCTACACCAACAGCAACATTCTCTAGTTGCTTAGGAGCAGATTTCTTTGGAGAATTTGCAACCTTCTCCTCATTATCACCTTTCTTCTCAGGTGATTTCCCTCTCTGTTTCTCACTCACTTGTGCTTCGGTCTTTTTGTTAGGACAACAACTAGCTACATGTCCCTTTGTGTGACACCTAAAGCACGATCTCCTTTTCGAAGACTTCTTATCTGAAGCCTCTGAACTAGATGCCTTAGAAGGATTTGGTTCAGTTTGCTTAGTTTCAGAATTTTATTTGTTTTTGTTTTTAGCAAACTCTACATTTGATTCGTTTTCAATAACAGTTGTTTCGTTTTTCATGTCACTTCCTTGAACAAAATTAACCCTTTTAACAAAAGTTGGATTTTTATTCTTAGGATGTGATATTTTCTTTTTCAAAACAGGTTTGCTGTTATTATCCTTCTCAGCATCAGCACTCTCAAACACATTTCATTGACTTGATGTAGAACTACTTGGTGATGTTGACACAAAGTCCATGAGCTCATCTTCATCAGGCAAGAAAGAATAGTTATGACTAACAGGAGGTGGAACTTCATTGAAACCATGGAATCCCACACTGGTTTTGTCATTACTTTTCTTCAAGCCACCCATCATATGTTTCATTACAAAAGTAGAGTCCCTGAATTGACCTAATTTCTTTTCAAGTTCAATAATTTTGAGTTGTGCATCTGACAACTCTTTGCATTTTTCAGAAATCTCTTTTGTTTTCTTAGCCATCATTTCATGAGCTAAGTCTATGACTTGAAGTTTTTCATTTAATTTGCAGGTTACAGCTTCAATTTCACTTTCAAAACCTTTTATTTTCTTCAAGTATAGATATTCATTTCTTTTAGCAAAAAAGTTTGATTCTTTAATGTCAGACATCTCACCCACCAGACTTTGGTTTTGTGTTGACAACCTATCTACCTCACCCTGTAGTTCACGACATTTTAAACACACAAAGTTAGACTGTACCTCTCATGTTTGTTTGTCAAGATTGGCTATTAGCGCTGCAAGTTGAGCTTCCATTCTTTTGTATTTAGCATCCTTTTATTCAGCTTCCTTTTCATGGTCAGACTTTTGCTTTTCTTCTTCAGCATCTGTTGTCTGATCAGCTTTATCTACCTCGGCTTCACTTTTCTTCTCAACTTTAGCTTCACTTTCATCAACTGGTACAATTTCTGCCATGAATGCCTGAGTGACATTGTCATTATTTTCCAAGTGAACACTCCAGTCATATGAACCTTCTCTAGCTGTAGAGATCAGCGCTCTCGAGTTAGAGTTGTTTGATGCATTCCTATTGTTTGAACTCTGACTCGAAGTCTCCTGCTTTTGTTTTTGACATTCCCTAGCGAAATGCCCATAACTTTGACAGTTGAAGCATCTCACTTTGGTCTTATCGAAACCAACAGTCTTTCCTATAAACTTCCTTCCTGTTCGGTTCATAAATCTCTTCACTCGTCTAGTAATCATGGCCATTTGCCATTGCAAATCCATATCTTCAAGATCATCAGGGTCAATCTGATCGTAATCTTCATCTAAAGTGGCAAGATCGGATATCTTCCCTTGAATGTAGTTCTCATAAGAAGCAACGAATGAAGCAAGTAGAGCAAGATGCTCTTCTGCAGACTTAACACTCATAGGCATCGACTTAACACCACTACTCTGCTTAGAAGCTGATGTTCTCTTGGCTCCTGTTGATCCTCCTGAAACAGCTACAAAACACACATCACCATCCTCATTCACTGTGACCTGCTCATTCTCACTCGATAGAAACGCAGTAGCAGAGTCGCTAGAAGCGTTGTGAGATGAAGAAGATGTAAGCCCATTGTAAATCCCTGGATCTTGAACCTGATCATATCCAGTGTCTTTCTTCTTCATACTGAGCTCATAAGATCTCAGCTTTCCTACCACTTCTTCAAGCTCTTTTGTCTCATAATTTGCTTCTCTCTTGATCATGAGAGTGTAGATATCCCATTTAGTAGGTAAGGCATCGATCAGCTTGTTATTCTTTTCTACGTCAGTATAGCACTCTATCTCATAATTTTCCATTTCCGACATCAGATGGTAGTATCGAGTGATGATGTCCTCAAGTGACTCATGTTTCATGTACTTGAAAACAACTTTGTTCTTCTTGACATCTGCTTTTCCCGCGTATCTTTTCTCTAATGCATCCCACATATCCTTTGAATTTGTGTACTTCTTGAAGGTTTGCTTGATGCTATCAGGTAAGGACATTTTGATTGCAGCCAAGGCTCTCTTTTCAGCCTCATACATCTTTTTATCAGACTCTTCCATGTTCACATAGGCAGTTCTACGTGCTCTACCCTCAAAGTCGTGTGTTGGGTTTGTGTACCCATATTCAATACATATCCACATGCGAGTGTCCTGATATTCAATGAAGGATTGAAAACGATCCTTCCATGTCAAATAATTTTCCACCTTCATCATCTTAGGCGGTTTGTTGGTAGTGCCAACCTCATGCTCCATTCTCAAAAGCTCATTCAAACTTGACATGTTCGACATTTTAACGTAACAAACTGATAAAACCGTACAAAATTTCTCCGAAAACAGTGGTTACCAAATTACACCGTTAAAATCGTCTCGAAAAGACGAATCCAATGATATCTAATGTAGAAAACCGAATTTGGGATTTTCCAAAGTTTTTTTTTAACGGTGCAGACTGTTTTGTCAAACGAGCTACGGATCAATTTCTATTTGCAAAACAGTGAATTTTTTCTTATGCTTGCCAGAAAATATTCCACCACTTTAATTATGCTGTTTTTAATTCCTCTGTTAATTTCACTGGGTCAGTAATTAATTTCGCTGTCCTGTTATTTGTTCAATTTCGCTGATCAAAGCTCGCTGAAAGGTCAATTTCGCTGTTTAGTTCACTGGTCAAATTCGCTCCAAATTCGCTGCTTAATTTCGCTATTACGATGACCAGTAAAGTCGCCGAACACCGTGATAATTTCGCTGTGGAAAATTATACGGTTACCAAAGTCGCCTTTGGATTTAATTTCGCCGATAAAATCGCTGGTCAGTTAATTTCGCAGGTCACACAAATTCGATGATCCAGTAAATTCAGAAACTTAATCTCTTCAAAATTCTGAAGATTTTATCTCCTCTCCAACACAAATCTGCAAAATCAAACAACCTAATCAGCTCAAAATTTTCGAAAAATATGAAGAACAGGTGGAAAACCACGAAGAACACGAAGAACAGTCTTCGAATCTTCAAGTCTTTCAGCCAAAATTCTTCAAAACAATCAACCAGAAACTGTCCTGGAAACCCTAAAACCTGCAAAATAGCAAACAAACAATGCAGAAGATCAAAACAGCCAAAAAATTTCGAAAATTTATATCAACTAACAAAAAATTTCGAAACCTTAATTTTTCAGGTTTCAAAATTTTCGAAAACTTCCTGTTTCTGCCAAGCACAATTCTGAATCGAGCCTTCAAGAGCCTAATGCTCCGATACCAATTGTTGGTCCCCTTGGTATGGATCTTCACAAAATTGTCAATCCAATCAAGAGTGCGGAATCCTCTTGATCAGAATATCACAGAAACAAGTAGTAATCAGTAATTCACAATCAAACCGGGTTTCTATTGATTATCAATTACAAGAATTACAATCAATCAAACCCTAACACACACTTAAATTCGTCCAAGACTAGTATCTCTCACGAATTCTCTCTCAAACTCTGTTTTGGCTGATTAACCTGAACCCTAATGCAAAGCCTTGTTTATATAACACAAGGTTTGCTACTTGGGCTAGGGATTCCTACATGGGCAAGCCCAAATCGTCCCCCTATGACCCAACTGGGTTTTGTTTAGCCCAAACTCTATTATTTCACAAATACAAAGCTAAACCCGCTAACCGTTTATCGTTTTACTAATTACAAGATATCCAAAGACCAAATCTAAGCTGTTGTCACAAATATGCACCAACATGAGGACAAGCATAGATTCAAGTGTGGGGGTCTTTGATATGCACAAAAAGTAACATATAAATTGTATCAAATACGGTATAAAAACAACCCTTTTCAGTACTAATGTTGGAAAAAGTACATTTCTTGGTTTACTTTAGATTTTCAGGATAAAATAAGCTCAAATAAACAAAAGGAACAAATTAACAACAAAAACCGACATAAAAGACGAAGAAAGGAATTTGACACATTATACTGCCCCTCCAAGCTTCACCCTAGAAATAAAAGCAACAAGTCATAAGCCCAACATGGGGTCATGCCCCAGCCAAGATTCCTTAGTGAATAAAGAAAAATAGAAAACGACAAAGGACACGGGACGTGTCACCTAATCACGGGTCATGGTTAACTCTCAGATTTGCAAATCTGGGTTCGTACAACAAGTACAGGAGACACGGGGCCGTGTCGTTGACACATGGGGCCGTGTGTGCAAAAGAGCTGACAGAGTATTAAATGAAGGCAAAGAAAATAAATGATACGGGGCCATGCCCACCAGGAACGGGGCCGTGTGAGTCTCCTATTTCCAACTATAAATAGAGGTGGTTGGCTCACTTGCAAACCATCCCTTGGCAAACCATTTCTCACTTCCACCACCATAATACGATCATCTTCCACCATTTTAGTTAGAGTTAGAGTAGTCTCGGGATCCAAGATTGATAGTAAGAGCTTTTGTCAAACTATGGTCATGCTTAGCTAATCTCTTACATCACTTGGTGAAGACGAAATCTTTTGTGTATTACTTTAGATTTCCAACATTTGGTCACTTTTTAATTGGGTATGTATTAATGACTTTAATAATGTCACACCCCGACCGCGGAAAACAACAAATCACGGCGGAAACGTCGAGGAGTGTTGTAACTGAATCATTGTTTCAAAACACATGGAAATTTGAAGTTTCGTTTTATTCAACATTAATTATTTACATCGTCTGGAAATCTAAGTAAACAAGTTAAACATAGTCTATCGTTGTTATTAAGTCACTAAGGCCTCGTCCAATCCTATGTGAGCATGCATCCTAGCAATCAACATCGTTCAACAACACCTGAAACATATGTGAAAACAAAGTCAGCAAAGAAATGCTGGCGAGTACATAGGGTTTTGAGAGTGTCGGATTCATGGCTAGTTTACATGTTGCAATACTTAATTAAAAACCTTGTTTTGAAAAGTGTTGTATTGCGGCATAACTAACCAACTCAAATCAAGTTAGTTATAGTGTATAAAATCTCGTAGCCATGATTCTTAACCCAAAACATTTATTTAATAAACTCTCGTTAATAAAACTCGTATAGTTTATATCGTTTCGAAAACCTCGTTTGTGTGACATTGTTTCGAACTGTTTACCCAAGTGAACTAAATAACGCCACGGTATGTAATACGATGAAAACATATATATATAGGAAGTACCAGCGGCGTATCCACCATGCTTTCATCACATTACACCCGTCCCGTTATCTAAACACTAACCGAAAACCAATCGTTTACCCAAATCGTTTAATTCATTAAAAATCTCTTTAGTCGTTTAAATCATTCTCGTTTTAGATCGTGAAACTACTTTTGATTGTCTCGCTAATAACATCCAAACCATCGTGACTCGACTATCTCGCTTATCACTTCTCGCATTAATAAAACACCAAAGGGTAAATTAACAATCACAGATTCAGTCGCTACCCACCTAACCCACACATAACCATGGGTGCAGTCTGATAACAGGATTTGTCAGATCCTATGGTAACATAACCTAATACTGGTCGGTTCGGCCAAAATTAATGAATGTCATTCGTTATGTAACTACAACCAACAAGCTCGTTCACATTATCGAAATTGTTATTAGTTTAGTATAAACCATCTTAATCGTTTTGAAACCATCGTTGAAATATTGAAATCGTTTGATACATATGAATCACCCCAAAACAATCGAAAACAGTAAAAAGAGGGGATCTATGTACTCACCTTTGGGTGCGTTTTTATATGTTAACACAATCCCTCAATTTATTCGTCCTAAATTAAATAAGAATGATTTAATAATCAAAACCCCACAAAAATACCGAAGTTTCTCCGATACTTAGAATTTTCACATAACTTTGAGATTTCTCGAAAAGTTATTATTTTTTATTATATTGGTGTTTTTGTACATATACTTTTGTGACATAATGTAAATATCGTAACACACATAATCTTGTTAACACCAATCACATCATCATACACATATTGTAAAACACGTAGCACATTGTAACACATAAAATTTACTTATGAACAACCCATTTTAGTTATGTCGAAAAACACTTATTTTTGCGATTCGGTAACATTTTTGGGCGTCGGAAGTCACGTATGACTAACCAATCACCAAGTAAACTTAATATAAGTTTAAATACTTATTTTTATATCAAATATATCAGTTTGGTTACTGATTTAAAACAGTTTTGTAAAAATACTTCAAAAAGGCGATTTTTGACCATTTTACCGCATAGTTTTGCATCAAACGTTACCCGAACCATCCCAAATCGAAATGACTTGAAATTTTGACACAACCCATGTTATTTACTGAATAAAATAATGGTTATACTCATGATAGTGCAGGTCTTAAACAAAGCACATAAATCATGCAAATTTCATATAATTTACCACTTTTTAAGCTATATGTACAACATGCACAGCTAGTAAACCTATGTCAAAGTTTCATGCCACTATAATACATCAAATAATATTATTTTTAGTGTTTGTAACCTGATCTAAAATAGTTTTTGTCGTATAACCATGTTGCATCATTTCTTGAGCTTTAAATATGTAGGATCGATATTGACGATCTAATGAGTCAATCAGAGTCAAAATACCACTGTTTGCGTGGCGGAATCACACAAACATTTTGAATCAGAGAGAAATGAGTAGAAATAGACAGAATATCACTTTAAACACTGTTTCTCATTAATTGATCATAGAAAAAATCTGGCAGCACTTCGGTATACAACTTGACGATCGGTGCCAAATGAGAAACAACTACGACTATATATAGGGGATCTGATTCAGGTTGAAATGACACCTTGTCATTTCGAGCGGACTCACAAGCTTCTGATTTAGCTTGAAATGTCAAAGTGTCATTTCAAGCGGAATCACAACATTAAAACATAAAACTTACAATTCAGCCCCTATACATTACATACTAGACATATTTAACCCCTAGACCCTATATAAGCATGACTAAGACTAAGACGTTGGCTTTAGACATCGTGCACTAACAAACTCCCCCTTGGATACAGCCGGAGTCTTCAGTCTTGTCTTCAGGTCTTCAGCTCTTCACATTGATTTAAAACTTTCTTCTCTTGGCTTTGGCTTCTTTCTCAACACGTTCCTCAGCCTTTCATTTTCTTTCTTCGCTTTCTTTGCTTCTTCAGCCTGTATCTTCTTCCATTTTCCTTTGTTTTCTTCCAACTTCTTGCGTTCTTTTTCAGCTTTCTTTCTTTCTCTTCAAGCGACCCCCATTTAGAATTCCATTTACTTTCAGAATTAATGCCTTTCTGAAAGCAAGTAGTTACAACTTGTTGAAACTGCATCGCTTGCTCTCTGTCTTCAGATTGAAAATGGATTTTGTTGATAAATAAACATTCAATATCCTGCGCTGAGCAGTTAACCAACCACATCGGGTCATAGATAAAAATCTCTCTAATCTCTTTCCCGGCTCGATACGTAATCACTGCCTCAGTAGAGATACAACTATACACCCAGCCCATGAAACCTTTGTAGAATTCCTGTTCCATCTTGGGCACTGGAATGTTCTTCATCGTTTTCGGCTTTTTCACATTCAAAATAGTCTCTTCAATCCCTGTAACTGGATCTCTCCTTTGAATTCTCTTTGGATAGTGAGGCTTCCAATGCTTGAAGTCTTTCAGAGCCACAAACTTTATCAGGCCGCACATCGCAATATCATTCTTCCTGACAGGATACCCCAAGGTTCTTACTTTTGATAATTCATCCACATCCCACCATGGAAGGGACATAACATCATGCAATTTTTCAAAATACTGAACGCCACATTCTCTTCTGATTGCATAAGCATTAACTTGAGGTAGAAAACCCCAGCTTATGATATCCCCCAGAGAAATACTTCTGTCTCTTTGATAATACTTTAAAGGACGCTTGAATTTACGTTCATTGCTTTCCTTGAACCACTTTTTACGTTCAGTGGATCTTTGGTAGTACCGTCAAAGTTTTTGTCTTTAAGGATCTCAGCAACTTTCCTTCTAAGTTCATCTCTATTCTCTTCACTAAAGAACTCCATCAGTGTTGGAAATTCTGAAGTATCTTCAGTAACATTCTCTTCATCAGTACAATCTTCAACCTCAACTCTGTCATACACATCAGCGTCCTCCACATACTTGTATTTATATTCAGGTTGATGGCTGATGTCGAATGCATTCAGTTCTTCCTCAAAATCAAACTTAAACTCAGCTTCATTCACATTGAACATCTTCAATACCTCATCCAACGTGTACGTATGCCTTATCTCACCTTCTTCAACATGAGGTTCAATTCGAAGAATCAATTTTTCGACTGCATCAACATTCTGATCGTCTACATTCTCCCCCTAAAAACAAAAACATATTTTTGTGTTTTTGGTTTTATCGAAAAGCAGAAAACAAACTGTACAAACAAAGATGACAACACGACGTAGTTCACATCTGATCGCCGCCCTCATCAGCTTCACATTCTTCGACCCTCCCAGAACGCAGATTTTTCATCCCATTTAATTTTAAAAGATAATAAAATCTCTTTTTATCAAACGGTTTTGTATAGAAATCAGCCTTCTGATCATCGGTGTGTATATGTTCAATACGTATCAACTTCTTCTCGTGACAATCACGGATGAAGTGATGACGGATCTCTATATGTTTAGTTTTAGAATGGTGAACCGGGTTTTTAGTTATATTAATGGCTGCTTCATTGTCCACGAAAATCGGTGTATCCAAGAATTGCAAACCAAAGTCGCGCATTTGCTGCTGGATCCAAAGGATCTGAGAGCAGCAGCTGGAGGCTGAAACGTATTCAGCCTCATAAGTAGAAAGCGCCACAGAGCTTTGTTTCTTGCACTGCCAGGTAACAAGTCGAGTTCCAAAGAAGTGACACCCAGCAGTGGTGGACTTAGCGTTCTGCTTGCAGCTTCCAAAGTCAGAATCAGCGAAACCTGTTAGAGAGAAGTCACCCGAGCGAGGATACCACAAGTCGATGCTTGGGCAGCCTTTCAAATACCGTAATATCCTTTTGACAATCGTCAGGTGTGACTGCTTCGGGCTCGACTGATATCTGGCGCAAAGACATGTCGGGTACATGATGTCCGATCGGGAAGCAGTGAGATACATCAAGGATCCAATCATTGACCGATACAGCGTCTCATCTACTTTCTCTCCACTTTCATCTGGGCAAATCCCATGATTTTGAGCTAGGGGGTTGCTGCTGGACTGGATTGAGCCATGTTGAACTTCTCCAGAACATCGTTTACGTACTTTGTTTGGTGAATGAAGATTCCTTCAGACATTTGCTCAACTTGTAGCCCGAGGAAGAACTTCATCTCCCCCATCGAACTCATTTCGAACTTCTTTTTCATCACATTCTCAAAATCCTTACACAACTCGTCATTCGTCGACCCAAAGATAATATCATCGAAGTAGATTTGCACGATTAAGAGATGGCCTGCAACTTCTTTGATGAACAATGTACTATCAACTGTCCCTCTGCTAAACCCGTTGTCCAGCAAATGTTGGGAGAGCGTCTCATACCAGGCTCTCGGGGCCTGGTGTAATCCGTAAAGCGCCTTGTCCAGAAGATAGACTTTGTTCTTGTGTACTGGATCTGTGAACCCCGGTGGTTGACCCACATACACCTCTTCTTTGATTGTTCCGTATAGGAATGCAGGCTTGACATCCAGCTGGTATACTTTGAATCCTTTCCACGATGCAAATGCTAGGAAGATTCTTATCGCCTCGAGCCTAGCTACAGGGGCATACACCTCAGTGAAATCGATCCCCTCCTGCTGGCTGAAACCCTGTACCACCAGTCGTGCTTTATTTCTTACGATTACGCCTCTATCATCTCTTTTGCATTTAAAGACCCACTTCGTCTTGATCAGCTTCTGGTTCTCAGGAAGATCTACTAATCTCCAGACTCCCAATTTCTCAAACTGCTGCAATTCTTCTTGCATAGCATTCACCCAGCTTTCTTCAGTCAAAGCATCCTTATATGTTCTAGGTTCGATCTGCGAGATAAAACATTTAAGTGAAAATTCTTCCTGTAAAGGAGCGACAGAAGTATAAAAACAAGTAAGAGATTTGTTGATCTGGTCGCGTGTTTTCACTCCACTATAAAGATCTCCAATAATTTGCTCCGAAGGATGATAAGAGAGAGTTCTTGGCATGACTTCGTCAGGCACGCTCACTTCCGATTGCAAATTCGTGATGTCTAGATCACTGGTGTGATCCTCAGCTTCATTCGATGCAACATTTGGATCCTCATCAAAGATCTGACCATTTTCTGAATATGAGTCATCGGATTGATCAAATGATGGAGGTGGTTCCTCTGGTGGTTCGTGAACTGTTCCACTCGGACCTGACTCGTGATCATTTATACCAGTTGTAGGGATGCTTGTTCCCTCATCAGGTTGAGAAACCACCAACGGTCTAGGTATCTATTCTTGTACCATGGATTGTTGATGTTGGTATAAGTAAGCAAGTTCCTCTTCACTCGGCTCTGTCGGTAGTTGGAACGACTCCCAGAGTTTGTCATAGTCGAAAAGCAATCTGTGTCCGGGAAGTTGAGGTGGAGCAGTATGTTTTTGACAGTCCACATGCTGAACTTCAATTACCTTCTTCAGGCATGGTACGAACACTCTTTTTAATGGACTCGCATATCCAACAAAAAATCCCTCATTACTCTTCGCGCCAAATTTTCCATCTTGATCAATGAATGTACATGGTGATCCGAACGGCTCTAGAAACTTCAGATTTGGCTTATATCTATGAAGAAGTTCAAAGCAAGTCTTCTTGTATTTCTTCACAGTAAGCACTCTATTCAAGGTATAGCATGCCACTGCCACAGCTTCACTCCAAAAATAGATCGGTAGTTTAGAATTGGCCAGCATCGTTCGAGCAGTTTCAATGATAGTGCGATTCTTTCGTTCAGCTACACCATTTTTGCTGCGGAGTGTATGGTGCACTGAATTCATGAAGAATTCCCTTCTCGTTACAGAACTCAAGCATGCGATTGTTCTTGAACTCCGTTCCATTATCGCTCCGAATCCTTCTAATCGGCACCTTATACAACGTTTCCATCTTCTTGAATAAAATCATCAAGGACTCAAACGTCTGATCTTTCCTCTCCATGCACACAACCCAAGAAAACCTTGTGAAATCATCCGTGACCACCAAACAGTATAAATCTCCACTGATACTTTTCACATTAACAGGCCCAAAAAGGTCCATGTGGAGCCTTTCAAGCGGTACTCTGATCGAATTCAGCAACTTCAGCGGATGAGACTTCTTTGTCTGCTTTCCTTTCTTGCAAGCTACACAATCATCATTCAAGTGAAAATTTTTCAAATTTACACCTTCAACCAAATCATTATGCAGAAGAAAGTTCATTTTTCTAACATGAATGTGGCCCATCTTTCGATGCCACATAATTGACTCTTTTTCAGTTGCTTTGGATTTAGACACAAAACATTGTTTTTGATAATCGGTTGTTGTTGCGATACCCATATCAAGAATATACAAATCATTTTCGCGTGGAGCTCACAACAACACCATTTCTTCTGGAATTTTGAAACCAGGTTTTAAAACACAACATTCGTTTTTAGTAAAGTGGACTGTAAATGATTTGTCACAGATCTGCGAAATACTAAGTAGATTGTTTTCCAGTTCAATTATATAGTTCACTTTATCAAATGAAATGACTCCATTCGTAAGATTCCCTTGACCAACAATCCTTCCCCCTTGATTCTCAGCGAATCCCACGTATCCTCCGTTCAAAGATTTAACGTCATAAAGCAATGCTAGCATTCCGGTCATGTGTCTTGATGCTCCGCTTTCCATTATCCTCTTTGAGATATACGACCTCGGCAGCCCCTGCATTGATCATAGCAAATTTATTCAAACAATGAATCCCATGACTTCTTTTCTTGTGGAACACTACCAAACACTATATCACACTTCTCATCAACTTTCGGAATACTGAAGATCACATTTGGAACAACAGATTCAGCTTTTGATTTTAAAATTTTCTTTTTGATTGGTGGAAATTCATCAAGGAACTTGTCTAGCTCAAATTCATACTTCTTACCATCATTTGCAAAAACTTTTGTTTAAGATTTTAACTCATTCTCCATTTTCTTCACCTCAACTGATTGTTTTGGTTTAGCCACCCATGATTGAGTTTCAAAAACTTTTGTCTTTGGATAAATCTTTGAAGTCTTTTGAGTTTTCGAAGATTCACCAATCTCAAAAATTGATTTCGGTTTTTCTTCGGACTTCAACGATTCACCTCGTTTCAGAATTCGAACAGAAGAAACCATTGGTTTTTAACCCTTATCATTAGTTGAAGTTTTTGGTTTTGGTTTTGGTTTTTTGCAAAACTGGTTTCTTGAAAATGGGTTTTTCAATCTTTTTGGTGCATTGTTTCGCCATATGACCAATCTCATTGCAGCGGTAACAAACTCTTTTGTCATATTCGATAAAAGTTGATTTGTAGGTCACTTCTCTCAACTTTTGTGCTGCATTGAAATCATCAATGGCTTTTTGACTGAAAATATACTCCTTTTCAGCATCAACACTTGGACCAACAACAAAAACATCACTCATTGTTTCCTTTGACTTAATATTCATCTTTGCCATTTTCTTTTCAAATCCAATCCCTTTGTTTTTAAAATTGTTTCCATTTTTCTTGTGAGACCCATTGTTACTTACCCAATTTTTCTTCCCAGAGTTGTTTTGTTTCACAAAGGAATTTTTAGGTTTTGAAAAGAACTCATTGTTGTTAACTTCAGAAATATCAATCTCAACAAGCTTAAACACCTTCTCAATATTTTTCATGTTCGCATTTTGGATTGGATACTCAAAATCAGAATAGAGTTTGTCAGTTTCAATCATAGTGTAAACCACCATAATCGGATCATCATTCGCAACCTTTTCTGATTTTGGTATAAACTTATCCAAAAAGTTACCATCATCTTCACATTCAGAACTGGAATTTTCCAAATGTGTTTTCATAGTTTCAAATTATGAGTTATCACTCTCTTCGTCTAATCCTTGGTCAACAACGGTCTTGATCACATGTGACTCATTGTCAGTGTCGAACGGAGAGAATGTAACATCAATACTCTCAGGTAACTCATCCTCAATGGTTCTCAACTTGAGGTTCAAAGCAGCTTCCACCCCATCTGGATACTTTTGAGTATAATGACTCCACATTGGGGGTGGAACACTGTTAAAGACAGGTGTTTCATCTGGTTGTTTCGGGACAATTTGCTCAATCACATAAGAAGATGCAACATAACTCATCAACTTTTTATCAATTATTTCATTTTCAATTTTTGTTAACTCCAATTCCCTTTTTAATGAGGCAATAGTGTCCAAATGAAAGTTGATTTCCTTTTGTTTGTCAAGAACTGTTGATTTTAGCAATTTTGTGGCTTTATCGTTTTCAAGACTCTCATTTTGAATCATTTTGATAGATTTAGCTAACTTGTCATACGCTTCTTTTACTTCATTCAGATCAAATTTCAATGCATCAGTGTATTGTTTCAATTTCTGAAACTTTGTGTCTTTTTCAAGACACTCCATGCAGGGTTTTGAACAGTTTTCGCATGAAGTTTCAGAGATTGAATCAATCTTTTCAACAACCTTTGCCTCTTGTTCAAAATTAACATCCTGTTTACCGACATTATCAGACTCTGACTCAGACACTCCTTCGGTTTTGACCTCCTGACTTTCGGATTTCCCATCAGATTCCTTTTGACCTAATTCTGTTTTGACCGACTCAGTATTAACAGACTCTGGTTTTACAGATTCTATGTCTACCTCTTTCAGTTTTGCCATCAAAGCTTTGTCTGCAATCTCTTTCAATATCTCTTCAGTCATTTCTTTTGAGACATCAATTATCTCGTCAACCAGAACTTTCTCTTCTTCGTACTGTGGGCAAAATCCGGTTGTTGGCTCACTGAAAATACCTGCAAAAGATTCAACCACATTAGGAGGCATAACTGATTTTAAACAACTAGCTAAAACCTCTTGTTTGGATTGATAGTAGTAGATTTCAGCAGCAACTTCTTCAAGATCAACCGAACTTTCTTCAGTCACTTCTTCACTAACAACCTCTGTTTCAACAGCACTCTCTGATTCCTCAACAATCTGAGCCATCATTCCTCTACCCTCACTGCCAGGGATGTATTTATCCCAACTGAATCCTTCAGCTACCTTTTCATCATCTTGGTTGACTATGAGAGCTTTTTCTGGCTTGTTCTCAATCTGAGGTCTTTGAACTACAGGTTGTTGATTTCTCTTGTGATAGATCGCCTGTTTGTAGTAATCATTGGTAAACGGATTTTGGTGATTGTTGACCTCTCTATTCGGACATTCCCTTTTAAAATGCCCTTTTTCCTTACACTTAAAACATGTCACTTTCGATTTATCAAATCCAAGCTTCTGATCCGGTCCTAACAAATTGTTTCGACCCGTAATCTCCATAAATCTTTGGGCTCTTCTAACCAAGCTAGCCATACCCCACTTGATGTCTATCAATTCGAGTTCTTCCGGATCTATTTGATCATAGTCCTCTTTCGTCATACCGGGGTTTCCTATTCTTCCAGCCACCAAACTCTCGTACGATTCCAGTACTGATGCAAGTAGTGCAATGTGCTGTCTGGCAGAAGATTCTGTAAAATCTTGAGCATTCTTAATGTTTACTGCAATGTTGCACATTATCCCCGGACCTTAACTCTGATTGTTCGAGATTGAAAAGCTTTGTGGAGTAGCTTGTTCAGAAGCTTTGTAGTTTGGCTCATAACTAGCAAATGGTGAAGACTTGTTATTGCTTGAAGTACTAGATGAAGCACCGGATGTTACATCTGCACTAAACCCTGTTTGAATCTTCGGGCTCAGATTCATTGTTGCAGGAGAACTACCTTTGTAATACAGCGAAACATCTTGTTGAATCTTTGCAGAATTCATCTGTTTAATCTTTGTTAATTCTAACTCATGTGCTTCGATCTTCTCTATGAAACCACTAAGATTCATATTTTCAAAACTTGTTTTGTTCTTTAACACCAGCAGATAAGTTCCCCACTCATCATATGGCAATGCATCTGCCAATTTATCGATCCACTCCTCATTAGTCTTGGTTATCTTCAATCTTCTCATCTCTAGAACTAAATGGCAGTATCTTTCAATCAATTGTTTTATAGTTTCACCTTTCATACCCGTGAAGATGTCAAATTGTTTATTTATCAATGCCTTTTTGCTTTTCAGCATCTCTCCACTCCCTTCAAACTTTGTTTGCAGTTTATTCCAAATAGATTTTGAATTATCCTCATGCTGTTACAACACCAAGATATCCTCTTTAATTGCCTGTTGAAGAATACTTATTATCTTCTTTTCAGCTTTGAAATCTGCTTGCTCAGTTTGTGTCAAACTTCCAATCACTTTTGCATGACCCATAGCATCTAATGGAGGATCATATTTATCTTCAATCTTCAACCAGCATTCAAAATGGTTTGCTTGAACCCATGTTTTAAACATTTCAGCCCAACCCGAATACTCATCAATATTCATCAGTTTAGGTGGTTTCTGCATCGTTCCTAACTCATTCTCCATATTGACGTTTTGCACAATACTGCCCGAGGTTTGTCCTGCTGTCATACCACTGCCCGCGAAAAAGTTGTAGAAATCTTGATTTTCCATTTTAGGTGACAATTACTGAAAACTTTTTAACTTTTGAAAAACATGTGACTTTACTGAAAACACGTTCTACACAAACTGAACTTCCAACGAGATATCACGAACGAAATGGACTTTAACCCTCAAACCATGATTTTTAATGTTGGAAATGTTTTCAAGAGAAATCTAAATTTTAAAATTCAAGCGAAATCACAGTTTAACTTCTCAAGCGAAATCAGATTTTAAACTTCAAGCGAAATCAAAGTTGTGATTCAAGTGGAATCACACTTTCAGGCGGAAACAGATGAACACTTCAAGCGGAACCACAGAATTCGAGTTAAAACTCTAATTTCGCTCCAAATGCTCGAGCGGAATAAGAACTTTTCAGATGAAAACCAGATTTCGCTCGAAATTCAAGCAGAATCTCAAACTAGCTCGTTCAAGCGGAATCTGGTTATCAATCCATTTTTGCTAGTTTTAGGCCGAATTTTAAGCTGATACACTCAAGGGTTTGTTAAAAGTCACTTTTACACAATATGTCAAAAACTCAGTCCATTTTGCCCGTGGAAATGTCCAGAAATCCAAAAAGTGTAGGTAAAGAGCTCTGATTCAGGTATTTTAGCTCATAACTGGCTCTAATACCAATTGTAGGATCGATATTGACGATCTAATGAGTCAATCAGAGTCAAAATACCACTGTTTGCATGGCGGAATCACACAAACAGTTTGAATCGGAGAGAAATGAGTAGAAATAGACAGAATATCACTTTAAACACTGTTTCTCATTAATTGATCACAGAAAAAATCTGGCAGCACTTCGGTATACAACTTGACGATCGGTGCCAAATGAGAAACAACTACGACTATATAGGGGATCTGATTCAGCTTGAAACGACACCTTGTCATTTCGAGCGGAATCACAAGCTTCTAATTTAGCTTGAAATGACAAAGTGTCATTTCAAGCGGAATCACAACATTAAAACATAAAACTTACAATTCAACCCCTATACATTACATACTAGACATATTTAACCCCTAGACCCTATATAAGCATGACTAAGACTAAGACGTAGGCTTTAGACATCGTGCACTAACAAAATCAACATATTTTCACATGTACAAGTGCCTAAAGCATACTATCATAACATCAACATTTTATATGGGTTTAGATGCATCAAATATGTGATATATTCAGGTTTATTTGCTGATGTAATTTACATTTAACATATCATACATCAATCTCCAAATACTTGCATTTTTACCATTATTCAAGAACATGTAACAACATAAACAAGTACTTAACAAGATATCGAACTTCAAAACTCATATACACAAATACATATGTACGGTTATACGTATATATATACACCACCATTTTTATTTGTTTCAAGAACCATTTCATTTTAGATTTCAAGTTTAGTGAAAATCCCAAGATTCAAGAGAAACTTCAAATCATCAAGAACAACCAAGAATCAAAAGTATGATTTAAATATAAGTGTTATACCTTCTGTCACACCCCGACCGCGTATAACAACGGACCGCGGCGGAAACGCCGGGGAGTGATCGCGACAGAATTAATTGTTTCATAACCATGGCATACAAAGTTTTATTTATTTATTAAACAAGGATGTTACATTGTTTCAAACAGGAAATACAGAGTTTATAACATAATTAAACATAGTCTAGCTCCATTTTATGTCTCTAAGGCACAGGTCCGCCCTAGTATTGTGATCAACATCCTACGGAAAAGCACCTGAAAACACATGTGAAAATAGGTACGTCAGCATAAAAATGCCTGTGAGATACATAGGTTTGTGAAAAATAGGATTCATGACTTGTATTTGAGAAAATGTTTAGCCATGAACCTTGTAATTTGCTTTGTCTTGTAAATCATTTGAAAAACAATAATATCGGTTGATATGTATAAGTAAATGTAAGGTTAAATGAATAACCATGTAAAATGAGTTTGTATAAGATAAGTGGATTGTAAAACAATGTCTTATGAAAAGTATGTTGTTTGTATAAAATGTTATATGTATCAAACTGAAATGATTCAAACAACGTTACACTATGTAATATTATACAAACATTTATATATAGGAAGTACCAGCGGCGTATCCACCATGTTTGTATCATATTACACACGTATCGTTACTTAATCACTTAATCAAACCAAACCATTCAAGATGTAAAATGTTCATGTACAAACCAATTGTCAAGTGTTATTGTGTAAACCATATCAAAATGTCTATGTCCAATGTAAACCACCAAATGTGTATATAAATGTCAAAATGTTTATGTTCAATGTATATCATGTAATGTGTAATCAAAATGTCATGTATGGTAAGTGAAATGTATCAACTAAACCATATGTAAAATGCACAACAACAAGGTATTGAAGTAAAACACAGTTTAAATCAAAGTCATGTTGTGTGTAACAAATGCATGCTATACTGATACAAACATTTATGCGGTATTGTTAATATGCATACATCCAAGCCTTGAGACTGAGGCGATAAACCTTTAAACAAATTAAAGATTTATCTAAGTTATGTATATCGAATTCGGTCATTCCTTTCTGTCCCCTTACCCTGGGATGTCCGGAACGGGAGTTGTCAATTCCTATGGTACCACTACCTACTAACGAATGGCATGATCAATGTTAATGAATGTATTGTCCCATGTTAAACAAACCAAATGTTATACCAAAAATGGAAGCATGTGATGCACTAAGTATGTAATCAGATGAACATACGTAGCGTGAAATGTCATGTAAAACAATGTACTAAGTAATGCACACAATGGGCACACCTAGCATGAAATGTAATGTAAAACAATGTACTAAGTAATGCACACAATGGGCACACCTAGCATGAAATGTCATGTAAAACAATGTACTAAGTAATGCACACAATGGGCACACCTAGCATGAAATGTCATGTAAAACAAGGTACTAAGTAATGCACACAATGGGCACACCTAGCATGAAACACAATGAAATCATGTACTATAATGTACTAATGAACATAGCATGTATATGATGTGAAAACAGAAAGCATTAAAGTAACAAGTAGGCACATGTGTTCCACCCCAAAACAGTTTGGAAAACAGTAAAAGAGGGGTCTATGTACTCACTTGAGATTGCTCAGTTGTCTAAAGATAACCACCGAGTAATGCTATAGATCACGGAATCAAACGGCACCTAATATAGGTAACTATGTTAATAAACCGGACCTATATCGGAAGACTGGGTAGCATTAGGGTTTGTAAACCAAATGAATGTAGGAACTCATGTGATATGGTTTAACAAAGCCTAAATGCTAAATGAAACTTGACCTAAGTCTTATCGACCCATTACGATCCGTTTAGGTAGCTTATGCTACTTTAACGCATCATGTGCGTAAAACGCGTTTGGAACGCCTAACCAGCCCTATGACAAGTGTTATATGCCTAAACATGTTACATAATCAGTTATGTGGCAAAAGTTTAGGTTACATATGCTAAATTACCAATTATGCATGAAAAGGGTATTCTGGTAATTTACCTAAGGCATATAAACTACCTATCATACAACTACTTAAACGATGTGACCATAGGGTATAACCTCGGAAGGTTATTCCCTACCTACTATGGTCACCTAATGTGTTTGGTCGGATCCTAATGATCGACCAAACTGGGTCGGGTTCGAAGGTATAGGCGATTTATTAGATCGCCTACCCTACGACCCTAGACAACGTGGTAACCAGTGGGCATAGTCCCAAAGGACTATGACCAACGTGATTACACTCACGTTGCGAAGTTCAAACGAACTTCGCATTGACCATTACTGGTCAACGCTGAAAGTCAAACAAAGTTTGACTTTCTGACTCGAAAAGCAGTAAAATAAGGAAAAGAACGAAAGAATACTTACGAAGGGTCCCCGAATGCTAAACTCAATTTGAAAATCTCAGGTATGAAACAAATGTTTCAACTTAGAGTTTCTCAAAATGAATTTCTAGTGATTTTGAACAAAGGGGGGTGGGGTATTTATAGTATTCGGTCCACCGTTGAGATCGTTTCTTGGAAAAGGGGAAACGATCAAGGCCGTACACTTGTCCAATTGTTGTGGTAACTAAAAATGGGTCCAAATGAGCTTAATGTGCGGATTGGGAGCTTGTGGGTGAGGTTAAAACAGCTGGATCATGCTGACTGTTAAGTCTGATCTGTTCTGCAGAACCCATACGCATCGTAGGGGAAAAACCCCTGCGCATCGTAAGACCCCTTACGCATCGTAGGGGAAAAGTGGCTGCGCATCGTATGACACAATTTAGGCAGATTTACACTTTTGGTCCCTGTTATGCAATAAGGTCATTTTTGACACGTTTAAGGCCCGTTAACCCCATTTCAAAGCTCTAAAATGAAGTTAAAGTATAGGGAACTTAAAACATGTTCAAAAATATCTCGGATGTCGGTTCGTTTGGCCGTACGGTCGCGATGTTCGGTTAATTACGACGGAATGCGCATAAGCGCGAAAAACGATCCAAATGACGCGACGAATGGATTTTTCTTAAGGCGAACACTAAAATATAATATAGTCATGCTCACATAAATTTTTGGATGTCCGGATGTATTCAGAACGTAAGTTATGCGCGAAAATGCAAACTTGTGCACTTTTTGACACTTTTAGTCCCTGAATGACCCAAAAGTTTATTTTAGCACACCGAACCCCTCAAAGCCTATTTCTAAGCTATGTAAAGGATATTTATGGTATGTTTAACTTATGGTTATGTTCCGGAATGTTCGTTACAGTTCAAATTGACATACTTTCGCAGTTTGTCAAGTTTAGTCCCTGTAAGCGAATTAACTTGTTTAAGCCATACCAAAGCCTTCAAAACTTATTTCTAAGTTATGTAAAGGTTATTTAAGGTATGTTGAGTATATGTTGATGTTCCAGAGTATTTCTCGCATTAAACTGAGTACGTTTACGCACTAGTTTGCGTATAACTCTCCAGAAAGCGATGTAGAGTTTGAAATTGAACAAAAGTCAAAACATGAAAAATGTAAAACATAACAAAACAAACATTGGGATCAAATAACATTGTTTTATTGACAATAGAACTGTTCATAGTGATTACAAGCACAGTTGTTACAGTCTCCCCTACTTGTGGAAATTTCGTCCCGAAATTTATTTAGAGGAAACTCGTGGAAAAAGATGTGGATATTTCGCCTTCATTTGATCTTCGCGTTCCCAAGTAAACTCGGGTCCACGTTTAGCTTCCCAGCGAACTTTGACCAAAGGAATGCGCTTGCGTTTAAGCCACTTGACTTCACGTTCCATGATTTCCACTGGTTTCTCAACAAATTTCAGTGTTGTGCCAACACGAATTTCGTCAAGCGGTATGGAGAAATTCTCATCAGCTGTACACTTCTTGAGATTGGACACGTGAAAAGTTGGATGAACATTTCCCAGTTCAGGAGGTAACTCAAGTCTGTAGGCTACCTTTCCGATTCTTTCGACGATCTTGAATGGTCCAACATATCTAGGTGCAAGTTTTCCTTTCTTTCCAAATCTGATCACACCTTTCCAAGGTGAGACCTTAAGTAATACTCGATCACCGACTTGAAATTCAAAGGCTTTGCGTTTTGGGTCCGCGTAAATCTTCTGACGGTTTCTAGCTGCCTGAAGGTTATCACGAACTTTCTTGACCTTGTCAGTTGTCTCTAAAATGAGGGCAGGTCCAGTAAGTTGAGCCTCGCCAATCTCATTCCAGCAGACTGGTGAACGACATTTTCGACCATAGAGAGCTTCGAAAGGAGCCATTTTGATGCTAGTGTGATAACTGTTGTTGTAGGAGAATTCAATCAATTTAAGATGTGAATCCCAACTACCACCAAAATCGATCACACAAGCTCTAAGCATATCCTCCAGAGTCTGGATTGTTCTCTCAGATTGACCATCCGTTTGCGGATGATAAGCTGTGCTCAGATTAAGTTGGGTCCCCATAGCAGATTGCATGGTTCTCCAAAAATGAGAAGTGAAACGAGCATCTCTGTCAGAAATGATGTTCAACGGAACACCATGTCGAGCTACAATTTCATCCACATAGATTTGAGCAAGTCTGTCAGCAGGAAAATCCTCACGGATTGGCAAGAAATGTGCTGACTTTGTAAGACGATCAACGACTACCCAGATGGCATCATGACCTTTCTTAGTGCGCGGGAGTTTGGTAACAAGATCCATAGTAATGTTTTCCCATTTCCAAACTGGGATCTCTGGTTGCTCCAATAAACCAGAAGGACGCTGATGTTCAGCCTTAACCTTAAGACAAGTAAGGCATTTGGATACGTATAAGGCAATGTCTTTCTTCATACCAGGCCACCAATAGTGAATACGAAGATCCTTATACATTTTATCTGAGCCCGGATGAATAGAATAACGAGACTTATGGGCTTCATCCATAAGCAAGGCACGAAGATCATCCTGGCTTGGGACCCACAGACGGTCCATGAAGTAATACGATCCATTGTCCTTCTGTTCAAGAGCAGGTGTTATGTGATAAGGAAATTCCTTATCCATTAATCCTTGTGAAACACAAGATTGTTGAGCTTGAGAAATGCGTGCTTGAATATCGGATCGAGCTTGAATAACAGATTGAACACGTACACAATGAAGCTTAGTACGTTCCTTACGACTCAATGCATCAGCTACGACATTCGCCTTACCAGGATGGTAGCGAATTTCGCAGTCATAGTCGTTTAAAAGCTCAACCCAACGTCGTTGTCTCATGTTGAGTTCTTTCTGATTGAAGATATGCTGAAGACTTTTGTGGTCAGTGAAAACCACACATTTTGTACCGTACAAATAGTGTCTCCAGATCTTTAGAGCAAAGACAACTGCACCCAACTCAAGATCATGAGTGGTGTAGTTCTTCTCATGAATCTTCAACTGCCTCGATGCATAGGCTATGACTTTGTTCCTTTGCATAAGAACACAGCCAAGACCCAATTTCGATGCATCACAATACACAACAAAATCATCATCACCCTCAGGTAATGATAGAACAGGCGCATCGCAAAGCTTCTGCTTCAAGTGTTGAAAAGCTTCCTCTTGTTTGTTTCCCCAATAAAAGGGCATTTTCTTCTGAGTTAGAGCAGTTAGAGGAACTGCAATCTTCGAGAAGTTTTCTATGAAGCGGCGGTAATAACCCGCTAGACCAAGAAAAGAACGAACTTCAGTAGGAGTAGTAGGTGTATCCCAATCCTTAATCGCACTGATCTTGGAGGGATCTACATGAACACCTCGTTCGTTTATAATGTGTCCCAAAAATTGAACTTCTTTAAGCCAAAATTCGCACTTGGAGAATTTGGCGAAAAGTTGCTCTTTCTTTAGGAGTTCAAGAGTAAGACGAAGATGCTGCTCGTGATCAGCTCGCGTCTTAGAGTAAATCAAGATATCGTCAATAAAAACAATGACGAACTGATCCAAATAAGGTTTGCAGACCCTATTCATTAAGTCCATGAAAACAGCCGGAGCATTAGTCAAACCGAATGGCATGACTGTGAATTCATAATGCCCATAACGAGTGCGGAATGCTGTTTTCGGAATGTCTTCTTCTTGCACCCGAAGTTGATGATATCCGGAACGTAGATCAATCTTCGAGAAATAAGAAGCGCCTTGTAACTGATCAAAGAGATCATCGATGCGAGGTAGGGGATATCGATTTTTGATGGTAAGCTTGTTAAGCTCACGATAATCGATACACATCCTAAAGGATCCATCCTTCTTCTTTACAAAAAGAACGGGAGCACCCCAAGGTGAAAAACTGGGACGGATAAAGCCTTTGTCAGAGAGCTCCTGAAGCTGTTTAGACAACTCTTGCATCTCAGACGGTGCAAGACGATATGGAGCTCTAGCAATGGGATTTGCACCAGGTACGAGATCAATACGGAACTCGACTTGGCGTGCTGGAGGTAGACCAGGTAAATCTTCAGGGAACACTTCAGAATAATCCCGAACGACAGGAATATCTGAAATAGACTTACTCTTGCCTTTATCTTCTGTAACATGTGCTAAGAAAGCCACATAGTTCTTCTGCAGATACCTCCGAGCTTTAAAACAAGACATGAGTTTGAGACCAACGGTAGGCTTCTCACCTTGAACCTGCAGGATTTCGCCTGTCGAAAGCGGCACACGAACTATCTTCTCAGAACAAATTATCTCTGCGTGATGCTTGGATAACCAATCCATTCCCACGATAACGTCGAAGCTTCCAAGTTGCATAGGCGCGAGGTCGATAGGAAAAAGATGGTCGTTAAGATTCAACTGGCAGTTGCGAAGAACAGAATCAAGAATAATGGGTTCACCACTAGCAACTTCTACTGTCAAAGATTTGCCTAGTTTCGTTCTAGACACTCGAAGCATTGGCTCAAAGGACAAAGACACGAAACTCTTATCGGCACCAGAATCGAAAAGAACAGATGCAGGCTGATTATTAATAAAGAACGTACCGTTCACCACATTATCATCCGCCTGCGCCTCTTGGGCATTCATGTTAAAGACTCGGCCTCGAGCCGGAGCCTGATTCTGGTTCTGGTTCTGGTTCTGGTTCTGGTTCTGGTTCGCCAGTCTTGGACACCGATTCCTATAGTGGGTCAGATCCCCACAATTGTAACAAGCACCCGGTGGGTATTGTGGTCGTGCAGCTTGACCCTGTTGCTGAGCAGGAGGCTGTGCAACTTGTTGAGCCGGGTTTTGAACTGCGCGATTCTGAGCAAACCGACAAACCTCGGCAAGATGACCTGACTTCCCACAGCTAGTACAGAAACGGCACTGATGTTGCGGCTGATGGTGACTGTTGCATCTATTGCACAAAGGTGCATTCCCTGTATAGGGTTTCTTTGCTGGAAGCTGTGCGGGTTGGTTGGGAGCTGCCTGGTTAGCTTGGGCAGTGATAGCAAAATTTTGGGAAGCCTTACGCTTCCTTGACCTCTTCGAAGAACCAGAGTTCTTTCCATTCAAGTTTTGACCTTTCTTGCTATCACCCTTGTCAGCCGACTGTTTCTTGCCCTTGTCACCCTTCCTGTGTAATTTGTTCTTTCTGATCTGCGACTCAGTCAGCGTCGCTGATAACTCGATTGCCTGACGGAGTGTGGCAGGGTTACTACCAGTAAGAATATCTTGTACCGAGTCAGGTAGGCCGTCGATGTATCTCTCGATAGCCTTGTCGAGTGGGGTAACCATAGTCGGGCAAAGAAGACTCAACTCTTCAAACCGATCAGTATAAGCCCTATGCTCACCACTATCTTGCTTCAGATCATCAAACTCCTTCTCCAACGCTCGTTGCTCATGACGAGGACAAAATTCCCTCATCATAAGGGCTCTAAGTTCAGCCCAGGTCTGTGCAAGAGCAACTTCTGCACCTTGGTCCCTCATAACCCCGTTCCACCATGTCAAAGCCCTCTTCTGAAATACGCTCGAAGCAAACTCAACTTTGCGATTATCCGGACACTGCACATGGCGAAAAGTATTCTCACTGCTCTCGAACCACTGAAGAAGCCCAGTCGCTCCCTCAGAACCACTAAACTTGAGTGGTTTAGCCTGGTTAAAATCCTTGTATTTGCATGGAACATTGTTGTTGTTGTTGGCTTGGTTCCATTGAGCAAAGAGATTTGGGAATTGGGCAGCCATCTGCTGCGCAATAATTTCTGCCAGCTCGGCAGTTTCTATCTGATTGTCGCGTCGAGGAGGCATTCTAAAAGAGGAAAACATGAAAGAAACCGAGTGAGATGATTGGATGAAAAGAATGAGATGAAACAGAATCAACAAAAGCAAAGATGGTGGTCATTCGTCCGTATCACAAAGCAAACAAACGACACACAGTGACTAATCAAAGTAAATGGATCAAAAATAATGTATAATGAAGACATGCTCGCCTATAAGTGAACACTCATCCCAAGAATTCCCAGGTAAGCACAACTGGTCTCGCGTCTGGTTGAGATGTATACGAAGTGCTTGCCTAGACAGAAAACTCAGAATACAGGCATTCACCCTTCCAGTTTGCACACGTTCACATTGTTTAAAACCCAAAACGTTTGACGGGATTTTTGAAATTTAGAAGGCACAAGGCCAAAAACCAAACTTGAAAAGGGTTCAAAACCTTACAATTGAGGGTTCAAAACCTTGTAAAAATTTATTCAAAAACAGATGATTGTTTTTCAAAAATCGTTTCGGAAAATTTTTGGTTCCTTGTTTTGTTAATCACCTAAGGATAGGTGATGTAAATGTTTTAAGATCTAAACACAAGATAACTTGTGTTAGGTTCCTAGAAAAGTTATAGTCTAGGTCAAAGCATTACTAATAACCTAATTCCCTATAACCATTGGCTCTGATACCAACTCTTCTGTCACACCCCGACCGCGTATAACAACGGACCGCGGCGGAAACGCCGGGGAGTGATCGCGACAGAATTAATTGTTTCATAACCATGGCATACAAAGTTTTATTTATTTATTAAACAAGGATGTTACATTGTTTCAAACAGGAAATACAGAGTTTATAACATAATTAAACATAGTCTAGCTCCATTTTATGTCTCTAAGGCACAGGTCCGCCCTAGTATTGTGATCAACATCCTACGGAAAAGCACCTGAAAACACATGTGAAAATAGGTACGTCAGCATAAAAATGCCTGTGAGATACATAGGTTTGTGAAAAATAGGATTCATGACTTGTATTTGAGAAAATGTTTAGCCATGAACCTTGTAATTTGCTTTGTCTTGTAAATCATTTGAAAAACAATAATATCGGTTGATATGTATAAGTAAATGTAAGGTTAAATGAATAACCATGTAAAATGAGTTTGTATAAGATAAGTGGATTGTAAAACAATGTCTTATGAAAAGTATGTTGTTTGTATAAAATGTTATATGTATCAAACTGAAATGATTCAAACAACGTTACACTATGTAATATTATACAAACATTTATATATAGGAAGTACCAGCGGCGTATCCACCATGTTTGTATCATATTACACACGTATCGTTACTTAATCACTTAATCAAACCAAACCATTCAAGATGTAAAATGTTCATGTACAAACCAATTGTCAAGTGTTATTGTGTAAACCATATCAAAATGTCTATGTCCAATGTAAACCACCAAATGTGTATATAAATGTCAAAATGTTTATGTTCAATGTATATCATGTAATGTGTAATCAAAATGTCATGTATGGTAAGTGAAATGTATCAACTAAACCATATGTAAAATGCACAACAACAAGGTATTGAAGTAAAACACAGTTTAAATCAAAGTCATGTTGTGTGTAACAAATGCATGCTATACTGATACAAACATTTATGCGGTATTGTTAATATGCATACATCCAAGCCTTGAGACTGAGGCGATAAACCTTTAAACAAATTAAAGATTTATCTAAGTTATGTATATCGAATTCGGTCATTCCTTTCTGTCCCCTTACCCTGGGATGTCCGGAACGGGAGTTGTCAATTCCTATGGTACCACTACCTACTAACGAATGGCATGATCAATGTTAATGAATGTATTGTCCCATGTTAAACAAACCAAATGTTATACCAAAAATGGAAGCATGTGATGCACTAAGTATGTAATCAGATGAACATACGTAGCGTGAAATGTCATGTAAAACAATGTACTAAGTAATGCACACAATGGGCACACCTAGCATGAAATGTAATGTAAAACAATGTACTAAGTAATGCACACAATGGGCACACCTAGCATGAAATGTCATGTAAAACAATGTACTAAGTAATGCACACAATGGGCACACCTAGCATGAAATGTCATGTAAAACAAGGTACTAAGTAATGCACACAATGGGCACACCTAGCATGAAACACAATGAAATCATGTACTATAATGTACTAATGAACATAGCATGTATATGATGTGAAAACAGAAAGCATTAAAGTAACAAGTAGGCACATGTGTTCCACCCCAAAACAGTTTGGAAAACAGTAAAAGAGGGGTCTATGTACTCACTTGAGATTGCTCAGTTGTCTAAAGATAACCACCGAGTAATGCTATAGATCACGGAATCAAACGGCACCTAATATAGGTAACTATGTTAATAAACCGGACCTATATCGGAAGACTGGGTAGCATTAGGGTTTGTAAACCAAATGAATGTAGGAACTCATGTGATATGGTTTAACAAAGCCTAAATGCTAAATGAAACTTGACCTAAGTCTTATCGACCCATTACGATCCGTTTAGGTAGCTTATGCTACTTTAACGCATCGTGTGCGTAAAACGCGTTTGGAACGCCTAACCAGCCCTATGACAAGTGTTATATGCCTAAACATGTTACATAATCAGTTATGTGGCAAAAGTTTAGGTTACATATGCTAAATTACCAATTATGCATGAAAAGGGTATTCTGGTAATTTACCTAAGGCATATAAACTACCTATCATACAACTACTTAAACGATGTGACCATAGGGTATAACCTCGGAAGGTTATTCCCTACCTACTATGGTCACCTAATGTGTTTGGTCGGATCCTAATGATCGACCAAACTGGGTCGGGTTCGAAGGTATAGGCGATTTATTAGATCGCCTACCCTACGACCCTAGACAACGTGGTAACCAGTGGGCATAGTCCCAAAGGACTATGACCAACGTGATTACACTCACGTTGCGAAGTTCAAACGAACTTCGCATTGACCATTACTGGTCAACGCTGAAAGTCAAACAAAGTTTGACTTTCTGACTCGAAAAGCAGTAAAATAAGGAAAAGAACGAAAGAATACTTACGAAGGGTCCCCGAATGCTAAACTCAATTCGAAAATCTCAGGTATGAAACAAATGTTTCAACTTAGAGTTTCTCAAAATGAATTTCTAGTGATTTTGAACAAAGGGGGGTGGGGTATTTATAGTATTCGGTCCACCGTTGAGATCGTTTCTTGGAAAAGGGGAAACGATCAAGGCCGTACACTTGTCCAATTGTTGTGGTAACTAAAAATGGGTCCAAATGAGCTTAATGTGCGGATTGGGAGCTTGTGGGTGAGGTTAAAACAGCTGGATCATGCTGACTGTTAAGTCTGATCTGTTCTGCAGAACCCATACGCATCGTAGGGGAAAAACCCCTGCGCATCGTAAGACCCCTTACGCATCGTAGGGGAAAAGTGGCTGCGCATCGTATGACACAATTTAGGCAGATTTACACTTTTGGTCCCTGTTATGCAATAAGGTCATTTTTGACACGTTTAAGGCCCGTTAACCCCATTTCAAAGCTCTAAAATGAAGTTAAAGTATAGGGAACTTAAAACATGTTCAAAAATATCTCGGATGTCGGTTCGTTTGGCCGTACGGTCGCGATGTTCGGTTAATTACGACGGAATGCGCATAAGCGCGAAAAACGATCCAAATGACGCGACGAATGGATTTTTCTTAAGGCGAACACTAAAATATAATATAGTCATGCTCACATAAATTTTTGGATGTCCGGATGTATTCAGAACGTAAGTTATGCGCGAAAATGCAAACTTGTGCACTTTTTGACACTTTTAGTCCCTGAATGACCCAAAAGTTTATTTTAGCACACCGAACCCCTCAAAGCCTATTTCTAAGCTATGTAAAGGATATTTATGGTATGTTTAACTTATGGTTATGTTCCGGAATGTTCGTTACAGTTCAAATTGACATACTTTCGCAGTTTGTCAAGTTTAGTCCCTGTAAGCGAATTAACTTGTTTAAGCCATACCAAAGCCTTCAAAACTTATTTCTAAGTTATGTAAAGGTTATTTAAGGTATGTTGAGTATATGTTGATGTTCCAGAGTATTTCTCGCATTAAACTGAGTACGTTTACGCACTAGTTTGCGTATAACTCTCCAGAAAGCGATGTAGAGTTTGAAATTGAACAAAAGTCAAAACATGAAAAATGTAAAACATAACAAAACAAACATTGGGATCAAATAACATTGTTTTATTGACAATAGAACTGTTCATAGTGATTACAAGCACAGTTGTTACACCTTCAAGATTCAAGTAGGTTGTGGGATGAGATTTTGATGATAGGAAGCTTGTAATCACTTGACAACACCTTGGGAACACCTTTGATTCTTCAAAATCACTTGAAATATGCTAGAAATGAGCTTGAATGTTGATGAACTAAGTTTGAAGGTGATAAAGATAGAGAGAGAAGATGGGGACGGTTTGGGAGGAGAGAGGAGGGAAGGGTTTGAGTGTTGTAAGAAGTTGTGATCTTAGTAAGATTTTAGTAAAGATATAAGGAGATATGGAATAGAAGCATGCACAACACTTGTCACATAAGATCAAAATAAAATATAAAGATCTAGCAAAATATATGGAGGGGCCACTCATATATTATGACCGAAAATATGGGTGGGGGAGGGGGTAGAGTGTAACTTTTTATAAAAGTATGCTATATGTAGGCTAAAACGGGTGTTTAACTGGATATCGAGTATTTTATCTAGCGTTTAAATCCCGGTTTATGGCGTTCTAAATTATTTTTATTATACTATAAAAACAAACTTGCCAAAATATTACTGAAATAAATTTCAGTTGCCGAGATTGGCTGCGTTGTCTGCGTTTTGCAGTAGAAGCACTGTGTTGCGCAGAAACACGCGGTACGTGCTTAAACTTGAAAAATAGATCTTTTAAGCGTTTTAAATTTATTTTTCAACACGAACCTGATTAAAATAAAATTTTAATCATAACAGAATATTTCTGGGATTTAAATATTATCCGGGCGGTCACCAACGTTCGTTCCGCAGTTTTGTCGTAAATAGTTCTATAGTTCAAATAAACATGTTTTTGCCATACCGAATCCTTCGAAACTTATTTCTAAGTTATGTAAAGGAAATTTAGGGTATGTTTGGCTTACGTCACAGTTCCGGAGTGTACGTCGCGTTAAACTGATTGCGTTCATGCACCAGTTTTGCGTATAACCTTCCAGAAAGTGATTTAAAGCTTGAAATCGGAATCGAATCAAATTGTAAAATTGTTAAACACAATTACACATATAATAACACTAATGCACATTGTTTTATTGATAACCAACATTGTTTTACATTATACGATGCTTACAGAACACAGTTGTCACAGTCTCCCCTACTTTAGGAAATTTCGTCCCGAAATTTTATTTAGAGGAAACTTGTGAAAGCTTGAAACATGATGTCGAAAAGATAAAACAACACTGGTTAGAGTTCTGAACTTCTGGTAACTTTAAATAACATTATGCTTGCAATGTAAGAGGGACACTTATATACAAGTATATGAAGCGCCATTGGTGCGTCCACCGTACCTCCATTACATTGTTCACGTTTCGCTATTTTTGTCACTATTGGTTCTTACACATGATAAATCTTACGGTGGTTTCCGTGCACTGAATTTTTATATAATTATGTACGCGTCCATAATTACGTAATTCCTTGCATAGTCCACACAGTGCATTTAATAATGTGTAGGGGAAAACCAAATGAATGAACCTGTGATGAGTGTGACTGGACCACCATAGGGTCCTTTCAGCTGTATCGTCACATGCCACTCTTAACCAGATTTTGAATCAATCTTTAACTAGACCACTCAAGGGTCTCTTTTTGAATCATATAATGGTACTATATAACCCAAGGGTCTTAACTACCACGTAGAAGCCCATTAAGGATTTAAGGTAGTACCTTTTGAATATCCTACTATGAATCCCTCATATGAAGATATGGAAGATTCTATGAGGATTTGGATAACGAAAATCAGATCACACAAAAACATAGAGGAGAACACATAAACATATAATCACACAATAGCATAGTTGTTTAATTTGACCTTTAATTTGTTATCTTTGGACACGGGTATTTAAAGCATAACAGGAATCCAATCCGTGGATTTCATTTGGCACTTTAAATATTTTCAAGAATCTAACTATGAAGATAGGAAGATCTTAATGGGAATTCGGTTTGTCCTTATTGGGTTGTAATGTACATATTAAGGTGTACAAGGAATCCAATCAGGGCTCCGATTTGGGCGATAATCATCCACAAGGATTCTTAAAATAGAGCAACCCATCGCCCCTTTCGTTTTGAGTTTAAGCTCGTGTTGAAGTGGTAGCTCATATTTCAATAAGTCTTCGTTTACACAAAATCGTAGTTCTTGAAGGACACGAGATTGAATATCAGATAGAGTTTGAACAGAATGAAGCTTGTCTCGCTCCTTTCGACCAAGCGCATCGGCTACGACATTCGCCTTACCAGGAAGGTAGCGAATCTCGAAATCGTAATCGTTCAAGAGCTCAACCCATTGTCCCTGCCTCATGTTCAGCTCCTTCTGATTAAGAATGTGCTGGAGACTTTTGTGGTCTTGTGAAAACCACACACTTCATTCCATAGAGGTAGTGTCTCCAGATTTTGAGTGCGAAAATCACAGCTCCTATTTCAAGATCATGAGTCGTATAGTTCTTCTCGTGAATTTTTAGCTGTCTAGACGTATAAGCTATGACTTTACCTCGTTGCATAAGAACATAACTAAAGCCTAGATTCGACGCGTCACAAAAGATAAAGAAATCGTCGTTTCCATTGGGCAAGGACAAAACAGGAGCATCACATAGCTCCCGTTTCAGTGTTTGGAACGCTTCTTCTTGCTTAGATCCCCACTCCAAAGGCTTATTCTTCCGAGTCAAAGCAGGGAGTGGAACCGCGATCTTTGCGAAATTAGAAATGAATCGACGATAATAACCAGCAAGACCAAGAAATGATCGAATCTCTGTAGGTGTCGTCGGTGTATTCCAATCCTTAATAGCAGCTATTTTGCAAGGATCCACATGGATACCCTGCTCATTGACAATATGACCCAAGAACTGAACTTCTTTAAGCCAGAATTCACACTTGGAGAATTTAGCGAAAAGTTGTTCCTTCTTCAGAAGTTCCAAGGTCAAACGAAGGTGTTGTTTGTGATCGGCTCGAGACTTTGAATAAATGAGAATATCGTCGATGAACACAATGATGAACTTATCTAAATAAGGTTTACAGACCCTATTCATTAAGTCCATGAAGATAGTTGGGGCATTCGTCAAACCAAAAGGCATGACAGTGAACTCGTAATGTCCATAACGCAGATCGATCTTGGAAAGAAAAAAACATGAAGCACCTTGCAGCTGGTCGAAGAGATCATCAATTCTAGGTAGGGGATATCGATTCTTGATGGTAATCTTATTAAGCTCACGATAACCGATACACATTCGAAAAGATCCGTCTTTCTTTTTCACAAAGAGGACAAGAGCTCCCCAAAGCGAAAAGCTTGGACGGATGAATCCTTTATCAGACAACTCTTGAAGTTGTTTCGATAACTCTTGCATCTCTGACGGTGCAAGATGATAAGGTGCTTTCGCACTTGGATTGGCATTGGGTACAAGATCAATATGAAACTCGACTTGACGAACTGGAGGTAAACCAGGCAGTTCATCAGGAAACACCACTGGATAAATCCGAACAATCGGGATATCCTGAATACTCTTATTCTTGTCTTTCTCCTTGGTGACACGTGCTAGGAAAGCAACATATCCTTTTCTTAAATAACTTTGGGTTTTTGTTTCTTAAAAGAAATGAGCGTTTAAGGTTCTTGGGGAGATCATAAGTGATCATAAAAAATGACAGAACCACACGAGTAGTTTGTCTTTGTGTTGACATCATAAGGTTGCATCAAACATTCATACAATTGTATTAGTTAAAAAAAATAAAAACCACAAATTTTTATTTATATAACAACCACATTGTTCTTAAATGTTAAAAGATAACAACCAGAGGAAATTACAAAATACTAATCATTCACTGCTGAATCATTGATTGCCTCATTGATGTTAAACACTCGTCCACGTGCTGGATTCACATTGACGTTGACGTTCGCATTCGGGTTTGCATTAGCATTCGCGTTTGCATTCACTAGTCTTGGACAATTGTTGCAGAAGTGACCAAACTCTCCACAGTTGAAACATGAACCCGGTGGGAATCTCGCAGCATTCCCCTGAACCGGAGCTTGAACCTGAGCAACCTGATTTTGTCCTAGACGACAAATATTGGCCAAATGCCCAAGTTTTCCACACGTTGTGCATTACTTGCAAGCTTGTTGTGCAACGTGATGACTGTTGCAGCGTGCACAATGAGGTGCGGTACCAGCATATGCCTTCTTTGCAGGAGGCTGAGCTGGTGGGTTCTGCGGGTTCTGAGCAGTCTGTGCTGTAACAACAAAATTTTGAGCATCCTTTCGCTTCCTTGATTTCTTCGATGATTCACCTTTCTTACCCTTGCCCTTATCCTTGTTCTTCTCAGAATCAGCCGACTTCTATTTGTCCCCCTTACGGGTAAGTTTACCCTTTCTGACTTGCGACTCAGTCAGGGTAGCAGACAATTTGATTGCGTGACGGACGATAGTAGGATTAACGCCGGTCACAATATCCTGAATGGAATCGGGTAAACCATCGATATATCTCTCGATTGCTTTCTCTAGAGGGGTAACCATAGTGGGACACAACAGACTGAGTTCCTCAAAACGATCCGTATAGGCACGGTGTTCACCCCCATCTTGTTTTAAATCATCAAACTCTCGCTCCAAAGCCCAAATTTCGTGACGGGGACAAAATTCTTTCATCATGAGAGCCCGGAGCTCTTCCCATGTTTGTGCCAACGCCACTTCGGCACCCCTATCGCGCATAATACCATTCCACCAGGTAAGCGCTCGCTTCTCAAACATGCTTGAAGCAAATTCAACCTTACGCGCATTCGGACACTGCACATGTCTGAACGTGCTCTCGATGCTCTCAAACCACTGCAGGAGCGCAGTTGCTCCTTGCGACCCAGAAAACTTTAGAGGCTTAGCATAATTGAAGCTCTTGAAGTTACATGGCGCATTGTTCTTGTTATTGTTGTTGTATATCTCATGGACTTGGGTCACAATGCCTGGAAGCACAGCAGCCAGTTGCTGAGAGACTAGGGCTGCGATTTCTTCAATAGTGAAAGATTGTGCTTCACGTCGAGGAGGCATTGTCTAATAAGGAAACAAAAGAAACGAGTGAGGTTGAAAAGCAAAAGAGGTATTGAAAATATCGTCAAAACACCAGAAAGGCGATCATTTGTTCGTTACCTCGAACAAACAAATGACACGGAGTGACTAATCAAAGTAAATGGGTCAATATAGTGTATCGCCGAAGACATGTTCACCTATAAGTGAACACTCACCCCAAGAGTTCCCAGGTAAGAGTGACTGGTCCGATGCTGCGGATTTGTACGAACACTCTAGCCTTAGACCGAAAACTCGGGGTACAGGCATTCACTCTTCCAGTTTACACGTGTTCACACTATTTAGACCCAAACTTTGACGAGATTTGAAAACTTACAGGGTTCAAAACCTTACAATAAATCATCCTAGAACAGATGATTGGTTTTCAAAGCGGATTCGAAATTTGTGTTCTTGTTGTGGTTATCACCTAAGGATAGGTGACGGTATTGTTTTATGACTAAACGCAAGTAAACTCACGTTAGGGTCCTAGGAAGGTTATAGACCAGGTCAAAGTATTACTAATAACCTAATTCCCTATAACCATGAGCTCTAATACCAACTTTTCAGTCACACCCCGACCGCGGAAAACAACAAATCGTGGCGGAAACGTCGGGGAGTGTTGTAACAGAATCATTGTTTCAAAACACACGGAAATTTGAAGTTTTGTTTTATTAAACATTAATTATTTACATCGTCTGGAAATCTAAGTAAACAAGTTAAACATAGTCTATCATTGTTATTAAGTCACTAAGGCCTCGTCCAATCCTATGTGAGCATGCATCCTAGCAATCAACACCGTTCAACAACACCTGAAACATATGTGAAAACAAAGTCAGCAAAGAAATGCTGGCGAGTACATAGGGTTTTGAGAGTGTCGGATTCATGGCTAGTTTACATGTTGCAATACTTAATTAAAAACCTTGTTTTGAAAAGTATTGTATTGCGGCATAACTAACCAACTCAAATCAAGTTAGTTATAGTGTATAAAATCTCGTAGCCATGATTCTTAACCCAAAACATTTATTTAATAAACTATCGTTAATAAAACTCGTTAATAAAACTCGTATAGTTTATATCGTTTCGAAAACCTCGTTTGTGTGACATTGTTTCGAAGTGTTTAACCAAGTGAACTAAATAACGCCACGGTATGTAATACGATGAAAACATATATATATATAGGAAGTACCAGTGGCGTATCCACCATGCTTTCATCACATTACACCCGTCCCGTTATCTAAACACTAACCGAAAACCAATCGTTTACCCAAATCGTTTAATTCGTTAAAAATCGCTTTAGTCGTTTAAATCATTCTCGTTTTAGATCGTGAAACTACTTTTGATTGTCTCGCTAATAACATCCAAACCTTCGTGACTCGACTATCTCGCTTATCGCTTCTCGCATTAATAAACCACCAAAGGGTAAATTAACAATCACAGATTCAGTCGCTACCCACCTAACCCACACATAACCATGGGTGCAGTCTGATAACGGGATTTGTCAGATCCTATGGTACCATAACCTAATACTGGTCATTTCGGCCAAAATTAATGAATGTCATTCGTTATGTAACCACAACCAACAAGCTCGTTCACATTATTGAAATCGTTATTAGTTTAGTATAAACCATCTTAATCGTTTTGAAACCATCGTTGAAATATTGAAATCGTTTGATACTTATGAATCACCCCAAAACAATCGAAAACAGTAAAAAGAGGGGATCTATGTACTCACCTTTGGGTGCGTTTTTATATGTTAACACAATCCCTCAATTTATTCGTCCTAAATTAAATAAGAATGATTTAATAATCAAAACCCCACAAAAATACCGAAGTTTCTCCGATACTTAGAATTTTCACATAACTTTGAGATTTCTCGAAAAGTTATTATTTTTTATTATATTGGTGTTTTTGTACATATACTTTTGTGACATAATGTAAATATCGTAACACACATAATCTTGTTAACACCAATCACATCATCATACACATATTGTAAAACACATAGCACATTGTAACACATAAAATTTACTTATGAACAACCCATTTTAGTTATGTCGAAAAACACTTATTTTTGCGATTCGGTAACATTTTTGGGCGTCGGAAGTCACGTATGACTAACCAATCACCAAGTAAACTTAATATAAGTTTAAATACTTATTTTTATATCAAATATATCAGTTTGGTTACTGATTTAAAACAGTTTTGTAAAAATACTCCGAAAAGGTGATTTTTGACCATTTTACTGCATAGTTTTGCATCAAACGTTACCCGAACCATCCCAAATCGAAATGACTTGAAATTTTGACACAACCCATGTTATTTACTGAATAAGATAATGGTTATACTCATGATAGTTCAGGTCTTAAACAAAGCACATAAATCATGCAAATTTCACATAATTTACCACTTTTTAAGCTATATGTACAACATGCAAAGCTAGTAAACCTATGTCAAAGTTTCATGCCACTATAATATATCAAATAATATTATTTTTAGTCTTTGTAACCTGATCTAAACCAGTTTTTGTCATATAACCATTTTGCATCATTTCTTGAGCTTTAAATCAACATATTTTCACATGTACAAGTGCCTAAAGCATACTATCATAACATCAACATTTTATATGGGTTTGGATGCATCAAATATGTGATATAGTCAGGTTTATTTGCTGATGTAATTTACATTTAACATATCATACATCAATCTCCAAATACTTGCATTTTTACCATTATTCAAGAACATGTAACAACATAAACAAGTACTTAACAAGATATCGAACTTCAAAACTCATATACACAAATACATATGTACGGTTATACATATATATATACACCACCATTTTTATTTGTTTCAAGACCCATTTCATTTTAGATTTCAAGTTTAGTGAAAATCCCAAGATTCAAGAGAAACTTCAAATCATCAAGAACAACCAAGAATCAAAAGTATGATTTAAATATTAGTGTTATACCTTCAAGATTCAAGTAGGTTGTGGGATGAGATTTTGATGATAGGAAGCTTGTAATCACTTGACAACACCTTGGGAACACCTTTGATTCTTCAAAATCACTTGAAATATGCTAGAAATGAGCTTGAATGTTGATGAACTAAGTTTGAAGGTGATGAAAATAGAGAGAGAAGATGGGGACGGTTTGGGAGGAGAGAGGAGGGAAGGGTTTGAGTGTTGTAAGAAGTTGTGATCTTAGTAAGATTTTAGTAAAGATATAAGGAGATATGGAATAGAAGCATGCACAACACTTGTCACATAAGATCAAAATAAAATATAAAGATCTAGCAAAATATATGGAGGGGCCACCCATATATTATGACCGAAAATATGGGTGGGGGAGGGGGTAGAGTGTAACTTTTTATATAAGTATGCTATATGTAGGCTAAAACGGGTGTTTAACTGGATACCGGGTATTTTATCTAGCGTTTAAATCCCGGTTTATGGCGTTCTAAATTATTTTTATTATACTATAAAAATAAACTTGCCAAAATATTACTGAAATAAATTTCAGTTGCCGAGATTGGCTGCGTTGTCTGCGTTTTGCAGTAGAAGCACTGTGTTGCGCAGAAACACGCGGTACGTGCTTAAACTTGAAAAATAGCTCTTTTAAGCGTTTTAAATTTATTTTTCAACACGAACCTGATTAAAATAAAATTTTAATCATAACAGAATATTTCTGGGATTTAAATATTATCCGGGCGGTCACCAACGTTCGTTCCGCAGTTTTGTCGTAAGTAGTTCTTTAGTTCAATTAAACATGTTTTTGCCATACCGAATCCTTCGAAACTTATTTCTAAGTTATGTAAAGGATATTTAGGGCATGTTTGGCTTACTTCACAGTTCCGGAGTGTACGTCGCGTTAAACTGATTGCGTTCATGCACCAGTTTTGCGTATAACCCTCCAGAAAGTGATTTAAAGCTTGAAATCGGAATCGAATCAAATTGTAAAATTGTTAAACACAATTACACATATAATAACACTAAAGCACATTGTTTTATTGATAACCAACATTGTTTTACATTATACGATGCTTACAGAACACAGTTGTCACAAATAACTAGTTTTTTATATTGAAGGTGAATATTTATTCTATCATTCTTCATGTTTTGTGATTCACTCATTCGTGTCTTTACAGTCTATATAAAGCATGTTAACTGCCTGGAAGGGGGTTAGAATGGTAGTTTGGGTAAAGTTCTTGCCTCGTTCAGTGTATAGACCCTGTGAGGGTCTGATTCAAGCCTATTAGGACTTCCCTTGAAGCAGATAGCATCAAATCGGGGGAAGTAAGAACGACTTGTAATCCCTTATAAACAAACAACTATTAAAACTTTAAACCAGCCTTGCGGGACTGTATCCCTGCTGACTCAGACTAATATGGCCGAGGGTAGCGTTGCCTCCAAAAGAGGGACATGCCACATTTTGAATTAATAACTTACTTAATTATCTTTCAATAATCCGGCCTTGCGGGACTGTATCCCTGCTAACTCAAACCAATATAGCCGAGGGTAGCGTTGCCTCCAAAAGAGGGGCATGCCACATTTTGAATTAATAACTTACTTAATTATCTTTCAATAATCCGGCCTTGCGGGACTGTATCCCTGCTAACTCAGACCAATATAGCCGAGGGTAGCGTTGCCTCCAAAAGAGTGACATGCCACTATAACTAAGATAATCTCTTAGAAAAACCCAAAGTGCAGAAATCATCAAAGGACACATAAAAGATAAGTTGGAACCAAGTGATTCTTTCTTGTTATTTGTTTCTTTTACTTATTGTATTTTCTTTATTTCTTTTACATGTTTAAAACTCTTTTTTCTCAATATTTGGGTCGATTAGACGTTGATGATAAACCAGTATTAAAAGCTCTTGTGTCCTTGGACGGCCTCAGTATCATACCATCGCTATAATACTCCAATGATGGGTGCACTTGCCCTAGCGTGTTGTAGAGAGTGATAGTTTCATATCGTTTTTTATCAATTTAAAGTTTGATTAAAGAGTAAAAAGGTACTAAAATATGTACACTCCGACACACGTCACATCGCTTCACTGTCTGAGTGTCAAAAGTTCTCAAATGCTAACACCCTCACACCTATTTATACGCAATCCCAGTTGTGCGAAGGGCTTTGGACGAATGGGCTAGTTCCCATTCGTGCGGAGAACATATCCTCTTCGTGCGAAGGACTCCTTCGTACGAAGAGGCTTTGACATTTCAAAAACGACTCTCTAACACTTTAACCTATTACATACATAGATGACTCGATACGCTGACATAGGCTGTAGACATTATGCACTAATAGAATGAAACAACTAGATCATGTGCGAATAAGGTGGAACTTAAGCACCATTAACCTTTTATAAGACAAAGGAACTAGAGGGGTAGATCTATCGGGTACGGGCGAGCCCCACTCATGGGTCCTTGTGTGGCCGCATGTAGTGCTTTTGTTGTCCCGGCCGAAGTGAATCGGTGCTAAATGGTCAAGGGTTGAGTTCTTCCTATGTCATCACACATATTAATGTCCTTGCAAAACATTAGTGATCAACAATTTCATAGACGCTTTACATACCACACTTTTACATATCGAACTTTGAAATGTTTTTAAGATTCATTTGATACGAACTGAAAACACATGAATTCACCAACTTTTGTTGACGTTTTTTTTAAATTACATGCATTTCATGGAATTAAGTGGACCTTGGCACAATGGTTATCACGAAGGAAATGGTTGTCAAGAAAGCGATGTCATTCGTTTTGAAGGGTTTGAACCATATATCTCATCCTCAAGTGAGATATAGGATGCAAAGCCTTGGTATTTAAAAACTTTATTTTAGAACAAGTCTTTTGTAAAACAATATAACTTATGTTGTCCTTTACTTTTGAACAACTTATGACTTGTATCTTAATTTCATGGTTGAATGGATGAACATCGTGCTTTTTCATTCATGTAGTTTGTTTACTTATATCGTATGCAAGGAAAACCGATCAAGTTCACACCGTGCGCTTCCTCCCACGAGCTGGTGTGACATCTAAAATTTCAAATAGTTTTCTACAATTTACATGAAAGCTTTGTGATATCCAAAGTGTCAGAATGTTTGGTCTTCGAGAAAATGAGTTGTTTTTCGGGCTAACCATCAGGGAATGAAGATGTTTGTTGACTATGTTGCTGTCGTTAACAGAGAAGGCTATATATTTGCTATCGTGACTAAAGAGGAAGAATGTGAATTTGATTGTGGAAGATTTTTTCTTAGATCAAAGTGTGTTACTTGATGATTTGTTATCCAATGAAGATTTGCTAATTGATGAGATTACCGTTTACACTGACCAGTATTTGAAGATTGGTTGTGCATAACAATGGTTATGGAAGATGGGATTTCAGATTTTTCGTGAGTATTCACTGATTTGGAAATAATTAGTGTGGTATTTGAAATTTCTATCAATTGTCGGTTGAGTTTTGAAGATCGGTGAATCAACAAAGAGAGTTGCGTTAAACCAAACTTGGATATGCATAATGTTAAAGATTGCCAGTTAGGTTCTATGACATCAACAAATGTTGGATTGAAGTTGCAGGATATTCAAACACAACTTTCATATTTTAAGATCAAGATTTGACAGTGACGTACAAGGGGGAAAATGTTAGTGCATATTGTGTGTGTCCGTGATGTGCTAAAAGTGGTCTAATTAAATTAACTAAATTAAACCCTAAACTAGACTCTCTAAGTTTTAAATTTATAACTAAGACTCTCTAAACCTAGACCACACAACCGACAAGTGTATCGGTCAATGCAGCATAGCCTAAGTAAGTCCGAGTATCGAACCCACGAGACTCTCTAATTACGTTAAGACTTTATCTAGACTTAGACTAACACGGACTCTAACTGTTTTTATATTTGAGGGGGGGGGGGGAGGGTTACTAAAAATCCTAAAATTGCAATTGAAATTAAACTAAATTAACTAGATTAATTAGACACGAATTTGGACGAAGGTTTTAATTCAGTGGTGACGAAGACTACCTAGGCTAGAATCCTATTTAACTAGGAATGGATTTCTATTCGTAATTAAAGTGGTATGGAACCGGAATCTTTATGTGCTAAACCCTAAGAAATCCCTACTAAGACCTCCCGACCTTTCTCAGGAAGAAACTTGTGAGACTCTACAGAGCTGTTTTGACTACCTGTTTGTTAGACTTCCTCTCAGTCCTCTAACTTCTTTAAAAGTGCCTTAATATGACAATCTACCTCTCAGCGCGAAAGTCTAAGGCAACTATGGATTTTAACTTGGTTTAATAGACACAAATATGATTAGGGAACTAAGACCGATTTCTCTCAAAACCTAATCCTAGCTATATACCAAACCGAGACCTATTAATAACCTCGAGCCTCTCAGCGACAAGATTAGCAGAATATCAAGTTCTAAATATATTTTATTTACCGTTTATAGGGCTATTGGCTAATTCACCCAAAGATTACCCGAACCCGCAAAGACTCGAACAATCAACACAAACCTATCCTATGAAAGACCTTCACCGAGGTTCATGTGAAACGAATAAACAATCAATAATCAAAACTATATACGCATATGCACTAAGTTAAAGATTCCAAAGTTCTTTACTTTTTATGAAAAAAACCATACACACGATAATAAACGAATAAAAATCCAAATTTTATTAAATATTCATCTTAACCTAGGTAGTTTCGGCATTTAGCCAAAAATCATAACCAAGAACAAGAAACAAGTCTCAAATAAATAACAAATCATAGTATCAAGTTAAAAAAACACAAAGTCTTTAAAACTAAATACTAATAAATTGCAAACCCAGACTTAAATCTTAATAGTGGCTTGAACCTCAAACCAATCTCCTCTCCTTCTTGATCGCACCTGATGTTCTCTTTTTCTATTCCGTCCAAATTTTCGAACTCCTCCCAGCCGTGTATGATTTTTCGTCTAAAGATTATGTATTGTATGCGACTGATGATAATTATATAGTATCTGAATTATGGTTGAATCCTTGTCTGATGTGGACACCCAATAATAATAATAACTAGTTTTTGCCCCGCCCGCGTTGCGGGGCAATAAGGCAAATATTTCTCTCTCATAACATGTATGTGTGTACAGAGGGCAAAATCGGAATTATATTTTGTACAGGAGGCGAAATCATGATTTTAAACTGAGAGCAAAATCATAATTTTGAGCTAGGGGGAAAACATAATTTTATTTTAAACTGTGGGAAAAAAACGTAATTTTGAGCTGAGGGCAGAATCGTAATTTTGAGCTAGAGTAGGAAACAACATTTTATTTTTAACTGGGGCAAAAACATAATTTTAAACGGAGTGCGAAACCGTAATTTTAAACTGGGAACAAAATTAAAAAAGAGTTTTTGAACCGAGGGAAAAAGCGTATTTTGAGCTAGGGCAAAATTATAATTTTATTTTGAGCTGGGTGCAAAAACATAATTTTAAACGAATGACGAAAGCGTAATTTTAAACTGAGAATAAAATTAAATAAAAAATGAGTTGGTCCAATAGGGAACTGACAGGCAGATAATAATTTTGAGCTAGGGGAAAACATAATTTTATTTTGAACTGTAGGCAAAAACGTAATTTTGAGCTGAGGGTAGAATCGTAATTTTGAGCTAGAGGGAAAAAGAACATTTTATTTTGAACTGGGGGCAAAAACGTAATTTTAAACGGAGGGCGAAACCGTAATTTTAAACTGGGAACAAAATTAAAAATGAGTTTTTGAATCGAGGGCAAAAGCGTAATTTTAAGCTAAGGGCAAAATTATAATTTTATTTTGAGCTGGGGGCGAAAACGTAATTTTAGCTAGAGGCAAAATTATAATTTTATTTTTTAGATGGGGGCAAAACTGCAATTTTAAATGAAGGACGAAAGCATAATTTTAAACTATGAATAAAATTAAATTAAAATGGGTTGGTCCAATAGGGAAGTGTCAAGCCTGGCACTATTCCTTTTAACAAATGTATATCTAGGTAATTCGTAGCCGCCTTCCCAATTACTTGCGTATCCTCCAAAAATCAATATGTTTGAATGTGGCTCACATGGCCCAATAACTCCCTTCACGTAAACAATGCTCAATTCCAATAAATTGTATGCATTTATTTGTCCAGAAAGCTATATTCACGTCTCCATTAAGGTTGACATATGTATGATTAGATTTTAAGTATTAATCATCACATTATTTAAATAATTATTTCAAAGCGCAAAAATCCTTTATGTAATAGCTGGGCTGGAACACTTTTGGCGGCCCCTTTTTTATAACATAGATATAGTGGGTTTGGCCCATTCGCAGAAAATAGCGGCAATTTTAATTCAGTCACTGACGCCCAACTCTGTCCAACTGGCTGGTTATTTCCATAGTACTCGTTTTTGCTCCATTTTCACCAGGACCTGGCCCAACACAAAATAATATAATATAATACTAAAACTAAAAAAAAAAAAAAAAACTATACAAAAATTATACACTTTACACGGGACAAATGTGTATATTTTACCTACATCAGTCTGCCACTATATGAATAGGCTAGATAGTGCGTGTGTTGAGTATTGTATAGTTGAGAGTGAGATACGAACACATGACACTTTGGAGAGGATGACACTTTCGAGAGGACAACAACTTTCGAGAGGGCGACACATTTCGAGACGAAGAGTGCTCATCCGCATGAATGAGGACTCATCCGCACGGATGAGTCATCCACTCCAAATGGTCATGTCTATAAATAGGAAGTCATATGTTCGAAGTTCATAAGTTTTGGGAATGGTTGGAGAGACCTCAGATTTCTCTCCAGCTTGTAAAATGATGTATGCTATTTCGGTATTAATGGAAGCCTCTACAATCATGTTAATCTAAACGTTATTATACCGAAATTTCTACCGAACTAGCTTTATCTTATCCAAACTTCCGTCTAAACCGCCGTTCCAGATCCTAACAAGTCTCACTTAACAAACATCATACTCTCTTTCTCTCACCTGTTTCTCTCACCCTTTCTCTCACTTCTTTATCACCATAGCTTCTTATACTCTCTTCTCTCTTCCATTCTTTATCTTCTTCCTTCATTCACTTTCTTTAAGCTTCTTGAAGCTGGAGAGGAAATTGTTGCGAACGACTTTTGGTACTGCCGTTGTCTATTTGTTGGCGTATGTGTTCCTTTTGGCGTTAGAGAGAGAAAGATGGAGATGGAGAGAGCAACGGATTCGGTCTCCGACCGATTTCTCCGGCATGGAATGTAGATCTAGCTTGATCTTCTCTCTTTTTGTCTTCGATGGCCTCTGATGTTAAACGTTTAGGGTTTTCTTTTTTGCATGCTCTTTATAAACCGTAAATATTGAGTAAAATCAAAGTCGTGATGATGACAATGATGTCATCTAAGCCTCACATCGATGATGAAAAACATAGATATCTTAGAGTGAGAGAAACATAGAAGGGTAGAGCAATTCGTGATCTTCCATTGCGGTCACTTCCCCTCAGCTTTGAATGTAGATCCGGCAAAGGGTCATTCTCTGTCTACAATATTCACTGTTTTCTACATATCTGAGATGTGGAGTTGCTTCGATTTTGGGTTTAATGGTAGGACTAGGTATTTTACCCGTCGTGCGTTGCGGCGGTGCCGGCTCATTTTCGAACTAAATTTACGTTGAAGCTTAGAGCAATCCAAATTCATACCGTTGAATGAAAAATGTATTATATCTGACTCGACTTGTTTCCAAACAAAATTTACGACAAAACAAAGTGCAACTCAAAACGTACATAAAAACAAAACTTTATATTGTTGACTCGCCTTGTTTCCAAACAAAAATTACATTAAAGTGTATTTAACAAAAACCTTTTCGAGTATATCAGATTATGAAATAGATTTGAATAAGGATGAAAACAAAAAAAATAATAAAAAATGTAATCACCAGAAACACACATGTGTCTTGCGTTAAAAAAGAAAAACAGTTAAAAACCCAATTAAGTTTCAATTAATAGCATACACTAAACCAATTTGTCATATTATTACTTTCCCAAAAGTAAGACAAAAGAAATTAATAGCATATAAAACAAAAGAAAATGAGATTAGGGTTGGTGGCATGTGGCCACCGACCTTTCTCTTTAATATATATATATATATATATGGGACCGCTAAAATGAGAATCACCTCCAGTTGTAAGAATAGGGGACCGCAAAATAAGAACCACCTCCAGTTGTAAGAACCGTGAGAACTTTTTGATTTGGGGTGAGTTGGACCAATTTTTTTTTTCATAAACGTAGATGCTTGTATTATAAACACATTTGTAAAAAAAATTCAAAAAAAAATGTCGTGTGTGTAGTTTTGAGCACCACAAGTTTGTGTTTACGGGTACCGTAAATTTTAAATAAATTTTACGGTAGCCATAAACACAAACTTGTGGTGCTCAAAACTACACACACAACATTTTTTTTTATTTTTTTTTACAAATGTGCTTATAATACACACATCTACGTTTATGAAAAAAAAAATTGGTCCACATAGCCCCGTACGGTGTAGTTCTCGCGGTTCTTACAACTGGAGGTGGTTCTTATTTTAGCGGTCCCCTATATATATATATATATATATATATATATATATATATATATATATAATTGGTGGTAGTTAAGTCTCCACATTATCTTCATCTTTTGAATGTTGTTGATTTCTCCTCTCATATGGAGTTTCTATGACACAAAGCAACATATAGATTTTGTATATTGATATTTTAGAAATTAAAGTTTAAAGATTATGTCAGAGTTTTCATATTTTATTAATTTTTATACGAATTTTGTTACACAACTAACTAGCATGTTATATAAATAAAGTTTTACAAAAATAAAATGTTATTTGTTCTTTGTTATAGAAAGAAAGTGTTCTTTGTTATAAAAATAAAGTGTTACAAAAATAAAGTGTTCTTTGTTTCGATTTGTTCAGATCTGAAACCAGTTGTTACAACAATAAATGTTACATTTTTATGTGACCTGGCCTGTTACAAAAATAAAATGTGTTTGTTATATATGTAGACGTTACTTTGATTTTGTAAAAAGTGGGTTTTTATTGTTGTTCACAAGTGATATATGTAAGTTTTATTTTTTTTCGTAAAAGAAAGTAAATTAAAAGGTTTTATAGTAATAAAAAATAATAAGAAAATAAAGAAAAAGTTAATGGGTAATGATGTGAAAGATCTCTATAAGGTATATATTCATTACCAATGTTCTGGAAGACGTTAAGCGCTAATCGGGCGGTGAGGTAACGCCTATGGATTAATCGGAATTAATAGGGATTAATCGGATTAAACTTTTTAAATATAATTTTACAAATTTATATATATATATATATATATATATATAGTGTAAGGTTCATTGGGGAACACTAAAAAAGTGGGGAACAGTGGGGAACCGACTCAAACGAAATCTGATTGGACTCATTCTAGCGGCGTTGGAACCGGCTCGTCGAACCCTAACTAGGATCTCTTAACCCTAAACCCTAAATCATAACCCCTAAACCCTAAATATATTAGGGTTTGGCTTTTAGGGTTTAGCTTTAGGGTTTAGCCTTAGGGTTTAGCCTTCGGCTTTAGGGTTTAGGGTTTAGCTCTAGGGTTTAGCTTTAGGTTTAGCCTTTAGGGTTTAGCTTTTTGGGTTTAGAGTTTAGATTTTACGTTTTACCTTAGGTTTTAGCCTTATTTTTTAGCTTTAGGGTTTAGCGTTTATGTGACAACTCGAAATTTAGAACCTTTCATTTGTATCTCGATGTAACATGCTTAAACGTGTGACTAGTTAACTATGTTGGTTTAATGATATAAGTGAACAGTCTATGCGATTATGTGTTATGTTTATATGCTTGTATGTATAGTATGTGTATATGTTTATGTGAGCCGAGAACCAAGGACCCGACTCGAGACCATGCGGTCTCGAGTGAACAGTAACAGTTGGGCCGGATCGGGCCACGCACCCCTTTAGTCTTCTCGAAGCCCATTAGGGTGCACCAATGTGGAACAAGTATATAATCCTTAGTGATAGCCAACCTTGCCATTCTTTGGATAATCCACACACACACTCCCACACCCTCTCACTAAAACTCTAGAGATCAAACATCATCTTCCCCCTCCTATCTCTCGGATCAAATCGGCATCAACAAGGACTCGGTCAAGCTCATCATCAACACTCAGACACTCCATTTTATTCATCCTCTTTACCATCTCGGTGCCTTTCACAATCGGTTAGTGTTTCTAGATTCTCAGCTACTTGCCTTGATGAAATAGCATGATGATGTTCTTGATGTGTATGATGATGATAATCGGTTAACATGTCTTTATTTTGGATATATTGCATGATGGGTTAGTGATATCTTGTGTTTGAATGAGGTTTAAACCATTAGTTGTTAATGTTCATGAAACCGGCTTGCATATGTGATAGTGTGTGGAAATCGGACTAGTGTAGAGGCGATTTTGAGGTGTTATGTGATGATTGAAACCCTTAAATGAGTATGTTCAGGTGTTTTGATTGATATTCATATTATGATTGTGATTTATGCTAAGAACCCTAAAATGTGATGAACAAGTTTGAATGATCATGATGAATGACTTGAATATATGAAGAACTTGTTGAACATGATATGAATGTGTTGTAGATATTTGAAATCGCTATGTTTGATCCGTTTTTGGTTAGTAGTAGACAAGGAAACATGTTTATGAAATACCATTGGATAGTACATTATCTCATGAAATTGTAATTCTATTGGTTTAGTACATATGTCAGGAAATCAGCAGATGTCCAGCCGAGACCTTCAGTCTCGACTCGAGACCACCATATGTCAACTCGAGATCACGGTTTCGACACAAGGTTACGAGTCGAGAACCTCTAGTCTCGACTCGAGACCATGCTTCATCAGCACACAAACCTCATGACTCGAGACTATGCTTGCGAGTCCAATTTCGACTCAAAACCAATACATGCATGACCCGAGACCTCCTCAGATTGCGACTCGAGAACTTGTAAGCCACAACTCGAGACCGCACAGTCTCGAGTAGAGACCGCACAGTCTCGACTCGAGACCACACACATGTGTACGCTATTTGGACTTTCACACTGTTACGGGCCTAAGTGATTGGGCCGAACAGATGGGCCGCGTATGCTACTGATAATTGTGTATGTCGTGCACTGTTTGGACTTGCATTGTTACGGGCTTAGGATTGGGCCGGACTTTTGGGCTTTGCTTACTTGTACACATGCTACTGTTCAACTCGTAGATATTATTGTAAACCGCTATGTTTATACGTGTATGCCATGAATAATACCTGTATGCAACTTGCTAGTATACGTGTAGAACATACGTGCACTACTTGGATACGAACCTGACTTGAATGGTATCTATGTTAGGACGTAGTGACCACTTACCACTTGATTGACTTTTCTGTGTATCTGCCGAGCAAACCAAGGTGAGTTCACACCCTCTACAAAGCATGGGATTCCCTGGGTTGGGAATGGGGTTAAGGAACGTGGATTCCTCGTCCTCCTGGGGTAGGACAGCATTGGTTCAGGAATGTAATTCCTCGTCCTCACGGACAGATAACTCGTACTAGACCAAAACTCTATCACGAAGTCCCTCCTTTTTATATCGACTTAATCGCCGGGCCAATGGCGAGCGGGTCATTAGTTAGATAGCGCTATTTAGGTCTGACAAACCTCACACCGTGCCGCAGAGGACGGGCGTGAACTAATGGATCTGGGGCACGTCAATGATGATAGACATTGACAGTTTCAGGGCACATAAACATGACTACAGTCAGCAGTCGATATGGTAACGAGTCTAGTATATACATGGGGTAGCCCCCACGGCCGAAATGCCAGATAACTAACACGGGGTAGCCCCCACGGCTGGATTGCCAGAGTAACCGGGAATAAACAAGTCACGTTTTTTTAACTATGGGGTAACCCCCACGGCAGGATGCCAGATAAAGGAAACTGTTTTCGAAATAACTTAAAACAAACACCCAACCGTGAACTCACTCAACTTGTTGTTGACTCGTTACTACATGCTTTGCAGGTCAATAGGTACTTAGCTGGAGCTTGCATGGAAGAGAGTCGTTGTGGACATGGACAGCTGTGTGCCATGTTAAACTTTGAAACAATTAAACTTATGTTTTGGTTTTAAACGTTATGCTTCCGCTTGCAACTTAAACTATGTTTTGTTTGGACACCAATTGTATTGGTTGAATTTTATAACTACTTATTTGCTTGTTCAATATGATTGGTGCCTGGATCCTGGTCAGTCACGCCTCCAGGCGGTAGTACTCCGCAGGTGGATTTTGGGGGTGTGACAGATTGGTATCAGAGCCATTGGTTATAGTGAACTTGGTTTTAATAAGGGAAAACTTTTATTAAAATCAGACTATAACCTGTACAGTGCTCTACGATCCACAACGACGCTTCACTCCACATGCAAGGCTCGACATTCTAGGTGATGTAATCTGTGTATATATTGCCTACTTGTTAGTAACTTAGTACATTGCTCATGGTATGCTTGATTAGTATAACAACTATTGCTTGAACACGTGTGTGCTTACTCCCTTCTGTCATCGCACTTTCGCGAACCTCTCTCACTCACGTTCTTCTTGATATGAAGATCATGTCTGGACGCATCAACATGACACAAGCCCAGTTGACGGCTCTGATTAACGAACGAGTTGCCGCAGCACTTGCAGCTGCACACGCAGGAGGTATATCCTGCAGTCCGAACTCATTCTAGGATCTTTAGAATCCTACTCTCGTGAACCAACCTTTGTGTTAAACTCTGTCTTTTCTTTCACCCACGATAGGTCAGCATGCTCAGCCACCCGTGTGCACTTTTAAGACTTTCATGGACTGCCGACCAACTACTTTTAGCGGCACTGAAGGAGCTGTAGGCCTCCTCCACTGGTTTGAGAAACTAGAATCTGTGTTCGAAATGTGTGAATGCCCTGAGGCGCGCAGAGTGAAGTATGCTACCGGTACTCTCGAGGGTTTAGCCCTCACATGGTGGAACGCTCAGGTCCAAATGCTGGGGCTGGTTGCTGCCAACGCCACCCCATGGGAAACTTTTAAGGAGATGATCAAGGAGGAATATTGCAGTCGTGATGACATTCATAAGCTGGAAGTCGAGTTCTTCAACCTCAAGATGACGGGGTCAGAAATTGAGACGTATACTAAGAGGTCGAATGAGCTTGCCTTACTGTGTCCTACTATGGTGTACCCTCCATTTAAGCGAATTGAACTCTTTCTCAAGGGCTTGGTGCTAGAGATCCAAAGCCATGTGACTTCAGCGAACCTCGACACCATCCAGCAAGTTGTTCAGTTGGCTCACCGTCTCACTGATCAGGCGGTGGAGCAGAACAAGTTACCAAAGCGCATAGGTGCTGCAACCACTTCTGGTACTTCTAGTGACAACAAACGGAAATGGGATGGAGCTTCAAGTAAGGGGTCGATTTCTGTTCAGTCCCAGTCTCAGCAGAGAAAGACTGATGACTACAAGAGTCCTAGTCAGCAATCATCTGGTGGTCAAAGTCATGGTGGGTACAAAGGGAATCACCCCAAATGCAATCGCTGCAGCCTGCACCACAGCGGGCCATGCACCAGGGGCAACTGTCATCGGTGCAACAAGCCTGGTCACGCTGCAAAGGATTGCAGGAGCTTATACCCCGCCAATCAGAATCGTCAGCAAGCTCAACAGAACCAACGCCAGCAGCAGCAGCAGGGGGATAACAAAGGGTGCTTTCAGTGTGGAGCTGAAGGCCACTTTAAGAGAGATTGTCCCCAACTGAACAGGAACCAGAACAACAACAATAACAATCAGGGGAATGGTAACAATGGGAACAACAACAACAACGGTGCCAGAGGGCGAGCGTTCATGATCGGCCAAGGTGAAGCAAGGAATGACCCCAATGTTGTGGCGGGTAAGTTCCTTCTCGACGACTTTTATGTTTCAGTATTATTTGATTTGGGTGTCGATACTAGCTACATGTCACTAGAAGTTAGCCGAATGCTTAAGCGTATTCCAACACCTTTGAACAACAAGCACACTGTAGAGCTAGCAAATGGTAAGAGTTTAGAGGCCACACACGTAGTCAAGGGTTGTAAACTTGTTCTTGCTAACCAGACATTCTCTATCGACCTTATTCCTATTGTCCTGGGTAGTTTCGACGTTGTCATTGGGATGGATTGGTTATCCCAACACCGAGCAGAGATTCTTTGCAACGAGAAGATTGTTCGTATTCCGGGTTCCGGTAATGAACCTCTCATGATTCGTGGCGACAAGAGGAGTGCTGTTGAAAACGTCATCTCTCTCCTTAAGGCCCAGAAGTGCTTGCGAAGGGGCACACTGCCATTTTGGCTCTTGTTACTGACACCTCGGAGAAAGAGAGGAAAATAGAAGATTTTCCAATTGTACGTGACTATCCGGAGGTATTTCCTGAGGAATTACCTGGTCTTCCGCCTCATCGCCAAGTCGAGTTTCAGATTGAACTAGCTCCTGGAGCTGCGCCTATAGCTCGTGCGCCTTATCGTTTAGCTCCATCAGAGTTGGAAGAACTCTCTACGCAACTACAAGAACTCTTGGATAAGGGTTTCATTCGTCCTAGCTCATCGCCCTGGGGAGCTCCAGTACTATTTGTGAAGAAGAAGGACGGTACCTTCAGAATGTGCATCGACTACCGGGAACTCAACAAGGTGACGGTGAAGAATCGTTATCCTCTACCGCGTATTGACGACTTGTTCGACCAGCTGCAAGGGTCGAGCTACTATTCAAAGATTGATTTGAGATCGGGATATCACCAACTGAGAGTCCGAGAAGAGGACGTCTCCAAAACAGCTTTTAGAACTCGCTATGGGCACTATGAGTTTTTGGTCATGCCTTTTGGGCTGACAAACGCACCTGCGGTTTTCATGGACTAGATGAATCGAGTGTGCAAGCCTTATCTGGACAAGTTCGTTATAGTCTTCATCGACGACATCCTGATCTATTCTAAGAGTCAGGAGGAACACGAGCAACATCTGCGACTTATTCTGGAACTCCTTCGAACCGAACAGCTTTACGCAAAGTTTTCGAAATGCGACTTCTGGCTTCGAGAAGTCCATTTCCTAGGCCACGTGGTGAACAAGGATGGGATTCACGTTGATCCATCCAAGGTAGACTCTATTAAGAACTGGCATGCACCTCGTACACCAAAGGAAATTCGCCAATTCTTGGGATTGGCAGGTTACTACCGAAGGTTCATTAAGGATTTTTCTAAGATCGCACAGCCTCTCACCTCGCTAACGCAGAAAGGCGTTGTTTATCGCTGGGGAAATGCACAGGAGTTAGCGTTTCAGCACTTAAAGGATAGACTTTGCAGTGCACCTATCCTTTCCTTGCCGGAGGGCACAGACGACTTCGTGGTCTACTGCGACGCGTCAATTCAAGGTCTTGGTTGTGTATTGATGCAACGAGATAAGGTTATAGCCTACGCCTCACGCCAACTTAAAGTTCATGAAAGAAACTACACTACGCACGACTTAGAGCTGGGAGCTGTTGTTTTTGCACTTAAGTTATGGCGGCATTACCTGTACGGTACCAAGTGCGCCATCTACACCGACCACATGAGCCTCGAACATATCTTCAAGCAGAAGGAACTGAATATGCGACAACGACGATGGGTCGAGCTGCTGAATGACTACGAGTGCTCAATCAGGTATCACCCAGGCAAGGCCAATGTTGTGGCTGATGCCCTCAGTCGAAAGGACACTGCGCCTAAGCGCGTGCGAGCTTTACAACTCACGATCCATTCTAGTCTTCCTTCCCAAATACGAGCTGCTCAGATAGAAGCACTGAAACCAGAAAACGTCAGGGCTGAAGCCCTACGCGGATCAAGGCAACGTTTAGAACAGAAGGAAGATGGTGCTTACTACGTAACGGGACGCGTTTGGGTCCCACTCTATGGCAACCTACGAGAGCTTGTGATGGATGAAGCGCACAAGTCTCGCTACTCGGTACATCCTGGTTCGGATAAAATGTACCACGATATCAAAACTACATATTGGTGGCCTAGCATGAAGGCCCACATAGCAAATTACGTCAGCAAGTGTTTGACCTGTGCGAGAGTCAAGTCTGAATACCAGAAACCCTCAGGCCTACTCCAACAACCAGAAATACCACAATGGAAATGGGAGCAAATTTCCATGGATTTTGTTACCGGCCTACCTAGATCTCAACGAGGTAACGATACTATTTGGGTGATCGTGGATCGACTCACAAAGTCTGCTCACTTCTTGGCTATCAAGGAAACGGATAAGTTCTCCACTCTAGCAGACATATACCTCAAGGAAGTTGTTTCGAGGCACGGGGTGCCCACCTCTATTATCTAGGATCGAGATGCGCGTTTTACTTCAGAGCTGTGGCAAGCAATGCACAAATCCTTCGGCTCACGATTAGACATGAGCACAGCATATCACCCTCAGACGGACGGGCAGTCCGAGCGCACTATTCAAACCTTAGAAGACATGCTTCGTGCATGTGTAATCGACTTTGGCAACCGCTGGGAAAAGCATCTGCCATTTGTGGAATTCTCGTACAATAACAGCTACCACACCAGCATTAAAGCTACTCCATTTGAGGCATTGTACAGACGTAAATGCCGGTCACCTCTTTGTTGGGCAGAGGTGGGGGACAGTCAGATCAGTGGCCCAGAACATGTGGTAGACACGACCGAACAAATTGCTCAAATACGAAAACGCATGGCGGCAGCTCGTGACCGTCAGAAAGTTTACGCCGATAAGGGCAGGAAGCCACTAGAGCTCCAGGTTGGGGAGCGGGTACTACTCAAAGTTTCACCCTGGAAGGGTGTGGTTCGTTTTGGTAAACGAGGCAAACTTAACCCACGATACGTTGGACCCTTCGAAATCATTGAGAAAATAGGCAGGGTGGCCTACAGACTGAACTTACCAGCAGAACTCGGTGCAGTTCACAACGTTTTCCACGTGTCGAATCTGAAGAAGTGTCTGTCAGATGAGACCCACGTAGTTCCTCCGAAGGAACTCACTATCGACGAGCAGTTACGATTCGTCGAGGAACCAGTTGAAATCACGGACCGGGATGTTAAGGTCCTCAAGAGCACTAGAATACCTCTCGTTCGAGTTCGTTGGAACTCACGTCGCAGCCCAGAGTTCACCTGGGAGCGCGAAGATCAGATGAAACAAAAGTATCCCCAACTGTTCGCAAACAGTACAACCACTACTGAGGCTGAAGCTACGGAATTTCGGGACGAAATTCCAGATCAACGGGGGGTGGATGTGACACCCCAGGAAAACCAGGAAAACCATACAACTTAACTAGCTTCCTCAGTGAGTGCTTACCAAATTTCGGGACGAAATTTCTTTCAACTTGGGGATGATGTGACAACTCGAAATTTAGAACCTTTCATTTGTATCTCGATGTAACATGCTTAAACGTGTGACTAGTTAACTATGTTGGTTTAATGATATAAGTGAACAGTCTATGCGATTATGTGTTATGTTTATATGCTTGTATGTATAGTATGTGTATATGTTTATGTGAGCCGAGAACCAAAAATGTGATGAACAAGTTTGAATGATCATGATGAATGACTTGAATATATGAAGAACTTGTTGAACATGATATGAATGTGTTGTAGATATTTGAAATCGCTATGTTTGATCCGTTTTTGGTTAGTAGTAGACAAGGAAACATGTTTATGAAATACCATTGGATAGTACATTATCTCATGAAATTGTAATTCTATTGGTTTAGTACATATGTCAGGAAATCAGCAGATGTCCAGCCGAGACCTTCAGTCTCGACTCGAGACCACCATATGTCAACTCGAGATCACGGTTTCGACACAAGGTTACGAGTCGAGAACCTCTAGTCTCGACTCGAGACCATGCTTCATCAGCACACAAACCTCATGACTCGAGACTATGCTTGCGAGTCCAATTTCGACTCAAAACCAATACATGCATGACCCGAGACCTCCTCAGATTGCGAATCGAGAACTTGTAAGCCACAACTCGAGACCATACACACGTGTACGCTATTTGGACTTTCACACTGTTACGGGCCTAAGTGATTGGGCCGAACAGATGGGCCGCGTGTGCTACTGATAATTGTGTATGTCGTGCACTGTTTGGACTTGCATTGTTACGGGCTTAGGATTGGGCCGGACTTTTGGGCTTTGCTTACTTGTACACATGCTACTGTTCAACTCGTAGATATTATTGTAAACCGCTATGTTTATACGTGTATGCCATGAATAATACCTGTATGCAACTTGCTAGTATACGTGTAGAACATACGTGCACTACTTGGATACGAACCTGACTTGAATGGTATCTATGTTAGGACGTAGTGACCACTTACCACTTGATTGACTTTTCTGTGTATCTACCGAGCAAACCAAGCTGAGTTCACACCCTCTACAAAGCATGGGATTCCCTGGGTTGGGAATGGGGTTAAGGAACGTGGATTTCTCGTCCTCCTTGGGTAGGACAGCATTGGTTCAGGAATGTAATTCCTCGTCCTCACGGACAGATAACTCGTACTAGACCAAAACTCTATCACGAAGTCCCTCCTTTTTATATCGACTTAATCGCCGGGCCAATGGCGAGCGGGTCATTAGTTAGATAGCGCTATTTAGGTCTGACAAACCTCACACCGTGCCGCAGAGGACGAGCGTGAACTAATGGATCTGGGGCACGTCAATGATGATAGACATTGACAGTTTCAGGGCACATAAACATGACTACAGTCAGCAGTCGATATGGTAACGAGTCTAGTATATACATGGGGTAGCCCCCACGGCCGAAATGCCAGATAACTAACACGGGGTAGCCCCCACGGCTGGATTGCCAGAGTAACCGGGAATAAACAAGTTACGTTTTTTTAACTATGGGGTAACCCCCACGGCAGGATGCCAGATAAAGGAAACTGTTTTCGAAATAACTTAAAACAAACACCCAACCGTGAACTCACTCAACTTGTTGTTGACTCGTTACTACATGCTTTGCAGGTCAATAGGTACTTAGCTGGAGCTTGCATGGAAGAGAGTCGTTGTGGGACATGGACAGCTGTGTGCCATGTTAAACTTTGAAACAATTAAACTTATGTTTTGGTTTTAAACGTTATGCTTCCGCTTGCAACTTAAACTATGTTTTGTTTGGACACCAATTGTATTGGTTGAATTTTATAACTACTTATTTGCTTGTTCAATATGATTGGTGGCTGGATCCTGTTCAGTCACGCCTCCAGGCGGTAGTACTCCGCAGGTGGATTTTGGGGGTGTGACAGTTTTGGAGTTAGGATTTAGGGTTTAGGGTTAAGAGATCTTAGTTAGGGTTTGACGAGCCGGTTCCAACGCCGCTGGAATGAATCCAATCGGAGTTCGTTTGAGTCGGTTCCCCGCTGTTCCCCACTGTTTTATTGTTCCCCAATGAACCTTCCCCTATATATATATATATATATATATATATATATAACTTTATACTTTTTATTAATAAATTTACAAGTTTAGCATATAACTTTATACTTAAATGTTAAAGATAGAGGGGATTAAATGTTAAAATACCTAAACTTAAATGTTAAAATAGATTATAATTAAATGTTGGGCTTTAAACCATGGGCTAGGCTTCAAAATTTGGGTTTATTGGGTCAAAAACCATGACACCGATTAGTCCGTTTTTCTCCGACTTTGACCGATTTTCACCGACTTTGACCGATTTTGACCATAACCGATTTTTTGACCAACTAGCATAAATTTAGGCAGTAACTCACCGACTAGCGCCTAGGCACCAATTAATCGGCTGCCTAGGCCGATTTTTGCAACATTGTTCATTACCAAGAAAAAAAGTAATATCTCTACATTTATACATACATTTTGTAGTGGTTTAATGAAAAAGAAGTAAATAAAAAGACCTTATAGTAATAAAAAAAAGAATAAGAAAATAAAGAAAAACATGATGAGCAATGATGTGAATGTTCTCTCAATGGTAGATCTTCATTACCAAGAAAAAAAAGCAAGAAAAAAAGGTTAAAAATAATTTACGATTTACCCTTTTTTGTATTACAGATGTCAAAGGTAAACAAATAGTCAAAGAGTTAATATAACTTTTGATCTAAGTCGTTGAGTGGATGTGATCAATTGCAAAAACATTCGGAACAAAAAGAATCACCTATTTTTTCAATTTAAAAAACCTAAAAAGTAAATGAAAATGTTACAAATGTAAGATTTATTGTTTCTTACACTTGAATTCAAAACAAAATAGGGAAGATTTTCAAATTTTATATAACCTACAAATATGTAGGTTATGTGTAAGCTAAATTACCTACAAGTATGTAAGTTATGTGTAGATAAAAATATATGGTTTTTTTTTTTTTTTTTTTGTATATAATACGCGAGTCACTAGAGTTAATTGCCCGGATGGTCCCTGTGTTTTGTTATTTTTTCATCTTTAGTCCCAACTTTTCAAAATAACATGGTTGTTCCCTATGATTTGCAAATCATTACTCTATTTGCAAATCATTACTCTGATAGTCCCTATAATAGATGGGTGTTAAGTTATTATGTTAAGTGTATGTAAAATTATAAAAATACCCTTACTATAAAAGGTAACAACTAAAATAATAAAGAATAAATTTAACTAAACTCAAGTGGTACTATCTAATAATAACAACAAATAAATCAAATTTCTTATACTAAACTCAAGTGGTCCCATCTATGTATGTATGTTAACTAGGTGATGCCCCGCCCGCGTTACAGGGCGATGACCAAATAATTCTCAACTAATTAAAAAAACATTACTATAGTTTTGCTAGAAATAAAAAGTAAAAAGAGTGTTAGGAAGCTCTTTGACACGATTTTTAGCTGGTGCAAAGTCATATTTTTATTTTTACTTGGGGGAAAAATCAATTTTTTTCCCGATGGTAAAATCCTAATTTTTAGCTAGGGGAAAACCATATTTTTATTTTGCACTGGGGGCAAAAACGTAATTTTGAATTGAGGGTGATATTGTAATTTTGAACCGAGGGGAAATTCATAAATTTTAGCTGTGGGCAAAAGCATAAATTTATTTTGAACTGGGGGCAAAGACGTAATTTTAAACTGTGGGCAAAACCGTAATTTTAAAGTAGGTATAAAATAATAAACTGGTGTAAGTTCGTAATTTTGAGCCGGGGAAAAAACAACATTTTATTTTGAACTGGGGCGAAAACGTAATTTTGGCCGAGGGTAAAAGCGTAATTTTTTTACCGATGGCGAAATCGTATTTTTTAACTCGGGGCAAAAGGGTAAACGTATTGTGAAGTTGAGGCAAAACCGTATTTTTTAACGGGGTCAAAAACGTAATTTTAAAGTGTATATAAAATAATAAACTGGTTGGTGCAATGGGTATTGCTCGCCACCCATTTGAACCAATGGCAGAGAAAACACTATTCCAGCACAAAAACGTAATTTTAAAGTGTGTATAAAATAATGAACTGGTTGCTCCAATGGGGGAGGGGCGGCCGCCCATTTGAATCAATGGCAGGGTGATACTATTATCTGTCATGTGGTTTGTATATGTTGAAAATAGTTATAAAATATACGAGTTATGTTAATAATATATAATAAACGAGTTATGTCAGAACTCGAGCTTAAAAAATTACACACAAACCGAACAAGCTTGACTTTGGCTCGGCTTAAAAACACAATGTTAATATAAATGAATTCATCATACTTATACTTATGACAAAAAAACATTTAAAGTTTCACATGATTCCAGTTAAGACTATAATGATTTATTAGATTTTTTTATAAAGCTGAACTTTATGTATAAGGTTATTATACTCTTCAAACCGGAGAGTCTCGTATTACCCCATTTTGGTCAGACTATGTTGTCTTAACCAGGTCTATGCTGGCTTCAAAGTTTGGATTTTTTGGGCGTTCCCTCGGGAAACCATACCGTTGGCTGCCACTTGACAGTCGATATGCCATCACAAGAGCAGAACTCTCTAGCAAAACACATGGTGGGACAAAAATCCGGTTGGGCTCGGGAATCGAACTGACAAACTCACACAAGGCGTAGTCTAAATCCTTAATTGCCTATATATAACCCAATATGACATAAGTGAAAATTGAACTTGAGTATTCTTTGAAAAATCTAAGTGTCCTACCACTAGGCCAAAAGTGAAGGGATTAATGATTTATTAGATTACAATTGTTTACTAAATACAATGTAATTAGTTAAACGTGTGTTAGACAAAAAGGTAGCGGCGTGGTTCAAAAAAAAAATTCGATGTGATTTCTAATCAATTTTAAGAGTTAATTACGTGGTTAGTCTTTGTGGTTTGCACAAAGTAACATACTTAGGTACTAATAGTTTAAAATCACATTCTAGGGTATTAACTTTTCATTTTGTAATGTTTGGAGGTATTAACGTTATTTGTAGGTTTAAATCACATTTTATTAGTAGCTAAGTATGTTATTTTGTTCAAACCAAAAGGACTAACTATGTTAATACCTCCAAACGTTACAAAATGAAAAGTTAATACCCTAGAAGGTGATTTTAAACTATTAGTATCTGAGTATGTTATTTTATGCAAACCACAAGGACTAACTATGTAATTAACTCTAATTTTAATTTATGAGGCTATCCAATTCCTGACCAGGGTCCAACGGGTCATCCACAACAATTGCTCAACATCAGGGGGACGGGGTTTTATCTTTAGTAGATTAGGGTTTGCAATTCAGAAAGGGGTGGCGGCACAGCTTGTTGCCCGTCTACCTTATGTTTTGATGTAACTTGGCAAGTATTGAAAATTGAATGATAATTCATGTGCAAAAAAAAAAAAAATTAACCCTTCATCTAAAAATAATAATAATAATAATAAATTTATGAGTTAAATATCATTTTAGTCCCTATGATTTGGTTCATTTTTTCAGTTTGGTCTAAATGTTTCATTTTTTGCGTGTGGGTTCAAAAAGGTTTGACCGTTGCCATTTTAGTCCACTTTGTTAACTTTATCCATTTTTCTGTTAAAAAGAATGACAATTCGGTCATTTTATATATAATCCTGTTATCTAGAACGGCATATAAAATGACTGAATTTTCCTTCTCGTTAACAGGGAAAATGCATGAAATTAACCTAGTGGACTAAAATAACAACGGTCAAACTTTTTTAAACCTATAGGCGAAAAATAAAATCTTTGAACTAAATTGACAAAATGACTCAAATCACATTGATTAAAATCAAAGTTAACTCTTAATTTAATAAAAAACAATTAAAGTTGAGTTGTTAAGAAAAAAGGGAAGTGGGTATTTCTGTTTTAGCTGCCGACACTTTCCTAAATCTGCACGTTCCGAATTAAGATCGAATTGATAAAAGCTATGGGCCTCCGAATTAAGATCGAAATGATAAATGCAATGGGCCACAGTTTACATAAATCATTAAAAATAATTTTTTTAACGAAAAATTTCTTTTATTCCTATATTCACTTGGACTTGAATTCAAAACCTCCCTCTTCTAAAGTTTTTAAAGCTTTACTTTTGTCAATGAACCATCACTCCATTGGTAATCGTTAAAATTAATTGACCTTGTTGAACTGCCATAATTATCATCGGCTTTCGTGATTAACATTTAAGATTGTATACAGGGGCGAAGTATAGAAGGGGCGGGAGGGGGCGTCCGACCCCCCAAACTTTTCGCTCAGGGCGGGAGGAGGCGTCCGACCCCCCAAACTTTTCGCTCAGTAGTGTTATATATTTAGTTTTCGTATATTTTTTTTTGGTATATACGTTTTCGACCCCCATGATTCGGGTTAAGCTTTGCCACTGATTGTATATATATTATTGTTTGGTTTATATGATAACCACTGAACATTTAAGAACAACTTTTTTTAAATAAGAATCATATTTCCTTGTGTGATCTGATTGCAAGATAAGGTTGTGGACGCCTCTTTTTTTACATTACTGTGGTAATATCGTCGGCGCATGCACAAATTGTTTATACTTCTTTTGAATTGTTCCTAATACATCTAAACTTGGTTATAGTTTCCAGTTATGTATGGTCAAATCAAAAGAATACTTTAAATTGAATGAATACTTAAATCGAACGTGATAAAATCAAGAGATAATAAAAACTGAACCTTCTATTGAATGCAAATTTGCCAAGAAAAAGTGGACCTAACTAGAACAAAGAACATATTGAAAGAGAACAATTTAAATAATAGTATATCGAACGAGATCAAATAAAAGGACTAATAAGGTATACAAGGCAATAACATAAATTGTGGCTGTAAATTGTGAGCTGGAAAGAGCTAAAGGGTGTGAGGTGTGGGGTATGGTTGGGTCATCAATCGTCGTGTAGGAACATTAATAAATTGCTATATCACCCCCATTGGCTCATCCACCATGGTTGTCATGGATTAAACCATGGCAATCATGGGCCTCCTTTCCTTTTTCAATGTTTCATTTTCCTTTTTTCACAAAAATAAATTAAAATAAGAGAACATTGGTTTGGGTCATGACCACACTGTTAGGGTAGTGATTTTGAATGATGGATTAAAAGTGAGTGACATGTCGCTCATGTGGAGGGTCATGGAGATCATGAGGGTCATGACCACACCCTATAGCCTAAGAATCCTTTTCTTTTAACATTCCCACTCATGTTGAATTTTTTTTGAAGGACAAATGTTGCATAACACTACCCCTAAATTACACCAAATTTTACCTTATGCTGGAGATTGAACCCTGGTCACTCCCCGACAGACACAAAGCCTCTACCACCTCACCAAAGTGGTGATGGCCCCACTCATGTTGAATAGTTGGATCTCCAATGTTCAACTTGACCAAACAACTATTGAAGATTTTTCCATTCACGACTTTTGTCAGTATGTCAACTTGCTGGTCTTCTGATCGAACAAATGGAAGTTGAATAATCCCGGCCTCTGGTTTTCTTTTATGATGTGTTTATTCTTCTACAAGTTTCGGGTTTTCTGAGATTTGAATTGCTGCTTCGTTATCACATATAATCCTGCTCGTATCCACTGAGGGAAGTCCAATTTCAACTAAGAGTTTTTGTATCCATAAAACTTATGCTAAGCCCCGTGCTATTCCTCACAACTCAGCTTATGTGCTTGAAAGGGCAAGTAGTGCAACCACCGTTTGTTTTTTTCTTCTCCATGTGACAAGTTTCCTGCCGACTAAAGTGAAGTACCTGATGTCGATCCTCGAACCCGTTTATCTCATGTCGGTCTGCATTGGTATATGCTTGGTTCTCTAGATGCCCATTTGATTTAAATAGAATCCGTGATCTGTTGTACCTTTGAGATACCTAACAATTCTCCAATCTACTTCCATATGGGTAACTTGGGGTTGATGTGTTACTACACATAATGTTTAATGTCTGTGTCTTTTGTACGAGTTATTATGTATAGGTAGCATTGTCGTTTAAGTATGGTTTATGATTATTTAAAATGTAAAAGATTCATACGTGCTTAGGAATCCTACGCACGTATGAAATCCAGCTTGAACGCAGGAGTCCTGCGCACGGAGGACCAAAGGCTATATATATGTCTATCCGTGCGCATGAACTCATAAGTTTGGCTTTGGTGCTTTTGTAATAGGAGTGCACGTGATTACGAAGTGCTGCTAAAATTTATACAATCAAGACTTACCTAAAATCTAAGCACTACATAGCATTGTTAATTGAATTATGTGCTTCATAGATATTCGTTGTGCATATTTCAAGTCTAATCAAGTTGATTGCACCACCAAACCGTTCCTACAAGTGGTATCAAAGCTGCGAAGAGGATATTTACTTGTGTACGTGCTTAAAATTAAAGATTTTGGTCAAAAAGCTTCGTTTTCATCATTTGAAGAGTTTTCACGGTTGAAAATCTCCGAATTTCTTCTCAGACCTTTCTTTTTCATTTTGGAACAACATATCAGAAGATTACACCTAAATTCATCTATTTCACCTCCAAATCATCAAAATTCATGCAAAAATGTTTCTGAGCGCATGAGTCATGCTCACGTAAGAATCCAACGCAAGAGCTCAAACGCGCGCAAGAGTGCAAAGCACAGGAGTCCTGCGCGAGATCAATCCTACGTTTCATTAGTCATACGCTCAAAGAGGTCCTACGCTAGAAGAGTCATATGCACAAGGTGTCCTACGCAAGAAGAGTCATACACTTGGATTTATATTTGTTTGAAAATTGTTAAGTATTCAACTTGGATTCGAGAGACATTAATGATTTTTAAGCAGGAAGTTCCACACCTCTTGTACAAAATCTAAACCTAGAAAATATAACAGGTACAATAAACAAGCCTCCGAAGTTGCTTCGTATGGAAGACTATCCAAGTTGGGCCAAACGATTCGAGACATATGTTCAAGCAAATCATCTAGAAGCATATATGGCGATAGAGGATGAATATAGGGTTCTGAGAAACGAAAATAAAGAAAAGGTCAAAATATCTCACATCCCCGCAAATGAAAGAACCTTCCATGAGAGAGTAAAGAAAATGTTTAGTGAACTTCAACAATCATAGAAAGACGACATTCTACATTTGTTACAAGAACATGAAATGTCACAATCTCTTTGGTAGCTATTGCAATACAAGTATAGAGGAAATCCAGACATGCAAAGAAGCAAAGTTGACCTCATCAGAAAAGGAGTTTGATATATTTACTGCAGTGAGAGGAGAAAGTTTCCAACAACTTATCGAAAGATTTTGTCACTTGATTGCTGAAATGAGAAGACATAGTGTAACACCCCGACCACGTGAAACTTGTGATGGAAACGTCGGGGAGTTGTTACAATATTGTTCACAACATATGGTAATAAAGTTTCAGAGTGAATTGCAAATTTTGTCCTTTACATATATACCACATTTCAAGCGATGTCTTTTATCTTTAAAATTGACGAGTTTTGCACTTAATGTTTCAAAATCTTACACGGTGTGTCTTATGAGCATAACTTAGTCAATTTTAACAGTTAAGTGAAGGGCAAATTGGTCTTTTTACTTATTTATTTAAAAAAACCATTTAAACATTTTTAATAATTAAAACAATATGAATTATATTTTGTATTTCATACGTATCTTTAAACACTCTCACTCTAAAAGACACATTCTCTCTTTACTCTCTCTAAAACTATACTCACCCTCACCCTCGCCACCTGCCACCCCCACTCCCACCCCGACACCACCATCGCACCACATCACCACTGTCACACCCCGAGAATCCGCTGGATGCGAACACAGTATCTGGTACAAGCTGGAACGAATCCAATTCAGATCTTTGCTCATGGGTCGGAGTCTCTAGCGGGTCGGAGTCTAATTCAGATCTGAACATAACCGATTCGAGCCTCTTGTGGGTCGGAGTCCAATTCGGATCTGAACATAACTGGTCGAGGTTTGAAGTTTGGGGGTTAAAGAAATTTGGGGTTAAAGTCCATTTCTGAAGTGCTGTTTAGGGGTTGGGTGTGCGTGAAAAAGGGTGCTAGGTGAAGATAATTGAAAGAATTTTAGGTGTTAATCATAGTGATATCTATTGTTTGTGTTGATATTTGCTAGTGTGTTATTATGACTTCATTATACATCTTTATGGTATTACCTATGCATACATCGTGTGATTATTTGTGTATATACAAGGAACAGAGGTTTTAATTGTAAATTGGATGATTAAGAAAAGTAAACATTGATGATTGATTAGATTATATCTTAAATATTTATGTTTTCTACCTGGTGAGTCTTTCTTAATCGATTAACAATTTGTGTATGACTTGAACTCGTTCTTTATGCTTCGTTCTGAACAAGACAAATTAGTGGGATAGGGTGGGAGTGGGTGGTGGTGCTTGTGGCGGGAGGTGGTGGTGAGGGTGAGTATAGTTTTAGAGAGAGAGAGAGTGTGTGTGTCTTTTAGAGTGAGAGTATTCTTATATATATATATATATATATATATATATATATATATATATATATATATATATATGAAATACAAAATATAATTCATATTGTTTTAATTATTAAAATTGTTTAAATGGTTTTTTTAATAAATAAGTAAAAAGACCAATTTGCCCTTCACTTAACTGTTAAAATTGACTGAGTTATGCTTAAATGATACACCATGCAAAATTTTGAAACATTAAGTACAAAACTCGTCAATTTTAAAGATAAAGGACAGCTCCTGAAATGTGGTATATAGGTAAAGGACAAAATTTGCAATTCACTCTAAAGTTTCATTATATTAAACAAATACATTACATTGTTTTTGAACACAAAAGACTACAAGTAATTGTTTTAAGAATTAAGAAAACTAAGGCGCGAGTATGAATCCTACGTGTAGCATACTTGTATATCATCAAACATTTGTACCTGAAACATATGTGAAAATAAACGGTCAAAAATGAAGTTGGTGAGTATCATAGGTTTTGTAGTCAAATTCATGGCTATGAATTTGGTATTGCAATATGTTGTCCGACTAGGAGAGTCGATGAGTAAAATAAACCTTGTAACCAAATGTGTTGGTATTGCAATATGTTGTCCAACTACAAGATTTGGAGTAATAAATAGAATTTTTAGCCATGAATCTTAACAAAATGTTTCTTTGTAATAATGGTGTAAATACCAAATTGTAAAAAATATGAATTTGTATAGCTTATATATGTTTGAAAACTATTTGTGATTTTGTAGAAACAAACTATTTTGTTTTGTATAAACAAGCGTGGTCATTTGTAAATTCATTCAAGCCTGTTTTGACTCGTCGAACAAACCCAAGCAGGGTTTATCAAAATTGCATAGTTTTTGTCATTCCCTAAGCAAACTTCCTCACAAACCCAGGAAGCGGAATGGGGTTGTCAATCCTATAGCGCCATAACATACTCACGCTCGGCTTGGCCAAAGCTAATGATCGTATTTGTGTTGTGGATGACGCACCACCAAGTCTAACACAATGTATATATAAACCATATGTAATAGTTTTGTAATTTGGAAAAGTAGTAGGCACATGTGAATCACCCCAAAACATTTGGAAAATGGAAAAGTGGGACTATAAACTCACCTGATTGTCGATGATGTGTTTACACATGCTTGCAAAGCTCAAGTGTTTCCTAATAATACGGATAATTATATAGTTAGTGTATATTATGATTTAAACAGAAGAAAGGATAGAATGTAGTTTATAACCAAACGAGTGAAGTAACTCATATAATATGGTTTGCTAAACCTTACATTCTGATTTGAAAGTGTCTTGAAGTGTTTTGGCCCGTTACAACTTGTTAAAATGTTTCACACCATTTTAACAGGTCATATGCGTAAATACGAGTCCGGATGGCCGAATGGATCTTATGACGTGCCCGACATGTCAAATATATTTTATGATGTTAAACAAACTGATTTGGTGTCAAAACCTTTGGTTTTAATATTTAAAAACTCATTTGCCGTAAAATGCACAAAGCTGCGTTTGACTTTTTATAATTTATGTTTGACTCGTGATTTGATTCACTTAACGTGATGATCTGAAACGCCCATTCTTTCAAGTGGTCAAAACTAAAAGTTAAATAACAAAAATTTATGACCAAATTTGAACTTTTATACATTACTTAAAATTCTGCCAATTTAAACAAAGTTAACCATTTAAAAAAACTAGATACTAACAACTAGCGTTTTACAAAAGTTATAAACCACATGTTTTGGAGTATGTCTAACAACAAGACTTTAACTACATAAACAACCAAAAGTTTTGACCCATTGCATAAGCTAGTTCGGAAGCGCATTGAGGGCGAAAAGAAGTTGTGTGTGTGTTCATTCCAAGCTCGCAAGTCCGCTTAAAGTGCAGTTTTACCTACAACATAACAAAAGATTTATTTAATAAGTAAGAGAAAGGTAAAATTCTAACTTCCATCATGACATTCCACAATTTTCATTGTTCCCGTAAACTCCATGATTATACTCCCTCAATTACATTAGCTTGGCTTACTCGTCTACTTGGTTTCAACACTTTAACCAATCGTATAATAATCAATCTATAAGCATTTGACCCGCTCGCAACGAAATAACTACATAACTATTTTAAACATCATATTCTAGTTCGTTGACCCGTTCATACCGGATCATCTACATGACCATTCTAAACATAACATTCTAGTTCGTTGACCCATTCGTACCAGATCGTCAACATGGCAATTCTAAACATTTCATTCTAGATCGTTGACCCATTCGTACCAGATCGTCTACATGGAAATTCTAAAACTTTCATTCTAGTTCATTGACCCGTTCATACCGGATCATCTACATGACCATTCTACACATTTCATTATAGTTCGTTAATCCGTTCGTACCGGATCGTCTAAATGACCATTCTTAACATAACATTCTAGTTCGTTGACCCGTTCATACCGGATCAACTACGTGACTATTTCAAACATAACATTCTAGCTTGTTGACCCATTCATGTCGGATCATTACATACCCATTCTTTTCACATAACATTTTCATTCGCTTGATCCGTACATGATGGGTCAATACATACCCATTCTTTTTACATGCATTTTCATTCTTTTAACATGTTCGTAATGGGTCGATAGATATGACTAAGTTTATTCATATGAGCCAATTCTTAAACTTACAACTATCAACATGGCAATAATTAAAACTTTAAGTTGTAAACAAAGTGACATACCTCGATCTTGCGAGCCTTGAGGTTTTCGGTTGCTTAAACCTTCCTCTTTCACGCCTACATTTAACTAGGGCTGTCCAAAATGCTCGCGGCTCGGAGCTCTCTCGAAGCTCGCTCGGATTTAGCTCAGAAAAAGCTCGCTCGATATGGCTTGGTTTGAAAGTGAGCCGAGCCAGCTCGGCTCAGTTAGAAAGCGAGCCTAGCTCGGCTCGGCTCGGCTCGTGACGAGCCAAATTGGCTCGGTTTGGCTCGCTTGGTAGCTCGATGTGAGAAATGGCACAAAACCGGTAATTTCCGTACTATTTTAATAATTAATTATTTCCTACATTTATGTGATTACACGTCAACATTTCATGCTAACTTGTTATGCAATTGAATTCATGCATGTTTCATATATTAACTGTCACATTGTACAATACTTTAAGCGTTGCGTCAAAATGGTTAGTAAGCTCACTGGTTAGACAAGCTGCATCAGCATGACTGCAGAATTGTCGCAACCCCCGACCCCTGCCCAGGAGCAGGCGGCCGCGAGCTACTCAGAGCGGGTAGTATCGGTGTTTATTAATTTGGTAGCTGAATACATCGGGACCGTAGTTAGGAAATATTTTTATCAGAGTAAAACACCAAACTTTTATAAGAATAATTCATGGAAATAAAACCCAAGTTCATTTGACAATACATTGATAGGGATAAACCCTAATTATTGAAAACAAAATGTGTTGTTTATTTTAGGTAACTTTTATAGCCACTATCACAAGCCTTCAGTGCTCTCCAGCTGGCTTCTATTGGGCTTTTACACTAAGTTACCTGAAACGCGTTTTTAAAACATTTTGTCAGCAAGAAATACTGGTGAGTGCATCCCAATTTAATAAAAACAGTTTTAACATTTAACAAAATTGAGGGCAACCCGCAATTACATTTGCTTGATCTAATCAATTACCCAAATGGTACTGTCAACCCGACTTGTGGGTCATATTACTCATTGGCTAACTCTTTGTCTAATGGTAACGTCTCACAAATTTTGTATACAAAACCCCAACATGTCACACCCCGACCGCGTAAAACAACAAAGCGCGGCGGAAACATCGGGGCATGTTGCAACAGAATTAATGTTTCATAACCATGGATACCAAAAAGTGTTTCGTTTTATTAAACATTGAGTAATTACATCGTCTTGAAATCTAAATACACTATTTAAACATAGTCTATCATTGTTATAGAGTCACTAAGGCCTTGTCCAGTCCTATGTGAGCATGCATCTTATCAATCGATATCATCCAACAATACCTGAAACATATGTGAAAACGAGGTCAGCAAAGAAATGCTGGCGAGATACATAGGTTTTGTAGGAGTGTCGAAATCATGGCTAGTTTAGACGTTGCAATACTTTATTTAAAAACCTTGTTTTGAAAAGAGTATAATATTGCAACTTAATTAACCAACTCAAATCAAGCGGGTTTTAATTTGTAAAACCTCGTAGCCATGACTCTTAACCCAAAAACATTTGTTTTAGTAAATTATTTGAAAAACAATGATAAGTTCAGTTGATGTGTATAAATAAGAGAATAATGCATGATTAAATGAATAACCATGTAAAATGAGTTTGTATAAGATAAGTTGTTTGTAAATAAATGTCTTGTGAAAAGTATGTTACTTGTATAAAATGTTCTATGTCTCAAACTGAAATGATTCAAATAACGCTACAATATGTAATACCATACAAACACTTATATATAGGAAGTACCAGCGGCGTATCCACCATGCTTGTATCATATTACACACGCATCGTTACTTAATCACTTAATCAAACCAAACCAAACAATGTAAAATGTTCATGCCCAAATGTAAATCATGTAATATGTATAAATGAATAATATCGTATATCGCTTTGAAACCAATCGTTTACCCAATCGTTACCCAATCGTTAAAACATCGTGTGAAACCCAATCGTAAATCGTTTAATTCGTTTTAGGTCGTGAAACTACTTATAAGGTCGTCTCGCTAATAACATTCAAACCTTCGTGACTTTCATCGCTTCTCGTTTTCGTCGCTTCTCGTTTTCGTATTAACAAACCTCCATAGGGTAAGTTAATAATTACAGATTCAGTCGCTACCTACCATACCCACACATAACCACGGGTGCAGTAAATTACGGGATTTGTCAGATCCTATGGTACCATAACCTAATACTGGTCGGCTTGATCATTGCTAATGAATGTCATTTGTTATGTAACTACAACCAACAAGTTTGTTCACTTTATGAAATCGTTATTAGTTTTGTATAAATCGTCTTAATTGTTTTTGAAACCATCGTTATAACATCGAAAACATTTAGCACATATGAGTCACCCCAAAACAGTTGAAAACAGTAAAATAGGGGAAGAATGTACTCGCCTGAGATTGCTCAGATGTCTAAAGATAATCACCAAGTAATGCTAGAGATCTCGGAATATCAAACGGCACCTAATATAGGTAACTACATTAATAAACCGGACCTAAATCGGAGGATCGGATAGAATGAGGGTTTGTAAACCAAACGAGTGTAGAGACTCGTGTCATTTGGTTTAACAAAGCCTACATACTAAATGAAACCTAACATAACTGTCTACGACCCATTACGACCCGTTTGGGTAGCTTATGCTACTTTAACGTGTCGTGCGCGTGAAACGCGTTCGGACCGCCTAACTAGTCCTATGACAAGTGTTATATGCCTAAACATGTTACATAATCAGTTACGTGACAAAAGTTTAGGTTACATATGCTTAATTACCAATTATACATGAAAAGGGTATTCTGGTAATTTACCTAAGGCATATAAACTACCTATCATACAACTACTTAAACGATGTGACCATAGGGTATAACCTCGGAAGGTTATTCCCTACCTACTATGGTCACCTAATGTGTTTGGTCGGATCCTAATGATCGACCAAACTGGGTCGGGTTCGAAGGTATAGGCGATTTATTAGATCGCCTACCCTACGACCCTAGACAACGTGGTAATCAGTGGGCATAGTCCCAAGGGACTATGACCAACGTGATTACACTCACGTTGCGAAGTTCCTACGAACTTCGCATTGACCATTACTGGTCAACGCTGAAAGTCAAACAAAGTTTGACTTTCTGACTCGAAAAGCAGTAAAAATAAGGAAAAGAACGAAAGAATACTTACGAAGGGTCCAAGAATGGAAGGTTTGGATCCGAACACTCTCAGGTATGAAGTGTTAAACACGACAACTTAGAGAGCAAGTTCAGATTCAAAGGTGTGAGTTTTTTGGTTGTGATGTTGGTTGGTATTTATAGGAAATGGTCCACCGCTAGGATCGTTTCTTGGAAAAGGAGGCAACGATCAAGGCCGTACACTTGTCGGAAAGTCATGGTGCCACAAATGCTCCTAAACTTAGTGATTAAGCAAGTTGCAAACATGTGGTTGTGGTTAAACCTGCTGAAAACAGGCTGTTAAACATTGCACCTGGTCTGGAGACCCCATACGCATCGTATGGTATACATACCATACGCATCGTATGGTGCAAGTTTGGCAGAATTACAGTTTTGGTCCCTGAACTGTATTTAGGCCATTTTTGACACGTTTAAGGCCCGTTAACCCCATTTCAAAGCTCTAAAATGAAGTTAAAGTATAGGGAACTTAAAACATGTTCAAAAATATCACGGATGTCGGTTCGTTTGGCCGTACGGTCGCGATGTTCGGTTAATTACGACGGAATGCGCATAAGCGCGAAAAACGAACCAAATGACGCGACGAATGGATTTTTCTTAAGGCGAACACTAAAATATAATGTAGTCATGCTTACATAAATTTTTGGATGTCCGAATGTATGCGGAACGTGAGTTACGCGTAAAAATGCAAACTTGTGCACTTTTTGACGCTTTTAGTCCCTGAATGACACAAAAGTTTATTTTAGCATACCGAACACCTCAAAGCCTATTTCTAAGCTATGTAAAGGATATTTATGGTATGTTTAACTTATGTTCATGTCCCGGAAGGTCTGTTACAGTTCAAATTGGCATACTTTCGCAGTTTGTCAACTTTAGTCCCTGTAAGCGATTTAACTTTGATTTCACCACACCAAACCTTCCAAAACTTATATCTAAGTTATGTATAGGTTATTTAAGGTATGTTAAGCCTATTTCACTATTCCGGAGTGTTCGTTGCATTAAACTGGTTATATTTACGCATTAGTGCGCGTATAACCTTCCAGAAAGCGATTTAGGGTTTGAAATTGAACAAGAGTTGATATGTGTAAACGATACACATATTTTTACAAATCCCAAGTATGAAATATAATATTTCATTGGTTTGGCATTTGTTTGATGGCCGTGAAGGCACAGGTGTTACAGTCTCCCCTACTTTAGGAAATTTCGTCCCGGAATTTATTTAGAGGAAACTTGTGAGAGTTTAAAACATGAAGTTGAAAAGATCAAACAACATTGGTTAGGGTTCTTGAACTTCTAGTAACCTTAATAACATTATGTTTGCAATGTAAGAGGGACACTTATATACAAGTATATGAAGCGTCATTGGTGCGTCCACCATGCCTCCATTACATCGTTCTCATTTTGTTATTGTTGTCACTATCGGTTCCTTCACATAATAAATCTTACTGGATTTCTGTGCACTAAATTTCATAATTATGTGCGCATCCATAATTAGAGAATTCCTTGCACAGTTCACACAGTCTATTTTATAATGTGTAGGGTAAAACCAAATGAACAATCCTGTGATGAGTGTGACTAGACCGCCATAGAGTCCTTTTGACTAAATCAATAAATGATCTAAATAGACTATCAAGGAGTCTGTCCAGCTACATCACTAGATGTCATTCTTTAACCAGATTACGAATCAATCTTTTTGACTAGACCACTTAAGGTCTCTTAAGAATCATGGAGTGGTGCCATATAATCCCAAGGGTCTTTAACTACAACGTAGAAGCCCATTAAGGATTTAAAGTAGTACCTTTTGAATATCCTACTATGAATCCCTCATATAAAGATACAAAAGATTCTATGAGGATTTGAAAATTGGATCACACAAAACATAGAGGAGAACACATAACACATAAACACATAATCGCATAATTGTATAATCGTTAAATCGCAAAATCGTTAAATCGCAAAATCGTTTAATCGTATAATCGTTTAATCGTATAATCGTTTAATTTGTTATCTTTGGACATGGGTATTTAAAGCATACTAGGAAATCCAATCCGTGGATTTCACTTGACACTTTAAATATTTTCAAGAATCTAACTATGAAAATAGGAAGATCTAAAAAAGGAATTTGGCTTGTCCTAATTGAGTTGTAATGTACATATTAATGTGTACAAGGAATCCAATCAGGCTCCGAAATCAACGTAGGTGTTGATCGTGGTCGGCTCGGGACTTTGAATAGATCAAGATGTCATCAATAAAAACAATGACGAACTGATCCAAATAAGGCTTGCAGACCCTATTTATTAAGTCCATGAAGATGGCTAGAGCATTTGTCAAACCAAAAGGTATGACTGTAAACTCGTAATGGCCATACTTCGTGCAGAAAACCGTTTTGGGAACATCTTCTTCGAGAATACGAAGTTGATGATACCAAGAATGCAAATCGATCTTGGAAAAGCATGAAACACTATGTAGTTGGTCGGAGAAATCGTTGATTTAAGGTAGGGGGTATCGATTCTTGATGGTAAGCTTACTAGGCTTACGTTAATCGATATACATTCGAAAAGATCCATTTTTCTTTTCACAAGGAGAACAGGAGTTTTGCCAAGGTGAAAAGTTCAGACGGATGAATCCTTTATCAGACAACTCTTGAAGCTGTTTTGATAATTCTTGCATCTCGAACGGTACAAGACGATAAGATACTTTAGATTTAAAAGAAACAAGTGTTTGAGGTTCTTAGGGAGATCACAAGTGATCATAAAAATGACAGAACCACACGAGTAGTTTTGTCTTTGTGTTAACATCATAAGGTTGGATCAAACATTCATACAATTGCATTAGTTAAAAATAAAAACCACAAATTTTTATTTATATAGCAACCGCATTGTCTTTAAATGTTGCAAGATAACAACCAGAGGAAATACAAAATACTAAAAGTTCACTTCTTCATCATTGATTGCCTCATTGATGTTAAACACTCGACCACGTGCTGGATTCACATTGACGTGAACGTTCGCATTCGGGTTTGCGTTAGCATTCGCATTCACCAGTCTCGGACAGTTGGGGCGGAAATGACCAAACTCTCCGCAGTTGAAACATGAACCCAGTGGGAATCTCGCAGCATTCCCTTGAACCGGAGCTTGAACCTGAGCAGCCTGATTTTGTCCCAGACGACAAGTATTGGCCAAATGCCCAAGTCTACCACACGTTGTGCATTTCTTGCAATCTTGTTGTGCAACGTGATGACCGTTGCAACGGGCACAATGTGGTGCGGTACCAGCATATGCCTTCTTTGCATGTGGCTGAGCCGGTGGATTCTGCAGGTTCTGAGCAGTCTGTGCTGTAACAGCAAAATTTTGGGCACCCTTCCGCTTCTTCGATTTCTTCGACGTCTCACCGTCCTCACCCTTCCCCTTATCCTTCTTCTTGTCCTTTCCAGAATCGGTTGCCTTCTTTTTATCACCCTTGCGGGTGAGTGTACCCTTTCTGACTTGAGACTCAGTCAGGGTAGCCGACAACTCGATTGCCTGACGGAGGGTGGTAGGATTAACACCGATCAAAATATCCATAATAGAATCGGGTAAACCATCTATGTATCTCTCGATCGCTTTCTCCAGAGGGGTAACCATGGTGGGACACAATAGACTGAGTTCTTCAAAACGATCCGTGTACGCACGGTGTTCAGCCCCATCTTGTTTTAAGTCGTCAAACTCTCGTTCCAAAACTCGAATCTCGTGACGGGGACAAAACTCCTTCATCATGAGAGCCCGAAGCTCTGCCCATGTTTGTGCCAACGCCACTTCGGCGCCCCTATCTCGCATAACACCATTCCACCAAGTAAGCGCTCGCTTTTCAAACACACTCGAAGCAAATTCCACCTTACGCGCATCCTGACACTGCACATGTCTGAATGTGCTCTCGATACTCTCAAACCACTGCAGGAGCGCAGTTGCTCCTTGAGTCCCAGAAAACTTAAGTGGCTTCGCAGAATTGAAGTTCTTGAAATTACACGGTGCATTATTGTTGTTGTTGTTGCCGTTGTTGTACATCTCGTGGACTTGGGTTACAACACCTGGAACCACAGCAGCCACTTGTTGAGAGATCAGGGCCGCGAGTTCTTCAATAGTAAAAGTCTGAGTATCGGTTCGGGTATCGCGTCGAGGAGGCATTGTCTGAGAAGGAAACGAGTGGGAGAATTAGACGAAAAGAATGAGATGAAACAAATCTGATGAAAGCAAGGATAGTGGTCATTTGTTTGTTACTACAAAGCAACAAACGACCTTGGTGATTAGTCAAAGTAAATAGGTTAAAAATAATGTATCGCGAAGACATGCTCGCCTATAAGTGAACACTCATCCCAAGAATTCCCAGGTAAGCACAACTGGTCTCGCGTCTGATGAGATGTATACGAAGTGCTTGCCTAGACAGAAAACCCAGAATACAGGCATTCACCCTTCCAGTTTGCACGTGTTCACATTATTTAAAACCCAAAACCTTGACGAGATTTTGAAAATTCAAAGGGGTTCAAAACCATATAACAGAGGGTTCAAAACCTTACAATAGAGGGTTCAAAACCTAGAAATTTATCATCCTAGAACAGATGATTAGTTTTCAAAGCGGTTTTGAAATTTATGTTCTTGTTGTGGTCGTCACCTAAGGATAGGTGACGGTATTGTTTTATGACTAAACGCAAGTAAACTCGCGTTAGGGTCCTAGAAAGGTTATAGACTAGGTCAAAGCATTACTAATTACTAATAACCTAATTCCCTATAACCATTGGCTCTGATACCACTTTTCTGTCACACCCCGACCGCGTAAAACAACAAAGCGCGGCGGAAACATCGGGGCATGTTGCAACAGAATTAATGTTTCATAACCATGGATACCAAAAAGTGTTTCGTTTTATTAAACATTGAGTAATTACATCGTCTTGAAATCTAAATACACTATTTAAACATAGTCTATCATTGTTATAGAGTCACTAAGGCCTTGTCCAGTCCTATGTGAGCATGCATCTTATCAATCGATATCATCCAACAATACCTGAAACATATGTGAAAACGAGGTCAGCAAAGAAATGCTGGCGAGATACATAGGTTTTGTAGGAGTGTCGAAATCATGGCTAGTTTAGACGTTGCAATACTTTATTTAAAAACCTTGTTTTGAAAAGAGTATAATATTGCAACTTAATTAACCAACTCAAATCAAGCGGGTTTTAATTTGTAAAACCTCGTAGCCATGACTCTTAACCCAAAAACATTTGTTTTAGTAAATTATTTGAAAAACAATGATAAGTTCAGTTGATGTGTATAAATAAGAGAATAATGCATGATTAAATGAATAACCATGTAAAATGAGTTTGTATAAGATAGGTTGTTTGTAAATAAATGTCTTGTGAAAAGTATGTTACTTGTATAAAATGTTCTATGTCTCAAACTGAAATGATTCAAATAACGCTACAATATGTAATACCATACAAACACTTATATATAGGAAGTACCAGCGGCGTATCCACCATGCTTGTATCATATTACACACGCATCGTTACTTAATCACTTAATCAAACCAAACCAAACAATGTAAAATGTTCATGCCCAAATGTAAATCATGTAATATGTATAAATGAATAATATCGTATATCGCTTTGAAACCAATCGTTTACCCAATCGTTACCCAATCGTTAAAACATCGTGTGAAACCCAATCGTAAATCGTTTAATTCGTTTTAGGTCGTGAAACTACTTATAAGGTCGTCTCGCTAATAACATTCAAACCTTCGTGACTTTCATCGCTTCTCGTTTTCGTCGCTTCTCGTTTTCGTATTAACAAACCTCCATAGGGTAAGTTAATAATTACAGATTCAGTCGCTACCTACCATACCCACACATAACCACGGGTGCAGTAAATTACGGGATTTGTCAGATCCTATGGTACCATAACCTAATACTGGTCGGCTTGATCATTGCTAATGAATGTCATTTGTTATGTAACTACAACCAACAAGTTTGTTCACTTTATGAAATCGTTATTAGTTTTGTATAAATCGTCTTAATTGTTTTTGAAACCATCGTTATAACATCGAAAACATTTAGCACATATGAGTCACCCCAAAACAGTTGAAAACAGTAAAATAGGGGAAGAATGTACTCGCCTGAGATTGCTCAGATGTCTAAAGATAATCACCAAGTAATGCTAGAGATCTCGGAATATCAAACGGCACCTAATATAGGTAACTACATTAATAAACCGGACCTAAATCGGAGGATCGGATAGAATGAGGGTTTGTAAACCAAACGAGTGTAGAGACTCGTGTCATTTGGTTTAACAAAGCCTACATACTAAATGAAACCTAACATAACTGTCTACGACCCATTACGACCCGTTTGGGTAGCTTATGCTACTTTAACGTGTCGTGCGCGTGAAACGCGTTCGGACCGCCTAACTAGTCCTATGACAAGTGTTATATGCCTAAACATGTTACATAATCAGTTACGTGACAAAAGTTTAGGTTACATATGCTTAATTACCAATTATACATGAAAAGGGTATTCTGGTAATTTACCTAAGGCATATAAACTACCTATCATACAACTACTTAAACGATGTGACCATAGGGTATAACCTCGGAAGGTTATTCCCTACCTACTATGGTCACCTAATGTGTTTGGTCGGATCCTAATGATCGACCAAACTGGGTCGGGTTCGAAGGTATAGGCGATTTATTAGATCGCCTACCCTACGACCCTAGACAACGTGGTAATCAGTGGGCATAGTCCCAAGGGACTATGACCAACGTGATTACACTCACGTTGCGAAGTTCCTACGAACTTCGCATTGACCATTACTGGTCAACGCTGAAAGTCAAACAAAGTTTGACTTTCTGACTCGAAAAGCAGTAAAAATAAGGAAAAGAACGAAAGAATACTTACGAAGGGTCCAAGAATGGAAGGTTTGGATCCGAACACTCTCAGGTATGAAGTGTTAAACACGACAACTTAGAGAGCAAGTTCAGATTCAAAGGTGTGAGTTTTTTGGTTGTGATGTTGGTTGGTATTTATAGGAAATGGTCCACCGCTAGGATCGTTTCTTGGAAAAGGAGGCAACGATCAAGGCCGTACACTTGTCGGAAAGTCATGGTGCCACAAATGCTCCTAAACTTAGTGATTAAGCAAGTTGCAAACATGTGGTTGTGGTTAAACCTGCTGAAAACAGGCTGTTAAACATTGCACCTGGTCTGGAGACCCCATACGCATCGTATGGTATACATACCATACGCATCGTATGGTGCAAGTTTGGCAGAATTACAGTTTTGGTCCCTGAACTGTATTTAGGCCATTTTTGACACGTTTAAGGCCCGTTAACCCCATTTCAAAGCTCTAAAATGAAGTTAAAGTATAGGGAACTTAAAACATGTTCAAAAATATCACGGATGTCGGTTCGTTTGGCCGTACGGTCGCGATGTTCGGTTAATTACGACGGAATGCGCATAAGCGCGAAAAACGAACCAAATGACGCGACGAATGGATTTTTCTTAAGGCGAACACTAAAATATAATGTAGTCATGCTTACATAAATTTTTGGATGTCCGAATGTATGCGGAACGTGAGTTACGCGTAAAAATGCAAACTTGTGCACTTTTTGACGCTTTTAGTCCCTGAATGACACAAAAGTTTATTTTAGCATACCGAACACCTCAAAGCCTATTTCTAAGCTATGTAAAGGATATTTATGGTATGTTTAACTTATGTTCATGTCCCGGAAGGTCTGTTACAGTTCAAATTGGCATACTTTCGCAGTTTGTCAACTTTAGTCCCTGTAAGCGATTTAACTTTGATTTCACCACACCAAACCTTCCAAAACTTATATCTAAGTTATGTATAGGTTATTTAAGGTATGTTAAGCCTATTTCACTATTCCGGAGTGTTCGTTGCATTAAACTGGTTATATTTACGCATTAGTGCGCGTATAACCTTCCAGAAAGCGATTTAGGGTTTGAAATTGAACAAGAGTTGATATGTGTAAACGATACACATATTTTTACAAATCCCAAGTATGAAATATAATATTTCATTGGTTTGGAATTTGTTTGATGGCCGTGAAGGCACAGGTGTTACACAACATACCGATAGTAAATGTAGACTTACAAATACTCAATTACTGTTAAGCATAACTTAAAACATTTGAGGTTTTGGTAAGCATTTTGACTCACAAAAAGAGAATGTACTCACATTGCAAGTTTATATAATACTAAGGCTTCCTGAGAATCTCCTGGTTATTATCTAGTAAATCAAATAATGCACACGTGTTAGTAAAATAACCCAATTTAAATTAACCGTACAACCCGAGACAGAATTCCAATGACTGAGTCGGGCAGAGCCGACATGCATTACGGAAGTTCTAAATCGATCGGGTGTACACACGAGACAGAATTCCAATGACTGAGTCGGGCGGAGCCGACATGCATTACGGAATCCTAAATCAATCATGTAGGGTAATAACAGGTTTATAGTACTTACAACGAGACAAAGCTTCGCTAAATAGTGGGTATTATGCTTGGGCAGAAGTTCTACTACTAGAGAATTTAGAGAGAGAATTCAGAAATGAACGAGGAACAAATGAGCCCTCACCCCCTTTTCTAGGCTGGCCGAGGGGTCTGTCGCTCCCCGCGACGGCCAAAGCCTAGGCTTTCGCGGCCCGCGAGAGCCCCTAAGAAGGCTGTAGCTTCGCTGAGTCAGCGGGTAGGTTTACTGAGGCAGATGACACGTGGCACGCCACGTGTTCAGATCAGATCGAGGACGTCACGCCCCGCGACAGACCAATTGGTCTCCGTCGCGGCCCGCGAGCGACTGCTGGATCTGGTTTTTCTTGATTTTTACAAGTGTAGGGCTATTCCGGGTCTGGTTTTTCACATACGAGGTATATTTAGGAACATTTGGGAGTGTCCTAAATAATTTTAGGAGGGTTGTTATAAGAATACAACTAAATTATAGATTTAGGACTTAGAAGTAGGTCCAACATCAAAAATACATTTAAACCTAAGTAGGTGAACAAAGGTTAACATAAACATTTTCCGGAAGTTAAAACAAGCACTAAAAACTACCCGAAACACACTTTAAATGCAGAATTCTGCAGAAAATCAGCAAAAACAACAATTCAACATCAAAATAACATGCAGAATTAAGGTTTAAATGTCCATAATAACTTGTAAAGTGTCGGGAAGGAAAACTGTCACAAAATGTGCTTCATACCATGTAAAATTCACAATTTAGCACTTTAACGAACCGATAACTGAATGATTAATTGGACACTACCCAAAACACCAAAAATAGACTAGAAGTATTGTTTTTATGATTTAAAGCTAGTTATGGTGCTAGAACACCTTAAAAATCATCAAAACACATAAACATACTTAACTTTCCTTTTAACCTTCTAATTTACATCTTTTACCCTAAACTTCCAAAAACTTACACTTAACCCCCTATCTCCAACCGGTCCCAACATGGTCCCACTCCCTTTCCCATTATAATATTCATTTGATGTCTAGATATGGGACATGTAAACTAATGGTTAAAGAGTTGTTGGATAATTATAAGAATTAACCACAAGATTGTTTTCTCCTAACTTTCACTTTCAAATTTTCACTCATCTTCCTCTCTTCTCTCTTCCTCACTCACTGCCACACTCACACTCTCATACATCTCCATTTTCATTCATCAAACAAGCATTCTAAGGTGTTACAAAGGTGTAAGAAGATGATCTAAGAAAGCTAGTAGAAAAGGAAGTTGAAGGACCACCTTGTGGAGCTTTTATCCAACTATTTTTTTCATTCTTCATCTTGTTCTTGTTCTTGTTCTTGCAACTTTCCTAGCCACTAGAGCTAGTAGTAAGCATCATAACCTCTATTTTACTTCATGTTATTAATATGTACATGTTACACTATCAAAGAAACTAAACTTTAAAAGATGGTAACATGAAGATCTAACATAATCTAAGTGAAAAAAAGTTGTTTTGAAGTTGTTTGATGTATGTGATGAAGTTGTGAGTGTTGAATCTTGTGTTTTTAGTTAGATCCATCATGTGTAAGCTTGTTAGAAGCTTAGATCTAACAAGTTTAAGCATGGATCTTGAAAGATCCATGATGAAACTTGATGATGAACTTAAAGATCTTCAAAATGAACATGAAAATGGTTGTAGAATATATTTCTCATGGTTTTAAAACCTTAAAACTTGTGGATGGTTTATTTAGTAAAATAAAGTTTCATAAAAAGTTTGCTAAAAGTAAACAAGAACACTTATTTTTGGAAGATTCAAGTATGTGAAGTGTAGATCTAAAAGACTACACATTTGTAACAAAAATCAAGTTCATCATAAGATTTATCATGGTGATGTAAGTGTATGTTACTTGTGAAATTGTTGGAAATTGATTTTTGGTGATGAAAAGAAAATAAAAAGATGTTTTGAAACATGGGAAACCTCCATTTTTAGGGGAAACTATGTCAAAATTTTATATATAAAATTTTGACACTTAGAAAAATAGAACTCCAATAACAACAAGAAACGTGACTCAAATCCGCCCCGCGAGGCGAAGACGTTTGCTGCTGCAAACGAAATTGGAGTTAAGAAGTATCTAGGCAACCTGCCCAAGTGTGATAAGTGCAAGTATCACCATCTGGGTGCTTTATGTGGGCCGAAGTGTGAAAAATGTGGTAAACTGGGTCATCGTAAAGAAGATTGTTGGGGAAAAGGAAATGGAGGTGGAAATGGTAATGGTAATGGGAATCGCAATGGTAACGGTGCTGGCAATGCTAATGGAAATGGTAATGGCACTGGTAATCGAAACGGAAATGGGAATGGACGTAACCAGGGATATTTTGGATGTGGTAGTAAGGAACACTACAAGAAAGATTGCCCGAAGGAGAACAACGCTCAAGGTCGAGCATTTGTCATAGGAGCAAGGAACGCCCGCGAAGACCCTAACGTGGTCACCGGTACGTTTCTCGTTAACAATCACTTTGCATCCATACTATTTGACACTGGTGCCGATTTTAGTTTCATGTATGTGGAATTTAAACGTATGCTTGGGGTTGAATCTAGTAGATTAGATATTCCTTATTCCATAGAATTAGCCGATGGTAAATTTGTCGAATCGGGGGAAGTTGTTAAAGGATGTTCATTGGAACTTCGAGAACGGAAATTTGATATTGATCTGTTACCTGTCCAGTTGGGTAGTTTTGATGTTGTAGTCGGCATGGATTGGCTATCCAAGAATAAAGCAGAAGTCGTTTGTCATGAGAAGATCATTCGCATCCCTCTTCCGAATGATGAAACACTCATAGAACATGGAGAGAAACGAGACACGCCCCTGCGGATCATTGATGTGTGTAAAATGCAACGTATAAATTTCATCAAATGAGGCATAAAACTAACCCTTTTTTAGTACTAATGTTGGAAAAAGTGTGCTTTTGTCTTCCTTTTGTATTTTCAGGATTAAATGAGCGTAAATGAACAAAAGAAGCAAATATGCAGCAAAAATCTAACATAATTACAAGAAAAGGAACAAACGTGGCATGCCCGACCCCTCGACAGCATCTTCCCAAGCAAAAATAAGTGAACAGAAGGCTGACCACTGCCCCGTGCCCCGCGGACACGGGGGCATGGTCAGGTGTCTGCAGAAAGGACAAAGCTATAGAAGCTTCTATTTCCCGACACAGGGGCGTGCCCAGCTCAACACGGCCGTGGTCAACGCTAAGATTCGCAGAATCCAAGCAAATCTTGATAGTACAGATATGCTTCTGCACACGGGGCCGTGCCCAGCGGACACGGGGGCGTGTGGAGCTAATGCAGACAAATTGCAATTAATGAAGAAAGAGAAAGTGGATGGACACAGGGCCGTGCCCAATGGACACGGGGCCGTGTCCGGGCTTCTGTGCAGGCTATAGATAGAGGTGCTTGGTTCACTTCAAAGGCATCCCTTGGCAAACCACCTCTCTCCCACTTCACCCACACTCCACCACCATTACAACCCACATCCACCACCATCATCCATCATTCATCATAGAGTGTATGTAGTAGTCTATGGATCCAAGATTGATAGTAAGAGTTCTTGACAATCAAAGGCCATGTTTGCCTAAGTATCTTACATCACTTGGTGAAGACAAGCATTTAGTGTAATACTTTTGATTTTTAATATTTTTGCACTTTTTATTTGGTTTTGTATTAATGACTTTAATAACTAGTTTCTTATGTTGAAGGTGAAACTTCCTTATCATTTATCCGTGGTGTCTTGGCATTATTTTACTATCTATATAAAATAAAAGATTTTCACCATTCATATCTCCACGGTCTATATGGAGATATGTTGGCTACCTAGTCGGGGGTTAAGGGAACGGTTTGGTAAGAGTCTTGCCTTGTTCAGTGTATAGATCCTGCAAGGACCTGGGTCAAGCTTAATAGGACCTCCTTCAATACCCACTGGTATTGGATGGCGGGGGTGCGAATGGCTTGATCCTCTCATATGTAAACTACTACTAATACATTAACCCGGCTACTTGGGATTGTATCCCTGCTGACTCAAACCACTTAGCCGAAGGTAACGTCACCTTCAAAAGAGGGGCCTACCACATTACGCATTAATAACTTAATTAATTATCTTTCAATATTCCAACCCTTTAGGATTGTATCCTTGCTGACTCAAACTACTGGGTTGAGGGTAACGTCACCTTCAAAAGAGGGGCCTACTACTATAACTAAGATAATCTCTTAAAAAGTGCAAAAGTGCGGAAATCATCAAAGGTTACACTAAAGGCGAGTCGGATCCAAGTGATTCATCTTGTCTATCTGTTTTTTATGTTATTTTTATTTTCATCATTTTTAGTTTTTATTTTCATGTTTAAAACTTTTTTCTAAACTTTTGATTTGATTAGACGTTGAAGATAAACTGGTACTAAAAGCTCTTGTGTTCTTGGACGACCTCGGTATCTTACATACGCTATGCTACGCTTACGATGGATGCACTTGCCCACATGTGTGTTTAGTGTTAGTGAAATATCGTGTTTTATAAATGTAAAACTTGACTAAAGTGTTAAAAAGGGCTATAAAATATAACTAAAAATATATAACGCTACACACGCATCAAGTTTTTGGCGCCGTCGCCGGGGACACAAGGATTTTTAGAAAGTTAGGAATCAACGGCCTAATCGTTTTTCTTATTTTTTTTGTTTTTTTAGGATTTTTCTTAAATTTTCAGCTTCTGCAGAGCTCAGCACGGGGCCATGCCCGCTGAACACGCCCCAGTGCCCAATATTTGGTACTGGCAATCTTGTTTTAAGTCAGACAATAGCTGAACACGGGGTCGTGCCCACTAAACACGCCCCGTGCCCAAGCTTCAGATACTGAAAACCGAGCCGTAAGATCCTGACGGCTAGTAATTTCTGACGCAATCATGAGTGATACTGATAATTTTTACTTTCGCTCCTCTTATGGTACGTGGTGTCAATTATGTGGCGGAACTCATGAAGATTTAAAATGTTATTTTTTAAATTACAATCCCCACTATATAGACCCATTGTTTTCCTGTAGCCTTAAGATGGGCGAAAGTAAAAAACAATCCCTATCTCTCCCTCGAATGCTCTCAATCATCCCTTCGAGATGAAATGATTCTTGAAGAATCATTTCAAATAGAAGAACTAATTCTCCGATGGATAAAAGAACTTGAGATGGATATAACTAATTCATCTCAAGACGACGATCAAGGAGAATTAGTGGGATTGCATTCGAATTATAACAACATCGTTGCTCCCAAAATCCCCTCTAACTCTTGCAAGGACTTGAGCGATAGTCGTCCCTGTGTCGATTGTGCCGTGAAGGACTCCCCATCGGTTTCCGCTGATGCATACATAGACCTGAGCGATTCGGCATATACCATCTTTAACGAGAGCCCGGATAAGGGGAATAAAGGTTGGTTTTGCCCACCGGTATTTAGCTTAGCAATCACCCTTTCCGATAACCTCTTGCGTTCTTGTCTAAAACTAGGGTAACTTAGGTATCTCAGGCACTTCGGTGTTGTTCCGTCCAATAAAGAACCGCCCGATCCGGATAAACTCCTTAAAAATAGACAAATCTTCATAAACACTTCTAGCCACGGGGCCGTGTCCAGGTCAGCACGCCCCCGTGTCCACCCAAATATTCCCGTCTGACTTTTGGTCAGAATACGGAAAAAAAGTGTCAGAATTTTGTCTGCACACGGGGCCGTGTCCAGCGGGCTGTCGTTTTCTATAAATGTAGCAAGATTCCTACACTCTTGGACCAATTCCAAAGACAAAGATCTGGTGGGATCTTCACATATACCATACTAGGTATATTCTAAAGAAGGTTCTCAACAACCATCTTGTCTTTTATACTTTTGTCCATTGGCTTCTTCTTCATTTCTCCTCAAAACCTCCATTAAAGTTTGAAATCTCTATGTTTTCAAGCCTTATTGTAGTATTTGTTAGGTTTTTATTCAAGGAATCTTGTTAAAAATAAGTTTTACAACACTGTTTTAAGTTATTTCTGCTGAAAAATGCTTCAAAAGTCAGAAAAATAATTTAAAGCTCCAAGATTCCTTGTTTCAAAAACCCGCAGAGAGGTGAACACGGGGCCGTGCTCGGTGAGCACGGGGCCGTGTCCGAGGTACTGTTTCATTAAATTGAACTCTTTTCGGTTTGTTTTCTTAGAATATCGAGCAGAAATAGCGGAACATCTTCATCACATTCCTGGAACAACCGACAAGGGAGAAGGTCATCGATAGAAGACTCTCTTGTAAACTACGTGTATGCCTTAAGGGAGGCCATCGATGAAATGACGGGAGTAGAGGAAGCTTTGGTCGACCGTATCAATCATTTGATGGTGGGGCTAGAAGGATGTCTCCAAGAAGTCAACCTTTTGCACTAAAGGTTGAATATTCTCGCTTCTCCTCCTTTGGTACCAATCATTACACAAAGGGCATGGAATGTGGTACTGGAAGTCATCATACCGGCCGAGTGGTACGCCATACACACGGAACACCCTCGAGACATATTACATGGGGTCCCGGTTGCCGTCGCTCCTACTCCACAAGATGTTGTGGAAAATGAGCCCGCCTTCTTCCTCCCGAGAGAGATAAAAGAATGGCTCAACGACATCTAGGGGACGCACCTTGGTTTCGAGTTCTACGATGCCTTTAAATACCGGAAAGCTATTTTCGGGTTTTTATATTCCTACAATAAGAGTAGAACTCTTTAGGATGATTTCATGTATTACTTGACCTATCTATCTTAGGAACTTTTTTTTTTCTATTTTTTCTGCTTTATTTTTAATTTTCTAGAACCTTATGTAATTTGTTATTTTCAATGAATAATGGTTTTAATTAATTAATGGTGTTTGGATGATGTTGTAATGGGTAAAACACACTCGGGATGATGGAGGTTACTAAGGGAAGCTTGAACCCACACCCCATGCACAAAAACAGAGCCTCCCGACAATTTTTCTTCATTACAACAAGTTCAGCACGGGGCCGTGCTCAAGGATCTGCAGAAAATGCCCAGTACAGGTAACTGGACATGGGGTCGTGTTCACTGAACACGCCCCCATGCCCAGCCTTCTGTAAACTATGATACTGGCAATCTGAACACGGGGCCGTGCCCGGATCAACACGGGCCCGTGTCCAGATGCCCAGTAACATAAAATTTTGCTTTTAACACCTTTTTACACATTCAATCAACCTAAAAACTTATTTTTGGGACACATTGAGGACAATGTGTAATTTAAGTGTGGGGGGGATGCTAAAACCTTGAATTTTGCAAGTCCTAATAACAAGCCTTACACAAAACTCTATTGGAACCGCTAATCACCCCAAATTTTTTCAAAAACTTTTCATTTTTTTTACTTGTCTTGGTTTAATTTGGGAATAACAAGTCCTAAAAAGGTTATATTTTTACAAATTTATAACCGATAGTGTCATGATAAAAAGAACCAACATAAGAAAATTATGAAATGACAAGACAAATCTAGTTAAAATTTGATTATATATACTTGATCACATTATAAACCCATTTCCACAAAAAGTGAGTTTTGAGCCTTTATCGAGCATACAAATACACATCTTTAAACTAAATGCTCATTTTTCGTTTCTTGTGTGAATAGCCGCTTGGTTTCTTACGACTCTAGAACTTGCCATGACGATACGTTCTCGGTCCTTACCAACTTAAACCCAAGTAAGTAAATGATGGAGGTATTAGGACTAACCCTTTTTCTTTTCAATACCATCATTTTTCATTTTTTTTACCACCTACCCAAAATCCCCCTAGTTAACCCCTTTGAGCCTAAACCTTTTCGTTTCTAAACCCACAAAACAATCACCCTTTATCCACCAAAACCCTTTTTATTTTTAACCCTTTATTTTAGTAAAAAGCTCGGTCTTCATGTGACATTCCTTATAAAAAAATGAAATATAGCAATAAACAAACAAGTTCCTCAAAGAAACTTTGTTTGAAAATGCTTTTTTTGAATAAATATCACAAAAACAAAAAGTTTTACAACGACCGACACGTTTTACGCTTTTAGCCCTTTTACTAACCACTAACCCAAAACCACCTACCTTTAACCCAAGCGTAACCCTTCCCCAAGTCCTCTTGATATTTACAAAGGTGTATAATTAAAAAGGAGGAGGATTGATTGCTTGACAAGCATATGGTAGAAGTAAGTTCCATGCCGGTCTCGAGCGTTTCACAAAAATACATCTTCGGCTGAGTGTTGAGTGATCTCCCATGAGGTATGTGAACTTGTATATAAATGGAATTTTAAAAAGGAATGTTATGCCCAAATAAGTAATTTCTCTTATGAAACGTTAAAAAAAATCATAACGAATAGGATTGTAAATAACATAAAAATAAAGCCTAATAAAAATTTTGGATTCCCGACACTCAAGACAAGCCCAAAACTTCTCTTCTACCCATTCCATATGGGAGTGTAAGCCACATTATAAAAAGTTTTGCTTGAGGACAAGCAAAGATTCAAGTGTGGGGGTATTTGATGTGTGTAAAATGCAACATATAAATTTCATTAAATGAGGCATAAAACTAACCCTTTTTAGTACTAATGTTAGAAAAAGTGTGCTTTTGTCTTCCTTTTGTATTTTCAGGATTAAATGAGCGTAAATGAACAAAAGAAGCAAATATGCAGCAAAATCTAATATAATTACAAGAAAAGGAATAAACGTGGCATGCCCGACCCCTCGACAGCATATTCCCAAGCAAAAATAAGTGAACAGAAGGCTGACCATGGCCCCGTGCCCAGCGGAGACGGGGGCGTGGTCAGGTGTCTGCAGAAAGGACAAAGCTATAAAAGCTTCTATTTCCCGACACGGGGGCGTGCCCAGCTCAACACGGCAGTGGTCAACGCTAAGATTCGCAGAATCTAAGCAAATCTTGATAGTACTGATACGCTTCTCCACACGGGGCCGTGCCCAGCGGACACGGGGGCCTGTGGAGCTAATGCAGACAAATTGCAATTAATGAAGAAAGAGAAAGTGGATGGACACGGGGTGGTGCCCAATGGACACGGGGCCGTGTCCGGGCTTCTGTGCAGGCTATAGATAGAGGTTCTTGGTTCACTTCAAAGGCATCCCTTGGCAAACCACCTCTCTCCCACTTCACCCACACTCCACCACCACTACAACCCACATCCACCACCATCATCCATCATAGAGTGTGTGCAGTAGTCTCGGGATCCAAGATTGATAGTAAGAGTTCTTGACAATCAAAGGCCATGTTTGCCTAAGTCTCTTACATCACTTGGTGAAGACAAGCATTTAGTGTAATACTTTTGATTTTTAATCTTTTTGCACTTTTTATTTGGTTTTGTATTAATGACTTTAATAACTAGTTTCTTATGTTGAAGGTGAAACTTCCTTATCAATTGTCCGTGGTGTCTTGGCGTTATTTTACTGTCTATATAAAATAAAAGATTTACACCATTCATATGTCTACGGTCTATATAGAGATATGTTGGCTACCTGGTCGGGGGTTAAAGGAATGGTTTGGTAAGGTTCTTGGCTTGTTCAGTGTATAGATCCTGCAAGGACCTGGGTCAAGCTTAATTGGACCTCCTTCAATACCCATTGGTATTGGATGGTGGGGGTGCGAATGACTTGATCTCCTCATATGTAAACTATTATTAATACAATAACCCGGCTACTTGGGATTGTATCCCTGCTGACTCAAACCACTTAGCCTAGGGTAACGTCACCTTCAAAAGAGGGGCCTACCACATTACGCATTAATAACTTAATTAATTATCTTTCAATATTCCAACCCTTTAGGATTGTATCCTTGCTGACTCAAACTACTGGGTTGAGGGTAACGTCATCTTCAAAAGAGGGGCCTACTACTATAACTAAGATAATCTCTTAAAAAGTTCAAAAGTGCGGAAATCATCAAAGGTTACACTAAAGGCGAGTCGGATCCAAGTGATTCATCTTGTTTATCTGTTTTTTTTTATTTTCAGCATTTTTAGTTTTTATTTTCATGTTTAAAACTTTTTTCTAAACTTTTGATTTGATTAGACGTTGAAGATAAACCAGTACTAAAAGCTCTTGTATCCTTGGACGACCTCGGTATCTTACCAACGCTATACTACGCTCACGATGGGTGCACTTGCCCATATGTGTGTTTAGTGTTAGTAAAATATTGTGTTTTATAAATGTAAAACTTGACTAAAGTGTTAAAAAGGGCTATAAAATATAACTAAAAATATATAACGCTACACACGCATCAATCATCAATTGTATGAAGGCACAGAAATGCTTGCGAAAAGGATGTGTTGCCTTTTTGGCGCATGTAGTAGATAAGAAGGTTGAGGAACCAAAGCTTGAAGACATCCCCGTGGTGAAGGATTTCCCTGAAGTCTTCCCCGAAGACTTGTTGGGATTGCCTCTGCAGAGACAATTCGAATTCCATATTGACTTGGTTCCAGGCGCCGCTCCTGTAGCCAAGGCACCATACCAACTTGCGCCATCCGAATTGCAAGAATTATCTACACAACTCCAGGAGTTGTTGGTTAAGGGATTCATAAGGCCGAGCTTCTCACCTTGGGGAGCTCCCGTGTTGTTCGTGAAGAAAAAGAATGGAACGCTTAGGATGTGTATTGATTATAGGGAGTTGAATAAGCTCACTGTTAAGAATCGGTATCCACTACCGATGATTGACGAATTATTCGACCAGTTGCAAGGATCGAGCTATAACTCCAAGATTGACCTTCGATCTGGATATCATCAGTTGAGGATTCAGGAGGAGAGCATACCGAAGACAGCATTCAGGACTCGTTAAGGGCACTACGAGTTTCTAGTTATGCCGTTTGGTTTGACAAACGCACCGACAGTTTTTATGGATTTGATGAATCGCGTATGCAAACCATATCTCGATAAATTTGTGATTGTATTTATCGACGATATCTTGATATATTCACGAACGAAAGAAGAGCATGAGCAACATCAGAGGACCATTCTGGAATTACTAAAGAAGGAGAAACTTTACGCGAAGTTCTCAAAATGTGAATTTTGGATTCGCGAGGTACAGTTCCTTGGTCATGTTGTGAATGAGAATGGTATTCATGTAGACCCGTCAAAGATCGAAGCAATCAAGAATTGGGAAGCGCCCAAAACTCCAACTGAAGTACGGCAGTTTCTGGGATTAGCGGGCTATTACCAAAGATTTATTGAGAATTTTTCCATGATTGCTCAACCGCTAACTTCCCTTAAATAGAAGGACACAAAGTTTGACTGGGGAGACAAACAAGAAGAAGCCTTTCAACTTCTTAAAGATAAGCTATGTGACGCGCCGATCTTATCGCTGCCCGAAGGTACCGAAGATTTTATGGTGTACTGTGATGCTTCGCATCAAGGTTTGGGTTGCGTGCTCATGCAACGATAGAAGGTCATCGCATATGCATAGCGACAGCTGAAGGTTCATGAAAAGAATTATACCACCCACGACCTTGAATTAGGTGAAGTGGTGTTTGCTTTGAAGATCTGGCGGCACTATCTGTATGGTACTCGGTGTATTATCTTCACAGACCACAAGAGCTTGCAGCACATATTTAATCAGAAGGAATTAAATATGCATCAGCGACGATGGGTTGAGTTGCTGAATGATTATGACTGTGAGATTAAGTACCACCCTGGAAAGGCGAATGTGGTAGCAGACGCCTTGAGTCAAATGGAAAGGGTTAAAACTTTAAGGGTTCGAGCTTTGGAAATGACAATTCAGACGGATCTTACTACACGTATTCACGACGCCTAGCAAGAAGCGATGAAGGAAGAGAACCTCAAAGCTGAACTTCTCCGGGGTATGGAGAAATAGTTGGTGCCAAACAAGGAGGGAACCTTATACTTCATGGGACGCATTTGGGTTCCTCTCTTTGGCGGTATTCGGGAAGTTATCTTTGATGAAGCCAACAAGTCAAGATACTTGATCCACCCTGGATCGGACAAAATGTATCAAGACTTGAGAGAATATTATTGGTGGCCGAATCTCAAGAATGATGTTGCTACTTATGTTGGAAAGTGCTTGACCTGCGCTAAGGTCAAGGCGGAGTACCAGAAACCATCAGGCCTATTGCAACAACCTGAGATACCCGTATGGAAGTGGGAACAAATATCAATGGATTTTATAACTAAATTAGCCAAGACCCATAGAGGACATGATATGATATGGGTAATAGTTGATCGATTGACCAAGTTTGCGCATTTCCTGCCGATAAGGGAGAAGGATAGTACTGGAAAGCTTGCAAAATTATACCTAAAGGAAATAGTGGCACGTCATGGAGTGCCTAATTCAATTATTTACGACAGAGATAGACGCTTCGTATCAAGGATCTGGCAATCTTTTCAGGAGGCCTTTGGATCTCAACTGGATCTAAGCACGAACTTCCATCCGCAAACTGATGGCCAGGGCGAACAGACCATACAAACCCTAGAAGACATGCTCCGTGCGTGTGTTATGGATTTAGGCGGCAGCTAGGATACTCACCTACCCCTGGTGGAGTTTTCCTATAATAACAGCTATCATCCAAGTGTAGGACCGGTTTTGACTCCGAAACGATTGCGAAACGAACGTATAACGTGCGGAATCCGTACACGAACGCGACCTAACACACGTGACGTAATATAAACGTGATTCTTTGATAAATCTGAAATCGTACAAGAACCATGAATCACCTAGAGCACTTTCTCTCTCTACTTTCTCTCTCTAAGCACCAAGCTCTAAATTCTCTAAAATGGCAAAAGTTTTAAACCTAACACTATAACTTCCTATTTATAGGCATAAGGAATATAAGGATTTCTCCTTATTTACAAGTTTGCCACCTTGCCCTTTTTAACTAGATATAACAATAAAAGCTTGGACTTCTTCGGTTTCTGCTACAGACTAGATTGACGGAGGCGATATACACTTAATGCACTAACAGACTCCCCCTTGGATATTGCCGTAGTCAATCTCGTAGCATCTTATCTTTCTCTATCTTGAACAGAATCCCCATGGTTCTGTTTTCAGACTCAGTTGCTCTTTCTTTCCTTCAGACTCCTTTTCTTCAGGCTCCCCCTTTCGTCAAGCTTCCGTGCTTTTGGGATCGACACCTGGCTTTCCGGGTACAAGCTCCTCCTTGCTTTGAGCTCGTCTTCAGACTCCCCCTTAGACTCAGCTTCCGGGATCGTAGTCTGGACTTTTCCTGCAATCACTCATACAACTATAAGTAACAACATTTTAATCTTCCAGATATCGTAATCTGACAATTCAATCTTCTCAAAATTACTTCTCATGAATTTGGTAGTTTCATCGAATCGTATCGGAAACTAACTCTATAACAATATAAGCATCCAAATCCCCCACAGTTAATCATCCAAGTCCAAATTAATGACCTTGGAGATATCACAAACTGTTTTTGATTTTTTGATTTTAAAACGTCAAATTTCAAATTAATGACCTTGTTTTATTTTCAGAAACACAATCAGCTTACTTAGATTTTGAAACTCAGCACTCAGACATCAGTTGTCGAAAATAAAGCAGAAATAAAAATCTTTTTGTATTTTCTGAAAACATAAAGCAGTAAAGAAATATGTACAAACATATTTACAGACAATATTTTTGTTTTGAGTATGCATCAGAGGATCATATCAGTTTATGACAAGTCACAAGTACCGTTGAGCTTAGTTACACAGTAAGAATTAAACAATTCACTTAGATTGTCGATATACTTGTCCACTTAAATTTTCATACAAATTTCAACTGATTCAGGATACGAATTAGGTGTTTTAAGAACTTAAACTCATTCATGTGTCCCACCTCTTGAATATACTCCCGTATCCAGAATCCCAATAATCAGTCTTACAGGTGAGTATACTACAATGATATCTGTATATAAATTAGGTATGCGAGGGCCGAGGGATCTCAGGTCGATACTTCCGTATACGCAGAGAGATATCAGCTTCGACTTTTCGGTGTGTCCCCTTTAGAGGATCTTTTTGCTTACAACAGCATCATTTATCAATTTTATTGTTTCAGCATGCTGAGGGTTTAATGCTGTGTTTCAAGCATTGCAGCAAATATTAGCCAAGGACTAGGTCAGAACTACCGTTCAGCAGAAGTCCCGGAATAATACCCCAGACATCATTGAGTATAAAGACCTAGTATATCAGATTATGAGACCTTTCAAACGAGATTTCAGGGGTTACCTATATATCCAAGTAGTGTTCCCCACAAAATAAGCAAGTTTGAATTTAGATTTATATCCCGAAAAAGTTTACTAAATGTATAAAAACCTATCGACACATCCACAGTGAGATCGTTTAACACATTTAAACTTTCCATTTCTTTAGCATACTGTAACTGTCTACTGATGTACTATCATTTCCTCTTTTTACGCAAAACTCAAATTTTTGAATTTTATCATGTTTTTTACTTTTTCAAATTTTCAAATGTTTTTGTATTTTCTAATGACAATTTTTCTCCCCCTAAAATGCAAAACCATTTAAAGAAAATTTGACAACCAACACTGATAGCTTTGTCTCTCCATCCATTTTCTGCTTCAAGTGCTCTGATTTGCAAAAAATATAACGTACCCCCATAATTTACAACCCATTGATCTTAACAGTTTGAAAACCGTGTTTCAATCTAATGAAAGTAATCATGTTTGTTCAGCCGTGAGGGTTTCGGCGTATTTAATCAACATACAATCAAAACAAAATTAGAAACAACATATTTTTGGTTTTTCAAATTTTAACAAACTAAAAACATATTTTTGGTTTTTAATTTTTCAATTTTTAGGATTTTGAAAATATTGTTTATTTATGTACAGAAAATACTCAAAATAAAATCCCTGTTCAACCAAACCAGGGTTCAGCAACCTCTTCCTGTGCCAGGTTGCTCCAACTACCATTCTCACAATCTTCAGTTTCGTTGAGCACCTGCACATTCAAACTTTATCAATTATTTGAACAATTTAGCCCAGGTCTGTTGGACCTTAGGCATTTCAACACAATAATTTTCATTCAATTTTGGAAACTCTTTGTCATTTAAAACTTGTTCAACTTTGACTTCAACTTTCTCATCTTTTTCCAACGTCACTTGTTTCTTAGCACTCCACATTTGACCTTCCGGAGTACCTCTTTTGTAAAAATTTGTCTCTTTTTGAACCTTTTGTTTTTGAATAACATTTTTAGGTTTCCAAAACTTTTAAGGTTTTGTCATATCAACAGATATTCTCCAACTCTGTGTTGTTCTTAATCTGGGTGTGTGAGAATTCCAGGTCTGTCTTGAATCGAACCTGTTCGGGTTTGATTTCCAATTTTGATTTGAAGCAAACTTGTTTGTATTGTACCTCCAAGTTTGTTTCGAATCAAATCTGGTTGACCTTGATTTCACATCCTCAGATTTCTGTTTTTCAACATCAACAGGCTTTGGATTTGGACACTTTCGTGCAACATGTCCAATTTGATCACATTTAAAACACACTTTCTTTGAAACATCCTTGGCCTGTTGTTGTTTCTTTTTCATAGCATCAAACTCATCATTAGACTGTCGACTAAATTTGAGTTTTTCCTCTTCTTTCAAGCTTTTCCCTTGAACAAAATTCATCTTTTGTTGCAAATCCTGTTTTTCACTTTGATTCCAATTCCGTTTCTTTTTATAACCCAAACCAGCCTTCATGTTTTTCTTCTTAAAACCAGGTTTGTTATAAAAAGATTTATGACCTTTACCAGCAAACTTTGGAATCTCAGACTTCTCAATCTCAACCATTTTGAAAACTTTATCGACCTTCTCTGAAATCACATTCTGAATCGGGAATACAACATCTAAGAATAATTTGTCCGATCCAATCATGGTATAAACCAATCCTTTTGAATCATCATTCAAATTTTTCTCGGATTTTGTGTTTTTCAGATAACCATCATAAAGATTTCCTTCATCTTCATCCTGTGATTCAGACTTACCTTTTGTAGACTCATCTTTCAAAACACTTTCAACAACCTTACTTACCACCTCTGAATCATTAGCATCATCAGATTTGGAGTAAGTCACATCGATACTTTCAGGTAACTGGTCAGCTATGTTCAAACCCTTTGCCACCTTTTCCTCATCATAAAAAGTATAATTGTTTCTCAATGGTGGTGGTACCTGATGAAATTCTGAACCAATACCCTTTTTGCAATTTTCAGTATCTTTGTCATCTGGTGTGATGTTGAAAATGCGTTCAAGAATGTACGAAGAGTTATGATAACTTTGAAGTTTTGTAACAACCTTTTCTTTTTCAGCCAAGACTTGTTTAAGACTAGCAATTTCATCAACACATTTGTTCAATTCAATTTGCTTTTCTTTAAACTTTCTTTCATACATTTCTTTAGTGACTAAAGTTTCTGACAGTCTTTGATCAAAACTTTTGACTTGGCTTTTCAAAGTATCATAAGCTTCTTGTACTCTCTGACTCGACCATTTTAAAGAATCATACTGTTTTTGTAAATCTTGAAATTTAGATTATTTTTCAACACAATCGACACATTTTGCTGAACACAGTTGTCTATACACATCATTATCTTTTTCAAGATCTTGACACTTCTGTGTTAGCTTTTCGACTTTTAATTTCAACATTTCTTCTGTTTCAACCATTTCTTTACATTTTATTTTGAAAACATTTTCAAATTTGGTTGCTTCAATTTCTTTAACTTTTATGATGTCATCTTTTTGAGTACAGGCTTTGCACATTTCTATGCAATTCCTGCACTTGTTTTCATTTTCATCAATCAATTCAAAATTCGGAACTGAACCACCTCTTGTGAACTGATATATTGGTAATTGATAAAGCCAAGTCTAAATCACATGTAAATCTCATAAACACACATGAATCGAGATATCATCACATGGGCTGCACACAACATTTATTACACTCAACTGTTGTTGATTGGGCCGTAAACGTTTTATGTTTGTCACATATATGATTGGACCTTTACTTCCACATAAACCAACTAGTTAATGATTTGACAAAACTTAAAACTTCAGTCACTTAACCGCACATGGGCCGAATAAAATGCTTACACTTATCCACACATCAAAATAACACTAGTTTAATTGTGACACTAGTTGATCTCATTGGACCGTTCTTTTGACACTTATCCACAAATTAAATCTTCACTGATAGGGCCAACACTTCCACTAAGCCAAATTTCAATTTACGAAATCCCTGAATTTCAATTTACGATGATGTATTAAATGGGTCGATAGATTTAATCAGTTCACTTGCTCATATAAGCCGACAACACTTTAAATGTGATACCAGTTTCAAACGTGAACCACTCTCAAACAAACAATTTCAAACTGTCAGGACCATTTCAAACGGTCAGGACTGATTCAAACTGTCAGGACAGTTTTCAAACGGTCAGGTGCAAATCTCGTTCAAACGGTCACTAATTTTCAAACTGTCACCAATTTTTGTTCAAACGGTCAGACTGTTTTTCAAACGGTCAGGTTGTTTTCAAACGGTCAGTGCTTGATTTCAAACGATAGTTCAAACGGGATGTCCTCTTTCAAACGGGATGGACAGTTTCAAACGATAGTTCAACGGGAGGTTCACTTTCAAACGATAGCTGTTCAAACGACCACCTCAAACGACAACTGTTTCAAACGGGAGGGTCACTTTCAAACGATGTCGGACACAAAAACTCAGATTTCTCCTAAACGTCTAGGAATTAGGATCTGAAACTTGATAGGGTTATAGATCAGGTGTTTTCGCACAACATATCAAAAATTCAGACAAATCGGACCGTGAAAACAAGTTCAATTTGACTAAAAACCGTGAAAAATGTAAGAAATAGGTAGAAGATGAAGAAATAGATGAAATCGGATCTGAATCGGCTGAAATCTGGTACGAATCAATGTGTTTGATCAGTGCAATCGAGCTCCTAGCTCTGATACCACTTCTAGGACCGGTTTTGACTCCGAAACGATTGCGAAACGAACGTATAACGTGCGGAATCCGTACACGAACGCGACCTAACACACGTGACGTAATATAAACGTGATTCTTTGATAAATCTGAAATCGTACAAGAACCGTGAATCACCTAGAGCACTTTCTCTCTCTACTTTCTCTCTCTAAGCACCAAGCTCTAAATTCTCTAAAATGGCAAAAGTTTTAAACCTAACACTACAACTTCCTTTTTATAGGTACAAGGAATATAAGGATTTCTCCTTATTTACAAGTTTACCACCTTGCCCTTTTTAACTAGATATAACAATAAAAGCTTGGACTTCTTCGGTTTCTGCTATAGACTCCGCTCCGTTTGAAGCTCTGTATGGTCGCAATTGTTGCTCACCTCTGTGTTGGGCGGAAGCTGGAGACAGATAACTAATTGGTCCCGAACTAGTCCAAGAAACGACTGACAAGATCTTTCAGATCCGAGACCGTATCAAGACGGTTCATGATCGACGGAAGAGCTACGCCGATCGAAGACAAAAACAGTTAGCTTTCGAGGTAGGAGACATGGTTCTGTTGAAAGTCTCACATTGGAAGGGTGTAGCAAGGTTCGCGAAACGTGGAAAGTTGAATCCACGATATATTGGTCCTTTCAAGATTTTGGAGAAAATTGGTACCATGGCGTACAAGTTAGAGTTACCGGAGGAACTAAATGGTGTACATGATACGTTCCATGTGTCAAACCTCAAAAAGAGTCCAACCCAGGAAACTGTTTTCATCCCTGCGGATGAAGTTCATATTGACGACAAGCTCCGATTCATGGAAGAACCTGTTGAGGTGATGGACTGGAAGGTCCAGAAAAGAAGGAGAAGTCGTATAAAATTGGTTAAGGTACATTGGAACTCTAAACACGGGCCCCAGTATACTTGGGAACGCGAGGATCAATTTAAAGCCAAGTACCCCCACTTGTTCGAGGAAGCCCCTGCGAGAGCTAACTCAGCATGAATTTCGGGACGAAATTCTTTTAACAGGGGGAGACTGTGACAGCTGGCACAAAACCGGTTATTTCTTTATTATTTTAATAATTAATTATTTCCTGCATTTATATGATTACACGTCAACATTTCATGCTTACTTGTTATGCAATTGAATTCATGCATGTTTCATATATTAACTGTCACATTATACAATACTTTAAGCGTTGCGTCAAAATGGTTAGTAAGCTCACCGGTTAGACAAGCTGCGTCAGCATGACTGCAGAATACAACAACAAGATAGATTTAGGACTTAGAAGTAGGTCCAACATTAAAAATACATTTAAACCTAAGTAGGTTAACAAAGGTTAACATAAACACTCTCCGGAAGTTAAAACAAGCACTAAAAAGTACCCGAAACACACTTTAAATGCAGAATTCTGTAGAAAATCAGCAAAAACAACAATTTAACATCAAAATAACATGCATAATTAAGGTTTAAATGTCCAGAATAACTTGTAAAGTGTTGGGAATGAAAACTGTCACAAAAGGTGCTTCATACCTTGTAAAATTCACAATTTAGCACTTTAACGAACCGATAACCGAACGATTAACCGGACACTACCCCAAAACACCAAAAATACACTAGAAGCATTGTTTTTATGATTTAAAGCTAGTTATGGTGCTAGAACACCTTGAAAATCATCAAAACACATAAACATACTTAACTTTCCATTTAACCTTCTAATTTACATCTTCTACCCTAAACTTCTAAAAACTTAAAATTAACCCCCCTATCTCCAACCGGCCCCAACATGGCCCCACTCCCTTCCCATTATAATATTCATTTGATGTCTAGATATGGGATATGTAAACTAATGGTTAAAGAGTTGTTTGATGATTATAAGAATTAACCACAAGATTGTTTTCTCCTAACTTTCACTTTCAAATTTTCACTCATCTTCCTCTCTTCTCTCTTCCTCACTCACACTCCCATACATCTCCATTTTCATTCATCAAAAAAGCATTCTAAGGTGTTACAAAGGTGTAAGAAGATGATCTAAGAAAGCTAGGAGCAAAGGAAGTTGAAGGACCACCTTGTGGAGCTTTTATCCAACTATTTTCTTCATTCTTCATCTTGTTCTTGTTCTTGCCACTTCCCTAGCCACTAGAGCTAGTAGTACACATCATACTCTCTATTTTACTTCATGTTATTAGTATGTACAAGTTACACCATCAAAGAAACTAAACTTTAAAAGATGGTAACATGAAGATCTAACATAATCTAAGTGAAAACAAGTTGTTTTCAAGTTGTTTGATGTATGTGATGAAGTTGTGAGTGTTAAATCTTGTGTTTTTAGTTAGATCCATCTTGTGTAAGCTTGTTAGAAGCTTAGATCTAACAGGTTTAAGCATGTATCTTGAAAGACCAATGATGAAACTTGACGATGAACTTAAAGATCTTCAAAATGAACGTGAAGATGGTTGTAGAATATATTTCTCATGATTTTAAAACCCTAAACCTTGTGGATGGTTTATTTAGTAAAATAAAGTTTCATAAAAAGTTTGCTAAAATTAAACAAGAACACTTATTTTTGGAAGATTCAAGTATGTGAAGTGTAGATCTAAAAGACTACACATTTTTAACAAAAATCAATTTCATCATAAGATTTAACATGGTGATTTTAGTGTATGTTACTTGTGAAATTGTTGGAAATTGATTTTTGGTGATGAAAAGAAAATAAACACATGTTTTGAAAACATGAGAAACCTCCATTTTTAGGGGAAACTATGTCAAAATTGTTATAAAATTTAGACACTTAGAAAAATATAAGTTTTGGTGAAACTTATTCCCCAAAAATTCACCTAAAAATATTTACAAGGGTTTCCTAATTTTTATACAAAAAATTTACAAGTAAGAAATAAGGTTTTCTTCAAGTATAAAAACAATATTAAGTATGTATATTTTTTTAGAGAAAAATATATATATTTAGTGGTCACAAAATTTATGTGCTAAATGTATATTATGTGTATTATATGTATTAGTGGTGTTAGGAACTTGAAAAATACACTAAATACTCCAAAGGAGTATACTACCAAAATACACATATAAATACACAAGAAATACCCAAGTATACAAGTACACAAAATTACCTATAAAAGGATACATGAACAAATACAAAAATATATACTAATATATATATATATATATATATATTTCCTACGAAATTATAGACTTGGACAAATATTGGACTTATTAGACAATTTCACATATTTATGGACTTATATAAAAATTACTACAAGTGATGGGAGAATTATAAAATTTGACAAGTGACAAAAATAAGTAAGTATATATATATATATATATATATATATAACAAAGTATGACAAAATATATACATACCAAATAAACCTTAAAAATATTATTATTTTTAACAAATAAAATTCCGGAAAGTATAAAAAAAATCGTAGAATTGATTTTTGGGTAATTAATACAAATACACAAGTATTTACACTTAAAATACAAGTATACTTTCCTAAGTATACTTATACCAAAAATAATATTAGAAATATTATTTAACAAATTACTTATATTTATTTTTGAAAAACAATATAAGTATCAAGTATTTGGGAAGGTTAAAAATATATTATTTTTAACATATAACATTTTCAAATCCTACTTACACAAATATATATTTTTGGGATAAAAATATATATAACAAATACAACATTTAATATATTGTAAAATATGTACACTAATAATACAAGAACATATACATGTAAGACACAATAAGACACATAAAATCCAAATGGTAACTTGTACTTAGAGATTTACAAGTTAGGTGATTAACATACTTAGAACGTCTATAGGTTACGACATTCAACTAACGGACGCCGGTGAAGCTAGACGCACGAGACACAAAGAAGTGAGTTCATGTCCCCACTTTTAAACGTTTTTATTGTTTTCTAAACCTTGGAAAAAAATACATGTACAATTGGAATGTTTAAAACAAAGGAATCAAACATAGATCATGTCACAAATAGGGTATATGTCGAAACCCCCGATCCCTTATCTGTCCCGGGAACGAGCGGACGCGAACTCAGAGTTTCGGTGGTATCAGTTGGTTAATTTGGCAGCGGAAATTACATCAGGACCGTAGTTAGGAAATGTTTATCAGAGTAAAACCACCATATTCGATATTAATAATCACATGGGTAAAACCCAAGTTTCTTATTACAATACGTTTATAGGGATAAACCCTATTTTATTGAATTTAAAACATCGTCTTTTAGGTAACTTTTATAGCCACATTTTTCCCAAGCCTTCAGTGCTCTTTAGCTGGCTTTTTAGTAATTGGCTGTCACATTGTGTTACCTGAAACGCGTTTTAAAAACCTTTGTCAGTGGGAAATACTGGTGAGTGAATCCCAGTTTAATCAAGAAACATTTTATCAATTAAAACAGTATTGAGAGTGATCACATTGTTTATTTCTACACAATTACTCATTCAGTACTGTCAATCCTGACTTGTGGGTCATATTACACATTGGCTAACTCATCGTCTAATGGTAACGTACTGTCATCCCGACTTACTACTCGCAGTAGTACATTTTGTATACAAAACCCCAACATACCGGCAGTAACTGAAGAACTACAAAGACTCAATCACCGCTTAATCACATTGTAAAACAATTAAGGTTTTGTAAAATATTCCAAAAAGGTTAACAAAAAGAGGATAAACTCACATTGCTATCTTAGACTTCGCGTAAGGTTTTCCTAGGAATAATCTATAATTTACACAAATGTACATAGGTTAGTATCATAACCCTTTGAAAATATTAATGATACCCTCCCCGAGACGGTATTCCAACAACTACGTCGGGCAGAACCACGACAGTTGTTACGGAACCCTAAATCAATCGGGCATCGTATCTACTATGAAACTGGGGTTATAATACTTACAACGGAGCAGAACCTCGCTAATTAGGGGGTATAATACCAGCTTTATAAAGCCTATATATTCAGAATTTTGAGATTGAGAAACGAAGAATGAACGAATTGAAATGAAATCCGATGCGTTCTATTTATAGGTGCTGAACTTGACTCTCATGCGGCCCGCGTAAGAGTAGGCAAGAGCCTACGCGGCCCGTGGCAAAATGATGGAATTCAGGTCCACCGTAATTTACGGTGGGACCGTAAATTACGGTGTCAGCTTGAATGTTTCACTTTGTTTCATCTTTCGTTTCTTGCGCGACCCGTTCAACTTCAAACCTTCCAAAGCTGCATTTTTCTTCACTTTAAGCCGCCAAACCGCACCTGAGACATAAGCAACAGTAGTTATCTAATTCGAGATAATTACACACTTAAATTAGGGATAAACTTGTCTTTTAACATCATAAAGGGTTGTTCTACGGACCACCCGTCACATCCCCACACTTAACGTTGATTGTCCTCAAGCAACCATTACAAACATTACTCACCTTATGAACAAATCACCATTAAGTTCCTTACCGAATTAACAATATAAGGTCCCAAGTCATACCCGTCCCATAGACTGACACAATCGAGATTGACAAACTGACAAGTAGATTATAAAAATAAGTCAAGACTTGCCCATCCAAACCTAACATGCTTTCATCCTTATACACATGCTACACTCCCCTCACCATAATACACTCCTCTCGGCTTTTTCTAGACTAGCGTGTAATGTGCTAGTATATCACTCTTACCGAATATATAATCAGAAAAGCGTAGGCTTGTATGGCAATCACACCTCCACCCCTTGACAGAACAATACACAAATCAAAGGACTTATGGGTTTTTGGGCTTAGGTTCGGGTAAGGAATAAGGCTTTTAGAGTGACTAAATCGTTAAGAACCGAACATATAACATAATACTAATTTATTTCAACACAATGGGTAAAATAACCCATTTATTTCATAACTAAACACACATTTTCTTTTTGACTTTTCATTGCTTTTTATTTTATTTTATTATTTTTATTTTTTTTATTTTTATTTTTTTACAAACATCACAATCATTGGTTCTCATCATCTTTTTCTCAAGATTTGACTTTAAACGGTTTAACGTGGGTGATGAACGAAAAGAGAATCGATATTCTTAAACAAATATATACAAATAGGCTCAAATGGGTGAATCTAAAGGGTAGTTGTAAAAAAAATAATATGGTGTATGGGAAATCCTAATGCCTTTTCATCTCTATGTATTGGTCTAAGGTCTCGGCACGTATCAAACCACACAAACCATGCTCCCTTAACTGCATATTGGCCACACTCATTGAATATATATCTGTGAAGTCCTACCAATCTAATAAAGTATGGCTTAAAACTCACCAAAGTAGGGAATATGGGTTAATGACATGTAGCATATGCAAATTTCTAAAGCATGTTACCTCTAAATAGGCATCCATTGACATTTTTTTTAACCATTTGCCAGAAATACTCTCATGAAACTTAAAGGGACAACCATGACTAAGGATCTAATTTTGTTTTGTCTCGGCATAGAACTTTTTAGCAAATGAGGATTTTTTTATTTTTTTATTTATTATTATTATTTTTTTTTCAAATTTTATAGTGTTTTTTTTTATAAATATATAGTCAGTTTCACACAAGTTTCCCATCCCCACACTTGAAATTTACATTGTCCTCAATGTGGATAGAGAAACTACAAAAATAATAAAAACGAAAGAGTTGGAACCAACACACCTGGTATGCATAGCAGAATCATCAATATTTATGTTCCAAACTGATGTGCACAACCGTATAGCATTCCATTCGCGGTTGCGCATAAACTCTTGGGATGCTCTTCACAAATATATTTCAATCCTTCCCGCCCGAATGAAGATTGAGTACGAATGGGTCGAATGAAACCTGCAAAATAGTCTGAAAGCAAACCCACATAAAACTGACTCAAAATAACACATGTAGCTTCCCCACACTTGAATGGTTCACTAGGTAAATTATACAAAATGAAAATAAAAACAAAATAACAAAAGTTAAAATTTTGGGTTGCCTCCCAAGAAGCGCTAAGTTTAACGTCTTCAGCCAGACCTAACCTGGCACTCATGGTGGTTGAGTGGGATGCTTGCACGCCTTCTTCATCGTATCATCACTATCATCAGCACCAATTCCCCAATATTTGTCAAGGAATAACATGTATGCCTCCTCCTCATTCGACGGGTATGATCCTTTCCTTTTCCTCTTCTTTGTTCTTTTTCTCTGTCTCTTCCTTTTATTTTCGTCTAACCCGTTAACCATAAACACTCTTTCTGACTCTTCTCTTCAGAAGGTCCACTTTTGTCATTAGCTTTAGGTTTAGTCAAACTGGAAAATATTTTAATTGTCATCTTTTGAGACCCAAACCTAAACTTGACCGTTCCTTCAACACAATTAATATTAGCATGAGCGGTGGCTAAGAACGGTCTTCCCAAAATAACTGTTGGTTGATAATTTTTAACACAATCAAGAACAAGAAAATCTACCGGATAATAAAAGTCACCAACTTTAATTATCACATCTCGCACAATCCCCCTAGGACTCGTAGGAGTTTGATCAGCTAAAACCACAGTTGTGTCAGCTTTTTCTAAAGAACCAAACTCATACTGATCAAATAAACTCCCCGGTAAAATACTAACACTCGCTCCAAGATCCAATAAAGCCCGGTCTATTTTAAAATTACCCACTTGTATAGAAATAATAGGCACTCCCGGATCTTGGAGTTTCATGGGAAGAGTACCCAACAAAACGGCATTCACATTATTATTTAAATCTAATTCTTTTGGAATTTTGTGACGTCGTTTTCTGGAACTTAATTCTTTTAAACACTCAACATTATCGGGATTTTCTTTAATTATTTTCAAAAAGGGTAAATTAATATTTCGCTTTTCGAATTTTTCCCAGTTTTCATCATGTGTTGGATCCACTTTTGGTTTAGTTGACACCGGGGCTATTAACGCTGAAGGAAATGGAACGTTAAAGGATTTTTCCACATTTTTAGTTTCTAATTTAGTTTGTGAAATCAAATCCTGATCAATGTCATACTCACTACGCTCCACCACTTTCTCAACCCTTGATGATGGAGTCTGTTCATTCACATAAAGCTCAGATGATGGTTGAAAACTTACCGTATCAATGTGTGCACTGTCTGTGTTTTGGGAACTGGAAAACTGATGTGTTGGGTCGACTTGATTATGATTAGATGACGTACCTGAATCTGCGATTACTGCAATTACCCCACGTACATGTGTAACTATCTGTTCAGTTTGTTCCAACAACAATTGATGCCTAGCCTCTAGGATCTCTTGTCGATACATGACCTCTTTGACTATGCTTGTTAGCTCCTTGATAGCTACCCGGATGTCATCCAATTCAGACTGATCCACTTGTCGACCGATTTGATTCTGGCAGTCGTTTGAATAACCCCCTCGTTGATTATTGCACTGAATGTTTTGATTCATCCTGTACTTATTTTGGCAATCTTGAGCCCAGTGACCAAATTCACCACAACACGAACACGGCTCATAATAATCCTGGCCATCATCATAATTCATGTCCATGATAGCCTGCACAAGTAACACAACCTCGTGTAATACTGAACAAGAAAAAAAAAATTTAGGTTTTTTTTTTTAACTTTTTTTTTTAAATTTTGAAAGAAACTAAACTAAAAACCAAAACTAAGCGCACTAACTCATCAAACCGTTTTCTCAACAAGTGATCAATGTAAACCAAGCAAAAACATGCAATCCTTTTACTAACCCCTTTTTAACACCCAACCAATACACCCCTCTCTAAATCTCTCCTCTCGGCTACAAGTGAATACTAGCAAAGATAAGCTAGACACACAATAGGCAAACGGGTGGTTGCACAACTATAGGCTTGTACCTAAATCAATTCTTCTCCTAAAATGTGTCAAACATGAATGCAAATCAAAGGGACTTTCAAGGTTGTAACGTGGCTAGGTGTATGGGTAGGAAATGGAATATATATGAAGTAACGAAAACTTAACCCAGTCTTTTTATTACACAAAGAAACAAACGAACAACTATCAAACTTAACTACTATATACAAGACAACTAAACATCACTTCTTTTTCCATTTTTCATTGCTTTTTCTCTTTTTTTTTTCTTTTTCGTTTCTAATTTTTCTGATTTTTTTTTCAAACATAATACTTTTAACATAACATCAAATAACATTACATACTACTAAACAATCACTAATCACTATAAAACCGGGCTAAGTTGGGTAAATTTTTAGGTAAGTAGCTAGGGATAACAAATGATAGGCTTTTAGGCACAAAATTGGGCAACTAAATGTCCAAACCCCTGCCCCTCTCACTACCATGCTCATATATATAACTTATGAGGTCCAACCCCCCAAATCCCACACTCACACACACCAACGACGAGGCTACCTAAATGCCCTTATCCTTTCTACATTCATGTTCAACTAAGGCCTTGAACCGCATTCAAGCACAAGTTCTAATGCACCCCCACCCGTAGCCACTCTCATCAAAGACAATCATTATTTATGTACAAGTGTGGCTACAACTCTCACCAAGAATGAAAAGGTATCAAGGGTTGCCGGTGCATCAATTTAGGGCTAATCTAGGGTGTTCAAATTTTCACATCGTTTCGCTTGGCTCAAAATTTTTCAAAATCTTCAAAAATCCCCCCATCCCCACACTTGGGATACATTGACCCCAATGTATGCTTTTAGGAGGCTTTGATCACTAAGATTCATTCAACATCAACAAAAAGCTTCTTCACTCAAACCACAAATTTCTTTTTGTACTTTTCATTTTATATTTTTTTTTATGTTTTTCTTCTTTTTGAAACATGACACCACCAACAAGCATCAACCCAACATAACATCACAAACTAACACCGCCCAACCGCCCAACCCAACATATCAAACTAACAAATATGCACAAAATATACAAAGGGAGAACACAACCTGACTAATAATAGCGCGGTCCCGGCGGCCCAAAAGTGGAAGACATCATGTCGTTCCATTCTCCAAACGCAAATGATCCGCTACTACTTCCACCTTGTTGTTGTTGAGCTCCCTCTTGTTGCCGTGGGTCAATCCATTGTGAATGGTGGATCGGCGGGGTCGGATACGAAACACTACCATCATACGGTGGTAGAGACGCATAATCCACATGTTGTGGATCCACAACCACCGGCCGCCCGGCATGCCAATCCGTGTGCAATCTCCTTTCTTGATCATCATGATATCGATTATTCATTTCAACTTCACGGGAATAGGCATGTATGCGATTCCATGCCCCTTGACGATCAAGGGTTTGTTTCAAGGACCACTCTATACTTGCACTATTCCTCGTATTTTGATCAAATAACGTCCTTTCCGAACCCGACCACGTCTCAAATACGGATGCCGGAGGACGTTGATTCTCAATCACTTCTTGCATTGTGCCTTCATGAGCCCAACCCGGCACATAAGATTGCTGCGTATAATCGTAAAACATGCCACCATAACCTCTACCATAACCCCCTTGACCTACATTTTCACCACCATGCGGCTCGTCCGCATAATCCTCGTCACCACTTGGAACTACTTCTTCATCACTTTCCGGCTCGTCCGGCTCACCCGGCAACAAATCTCGTGCACCGAACCTTAGTGCTCTCCACCTTTGCCCTTCCGACTTTAGCTTATGATAACGCTCCGATTGTGTATATGACCAACCAATCCCCAACTTATCTAACGTAAAAGGCTGATGCCTTTTTGTTGCTCCTCGATCTTCAGATGTTATTGCCTTTTGTTGTTTCATCAACCCCGTGATTATTCGACAATACGGGACGATATCTCTTCCATACTTATTCCGGCAAATCCATAAGTGGTTCATGATCAGATAGCGTATCGGAAAACGCGGAGACCCATGCATTAGCGAATAGAGGACAGGTACCTCCGGGAACCTCACATGTTCCTTGTCCCCCCCCCCTTCGTGGAATAACATTGAGAACACAGATTGCTAGCAACAATTTAGCTTCTATTTTTAAGTTCTTCCGATATAAAATACCACTGTATTTACCAGGTAAAAACAGTGCTGCCAACATATCATTCCATCGAGTATGTTTCTCCGGTTTAACCAGGAGGTCATCAAGAGTCGGTATCATGTACTCACGGGCTGGAAGACTATCATATTTCCCAAGCTTCTTCAACGTGTCAAACGACATCTCCACCGGAATTCCATTCACAATACCCGTTAGCTTCATATGTGATGGCCTGTCATATTGATTAACCTTAAGAGTTGCCATCCATTCTTGTATTTCGGCTATGAACAAGTTGTTTTTATCTTTATCATAACAATTAAGCGCCCCCTCCCAACCTAGAGCGCGAAATTTATCAAACACACCGAACTGGCCAAATTGAACCTCATTAACTTCTCTTTCACAAATGAATGCAGCAGCCTTGTTCTTCAACTTATTCATGCTGTCATGGTAGAGTGTCGGTTGCCACTCCTCTGCTTGATCATCTAATGGACCCGAATTCCATTTTGGCTTTTCAGCCGGGTCCAACTCCATCTCTTCCTCACTTTCACTTTCGCTTTCATCCACTCGACCCATGTATTGTCTCTTCCTTGGTTGTTGTTCCGGCTGTTTACCCTTTCCCTTCGAAGACGAAGATGAACTAGCTCCGGTCTTTTCTTTTGTTCGTGCCATTTCCTACACACATTAGAGCAAACAACACAACCAAACGAAACAAAATTAGACTCTTTTACCCAAACTATCCCCACACTTGCTTGTTACTATGGTTGTAGATGTTAGTGAACTACAAGTTTATAAATTTTTCCAAAAATTTGGGCATGGTGTCTCTACAATGTAGAGATTTCCCAAAAGTTCACTACTTTAATTACAAATCCCACATCTACAACCATAACCATGTTCAAATAACCAATTTCATGACCATATCTAAGAACAAGCAAGTGGGTATGGGCAAATAACCTAAATAACCTTCATTCTCACAATGTATCATCAAAACATAGTAAATAAAATTCCATACCTTGTTTGAAGATGTAAGAAACACAAATGAGGCAAAAACTTCAAAACGTCCCAAAATTTCGAAACTAGGGTTCGAAGTTCGGGCCCAAAAACTGCGTTTTCTTGTAAATCTCTTGGCAAAATTAGAAACTACGTGAAAAATTAGTCAAGATAGACTCCGATTTCACTTAGTTTGGACAAGAATTGAGAAGGTTATGGAGGATTGAAGGTTGAAGAAGACGATGGATTTTGTTGTTCTTGCTTGAAAGTGATAGGTGATATTGTTTGAAGAAGACAAGTGAAAGAAACGTGTGGCTGGGGAGTACGTCTCGAAAACTGATGTTTATTATATTTTTTTATACATATGCAGGAACCGGAGCGACCCATCTGCTCGCCAGGTCCACCGTAAATTACGGTGGGACCGTAACTTACGGTGGATGCTGGCAAAGAAATCCCTACCGTAAAACAGGAGGGTTACACCGTACAGATCAAATGCTTTTGCTCCTCACCGTAAATTACGGCATAACCGTAACTTACGGTTGTATCTGGGAGTTTCCAGTTTGCAGAAAATATGATTTTTAAGGTTCATTTTTTTATATTTTTTTTTCAAGTTTTTCGATTTTTTATGTTTTTAAATTTTTCCAAAAGCATGTAAAAATCACCCTACCCCCTCGAAAGTCCCGTGTTGTCCTCAACACAATGTTAGAGTAATTCGTGACACGAATATCCCCACACTTGTTTCAAACACGGATTTCAAGGAAATACGGCAATTGTGCAAACTATACAAAACAAACAAAATGAAATGCTAACTATTTACACTACCAAACCTGGGCCTCTCATGGTTGCTCATCGTCGACCGGGCGTAAGATGTAGCCCGCTTTATCAAGCTCCAAGTTGTTGATGTCGTTCCCCTCCAAGTATGGCTTTAACCGGTGACCGTTCACCGTTTGTTGTTTCAATGTTTGCGCGTCTTGGATGTCTACGTCACCAAATCTCCCAACTCTCCGAACGACATACGGACCCATCCATTTGCTTTTGAGCTTGCCCGCGAACATCTTGAGTCTTGAGTTATACAACCAAACTTTTTGACCCACTTCGAACGTTTTCTTTCTCAATTTCGCATCGTGTACTTTCTTGAGCTTATCTTTATAAGCCGATGCACATTCATACGCCTCATCTCGAATCTCTTCTATCTCGCTAAACTGCAACTTTCTCATCTTTCCCGCCTCGTCATAATCTGCGTTTACCGTCTTAATTGCCCAATGTGCCCGATGCGCTAACTCCATTGGCAAATGACAACCCTTTCCATACACCATCCGGTAAGGCGTTGTGCCAATAGGAGTCTTGTAGGCCGTTCGGTATGCCCACAATGCACCGTCTAACTTACTCGACCAATCCTTCCTATCCGTTCTTACCGTCTTCATGAGAATTTCTTTGATTTGACGGTTGGACACTTCGACTTGTCCACTCGTTTGCGGATGGTAAGGTGTGGCAATCCGGTGATTCACACTATACCTCTTCAATAATTTCCCGAAGTTGAAGTTCTTGAAATGCGAACCACCATCGCTTATAATAACCCGCGGGATGCCAAAACGAGAAAAGATGTTGGATTGAACAAATTTACAAACAACTGAATGGTCGTTTGTGCGTGTTGCAATAGCTTCAATACACTTCGAGACGTAATCCACCGCTACCAAAATGTATAGAAAGCCATTCGAATTCGGGAAGGGACCCATAAAGTCTATACCCCATACATCAAATATCTCCACAACCAAAATTGGTTGTAATGGCATCTCATCCCTCTTCGATATGCTTCCCATCTTTTGACAATTTATGCAATTTCTAGCGAACTCACAAGCATCCTTGAAAATTGTGGGCCAATAGAACCCACATGAGAGCACCCGATAACCTGTTTTGTGCCCACTAAAATGACCCCCACTAAATTACGGTGGACCTGAATTCCATCATTTTGCCACATCTTTCGTTTCTTGCGCGACCCGTTCAACTTCAAACCTTCCAAAGCTGCATTTTTCTTCACTTTAAGCCGCCAAACCGCACCTGAGACATAAGCAACAGTAGTTATCTAATTCGAGATAATTACACACTTAAATTAGGGATAAACTTGTCTTTTAACATCATAAAGGGTTGTCCTACGGACCACCCGTCAGCCCGCGTCAAACTCTAGTCAACGCGTAGCTCGTCCGGATCAGCGTATAGACTCGACATGATGATGACACATGTCGGCCTGGGGTGCTGCCGTGTTGTTGATCTCACACGGCCCGCGTAAGGTTGAGATGGGGTTCACGCGGCCCGCCTGAACTTAATAAATCAGACAGAATCAGGTTCTAACCTTCGCACCGCCCGCGTGAATGTTGGGGTGGGTCTACGCGGCCTGCCTCAGCTTAAAAATCAGATTTTATATTTTATTTTTAATGTTATATTGTATTTCGGGCTCGGTTTTCACATACGGGGTGTATTTAAAGACATAATGGGACATTTTAAAAATTACTAGGATGTCGGAAATATTTGAGAGTGTCGGGTTATTTGAGGGTTGTTACATCCTCCCCGCCTTGTTTTAGAGCTCGTCCTCGAGATCTACTGGAACAAGTGCGGATATTTCCTTTGCATTTCAGATTCAAGCTCCTATGTGTACCCAGGTCCTCTTTTGGAGTCCCATTTCACTTTGACCAGAACTAATCTCTTATGCTTGAGATTCTTGACTTTCTTGTCTTCAATCTGTAAAAGCTTTTCTACAAACTTAAGTTGTTCATTTACCACTATATCCTTAAGAGGTACTATTAGTGATTCATCGGCTAAACACTTTTTGAGATTAGATACATGAAATACATCATGTATTCCTGCCATTTCCTCTGGCAGTTGTAGCTGATAGGCTACAGGTCCTATTCTTCTAATGATCTCAAAAGGTTCAACATACCTGGGACTTAGCTTTCGCCTTTTTATGAATCTTACTACTCCTTTCCAAGGAGAGACCTTTAATAATACTTTATCTCCTACTTTAAATTCCAAGGGTTTGCGTCGGTTATCAGCATAACTCTTCTGTCGATCACGTGCTGCTTTCATTCGTTCCTTGACTTGAATGATCTTATCGGTTGTTTCTTGCACTATCTCAGGTCCAAATAGTTGTTTTTCCCCAATTTCTGCCCAACAGACTGGGGTTCGGCACTTTCGTCCATAAAGTGCTTCGAATGGTGCAGCATTGATACTTGTGTGATAACTATTATTATAGGAAAATTCTATTAAAGGTAAGTGATCGTCCCAATTACCTCCCGAAATCAATTACACAAGCTCTAAGCATGTCCTGTGACAACCCTCACCAAACCAGATATCCGTACGAATTAATTAATTTTCAATTACTGCTTAATTACTGTGCTTGCTTACAACTGAGATTAAACTGCTTACTGATTTCTGATACATACATACTCTCGCATCACATTTTATACTGTCACTCTATTATTTTTACACAAACATCAGTGACAACCTTGATGCACACAAAAAGCACACTGAGCACACTATACGAGATACCCATTAAGCATGCTGATATGACCAGCATCACGCATACACTGCCTCTAAGGCCTGTATGAGCCAGAGATAGTTTACTACACCTGTAGAGAGTGTAGGGAAATGAGGGTTGTAGAACTGCGTCACTAGGTGATAATTATAGTGACCGGATGTGCCTAAAACGTACTTCGAGTACAAAATTCAGCACTTTAAATAAAAATTCAGTATTAAGCTAACTAGTAAAGTGCCAAAACATGAGAAAATATTACTAGACACTTTCCAAAGTGTCGGGAATAAATTGTGTCACTAAAAGAAATAATAACGACACTTTATATACTTATTTAACGCTTTAACGGAGTAATATCCAACCATACAACCGGACTTAACCCGGGACAAAAAAATATTGTCATTGTCACTGTTTTTCTTTTTCTGAGCCAGTTAGGGTCCCCGAATACCCTAACACCCGTTATATTATACTACACGCTAGTAACTAATTTTAATCTCCTAATTAAACAAACTAAGTTACTTAACTAGTGATTGAAATCCAACTAAGTGCCCCCCCTCATGAACCGATCGGCCCCCCTCTTCTCACACTCGATTTCCCCCATGTGCCACCCAAAATATTTCAAGTTCCTATGCAGATTGACTTTTGAATATTGAGAAATTTGTGTTAGTACCAACAATTACATCTAGCACCCCCCTAAATACTCATCATTTACTAAATAACTTTCACTTAACACCCCCACCCACCATACGATTACTACCACAAGATTTATTTAAAATCTTCTCATAATCCTTCCATATCCTCTTATGGGAATTAGTGAAATATTGTTGTGTACTTATGTAGACACCTTACACAATGGATAAAGAAATTGCATTACATAAAGCCACCACCAATTGCATTAATCAACACAAAACATTTCTTTCTCTCCTCCCTTAGGAAAGCTACGGCCGAACATATTCCCACACAAACATTTAATTTCATTCAAATCCAACAAATTCAAAGCTCACTACAAGGTGTAACAAGGCGAATCACGGAGTGTGGAGCTTACGGATCGTCAAGGACCTCACCTCAACGCTATTAACCACCCGTTTTTCGACTCCCTAGCCTCGAGCTAGTAGTAAGTGACTCTAAACACCTTCTTGATCTATTCTAAAGTGGTTAATAAGAGTTTTGTCGGTTAAAATTCATGATCATGTTAGAACAAAATTAAAAGTCTACTAAAGAAGATAAACAAAGTGGTTAATGGATGAATAATGGTGTAAAACTTATAAAACTAGTATTGTTATGATTATTTTGTGTTGTTTTATGCTAGTGTTAGTTCGGATCGTCATCTAACCCGACTAAGTCATGTTCATGGAACATGACCTAGAGTATGTTAAAGTGTGAAAAGTGGTTAGATGAAGAACACAATTATTTAACCATGAACTTGTGTAAAAGTGATTCTTTTTGTAAACAGGAGTTCTAAACTAGTAGATCTACGGATCTACAAGTGGTATTTTCAAAGGACCAAGTGTCAAAAGAAATCATATTTTTAAAGCCGGATTTTTTCTAAACAAAGGTGATTTTTGTAAACACACAAGTGTGTAGACACTTATGCGACAAAAAGTTTTAACAAAGAATTTTTTTTGTAATATTTGACAAGAAGATGTACAAATGCATTTTCTGAAAGAACAAGATTCGTGAGAAACCAAGTTTATTTATAAAAGATCTACTAAAAATATGGGGAAAGTTACTATATATTTTGCACAAACCCCAAGTTCATGTGTTTTGCGATTTATATTTATTTTGACTATTTTGATGATGAAACTTTGTTGATTGATGTTGGGAACATTCTTGAATTGAAATTTTAAAAGAAAATGATGCGCTAGAAAGCGTGGCCACCTCCAGTTACAGAGGAAACTCTGGCAAAATTTTTCCAAAAATCTAACACTTGTAAATATTTTTATCACAAGTGTTATGGATATATTTTTAACTTGTTTTCCCATATAACTTTCGCCACGATTTTTATTACGAAACTTCCAAGTGTCGGAGGTGGGATTTTCACAAAATAAAACTTGCTAAAATATATATTTAGGATATATATTTTCATAACAACACTTGTGTAAATTTTTGTGATTATTTTGTGAACTACGTAAATATTATTTTTAGGGTAAAAATAATATTACTAAATATTAACGGCTTCAAAATAATTCTAACGCCTTTACAATAAATATTTAAGTTACACCGGTATTACTTATACCTCCCGAACCTTCACTACGTAACTTACGTATTTTCAGAAAATACTCATAAGTGTGTATTTCGTTAGAAGTATTATTTTGGGTAAAATTATATGGAATAAAATATAATATTTTTGGGAAAAATATTTATTTTTTTGGAGATAGAATTTAAATATATTTTAAGTGAGACTTAATAATATATTTTGGATTTACAAGAAAACGCACATGTATCAAAACCCCATCCTTGGGAAGGAATATATATTTACAAAATAATTACGAAGTGTAAACACGAAATAGTTGCCTAACTATTTCCCAACGACATTAAACCTTAAACTAAGGCACGGCCGTCCGTCTAATAGAAGTTAGTACGTGTAGGTCGTCGCACAGCAGATTTTCTGGGAGATACTTTTTAGAGATGCACTTCGGTGAGTTCATGTCCCCCTTTTCTCTTAACTATTTTCAGTTTTTAACTGCGGGGGTGAAATACATGTTACTATGATTACGAGTACTTTTTACATGGTATGGTTAGCGTAAGGAGGGTTACTACTTTGATCATGTGAGTGGGTAGGCGTGAACTGGAGGCCATTAATCCTCATTGTAGGACCGAGGGACATAAGCGGTAGATCTATCTGGGTGTAGCGAGCCCAGCCCCAGGCCCAACAGAACGGACCTCGGGGTGACTTTGTGCCCAACGCAAAATCCGCTAGGTTTGAGTCTTCCTACTTGCACTTCACACATATCAATGGCCTTGCAAACCATTGGTGATCTCTTTTTCCTTATTTGCTACATACCAGGATTTTATACTTACAAAGGTTTTACATACTCACTTACACATGAACTCGCTCAACATTATTGTTGATTTTTCCAACTTACATGTATTTCAGGGAACTAAGGATCTGGCACGGTATGCTACGTTTTCACGCTGCGTTAGAGTTATGGGATCATCCGAGTTTAGGGGTTGTGGCTTTTACCTGGACGAGTAACAGTTCTTAAACTACGTCTATCTTAAGTTTATGGTTGTGTCTTTCAAACAATGTTTTTATGTTACTAGGTTGTAATTTCCATTGCATGTGTCAACGCCTTAAGACAATGTTGTGGTGTTTTACTTTTCAAACTTAAATCAATGGATGATCTGCATGGTTTTATTTTCATATAGATTTGTTATGATTAAGCTATGGTATTAAGAAGTCACACCAAATTAACCCACGCTTCCGCAAAGCCAGGGTGTGACAGCTTGGTATCAGAGCTCTGATCATAGCGAACTAGGATTCCTTCTCGAGTCTAGACTATGATCACTAGGGCTCTCACGAAAACATTTTTTACACTGCATACCACTTAAGTCCAGATCCAAAATGTTTTTACAAACAAATGTTGAGCACATTTTATTTGTTAGTTATAGGCTCAGTCTGGGAGGCTGAGGCTCGGTCTGGGAGGCTGAGGTAGTTATCTAGTGGGACTAGGGAGTCAGTCTGGGAGGCTGGGAGGCTAGTGGGACTAGGAAGAGCAGTCTGGGAGGCTGGGAGGCTAGTGGGACTAGGGAGTCAGTCTGGGAGGCTGGGAGGCTAGTGGGACTAGGAGAGCTATTTGATTGCTTATTGGTGACTAATGTGTTTATCTGACTATATGATTGATTATTTGTGCATATTTGTGTTTATGTTACAGACACCATGGATTCATCTGGCACAGGAGGGTCAGACACTACTGACCCTATGCACATTGTATCAGACGACCGGGAGTCATCAGAGTGAGAGGTGTACACTTCGGACACCACCAGTACAGACGACGACGATTTCCAGCCGTTTGCACTACCCGATGCCGTGATTGAGCCCGCTGATGGCCCCATCGCTGGGGATTTGCCACTTGTGGAGATCCCTGCTCCCATACCCCTTGCCATGTACCCCGTTATTGATATGCCTCTAGACGTAGTCGTTGACGACGACGTCGATTTATTTGACGACGAGCCACTGGAGGATGACGTTGAGGGCGAGGCCCTACTAGCTGCCGACGATCTTTTGCTACTCGCAGATGCTCCTGCTGTGGAGTCACCTGCCCATTCACCTGTCCCAGACTCTTTCGAGTCTGTGGCCTCTGCACCGTCGCACGCGCAGGGTGCGCATCACTATTCTCATGATTCAGACCCCGATAGGGCGTCATCTGCTGCACCTGCCCCTGCCCCGAGTTTTGCTATTGATCATGACATTGATGAGGATTCTGACCCCGTCTTCCCACCTGGCTTTGATCCAGACCAGGGCATTGAGTTTATACACCTGGATCAGCCTATGGAGGACCTGTTGACCCAGTTGACCCTGTTGACCCTACGTTTGCTGACCCCGCAGATTTTGAGATGGAGTTTGACGACCCGGAGCCTTCTGTGGCCCCCGAGCCGGTAGTTGCTCCAGACCCCGTAGTCGAGCATGACCCTATTCATGCTGATATACCCATTGTTGATCCTTTGATTGCTGATGTACCTATCGATGATCATCCTATTGTTGCTCCACTGTTGGAGGGTGATCTTGTTGTTGCTGATGCTCATATTGATGCTCCTTACATTGCTGATATACTCGTTGACCCTGTTGTTGCCCCCCTTCCTGACCCTGTGCCTGTGCAGTTCGATCGTGCACTTTTTGAGGCCCATGTTGATCCGCGAGATGCTGACACCCACAATGGGTGGATAGATGATGATGACTACCCGTCTTTTGTGGTACCTGTTACACCTGCTTCAGCACCTGTTTCAGTTCCTACTGATGTTCCTTTGCATCCCGTTCATACAACCAGTGCTCACCATACCGACATACCTGTTATGTTCCATCAGTTTACACCGCCATCGCGCCCGGGAGAGGGTTCCTCGACTCATCCCGTTGGTCATGTGCCGATATCTGTCCCGGTCATACCACAGTTTTCTACTGCTGTTCCCCCTGTTCCACCGTTTGTGATACCACCCTTTGCTCCGTCTGGTGAGCCTTTTCTTTGGACTTCACCACCTATTATGCCACCGACGGATCCATATCATCCATATTATGTCGGGCCTTCTATTGAGGATGTCCTTGTTTCTTTTATGATTCAGCAGGAGGCACTTACTCGACGCGTGCAGGAGCTCGAGAGAGCTCAGAGACCCCCATGCCAGTGCCCTCCTCATCCTGCGATATCGCATCCCCCTCGACCGTTATCTCCAGACTCTGCTACACGTTTTTGGAAACAGGAGCAGCAGATAGCTTTCTTGTTACGTTCTCACCGAGCCATGGAGGAGGATTGGCTCCACATGCGCCGTTTGTTCTATTCTCACTTTCCCCTTCCTCCACCGCCATCAGCGTAGGGCTATTTTGTACGACACGGGTGGACTTTTGTTGAGAAGACGGCGATTGCACAGCTTTTGGGAGACTGCATATTGATCCTGACTTTTGTTGTTATGTATATTGGATATGTTGACACTGATTTGATATTTTGGACTGGGGTGATGTAGCCCTTAGTCGTTGATGTTGTATGTTACAGTTATGTACTTGTACACTTTACCCTGTGGTCTCGATTTATGGCAATGCAATCGCGGTATTCTCATCATATGTGATGTTTGATTGATTATTTATGATCTATAACATGGGATGTTGTGTGGTTGGTATATTTATAACATGGGATGTTGTGTGATTGATTGTTTATGTTCTATAACATGAGATGTTATGTGTTTGGTTTATTTTAACATGAGATGTTATGTATTATTACTATCGTTATATACACACATTTTACCTACCATGACCTGACTTACGTGAACCATCTTTAGAAGATGCCACCGAAACGCGATCCACGCATGCCTGCCAACGAGGCAGAACTTCAACAAATCATCGCTGCTGCCATCGCGCAATACGCCGTCTCTCAAGGAGGACCCAGCGGAAGCAGCTCAAACAGTAACGACAACAATAATCCGCCTCATGGTAATAATAAGTCATTTCGGCATACCATGATACATTGGATATCTATAGCAATTTGCTAATGCCATTCATATATTGTAACGTATGTGCAGGGTGCACCTACAAGCAGTTCCTGGACTGCAAACCTGTAAAATTTGATGGCACCGGAGGTGCTGTTGCTTTTGTTCATTGGGCCGAAAAGACAGAATCAGTTCTCCGCATGAGCAAATGCGCTCCAGACCAGCAAGTTACATACATTTCGGGGCTATTCGTGGACGGAGCCCTGTCATGGTGGAACTTGCAAGTTCAAACCCTTGGTGAAGCCGCAGCCTACGCAATGACATGGAATGAGCTGAAAGAGCTTATGCGTAAAAAGTATTGCTCTCGCGCTGAGATCCAGAGGTTGGAAACTGAGTTTTGGCATTTGAAGATGGAAGGTCCGAAAATCGCAGAGTATGTTCAAAGGTTCCACGACCTGTCACATGTGGTACCTTATATGGTCACACCAGAATTCAAGCGGATTGAGCGCTTCATTTGGGGTTTAGCTCCTCAAATCATAAGTATGGTGACCTCTTCCAAACCTGCAACTATCACTGAGGCAATCGATCTAAGCGTAGCTCTCACTGAGGAGGCGATCCGCCTAAACAAGTTTTCTGATGTTGAGCAAAAGAAGAAGGAGACTCACGTAGAGTCGTCCGGGGGTAACAAAAGGAAATTCTCGAACTTCAAGCAGAGAACTAGCCACGTTGGCAAGAAAGAACCAAGCGCACCGGCCCAAGCTGCGACTGGTACTGGAAGGAGAGGAAAGGGATATATGGGTACTCATCCCAAGTGTAACTCCTGCCAACGTCATCATTCTGGCCGATGCGGGCCAAAAGTATGTGAAGCTTGTGGAAAAGGTGGTTATGGTAATAGAAACAAGGAGGTTATGGTAATAGAAACAATAATCGTGGTGGTATTGGGAATCGCCCACAGGGGAACAATGGAGGAAATGGGAATCGAGGCAACAATGTGAATCAAGCTGGTAATGTGAATCGAGATCAGAACAACAATCAAGCTGGGAATGGAGGTGGAAACGGGCAAAGACCAGGTTGCTTTAACTGTGGTGACATTGGACACTATAAGAGGAACTGCCCAGAATTGAATCTAGCGCGTGGAAGGGTTTTCAATATCGAAGCGAGGGAAGCGCGCCAGGATCCCAATGTTGTTACTGGTACGTTCCCTATAAATCAACGCTTTGCATCCGTTTTATTTGATACTGGTGCCGATTATAGCTTCGTATCGTTAGAGTTTAAGAATATGCTTGGATTAGCCGCTAGTAAATTTGATATTCCTTACTCAATTGAATTGGCTAATGGAAAGTTAGTAGAAGCTAATGAAGTGGTCAGAGGTTGTGTAATCGAGTTGGGAGAGCGTGAGTTTACTTTGGATCTACTACCAGTCCAGCTGGGGAGCTTCGACGTGGTAGTAGGAATGGATTGGTTATCAAGCAACAAGGCTGAGATTGTTTGCCACGAAAAGGTCGTTCGTATCCCAACCGAAGATGTAGAAATAATTGTGGTTCATGGGGAGAAGCGGGATACGCCTTTAAGAATTATCAGTTGCCTAAAAGCTCGTAAGTATTTACAAAAGGGATGTGCTGCCTTCCTGGCACACATCGTGAATAAGAAAGCTGCTGAGCCGAAAATCGAAGACATCCCTATCGTGAGGGAATATCCTGAAGTCTTTCCAGAGGACTTGCCAGGATTGCCACCCCAAAGGCAAGTGGAATTTCACATTGACTTAGTTCCAGGCGCCACACCTGTAGCTAGGGCACCTTATAGACTTGCACCGTCAGAGATGCAGGAGTTGTCGACACAACTCCAGGAGTTACTTGACAAAGGATTCATCCGACCAAGCTTCTCACCTTGGGGAGCTCCAGTTTTATTTGTCAAAAAGAAAGACGGTAGTTTTCGTATGTGTATTGGCTACCGGGAGTTGAATAAGCTGACGATCAAGAATAGATACCCTCTGCCAAGAATCGATGATTTATTCGATCAACTCCAAGGTTCAAGATTTTATTCAAAGATCGATCTTCGATCTGGATACCATCAGCTAAGGATACAAGAGGAGAGTATCCCGAAAACAGCCTTCAGAACTCGTTATGGACATTACGAGTTCCTAGTTATGCCGTTTGGGCTAACCAACGCGCCTGCTGTTTTTATGAACCTAATGAACCGAGTCTGCAAGCCGTATCTCGATAAGTTCGTGATTGTATTCATCGATGATATTTTGATTTATTCAAAGACAAAGGCTGAACACGAACAGCACTTAAGGGCTATTTTGGAGTTGCTGAAAAAGGAACAGTTGTACGCCAAGTTCTCAAAGTGCGAGTTTTGGCTACGCGAAGTCCAATTCCTTGGACACGTGGATAATGGAAATGGAATCCATGTTGATCCCACAAAGATCGAGGCGATAAAGAGCTGGGAGACTCCAAAGACGCCGACCGAGATTCGCCAGTTCTTAGGTTTGGCTGGCTATTATCGAAGATTCATTGAGGATTTTTCTAAAATCGCTCAACCCCTTACCGCGCTCACACAGAAGGATAGGAAGTTTGATTGGGGAATCAAACAGGAGGAAGCATTTCAGTTACTGAAAGACAAGCTTTGTAATGCACCGATCTTAGCACTACCAGAGGGTACAGATGATTTCGTGGTATACTGTGACGCCTCACGTCAAGGATTGGGTTGCATGTTGATGCAGCGCCAGAAGGTCATAGCTTACGCGTCACGTCAGTTGAAAGTACATGAAAAGAACTATACCACACATGATTTGGAACAAGGCGCAGTGATATTTGCATTAAAGATCTGGAGACACTACCTATATGGTACGAAATGTACAATCTTCACAGATCATAAGAGCCTACAACACATATTCGACCAGAAAGAGCTGAATATGAGACAAAGACGTTGGGTCGAATTGTTGAACGATTACGACTGCGAGATAAAGTACCATCCAGGGAAGGCGAATGTGGTCGCTGATGCCCTAAGTCGTAAAGAAAGGATCAAGCCCATAAGGGTTAGGGCTTTGGAGATGATTATCCAGACCGATCTTTCCCTGCGCATTCGTGCCGCGCAGAAAGAAGCTCTTAAGGAAAGAAACCTTGAAGAAGAATATCTCCGTGGGATAGAGAAGCAATTAGTACCAAACGAGGAAGGAACGTTATGTTTTATGAAAAGGATTTGGGTTCCTCTGTTTGGTGGGTTGAGAAAAGTTATTTTTGATAAGGCACACAAATCACGGTACTCTATTCATCCCGGTGCGGATAAGATGTACCAGGATCTTAAGGATTATTATTGGTGGCCCAGGATGAAGGGCAACGTTGCTGTTTATGTTAGCAAATGTTTGACGTGTGCCAAGGTGAAAGCTGAATACCAGAAGCCTTCGGGACTTCTGCAACAACCTGAAATTCCCAAGTGGAAATGGGAACAGATTTCAATGGATTTTATAACGAAGTTGCCAAGGACGCCCAGGGGTCATGATACTATTTGGGTGATAGTTTACCGCCTAACAAAGTCCGCGCACTTCTTGCCAATCAAAGAGAAGGACAATACGAGTAAACTTGCGGAAATTTACATGCGAGAGATCGTTGCACGTCATGGAGTGCCTCTCTCGATCATCTCTAATAGAGATGGGAGATTTGTATCAAGGATTTGGCAATCCTTCCAAGAAGCTTTTGGCTCGCAATTAAACCTAAGTACTGCATTTCATCCGCAAACTGATGGCCAAAGTGAAAGAACTATTCAGACATTGGAGGATATGCTGAGAGCATGTGTAATGGATCTTGGTGGTAGCTGGGATAAGCATTTACCATTGGCCGAATTCTCATACAACAACAGCTACCACGCCAGTATTGGAACCACGCCATTTGAAGCTCTTTACGGACGCAAGTGTCGATCGCCCCTATGCTGGGCTGACGCAGGTGATAGGCAGCTTGTTGGTCCCGAAATCGTCCAAGAGACGACAGACAAGATTGCGCAGATTCGAAAACGCATCGAAGTGGCTCGCGAAAGACAGAAAGCCTATGCAGATCCAAACCGGAAACATTTGGAATTCCAAGTTGGAGATATGGTTTTATTGAAAGTTTCACCCTAGAAGGGTGTGGCACGCTTCGGAAAGCGTGGGAAGTTAAATCCGCGTTACATTGGCCCTTTCAGAATCCTGCAAAGGATTGGGCTTGTAGCCTACAAGTTGGACCTACCTGCTGAACTCCATGGTGTTCACGATACATTCCATGTATCCAATTTGAGAAAGAGTCCAACACAAGATACAGTGATCATTCCTGCTGACGAAGTTCATATCGACGACACGCTCCACTTCACTGAAGAACCTGTTGAGGTCACGGATTGGAAAGTTAACAAAACTCGCAGGAGCAGTGTCAAACTCGTCAAAGTTCGTTGGAATACAAGACATGGGCCTGAATTCACGAGGGAACGTGAGGATCGAATGAAGGAGAAGTACCCCCATTTATTTCCAAAGACCCCTACAAATAGAAGCAGAACTTAAATTTCGGGACGAAATTTCTTTAACGGGGGGAGAATGTGACAACCCTCACCAAACCAGGTATCCGTACGAATTAATTAATTTTCAATTACTGCTTAATTACTGTGCTTGCTTACAACTGAGATTAAACTGCTTACTCATTTCTGATACATACATACTCTCGCATCACATTTTATACTGTCACTCTATTATTTTTACACAAACATCAGTGACAACCTTGATGCACACAAAAAGCACAGTGAGCACACTATACGGGATACCCATTAAGCATGCTGATACGACCAGCATCAGGCAGACACTGCCTCTAAGGCCTGTATGAGCCAGAGATAGTTTACTACACCTGTAGAGAGTGTAGGGAAATGAGGGTTGTAGAACTGCGTCACTAGGTGATAATTATAGTGACCGGATGTGCCTAAAACGTACTTCGAGTACAAAATTCAGCACTTTAAATAAAAATTCAGTATTAAGCTAACTAGTAAAGTGCCAAAACATGAGAAAATATTACTAGACACTTTCCAAAGTGTCGGGAATAAATTGTGTCACTAAAAGAAATAATAACGACACTTTATATACTTATTTAACGCTTTAACGGAGTAATATCCAACCGTACAACCGGACTTAACCCGGGACATAAAAATATTGTCATTGTCACTGTTTTTCTTTTTCTGAGCCAGTTAGGGTCCCCGAATACCCTAACACCCGTTATATTATACTACACGCTAGTAACTAATTTTAATCTCCTAATTAAACAAACTAAGTTACTTAACTAGTGATTGAAATCCAACTAAGTGCCCCCCCTCATGAACCGATCGGCCCCCCTCTTCTCACACTCGATTTCCCCCATGTGCCACCCAAAATATTTCAAGTTCCTATGCAGATTGACTTTTGAATATTGAGAAATTTGTGTTAGTACCAACAATTACATCTAGCACCCCCCTAAATACTCATCATTTACTAAATAACTTTCACTTAACACCCCCACCCACCATACGATTACTACCACAAGATTTATTTAAAATCTTCTCATAATCCTTCCATATCCTCTTATGGGAATTAGTGAAATATTGTTGTGTACTTATGTAGACACCTTACACAATGGATAAAGAAATTGCATTACATAAAGCCACCACCAATTGCATTAATCAACACAAAACATTTCTTTCTCTCCTCCCTTAGGAAAGCTATGGCCGAACATATTCCCACACAAACATTTAATTTCATTCCAATCCAACAAATTCAAAGCTCACTACAAGGTGTAACAAGGCGAATCACGGAGTGTGGAGCTTACGGATCGTCAAGGACCTCACCTCAACGCTATTAACCACCCGTTTTTCGACTCCCTAGCCTCGAGCTAGTAGTAAGTGACTCTAAACCCCTTCTTGATCTATTCTAAAGTGGTTAATAAGAGTTTTGTCGGTTAAAATTCATGATCATGTTAGAACAAAATTAAAAGTCTACTAAAGAAGATAAACAAAGTGGTTAATGGATGAATAATGGTGTAAAACTTATAAAACTAGTATTGTTATGATTATTTTGTGTTGTTTTATGCTAGTGTTAGTTCGGATCGTCATCTAACCCGACTAAGTCATGTTCATGGAACATGACCTAGAGTATGTTAAAGTGTGAAAAGTGGTTAGATGAAGAACACAATTATTTAACCATGAACTTGTGTAAAAGTGATTCTTTTTGTAAAAAGGAGTTCTAAACTAGTAGATCTACGGATCTACAAGTGGTATTTTCAAAGGACCAAGTGTCAAAAGAAATCATATTTTTAAAGCCGGATCTTTCCTAAACAAAGGTGATTTTTGTAAGCACACAAGTGTGTAGACACTTGTGCGACAAAAAGTTTTAACAAAGAATTTTTTTTGTAATATTTGACAAGAAGATGTACAAATGCATTTTCTGAAAGAACAAGATTCGTGAGAAACCAAGTTTATTTATAAAAGATCTACTAAAAATATGGGGAAAGTTACTATATATTTTGCACAAACCACAAGTTCATGTGTTTTGCGATTTATATTTATTTTGACTATTTTGATGATGAAACTTTGTTGATTGATGTTGGGAACATTGTTGAATTGAAATTTTAAAAGAAAATGATACGCTAGAAAGCGTGGCCACCTCCAGTTACAGAGGAAACTCAGGCGAAATTTTTCCAAAAATCTAACACTTGTAAATATTTTTATCACAAGTGTTATGGATATATTTTTAACTTGTTTTCCCATATAACTTTCGCCACGATTTTTATTACGAAACTTCCAAGTGTCGGAGGTGATTTTCACAAAATAAAACTTGATAAAATATATATTTAGGATATATATTTTCATAACAACACTTGTGTAAATTTTTGTGATTATTTTGTGAACTACGTAAATATTATTTTTAGGGTAAAAATAATATTACTAAATATTAACGGCTCCAAAATAATTCTAACGCCTTTACAATAAATATTTAAGTTACACCGGTATTACTTATACCTCTCGAACCTTCACTACGTAACTTACGTATTTTCAGAAAATACTCATAAGTGTGTATTTCGTTAGAAGTATTATTTTGGGTAAAATTATATGGAATAAAATATAATATTTTTGGGAAAAATATTTATTTTTTTGGAGATAGAATTTAAATATATTTTAAGTGAGACTTAATAATATATTTTGGATTTACAAGAAAACGCACATGTATCAAAACCCCCATCCTTGGGAAGGAATATATTTACAAAATAATTACGAAGTGTAAACACGAAATAGTTGCCTAACTATTTCCCAAAGACATTAAACCTTAAACTAAGGCACGGCCGTCCGTCTAATAAAAGTTAGTACGTGTAGGTCGTCGCACAGCAGATTTTCTGGGAGATACTTTTTAGAGACGCACTTCGGTGAGTTCATGTCCCCCTTTTCTCTTAACTGTTTTCAGTTTTTAACTGCGGGGGTGAAATACATGTTACTATGATTACGGGTACTTTTTACATGGTATGGTTAGCATAAGGAGGGTTACTACTTAGATCATGTGAGTGGGTAGGCGGGAACTGGAGGCCATTAATCCTCATTGTAGGACCGAGGGACGTAAGCGGTAGATCTATCTGGGTGTAGCGAGCCCAGCCCCAGGCCCAACAGAACGGACCTCGGGGTGACTTTGTGCCCAACGCAAAATACGCTAGGTTTGAGTCTTCCTACTTGCACTTCACACATATCAATGGCCTTGCAAACCATTGGTGGTCTCTTTTTCCTTATTTGCTACATACCAGGATTTTATACTTACAAAGGTTTTACATACTCACTTACACATGAACTCGCTCAACATTATTGTTGATTTTTCCAACTTACATGTATTTCAGGGAACTAAGGATCTGACACGGTATGATACGTTTTCACGCTGCGTTAGAGTTATGGGATCATCCGAGTTTAGGGGTTGTGGCTTTTACCTGGACGAGTCACAGTTCTTAAACTACGTCTATCTTAAGTTTATGGTTGTGTCTTTCAAACAATGTTTTTATGTTACTAGGTTGTAATTTCCGTTGCATGTGTCAACGCCTTAAGACAATGTTGTGGTGTTTTACTTTTCAAACTTAAATCAATGGATGATCTGCATGGTTTTATTTTCATATAGCTTTGTTATGATTAAGCTATGGTATTAAGAAGTCACACCAAATTAACCCACGCTTCCGCAAAGCCAGGGTGTGACATGTCCTCCATTGTCTGAATTGTCCTTTCACTTTGTCCGTCTGTTTGAGGATGATAAGCTGTGCTCAGATTTAACTTGGTTCCCATGGCTTTTTGGAAACTTGACCAAAAATGAGAGGTAAATCGACTATCTCTATCAGAAATAATTGATAAAGGAATTCCATGTAAAGAAACAATTTCATTTACATACAATTTAGCTAGTTGTTCTATACTGAAAGTTTCCTTCATTGGTAGAAAATGAGCTGACTTGGTTAGCCTATCTACAATCACCCAGATTGTATCATTGCCTTTCTTTGTTTTGGGCAATTTAGTAACAAAATCCATTGTTATTAATTCCCATTTCCACACTGGCATTTCTAATTGTTGTAATAGACCTGAGGGTTTCTGGTGTTCAGCTTTAACTTGTGAACAGGTTAAACATTTGGAAACATAGGCTGCTATGTCTTTCTTCATTCCTATCCACCAAAAATTCTTCCTTAAATCTTGGTACATTTTATCATTTCCTAGATGCATCGTATACTTAGACTTATGTGCTTCTTCTAATATACGATGACGCATGTTTCCTAATTTAGGTATCCACATTCTCTTTTCATGGAATCTCCAAATTCCATCTGCTCCTTGTTCTAATTCTTTTAGCATACCTTTTAATTTTTCAGTATCTTCCTTGATTACTGATTCTTGTGCTTCTCTTATTTGATCATTTAAATCTACTTGTAGATTTAATTTAAGAGAACGTATCCTTTTTGGCTTTTCATGATATTTTCGGCTTAAAGCATCTGCCACCACATTTGCTTTTTCTTCGTTATACTGGATATCACAATCATAGTCACTAAGCATTTCCATCCAGCGTCTTTGCCGCATATTCAACTTCTTTTGCTCAAAAACATACCTTAAACTCTTATGATCTGTGAATATGGTAAACTTACTACAATAAAGGTAATGCCTCCAAATCTTAAGAGCAAAAATTATAGCTCCTAGCTCTAAATCATGTCTTGAATAATTCTCTTCATGATTCTTAAGTTGTCTAGATGCGTAAGCTATAACCTTTTGACGTTACATTAATACACATCCATAACCTAATTTAGAAGCGTCACAATAGACTACAAAGTATTCAGTTCCTTCTGGTAACGCTAATATGGGTGTATGGGTTAATCTTTGCTTAAGAATTCTAAAAGTTTCTTCTTGTTTTAATCCTCATTCAAACTTAACAGATTTACAGGTTAGCTTAGTTAAAGGAATGGCTATTCTAGAAAAATCTCGAATAAATCTTCTATAATAACCGGCCAATCCTAGGAAACTTCTAACCTCAGTTGGTGACCCAGGGGTTTTCCATTTAGTAATTGCCTCGATCTTTGTGGGATCCACATGAATTCCTTCATGATTAACTAAATGTCCAAGAAATTGTACCTGTTCTAACCAAAACTCGCACTTTGAAAATTTAGCATAAAGCCTTTCCTTTCTTAATAGACTTAAAAGTGCGTGCAAATGCTTTGCATGATCCTCTTTATTCTTAGAGTAAATGAGAATATCATCTATAAAAACAATTATGAATTTATCCAAATATGGCTTACATATTCGGTTCATCATGTCCATAAATGCGGCTGGGGCATTGGTTAAACCAAATGGCATGACAGTAAATTCATAATGACCATACCTCGTTCTGAAAGCGGTCTTAGGAATGTCCTCTTCCTGTACCTTTAATTGATGATATCCTGACCTTAAATCGATTTTAGAGAAAAATCGAGCTCCTTGCAGTTGGTTGAACAGATCATCGATTCTCGGTAATGGGTACTGATTCTTAATCGTGACTTTGTTCAATTCACGGTAATCAATGCACATACGCATCGATCCGTCCTTCTTTTTAACGAACAGTATCGGCTCTCCCCATGGCGACGAACTTGGCTGTATGAATCCTTTTTCCAACAATTCATCTAATTGTTTCTTCAATTCCTGCATTTCTGCGGGTGCCAAACGGTAGGGTGCTTTGGCAATCGGGGACGTTCCTGGTAGTAGGTGAATTCTAAATTCAACTTCTCTATCCGGCGCTAGTCCTGGTAATTCCTCTGGAAATACATCTGGAAACTGAGACACTACTGGAATGTCTTTTAGTTCTTTTCCTTTAGTGTTAGTGATTATGGAAATCAAATACACTATAGAACCTTTCCTTATATAACTTGCAGTTTTCATCACAGAGATGAATTTTGTGGACCTAGAGGGCTTATCTCCTTTTATTGTGATCATTTTACCTCTTGGTGAATTTACTTGAATTGACTTTTGATCACATAAAATACTGGCTTTATTGGCTATTAACCAATCCAATCCTAAAACAACATCGAATCCTACCAGATTCATCGGATAAAAGTTTACAATAAGTTTCTGATTTAAAATTTCTATGCTTGCTCCCTGCAAGATTTCAGAAATTCTAACAGTTTCTCCATTAGCTGTCTCTACTAGGCATTCTTGTAGTAGTTTAGTTAATGACTGATTTAGAAATTTGCAAAATGATGTATTAATAAAACTTTGGTTTGCACCAGAGTCAAATAATACTTTAGCAAAAACATCATTAACTAAAAACGTACCAGCTATGACATCTGGAATCATCTTAGCTTCATCTACAGTCAGAACAAATGGTCTAGCACTTGGAGTATTCTTGTTGTTTGTAGTTGGAGCTAATTTTGGGCAATTAGGTTTAATATGAGCTTGTTCTCCACAGTTGTAACATATCCTGTTGTTAGCTTTCTTCCTGCAGTTTTCTTCTTTGTGTCCCGATATTTTGCAAAAGTTACAATATATAGAGCATCATCGTGAATGCTTTCTTTTGCAATTTCTATAGTAGGGTGTAGAGGTAGAACCTATATTTTTCCCACGATTAAAATTTCTAGAACGAAATTCTTGTGTGAGCTTCTGGGTTAGGTTCCTCCTTTGATCCTCTTCTCGGGTACAGCCTAATTCATCTGTCAAGATATTTGCTAGTTCTACAGCTTCTTCTATAGTTTGAGGTCTAGCTGCCTTGACTACGTGTCTTATCTCCCCAATTAATCCCCAGATATAATGGGAGATTAACACTGGTTCAGGTGAAGCAAGAGTTGGCACTATTCTAGCATATTCGAAGAATATTTTAGTTATCCCTTACTATCCACACCAGTCATCCTAAGGTTTAAGAATTTGTTTGCTATCTGTTCCTTCTCATTAGGTGGGCAGAATTTCCTTTCTACCTTATCCTTAAATTCCTCCCATTCCATATTGTAAGTTCTATCACTTCCTCTTGATTGGAGGATAGTATTCCACCATTCTAGTGCTGAATTCTTAAACAGATTAGAAGCAAACAATATCTTATTTTCTTCAGCACACTTGCTTATTCTTAAGACTGCCTCAGTCTTCTCTATCCAGCGTAGGGTTGCAATGGCTCCTTCATTGCCTGAGAATTCCATTGGTTTACAAGACCAGAATTCTTTATAAGAACAACCGTAAGACACGGTTCTTCTCCTTTTGGGAATAGGCATTTGAAGTACGGGTCCATTGTTTACGTTGTTTTCGGGTTCAATGGGTCGCTTACTGCTATGCTTACTTTTATTATTCGCTTCTTGAATCTTTTGAATAATAAATGGCATTGCATCTATGATTCCTTGTGCCACTATATGTTGAACGGAACTATTATCCATTTGGTTTCCATTATTATTGATGCTCGGATTCTCATTAACCACATTAATGTTACTCTGGTTATCATTATTCATATTTCCTTGATTTCCTTCGTCGGCCATCTGAATTTTAAACATTTACCCATATTAATATCACAAGATAATATTTAATATAGTTAATCATATGACACGCAATCTAGCCAAAAACGTCGATCATTGCGACTTTTACTCTTTTTGCTATAGTAGGCGTCAAATACACACTAAAACAGAAATTAAAAATTACAATACTACTATGCCTCGTTAACCACAGAGTGGTCTATACTACGATAGATTTATTATTATTACACATATATTTTATTTATTATATTACCAACTTTATCATTTCCTTCAGGGATATGGATTTCCCCTGAAATCCATCTGGCGCTCATCGTATTTCCATACGAGTTACTCTTCTACATACTTCATCCTCTCGCTACCTTCTATGATTTCCTCTCCAAAATTTCGGAGTTCTTGCAAATTCTCTGCACTCATTGGGGGTGCAGGTACTGGTATTGGCTCTGGGTACTGAGGTACTGGATTTTCTGAGGGTACGGATTCTCCAAAATCTCCCTAATGTATTCATCATTGTCAAAATAGGGATCTAGTGGGTCTAGACCTGGATACGCTGCTAAGTTCGGCAAGGTTTCTTCGTTTAAGTGATAGCGTGGCACATAATCTCTAAGATCATCAAACCATGGATCATAATTTGGATCTATAGGATTAGGGGCTGGTTTCCTAGGTATTTCCTTAGAGTTAAAATCAGGCATTTCTACCTCCATCGGTTGAGTGGGAAATAAAGGTAAGGGTTGTGGGGCTACTAATTGTTCCAGACTCGGTTCAGCAGTAGTTGTAGCTAGGATATGGAAATTGGCTAGGCTTCTATTAAGCATATCCTGTGTATGGGCATCTGTCTTTCGCTTAACGACTGCTAAGGCTCTTTGCTGTTGCAACTTTCGCATTCTTTTCCTACGCGCAAATGCTTCCTTACTGAACCATCCTCTCTTTTTGTGAGGGAATGGCTCTTCTGACTGAGCTTTAAAGGCAAACATCCCTTCTTCCTGATCATCAGAATACCCAGAAAGGGCAGGCTGTGAAGAGGTACCTTCACTCCTAGGTGAATCAGGCAACTGACGACACATATCTGAGGGTCCTTGATCACTCATACTGTAAACTAACAAGTAGTCAAATAACACATAACAAATAAATACAGTTATGCACGTATTTCCGTAATTTATTTCCTAACACAAAATTTAGAATTTAAGTGTCAGCAGAACACTTCTTTGGCTTAGACCAATGGCTAGGCTCTGATACCACCTTCTGTCGCAACCCCTGATCCCTTATCTGTCCCGGGAACGGGCGGACGCGAACTCAGAGTTTCGGTGGTATCAGTTGGTTAATTTGGCAGCGAAAATTACATCAGGACAGTAGTTAGGAAATGTTTATCAGAGTAAAACCACCATATTTGATATTAATAATCACATGGGTAAAACCCAAGTTTCTTATTACAATACGTTTATAGGGATAAACCTTATTTTATTGAATTTAAAACATCGTCTTTTAGGTAACTTTTATAGCCACATTTTTCTCAAGCCTTCACTGCTCTTCAGTTGGGTTTTTACTAATTGGCTGTCACATTGTGTTACCTGAAACGCGTTTTAAAAACATTTGTCAGCGGGAAATACTGGTGAGTGAATCCTAGTTTAATCAAGAAACATTTTATCAATTAAAACAGTATTAAAAGAGAAAACATTGTTTATTTCTACACAATTACTCATTCAGTACTGTCAATCCTGACTTGTGGGTCATATTACACATTGGCTAACTCATCGTCCAATGGTAACGTACTGTCATCCCGACTTACTACTCGCAGTACTACATTTTGTATACAAAACCCCAAAATACCGGCAATAATTGAAGAACTACAAAGGCTCAATCACCACTTAATCACATTGTAAAACAATTAAGGTTTTGTAAAATATTCCAAAAAGGGTAACAAAAAGAGGATAAACTCACATTGCTATCTTAGACTTCGCGTAAGGTTTTCCTGGGAATAATCTATAATTTACACAAATGTACATAGGTTAGTATCATAACCCTTTGAAAATATTAATGATACCCTCCCCGAGACGGTATTCCAACAAGTAGAACAACGACAGTTGTTACGGAACCCTAAATCAATCGGGCATCGTATGTACTACGAAACTGGGGTTATAATACTTACAACGGAGCAGAACCTCGCTAATTAAGGGGTATAATACCAGCTTTATAAAGCCTATATATTCAGAATTTTGAGATTGAGAAATGAAGAATGAACGAATTGAAATGAAATCCGATGCGTTCTATTTATAGGTGCTGAACTTGACTCTCACGCGGCCCGCGTAAGAGTAGGCAAGAGCCTACGCGGCCCGCGTCAAACTCCAGTCAACGCGTAGCTCATCCGGATCAGCGTATAGACTAGGCACGATGATGACACGTGTCGGCCTGGGGTATTGCCGTGTTGTTGATCTCACGCGGCCCGCGTAAGGTTGAGATGGGGTTCACGCAGCCCGCCTGAACTTAAGAAATCAGATGGAATCAGGTTCTAACCTTCATACCGCCCGCGTGAATGTTGGGGTGGGTCTACGCGGCCCGCCTCAGCTTAAAAATCAGATTTTATATTTTATTTTTAATGTTATATTGTATTTCGGGCTCGGTTTTCACATACGGGGTGTATTTAAAGACATAATGGGACATTTTAAAAATTACTAGGATGTCAGAAATATTTGAGAGTGTCGGGTTATTTGAGGGTTGTTATAGTATACGTAAGAACCATCAATCTAGTTTAGACTGAAGGAACAAGGGTTAGATCTAGCAGGGTCGGGCAACCTCACTCTTTTGGCAACACATAACCATGGAGTGTCATGAGTCACAGTCGTAGGGTAAACGATGTTAAAAGTTGCCTAGGTTTGGATGTTTCCTATCACATATGTTAATGTCCTCGCGAAACATTAGCAAACTCGATTCCATTTCATCACAACTCACAAACTTACATTTTACAATTACATACCATGTTTTTATACAATTACAAATGTTACATCTTACACAATCTGCATGAATTCACACCAACTTTTGTTGACGATTTTTAAACTTACATGTATTTCAGGAAATTAGTGGAAATGCTTGCGGGCTCTTTTGTAAAGATGTAGTGTCGTATTTCAAGATGTTTAGTGTCTATCCTCCTTTGCCATCTTTTGTTGGATTTGTTTACTATATCACGCCTTCTTGCGGTGATATATGAAGCAAAACCTTGATCTTTGTTTCGAAATGGTGTTGTAAACTTTCAAACAGTTATCTTTTGTTTATGATGCAAACTTTAAACTAAATTTTGTATTTTGGATACTTAAACTTTGAATGGCAAGATGGAGATTGTTTTATATCATGTAGCATGTTTAGTTATCGTATGCAATCAGAACCACTCAGATCACACCTCGTGCTTCTGCTTTTGAAAGGGGTGTGACACTCGGCTCGGCTATGCTCGAATTATTTTACTTATAATATATTTTATTTTTATATACATATAATATATTACAAAAAAATGATTATTACTTACATGTATTTAGGCTTGTAATTTGATATCTATGACATATTTAAATGTTGATTGTCGTGCTAATGAACAAATATTGTATTTACTTGAAATATAAAACTTATTTTGCGTTGTTGAACACAATTTTGGTTTGTAATATATTAGGTTGAACTTATTTTGAATATGTTCTTTTGAAGTATTGAATAATATTTTAGAATACTGAATTTTGAGAGCTATGTATTAACTTTTATTTTAAAATCGAGACAAACCAAGCCAAGCCAAGCCAAGCCAGCTCGGTTTAAAACCAAGCCGAGCACGAGCTTTGATTTTCAGCTCGGTTTCAAATTCGAGCCGAGCCGAGCTAGCTCGGTTTATAATCGAGTCGAGCCCAAACTTGCCCTAGCTCGGCTCAACTCGGCTCATGAACAACCTTACATTTAACACATTCATTCTTTAGTTCTAATTCTAAACCTAAACAGCACCAATAATTGTCATAATTCACACAATTATCACTTAATGCATTTCATCAAGCACTTGATGTGCAACAATTTTAGATGCCTATAATCTACAATTTTAAATGTTGTTATGAACCATTTTCACATACTCCATTTCCCAATTATTCCAATTATCACAAAAATATTTAATAACAATCATTTATTCCACATTCATGTTGACTAGCTAACATCAGTTTTTAACTAAAACTCTATAATCAATGATCAAAACTCAAAACCCATTTCATCCTATATACAAGCTTTCACATATGATGAACACATACACAAATTCTTCATATACTTTCATTTATATAATACTTATAACCAATAACAGACGTGATGACTTGATCGAGGAAATCGAGATGTTACAAATATCGAAATTGGTATCGGTATTGGAACCGATATTGGTACTCGTTTTTGCAGTTTTAAACGATTTGAAACACGTGTCAGTATCAATTTGGACATATCACGACTTTATTCATTAGATTTTCTGGTTTTTTTTCTTTCCATTAGAGTTGCATTCAAATTTGATATTGTAAAATATACTGATTATCTGTACTGTATCGATTACGTAAAAAATTAAGCCCATTATATATATATATATATATATAGTTTACGAAGGGTCATGAATAGTGATTTTAAATTTATAATAATATATAGTTTTTTCATATTTTATTATTTTAATATTACAATAGTTTATTATTATATTTACTTTTAAGGTTTTATATATTTTACTGTTTTTCCTTTAATAAAACCATATTTCTTTTATTAGTTAATTTTTGTTTTCAATAAATCATTTTTAAATCATATTTCCTTTATCAATTAACTTGATATTTCTTTAGTAACTTAAGTTCGTTAATCTTTTTTTTTTTTTCTAAAAACTTAAGTACGTAGTTTTGCTTATTTTTCTCTCTCGACATTCCGGTATTGGTTTTGTTAAAAAGAAAGTTATATTCAAAATAAAGTATTTATTTGGTATCTTAAAACGGTACGATGATAAATTAAACCAATTCTAACGGTTTGGCTTTCTAAACATGTTTTATTTATAAATAACATTTTTGTTCCGTTTCGCCGCAACGCGCGACCGTTAACAAACCTAGTACTGACTAAAAGCAAATTCTTAACACTTTGACGAATCCATTAGTTCCTGTTTAATTAAGAAAATCATACATATATCTAGTTGGCCAACTTTTAACTTGGTGTACAGTGACATTCGTTTTCTTTTAAGAACACTACAAGAAAATAAAGCTAAAGTAACCCTGGTAAAATGTTGCATTAGGCCTTGAAAAGGTTGCATTAGGTTTAATGCAACATTTTATTGGGGGCTGCATTAGAAGCAGTTGCATTAGACCTAATTCAACCTTCTAAAGGTCTAATGCAACCTTTATTTAAAATGTTGCATTTACTATTCAAATGCAACTTTTTTAGTATGCAACCTTTTTACATTCTATTGCAACTTTTTTTAATACTCAAATGCAACTTTTTTTACACTAAATGCAACATTTTTACGAATATTAATTATAGCATATGCAACCTTTTTTACACGCATATGCAACTTTATAATATAAATTCAATTGCTATTAGTTAATATGCATTCAATTGTACTTACACAAAAAAAATAGTAAAACACATATCATTAATAGTAAAATGGTGTACTTTACATGGTTATCCAAACTCAAGTAACAATATAGTCAACACAAGATGTAGATCAAAGAGAAATGGAACATTCTACGCTTCTCGATCTCTAATTAGCACTTTGTGTAACATAATGCATCATAGCTTCCAAGTTTTGTTGTTGGCTCTCAATATATATAATTTTGCATAGCTTCGAGCTCAACTTGTTTTAGTTTCATGATCCTCTTCAATCTCATTGCGCATTTCTAGCAACTGGTTTTTCTCATGTTCAATGTTTGATTTAAATGATATCACATGCCCTTCCGGAATCATGTATCTGTGGGGAACCAAGGATTTGTTTTTACACCTCATAGAAATTGACCCAATTAAAAGCATAAAAATTTTGTTTTTATACCTTACCACATGAGCAACACACACAAATCTTCTCAAGAAACATCTAACAGGTGGTGTTGTCAATTCAAACTTCAAGAAATTCAGAATTGAATATTCCATTTGCAAAACATGCACAAGTCAAACTTATTAGTCAAACAAACACTAATCACCCTGGAATAACAACTATTGTATACCAAGAACACACACACACCCCTCGTCTTTGAAGTATGTATCATCTATTGTGTAGCAGAAATCTTCTAGTTGGTGTACCCGAATAAGGGGCTGATTAAACTTGTAAATATATCAATTCACAATAAGACGCACCTCTAATATAAATAATAAAAATTTGTATATTTTTCCATATTTTATAAGTTTAACCAGTTAAGAGAGATAAAGATCCTAAAATCAACATATAAGTAATTGGGCCAAAGTGTCAAAACTACCTCGAATAAAAGAAATAGATGAGCCTATTATGTGACATAAAAGATTAAATAATATAAATCTAGATCACTTCAACAAACGTAACATGTGAAAGGTAAAAAATCAAGGATTATCTTTGAGGGGATTATTTATGTTTAGTGTTTAGCACATAAAAAATAAAGCCCATGTAAGAAAAACGTTGTGCTTCATGGGAATTCTTTTGCAATTATATGCTTCACCAAGTATAACAAGCTGCCTCCATATCTAGGTAAAATTTTCTTAAAGACTTATCGAATGGCATTTCGCAAACAAAAACATGACTGGCTAATAACAAACATCTCCAATAAAATGATAAAATGTATGGAGCTGATTCAACAAACTTAGCAACTTAAGAACCTTAACATATGAGCCATAAGACATTTATTTTGAGTATTTAACATGAATATCAAAGAAGCGTACAACATGTTATTACCTGAGTCACCAACAACGGGAACTTGAACACGGTCGTGCTCAATAAATAATCTATATGAGTCAACTAACATATGATCTGGTCTCTTTAATATTAACTGTTGAGCACAACAAAAGATGTTTTGCTTAGACATTTTGACCTGCATCAAATTTTTAAGTATGTAAATGTCAGATACTTATTTGAAGTATTTGGATTTCATTTACCTATTTGGATTCATCATACGTCTCGGAGTTGTGACATTTACATTATAACTAAAACACAACAATCATCTCCTTTAAAAAAATGCAACCACGTGGCTTTGGATTTTCACTTGTCTAGCAATGTACCAATGCCTGTTCCAGAAAATGATGTTTCACATTCTAGCAAAACAACAAAAACATAGGAACAAGATTAGAGCAAAATAGCAAACCAAATATGTACACATGATGTAATGCATCAAATCAGTCATGATAATATTTTGTTCATGGGTGAAAAGAATGAACTACAATCTCTGAAAGACATTCCGATTTTCGAGTTTTTCTATTCCATTAATAATCTTACTAGGGTGAAAACATAAGGGTGTCCCGGGTCGATGCGGCAAAGTAAGCGGGGAAGGATTTTGTCACCACCAATAACAGAGATTCATGACTTCTAAAGTTTCAACAAATTTAGATTAACAATGATGCATTATCTAGTAAAAAAAGTATGTGAAATAGAAGTCAATTTGGTTAAAGCATTTCATCGAGCAGGTGGTGGCATCTTTAGACCTTTTACTTTTACACACTTACATTAGATAAAGATCGGAACATGAGGTCGATGGCTGTATTACAAGTGTTTCTCATGTTAAAACAATTTAAAATCTAGTAACATGATATAACCCCCCAAAACACACATTTGCCCCAAAAATTACAACGAAATTCAACATTTTAATTAGAACCCTAAACTTGATTGAAGCAAGGTTGATGGAAGAGAAAAAGTACTTGCTCAGGGATGAAGTTATGATTGAAGTGATGAGGAGTCGAGCAACAAGGAACCGAGCAGTTATGATAGATCATCTGATGGTGCAGTGGTGGTTCGTCGGTCACTCAGCCGCGGTTCATTAGTGGTAAAATGGTAGAAATCGATAGGAGGAGACGACCTTCCGTTTGGAGTATGGGGGATTGGGATCGAGCGAAGGAAACGATCGATAGAGGTTGAGGGAGAGAATTCCGATTGGGGTGGGTATTGGGAGATGGCGTCCAATTCTAAAATTGAGAATGAGAGGCAAATCAAAATTTTGGGGGAACAGACATAGGCGGGAATTTAAAATAAAACTCTGATTCAGTTTATAATAATATATATCATAAAACGTTATGTTAGAATGATCATTATTACATTTTTTAGTTATAACTATTAGAGCACAAGGGGCAGTGCGTGATGGTTATAGTTCAACGCGTTATACACCACCTTCAATGCGTTATACCCACCGCCAATCCAAGTTCAATGCGTTATAGTTCAACGGTAAACCCGGTTTCGTTATTTTCTTCACGGCGTGATGGTTTTTTTTGGGAGGGTAATTGTTGGTTGGGGGGAAATTGTTGGGTGTTGTGGTGAGTGATGACCATTGACACCAAAAAAAGTTGTGAGTGATGAAAAAATGGTTGATGACATGGCGGAACTTGATTAGGTGCTTGTGAGTGATAGAATTTTATCACTAGTGACCACCCCCACCCCCTTAAAAGTTTAGTATGTAGTTTTTTTATTTAGCTAATGCTAACAATACTATTACATAACAATTTTGAAAATAAAATATTTTATTTTCTCAAATGTTTTGTTTCGTATATCTACTTGTGATTTGTATATTTCAAATGAAGACCATACTCTGACCATATCAGACTTTATAGTCTCTCAACTCTTTTTATTCAAGAATCAATGATAATGTGATTTAATAAAAATAAAGTGTTATTTAATATCAAAAATCACTATTGCAAATGAAGACTTCCCTGTACTTTATTTTTCCGTTTTTATTGAATTTCAAGAAAATCTAAAACTATTTGGTTGTGTGAGTTTGTGGCCAAATAAGTCATTGTGGTTACACCACGCACATTTGGATGCAATCTTTTAAAAAAAATGTTGCATATAACTTTTAACAATACATCTTTTAAAACTTTACAATGCAACCTTTTTTACAAAAGTTGCAAATTTCAATAAAATTTGAAACCTTTCAAGAAAAAGGTTGCAATTTTTAGTTAAATTCACAACTTTTAAAAACAAAGGTTATAAAAAAAGTTGCATTAAATCTTTTAATGCAACCTTTATATTCAAAGAAGTTGCTTTAGAATCAAATGCAACTCATTTGAAAAAGATTGCTTCTAAAAAGTTGCAATAGTGAAGGGGTATGGTCCCAAAAAGCCGCGCAACCCCCTATAAGGTCGCGCGGGACCATACTCCTTAATCAGCAATTTTCTTGATCGCCAACCTCGCGCGGGATACAACATACCTGTGTAGCACGGCGCGAGGCCCACATAAGAGTAAACTCCAGTTAGCAACACTTAGTATTCTAAAAGGGACATCTGAAAGCCCATGCCACGCGCATGATAATAACGTGCTCAGCAAGAATCGTGCGTGACTACGGCGCGAGGCCTTTCCAGATAGTACACAAGGTACAAGTGGCAGAATAAAAGAGCCAATCAGGGTACTTCTGTTCCTGCGCAATCGTGCTCCACGATCGTCTGACATGCAGGAGACAAAAAGTACTTAAGGACGCCTATGTGGCACCAATCATAGGGCAGAGACAACTGCCCCACGATCTCCACTTACCTGCTGATGGCAGAAGGGCGACCAGGCCGACAACAGTGACACGTGGCTCCAATCACGTTGCGCCAGCTCAACAAAGCTCCTAGAAGCCACTAACGGTCGACACCAGTGAGACAAGGAGCATATCCTCCATGTTGTCGCCTTCCGGCCCAAGGCCCATCAGCCCACACCCTCTTACACCTCTCCGGCTATAAATAGAGACCTTCACTTCACAGGTTAATTCATTCCATTCCCTCTACTCTCACTTAATACTTAATTCTCTCCCAAAGCAGTCGCTTATTCTCACGCCGGAGCCCGGTTAAGAGGGAAACCCTCATATTCCCCTCTTAACGAGTAACGGTGTTTTGTTTTGCAGATAACCACGATCATTAGGAGCTCAGGATACTCACAAGAAGATTAACCATCATGAAAGAAACATAAACCAAACTGATTAGTCCCTTAATTAGTTCTGTGTTTCTTCAAATAGGTATATTTTCTAGTAGTGGAAAATTCTTCTTCTTTCTTGTCGTTTGACAAGCTGCTCAAATAGTCAGTGAAGCGAATGGATCTTAATTTTTTAGTTAAGCTTGTATGAAATAAGAAAATTTCCTATACCTTCATAACAAAATAAATAGGAACCACTTTAAAAATTTTTAAAATCTTCCTCCACCCTCATGTCTTCTTCCCTTATCCTATCTCCCAATCTAAACCGTCGACAGACATTGAATCACCGGTCTCCCCCATAACCACCACCATTATACACCGTCGTCTATCACTACTACCTTCCATCATTACTTCCGACCACCCCCGACATATATCACCGTCAATAAATCACCACCATCATCGAACACCACAACATCACCAACCTCCATTCTTCCGCCACCACTATACCGTCACCACAGCCCACCGGAAACTCTTAACACCCTAAACCACCACTTCAATTTCTTTTCATTTTGAAGGACTAAAATAAGAATAATAAATTTGACATCTACTTCTATTACTGCATATTTTTCTTGCATTCCTAATCTCGCTCAACCAATTCCGAATTTAATATATTTAGAACGAACCGACATCACCAATTGTTTTGAAATCCTCGTTCGCTTGATTTTCTGCTACTATGTTTCATTCTGAACCCCACACAAGTTAATCACAGTGACACTACCTTTACCGCCACCCACCTTCGTCGCCAACACCATTCCACTCGAACGATAAATCCCACCACCGCAACTAATCGCCGCCATAGGCCGCAAATCTGGTAAGGAACGAGTTCGATAACATCACACAACAAGCCCACCACTAATTGGTGACAACATTTTGGTGTTTTATTGTTCAAAGAGAGAGAGAGTTTCGTAGAGGATGGGGTGGGTTGTTTTGGTGCTTTGAAATGGCGGAGTGATTCAGACGATGGGGTGGTGTTTAACACTGGCGGTGATCGGTTTTTTTCTTGGTGATAGTGACTGCTTTTAATAGGAATCAGGTGCCGGAAAAAAGAGCAGATCAATCGGAAGGTGGCGGAACTAGAAGAAATATCCATTGGTATCCCAATTTTTTTTTAGTGTACGTTTATAGAACGAAATTGTTTTTACCTACATTACGGGGCAGTGCCGATCCTGAAAGTTCAAGTGCCCTGCGCGAGCAAAAAAAAAGACACTTGGGCCTGATCGTTAAATTTTATAAACTAGTTTTTTCATGTTATTAGTATTTAGCTTAACGAATCAATATAGAGCATTTTACATTTGGGCTAGGCTTTATGAAATTAATATTGGCAATAAGTTTTTAGGTTTTAGATTAGGCTAGGTTTATTCTTAATTTTTAGATCGGACTTGCATCAATATTATCATTATCAACATTCGGAGTTATTTCATTCGGAATTGTATCATCATCACCAAAATTTTAAATAACCTAACAAAATTCAAAATATCGAAGCAAAAACTAACCAAGAAATCAAACTATCAAAGCACAAGTAGAAAAGAATATTCACAAACGATCTGTGAATTTTGATCAGTCGATGTTGGTTCAAATTTTGGTCAGTTCTAAGACTGCACTTCTGCTTCTGCTTGTTTGAAAATCAAAATTATGATCAGTTCTGGTTGTTTGATTTTTTTATCAGTCTCACACAGGTCATCACACTTCGTTGAATTTTGACCAGTCTATGCACTTTGTCGCTGCTGATGTTATGGAGTTCAGATGCTTATGCCTTGTATGACGTTTGGTTTCCACAAATCTGTTTTCGCGCCCCTGTCCCACATTCAAAGGGTTATTATTTGTTTTGAGCTAAAATATTAGTTGGGTTGGGACCTGTGCTTACACAACAAGTGGGCTTACATTTAAAGGTGTATTATTTGTTTTGGGCTAAAGTATTTTTTTTTTCAGATGTATCCTCGTAGTTGTTTAGAGGTATCTTTTGTATAAAACCGACAAAAAAATTACACTACCGATACGAAATTGAGTCGTAACCCGTGCTACGGCTGGTTGTTAGCTAGTTCCGTCCCTGATTTAACTATATTCTTTAATAGTAACGGTAATTTTGTAACGACACAAATTAGTCTTCATCCACTTTAAGAACCATCCGAGTAACAATTTTTCAAACCACTAAACAAAAGTGTAACTTTAAAAGTTTGGGTCTAAAATGTGAAATTTAAGCAAACCAACTAGGCATTTTTCTCTTTTTCAAATATTTAAACTCAATACTTTCTTCAAACACCATACCAAACATCATATGGGTCCGTGTTCTTATCTACACATATTATCATATATCTTAAAGGACAAAGTCGGTGGCCTTTGCTACCGACAATACTCGCCCTATTCTTTGACACTTACCATTGTCCCTCCAGTCCTACGTACAATGGCGATGTGCTTTCACCACCGTAACACAGCCGGCGGATTCGATAGCAGAGGTCGCGGAGGCGGCGGTTTCAGGGTCGGCAGGGACGGCGGAGGCCGTGGCGGACTTCATCCTTTCAGCAAGTATGTATTTTCGTTTTTCTTTACACGTATATAGCCTATGTCTTGCTCTGGTGTTAAAGCTCTCTTCCAGCTTTTTGTCAAACTACAATAATCAGAACCTCAAAACTGAAGATTTACACATGTAACCCTAGAATTTTACCTCCAGAACTTCAAATCGCGTAGAAGGATTTAAACTTGCAGCGATTTTGAGAGCCAGTGCTTTATCAGATTTGCCGTTCAGTTCAGTGTTGTTGCTCGCCTTCCTTTTAATTCATAGGCTAGGGTTTCTTCTTTGTGTATTGTCTTTGGGTTAGACTAAGTGCCTTTGTCAATGGTTTTTAATCTGTGGATTTCATATGTTGAATGGTTACTTTTATTTGAATGCATGATTATTAGACACATTGATATGGAAGGTTTCGTTGATTCACCTAGGTTGGAACACTTTTTAGCAAATGAATATTATTGTTTTTGAATGTTTGCTGTTGGATAAAGGTAAAATTGGTTTGCTTTTTAATTTATTTGAATGCCTGATGATTAGATACATTGTTATTGAAGTTTTTCGCTGTTGTTTAAACATCCACAGGGTATTTATAGTCAAAATTGAGTTCTGGTCAAATGGGTGGCAGTTGGTCTGACCCATAAAACACATTATTCTGTTTCCTATATATCTGTATTCACAAATAGTTAAAAAAAGGCCATCCCAACTAGCGATGAGCATGGTACCCGTTCGGTACCGAACCGGTACTTCGGTACCGAAAATCCCCAAAAGTGGGTACCGGTACCGAATATACCTGGTACGGTACTGGTATTTTAGTGTAAAAACCGGTACTGAACTGGTGCCGTACCGGACCAGTACCGAAAATGTCAAAAGTTAGTACCGAATCGGTACTCAAAATGTACCCGTTTCCTTGCCGGTACCTGGTACCATAATTTTTTTATCCTAGGTTTCAATTATACAGATGGCCACTTTCGTTTGTCTGAACTCGTATGTCAAATTGCAACTTTCTTCTAAGTTTCTGTTTTTTAGAAAAGCCCTTTTCGATCAGTAACATGATAGATGCACTGTACTTTTTGCCAACTCTTTGTAGCTTGGTTTAAATCTCCAGTTTCAATTGGAATGTGTTTGAATGATTATTAGTTTGCCTGTCCTCCTGAAAGTTTATAAGAGGCAAAAATGGTCTACATGAGATTATTGTCTCTTGGTTCTTCAATATAAAAAAAAAACTGACTGTCTGTAACCTGCTCTTCATTTTCTACCTAAACCTAAAGTGTTTATTTGATTTTTCAACTGTAGATTTCGTGTAAGCCAAGACAACAGGGAAAGTTTATTTGGTGTAGGCTGGTGACTGATATTCTAGCGACCACAGTAGCACGTTTATTTGGTGTAGGCTGGTGAGTTTTCGTTTTTCATTACAGATACAAAGTCTTTACATTGTTTACCACTATTGAATGTATCAATAAAAGCACTGAGATTTGTAGCAAAAGGAGAGATTGCTTTGCTTTGGATTCTTATACCTTACACGGTGCACACCCTAGCTTAGTCCTTTCACACACACATATACATACATATACACATATATATCGAGGCTCATCCCCACACCCTAGGTCCATCCCCTTTAGGCTCATCTCCACACCCGTTTACATGGACGCCTACATGACGGATCATCCTTTGAGGACGATCCTCCTCCACACCCCATAGTCTAAGGGGCATATTGGTGGAGATGTGCATTTCCTCTATTCAACAGGTGCAGACAATTATTAGGAGTAGATTATGACACGTTCTAAAAAAATCTAGAGATACAATGGGACTTGAGTGTGTGGAATATTTTGCTTTACCCTACTTTAACATTTCTCTCTAACCACAAAATTATGAGAACTATTATTGAATACATTTTTATGCATTTGAAAGATGTATGTAGTTAAGATGAAATTTATTGATTTGAGCCCATATCGTTGATCAAGTTGTTAGTCCCTTAAGATTACGTATTATCAAGTAATATAAAAACCGTCCTATAGTACTACGCTCAATGGTCCACAACTCCACGCATCCTCTCCTTTTCTTTAAGAATGTGATGTGCTTCACCGCAGCAACACTGCCGTCGCCACACCACTACACCACCTCCTGTTAAACCAGTGGCCCATTGCTCACACGGTGGTGCTTCTTAAAGGCCATAAATAAGGATGCTACGGCGACTGTGGCCTTTGATTCAGACGAAGACGAAGTAAGCGATGAGAGGCGACGGCGATGGTAGTGGTAAGGGAGAGAGAGACTTGGTCTTGAGGCTCAAACGAAACCATTGTCGCCGCCAAAGTTTCGATTGTAACATTTTTTGGTTTATAACGATAGCAGACGGTGGTGGAGGGCGGCAGATCGCGGCAGCAGGAAGTGGTGTATGGTATGAGGAGATGTTGGTTGTTAACGGTGTCACCGGCTACAATATACAATCTGATCGACTTTTCATTCTTTTTATTTGATAATCCTTCGAACGAATTTTCGTTTCGGTTTTGGAGGATTTCTTTGTGCATTTTTTTCTAGGGCTTTTGACGCTTCATTATATTCAAATGGATTCTTCATCAATTGTGATCAAGGTTCGTTTCTTCACACTTTTAAATGCTTCAGTTTTGCATTTGCATGTTTCTAATTTGCTTCGATTGTGTGATTATGTCTAGCTTTATAGCGTTGTGATCTCTTTCGCTCTGTTTTGTGGTGTAACAAGTGATAGTATGGTTGGTATTTTAGGAATTTACCAGCCATATTGAACATTTCTTTTTGGGCATTGATTACATATTTGCCTCTATTATCTTTGCTAATAAGATTAATGATTTTGACATCAGTTGATACCTTACACAAGGTTTTTTTATTCATCTTATGTTAAGGATATTGTAGATATTTTTAAGACATGATAGATGAAACTTGGTCTTACTAAAAGTTGTTTCAGGGCATGGAGGACAAGGCATGGGAACACTGCTAGCAGTGCAACAACTGTTGCTTATGGGACCCACAATATTGCTCCAATGGGCATGATTTTGGTCACCATGGTAGTAAGTTTAAACATGGTAATTCAAGCATTGAAAGTTCTAGAACAGTAGGAGTCATGGGATATTTAGAAGGCACAAAGGCATGTTTGGAAAGCACAAAATCTGGAAATGATTTGAGTGAAAGCTTTCTTACTGTTGCTAGCTACATAGAACCATGTTTTTTTAATTAATTATGTTTATTTACAATGGTAATTGTGGGTAAGTGAGATATTAGTGTGTTGTAGAATCACTACCGATGCAATTTTCGCCGGACCCAATTGCAACTGGAGGTAACAATTGACAAGGTCTATTCACGTTATGAAGCAAAACAACAAGTCAAAGAACTAGATTAGATGTTATTATATAATGTCATGCTATTATGTTAAACGTTATTGTTGTTAATTGTACGTTTGTTTGAATCTATCATACAATCAATTGTTTGCGTCACGATTTACCTTACCGTCATATTTGTTTAGAACTGTGTTCCATCCGTCATCCCGCCGCAACGCGCGGGTCGAAAATCACTAGTAGATTACTAAACATAAACTTTCTTCTATCCATATGATTTTATTTGGCTTAGAAGTGGGACCGAATATGCTAATGAGTGACAGTGATCTCAATAAATTCATTCATTAGTTAATGATTCTCAAGTTGAGCCAAATAAATGTTGGAATCAAACAATCAGTTGGGATCATCTTTTCTTTTCTGTTGTAGTGCTTAATTTTCCATTTAGGATTTTCAATAGCTCTAATTCAATTGGAGGAAATACTCATTAAAGATTTGGGATGAGAACGAAAACACAAAAAATTAGTATCATCCTGAAATACCAAATATAACTTTCCATATTATTATATTATATTCTTTACAAAACATGCAAACATATAACATTTTAGGAAACCCTAAACACATGATACTTAATTCTTCATACTTATGGCCTTCACGGATGCCGAGCCAGCGGCGGGGGAGTATTTTCCGGGTACCTGCGCTTTCCATCTTTCGTTTCGCCTTTTTTGTTCGCATAAAAGAAGTAACCAACTGCGGCAGCGGTGACGATACCGGCAACCACCATGGTAGCGGGGCTCATTGGGGCGTTACGCCGCCCCATCCACTTCGCTTTTAAATCCTCTTGTTGTCCGGTGGCCATCGTTGTTATTTTTTGCTAAGGAAAAGTTGAGAGTTTGGGTAACTATGAGGTTGTTAGCTGTGGCTTCTATGTTTTTTTATTGAATATAACGATAACGATGCTTCCTGTATGAAATGGCGGGAGTCTATACACGTGGCGGCTTTTGCTTATGGTTGTGATGACAAGTGTTTTGTTGTAGTTGAAGATGAGCCTAGGTGTTTCAAGGTGCACGTTATGTCCTTGTCGATATAGCATCACCCCATTGGTAAGTTTATAGTTTTGTTGATGGACTAGTTTAAGATACACCACTATATAAAGAAAATACTTCTTATAAATTTATTAATTTAATAAATCACATATAGATGTAGATGCTATTATACTTACAATTGGTTTTCATGTTACGATTATTAATATATTTTAACACCCCCCTTTAATACAAAGTGGCTTCTCATTAATAAATAAGTACGCAAAAAATCACAGGTTGTTTTGTATAATATCATAGGAAAGGAAAAGGTTAAAATGAGAACCACCTTAAGTTGCGAAAACCGCAAGAATTATTTGATCCGACGTGATTTGGGCTAAAATTTTTTTACACAAACGTAGATGAAAAAAATAAACACAACTGTAAAAAAATTGTCGAGTCGGTAGTTTTGACTCATGCAAGTTTTTTTTTACGACATACGTAAATTTTGGAAGAAGATAAATATTCTTCTTACCTCACATGTAATTGTGGGTGTGCGACTTTTTTTTTCTTTTCAATTTTTCTTATTTTGCTGAAACAAGTGATTATTTTTACGACTTTTGTGAAAAAAAAATTGGAAAAACCTTTTAGATGACATAGTTCCCGCGGTTCTCGCAACTCGTGGTGGTTCTCATTTGAACCAAAGCCTAGGAAATGGCGCATTAAATATGGAAAAGGTTAAATTGCAAATTACAAGTTTTTTTGTTCTTTATTTATGTTGTATGTGAGATTTAAAGTCTTGAATGTAAGACCTTCAAATCTAAATGTACCTAAAGGCTTTTATCTTTATCATTGGGCAACCAACCTCATAGGTAATTACAATATATAAGTAACAAACATATAACCAATTTATAAAATTATAGATAATAAAGAAATTCAGTTTAACAACTCAGTTAATCCAACACATCACAACCATTCACAAAACCCTACTCGTTTCATCAAAATATCTACTTTATTATTCAAGATTTAGTATTGGAATCATGCTAATCAGACCCCGAATTTAGATTTTTAGATAATCCAGTGATTATTATCAGATGGCTTGGAAAAACCCATTAAGAAGTGATGAACTCGAAGCCTTTGTTCTTGACGATGTACAATATTGGGTTGGTTGGAATTGTGATCTCCCAATTATGTCATCTCAAATATATATTTTTTTATTTGAAGAAGAAAGGATGGTCGGAAGCCATGGTGGTAGTGGCGGTGGTTGCAGAGTCTAGAGAGTGAGGTGGGGTGGGGTGGGGTAAGGTGAGTTATATAAACATTTCCATATTAAAAATTAACAACATTTATGTGCTTTTTGGTGTTGTACTCTATGTTTAGGGGTATTTCAAAAAAAAAAAAAAGATTTTTCACTTCTAATGCAAAACATCTCATCTTTGCAAACATCTCATCTTTGCAATTTAACTCAAAGCTTTTCATCTTTTCCAATTTAACACCAACATTTTTTTACTTTCAACTTTGGCTCCCATACTTTTCATCTTTCGCAAGTTTTTTTTTGTAATACGTTTCATTCAAAATTTTGCGAGTTAACACGCTACAACGTGCGTGTGGGATTCAAAGTTTTTTTGTCTATTTTTCCCATTTGACAAGTTCGTCGCAAGACGTGAGTCCTAGATCAACTTAGTTATATTTTTCTATGTTTTACGTTTCAGTCTATTTTTTCGCATTAACACGCCGCAACGGTTGTGCATGGTTCAACGATTTTACATCTCCTTTTCATTCGGTTTTATTTTTTCCTTTTTTATTTATTTAGTTTTACGAGCTTTCCGGTGTTGTTGGTCACTGACAGTAGTGTGGCATTGGTGCTACTTTACATGGTTTTTCATCCCCGCCGCTAGCGGAAGGCTTAATACTAGTTAATAATTAATATAAAATACACATGAGAAATGGAAAATTACAATAATACCCTCACATGCCATGCATGTGAAGGCAGTTAACCAAGAAAACTAACATCGTTTGTGTTAAAGGTTATACTTTTGTTGTAAAACATGAACATAAAGGTTGATTTTTGCCGATTTCATAGTGAAATGTACGAAGTGTAGTTTGAGTATAACATAAAGGTTGATTTCTGCAACTTAGTCTTTATTTAAACAAAAAAGAATGCAATTTAAACTATTACCATTCTTGAACATAATCAAAAACTTTAATTATTTTATAACTTGTATGCGTAAAATATATATATCATAATTTTTAGAAGTTAGCTATAATTTTATATCAGTTACAATTATAGATTATATTTTAAAAGATCATTGTATTTATTAACAGTTTTAGGAATAACGACTTAAAAAGAAAGAGTAAATTACAAGTTTTGTCCTTTATGTTTGTACAAAATTGCAGGCGGTGTCCTTTACCTTTAAATTTGACGAGTTTTGTCCTTAACGTTTCAAAATCCTGCACGTTATGTCCTTTAGTCCTAACTCAATTAGATTTTTTGTTAAATATGGTCATGTGCCTTGCACATGAGGGTATTCTTGTCATTTTACCTCTCCAGGGACTAGTGAGTAAATAACTTATATCAACGGACTAAATGTGTAAATAGATTAAAGAATAAGATATTAATAAAATACCCACACTCTCTCTTCTCTTCTCTCTCTCTCTCTCTATCTCTCTTTCTCTTCTTCATCTCCACTCTCTCTCGTCTTCATCTCTCATCTGCCGACTTAGAATGCAAGTCTAAACTCTCTGCAAAACCACAAGCTGTAAAGATACAATCTCGTTTAAACTCTTTGGTAGTGTTCTAGTGTTTTGGTGATCGAATTAGAATCCAAGTCTAGAAATGTTAAATTCGTGCAACTAGAACCATCTCTGGTAGTGTTCCAGTGATCCTAAACTTAAATGATTTTTATTTTTGTTATTTCATACCATTAGAACTGTTAGGGCTTAATTTTAATAATTATGGATAACATATCCTTAGATCAGCCTAGATCATTGATCCTCAGTGAATGGTGCATGAAGACAGAGGATCACGGATCCTTATTGTTATCCTAATTAGCTAACAATTGTTTCCTATTTTATTAGCTTCAATTCACAGGTACATTACGAGGTGGACCTATTCTAAGATGGAATATCGGAGAATATGCTCTTATTCAAGCACGTACGAGGAAGCTTATAGCCATTAATGGTGAACGTGGGGAGTTTGCATGATAATCGGATAGTTAGTTAGATAGATTTTTCCTATTATTTGAACGAGATATTGAGCTTGATTAGAACACTTACACACTTTCGCATACTGAACACTCTCGAAACTGCTCTCACTCACATTAGAATTCTCTTGTAACGAGCTCAATATCATCCAACGTTGTAATCTTTTTATGCAATATAGTTGGTGATCGGTAGTTTCCATCACCCGAGGTTTTTTGTGTCGGAGATCAATCATTGACCAAGGGCTTTTTCCTCGTATAAATCCATGTGTTATTCATTGTTTACATTTCATAATTATTCACTCAATTGTTCAACACATCAAGCACTCTACCTCACAATCAAAGTTTGGTTACATTATCCTTAATCAGATGACCAAAACAGTTTGGCGCCTACCGTGGGGTAATTGGTGCTTTAATTCTAAAAATTTCGTTCATTTCATTCACTTCTGTTCATTACCATCAATCACATGGCTTCTCAGGGAAAGTTTACTTCAAGTGCCATGCTAGCGGTTACCTCACCTCAAACCAGTGCACCGTTGCCTCCTCTTCCCCTTACATTCTAGAAGAGTGCTGAGAATGCTCAGAAGAAGACAACCCCTGTTTTTACAAAAGCTCATATTGTTTCTTCCTCTACACCTACTAACAGTGATCTCTATACTTTGATTTTGCAGATGAAAGGATACATGCAACAGAAGGACGAAACTAATAGAGGGATCCTTCGTGTGATTGGCGAAATCAAGAAGCAGAAGAAGTCAGCGGAGGATCACTCTCCATTGATGCCTAGTTCGTTGGATTTTGCTACTCCATCATCAACAATCCAGCATTCCAAAGCATCTAGTGTTCAGTATCAAGGATCATCAGGTTTTGCAGCATGGATCACTAGCAATAACGCGGCCTTAAGTATCCTCCCACCAGCCTCAAGGATTCTCATCTCGGCCTCAAGGATCCTTCCTCAGTTCAGGAGGATACCTGGAGACGCTACCAGCTCAAGGATCCTACTTTCAGCATCAAGGATCCTCATCCCAGATTCAAGGATCCATGGAGTGTCCTTCAAGGACTTCAGCACCGATGTATCCTAGATCCAACATCTTTCAGGATCAGGGATCCTCAGGGAGTCAACCATCCAGAAATTCTGAACTTCACATAGGGGACTTCATCCCTATGCAAACCATTGCTTCATCTGGTCCCACTCTTGCACCAGACATGTCTTGTTTCAGATACACTTCTAGGATAACGATTCCAAACCAATCAGGAGGTAACAATTTTAATACGTCTTTTGGTACTAACCATGGTTTCATGCAGGATGCAGTGATCAATTAGGCCATGGCCAGGGAGTTACAAAAGCTCAAGGATATGATATCCAATGTCCCAGGAGTGGTTAAACCCATCCCCGAGATTCCAGATGGAAGTCATAAGGTATCTCGCTTTGCACCTCCCATATGCAATGTTGAGATACCAAAACGCTTTCACACCCCCAATATGAAGCTGTATGATGGTACCACTGATCCAGAGGAGCATGTGGCACAATACAGGGAAAGAATGGAGATCAACCCCATTCCAGAAAGGTTGAAGGAAGCCTGTCTATGCAAAGGCTTCGGATCCACACTCACTGGATCAGCTTTAAAATGGCTGCTAAGTCTTCCTCCTTACTTAATATCTTCATTTTCTCATTTAGTTAACTTGTTCAATAGTCAAATCTCATGTAGTAGAACATTCAAGAGGTTAACTAGTTATAACAGCTCTCCTAAAATCCTTAAGACATCCCTATATATCCTAAAATACATCTCGTATACGAAAAATAGGCTCAAAATACCTTTAATTTAACAAAATTAAATAAAAAAAAAGGAATAGGGGGCGCTCGCGGGCCACGACCCCCTTGGCTACCTCAGTCGCGGGGCGCGACAGCCTGACACTAGGCACAACCCGGTAATGCCACGTGTCCTGTTACGCGTTCAACCTACACCCGTGACTGGTCAAGGCTAAAGCCTACCCTACCTTGCTCCCGAGCCGCGAAGGCCAAAGCAAACTCTCTCGCGGGCCGCGAGAGAGTGCTCTATCAGATCTATAAATAGGGACCGTTGGCATTCAATTTCAATTCATTCATAAAACAACTTTCTCTCTCAATTCTCTGATAGCAATTATAATTCCCGGGTATTATACCCACTAAAATAGCGAAGCTCTGCCTCGATGTAAGAATCATAACCCCCGGTTACATATTAGTTACGCTGCCCGATCGATGTAGTGTTCAGTAACGCATCAAGGCTCTGCCTGACTCAGTCGTTGGAGTTCTGTCACGGGGAGGGTATATCTAATGTAAATTTGGGTTATTATACTAACGCGTGTGCATTGTTTAATTAATAGATTATAACCAGGAAGTCACAAGGAAATACCTAAATTAGCAATGTGAGTTAATCCTTCTTTTTGTAAACTGGTTTTACAAAACCTCAATTGTTTTAATTGAAATTTAACAGTAATTGAGTATTTGTAAATCTACAATTATCGTCGGTATGTTGGGGTTTTGTATACAAAATTTGTTGCTACCCTGTGAGTTGTAACATTTCCACAAGTCAGGATTGACAGTACCGTGGGTGGTAATTAAAATAGATGTAAACAAATGTAATTGTTGGATTGCCCTCAATGCTGTAAAATGATAAAACTTTTCTTGATTAAACTGGGATTCACTCGCCAGTATTACTTGCTGATAAAATGTTTTTAAACGCGTTTCAGGTAACAAAATGTGAAAGCCAAATAGAAGCCAGCTGGAGAGCACTGAAGGCTTGGAAAAGTGGCTATAAAAGTTACCTAAATAAATAAGAAGTTTTATTTCAATAAATTAGGGTTTATTCCAATGTATTTATTATTATAAAATGAGGTGTTTTACTCTGATAAACTATTTCCTAACTACGGTTCTGATGAAATTTCCGCTGCTAAATTAATAAACACTGATACCACTAGCTCTGAGTAGCTCGCGGCCGCCCGCCTCCCGGGGCAGGGGTCGGGGGTTGTGACAGAAGGTGGTATCAGAGCTACAGGCACTGATTTCAGCCACAGAAGTGTTCTGCTGACACCAAAATTTTATCTATTATGTTAGGAAATAATCTATGTGATTACGTGCATATATGTATATTACTGATTTGTGTTATTTGACACTTTGTTAGTTTATAGTATGAGTGATCAAGGTCCATCAGATGCCTATCGTCACTTGGTAGTTCTCCTAGAGATGAAGGAACTTCCTCCCAGCCTACTCCTTCGGGGTATTCAGCTGATACAGAAGAAGGGATTTTCATATTTAAGGCGCAATCTGAAGAACCATTCCCTACCAAAAAGAGAGGATGGTTCAGTCGGGGAGCACACGAGCATAGGAAACGAATGAGGGAATTACAGCAACAAAAGGCTTTAGTAGCAGCAAATAGGGAGATGAATGCCCAGACCCAAGAAATAATCAATATGCGATTAGCCAACTTTCACATAGTAGCTACCACTGCCGCAGACCCAGACTTAGACCAAATCATTGCACCACAGCCACTACCACTATTCTCTACCCAACCCATGGAAATAGAACCTAACCCAGGAGACCAGATTCCCATACCTGCCTTCGACCCAAACGAAATCCCTAGAATCTCAGGACCCAATCCTCTAGCTTATGACCCATGGGAGGATGAACATATGGATTATCGAGAACTCTACCCACAGGAGGAGCCCATACCAAACCCTATAGCACCATACCCCAACCCTGACCCTCTAGATCCAAATTGGGATGCTGATCAGTATGTTCGGGAAATACTAGAAAACCCATATCCATACGGAGAACCCGTACCCCAGAACCCTGACCCAATATCCGCACCACCACCAACCATGAGTAACGAAAACGTGCAGGAACTCCGCACATTTGGTGAGGAATTAGTAGATGAAGGAGAAAGAATAAGGCAAATAGGGGAAAGTCTGGTTTGGAAATACGACGAGCGAAATATGCAGTACTGGATGAACCCCTAGAAATAATAATAATAATAATAATAAAATATATATACATATGCGTGTAGTTTGAAAAAAAAACAATTAAAATAGATAACCTAAATACTTATTGATGCATAACTAGTAGCTTATTTTAAATTTCAGTTGTAGCTTGTAATATATAAATATATGAAATAGAGTAAATGTCACAATGCACGATGATTTTGATCAACATGCTTGTTTGTGTGATTGTTCGCATTAAATCTTGTTCTGTGATATTAATACTTGGTAAATGTTTATAATCCAGATGGACAACGAAGTGAACCAGGAAAACCCGAATAACGGGAACCAATTAGATAACAGTGCCATCCAACACATAGTGGCACAAGGGATTATAGACGCTATGCCATATATTATCAAAACGGTTAAGGAAGCGGAAAATAATAAAACTAACTATGGAAGTAAACGACCACTTACTGAGCCCAGTCACAGCGTAAACAATGGACCATTACTTCAATTGCCTATTCCAAAAAGAAGAAGAACCATGTCTTATGGTTGTTCTTACAAAGAATTCTGGTCTTGCAAACCTACAGAATTCTCTGGCAATGAAAGAGCCATTGCAGCTCTACGTTGGATAGAAAAGACTGTGGCAGTCTTAAAAATAAGCAAATGTGCAGAGGAAGATAAAATCATGTTTACTTCCAATCTTTTAAGAATGCAGCTCTAGAATGGTGGAATACTATTCTCCAGTCTAGGGGAAGTGACAGAGTCTATAATATGGAATGGACTGAGTTTAAGAATATGGTTGAAAGGAAATTCTGTCCTCCCAATGAAAAAGAACAAATAGCTAATAAGTTCTTAAACCTTAGAATGACTGGAGTAGACTGCAAGCGTTACACTACCATATCCTTCGAATATGCTAGAATAGTGCCAACTCTAGCTACACCAGAACCAGTATTAATCTCCCGTTACATCTGGGGATTAATCAGTGAGATTAGACATGTAGTCAAGGCAGCTAGACCACTGTAACACCTCGTAAAAATCATGGCCAATATAGTAACGACACGTGTCATAAGCTTTAAACGTGTAAAGAATTGATTTCGAATGACTAAAGTTGACAAACAAGGAAAAGATATGTGTGAAAGGATCCAAAGTATCAACATTTAAAAAATTTTCCTTTCAACAACCCTATATGATGTTCATACTCTTAAACGAAAGAATTGGGAAACGTATGAAGCCGTTTGTGAAAGAAAGTGAAAGTTTACAAGACGCTAGGGTTAAATGTGTCAACATGTTAAATTAATACCTCTGAGTGACCTTTTAATGAACCCGAAGCTTTGTAACGATTAATTATACTCTCAAGATCAAGTGACGAAAAATTCATGAGGTTTCGATATCGTTTGATACTAAATACGCAAACTTTCGTAAATAAAGGGTTAGAAGCGTCAACTAGGCAAAACTTGTGTTTTCGGCTATCGTTTAATGAAACCGGACCTAACGATGTTTGGTTATATTCTAAGGATCATCAAAATATAACATTTATGGGTTAAAAGTGCTTGAAATGAAAGTTATTTCGTTTTAAAAGGTCCAGGGGCTAAAACTGCCATGCTTGAAACTTGAATTGCTGGTCACCCTTGTAGTGGCGTCGCGTCACACCTCCCCTCCTCTGCCGTCGCGCGACGCGATAGCCTAAAATGGGCAGAATCCCTACACAGATGCAGGTTTCAGCATGTTTTCTTCTCCAAACCACCTACACACTCACATAACTCGAATCTAGGGATTGTTTGCTGGTTTTAAAACCACTTGGGACACATGGAGCAATCTTACAACATCCCTAAACACTTGTGATGATCTTGTGAGAGTCACTTGCACTATAAATAGGGGCATTGGCTGCCATACTCTTTGCTCATTTCAAATTTTTCATCACCTTCTCTCTTGTTGAGCTCTTTGTAGCATTCTCTGGGATTCCTAGTCAAGAAGGAATCCCTCCTTAGTTCAATCTTCGTGCTAGGACCTTGTGTAAGCGTTCTTAGCTTCTGTAGTTAAGCTTTATTAGCTTAATGACCGAAAGTCAAAGATATCGTAATGATGCTTTGACTTTGTGATTAATCACTAACGGTCCAGCCATTTTTCGAATTGAAAGTGGCTTTGTGTTGGTAATTATGTAGGTGTTAAACCCTTAAAAGGGTGTTAGGGGTGGATTTCTAAATGACCAGTGATCCTTATTTACTGTTGGATTTAGTGATCCTCAATTCTGTCTGAAGTAGTGATCCTCAGAAGTGTTGCAGGATCAGGATCATGGATCACTATAAGGATCCCTGTACTAACGATTGTCTACTTTGAATTCGTAAATGTTTTGCAGGAATATCAACTTGGACTCAGTCTTGGCGACATTCCTGGAGAATATTCTCAGTCTATTCCGCACGTGCTTGGTCAGAAATGGACGTTATGGAGTCGTGGAGGACTTGCACCATTTGCGGAATGTTAGTTAGGCTTGATATTTTCTATTTTTAAAGGGATAGCGAGCTATTTTAGATACACTTGGCTATTTTGGCTACACACACACTCATACAACCGCTCTGACCAGCTCTCGACAAAACACTTAGCATTTTTCATATATTTCTACACGATACACTATAGTGATCCTTGTACTTAGCTCGCTATCATCCGAAGTTGTAACAGATTGTTTGTTTAATTTAAGTTGTTGATCGGTAGTTTCCATCACCCGGGGTTTTTTGTGCCGGAGATCAACTCTTGATCAAGGGCTTTTTCCCCGTATAAATCTTCGTGTCATTTGTTCATTACACTTCATAGTGATCCTTATTGTTGTTCATCAATTCAAGCATCATACCTCACAACAGAAAGTTTGGTTACATTGTCATTGCTTGATTTTTGACCAAAACAGTTTGGCGCCCACCGTGGGGCAATTGGTGCTTCATTCTTAGAAAGATTCGTGTTTTTGTGGTCATTTCGGTTCGCTACAACCAAACAGATGGCTTCCTCAGTGAAGAATACTTCAAGTTTGATGCCCTCATTCAGTTCCTCACAAGGCGTTCCTCCTTTGCCTCCACCACCTTCTGGATCCCAGAAGAATGCTGAGAATGCTGCGAAGAAACCAACTCCTATTTTCCAAAAACCACCTACTTCTTCTGTTTCAACTAATCCTACTACTAATGATCTTTATACCCTGATTTTGCAGATGAGGAATCATGCACAAGAGCAGGATAAAACCAACGAAAGGATCCTCCGGGAGATCGATGAAATCAAGAAACAGAAGAAATCAGTGGAGGATCACTCCCCTCTGATGCCAAGGTCGCTGAACTTCGATACTCCGGTCATAACTTCACAATACTCAGCAGTTCCGGACGTGCAATACTTGGGTGAACTATCAGGAAGGCGTTACGGGACAACAACAATGAGTCAGGCATTTGGCTCTTACTTCCAGCCTCAAGGATCCCCTTCTCAACCATTAGGATCCTCCTCTCAGCATCAGGGATACTTCACGTCAGGAGGATATGTGGGAATGCACGCAGTACAAGGATCCTCCCAGGTCCGAGGATCCTCCCAGGTCCGAGGATCCTCCCAGGTCCGAGGATCCTCTCTGGTCCCAGGATTCTCCCTTGTTCAAGGATCCTCCCTGGTCCCAGGATCCTTTCAGGTTCAAGGATCATCGCAATTCCAAGGATCCAACCCCCTTCAAAATCAAGGATCCTCGAGAAATATGCAACCTTAGAACTCAGACGTCCATCAAGGAGACTTCATACCAATGCAGACCATTGCCTCCTCTGGTCCTTCAATCATGCCAGAGTATCGACAAGATGGATTCGCATCCGCAATTCCAAACTCGAATCCTGTGGGAGGTAACACTTCTAATAATTTATATAACACTAACCATGGCTTTATGCAGGATACAAGTATCAATCAGGCCATGGCTAGGGAACTGCAGAAGCTTAAGGATATGATATCCAGTGTACCAGGAGTGGTTAAACCCATTCCTGAGATTGCGGATGGTAGCCATAGGATATCTCGTTTTGCACCACCTTTATGTGATGCTGAGATACCTAAAAGATTCCAGATACCATCAATGAAGTTGTATGATGGTTCAACGGATCCAGAAGAGCATGTAGCTCAGTACAGGGAGAGGATGGAGATCAATCCAATTCCTGAAAGGTTGAAAGAAGCATGTCTATGCAAGGGATTTGGATCCACACTTACAGGATCTGCTCTTAAATGGCTGCTAAGTCTTCCCCCTTACTCTATTACTTCATTTGCTAATTTAGTTAACTTGTTCGATAGTCAATTCTCTTGTAGTAGAAAGTTTGAACGATTAACTAGTGATCTATATAGGGTAACACAAGGTCAAAATGAATCACTTAGAGATTATATCACTAAGTTTAGTAAAGAATCCTTAGACATTCCCAACCTGGATATAGCTACGGCTGTTGAAGCCTTTAAAATGGGATTGCTTAGGGATTTATTATTCTATGATGATCTTGTTATGACACCTTGCAGGAATCTTGATGAAGTAAGGACTAGGGCCCTTAGGTTCATCCGCCTAGAGGATGACAAAAGGATCCAGGACAGATTGACAGGATCATCAAAACAGGATAAGCAAGGATCCTACTTCAGGAACAACAAATCCAAGTTCTATAACAGATCTGATAACCAGAATGTGCACGCAGTGGAACAAGAAGAGGATGATGAGAATTATCCTCCTATTTCTGAATATTGTTTCTCTGTTGATAACAATGAACTAATCCTTGCAATGCAGAATCTAGGTGAGAAAGCTAGGTGGCCAAGGAAAAGTGATAAACTAGCTGCTACAAAGGATAAATCCAAGTGGTGTGCATATCATGAGGATTTTGGGCATCTCACTGAAGAGTGTATTGCACTTAGAAAGGAAATTGGTTATTTGTTGAGCAAGGGGCATTTAAAGGAACTCTTGGGACGAAAGAAGTCAAGAACCCAGGATCCTGAAAGGATCCCGGAAAAGGCTCCTGCTCCTCCGGCAGATGCACAAGTCATAAATTTCATATCCGGTGGATCAGACATCTGTGGTACATCCTTCTCAGCAGCAAAAAGACACGCTAAGGAAACCAAGATGGATAATGGAGACAGACCCGTCAGGACCTCCGTTGTTACCCAGGATAAAGTCATTACTTTTGATGAGGATGATCGTGTTAACATCCAGGATCCTCACCGTGACGGTCTCGTAATTACATTGTTTATTTCTAACCACTTTGTTCGCAGGGTCCTTATAGATGGAGGAAGCTCTGTGAACATCATTCAGCTGGATGTTCTCAAGAAAATGAATATCCCAGAGTCCGATATTATCCCAAGATCCTCAGTACTTGTGGGATTCAGTGGGGAAACAAAGAATACATTGGGGGACATCAAACTCCCAATCTATATTGAAGGATTGCATTCTTATCAAAAGTTTTGTGTAATTGATTGCTTATCGTGTTGTAACGTTATCCTTGGCAGGCCATGGATACATGATATGAAGGCAGTCCCATCCACCTATCATCAGTGTGTAAAGCGTCCAAGTCCATGGGGAGTGGTGAAAATTGAGAGTGATCAACAGGAGGCTAAGAATTGCTATACCTCATCAATGAAACCATCCTCAAGACCAAGGGAGCAATAGCAATTAAAGTATCCTTCAAGAGATGTCTTGGAGGCAAGAGAACAGGATTTGAAAGAAATCCTCATGGATCCTGATGATCCTGAATCCAAGATCTTCATAGGGTCAGGGATCCTTAGCGATATTGAACAAGAGCTAGTATCCTTTCTCAAAAGAAGGAAGACCACCTTTGCCTGGAAACATGAAGACATGACAGGTATATCTAAGGATATAATTACTCACAAACTTGGCATTGACAGGTCATTCAAGCCAATTCATTAAAAGAGGAGGAAGTTTGCACCTGAAAGAAATGCTATTATCCAGGAAGAGGTTGATAAGCTACTTCGAGCAGGTATGATTAGAGAGGTTAAGTATCCAAGATGGTTAGTGTCACGGCCCCCGACCCGGTTTGACCCGTTTCAGGAGCCGCGGGACAGAAATCTCGTGGTATTTATTTAACAGCGGAAGTTTCTTCAAGATCTTTTTAAAACTGAAATATTTCCCGTTTATTTTATTTCACAATTCGGGATAAAACCCGGTAATTTACAATATTGAGATTTCACGGAGAAATCTTTTATTTTACAAAACATGTTTCTTTATTTTATACTGAGCCACTTCCTTAAGCTGATAGTGCTTCATGGCACTTTTCCTGGATCACAACAGATCACCTGAAACATGTTTGAAAAAGGTTTTGTCAGCGGGAAATACTGAGTGAATCATTCTATTTGCATAAAATGACATGTTCGTTATATTTTACAGTATTAAGAGCGATTACAATGTCTCTATCTTTTTAATTAACTGACCCAGTTGTCACTTGACCGGACTTGTGACTGTGGACATATCACTTGTTGGGTCCGTTCACCCACAAATGATAAATAATTAGTAGCTATGTGCACATCCCCCCACATACTGGCAGTAATTTCAGATTACATAGACTTAATCCCAGTAAATATAACCTTTGAAAATAAACATGCTTTTGTAAAGTAATTTGATAAAAAGAGAATGACTCACATTGCAGATTTAACAGAGCTTATTCTACTGATTAGCCTTGATAACCTAGTTTAAATAATCAAGCACACAAACTAGGTTAGTAACTTAATACAGCATTCACGATAACTCATGAGATTACAACCTTCACAACGAATGACAAAGTGCGATACTTAAACATCCATCGATTTAACGACGAATGACAAAGCATAAACCCTAATGTGGGCAGCACTTAAACATCCATTGGATAGTTTAATCAATCGGACATTGAATCGTAGCAGCGATCGAGTTATTACCCTGATTGTGGCAGCACTTCGTGATTTGTGTGTGTTAATTGTAGTAAACAGAATGTATCTCAGTGTACGTAAAGAGATTTTACGTCGTTTGAACTCCCAAATTCGATTGCCAATGTCTGCTATTTATACACAAAATTTGACTAGCTTACGGACCGTAAGCCTCCCAATGTTGAGGTCCGTAAGGGTGCTTACGGACCGTAAGCCTATCAATGTTACGGTCCGTAAGGGTCGAAAATAGGTTATAGGGTAGCCACGGTTGGGACTAGCTTTGCTGAGTTGACAGTTTCTTAAATTTCGAATTTTGACAACGAGTATTTTAGATAATCCTTAACTAGGGTTTACCCCCTTTGAGTTTTAGGGGCCCTGATCCTGATTCCGATTGTTCTGAAAATTTTAAGGACTATGCAGAATCACTTGGGTTTCTCAATTAGGGTTTCCTATTGGACAATTTAATTTAATAAATATGACTTTTGATGAGAGTTGTTACATTCTCCCCACCTTAATAAAAATCTCGTCCTCGAGATTTACTGGAATAAGTGAGGATATTTTCGCTTCATTTCCGATTCCAGCTCCCAAGTGTATTCAGCTCCTCTCTTTGAATCCCACTTTACTTTAACTAGCACTAGTCGTTTGTGCTTGAGAAACTTAATCTTTCGATCCTCAATTTGAAGAGGTTTGTCAACAAATTTCAGCTTTTCGTTTACCTTTATATCTCGAAGAGGTACTACCAGTGATTCATCCGATAAGCATTTCTTGAGATTGGATACATGAAACACATCATGTACTCCTGCTAATTCTTCTAGTAGTTGTAAACGATAAGCAACTGGTCCTATACGTTGGATTACTGAAAATGGTCCTACGTACCTTGGACTTAGCTTTCCTTTCTTTCCGAATCGAACAACTCCTTTCCAAGGAGAAACTTTCAACAATACTCTGTCTCCAACTTGGAATTCTAACGACATGCATCTATTGTCTGCATAACTTTTCTGGCGATCTCGAGCCGTCTTCAACCTTTCCTTGATTTGAGTAATCTTATCAATCGTTTCTTGCACTATTTCAGGACCTGATGTCACACCCCCAAAATCCACACGCGGAGTATCACTGCTTGGAGGCGTGACTGACCAGGATCTTAACCATCAATCACCTTGAACTCATAAGCATAGATAAATAATACTTTCATTTATAAACAACAAGTGTTACCATGTTACAATATTTCACAGTTTACAGCGGAAGCATAATTAACTCGTTAAGTGTTTATAAAACCATATGTAAGCTCTTAGTCTTATATTGCGTTTCCGTGTGTCTCGACCCATGACCACTCCAGCTTCTCAGACAGCAAGTCCCTTTGATATGCACCTAAGGGCCTGCAAGGCATGTAACAACGAACCAACAACAATGTTGAGCGAGTTCACAGTTGGTTATTTGGTTATAGTATTCATTTCGTAAATCGTTTGTTCGTTTTGAAAACCATGTATTGTATTAATCCTTATCGCGGCCAATCCAGGCATCTGTGCGATGATTAGTGGGGGCTTCCCATGTGTTACTAGACCACGCGTATCGACTGCTACGAAAATATAAGAGGTGCCCTAAGTCAATGTCTATCAGTATTGACCCTTTGCCCATAGTCCATTAGTACACGCCCGTTCGGACGACACGGTGTGAGGTTTGTTAAACCTAATAGCGCTATCTACTAATGACCCGCTCGCCATAGGCCTCGGCGATTAAGTCGATAAATGAGGGACTTCCTTTGATAGAACTGATGGTCTTATGATCGTGTACGTAGGTTTTACGTACGTGCCCTTCAATCCGAGGACAGTAATAAGTATAACTGTACGTAGGTTTTACGTACGTGCCCTTCAACCGAGGACAGTAATAATTTGTTTAATAGAAATAGTTGTATGAGTAGTTATTCAATCCCATTCCCAACCCACCGGGAATCCCATGCCTTGGATAGTGTGAACTCACCTTGGTTTGCTCGGTATGCTAAGTTAAGTGCTCACAATAAATCAGTCAGTCCTATAGTAGGCACGTATTCTCAATCAGTACATGTTTGTAAGGTTTCGCATGCAATCAATATCACAGAGTGGTTTGGCATTTAACATCATCCACCACATAAACAGGCAGTCACATTCATAACATTCATGCTTCACATACGTGTGTTCCACAGTTGATATAATATTGTTATTCGTTAGCATGCTTGACAGGAATAGTAGTTAACCATGTAAATCAACTAACAGAGCTAACATCCATCAGAACTAGTAACTAACTGTGTCACATGCTTTACTTAACTAAAATAATAGGTTTAACAGAGTTAATAAATAACAAAGTTATATATCCAAAGAGTTAACCTAATTAACTTAATTAACAACTAACAGAATATATATACACTAACTGAGTTTATGACTTAACATAATTACTTAGTTTAACAGTGTTAATAGTGTTAATGAACTAACCAGAATTAATAAACTGAGTTAATAAACAAACAGGTTAATAACATCAAATGAGCCGAAAACCCTTTTGAACAAAGTCATCTGGGCCGAAAACCCTTTTATGGACGAAAACCATCATTGGGCCGAAATCATTTGGGCCGAAATCACTTTAGTGATTTCGTCCAATTATGTTTAAATGTAGGGGTGTTTTCGTTGGCCTTTTGACGAAAACACTTTGGGCTTAAAAGCTCTTGGGCCGAAATCTCTATGTGGGCCGAAATCACTTTATGTGATTTCGTCCAGTTTATACTTGTGGGGTGTTTTCGCCTAAGACTTCATCTTCAACAACACTTACTGTAATTTAACCCAGTAACTATGAACTCATTACAGTTACATGATTTCAACCAGCAATCGTTAAATCAGAAAAGTCAACATCATCACTATTATACCAATCGCATATATATATATATATAAATAACCAGATATATACACATACGCAGACAGGAAACAATCAATCGAAAGTTATACACAAAAGACCACGGTGCAAACTAACCGAGATGTAAAACTGATGGATTGACCGAAAACAAAGGCTCCGTAGGCTTGCAGTCGCCGTCACAGTTAGAGAGGTGCTCTAGGGTTTTCTAATTGTTGCCCTTTTGCGTACAGGTTAAGTAAAACTATTTAAATAAACATTACTGGGCCAAAGGCCCACTCTAGTTCATGTTGGACCCATAGTGGACGAAAACACAGTGTTTTCACCACAAGGGTGTTTTCAGGTAGAGTGTTTTCAGAGTGGGTGTTTGGCATGACTTATTAAACAATAGAATGTTAATTCTAAATATAATATTAACCTTCACTACAATTATAATGCACACCACATATATAACATATCGATCACAGTACGAATTAACATATTACAACGTCTACAGTTGTGAAATAAACAAGTCGTGTCAACAAACAACATAAAAAAAAAATTAAAGTGCAATTAATGCGAAGATGGAAATCTTGGAAACTCGAGTTGTCACATTATCCCCAACTTGAAAGAAATTTTGTCCCGAAATTTAGCATGCGGTTACTGAGGAAGCTAGGTAAGTTATCGTTTACTGGTTTTCCTGGGGTGTCACATCATCCCCCCGTTGATTTGGAATTTCATCCCGAAATTCTGTGGTAGCTTCAGCCTCAGTAGTGGTTGGATTGGTTCCGAATAACTGGGGATATTTGAGTTCCATTTGGTCTTCTCGTTCCCAGGTATACTCTGGGCCACGCCGGGAGTTCCAACGAACTCGAACAAGAGATATTCTGGTGTTCTTGAGGACCTTAACATCCCGGTCCGTGATTTCAACTGGTTCCTCGACGAAATGCAACCATTCGTCGATAGTGAGCTCCTTCAAAGGAACTATGGGGGTCTCATCTGACAGACACTTCTTCAGATTCGACACGTGAAAGACGTTGTGAACTGCACTGAGTTCAGCTGGTAAGTTCAGTCTGTAGGCCGCTTTGCCTAATTTCTCTATAATTTCAAATGGTCGGACATATCGCGGATTAAGTTTGCCTCGTTTTCCAAAACAAACCACACCCTTCCAGGGTGAAACTTTGAGTAGCACTCGATCCCTAACCTGGAACTCGAGTAGTTTCCTGTCTTTATCGGCGTATGCTTTCTGACGGTCACGAGCTGCCGCCATACGTTGTCGTATCTGAGCAACCTTTTCTGTAATATCAACTACAAGTTCTGGACCTGTGATCTGACTATCACCCACCTCTTCCCAACAGAGAGGTGACCGGCATTTACGTCCGTACCATGCCTCGAATGGAGCGGCTTGAATGCTGGTGTGGTAGCTGTTATTGTATGAAAATTCCACAAGTGGCAGATGCTCTTCCCAACCATTGCCAAAGTCAATTACGCATGCCCGAAGCATGTCTTCTAAAGTTTGAATAGTGCACTCAGACTGCCCATCTGTCTGAGGATGATAAGCTGTGCTCATGTCTAAACGAGAGCCAAAAGATTTGTGCATTGCTTGCCACAGTTCTGAAGTAAAACGTGCGTCACGATCAGAGATAATAGAGGTGGGCACTCCGTGCCTCGAGACAACTTCCTTAAGGTATACGTCTGCTAGAGTGGAGAACTTATCCGTTTCCTTGATGGCCAAAAAGTGAGCAGACTTTGTGAGTCGATCCACGATCACCCTAATAGTAGCATTTCCGCGTTGAGATCTAGGTAGGCCAGTAACAAAATCCATGGAAATTTGTTCCCATTTCCATTGTGGTATCTCAGGCTGTTGGAGTGGGCCTGATGGTTTATGATATTCCGCTTTGACTCTCGCACAAGTCAAACACTTGCTAACGTAAGTTGCTATGTGAGCTTTCATGCTAGGCCACCAGTATGTAGTTCTGAGGTCGTGGTACATCTTATCCGAACCAGGATGTACTGAGTAGTGAGACTTATGAGCTTCTTCCATTACAAGCTCACGTACGTTGCCATAGAGTGGGACCCAGATGCGTCCTGTTACATAGTAGGCTCCGTCTGCCTTTTGTTCTAACCTTTGCCTTGAGCCGCGTAGGGCCTCAGCCCTGACGTTTTCTGGTTTCAATGCTTCTACCTGAGCATCTCGTATCTGTGAAGGAAGACTAGACTGAATAGTGAGTTGCAACGCTCGTACACGCCTAGGTGTAGTATCCTTTCGACTGAGGGCGTCGGCCACCACATTGGCTTTGCCCGGATGGTACTTTATGGCACACTCGTAATCGTTCAGTAACTCGACCCATCTACGTTGTCGCATGTTCAATTCTTTCTGCTTGAAAATATACTCAAGACTCCTGTGATCGGTGTAGATGGTGCATTTAGTGCCATACAGGTAATGTCGCCATATCTTGAGCGCAAAAACAACAGCTCCCAGCTCTAAATCGTGTGTAGTGTAATTCCGTTCGTGAATCTTAAGTTAGCGCGAAGCATAAGCAATAACTTTATCCCATTGCATCAACACACATCCAAGACCTTGGATGGATGCGTCACAGTAGTCTACAAAATCGTCCGTGCCTTCAGGTAATGAGGGGATAGGTGCACTACAAGGTCTATCCTTTAAGTGCTGAAACGATGTTTCCTGTGTATTACCCCAAGGGTAAGCAACACCTTTCTGTGTCAGTAGTGTAAGCGGCTGTGCAATCTTTGAGAAGTCTTTGATGAACCGTCTGTAATAACCCGTCAAACCCAAGAATTGGCGTATTTCGGTTGGTGTGCGAGGTGCAGGCCAGTCCTTGATCGAATCTACCTTGGATGGATCGACATGAATCCCATCCTTGTTTACCACGTGGCCTAGAAAGTGGACTTCACGAAGCCAGAAGTCGCATTTTGAAAACTTAGCGTATAACTGTTCCGTTCGTAAGAGTTCCAAAATAAGTCGTAAGTGCTGCTCGTGTTCCTCCCGACTCTTCGAGTAGATCAGGATGTCATCAATGAAAACAATAACCAACTTGTCAAGATAAGGTTTGCACACCCTGTTCATAAGATCCATGAAAACCGCAGGCGCGTTCGTTAGCCCGAATGGCATGACCAAAAACTCGTAATGGCCGTAGCGAATTCTGAATGCTGTTTTGGAGACGTCCTCATCCCGGACTCTCAATTGATGATAGCCTGACCTCAGGTCAATCTTCGAGTAATAGCTCGACCCTTGCAACTGGTCGAATAAGTCGTCAATGCGTGGAAGTGGATAGCGATTTTTCACGGTCACCTTGTTCAGTTCGCGGTAATCTATGCACATGCGAAAGGTACCGTCCTTCTTCTTCACAAATAATACTGGAGCTCCCCAGGGCGAAGAGCTAGGACGTATGAAACCCTTTTCTAAGAGTTCTTGCAATTGCTTAGACAGTTCTTCCAGTTCAGTTGGAGCTAAGCAGTAAGGCGCTCGAGCTATGGGTGCTGCTCCAGGAGCTAGCTCGATCTGATATTCGACCTGGCGATGGGGCGGTAACCCAGGTAACTCTTCAGGAAACACTTGAAGAAAGTCGTGTACAACAGAAATATCCTCTAACTTCTTCTCTATCTTCGATGTATCTGTAACAAGTGCTAGAACAGCTGTGTGGCCCTTTCACAAACACTTTTGAGCCTTCAAGAAGGAGATGATGCCACTCCCGACACCACTCTTATCACCTTTAACTTCGAGAGGTTCTTTGCCAGTACGGGGAATATGAATGACCTTCTCCTTGCATAGGATCTCTGCTTGCTGTTGGGATAACCAATTCATCCCAATGACGATGTCGAAACCATCACAACGTTGGGGTCATTTCTAGCATCACCATGACCAACCATGAACACTCGACCCCTGGCACCATTGCCGTCGTTATTACCCCGTTGTTATTCCCGTTACCCTGAGTATTGTTGTTGCTGGTTCTGCGGTGCTCGCTGTTACTGCTGACGATTCTGATGTGCAGGTTGTGAACTCCTGAAATCTTTGGCTTCATGATCAATCGTGAGACACTTCTGACAACGAACCTTGTTCCACTGACCTCTGTGGTGTCTGTTGCATCTGTTGCATTTTGGGTGATTTCCTCGATATCCACCCTGCCTTTGACTACCAGAAGACTGCTGACTGGGGCTCTGGAAATCATAAATCTTTCGCTGCTGTGCCTGGGACTGAACTGAAGTCGAACCCTTGCTGGAGGTTCCATCCCATTTTTGCTTGTTGTCACTAGGAATAGCAGAAGTAATAGTAGTGGTAGTAGTAGTAGTACTGATACGTTTAGGCAGCCTGTTCTGTTCCACTGCCTGGTCTGTGAGACGATGAGCAAGACGAGTAACATCTTGAATAGTAGCAAGGTTAGCAGAAGTCATATGACTTTGAATTTCTGGTACTAAGCCTTTGAGGTACAGCTCAATGCGCTTGATGGGAGGATCCACCATAGTTGGACATAACACTACCACTTCGTTGGACCGTTTCGTGTATGCTTCTATCTCTGACCCCGTCATCTTCAGGTTAAAGAACTCCCAAAACTGTCATTGTTCCTTGGGTTGATGCTGTTTTAACCTAACCCGTACAGAGGTCGGTAAGGTGCTACGCTCATCCTCCTGTCCGTTGTCGTTACGAGTGGTTCAAGTGGTTCACTATCTGATACGAGAGTGTTGCGGAAGTGATCACACTTTGGGATCGGGGACGTCAATCCATGAGTAGGGTATCGTTCAATCATTCCACGCAGGGACATCCAACTCAAGGACGTTTGTATAAGCACCTAACATTCTACGCGGTTTGCTAGACGTTCTAATGGGTGCTTAGGTAGTACTCGTCAACACCGAGTTTCGAAGGGATCCAACTAAAATTGAGAAGTTCACGTTTATGTTTGAGTAGGGAGACAATTACTGCTATGGCCCCTATAGGTTGGTCATGTTTCATATTGATCAAATAACGGGACAGAACCCCTTTTCCACTTGTTAAGCCTTACTGGGACTCACATGCACCCCACATTATTATTATGTGTGCACCCACAATAATATTGTGATTTGCATGTTCATCTCAGCTCCTCTTAACTCATGTCAAATGGTTCCCCACACTCAAGTAGGAATCAAAGAGTATCACATAGCGTATGTTATGAAGGTTTAGGGAAGACCACCCTATCGGTCACTTAGTACGTGAAAGTGTTCATGAATTCATATCGGTGTGCTAAACGTGCTATCACATGCATTATCGTATGTAGGTGTTCACTAGCTATGTAGTACAATGAGTATAAGAGGGACGAACCTTGCAATCTGGAGCTGAGTGTCATGGTCGTATTCCCGTTTTTAGAATCTGTCCGGTTATAGTCTGGTTTTACAAAAACAGTTTCCCCTTTTTAAAACCAAGTTCACTATAACCAATGGCTCTGATACCAATCTGTCACACCCCCAAAATCCACACGCGGAGTATCACCGCTTGGAGGCGTGACTGACCAGGATCTTAACCATCAATCACCTTGAACTCATAAGCATAGATAAATAATACTTTCATTTATAAACAACAAGTGTTACCATGTTACAATATTTCACAGTTTACAGCGAAAGCATAATTAACTCGTTAAGTGTTTATAAAACCATATGTAAGCTCTTAGTCTTATATTGCGTTTCCGTGTGTCTCGACCCATGACCACTCCAGCTTCTCAGACAGCAAGTCCCTTTGATATGCACCTAAAGGCCTGCAAGGCATGTAACAACGAATCAACAACAATGTTGAGCGAGTTCACAGTTGGTTATTTGGTTATAGTATTCATTTCGTAAATCGTTTGTTCGTTTTGAAAACCATGTATCGTATTAATCCTTATCGCGGCCAATCCAGGCATCTGTGCGATGATTAGTGGGGCCTTCCCATGTGTTACTAGACCACGCGTATCGACTGCTACGAAAATATAAGAGGTGCCCTAAGTCAATGTCTATCGGTATTGACCCTTTGCCCATAGTCCATTAGTACACGCCCGTTCGGACGACACAGTGTGAGGTTTGTTAAACCTAATAGCGCTATCTACTAATGACCCGCTCGCCATAGGCCTCGGCGATTAAGTCGATAAATGAGGGACTTCCTTTGATAGAACTGATGGTCTTATGATCGTGTACGTAGGTTTTACGTACGTGCCCTTCAATCCGAGGACAGTAATAAGTATAACTGTACGTAGGTTTTACGTACGTGCCCTTCAACCGAGGACAGTAATAATTTGTTTAATAGAAATAGTTGTATGAGTAGTTATTCAATCCCATTCCCAATCCACCGGGAATCCCATGCCTTGGATAGTGTGAACTCACCTTGGTTTGCTCGGTATGCTAAGTTAAGTGCTCACAATAAATCAGTCAAGTCCTATAGTAGGCACGTATTCTCAATCAGTACATGTTTGTAAGGTTTCGCATGCAATCAATATCACATAGTGGTTTGGCATTTAACATCATCCACCACATAAACAGGTAGTCACATTCATAACATTCATGCTTCACATACGTGTGTTCCACAGTTGATATAATATTGTTATTCGTTAGCATGCTTGACAGGAATAGTAGTTAACCATGTAAATCAACTAACAGAGCTAACATCCATCAGAACTAGTAACTAACTGTGTCACATGCTTTACTTAACTAAAATAATAGGTTTAACAGAGTTAATAAATAACAAAGTTATATATCCAAAGAGTTAACCTAATTAACTTAATTAACAACTAACAGAATATATATACACTAACTGAGTTTATGACTTAACATAATTACTTAGTTTAACAGTGTTAATAGTGTTAATGAACTAACCAGAATTAATAAACTGAGTTAATAAACAAACAGGTTAATAACATCAAATGAGCCGAAAACCCTTTTGAACAAAGTCATCTGGGCCGAAAACCCTTTTATGGACGAAAACCATCATTGGGCCGAAATCATTTGGGCCGAAATCACTTTAGTGATTTCGTCCAATTATGTTTAAATGTAGGGGTGTTTTCGTTGGCCTTTTGACGAAAACACTTTGGGCTTAAAAGCTCTTGGGCCGAAATCTCTATGTGGGCCGAAATCACTTTATGTGATTTCGTCCAGTTTATACTTGTGGGGTGTTTTCGCCTAAGACTTCATCTTCAACAACACTTACTGTAATTTAACCCAGCAACTATGAACTCATTACAGTTACATGATTTCAACCAGCAATCGTTAAATCTGAAAAGTCAACATCATCACTATTATACCAATCGCATATATATATATATAAATAACCAGATATATACACATACGCAGACAGGAAAAAATCAATCGAAAGTTATACACAAAAGACCACGGTGCAAACTAACCGAGATGTAAAACTGATGGATTGACCGAAAACAAAGGCTCCGTAGGCTTGCAGTCGCCGTCACAGTTAGAGAGGTGCTCTAGGGTTTTCTAATTGTTGCCCTTTTGCGTACAGGTTAAGTAAAACTATTTAAATAAACATTACTGGGCCAAAGGCCCACTCTAGTTCATGTTGGACCCATAGTGGACGAAAACACAGTGTTTTCACCACAAGGGTGTTTTCAGGTAGAGTGTTTTCATGAGTGGGTGTTTGGCATGACTTATTAAACAATAGAATGTTAATTCTAAATATAATATTAACCTTCACTACAATTATAATGCACACCACATATATAACATATCGATCACAGTACGAATTAACATATTACAACGTCTACAGTTGTGAAACAAACAAGTCGTGTCAACAAACAACATAAAAAAAATTAAAGTGCAATTAATGCGAAGATGGAAATCTTGGAAACTCGAGTTGTCACACCTGACAATTGACTTTCTCCTATTTCTGCCCATCAAACTGGAGTTCTGCACTTTCTTCCGTACAGTGCTTTAAATGGGGCGGTTTCAATACTTGAATGATAGCTATTGTTATAGGAGAATTCAATTAATGGTAAGTGATCATCCCAATTTCCACCAAAATCTATTACACATGCTCGGAGCATGTCTTCTAGAGTTTGGATCGTCCTTTCACTTTGTCCATCTGTTTGTGGATGATATGCAGTGCTAAGATTGAGTCGAGTTCCCATAGCTTGTTGGAAGCTTTTCCAGAAATGAGAAGTAAAACGACTATCCCTATTCGAAACAATGGAGAGTTGAACTCCATGTAAGGATACAACTTCATCTACATACAATTTTGCCAACCTTTCCATACAAAAGGTTTCTTTCATTGGTAGAAAGTGAGCTGATTTGGTTAATCGATCCACAATTACCCAAATCGCATCATTACCTTTTCTGGTTTTGGGTAACTTAGTAACAAAATCCATTGTTATAAGTTCCCATTTCCATACTGGCATTTCTAATTGCTGTAGTAAACCTGAAGGTTTCTGATGTTCTGCCTTAACTTGTGAACGAGTAAGACATTTAGAAACATATCGTGCTATATCCTTTTTCATTCCTATCCACCAGAAATTCTTTCTTAAATCTTGGTACATCTTATTGTTTCCTGGGTGCATAGTATACCTAGATTTATGAGCTTCTTCTAAAATCTTAGGTCTTAAGTCTCCCTGCTTAGGTACCCAAATTCTACTTTTGTGGAATCTCCAAATTCCATCTGCTCCTTGTTCTAATTCCTTGATTCATCCTTTCATTCCTTCAGCATCATCCTTGATTGCTGTAATTTGAACATTCTTCAATTGTTCCTTTAAATCTATTTGTAGATTTAATCTGAGAGCACGAACTCGTCGTTGTTTCTCATAATACTTACGACTTAAGGCATCTGCAACTACATTTGCCTTTCCTTCGTGATACTGAATATCACAGTCGTAGTCACTTAGGATTTCCATCCATCTCCTTTGCCTCATGTTTAACTCTTTTTGCCCAAATATATATCTTAAACTTTTGTGGTCTGTGTAGACAGTAAATTTACTTCCGTAAAGATAATGTCTCCAAATCTTAAGGGCAAAAATTACGGCTCCTAATTCTAAGTCATGAGTCGTATAGTTTTCTTCGTGCTTTTTCAATTGCCTTGAAGCATATGCAATCACCTTTTTGCGTTGCATAAGCACACATCCATATCCTAGTTTTGAAGCATCACAATATACTTCAAAATCTTCAGTTCCTTCTGGTAAGGCTAAGATTGGTGCATTTGTTAATTTCTGCTTCAATATTCTAAAGGCTTCCTCTTGCTTAGGTCCCCATTCAAACTTAACCGCTTTACAGGTTAACTTAGTTAATGGAACAGCTATCTTGGAAAAATCCTTAATAAACCGTCTATAATACCCAGCTAAACCTATAAAACTTCTTATTTCCATTGCTGTTTGTGGAACCTTCCATTTGGTAATTGCCTCTATCTTAGCAGGATCTACGTGAATACCTTTGTGATTCACTATGTGTCCTAAGAATTGCACTTCTTGTAACCAAAATTCACACTTCGAGAATTTGGCATAAAGCTTTTCTTTTCTTAACAAAGTTAAGAGTGCATGAAGGTGTTCACAATGCTCTATCTGACTTTTGGAATAAATAAGTATATCGTCTATGAAGACAATTATAAATTTATCCAAATATGGTTTACAGATCCTATTCATCATGTCTATGAATGCAGCAGGTGCATTTGTTAACCCAAAGGGCATGACTGTAAACTCATAATGACCATACCTAGTTCTGAAAGCAGTTTTAGGTATGTCTTCTTCTTGTACCTTCAATTGATGATATCCGGAGCGTAAATCTATCTTAGAGAAATATCTAGCCCCCTGAAGTTGATCAAATAGATCCTCAATCCTAGGTAATGGGTATCGATTCTTAATTGTAACTTTATTTAATTCTCTATAATCGATACACATTCTCATTGAACCATCCTTTTTCTTAACAAATAATACTGGCGCTCCCCAAGGGGATGAACTAGGTTGTATGAATCCTTTACTTAGTAATTCATCTAATTGCTTTTTCAGTTCTAACATTTCTGTGGGTGCTAACCGATAAGGTGCCTTGGCTATCGGTGTAGTTCCTGGAATTAGATGAATCCTAAATTCTACTTCCCTATCTGGAGGTAATCCCGGTAAATCTTCTGGGAATATATCTGGATATTCTGAGACTACATGAATTTCCTTAAGTTCTTTACCCTTAGTACTAATGATTACTGAAATCATATATACTATTCCTTGTTTTCGTTCATAATTAGCAACTTTCATTACTGATATGAACTTCATGGGCTTACGTGGTTTATCTCCTGTAATCCTAATTACTTCTCCTGTGGGTGATTGAATTTCTATGGAATTCTGATCACACAATATTCGAGCATGGTTGGCTACTAACCAATCCATTCCTAATACAACATCAAATTCAGCTAACTTCATCGGCAAAAGTTTTGCAGAGAATTTATGTCCTAAAAGTTCTATATTTTCTTCCTGCAAAACTTTATCTATTTTAACTGAATTTCCGTCTGCCGTTTCAACTGTAAAAATCTGCCTAATATGGGTTAAAGGTAAATTAAAAGATTGGCAGAATAAAGTATTTATAAAACTTTGGTTTGCACCAGAGTCAAATAATACTTTGGCGTAAATGTTGTGAACTAAGAACGTACCCGCTATCACATCTGGAATGAGTTCTGCTTCTTGAGTGGTTAGCTGGAATGCCCTGGCATTCTTCTTAATAGTTCCGTCGGTTGCCTTGGTTTTGTTGTCTGCTGGTTTGATTAATTTAGGACATTCTGTTTTGAAATGTCCTGCCTCTCCACAATTGTAACAAATTATGGATTTCTTCCTGCAATTTTCTTCACGATGCCCTACAGTTTTGCAAAAATTGCAATATACTTTGCATTTTCCAAAATGTTTCTTTTTGCAATTTTGACAGAACGGCAAAGTTGAAGATTGCCCTGTTCCTCTTCTCTTGCAGCTGTTATTATTACCCGTACGAAATCCTTGGGTAATTTTATGAGCCTGTTCCTTCTTCCTGTTTTCATCTTGGGTGCGTACTAGTTCATCGGTTAGGGTATTAGCTAATTCCACAGCATCGTCAATAGTGCGAGGTCTCGCAGCTTTAACGATGTTGCGGATTTCACTAATTAGTCCCCAAATGTTGCGAGAAATGAGTACCGGTTCTGGCGAAGCCAGCGTGGGTACCACTCTAGCATATTCAAAGAATGTCGAAGTATATCCGCGACAATCTATACCCATCATCCGATGATTTAGGAACTTATTTGTCATCTGTTCCTTTTCATACCCAGGACAGAATTTTCTTTCTACAAAACCCTTAAATTCTTCCCAAGTCATAGCATAAGCTATTATTCTTCCTTTTGATTGTAACACAGTGTTCCACCATTCGAGTGCTCCTTCCTTGAAGAGATTTGATACGTACATGACCTGATCATCTTTAGCACATTTACTTATTGCAATGACTGCTTCGGTTTTCTCTAACCAACGCAGTGATGCAGTTGCTCCTTCATTGCCTGCAAATTCAGTGGGTTTACAAGCAAGGAATTCTTTGAAAGTGCAACCAGGCGTTGCAGTTTTCATTTTTTTAGGAAATGGAGCTTGATGTGGTTCCCCATTATGATTAACATGATCATTGCCTCCGTTTACACTATTACTGAAGTTATCTTCAGAAATACGTTTACTAGGAACGATATGTTGCGGTTCGATTGGATTCTTTATAGCAGCAATGAATGCTGGAATAGCATTAGCTATTCCTTGAGCAACAATATTTTCGATATCTTGCCGAGTCATATATTGATCTCCTGGATGTTGCTCTGACTGATTAACCTCATTTACTGGTTCATTACCAATGTTTGACATCTGATAATAAATTTTATGTAAATAATTAGTATAAATACAAATATAATAAAACAGTTTGCACATAATCACATTAACATGTATAACCAAAAATTATCGATTTCCCAAGTTTCATTTCTATATATTATATTATGCCTCGTAGACGCGATTATCATACAACGTTTTATTGTTAAGTTATTACACATACTGGTTATTATGATTATTTATTAACACATATTCCTGCAAACTCCCATTATCTGGTCAGCTAATTTCTTAAAAATGACGCTCCCTTTCGTCATACTTCCAAGTAACTCTTTCTCCCACATCCCTAATCCGATTTCCTGCATCAATTAACTCTTCGCCCCAGAGGCGAAGTTCAGTCAGATTCTCAGGGCTCATAGTTGGGTATAGTGGAGGTTCTGGGTCAACTTGTGGGAAAAATGTATCAGGGTTGTTTAAAAGGTTTTGGTATTGCCAATCAGTTGTCCACCATTCATCTAATTCTACTGGTAATGGTTGAGGTTGGACAATAGGATCTGGAATAGCAGGTTCCAGATTGATTGGAATTGGAGCTTCTAATGGGTAGCTGAAAAGATCTTCTTCAGTAAATATAAGGTTTGGATTAGCTGGTTCAAGGTTTCCATCGGCAGGTCCGATGAGGTCACTCATTACTAATTTATGATCTAAAACTTCCCAGGGAGTCATTTTCTATTTTTGTCTAGAACTTTCTCCGACCTCTATTTCTGTTTGCTTAAAACTCTTCTCAGCTTCTATCTCTACTTGATTAACATTTTCCTCAATTTCTACCCCTTTTCCTTTGTCTTTTGGTTCTTCAGTTTTGGTAACTTTTCTTGTTGCTGGCTTTTTCCTACGTACACGCCTCCAGCCCATAAATCTGCTTCTTTTCTTGGGTTTAGGTTTTGCCAGTGGTTTGGATTGAAATTCCATGGGTTTTTCTTTATCAGCGAAGTAACCGGTGAATTCCTTGGAAACTTCTATCTTAACGGGATAGAGATTAAGATTTTCTAAACCTTCAGATATCTCATTCATGCTGTTTAGCATATATACAAAATACATACCAAATGTTAAAATAGAATAACAAAATTTTATAGATAACCCGTAAATATTATTGCATACATAAAACAACTGACAAGTAATTTATACTACAATTTACTGTGAACTTATTTATTTACTGAATAAGATTTCTGGATTGAAAATAAAGATGCTAAAACTTAAGTTAGGGTATTTAAAGATTTGCATTTTCTGCTACTGTGGCTAGCATATAAAGATTTGCCCATTTCTCATCTAATTTGTCCTCCCAAGGTGATTTATTGATTAAGTCTTGGGTTTCTTGTTTAACTTTCTTCTCTCGGTTTTTCCTTATTTCCTCCTGACTTTTCCTAATAATCAAACTTCTTTTATTAGGAGAAAGTGGTTCCTCGTAATGTGCCTTACGGACAAATATTCCTTCTTCAGGAATTACATAAGGTTTTGTTTGGGATGAACTTCCCTTCTCGTTGGATGACTTATCTAGTTTAAGATAGATATTTGACAACTTTTGTTTACCCATACTGTAATTAACAAATAATCAGTTAATAAAACACATAATCACATAATTGGCAATCAGTAAAATTAAGTATTTCTAAATACTTAATAGGCTTAGATCAGTGGCTCTGATACCACCTTATTTCTGTCACGGCCCCCGACCCGGTTTGACCCGTTTCAGGAGCCGCGGGACAGAAATCCCGTGGTATTTATTTAACAGCGGAAGTTTCTTCATGATCTTTTTAAAACTGAAATATTTCCCGGTTATTTTATTTCACAATTCGGGATAAAACCCGGTAATTTACAATATTGAGATTTCACGGAGAAATCTTTTATTTTACAAAACATGTTTCTTTATTTTATACTGAGCCACTTCCTTAAGCTGATAGTGCTTCACGGCACTTTTCCTGGATCACAACAGATCACCTGAAACATGTTTGAAAAAGGTTTTGTCAGCGGGAAATACTGAGTGAATCATTCTATTTGCATAAAACGACCTGTTCGTTATATTTTACAGTATTAAGAGCGATTACAATGTCTCTATCTTTTTAATTAACTGACCCAGTTGTCACTTGACCGGACTTGTGACTGTGGACATATCACTTGTTGGGTCCGTTCACCCACAAATGATAAATAATTAGTAGCTATGTGCACATCCCCCCACATACTGGCAGTAATTTCAGATTACATAGACTTAATCCCTGTAAATATAACCTTTGAAAATAAACATGCTTTTGTAAAGTAATTTGATAAAAAGAGAATGACTCACATTGCAGATTTAACAGAGCTTATTCTACTGATTAGCCTTGATAACCTAGTTTAAATAATCAAGCACACAAACTAGGTTAGTAACTTAATACAGCATTTACGATAACTCACGAGATTACAACCTTCACAACGAATGACAAAGTGCGATACTTAAACATCCATCGATTTAACGACGAATGACAAAGCATAAACCCTAATGTGGGCAGCACTTAAACATCCATTGGATAGTTTAATCAATCGGACATTGAATCGTAGCAGCGATCGAGTTATTACCCTGATTGTGGCAGTACTTCGTGATTTGTGTGTGTTAATTGTAGTAAACAGAATGTATCTCAGTGTACGTAAAGAGATTTTACGTCGTTTGAACTCCCAAATTCGATTGCCAATGTCTGCTATTTATACATAAATTTGACTAGCTTACGGACCGTAAGCCTCCCAATGTTGAGGTTCGTAAGGGTGCTTACGGACCGTAAGCCTATCAATGTTACGGTCCGTAAGGGTCGAAAATAGGTTATAGGGTAGCCACGGTTGGGACTAGCTTTGCTGAGTTGACAGTTTCTTAAATTTCGAATTTTGACAACGAGTATTTTAGATAATCCTTAACTAGGATTTACCCCCTTTGAGTTTTAGGGGCGCTGATCCTGATTCCGATTGTTCTGAAAATTTTAGGGACTATGCAAAATCACTTGGGTTTCTCAATTAGGGTTTCCTATTGGACAATTTAATTAAATAAATATGACTTTTGATGAGAGTTGTTACAGTTAGCCAATGTGGTTGTTGTTCAAAAGAAAAATGGAAAGTGGAGGGTATGTGTCGATTTTACAGATTTAAACAAGGCATGTCCCAAGGATCCTTTCCCATTACCCCACATTGACTCCATGGTGGATGCTACCGCGGGTCATGAGTTGTTAACTTTTATGGATGCTTCATTTGGATTTCAACAAATTCAGATGGAACCATCCGATCAAGAGGATACAGCCTTTATGACCCCAACTGGTATATATTGTTATATTGCTATGCCATTTGGATTAAGGAATGCAGGTGCTACTTATCAAAGGCTAGTCAATATGATGTTCAAGGACCAAATTGGACACACTATGGAAGTCTATATTGATGACATGGTGGTTAAGTCCAAAAGAGCTGAGGATCACCTTAAAGACTTGGAGGAAGCATTCAATATCCTTGATAAATTTAATATGAAACTAAATCCTTCTAAGTGTCATTTTGGTGTAAAGGCCGGTAAATTCTTGGGATATATGGTAACAAAGAGGGGCATTGAAGCAAGTCCAGAGCAAATTAAGGCTATTGTGAATATCAAATCTCCTGCCAACGCTAAGGATGTGCAAAGGTTGACTGGCAGGATCGCAGCCTTGAACAGATTCATATCCAAATCCTCAGGAAAGTGCAAGGAGTTCTATGACATCCTGAGGAAAAACAAGAAATTTGAATGGACTGAGAAGCATGAAAGTGCTCTTAAAGCTCTTAAAGATTACCTATCCTCAGCCCCAGCCTTAATGAAACCAGAAAAGGGAGATGTGTTATCCTTATATTTGGCGGTATCCTCAAAAGCAGTAAGTGCGGTCCTTGTTAAGGATCACCAAGGTACACAACATCCTGTTTATTATGTAAGTAAGAGCTTACTTGATGCTGAATCCAGGTATTCACATTTAGAAAAACTTATCCTTGCATTAATTATGGCATCTACTAAATTAAGACATTATTTTGAGACTCATGCCATTATTGTTAAAACTAATTTCCCCATTAAGAATGTTCTCAGGAAACCTGAAATGTCAGGAAGGATGGCTAAGTGGGCAGTGAAGTTGAGTGCATATGATATAAGATATGAGCCTAGGACAGCCATTAAATCCCAAGCATTAGCTGACTTTGTAGCAGATTTCAGTAGTGATTTGCAAAAGGAAGCTGAACTAGAAGTCCAACAGCTTGAAGAAACCAAGGATCCTTGGATACTGTTTACTGATGGATCCTCCAATGTGAATGGAACAGGGCTTGGAATACTACTAAAATCGCCACAGGGGGACATAATACCCCACTCCATAGCTTGTGAATTTCAAACTACCAACAATGAGGCTGAATATGAAGCCTTGATAGCTGGTTTGCAAATTGCAAAGCATATGAGCATCAGGTATCTTGAGGTACATGTAGATTCTTTATTGATCACTAATCACTTTAATGGATCCTATGCTGTTAAAGGTGAAAAGCTAATCAAATATTTGGAGATAGTCAAAGAATTGGCACTCTCTTTTGTATCCTTTAGTTTGACACAGGTACCAAGGGAAGAGAATGCAGAAGCTGATGCATTAGCCAATCTAGGATCATCTTTGAAGATTCCTGAGGATATTGAGATCCCTATTATCCATATCCTGACCCCTGCTATCAAGGATCATGTAGCTATGGAGATAGGAGAAGATTCTGCAATCATCCTTAGTGATGATACCCAATCTCATTCAGGATCATGGATACTCCCAATCATGAGATACATACAACATGGAGAAATTCCTACAGGAGAAAACCCTAGGGCTTTCAAAATTAAGGTATCTCAATTTACAATATTAAATAATATGTTGTATAAACGATCTCTTGCATGATCATATTTGAGATGCATTGAGGATCCTGAAATTCAAGAAGTCCTAAAGGATTTCCATGAAGGAGATTGTGGAAACCACACTGGGGGCAGCGCATTATTCTCAAGGATCCTGAGGACAGGATACTATTGGCCCACTATGAAGAAGGATGCTGTGGAGTATGCCAAGAAGTGTGATCCTTGTCAGAGGCATAGTAATATCCTTCACCAACCAGCAGAGCTCTTGCATCCTATATCCTCTTCTTGGCCATTCATGAGATGGGGAATGGATATAGTTGGAAAGCTTCCTAAGGCACCAGGTGGAAAAGTATTCATGCTTGCTATGACTGATTACTTCTCTAAGTGGATAGAGGCTAAAGCCTTTGCTCAAGTCAGAGAAAAGGAAGTTATATCCTTTATTAAAAGAAATATTATTACTAGATTTGGCATCCCTTCTGAGATTATTTGTGATAATGGATCCCAATTTATTGGGAGTAGAACCACTAACTTTTGTGACAGTTGGGGAATTAAGATGATAACATCAACACCAGTCCATCCACAAGCTAATGGTCAGGCAGAATCATCCAACAAGATCATCATCAACAATTTGAAGAAGAAGCTTGGATCCAAGAAAGGAAAATGGGCAGAAGAACTACCTTATGTGCTGTGGGCTGATAGAACAACTCCCAAGAATTCTACAGGGCAAACTCCATTTTCTTTGGTATTTGGGGCAGAGTCAGTGATCCCTACAGAGATGGTGGTTCCAACTGCAAGAACAAGCGTTCGTGATCCTGAAGAAAATGCTGAAAACTTGATTCAAGACTTGGATACTATAGAAGAAATCAGGGATTTAGCAAGGATAAGGATGGCCAGTTATCAACAAAGGATGGCTGGAGCCTACAACAAAAATGTTAGGCTCAGGAAATTCCAAGTTGGGGATATGGTATTAAGGAAAGCATTTCAAAACACCACCAATCCTGCTGATGGAAAGCTAGCACCAAAGTGGGAAGGACCCTATTTGATTGAAGCTGAAGCAGGAAAGGGGGCATATCGATTGCTAACAATGGAAGGTGATTTGCTACCTAGAGCTTGGAATGCTGTCCATTTGAAGAAATATTTCATGTGATCATGATCCATGATCCTTACCAGACAAGTATCCTTGAAGGATCCCCGCTGACAGATGATCCTCTTTCTGGTAACATTCCAATCTTAAACTATTTCATTCTTTTTATTCTCTTATAAGGATAAGGATCCTGCGTCCTTTATCCTCCTTTTACTTGATTTTGAGTTTTGAAGGTTCAGGCATCCTTAACTAAGCGTTGAGTATCCATAGAAGTATCCAGTTGTTTGGGCTAGTCCCCAGTTTGGGCCTGTCCCCAGTTTCGCCAGTAGCACATGATGATCCTGGTATAGTTCATGGCAATGGGACCAGTACCCGCTTTAGGGGCTGACAATTTCGTTGTACTGGCTATATTCAGGATCCTACGTATAATGGTAGACGTACCATACATCCGTTCCTAAGGTTTCTAACGTTTTCAGGTTAGCTAAGGTTTTGGCATTTTCATGTCACTAAGTTTGGATAGTCGCCAGTAAGGGCCATACTCCAGTTTACATACGATCCTTTGGGCTTGTCCCCAGTTATCCTTTGGGCTTGTCCCCAGTTATCCTTTGGGCTTGTCCCCAGTTATCTTTTGGGCTTGTCCCCAGTTATCCTTTGGGCTTGTCCCCAGTTATCTTTTGGGCTTGTCCCCAGTTATCCTTTGGGCTTGTCCCCAGTTATCTTTTGGGCTTGTCCCTAGTATATTAGGCTTGTCCCCAGAATTGTTGGGCTTGTCCCCAGTTACTAACATTCATCTTTTATTGGCTCAGTCCCAAGTAATATCTTATTTCAGGTTTGTGAAGATAAATGACCAAAGATTCTTGACCCTTACTTTCAACTAAGGTTTGTGTTTTGGTCAAAAAATCTGATGAGGATAATGCAACCAAACTCTTTGTTACGGGGAATGATGCTTTGAATGTGGAACAATGATAAGGATCACTTCAATGTAAATTGCACGAATGACACAAGGATTTATACGGGGAAAAAGCCCTTGATCAAGAGTTGATCTCCGGCATAAAAAACCCCGGGTGATGGAAACTACCGATCACCAAGCTCAAATAAATCAATAAATGTTTACAACTTCGGATAGTAACGAGCTAGGTACAAGGATCACTATGGTGAAATGTGTAAAAATGAGTGAAAACTAATAAGTGTTCGTCGAGAGCTTCAAGAATGCGATTGTATAAGAGTGTGTGTAGCTGAAAATGGCTAAGTGTTCTAATTCTAGCTCGTCACCCCTTTAAAAATAGAAGTTAACTATAATAACAAACTATCCGACTTTTGTGCCAAGCTCCCACGTTCTCCACAACGTCCATTTCCAGTCAAACGTGTACGAAATACCCGTGGAATATTCCATAGTAACGTTGCCAAGACCAAGTCAAGCTTGTTACTCCTGCGAAATAATACGAAACATAAACAAACAATCGTTAGTATGAGGATCCTAAAGGTGATCCATGATCCTGATCCTGAAGCTCTTCTGAGGATCACTATCTGTCACAGAAGTAAGGATCATTAATTAGGATAACAAGTAAGGATCACTAATTGTTAGAAAATCCTCCCCTAACAATTGCCCCCAAAATATAAGGAGTGATATGTAAAATGAGCGAATTATATTTTCTTGATCTTATCCGCAACTAACTATCGTAAATATAGCCGTTGTTGTAGAACTATCCGTTGCAACCATGACGTCACAGAAGTGACAACCCTGCACAATCATGATTATAAATAGGAGATATAGATGGGATCGATTGCATTTAAAATTTCAGAGATACTCCCTTTATAACTGAATTCCGAAGATAAACAGGTATTCTCTCTTCATCTTCTTCCTTCTTTTGCTCTGTTTTCCGTTTCTTTCCACCATTCTATCAAAGATGTTGCTCCGGAACTCCCCAGCTAAGGATCACCCGAAAAACAGCCCACCGAAAAGCCAGGGGATCATCGAAGATTCCATAAAAGAACGCTGCTGTTTCAACGATGCCCAGATTGATATGATCCGCCACTGCTTCCCGACGAACACCGAGTTTAGATCTTTTGATCCCAATGCCCTGAGTGATCATATTTCCGATAAATGGGTTGCTTTTCCTGTCACCCCGTTCACCATAGGCTATACATATCCTTTTCCAGCCTTCACCCAATCTTTCTTTTCCCTAACCGGCATCTCTTATATCCAAGCCATGCCGATGATATGGAGGCTTTTGTACACCCTTGAAAGGATCATTGAGCAGGAAGGGATAGACCTAGGAATGTCAGAGCTGGGAGAGCTGTATGATCTTACTACCTTTGGTTCTCATCGTTATTTGTTTAAACGTAAACCTGGTGAGGAACACCCGATCTTCAAAGCTACCAAGAATGATGCTAATTGGAAGCGGCGTTTCTTTTTCATCAAGAGAGATTCTATTGATGACGAAAAGGATCTACCCAAGAAATGGGCTACCCATGGTAGGGTGGAGGATCCTGAGAAGGATCACCAGAGAACTTTCTTTTGATATAAGGATCACTTATATATTTTTGCTTTCTTGTTATGCAGCTATCACCGTCTCACACCTCAGACTGTCCCCTGCTGCCAAAGAGAGACTCATCGCTTTCAAGAAACTTGATCCTAAAATAAGAACTTTCAAGACAACCACCCAGGATTCTCAGGAGGTATCCTCAGGCTCTGTCACGATGTCAAGTAAGTATCTTTGTTTAAAAATTTAAATAAATAGTGAAATATAAGTGAAGTAAAGATACTTATCTTGTTTTGGTTGTGTAGGTGCTGGAAAATCCACCAAGTCTGCTTCAAAGTTCAATGTCACCGATCTCACCACCGTCAGATCCTCCAAAAGAAAGGCTCCTACCAGCCCGACAGCTTCAGTCCCCAAGGCACCCCTCAAAGGAAAGGGAATCAAGAAGAGAAAGGCCTCTGAAGCTGAGGATCTTCAGGGTCTGCCTCTAATCCGCCACCAATTCCTCGAGTACTTCAACGATGTAAGGATCACTGTCTCTACTAGTATATCATGCTGGCATATCCTGCTGATATATCCTGTTGATTTGAGGATCACTTGGTCCTGACCTTATCTTTTATCCCTTTTGCAGAAATTCTCCGAGATTGAGGATTATGTTGGCCACGTTGAGGATCAGGATAGGAAGATTGCCGACCTCCAGCAGGTTGCATTGCTAAAGGACCACAAAATTGCTGATCTTCAGAAGGAAGTCCGGGATGCCAAACAGGAGACGGCCAAGGTGCTGGTTAATGTTGACTATGAGAAGCATGAGATCACCGAAGACGCCAAAGTCTCTGCCGCCATAGCAATGTACAAGTCCAAGCTTCAAATGGCCTTGGAAGCTCAGGATCCTGCTTTTGACAAGAGCACCTGGGATGTGGAAGGCTGGAAGGCAAGGCTGGCTGAACTGGACGATGAAGAGGCTGAGGAGGTTGAAGAGATCCTGAAGATCGAGGCTAGAGGCAAGGGTGAAGGTGGTGAAACAAGTGGAGCTGGAGGTGGTAATGCAGCGAAGGTTTAGGCTGCTTGATTGGGCGATGATGGAAACTTCTAGACATAGCCGGAGCCCAATTTTTTTAGTTTGATGGTTGTTTTGTTGAACAATTTGATGGTTTGTACTGAACAATAGTTTTTAGGATTAAGGATCATGTATGATCCTTTGGACAATAGGCAGGATTGCAAATGGTGGAGGGATCCTCTGTTTGGGGGATGAAGCCATTGTGATCATGCCGCCTTTATATTCCTGCACTACTTTGAACCTATTATCATGGACACCCTTTACCTACCCCAGCGGACGGGCCACGTATTGCTGGTAGATGCTCGGGGTAGGTAATTTTGACAACCTTTTAAGGGCTAGTCTTTTGTTAATAAATAAAATCTTAATCTTTTGTCGCTTATCTTGTATTGTTATCCTTTTTGTCTCTTTAATTCTCAATTGTTTTGATGTACACTTATTAAATAAACAATTTTGAATAAGTCGGATTGAAAATATTTAGGACATGATCCATGATCAAATATCCTGTAGTTAAAGAATCCCAAAAAGTAATATATTTTAAGGATCACAAGTTTAGTTGTCAAATTTTAAGGGTTATTCAAATAAACAATGAATAGAATTAAAATTAGTTAAGGATCATACCTGAGGATCCAAGTTAGGATCCTAACCATAATAAGGATAACTATAAGATAAACCTTAGAGAGAAGTAAGGATCAAGGATCCCTAGTTGTTTATCTTCAAGGACCTGAAATAAAGCATAACTTGGGACTAAGCCAATATAAGATAAGAGTTAGCAACTGGGGACAAGCCCAAGGATAACTGGGGACAAGCCCAAGGATAACTGGGGACAAGCCCAAAGATAACTGGGGACAAGCCCAAGGATAACTGGGGACAAGCCCAAGGATCGTATGTAAACTGGAGTATGGCCCTAACTGGCGACTATCCAAACTTAGTGACATTAAAATGCCAAAACCTTAGCTAACGTGAAAACGTTAGAAACCTTATGAACGGATGTATGGTACGTCTACCATTATACGTAGGATCCTAGGTATAGCCAGTACAATGGAATTATCAGCCCCTAAAGCGAGTACTGGTCCCACTGCCTTGAACCATACCAGGATCATCATGCGCTACAGGCGAAACTGGGGTCAAACCCAAGGAACGGATTGCTACTGCAGATAACCAATATTTTGCTAAGGATACCTGAACTTTCAAAACTTAAAATCACGTGAGAGATGGATAAAGGACACATGATCCTTATCCTTATATGAGAAAATAAAGAAATGAAATAGTTTAAGATTAGGATATTACCAAAGTAAGGATCACAGATACTATAAGGATCCTTCAAGGATACCCCTAACGTAAGGATCATCTGTGCCATGAGGATCCTGCTCACATGAAATATTTCTTCAAGTGGACAGCATTCCAAGCTCTTGGTAGCAAATCACCTTCCATGGTTAGCAATCTATATGCCCCCTTTCCTGCTTCAGCTTCAATCAAATAAGGGCCTTCCCATTTTGGAGCCAATTTTCCATCAGCAGGATTGGTGGTATTCTGAAATGCTTTCCTTAATACCATATCTCCAACTTGAAACTTCCTGATCCTGACATTTTTGTTATAAGCACCAGCCATTCTTTGTTGATAACTGGCCATCCTTATCCTAGCCAGATCCCTGATTTCTTCAATAGTATCTGTTTTGGTCAAAAATTCTGTTTATAATATGCAACCAAACTCTTTGTTTCGGGGAATGATGCTTAAAATATGTAACAGCGATGAGGATCACTTCAAGGTAAATTGCACTAACAACACAAGGATTTATACGGGGAAAAAGCCCTTGATCAAGAGTTGATCTCCGGCACAAAAAACCCCGGGTGATGGAAACTACCGATCACCAAGCTCAAATAAATGATTAAATGTTTACAACTTCGGATAGTAACGAGCTAGGTACAAGGATCACTATCGTGAAATGTGTACAAGTGAGTGAAAATGAATGTGTGTTCGTCGAGAGCTTCAAGTGTGCGAGTATACGAGTGTGTGTAGCTACAAAAATGGCTAAGTGTTTCTCTACTAGCTCGTTACCCCTTTTAAAATAGAAATCTAACTACCAAACTAACTATCCGACTTTCGTGCCATGCCTCCACGTTCTCCACAACGTCTATTTTTGGTCAAGCACGTGCAGAATAGTTTGGGAATATTCTCCAGGAATGTCGCCAAGACTTGGTCAAGCTTGCTATACCTGCGAGATGCTACAAAACATAAGTAAACAATCGTCAGTACGAGGATCCTTAAAGTGATCCATGATCCTGATCCTAAAGCCCTTCTGAGGATCACCACCTGTCACAGAAGTAAGGATCACTAATTAGGATAACGGATAAGGATCACTAATTGTTAGAAAATCCTCCCCTAACAATTGCCCCCAAAATATAAGGAGTAATTTGTAAAATTAACGAGTTATATTTTCTTGATCTTATCCGCAACTAACTAACGGATATATAGCCGTTAAAATAGAACTAGCCGTTGCGATGATGACGTCACGGAAGTGACAATCCTGCAGAATCATAATTATAAATAGAGATATAGATAGGATCATTATGCATTCAAATTCGAAAGAAACTCCCTTTAAATTCTCAGTCGACGATCAACCAGGTATTTCTTTATCCTCTTTCTTCCTCTCTTACTCTGTTTTTCTTTCTTTATCTCCGTCACTTCGAAAATGTTGCTCCGAAGTTCTCCGGCCAAGGATCACAAAAAGGATTGCCCTTTGAAGAGTCAAAAGATCATCAAAGACTCAGTGAACGAGAGGTGTTGCTTTAACGATGCACAAGTAGATAACATCCGTCACCGTTTTCCGGCGAATGCCTTTTTCAGACCTTTCGATCCAACTGCCCTGAGCGACTATGTTTCAGAAACCTGGGTTGCCTTTCCAGTTACTCCATTTGCCATAGGATACACCTATCCTTTCCCAGAATTTACACAATCCTTCTTTTCCCTTACCGGCATCTCTTACATCCAAGCCATGCCGATGATTTGGAGGGTTTTGTATACCCTGGAGAGGATCATCGAGCAGGAGGGCATTGATTTGGGCATGTCAGAACTGACACAATTGTATGATGTTACCACCTTTGGATCCCACCGTTATTTGTTCAAACGAAAACCCAGTGCAGAACACCCCCTTCTTAAAGTCACCAAAAATGACAAAGATTGGAAACGTCGCTTCTTCTTTGTAAGAAGGGATACCATTTCAGATGGAGAGCATTTACCAAGAACATGGTCCACCCATGGTAGGCCGGAGGATCCTAAGAAGGATCAGAAGGTAGTCTTGTTTTCGCAATAGGATCACTAACCCCTTTTTTGTCTTGTGTTATGCAGCTATTTCTGTCTCACACATCATCACATCAACTGAAACCAAGGATAGACTCGCTGCTTTTTGGAAGCTTGATCCTGAAACAAGGACATTCAAGATAGACACCCAAGACTCACAAGAAGTATCCTCAGGTTCCATTACCATGTCAAGTAAGTATCCTGCCTTTTACATAGTTTAAATATTAAAATAAATAAATAAATTGAAATAGGATAAGGATACTCATCTTGCTTTAAATGTGTAGGCGCTGGAAAATCTGCCAAGCCTGTATCCCAATTCAACACGGCTGACCTTGATGTCGTACGATCCAGGAAGAAGAGGTCCACTACCAGTCCTAGCATCTCCATTCCAAAGGCACCCACTAAAGGAAAGGGTGTCAAGAAGAGGAAAACTTCTGATGCTGAGGATCTTCAAGGCCTACCACTGATCCGCCACCAGTTCCTTGAATACTTCAATGAGGTAAGGATCCTTAATTCTGCCTAAGTATCCTACTCATATGAGGATCACTTGATCTTGAACTGCTTTATCCTCTTCTTTGCAGAAATTTGCCGAGATCGAGGATTACGTGGGGAATGTTGAGGAGCAGGACAAGAAAATTGCTGATCTCCAACAGGTTGCCGTGCTCAAAGACCTTGCACTTGCTGATCTTCGGAAGGAGCTCCAAGATGAGAAGACCAAGACGGCCAAACTTCTGATTGACCTTGACTATGAGAAGCATGATCTCATAGAAAATGCTAAGGTTTCTGCCGCCATCACGATGTATCAGACAAAATTGAAGATGGCCCAGGAAGCTCAAGATCCTAGTTTTGACAAAAGCAGCTGGGATGTTGAGGGCTGGAAGGCAAGGCTGGCTGATCTTGAGGATGATGAGGAGGAGGCAACTGAGGTCTTGGCAATTGAGGCAAGCGGCAGTGGAAAGGATCTGATGAAGGATACTGCAGCTGGAGGGGAAGAGGATGCAGCAAAGGCATAGGTTGCATGAATGGGCGATGAAGGACATTTCTAGACGTAGCCGGAGCCCAATTTTTAAGTTTGATAGTCTGTTTTGGTTGTGATGTTTTTTGCTAAACAATGATGGGTTGTACTTGAACAATAGGTTTTAGGACTAAGGATCATGTATGATCCTTTGGACAATAGGCAGGATTGCATATGGTGGAGGGATCCTCTGTTTGGGGGATGAAGCCATTGTGATCCTGCTGCCTTTATATTCCTGCACTACTTTCAAACTTGTTATCATGGACACCCTTTACCTACCCCAGCGGACGGGCCACGTTTTGCTGGTAGATGCTCGGGTAGGTAATTTTGACAACCTTTAAAGGGTTAGTCTTTTGTTAATAAATAAAATCTTAACCTTTTGTCGCCTATCTTGTGTTGTTATCCTTGTGTTTCTTTGATTTTCCTTTATTTCGATGCATTTTTATTAAACAAATAATTTTGAATAAGTCAAATTGAAAATACTTAGGATATGATCCATGATCCAATATCCTTTAGTTAAAGAATCTCAGAAAGCAATATGTTTCAAGGATCACAAGTCTAGTTGTCAAACTTTAAGGGTTATTCAAATAAATAATGAATAGAATTAAATATAGTTAAGGATCATACCTGAGGATCCAAGTTAGGATCCTAACCATTATAAGGATAACTACAAGATAAACCTTAGAATAAAGTAAGGATCGAGGATCCCTAGTTGCCTATCTTCAAGAACCTGAAATAGAGCATAACTTGGGACTAAGCCAATATAAGATAAGAGTTAGTAACTGGGGACAAGCCCAAGGATAACTGGGGACAAGCCCAAGGATAACTGGGGACAAGCCCAAGGATAACTGGGGACAAGCCCAAGGATCGTATGTAAACTGGAGTATGGCCCTAACTGGCGACTATCCAAACTTAGTGGCATGAAAATGCCAAAACCTTAGCTAACGTGAAAACGTTAGAAACCTTAGCTAACGTGAAAACGTTAGAAACCTTAGGAACGGATGTATGGTACGTCTACCATTATACGTAGGATCCTAAGCATAGCCAGAACAATGGAATTATCAGCCCCTAAAACGAGTACTGGTCCCAAAGCCTTGAACTACACCAGGATCATCGTGCGCTACAGGCGGAACTGGGGTCAAGTCCAAATAACTGAGGTTAAACCCAAAGAACGGATTGCTTCAGTGGATAACCAATGTTATGCTAAGGATACCTGAACTTTCAAAACTTAAACTCACGTGAGAGACGGATAAAGGATACATGATCCTTATCCTTATATGAGGAAATAAATAAATGAAATAGTTTAAGTTTAGGATATTACCTAAGTAAGGATCACCAATACTTTGAGGATCCTTTAAGGATATCCCTTTCGCTAGGATCACCTCTGCCATGAGGATCCTGGTCACATGAAATATTTCTTCAAGTGGACAGCATTCCAAGCTCTTGGTAGCAAATCACCTTCCATGGTTAGCAATCTATATGCCCCCTTTCCTGCTTCAGCTTCAATCAAATAAGGGCCTTCCCATTTTGGAGCTAACTTTCCATCAGCAGGATTGGTGGTATTCTGAAATGCTTTCCTTAATACCATGTCTCCAACTTGAAACCTCCTGATCCTGACATTTTTGTTGTAAGCACCAGCCATTCTTTGCTGATAACTGGCCATCCTTATCCTAGCCATATCCCTGATTTCTTCAATAGTATCCAGGTCTTGAGCCAAGATTTCATTATTTTCCTCAGGATCACGAGTACTTGTTCTAGCAGTTGGAACCACCATTTCTGTTGGGATCACTGATTCTGCCCCAAATACCAAAGAGAATGGTGTTTGACCAGTAGCATTTTTAGGGGTTGTCCTATCAGCCTAAAGCACATAAGGTAGTTCTTCTGCCCATTTCCCTTTCTTGGATCCAAGCTTCTTCTTCAAATTGTTGATGATGATCTTGTTAGATGACTCTGCTTGGCCATTAGCTTGTGGGTGGACTGGTGTTGATGTTATCATCTTAATCCCCCAGCTGTCACAAAACTTAGTGGTTCTGCCCCCAATAAATTGGGAACCATTATCACATATAATCTCAGAAGGAATTCCAAATCTAGTTATAATATTTCTTTTAATGAAGGATATAACTTCCTTTTCTCTAACTTGGGCAAAAGCTTCAGCCTCTATCCACTTGGAGAAGTAATCAGTCATAGCTAGCATGAATACTTTTCCACCAGGTGCCTTAGGGAGCTTGCCAAATATATCCATACCCCATCTCATAAATGGCCAAGAGGAGGATATAGGATGCAATAATTCAGCTGGTTGATGAAGGATATTGCTGTGTCTCTGGCAAGGATCACCTCTTCTGGCATACTCCACAGCATCTTTCTTCATGGTTGGCCAGTAGTATCCTGTCCTCAGGATCCTTGAGAATAATGCCCTGCCCCCAGTGTGGTTTCCACAATCTCCTTCATGGAAGTCTTTTACAACTTCTTGAACTTCAGGATCCTCAATGCATCTCAAGTATGGTCCTGCAAGAGATCGTCTATACAACATATTATTCATAATTGTGAATTGAGATACCTTAGATTTGAAAGCCCTAGGGTTTTCTCCTGTAGGAATCTCTCTATGTTGTAAGTATCTCATAATTGGTGAGATCCATGATCCTGATCCTGATCCTGAATGGGATTTAGTATCCTCACAAGGGATAATTGCAGAATCATTTCCTATCTCCATAGCCTCGTGATCCTCGATAGCCGGGGTCAGGATATGGATAATAGGAATCTTGATATCCTCCGGGATCTTCAAGGATGATCCTAAGTTAGCCAATGCATCAGCTTCTGTATTTTCTTCCCTTGGTACCTGTGACAAACTAAAGGAAACAAAAGAGAGTGCCAAACTTTTGACTATCTCCAAATACTTGGTTAGCTTTTCACCTTTAACAGCATATGATCCATTAAAATGGTTTGTAATCAACAAAGAATCTACGTGTACCTCAAGATACCTGATCCCCATATGCTTTGCAATTTGCAAACCAGCAATTAAGGCTTCATATTCAGCCTCATTGTTAGTGGTTTGGAACTCACAAGCTATAGAATGGGGTATTATATCCCCCTGTGGCGATTTTAGTAGTATTCCAAGCCCTGTGCCCTTGACATTTGAGGATCCATCAGTATAAAGTATCCAAGGATCCTTGGTCTCTTCTAGCTGCTGGACTTCTAGCTTAGCTTCTTCTTGTAAATCACTACTGAAATCAGCCACAAAGTCAGCTAATGCTTGGGATTTGATGGCTGTCCTAGGCTCATATCTTATATCATATGCACTCAGCTTTACTGCCCACTTAGCCATCCTTCCTGACATCTCTGGTTTCCTGAGGACATTCTTAATTGGAAAATTAGTTTTAACAATGATAACATGAGTTTCAAAATAATGTCTTAACTTGGTAGATGCCATAATTAATGCAAGAATAAGCTTTTTAAGGTGTGAGTACCTGGATTCGGCATCAAGTAAACTTTTACTTACATAATAGACAGGATGTTGTGTACCTTGATGATCCTTAACAAGGACCGCACTTACTGCTTTTGAGGATACTGCAAGATACAAGGATAACACATCACCTTTTTCTGGTTTCATCAAAGCCGGGGCCGAGGATAGGTAATCTTTGAGGGCTTTTAAAGCATTTTCATGTTTCTCCGTCCACTCAAATTTCTTGTTCTTCCTTAGGATATCATAGAATTCTTTACACTTCTCGGAGGACTTGGATATAAATCTGTTCAAGGCTGCTATCCTTCCTGTTAGCCTTTGAACATCCTTAGCATTGGCCGGAGATTTGATGTTCACTATTGCTTTGATTTGTTCCGGGCTAGCTTCAATGCCTCTCTTTGTCACCATATATCCTAAGAATTTACCTGCTTTAACACCAAAGTGACATTTTGAAGGATTAAGTTTCATATTATATTTGTCAAGGATATCGAATGCTTCCTCCAAGTCTCTTAGGTGATCCTCAGCTTTTAAGGATTTCACCACCATATCATCTATGTAAACCTCCATAGTTTGTCCAATCTTATCCTTGAACATCATATTCACCAGCCTTTGATATGTTGCACCTGCATTTCTTAATCCGAACGGCATAGCAATATAGCAGTATATACTAGTTGGAGTCATGAAGGCTGTATCCTCTTGGTCGGATGGTTCCATTTGGATTTTGTTGGAATCCAGATGAAGCATCCATAAAAGTTAACAGTTCATGACCCGCAGTTGCATCCACCATGGAGTCAATGTGGGGTAAAGGGAAAGGATCCTTGGGACATGCCTTATTTAAATCGGTAAAATCGACACATACCCTCCACTTTCCTTTTTTCTTTTGAACAACAACCACATTGGCCAACCATCTTGGATACTTGACCTCTCTAATCATACCTGCCCGGAGCAATTTCTCTACCTCTTCTTGGATAATGGCATTCCTTTCCGGTGCAAACTTTCTTCTCCTTTGATGGATTGGTTTGAAGGATCTGTCAATGCCGAGTTTATGAGTGATAACATCTTTGGATATACCAGTCATGTCTTCGTGTTTCCATGCAAAGGTAGTCTTTCTCCTTTTGAGGAAGGATACTAGGTCTTCTTTCATTTCGCCAAGGATTCCTGATCCGATATAGATTTTGGATTCAGGATCATCGGGATCCACGAGGATTTCTACCACATCCTGCTCTCTGGCCTCCAAGACATTCCTTGGAGGATATCTTGATTGCTATTGCTCCCTTGACTTCGAGGCTGGTTTCATCGATGAAGTGTAGCAATTCTTAGCCTCCTGCTGATCACTATCAATCTTTACTATTCCCCAAGGACTAGGGAGCTTCACACATTGATGATAAGTAGATGGGACTGCTTTCATATCGTGTATCCAGGGCCTGCCAAGGATAACATTACAACAGGATAAACAGTCAATAACACAAAATTTTTGATAAGAGTGTAAGCCTTCAATATATATTGGGAGTTTAATGTCCCCCAGGGTGTTCTTAGTTTCGCCACTAAATCCCACGAGCACGGAGGATCTTGGTATGATCTCTGATTCAGGGATACCCATCTTCTTTAGAACATCAAGCTGGATAATGTTCACTGAACTTCCTCCGTCTATAAGGATCCTGCGGACAAAATGGTTAGATATGAAAAGAGTAATAACTAAACCATCGTGATGAGGATCCTGGATATCAACACGATCCTCTTCATCAAAGGTTATGACTTTTCCTTCGGAGACACTTGATGTTCGAACTGGTCTTTCTCCATTATCCATTTTAGTTTCCTTTGCATGCCTTTTAGCTGCTGAGAAGGATGTGCCACAAATGTCGGATCCTCCAGAAATAAAGTTTATCACTTGTGCATCTGCTGGAGGAGCTGGAGCCTTCTCAGGGATCCTTTCAGGATCCTGAGTCCTTGACTTTTTTCTTCCCAACAACTCTTTTAGATGCCCCTTGCTCAACAAGTATCCAATTTCCTTTCTTAATGCAAAGCATTCTTCTGTGAGGTGCCCAAAATCTTCATGATATGCACACCACTTTGATTTATCCTTTGTTGCAGCCGGCCTATCATTCTTTCTCGGCCATCTAGCTTTATCACCTAGGTTCTGCATAGCAAGGATTAGTTCATTGTTATCAACACTAAAGCAATATTCAGAAATTGGAGGATAATCCTCATCATCCTCTTCTTGATCAACAGAGTGCACGTTCTGATTATCAGATCTGTTGTAGGATCTGAATTTGTTGTTCCGGAATGAGGATCCTTGCTTATCCTGCTTTGAGGATCCTGCTAACCTCTCCTGGATCCTCTTGTCATCCTCTAGCCGAATGAACCTAAGTGCTCGGGTTCTTACCTCATCTAAGTTCCTGCATGGTGTCATAACAAGATCATCATAGAAAGACGAATCCCTAAGCAATCCCATTTTGAAGGCCTCAACACCCGTAGCTATATCTAAGTTGGGAATGTCTAAGGATTCTTTACTGAATTTGGTAATGTAATCCCTTAATGATTCATTATGACCCTGGGTTATCCTATATAAATCACTAGTTAATCGTTCAAATTTTCTACTACAAGAAAACTGATTATTAAACAAGTTAACTAGGTTAGCAAATGAGGTAATAGAATAGGGAGGAAGACTTAGCAGCCATTTGAGAGCCGATCCAGTAAGAGTGGATCCGAATCCCTTGCACAGGCATGCGTTCTTCAGGATTGATTTCCATCCTCTCCCTGTATTGTGCTATGTGTTCTTCAGGATCCGTTGAACCATCATACAACTTCATTGTTGGCACATGGAATCTCTTGGGTATCTCAGCATCACAGATTGGTGGTGCAAAACGAGATATCTTGTGGCTCCCATCTGCAATCTCTGGGATAGGTTTAACTACTCCCGGAACACTTGATATCATATCCTTTAGCTTTTAAAATTCTCTAGCCATGGCATGATTGATACCTGGATCCTGCATAAGACCATGGTTAGTAGTATGAGAATTATTAAAAGTGTTACCTCCCATTGGATTTAAATTAGGAAGAATGGATGTTAATCCATATTGTTGAGGCTCTGGAATGATCGAGGGACCAGTAGAGGCATTGGTCTGCATCGGAATAAAATCTCCCTGATGGACATCTGAACTTCCTGTTTGCAAATTCCTCAAGGATCCTGGCATCTGGAAGGATCCCTGAAACTGGGACGATCCTGGAACAAAGGAGGATCCTTGAACTTGGGATGATCCTGGAACGAAGGAGGATCCTCGAACCTGGGATGATCCTGGAACGAAGGAGGATCCTTGAACCTGGGATGATCCTGGAACGAAGGAGGATCCTTGAACCTGGGATGATCCTGGAACGAAGGAGGATCCTTGAACCTGGGATGATCCTGGAACGAAGGAGGATCCTTGAACCTGGGAGGATCCTGGAACGAAGGAGGATCCTTGAACCTGGGACGATCCTGGAACGAAGGAGGATCCTTGAAACTGCTGCATTCCTGAATATCCTCCTGAACTTGTGAGGGATCCCATATGCTGAGGATAGGATCCCGCTAGCTGGAAATATGAACCTGATGCCTGGGTCATTGTTGTTGTTCCATAGTGCACTCCTTTCGGTCCACCCACATATTGAATGTCTGGAACCACTGATGGCTGAGAAGTAATCACCGGAGTATCAAAATTCAAAGATCTGGGCATCAGGGGGGAACGATCCTCTGCCGTTTTCTTCTGTTTCTTGATTTCGTCAATCTCCCGGAGGATCCTTTCGTTGGTCTTATCCTGCTCTTGTGCATGATTCCTCATCTGCAAAATCAAGGCATAGAGATCATTAGTAGTAGGATTAGTTGAAACAGAAGAAGTAGGTGGTTTTGAGAAAATGGGAGTTGGTTTTGTGACACCTGTGTCATTTCAACTATCAAACAAATGCCAAACCAATGAAATATTATATTTCATACTTTGGACTTGTATAAATATGTGTATCTTTTGCACATATCAACTCTTGTTCGATTTCAAACTCTAAATCGCTTTCTGGAAGGTTATACGCGCACTAATGCGTAAATATAACCAGTTTAATGCAACAAACACTCCGGAATAGTGAAATAGGTTTAACATACCTTAAATAACCTTTACATAACTTAGATATAAGTTTTGGAAGGTTTGGTGTGGTGAAATCAAAGTTTATTCGCTTACAGGGACTAAATTTGACAAACTGCGAAAGTATGCCAATTTGAACTGTAACAGACATTCCGGAGCATGGCCATAAGTTAAACATACCATAAATATCCTTTAAATAGCTTAGAAATAGGCTTTGAGGGGTTCGGTGTGCTAAAATAAACTTTTGTGTCATTCAGGGACTAAAAGTGTCAAAAAGTGCACAAGTTTGCATTTTAGCGCATAACTTACGTTCTGAATACATCCGGACATCCAAAAATTTATGTAAGCACTAAAATATTTTATTTTAGTGTTCGGCATAAGAAAAATCCATTCGTCACGTCATTTGGATCGTTTTTCGCGCTTATGCGCATTCCGTCGTAATTAAGCGAACATCGCGTCCGTACGGCCAAACGAACCAACCTCCGGCATATTTTTGAGCATGTTTTGAGTTCCCTATACTTTAGCTTCATTTTAGATCCTTAAAATGAGGTTAACGGGGTTCAAACGCATCGAAAAAGGCCTTAAAACACCACAGGGACCAAAACTGTCAATTTTGAAACTTTTCTGAAGCTGGTGCATGGTGGCGTAGCGCGACTGCATAGGGCCTTTACCGTCGCGCTACGCGAGCGCCTTATCTGGGCAGAAATATCAGTTTTGCACTTTCGGGACCAGATTCGATGTATAAACAGCTGTTTAATTCACAACCACACATTCTAACATGCTTAGTCAGCTGATAAGGATGGAATTTAGGCACCATAACTTTCTGACACTTGTACGGATACGATTAAGGCACGATATTCGACAAGCGATCTTAACGGTTCGGGTATTCCTATAAATACCCATCCACCCCCGTTGCTAAAATCACTAGAATCTTGATCTTAGGAACTCTAAGTTGAAACCATTGTTTCATACCTGAGATTCTTGGATCGAGATTAGCATTCGGGGACCCTTCGTAAGTATTCTTTCGTTCTTTTATTGCTTTTCGAGTCTTTCGAGTCTGAAAGTCAAACTTTGTTTGACTTTCTACATTGACCAGTTATGGTCAATGCGAAGTTCGTTTGAACTTCGCAACGTGAGTGTAATCACGTTGGTTATAGTCCCTTGGGACTATGCCTACTGATTACCACGTTGTCTAGGGTCGTAGGGTAAGCGATCTAATAAATCGCTTATACCTCGAACCCGACCCATTTGGTCGATCATTAGGATCCGACCAAATACATTAGGTGACCATAGTAGGTAGGGAATAACCTTCCGAGGTTATACCCTATGGTCACATCGTTTAAGTAGTTGTATGATAGGTAGTTTATATGCCTTAGGTAAATTACCAGAATACCCTTTTCATGTATAATTGGTAATTAAACATATGTAACCTAAACTTTTGTCACATAACTGATTATGTAACATGTTTAGGCATATAACACTTGTCATAGGGCTAGTTAGGCGGTCCGAACGCGTTTCACGCGAACGACGCGTTAAAGTAGCATAAGCTACCTAAACGGGTCGTAATGGGTCGAAAACACTTAGGTTAAGTTTCATTTAGTATGTAGGCTTTGTTAAACCAAATGACACGAGTCTCTACACTCGTTTGGTTTACAAACCCTAATGCTACCCGATCTTCCGATCTAGGTCCGGTTAATTAACATAGTTACCTACATTAGGTGCCGTTTGATATCCGCGATCTCTAGCATTGTTTGGTTGTTACTCAAGGACTTCTGAGCAATCTCAAGTGAGTACATAGACCCCTCTTTTACTGTTTTCCAAACTGTTTTGGGGTGAAACACATGTGCCTACTTGTTACTTTCATGCTTTCCTGTTTTCACATCATATACCTGCTATGTTCGTTAGTACATTATAGTACATGATTTCATTACATTTCATGCTAGGTGTGCCCATTGTGTGCATTACTTAGTACATCGTTCTACATTACATTTCATACTACGTATGTCCATTGTGTGCATACTTAGTACATTGTTTTACATTACTTTTCTGTTGCATATGCTTATCCAGCATATGAACACATTATACTACATATTGAACCGTTGTAATCATTTGACTATGTGATCCGTTTGATATCTGTGAACCGTTTGTATCTGTGAACCGTTTGTATCTGTGAACCGTTTGTATCTGTGAACCGTGTGAACCGTATTTGACTATACATGAACATTTCTACACTTGTTAAACATTTCATCTTGATAGTTTGGTTTGAGTAAGTGATTAAGTAACGAGGCGTGTGTAATATGATACAAGCATGGTGGATACGCCGCTGGTACTTCCTATATATAAGTGTTTGTATGGTATTACATATCGTAGCGTTATTTGAATCATTTCAGTTTGAGACATATAACATTTTATACAAATAACATACTTTTCACAAGACATTGTTTTACAAACAACTTATCTTATACAAACTCAGTTACATGGTTATTCATTTAACCATACATTATTCTTTTATCTATACATATCATCTGGACTTATTGATTTTCAAACGATTTACAAGACAAAGCAAATTACAAGGTCCATGACTAAACATTTTCTCAAACATAAGTCATGAAACCTATTTTCACAAAACCTATGTATCTCACAGGCATTTTTATGCTGACGTACCTATTTTCACATGTGTTTTTCAGGAGCTGTTGCATAAGATGATTAAGATACACATAGGCAGACTTGGGCTTTAGTGACAATAAAAGATGCAAGACTAGTTAATTTTGTTGTATTTCTTTGTTTGTTAAGACATTATAACGCGTTTAATCAATAAAACGAAACCTCAATTGCCATGGATTTGAAACAATTAATTCTGTTACAACACTCCCCGATGTTTCCGCCACGTTTTGTATGTTCTACGTGGTCGGGGTGTGACAGAAAAGATGGTATCAGAGCCAATGGTTATAGGGAATTAGGTTATTAGTAATGCTTTGACCTAGTCTATAACCTTCTTAGGACCCTAACGCAAGTTTACTTGCGTTTAGTCATAAAACAATACCGTCACCTATTCTTAGGCGACTACCACAACAAGAACATAAATTTCAAAACCGCTTTGAAAACTAATCATCTGTTCTAGGATGATTTATTACAAGGTTTTGAACCCTCTGTTATATGGTTTTGAACCCCTTTGAATTTTCAAAATCTCGTCAAGGTTTTGGGTTTTAAATAATGTGAACACGTGCAAACTGGAAGGGTGAATGCCTGTATTCTGGGTTTTCTGTCTAGGCAAGCACTTTGTATACATCTCATCAGACGCGAGACCAGTTGTGCTTACCTGGGAATTCCTGGGATGAGTGTTCACTTATAGGCGAGCATGTCTTCGAGATACATTATTTTTGATCCATTTACTTTGATTAGTCACTGTGTGTCGTTTGTTTGCTTGGTAATGCGGACGAATGACCACCATCTTTGCTTTTGTTGGTTTTGTTTCATCGCATTCTCTTCATCCAATCATCTCACTCGTTTCTTCTCATGTTTTCCTCTTTTAGAATGCCTCCTCGACGCGAAAACCAGATAGCGACTGCCGAACTGGCAGAAATCATTGTGCAGCAGATGGCTGCTCAATTCCCAAACCTCTTTGCTCAATGGAATCAAGCCAACAACAACAACAATGGTCCATGCAATTTCAAGAGTTTTAACTCGGCGAAACCACTCAAGTTTAGTGGTTCTGAGGGAGCGACTGGGCTTCTTCAATGATTCGAGAGCATTGAGAATACTTTCCGCCACGTGCAGTGTCCTGACAATCGCAAGGTCGAGTTTGCTTCGAGTGTGTTCCAGAAGAGAGCCCTTACGTGGTGGAACGGTGTTATGAGATATCGTGGTGCAGAAGTTGCACTAGCACAGACATGGGCTGAACTTAGGGCCCTTATGATGAAGGAATTCTGTCCTCGACACGAGATCAGGGCTTTGGAAAGGGAATTCGACAATCTTGAGCAAGACAGCGGTGAGCATCGAGCCTACACGGACCGTTATGGGGAGTTAAGTCTGTTATGCCCAAACATGGTCACGCCTTTGGATAAGGCAATCGAAAAGTACATTGATGGCCTCCCTGATTCAATACAAGACATTTTGACTGGTAGCAACCCTACTACAGTTAGACAGGCCATTGAGCTATCTGCAACCTTGACTGAATCAAAGATCAGGAAAGGTAAACTTTTCCGAAAAGGTGACAAGAAGCCGGTCGAAGAATCGAAACCAATCAAGGAATCAAAGATCATGGATGAACAGACTGGATCCCCTAAGAGGTCAAAGAAGCGAAAGGCTTCTCAGAACTACGCTGTGGTCGCTCACAATGATCAAGCCGTCCTCAACCAACCAGCTCAACCCCCTGCCAGGAAACCCTACAACGGAACTGCACCCTTGTGCAACCAATGTGGCCTACATCATCATGCTGGGGTGAAGTGCCGCACATGCCAAGTTTGCGGACTTATAGGTCATACAGCTAGGGTTTGCCCAACCGCAGCTGCACCAAATCAAGCTGGCAACAATCCTGCTCAAGCTCGTTTTCCACAGGGATCTTGCTACAACTGTGGCGAGATGGGCCATTTTAGTAGGAATTGCCCAAGGCTTGCTAATGCAAATCCAGCGCAGGGATGAGCATATGATCAACCAGAAGACAACATCGTTTAGAAATAATCACGTCTTATGTATTATTTTCTTTTGTTGTCAAGATCCAAGAAACAGTTGTTATCGTTGTTTATAAATAAATCTTTTATTTACATTGCAATGTATTTATGTGATTGTATGTATAAACAACATATCCCCTACAATACCGACAATCAAGGAACCGCATTCCTTGAAGAACGGACTACTCCCAAATTTCTTCCATTATATGATCTCTTGCGTTTTTCACAAAAATCCTAAGTACCCGTTTCTTCCAAGAGAAACGAAGTACGAGGTGCCAAGTTAATAGCAATCAATAACAAGATAATAACAATTAAACAACTATGTGATTATGTGCTTATGAACATTACAAGACAAACTGTGCGGACTGTGCAAGGAATTACGTAATTATGGATGCATACATAATTATGGAATTTAGTGCACAGAAACCACAGCGAGCTTTGTCATGTACCTAGAAGTTAACCCTATTCATTTCCAATTCTGATGAAGTATCCGTTGAGGAAAAATGAACTAGCTATTCATTTTTCACTTCTGAAGAATATCCGTTGAGGAAATGAATATCCGTTTGTCTATCATTTTCATTTCCGTTTCTGAGGAAGCAACCGTTGAAAATGACTCCGTTTGTTCATTTTCGTTTCTGAAGATTTGTCCGTTGAGGAAATGAATATCCGTTTGTCTATCATTTTCATTTCCGTTTCTGGGGAAGCAACCGTTGAAAATGACTCCGTTTGTTCATTTTCGTTTCTGAAGATTTGTCCGTTGAGGAAATGAATATCCGTTTGTCTATCATTTTCATTTCCGTTTCTGAGGAAGCATCTGTTGAAAATGACTCCGTTTGTTCATTTTCGTTTCTGAAGATTGTCCGTTAAAGAAATGAATCCCCGTTTGTTTATTCCTTCATTTCCGCTTCTGAAGAATACTCGTTGAGGAAAATGACTCCGTTTGTTCATTTTCGTTCTGAAGAATGTCCATTAAGGAAATGACAGGATTATGCTTTACATATCTCTGGTGGTTATCTGACACAAAGTCACAAATAGACTCCTACGAATAAATTTCGGGACGAAATTTCCTAAAGTAGGGGAGACTGTGACACCTGTGTCATTTCAACTATCAAACAAATGCCAAACCAATGAAATATTATATTTCATACTTTGTACTTGTATAAATATGTGTATCTTTTGCACATATCAACTCTTGTTCGATTTCAAACTCTAAATCGCTTTCTGGAAGGTTATACGCGCACTAATGCGTAAATATAACCAGTTTAATGCAACAAACACTCCGGAATAGTGAAATAGGTTTAACATACCTTAAATAACCTTTACATAACTTAGATATAAGTTTTGGAAGGTTTGGTGTGGTGAAATCAAAGTTTATTCGCTTACAGGGACTAAATTTGACAAACTGCGAAAGTATGCCAATTTGAACTGTAACAGACATTCCGGAGCATGGCCATAAGTTAAACATACCATAAATATCCTTTAAATAGCTTAGAAATAGGCTTTGAGGGGTTCGGTGTGCTAAAATAAACTTTTGTGTCATTCAGGGACTAAAAGTGTCAAAAAGTGCACAAGTTTGCATTTTAGCGCATAACTTACGTTCTGAATACATCCGGACATCCAAAAATTTATGTAAGCACTAAAATATTTTATTTTAGTGTTCGGCATAAGAAAAATCCATTCGTCACGTCATTTGGATCGTTTTTCGCGCTTATGCGCATTCCGTCGTAATTAAGCGAACATCGCGTCCGTACGGCCAAACGAACCAACCTCCGGCATATTTTTGAGCATGTTTTGAGTTCCCTATACTTTAACTTCATTTTAGATCCTTAAAATGAGGTTAACGGGGTTCAAACGCATCGAAAAAGGCCTTAAAACACCACAGGGACCAAAACTGTCAATTTTGAAACTTTTCTGAAGCTGGTGCATGGTGGCGTAGCGCGACTGCATAGGGCCTTTACCGTCGCGCTACGCGAGCTCCTTATCTGGGCAGAAATATCAGTTTTGCACTTTCGGGACCAGATTCGATGTATAAACAGCTGTTTAATTCACAACCACACATTCTAACATGCTTAGTCAGCTGATAAGGATGGAATTTAGGCACCATAACTTTCTGACACTTGTACGGATACGATTAAGGCACGATATTCGACAAGCGATCTTAACGGTTCGGGTATTCCTATAAATACCCATCCACCCCCATTGCTAAAATCACTAGAATCTTGATCTTAGGAACTCTAAGTTGAAACCATTGTTTCATACCTGAGATTCTTGGATCGAGATTAGCATTCGGGGACCCTTCGTAAGTATTCTTTCGTTCTTTTATTGCTTTTCGAGTCTTTCGAGTCTGAAAGTCAAACTTTGTTTGACTTTTTACATTGACCAGTTATGGTCAATGCGAAGTTCGTTTGAACTTCGCAACGTGAGTGTAATCACGTTGGTTATAGTCCCTTGGGACTATGCCTACTGATTACCACGTTGTCTAGGATCGTAGGGTAAGCGATCTAATAAATCGCTTATACCTCGAACCCGACCCATTTGGTCGATCATTAGGATCCGACCAAATACATTAGGTGACCATAGTAGGTAGGGAATAACCTTCCGAGGTTATACCCTATGGTCACATCGTTTAAGTAGTTGTATGATAGGTAGTTTATATGCCTTAGGTAAATTACCAGAATACCCTTTTCATGTATAATTGGTAATTAAACATATGTAACCTAAACTTTTGTCACATAACTGATTATGTAACATGTTTAGGCATATAACACTTGTCATAGGGCTAGTTAGGCGGTCCGAACGCGTTTCACGCGAACGACGCGTTAAAGTAGCATAAGCTACCTAAACGGGTCGTAATGGGTCGAAAACACTTAGGTTAAGTTTCATTTAGTATGTAGGCTTTGTTAAACCAAATGACACGAGTCTCTACACTCGTTTGGTTTACAAACCCTAATGCTACCCGATCTTCCGATCTAGGTCCGGTTAATTAACACAGTTACCTACATTAGGTGCCGTTTGATATCCGCGATCTCTAGCATTGTTTGGTTGTTACTCAAGGACTTCTGAGCAATCTCAAGTGAGTACATAGACCCCTCTTTTACTGTTTTCCAAACTGTTTTGGGGTGAAACACATGTGCCTACTTGTTACTTTCATGCTTTCCTGTTTTCACATCATATACCTGCTATGTTCGTTAGTACATTATAGTACATGATTTCATTACATTTCATGCTAGGTGTGCCCATTGTGTGCATTACTTAGTACATCGTTCTACATTACATTTCATACTACGTATGTCCATTGTGTGCATACTTAGTACATTGTTTTACATTGCTTTTCTGTTGCATATGCTTATCCAGCATATGAACACATTATACTACATATTGAACCGTTGTAATCATTTGACTATGTGATCCGTTTGATATCTGTGAACCGTTTGTATCTGTGAACCGTTTGTATCTGTGAACCATTTGTATCTGTGAACCGTTTGTATCTGTGAACTGTTTGTATCTGTGAACCGTTTGTATCTGTGAACCGTTTGTATCTGTGAACCGTTTGTATCTGTGAACCGTGTGAACCGTATTTGACTATACATGAACATTTCTACACTTGTTAAACATTTCATCTTGATAGTTTGGTTTGAGTAAGTGATTAAGTAACGAGGCGTGTGTAATATGATACAAGCATGGTGGATACGCCGCTGGTACTTCCTATATATAAGTGTTTGTATGGTATTACATATCGTAGCGTTATTTGAATCATTTCAGTTTGTGACATATAACATTTTATACAAATAACATACTTTTCACAAGACATTGTTTTACAAACAACTTATCTTATACAAACTCAGTTACATGGTTATTCATTTAACCATACATTATTCTTTTATCTATACATATCATCTGGACTTATTGATTTTCAAACGATTTACAAGACAAAGCAAATTACAAGGTCCATGACTAAACATTTTCTCAAACATAAGTCATGAAACCTATTTTCACAAAACCTATGTATCTCACAGGCATTTTTATGCTGACGTACCTATTTTCACATGTGTTTTTCAGGAGCTGTTGCATAAGATGATTAAGATACACATAGGCAGACTTGGGCTTTAGTGACAATAAAAGATGCAAGACTAGTTAATTTTGTTGTATTTCTTTGTTTGTTAAGACATTATAACGCGTTTAATCAATAAAACGAAACCTCAATTGCCATGGATTTGAAACAATTAATTCTGTTACAACACTCCCCGATGTTTCCGCCACGTTTTGTATGTTCTACGTGGTCGGGGTGTGACAGGTTTCTTCGCGGCATTCTCAGTGTTCTTCTGGGGTCCAGAAGGTGGTGGAGGCAAAGGAGGAACGCCTTGAGAAGAAGTGAATGAGAGCATCAAATTTGAAGCATTCTTCGCCGAGGAAGCCATTTGCTTGGTTGTAGTGAACCGAAATGAGCACAGAAATGCGAATTTTTCTAAGGACGAAGCACCAATTGCCCCACGGTGGGCGCCAAACTGTTTTGGTCAAAAATTCTGTTTATAATATGCAACCAAACTATTTGTTTCGGGGAATGATGCTTAAAACATGTAACAGCGATGAGGATCACTTCAAGGTAAATTTCACTAACAACACAAGGATTTATACGGGGAAAAAGCCCTTGATCAAGAGTTGATCTCCGGCACAAAAAACCCCGGGTGATGGAAACTACCGATCACCAAGCTCAAATAAATGATTAAATGTTTACAACTTCGGATAGTAACGAGCTAGGTACAAGGATCACTATCGTGAAATGTGTACAAGTGAGTGAAAATGAATGTGTGTTCGTCGAGAGCTTCAAGTGTGCGAGTATACGAGTGTGTGTAGCTGCAAAAATGGCTAAGTGTTTCTCTACTAGCTCGTTACCCCTTTTAAAATAGAAATCTAACTACCAAACTAACTATCCGACTTTCGTGCCATGCCTCCACGTTCTCCACAACGTCTATTTTTGGTCAAGCACGTGCAGAATAGTTTGGGAATATTCTCCAGGAATGTCGCCAAGACTTGGTCAAGCTTGCTATACCTGCGAGATGCTACAAAACATAAGTAAACAATCGTCAGTACGAGGATCCTTAAAGTGATCCATGATCCTGATCCTAAAGCCCTTCTGAGGATCACCACCTGTCACAGAAGTAAGGATCACTAATTAGGATAACGGATATGGATCACTAATTGTTAGAAAATCCTCCCCTAACAGTATCCAGGTCTTGAGCCAAGTTCTCATCATTTTCCTCAGGATCACGAGTACTTGTTCTAGCAGTTGGAACCACCATTTCTGTTGGGATCACTGATTCTGCCCCAAATACCAAAGAGAATGGTGTTTGACCAGTAGCATTCTTAGGGGTTGTCCTATCAGCCCAAAGCACATAAGGTAGTTCTTCTGCCCATTTCCCTTTCTTGGATCCAAGCTTCTTCTTCAAATTGTTGATAATGATCTTGTTGGATGACTCTGCTTGACCATTAGCTTGTGGGTGGACTGGTGTTGATGTTATCATCTTAATCCCCCAATTGTCACAAAAGTTAGTGGTTCTGCCCCCAATAAATTGGGAACCATTATCACATATAATTTCAGAAGGAATTCCAAATCTGGTTATAATATATCTTTTAATGAAGGATATAACTTCCTTTTCTCTGACTTGGGCAAAAGCTTCAGCCTCTATCCACTTGGAGAAGTAATCAGTCATAGCTAGCATGAACACTTTTCCACCAGGTGCCTTAGGGAGCTTACCAACTATATCCATACCCCATCTCATGAATGGTCAAGAGGAGGATATAGGATGCAATAATTCAGCTGGTTGATGAAGGATATTGCTGTGTCTCTGATAAGGATCACATCTCTTAGCATACTCCACAGCATCTCTTTTCATGGTTGGCCAGTAGTATCCTGTCCTCAGGATCCTTGAGAATAATGCCCTGCCCCCAGTGTGGTTTCCACAATCTCCTTCATGGAAGTCTTTTAAAACTTCTTGGATTTCAGGATCCTCAATGCATCTCAAGTATGGTCCTGCAAGAGATCGTCTGTACAACATATTATTTAAAATTGTGAATTGAGATACCTTAATTTTGAAAGCCCTAGGGTTTTCTCCTGTAGGAATCTCTCCATGTTGTAAGTATCTCATGATTGGTGAGATCCATGATCCTGATCCTGAATGGGATTGAGTATCCTCACTAGGGATAATTGCAGAATCTTTTCCTATCACCATAGCCACATGATCCTCGATAGCCGGGGTCAGGATATGGATAATAGGGATCTTGATATCCTCCGGGATCTTCAAAGATGATCCTAAGTTAGCCAATGCATCAGCTTCTGTATTTTCTTCCCTTGGTACCTGTGTCAAACTAAAGGAAACAAAGGAGAGTGCCAATTCTTTGGCTATCTCTAAATATTTGGTTAGTTTTTCACCTTTAACAGCATAGGATCCATTAAAGTGGTTTGTAATTAACAATGAATCTACATGTACCTCAAGATACCTGATCCCCATATGCTTAGCAATTTGCAAACCAGCAATTATGGCTTCATATTCAGCCTCATTGTTAGTGGTTTGGAACTCACAAGCTATAGAGTGGGGTATTATGTCCCCCTGTGGCGATTTTAGTAGTATTCCAAGCCCTGTGCCTTTGACATTTGAGGATCCATCAGTATAGAGTATCCAAGGATCCTTGGTCTCCTCTAGCTGCTGGACTTCTAACTCAGCTTCTTTTTGTAAATCACTACTGAAATCAGCCACAAAGTCAGCTAATGCTTGGGATTTGATGGCCGTCCTAGGCTCATATCTTATGTCATAGGCACTAAGCTTCACTGCCCACTTAGCCATCCTTCCTGACATCTCTGGTGCAAACTTTCTTCTCCTTTGATGGATTAGTTTGAAGGACCTATCAATGCCAAGTTTGTGAGTGATTACATCTTTACATATGGCTGTCATGTCTTCGTGTTTCCATGCAAAGGTAGTCTTTCTCCTTTTGAGGAAGGATATGAGGTCTTCCTTCATATCGCCAAGGATCCCTGATCCGATATAGATTTTGGATTCAGGATCCATGAGGATTTCTACCACATCCTGCTCTCTTGCCTCCAAGACATCCCTTGGAGGATACTTTGATTGCTATTGCTCCCTTGACTTCGAGGCTGGTTTCATCGATGAAGTATAGCAATTCTTAGCCTCCTGCTGATCACTATCAATCTTCACTATTCCCCAAGGACTAGGGAGCTTCACACATTGATGGTAAGTAGATGGGACTGCCTTCATATCGTGTATCCAGGGCCTGCCAAAGATAAGATTACAACAAGATAAACAGTCAATAACACAAAATTTTTGATAAGAATGTAGGCCTTCGATGTATATTGGGAGCTTAATGTCCCCCAGGGTGTTCTTAGTTTCACCACTAAATCCCACGAGCACGGAGGATCTTGGTATGATATCTGATTCAGGAATACCCATCTTCTTCAGAACATCGAGCTGGATAATGTTTACTGAGCTTCCTCCGTCTATAAGGATCCTGCGGAAAAAATGGTTAGAAATGAAAAGAGTAATAACTAAACCATCGTGATGAGGATCCTGGATATCAACACGATCATCCTCATCAAAGGTTATGACTTTTCCTTCGGAGACACTTGATGTTCGAACGGGTCTTTCTCCACTATCCATCTTAGTTTCCTTTGCATGCCTTTTAGCTGCTGAGAAGGATGTGCCACAAATGTCTGATCCTCCAGAAATAAAGTTTATTACTTGTGCATCTGCTGGAGGGGCTGGAGCCTTCTCAGGGATCCTTTCAGGAACCTGAGTCCTTGACTTTTTTCGACCCAACAATTCTTTTAGATGCCCCTTGCTCAACAAGTATCCAATTTCCTTTCTTAGCGCGATGCATTCTTCTGTGAGATGCCCAAAATCTTCATGGTATGCACACCACTATGATTTATCTTTGGTTGCAGCTGGTCTGTCATTTTTTCTGGGCCATCTGGCTTTATCACCTAGATTCTGCATCGCAAGGATTAGTTCATTATTATCAACAGAGAAACAATACTCAGAGATTGGAGGATAATCCTCATCATCCTCTTCCTGATCAACAGCATGCACGTTCTGGTTATCAGATCTGTTATAGGATCTGAACTTGTTGTTCCTGAATGAGGATCCTTGCTTATCCTGCTTCGAGGATCCTGCTAACCTCTCCTGGATCCTTTTGTCATCCTCTAGCCAGATGAACCTAAGTGCCCGGGTTCTTACCTCATCTAGGTTCCAGCATGGTGTCATAACAAGATCATCATAGAACAATGAATCCCTAAGCAATCCCATTTTAAAGGCCTCAACAGCCGTGGCTATATCCAAGTTGGTAATGTCTAAGGATTCTTTACTAAATTTGGTAATGTAATCCCTTAATGTTTCATTATAACCCTGGGTTATCCTATATAGATCACTAGTTAATCGTTTAAATTTTCTACTACAAGAAAACTGATTATTAAATAGGTTAACTAAATTAGCAAATGAGGTAATAGAGTAGGGGGAAGACTTAGCAGCCATTTGAGAGCTGATCCAGTAAGAGTGGATCCGAATCCCTTGCACAGGCATGCTTCCTTTAACCTTTCTGGGATTGGATTGATCTCCATCCTCTCCCTGTATTGTGCTATATGTTCTTCAGGATCCGTCGAACCATCATACAGCTTCATAGTTGGGACATGGAACCTCTTGGGTATCTCAGCATCACAGATTGGTGGTGCAAAACGAGATATCTTGTGGCTCCCATCTGCAATCTCTGGGATAGGTTTGACCACTCCTGGAACACTTGATATCATATCCTTCAACTTTTGCAACTCTCTGGCCATGGCATGATTGATACCTGGATCCTGCATAAGGCCATGGTTAGTAGTATAAGAATTATTAAAAGGGTTACCTCCCATTGGATTCAAATTAGGAAGAATGGATGTTAATCCATATTGTTGGGGCTCTGGAATGACCGAAGGACCAGTAGAAGCATTGGTCTGCATTGGAATAAAATCTCCCTGATGGACATCCGAACTTCCTGTTTGCAAACTCCTCAAGGATCCTGGCATCTGGAAGGATCCCTGAAACTGGGATGATCCTGGAACAAAGGAGGATCCTTGAACCTGGGATGACCCTGGAATAAAGGAGGATCCTTGAACCTGGGATGATCCTGGAACAAGAGAGGATCCTTGAACCTGGGATGATCCTGGAACAAGGGAGGATCCTTGAACCTGGGATGATCCTGGAACAAAGGAGGATCCTTGAACCTGGAATGATCCTGGAACAAAGGAAGATCCTTGAATCTGCTGCGCTCCTGAGTATCCTCCTGAATTCATGAAGGATCCCATATGCTGAGGATAGGATCCTGCTGGCTGAAAGTATGAACCTGATGCCTGGGTCACTGTTGTTGTTCCGTAGTGCACTCGTTTCGGTCCACCCACATATTGAACATCTGGAACCACTGATGGCTGAGAAGTAATCACCGGAGTATCAAAATTTAAAGATTTGGGCACCAGTGGGGAATGATCCTCTGCCGTTTTCTTTTGTTTCTTGAGATCTCCGATTTCTCTGAGAATCCTTTCATTGGTCTTATCATGTTGTTGTATATGATCCTTCATCTGTAAAATCAAAGTAAACATGTCACTAGTAGTCGGAGTGTAAGAAGCAGAAGAAGTTGGAGGTTTGGAGAAAATGGGAGTTGGTTTCTTCTCAGCATTTTTCTGAGGTCCAGATGGTGGTGGAGGCAAAGGTGGAATGCCCTGAGATGAATTGACCGCAGACATTGCAGTAGAGGTATTCTTCAATGATGAAGCCATGTATTTGTATGCAATGAACCGGAATGATCACCAACAGAAAAACTTCTTAGGAATGAAGCACCAATTGCCCCACGTTGGGCGCCAAACTGTTTTGGTCAAAAAATCTGATGAGGATAATGCAACCAAACTCTTTGTTACGGGGAATGATGCTTTGAATGTGGAACAATGATAAGGATCACTTCAATGTAAATTGCACGAATGACACAAGGATTTATACGGGGAAAAAGCCCTTGATCAAGAGTTGATCTCCGGCACAAAAAACCCCAGGTGATGGAAACTACCGATCACCAAGCTCAAATAAATCAATAAATGTTTACAACTTCGGATAGTAACGAGCTAGGTACAAGGATCACTATGGTGAAATGTGTAAAAATAAGTGAAAACTAATAAGTGTTCGTCGAGAGCTTCAAGAATGTGATTGTATAAGAGTGTGTGTAGCTGAAAATGGCTAAGTGTTCTAATTCTAGCTCTTCACCCCTTTAAAAATAGAAGTTAACTATAATAACAAACTATCCGACTTTTGTGCCAAGCTCCCACGTTCTCCACAACCTCCATTTCCAGTCAAACGTGTACGAAATACCCGTGGAATATTCCATAGTAACGTTGCCAAGACCAAGTCAAGCTTGTTACTCCTGCGAAATAATATGAAACATAAACAAACAATCGTTAGTATGAGGATCCTAAAGGTGATCCATGATCCTGATCCTGAAGCTCTTCTGAGGATCACTATCTGTCACAGAAGTAAGGATCATTAATTAGGATAACAAGTAAGGATCACTAATTGTTAGAAAATCCTCCCCTAACAGTTTGTATCTTGGATTATCCTAATTTTAAGTGTTGAAGGATAGGATCCTAACTTGGGTTCTCAGGTATGATCCTAAACTGTTTTGATTTTATTCATTATGTATTTAAGTGACACTTATCCTTTGACAACTGAAATTATGATCCTTAAATTATTTTTTTTTTTGTGATCCTTGATCATATCCTTAACTCTTAAGGGATATTTTTAAAATTTTTCCTTACTTGATGAGTTTAAACGACATGAACATCACAATAGATTGAAAAATAAAATAACGATAAGGATATCAACACAGGATATAGCCAAAAAGTTAAATTCATTTTATTCACAAAAGCTTAAACCCTTTTAAGGTTGTCAAAATTGCCAACCCACGTTTCTACCAGCAAAACGTGGCCCATCCACATGGGTTGGCAAAGGGTGTCCATTGTTCGTAGGTCTAACAAGTGCAGGAAATTAAAGACGGCAGGATCACAATGGTTTCATCCCCCAAACAGAGGATCCCTCCACCTTTTGTAATCCTACCTATTGTTCAAAGGATCATCCATGATCCTCAACCCTAATTACTATTGTTAAGTACAGACCAACCATTGTTTGTCAAAACATCATCAAAACAAAAAAACCATAACCAAACTAAAAAAATGGGCTCCGGCTACGTCTAGAAATGTCCATCGTTGCCCATTGTTGCAGCCTACACCTTCGCTGCACTACCATCTCCAGCTCCACTAGCTTCACCACCATGATCCTTGCCACTACCACTAGCCTCAATTGCCAGAACCTCATCAGCCTCATCCTCATCCTCCAATTCAGCCAGCCTGGCCTTCCAGCCTTCCACATTCCAGCTGCTCCTATCAAAGGCAGGATCCTGAGCTTCTTGAGCTATTTGTAGCCTGGTCTTGTACATGGCTATGGCAGCGGAGACCTTGGCATCCTCTGTGATTTCGTGCTTTTCATAATCGAAGTTGATCAGGATTGTAGCTGTCTGAGCTTTGGCATCTTTGAGATCCTTTTGGAGGTCAGCAATCTTAAGATCCTTGAGCAATGCGACTTGTTGGAGGTCAACAATCTTCTTGTCCTGCTCCTCGACATGCCCAACATAGTCTTCAATCTCAGCAAATTTCTGCAGAAGATAAAGAACAGTTTAAGAACAAGTGATCCTCAAATAAGCTGGATACCTAAAGTAGGGACAAGGATCCTTACCTCATTGAAGTATTCAAGGAACTGGTGGCGGATCAGGGACAGACCTTGCAGATCCTCAGCTTCAGAGGCTTTTCTTTTCTTGCCACCTCTTCCCTTTGAAGTGGTAGCTTTGGGGATTACAGCGGAGGGGCAAGCAGCAGATTTTTTCTTGGATCGGACGGTGTCAAGCTCAGTGACACTAAATTTGGAAGCGGATCTTGATGATTTTCCACCGCCTACACACCCAAAACAGATAAGTGTCCTTATTCTATTCATATATAACTACTTACTTGACATGGTGACAGAGCCTGAGGATACCTGTTGTGAATCTTGGGTGATTGTCTTGAATGATCTTGTTTCAGGATCAAGCTTTCTAAAGGCAGCAAGTCTCCCCTTGGTGGCAGCTGAAGGAATGATATGCGAGAATGTGATAGCTGTACAAAAACGAAACAAAAGCATATTAGTAATCATTATCAGAATGAGCTTACTTAGTGATCCTTCTAAGGATCCTCCTATCCTACCATGAGTGCTCCATTTCTTCGGCAAATCCTTTCCATCCGGGATAGAATCCCTTCTGACGAAGAAGAACCGCCGTTTCCAGTTGGTATCGTTTTTAGTAGCCTTAAAGATGGGATGTTCTTCTCCGGGTTTACATTTGAACAAATATCGGTGGGATCCAAATGTTGTGAGATCATACATCTCAGCCAACTCCGACATTCCTAGGTCAATTCCTTCCTGCTCGATGATCCTTTCAAGGGTATATAGGACCCTCCAGATCATCGGCATAGCTTGGATGTAGCAGATCCCGGTAAGGGAGAAAAAGGATTGGGTAAAGTCTGGAAAAGGATATGTGTATCCTATGGTGAAAGGTGTAACTGGGAAAGCTACCCAAGTTTCAGAGATGTTGTCACTAAGAGCAGTGGGATCGAAGGATCTGATAACAGTATTTGCTGGAAAACAGTGGCGGATTCTATCAATGTGTGCATCGGTGAAACAACAGCATTCTTTTGCGGAATCTTTGATGATCCCTTGACTTCTTAAGGGGCTTTTCTTCTTATGATCCTTGGCTGGTGAGGATTTCAGCATCATCTTGATTTGAACAAGGTAAAGAAATATGAACGGAGGAAGAAAATGTAAAGGAAGAAAAGGAAAAGAGTTACCTGCTTGATCGTCAGATGAGAATTTAAAGGGAGTTCTCTTGAATTTGAATACTAATCGATCCCTATCTCTAACTCCTATTTATAATGATGATTCTGCAGGATAATCATCTCACTGACGTCATGATCGTAACGGCTAGTCCGCTTATAACGGCTAGTTATCCGTTGATTAAATACGGATAAGATCGACAAAATATAACTCATTTATTTACATATTTACTCCTTATATTTTGGGGGCAATTGTTAGGGGTGGATTTCTAAATGACCAGTGATCCTTATTTACTGTTGGATTTAGTGATCCTCAATTCTGTCTGAAGTAGTGATCCTCAGAAGTGTTGCAGGATCAGGATCATGGATCACTATAAGGATCCATGTACTAACGATTGTCTACTTTGAATTCGTAAATGTTTTGCAGGAATATCAACTTGGACTCAGTCTTGGCGACATTCCTGGAGAATATTCTCAGTCTATTCCGCACGTGCTTGGTCAGAAATGGACGTTATGGAGTCGTGGAGGACTTGCACCATTTGCGGAATGTTAGTTAGGCTTGATATTTTCTATTTTTAAAGGGATAGCGAGCTATTTTAGATACACTTGGCTATTTTGGCTACACACACACTCATACAACCGCTCTTACCAGCTCTCGACAAAACACTTAGCATTTTTCATATATTTCTACACGATACACTATAGTGATCCTTGTACTTAGCTCGCTATCATCCGAAGTTGTAACAGATTGTTTGTTTAATTTAAGTTGGTGATCGGTAGTTTCCATCACCCGGGGTTTTTTGTGCCGGAGATCGACTCTTGATCAAGGGCTTTTTCCCCGTATAAATCTTCGTGTGATTTGTTCATTACACTTCATAGTGATCCTTATTGTTGTTCATCAATTCAAGCATCATACCTCACAACAGAAAGTTTGGTTACATTGTCATTGCTTGATTTTTGACCAAAACAAAGGGCACCTTCTAATTATCACGTTATCTCAGTCAATTGTCGGGTCAAACTACTTAACAGAAAAGTCAAACGAGTCAGTTTTTACAAAATAAATTATAACTGATAATGTAGATGCTATAAAATACATTTTATCACTTAAATAACTTGGTAAATAATATAAGAACATGTTTAGGCATGTTCAACCCGACAATTCTGAGTATTAGGCTCGGTTCGCAATTGAAAGTCGTAAAAGTAGACTTTTACTTTGACTTTCAGTTCTGACCCTATTTAGTTTAGTTTAGTTATGCCTTAGGGTTCCTATGGGACCATATTATATGTAAGCATTACCCTCTGAGGTTATATTACATGGTCCCATAGAAATCAGTGATCATTGCATGTTTTCGTTAAATGCTTAAAATTGACCATTATGCCCTTTTGATATAAAAACGAGATTTTTGATAATGTGAGAGGACAAAAAGCTTTATTACTGATATATAAGTATGTCCTAAAAATTTGACATCCGTTTCTGGCCTAAAATAAAAGTTATGCAAGATATCGTAAAACAAAAACTATTTGTTAATTAAATTGCATTTTCGGCATAAATCATATTTAAACCCAACTTTTGGCACCAAGCTTGCTACCCACTTATATGAAATAGTATTTAGGGATTTTTGGAAATTTTTGTCAAATTTTATACTGACCGTAGCATAGAGTTCTACCATAAATTCGGTAATTGACGATAATGCCCTTTTTGTTAATCAAATGAGTTTAACATATGATTTGCATACCAAACCTTTTCCTACTGATATTATATATTAAATAAAATATTTTTAGCATTAAAGACTGATCAAAACTTCAGAATTTTATAAACACCTTGAATACCGTCAATTACCGACTTTTATGCTAATTAGGCGCATAGTATGTGATGTGTGCAAAATGCAACATATAAATTACATCAAATATGGCATAAAACTAACCTTTTTTTAGTACTAATGTTGGAAAAAGTGTGTTTTTGTCTTTTGTATTTTCAGGATTAAATGAGCTTAAATGAACAAAAGAAGCAAAAAGGCAGTTAAATCTAACACAAATACAAGAAAAGGATTAAATGTGGCATGCCCGACCCCTCGACAGCATCTTCCCAAGCAAAAAAAAGAGAACAGAAGGCTGAACACGCCCCGTGCTCAATGAGCATGGGGGCATGCCCAAGTGTCTGCAGAAAAAACAAAGTTGTAGAAGCTTCTATCACCCACCACGGGGGCGTGCCCAACGGACACGGGGCCGTGGTCAACTCTAAGATTCGCAGAATCTAGGAAAATCTTGATAGTACAGATACGCTTCTGCACACGGGGTCGTACCCAGTGGACACGGGGGCGTGGTCAACTAATGCAGACAAACTGCATTTAATGAAGAAAGAGAAGATGGGTGGACACGAGGCCGTGTCCGGGCTTCTGTGCAGGCTATAAATAGGGGTGCTTTGCTCATTTGCAAACCATCCCTTGGCAAACCACCTCTCTCACACTTCACCCACACTCCACCACCACCACACACCATCATCCACCACCACCACCACCACCATCATCCACCACCACCACCATCATCCATCATCCATCATAGAGTGTGTGTAGTAGTCTCAGGATCCAAGATTGATCGTAAGAGTTCTTGACAATCAAAGGCCATGTTTGCCTAAGTCTCTTACATCATTTGGTGAAGACAAATGTCTAGTGTAATACTTTTTATTTTTAATCTTTTCGCACTTTTTATTTGGTTATGTATTAATGACTTTAAGAACTAGTTTCTTATGTTGAAGGTGAATCTTCCTTATCATTTGTCCGTGGTGTCTTGGTGTTATTTTACTGTCTATATAAAATAAAAGATTTTCACCATTCATATCTCCACGTTCTATATGGAGATATGTTGGCTACCTGGTCGGGGGTTAAGGGAATGGTTTGGTAAGAGTCTTGCCTTGTTCAGTGTATAGATCCTGCAAGGACATGGGTCAACTTTAGTAGGACCTCCTTCAATACCCACTGGTATTGGATGGCGGGGGTCCGAACTCCTTGATCCCCTCATATGTAAGCTACTATTAAAACTTTAACCCGGCTACTTAGGACTGTATCCCTGCTGACTCAGACTACTTAGCCGAGGGTAACGTCACCTTCAAAAGAGGGGCCTACCACATTATGCATTAATAACTTAATTAATTATCTTTCAATAATCCAACCCTTTAGGATTGTATCCTTGCTGACTCAAACTACTGGGTTGAGGGTAACGTCACCTTCAAAAGAGGAGCCTACTACAATAACTAAGATAATCTCTTAAAAAGTGCAAAAGTGCGAAAGTAATCAAAGGTTACACTAAACACGAGTCGGATCCAAGTGATTCATCTTGTTTATCTGTTTTACTTTTGTTTTTATTTTCAGCATTTTTAGTTTTTATTTTCTAGTTTAAAACATTTTTCTAACTTTTGATTTGATTAGACGTTGAGGATAAACCGGTACTAAAAGCTCTTGTGTCCTTGGACGACCTCGGTATCTTACCAACACTATACTACGCTCACGATGGGTGCACTTTCCCATATGTGTGTTTGGTGTTAGTAAAGTATCGTATTTTATAAATTTAAAACTTGACTAACGTGTAAAAAGGGCTAAGAATATATATAAAAACCTATAACACCACACGCGCATCAGTATGGTTTAAAACCATATTTAATGCCTAAGACTTGTTACCTACTGATTTTATAAATAAATTTTTATACTTTAATAGTAAGTATAAGTCTTGAACTCAGATTTCCAAATTTGACATTAAAGCTTAAGTGAAATGACCAAAATGCCCCTACGGTGCATAGTTTGGCCATAAATGATTAAATACACATATGTATGATATCTTGCTGATATAACAACATAAAATAAATATTTTTATAGAATGTTTGAGACCAGAATCTCAGTTTATGTTTAAATCGATTCTATAAACTTTAAAATGACCAAAATACCCTTTCGGGGCTTAAATTGGTTTTAAATTCGTTTTGGGCATAATGGAAGATATCCTACTGATATCACAACATATTTTAAGCATAATAACTATTGGAACTTGTATATGACTCATCCGGTTACCCGTTATGCATGTACGCGTTCGGTACGGTTTATGTAACTAGTTTGCATGAATTAGCCGAAACGGGTCAAACCTTATCATTTTTACTTCAAAATCCAGAAGGTGTTTCGTTTACCCATTATAAACAAGTCTTCATACATGTCGGGTCTAAATCACATTCCAATCCGGTCACCGCTTAATCTAGCATTTCGTACCGTAAACTTTCCTCTAAAACTTACCGGTCAAAGTTATAACTTGAATAAGACCCGTTAGGAATCTAATAGGTTATTAAAACCTTCGTTCCAGATTGAGAGCCCCGGTAGAGTACTTGCACTTGCTGATTAGAATATACGACTGAGAATAAATTACATTTAGCTCAGGTAAATACTTTTAACTTATTTCCCTTATACGGGCTTGGGATACGGTAAATTACTAACGCTTGGTCGGGTGTAGAAACCTTTTAATCAAATATGGTTAAATTGTATAATCCCATTTTAATCAGTGTTGCTTGATAACAAATAACATTGGGGGTTAACGACCGTGTCCTGGATATCCTTGGCTCATTCAAAAAGCGTGAATGGCCACGACTTAAGCACGGGGAGTAGGCATACACCTGTCTGTTGTGTTTGTAAAAGATATACTCACACGTGAGGAAACTTCTTGTGAGTTTATATTTGTGGTGTGTCGATTAATCTTGTTCGGCTTTTATACCGGCCCTAAATGTTGGACAAACATGTAAATCTGATACAAGATTATTATTAATATAATTGTACCAAGTTATAAAAATGTTTGTGCCTTGTGCATTCAAATCAATTTTCATAAATGTTTTCAAAAGAGTCGGATAATTGTATTTACAAGTGTAAACTGACGTATTTTTCCAAAAAGACTAAGTGACAGGTACCGTACGTAATTGGCTAGGAGCTCGGGGCATTAATAAGGAATCTTGCAAGTTCTAAACGTCTAAAGTCTGTTGAACAATATTTATATTTCTGTTTTAAGATCCGCCTGTGGATCCATATACAACCGTTCGTATAATGTTTAATTATACTTTGAATTTCGGTTTGTAATATTATTTTTCATCCAAAACTTTCGCTGTGCATTAAACTGTATAAATTTGACTATGACGATATCACCTACGTCACGATACTCCCCGTTGGGCCCACCAGTAATACGTGGAAATATCGGGTGTGACAGGTTGGTATCAGAGCCAACATTGAGTGAATTAAACACTAGCCTTTTGTGTTTAATCTCAATGACACAGTTGCACATTCCTCGACTTCCGAGTCTAGACTTGAACTAGGAATAATCTCATCCCTAATAAGTATACATTGTTTTTTATATTTGTGTATTTCAGGAACATGTTGCCGAGTAAAGCTGCCATTGGTGGAAGCTCTTTAAACCCGAAGTCTAACAATGATAAGCTTCGTACCACAGCTCGAATAAGCGTACAACCAGTATGGAGAAAGGACTTTTTGGACCCATTCCCAAAACCAAACCAGTTGAAACCATTAACCATATTTCAGATTCTGTACCTAAGACTTTTGAAACTTCAAATGAGAAGCCAACATCGGAGGAGTCCATACCAACAGTCCCTGAGGCTCCCACTCCAGAGATGATACCTATGTACTCAAATGATCCACATTTCTTACCTCTTAGTCTTGGAATCCCAAACTTGGATTATACCAGTCCTAACCATATTCATGATCCATATTATTCATTAACCATAGAACCCTTAGATTCTACTATTGCAAAGGTTCCTAATAAGGAAGATTTCGACTATCCACCAAAACCTTTAGTATCCGTACCGCACACAGTGAACCAAGGAGAATACTTTCAGAAATAAAATGAAGAAGAAACTCCTTTTTGTTGTATTTCATTTCTCTAGTAGTCCCAATAAGGACATATTTGTCTTTTAAGTCCCTGCGTGGACGAACTTATTTGTTTAAGACCTGTTTAGTGCAATTATTGTAATTCTTAGGATCATGTATGCGAAGTTCCTTTTTGCAGTTACTTTTGGCTTTAAACATATATATATATATATATATATATATATATATATATATATACTACATCCCAAAATCAAAATATCATTTTTATAATTGATCTGCCTTTAAAATATCAAAATAAAATCTTAAAGGTATAACCTAGCCTATATGTTATTCTAAGACATGGCTATGATAGTAAAGCCTTTTTAAGATAATAAATCCTTGTTAACACCTGATAACGTGTTAGCACTCTTGACAAATGTGGTTTGAGAAAATCACAATAGTATCCTTATATTGGATTCTTCCAATTCCTTTTCTAGCCTAATGATTTAGAAATCATGGCTTAAATCATCAAATAAGATGATCACATTATAAACATCCATTAGTGATGAAATGCATACGGGCTGCACATATTGTCCAAAAGACCAAATGACAGTTGTAGTCTATGAATCCCTGTCAAGAAAGGTAAAGAACTATGTTCAAACCTTAATGCCTCGATCCTATAAGATTATGGCTTATAAATTCTAAACTGTCCTTGTGACAAGGCTTTTGTGCCACTTTAAAATTCCTAAATAGTTTATAACTGGCAATAACTATAATATAACTATAATAAAAAGTTTAAAATAAACCTAATTACTAAATTAACCAAATATGGTCTATTTATACCATGGTTAATGAATCATCAAAAATGATGATTCCATAATAGACCTCTAAACAAAAAAAATTATTGTCAATTGTTTTATAGAAATCAAGCTTCAGCATGTCTGAATCAGAAGAGGTTAATAGTCATCCAATGGAGAGAAATTATACCACCAGAATAAATAAAGCTGGTGCAGATCTTCAAGCATTGATAGACAATGCTGTTACTAGAGCTATTGACAGACAATTCAAAGAACCAAGTGGTACTCGCACTAGGACCCAGTCTGTACCTCATACAAAACCATCTTCCAAGATACATACATCTCATAAGGACGATTCTCACCATTCGTCGAATCAGAAGAGTATGCCATCCAAACAAATTGTGCTTAATCATGAGCCACGTGTCAAAACTTGTTCTTATAAATACTTCGTCTCTTGCAAGCTTGATGAGATGGATACTATAGTAGACATCAGTGATTGTGCGGAACAGGATATTGTGAAGTTTGTTTCACAATCGTTTAAAGGAGAAGCATTGGCCTGGTGGAGATCGTTGGTTCAAGACACAGGGAAAATCCCACTTTATAACATGTCTTGGGAACAATTCGTAACATTGATCAAGGATAACTTCTGTCCTCAGCATGAGGTAGAAAAGATTGAAACAGACTTCTTGACTCTGGTCATGAAGAATTTGGATTGCCAAGCTTATCTCACGAGCTTTAACACGATGTCCAGACTTGCTCCCTATTTAGTCACCCCTGAACCTAAGCGCATTGCGCGTTTTATTGGAGGCCTCGCATCAGAGATCAAAGGAAATGTCAAAGCATCCAGCCCTACCACCTTTAGGTCCGTGGTAGACTTATCCTTATCCCTCACATTAGATGCTATCAGGAATAAGTCTGTTAAGACTTCGGACGAGGGAAAGAGGAAAAGAGAAGAGGAGAACTCTCATCATTCTGATAAGAAGAAAAAGGGGAATTTCGAGCATAAGAAAGGTTCCGAGTTTAAGAAAAACTCGAGTCAGTCAGATAACAGACCCAAGTGCAGGAACTGCAGAAAGCATCATTCTGGAAAGTGTACGATCGACCCACATGCTAAACTTTGTGGGATTTGCAAGACCAAGGGTCACAAGACTTTAGAATGCAAGAAGTTGAAGAACGCAACTTGTTACAACTGTAACGAGAAAGGGCATATCAAAACCAACTGCCCAAAACTTGCAAAGAATCCTGAAGAGGCCAAGAAAACAAATGCTCGAATCTTTCAGATGAATGCTCAGGAAGCAGTACAGAATGATAATGTTATAACATGTACTTTGCTCATCAATGATGTATATGCTAGAGTTTTATTTGATTCTGGTGCAGACAAGTCTTTTGTGGGCAATAAACTTTGTAAACTGTTAAATTTGCCTGTTAAAACTCTAGACATAAAATATGAGGTAGAATTGGCCGATGGTACTTTAGAGACAGCTTCAACAATTTTAGATGGATGTTTTATATCCATTAGGAACCACTCTTTTCCGTTTTCGTTGTTACCAATGAAGCTAGCAGGATTTGATATAGTTATTGGCATGGATTGGTTATCTTTTAACCAAGCTCAAATTGCGTGTGATAAGAAGCAAGTGATTATTAAAACTCCTTATGGTGAGTCACTTACAATTCAAGGAGATACACAGTATGGATTGCCTAAACAAGTATCTATGCTTAAGGCATCAAAGAGTTTGAAGAAAGGTTGTGTCATTTACATGGCACAGGTGACCATTGATGAGCCAAAGCCCAAGATCAAAGACATTCCTGTTATTTCTGATTATCCAGGCGTTTTTCCTGAAGAGTTACCTGGTTTACCCCCAGATAGACAAGTGGAATTCAGGATCGATATTATTCCAGGAGCAGCCCCTGTAGCACGAGCTCCTTATCGGTTGGCACCAACAGAAATGAAGGAATTAAGAACACAGTTGGATGATTTGTTAGAGAAGGGTTTTATTCAGCCTAGCTCGTCTCCTTGGGGAGCGCCCATTCTATTTGTGAAGAAGAAAGATGGCTTGATGCGTCTATGCATCGATTATCGCGAGCTGAACAAGGTTACAATCAAGAACAGGTATCCATTGCCCAGGATCGACGATTTGTTCGAACAGCTTCAAGGGGCAAGTTACTTTTCAAAGATCGATTTGAGGTCAGGTTACCATCAGCTGAAGGTCAGGACCGAATATGTGCACAAAACTGCATTCATAACACGATATGGTCACTACGAGTTCTTGGTGATGCTCTTCGGGCTCACTAATGCACCTGCAGCATTCATGGATCTCATGAATCGCGTTTGCAAGCCGTATCTAGACAAATTTGTCATTGTCTTTATCGATGACATACTTATTTATTCAAAAAGCCAAGTTGATCATGAAAAACACCTCCAGTGTATCCTTAAACTTCTGCAGCAAGAGAAGCTCTATGCCAAGTTTTCCAAATGTGAGTTTTGGCTTCGTGAAGTCCAATTTCTTGGACATGTAGTGAGTGAGCGTGGTATCCAGGTGGATCCCGCTAAGATTGAATCGATTATGAATTGGCAAGCACCAAAAACACCTACAGAGATCCGTAGCTTCTTGGGTCTAGCAGGATACTACAGACGTTTCATTGAGAACTTCTCCAGGATTGCAGCACCTTTGACCTCGTTAACTCGCAAGAATGTCAAGTTTGATTGGGGTCCCAAGTAGCAAGAACCTTTTGAGATCCTCAAGCAGAAATTAAGCAATGCTCCTGTGTTGACATTGCCAGAAGGGATTGAAGAATGTGTTGTCTACTGCGACGCATCACACACCGGTATGGGTTGTGTGCTTATGCAGAGAGGCAAGCTTATTGCCTACGCTTCACGTCAATTAAAAGTGCACGAAAAGAACTACACCACCCATGATTTGGAATTGGGTGTCGTTGTATTTGCACTAAAGCTTTGGAGGCACTATCTATATTGAACCAAGTGTGTGATCTGTTCTGATCATAAGATCCTTCAACATCTGTTTAATCAGAAAGATCTTAACATGAGACAACGTCGTTGGATGGAGACACTGAACGATTATGATTGTGAAATACGCTATCATCCTGGCAAGGAAAATGTAGTCATTGATGCCTTGAGCAGGAAGGAAAGGATCAAACCTATCAGGATCAATGCCAAAAGCATTGAACTAAAGAACAACTTGAATGAAAGGTTGTTAGCCGCTCAAAAGGAAGTTGTACTAGAAACTAACTATCCGAATGAGAAGTTAGGCGTAATTGCTAATCAGTTGTCTTATGGCAAGGATGGAATTCTTAGATTAAATGGTCGAATCTGGGTTCCAATCCATGGAGGGCTTAGAAACGTGATTCTCCAAGAAGCTCATAGTTCGAAATATTCAGTCCATCCAGGAAGTGATAAGATGTATCAAGATCTAAAGGCGAATTATTGGTGGATAGGTTTGAAGAAATCTATAGCCACTTATGTGGCTAAATGTCTGACGTGCGCACAGGTTAAAGTCGAGCATCAAAAACCGTCAGGATTACTACAACAGCCTGAACTTCCCACTTGGAAATGGGAAATGGTAACTATGGATTTTATCACCAAGTTACCAAAGTCGAAACATAGGAATGATACAATATGGGTTATAGTCGACAGACTGACCAAGTCAGTTCACTTCTTACCTATTAAAGAAACGCACAACTCCGACAAGCTAGCTCAGCAATCCGTGGATGAGATAGTATCCCTCCACGTATTGCTAGTATCTATTATCTCTGATAGGGATACTAGATACACATCTCGTTTTTGGAAAAATTTCAGCAATCCCTGGGCACTCGTCTGAATTTCAGCACTGCTTATCATCCTTAGACAGATGGCCAAAGCGAGCGTATGATTCAAACGCTTGAGGATATGCTCAGGGCTTGTGTTATTGATTTGGGTGGAAGTTGGGATGACCATCTTCCTTTGATTGAGTTTTCATACAATAATAGCTATCATTCGAGTATCCAAGTCGCGCCTTTTGAGGCCTTGTACGGAAGAAAGTGAAGAACGCCAGTTTGTTGGGCGGAAGTTGGAGAAGTCCAACTGTCAGGACCTGATATAGTCCTCGAGACGACGGATAAGTTCGTTCAAATCCGTGACCGTTTGAAAGCTGCCAGTGATAGGCAGAAAAGCTACGCAGATAAAAGGCGCAAACCTCTGAAATTCGAGGTAGGTGATAAGGTGCTAATCAAGGTGTCACCCTGGAAAGGGGTGATGCGTTTTGGCAAGAAGGGCAAGCTGAGCCCAAGATACATAGGACCATTCGAGATCATCGAATGTGTTGGAACTGTGGCCTACAAGCTAAATCTACCTGAAGATCTTAGTGGAATTCATAATGTATTCCACATCTGCAATTTAAAGAAATGTCTAGCCGATGAATCGCTAGCAATGTCGCATAAGGATGTGCAGATTGACGTGAGCTTGAAGTTCGTTGAAAAACCTTTGTCGATCGAGGATCGACAGGTTAAAAAGCTTCGAAGAAAGAACGTGCCAGTTATGAAGGTAAAATGGGATGCCCGTAGAGGCCCAGAATACACGTGGGAGGTGGAATCCACGATGAAACAAAAAATACCCTCATTTATTTCAGTAAATCTCGAGGTCGAGATTTCTTTAAGGGGGGTGAGGATGTAACACCTCGGAAAAATCATGGCCAATATAGTAACGACACGTGTCATAAGCTTTAAACGTGTAAAGAATTGATTTTCAAGGACTAAAGTTGACAAACAAGGAAAAGATATGTGTGAAAAGATTCAAAGTATCAACATTTAAATTTTTTTCCTTTTAACAACCCTATATGATGTTCATACTCTTAAACGAAAGAATTGGGAAACGTATGAAGCCGTTTGTGAAAGAAAGTGAAAGTTTACAAGACGCGAGGGTTAAATGTGTCAACATGTTAAATTAATACCTCTGAGTGACCTTTTAATGAACCCAGAGCTTTGTAACGATTAATTATACTCTCAAGATCATGTGACGAAAAAGTCATGAAGTTTCGATATCGTTTGATACTAAATACGTTAACTTTAGTAAATAAAGGGTTAAAAGCATCAACGAGGCAAAACTTGTGTTTTCGGCTATCGTTTAACGAAACCGGACCTAACGATGTTTGGTTATATTCTAAGGATCATCAAAATATAAATTTTATGGGTTAAAAGTGCTTGAAATGAAAGTTATTTCGTTTTAAAAGGTCCAGGGGCTGAAATGACCATGTTTGAAACTTGAATTGCTGGTCACCCTTGTGGTGGCGTCGGGCCACACCTCCCCTCCTCTACCGTCGCACGACGCGACAACCTAAAATGGGCAGAATCCCTGCACAGATGCAGGTTTCAGCATGCTTTCTTCTCCAAACCACTTACACACTCACGTAACTCGAATCTAGGGATTGTTTGCTGGTTTTTAAAACCACTTGGGACACATGGAGCAATCTTACAACATCCCTAAACACTTGTGATGATCTTGTGAGAGTCACTTGCACTATAAATAGGGGCATTGGCTGCCATACTCTTTGCTCATTTCAAAATTTTCATCACCTTCTCTCTTGTTGAGCTCTTTGAAGCATTCTCTGGGATTTCTGATCAAGAAGGAAGCCCTCCTTAGTTCAATCTTCGTGATAGGACCTTGTGTAAGCGTTCTTAGCTTCTGTAGTTAAGTTTTATTAGCTTAATAACCGAAAGTCAAAGATATCGTAATGATGCTTTGACTTTGTGATTAATCACTAACGGTCCAGCCATTTTTCGAACTGAAAGTGGCTTTGTGTTGGTAGTTATGTAGGTGTTAAACCCTTAAAAGGGAACCTTCTAATTATCACGTTATCTCAGTCAATTGTCGGGTCAAACTACTTAACTGAAAAGTCAAACGAGTCAGTTTTTACAAAATAAATTATAACTGATAATGTAGAAGTTATAAAATACATTTTATCACTTAAATAACTTGGTAAATAATATAAGAACATGTTTAGGCATGTTCAACCCGACAATTCTGAGTATTAGGCTCGGTTCGCAACCGAAAGTTGCAATAGTAGACTTTTGCTTTGACTTTCAGTTCTGACCCGATTTAGTTTAGTTTAGTTATTCCTTAGGGTTCCTTTGTGACCATATTATATGTAAGCATAACCCTCTGAGGTAATATTACATGGTCCCATAGAAATCAGTGATCATTGCATGTTTCCGTTAAATGCTTAAAATTGACCATTATGCCCTTTTGATATAAAAATGAGATTTTTGAAAATGTGAGAGGACAAAAAGCTTTATTACTGATATATAAGTATGTCCTAAAAACTTGACATCCGTTTCTGGCCTAAAATAAAAGTTATGCAAGATATTGTAAAACAAAAGCTATTTGTTAATTAAATTGCATTTTCGGAAAAAATCATATTTAAACCCAACTTTTGGCACTAAGCTTGCTACCCACTAATATGAAATAATATTTAGGGATTTTTGGAAACTTTTGTCAAATTTTATACTGACCGTAGCATTGAGTTCTACCATAAATTCGGTAATTGACGATAATGCCCTTTTTGTTAATAAAATGAGTTTAACATATGATTTGCATACCAAACCTTTTCCTACTGATATTATATATTAAATAAAATATATTAAGAATTAGAGACTGATCAAAACTTCAGAATTTTATAAACACCTAGAATACCGTCAATTACCGACTTTTACGCTAATTAGGCGCATAGTATGGTTTAAAACCATATTTAACGCCTAAGACTTGTTACCTACTGATTTTATAAACAAATTTTTATACTTTAAAAGTAAGTATAAGTCTTGAACTCAGATTTCGAAATTTGACACTAAAGCTTAAGTGAAATGACCAAAATGCCCCTACGGTGCATAGTTTGGCCATAAATGATTAAATACACATATGTATGATATCTTGCTGATATAACAACATAAAATAAATATTTTTACGGAATGTTTGAGACCAGAACCTCAGTTTATGTTTAAACCTCTTCTATAAACTTTAAAATGACTAAAATACCCTTTCGGGGCCTAAATTGATTTAAATTCGTTTTGGGCATAATGGAAGATATCCTACTGATATCACAACATATTTTAAGCATAATAACTATTGGAACTTGTATATGACTCATCCGGTTACCCGTTATGCATCTACGCATTCGGTACGGTTTATGTAACTAGTTTGCATGAATTAGCCGAAACGGGTCAAACCTTATCATTTTTACTTCAAAATCCAGAAGGTGTTTAGTTTACCCATTATAAACAAGTCTTCATACATGCCGGGTCTAAATCACATTCCAATCCGGTCACCGCTTAATCTAGCATTTCGTACCGTAAACTTTCCTTTAAAACTAATTGGTCAAAGTTATAACTTAAATAAGACCCGTTAGGAATCTAATAGGTTATTAAAACCTTCGTTCCAGATTGAGAGCCCCGGTAGAGTACTTGCACTTGCTGATTAGAATATACGATTGAGAATAAATTACATTTAGCTCAGGTAAATACTTTTAACTTATTTTCCCTTATATGGGCTTGGGATACGGTAAATTATTAACGCTTGGTCGGGTGTAGAAACCTTTTAATCGAATATGGTTAAATTGTATAATCCTATTTTAATCAGTGTTGCTTTATAACAAATAACATTGGGGGTTAACGACCATGTCCTGGATATCCTTGGCTCATTCAAAAAGCGTGAATGGCCACGACTTAAGCACGGGGTGTAGGCATACACCTGTCAGTTGCGTTTGTAAAAGATATACTCACACGTGAGGAAACTTCTTGTGAGTTTATATTTGTGGTGTGTCGATTAATCTTGTTCGGCTTTTATACAGGCCCTAAATGTTGGACAAACATGTAAATCTGATGCAAGATTGTTATTAATATAATTGTCCCAAGTTATAAAAATGTTTGTGCCTTGTGCATTCAAATCAATTTTCATAAAGGTTTTCAAAAGAGTCGGTTAATTGTATTTACCAGTGTAAACTGATGTATTTTTCCAAAAAGACTAAGTGCAGGTACCGTACGTAATTGGCTGGGAGCTCGGGGCATTAATAAGGAATCTTGCAAGTTCTAAACGTCTAAAGTCTGTTGAACAGTATTTATATTTCTGTTTTAAGATACGCCTATGGATCCATATACAACCGTTCGTATAATGTTTAATTATACTTTAAATTTCGGTTTGTAATATTATTTTTCATCCAAGACTTCTGTTGTGCATTAAACTGTATAAATTTGACTATGACGATATCAACTACGTCACGATACTCCCCGCCGGGCCCACCGGTAATACGTGGAAATATCGAGGTGTGATAGGTTGGTATCAGAGCCAACATTGAGTGAATTAAACACTAGCCTTTTGTGTTTAATCTCAATGACACAATTGCACATTCCTCGACTTCCGAGTCTAGACATGAACAAGGAATAATCTCATCCCTAATAAGTATACCTTGTTTTCAATATTCGTGTATTTCAGGAACATGTCGCCGAGTAAAGCTGCCATTGGTGGAAGCTCTTTAAACCCGAAGTCTAACAATGATAAGCTTCGTACCAAAGCTGGAATAAGCGTAAAACCAGTATGGAGAAGGGACTTTTTGGACCCATTCCCAAAACCAAACCAGTTGAAACCATTAACCATATTTCAGATTCTGTACCTAAGACTTTTGAAACTTCAAATGAGAAGCCAACATCGGAGGAGTCCATTCCAGCAGTCCCTGAGGCTCCCACTCCAGAGATGATACCTATGGACTCAAATGATCCACAGTTCTTACCTCCAAGTCTTGGAATCCCAAACTTGGATTATACCAGTCCTAACCCTATTCATGATCCATATTATTCATTAACCATAGAACCCTTAGATTCTACTATTGCAAAGGTTCCTAATATGGAAGATTTCGACTATCCACCAAAACCTTCAGAAATAAAATGAAGAAGAAACTCCTTTTTGCTGTATTTCATTTCTCTAGTAGTCCCTATAAGGACATATTTATCTTTTAAGTCCCTGCGTGGACGAACTTATTTGTTTAAGACCCGTTTAGGGCAATTATTGTAATTCTTAGGGTCATGTATAAGAAGTTCCTTTTTTCAATTACTTTTGGCTTTAAACATATATATATATATATATATACATATATATATATATACATATATATATATATACTATATCCCAAAATCAAAATATCATTTTTATAATTGATCTGACTTTAAAATATCAAAATAAAATCTTAAAGGTATAATCTAGTCTATATGTTATTCTAAGACATGGCTATGATAGTAAAGCCTTTTTAAGATAATAAATCCTTGTTAACACCTGAGAACGAGTTAGCACTCTTGACAAATGTGGTTCGAGAAAATCACAATAGTTATCCTTATATTGGATTCTTCCAATTCCTTTTCTAGCCTAATGATTTAAAAATCAAGGCTTAAATCATCAAATAAGATGATCACATTATAAACATCCATTAGTGATGAAATGCCTATGGGCTGCACATATTGTCCAAAAGACAAATGACAGTTGTAGTCTATGACTCCCTGTCAAGAAAGGTAAAGAACCATGTTCAAACCTTAATGCCTCAATCCTATAAGATTATGGCTTATAAATTCTAAACTGTCCTTGTGCCAAGGCTTTTGTGCCACTTTAAAATTCCTAAATAGTTTATAACTGGGAATAACTATAATATAACTATAATAAAAAATTTAAAATAAACCTGATTACTAAATTAACCAAATATGGTCTATTTATACCATGGTTAATGAATCATCAAAAATGATGATTCCATAATAGACCTCTAAACAAAAAAAATTATTGTCAATTGTTTTATAGAAATCAAGCTTCAGCATGTCTGAATCAGAAGAGGTTAACAGTCATCCAATGGAGATAAATGATACCACCAGAATAAATATAGCTGGTGCAGATCTTCATGCCTTGATAGACAATGCTGTTACTAGAGCTATTGACAGACAATTCAAAGAACCAAGTGGTACTCGCACTAGGACCCAGTTTGTACCTCATACAAAACCACCTTCCAAGATACATACATCTCATAAGGATGATTCTCACCATTCATCGAATCAGAAGAGTATGCCATCCAAACAAATTGTGCTTAATCATGAGCCACATGTCAAAACTTGTTCTTACAAATAGTTCATCTCTTGCAAGCCAAGGGACTTTATAGGATAAAAAGGAGCCATCGATTGTATGACATGGCTTGATGAGATGGATACTGTAGTAGACATCAGTGGTTGTGCGGAACAGGATATTGTGAAGTTTGTTTCACAGTCGTCTAAAGGAGAAGCATTGGCCAGGTGGAGATCGTTGGTTCAAGCCACAGGGAAAATCCCACTTTATAACATGTCTTGGGAACAATTCGTAGCATTGAACAAGGATAACTTCTGTCCTCAGCATGAGGTAGAAAAGATTGAAACAGAGTTCTTGACTCTGGTCATGAAGAATTTGGATTGCCAAGCTTCGTTCTAGACACTCGAAGCATTTGCTCAAAAGACAAAGACACGAAACTCTTATCGGCACCGGAATCGAAAAGAACAGATTTAGGCTGATTATTAATAAAGAACGTACCGTTCACCACATTATCGTCAGCCTGTGCCTCTTGGGCATTCATGTTAAAAACTCGGCCTCTAGCCGGAGCCTGATTCTGGTTCTGGTTCTGGTTGACTAGTCTTGGGCACCGATTCCTATAGTGGGTCAGATCCCCACAATTGTAACAAGCACCCGGTGGGTATTGTGGTCTTGCAGCTTGACCCTGTTGCGGAGCAGGAGGCTGAGCAACTTGTTGAGCCGGGTTCTGAACCGCGGGATTCTGAGCAGATCGACAAACATTGGCGAGATGGCCTGATTTCCCACAGTTAGTACAGAAACGGCATGGAAGTTGCGGCTGGTGGTGACTGTTGCATCTATTGCACAAAGGTGCATTCCCTGTATAAGGTTTCTTTGCTGGAAATTGTGCGGGTTGGTTGGGAGCTACCTGGTTAGCTTGGGCAGTGATAGCAAAATTTTGGGAAGCCTTACGCTTCCTTGACCTCTTCGAAGAACCAGAGTTCTTTCCATTCAAGTTTTGACCTTTCTTGCTATCTTCCTTGTCAACCGACTGCTTCTTGCCCTTGTCACCCTTTCGGTGCAACTTGTTCTTCCGGATCTGCGACTCAGTCAATGTTGCAGATAACTCGATCGCCTGACGAAGTGTGGCAGGGTTACTACCAGTGAGAATGTCTTGTACCGAGTCAGGTAGGCCATCGATGTATCTCTCGATAGCCTTGTCGAGTGGGGTGACCATTGTTGGGCAAAGCAGACTCAATTCTTCAAACCGATCGGTATAAGCCCTATGCTCACCACTATCTTGCTTCAAAACATCAAACTCTTTCTCCAACGCTCGCTGTTCATGGCGAGGACATAATTCCCTCATCATAAGGGCTCTAAGTTCAGCCCATGTCTGTGCGAGAGCAACTTCTGCACCCCGGTCTCTCATAACCCCGTTCCACCATGTCAAAGCCCTCTTCTGAAATACGCTCGAGGAGAACTCGACCTTGCGATTATCCGGACACTGCACATGGCGAAAAGTATTCTCTATGCTCTCGAACCACTGAAGAAGCCCAGTCGCTCCCTCAGAACCACTAAACTTGAGTGGTTTAGCCTGGTTAAAATCCTTGTATTTGCACGGACCATTGTTGTTGTTGTTGGCCTGGTTCCATTGAGCAAAGAGATTTGGAAACTGAGCAGCCATCTGCTGCGCAATAATTTCTGCCAGCTCGGCAGTAGCTATCTGATTCTCGCGTCGAGGAGGCATTCTAAAAGAGGAAAACATGAAAAGAAACGAGTGAGATGATTGGTTGAAAAGAATGAGATGATAAAAACAAGAATTGCAAACAGCATAGATGGTGGTCATTCGTCCGTATCACAAAGCAAACAAACGACTCACAGTGACTAATCAAAGTAAATGGGTCAAAAATAATGTATAATGAAGACATGCTCGCCTATAAGTGAACACTCACTCCAAGAATTCCCAGGTAAGCACAACTGGTCTCGCGTCTGGTTGAGATGTATACGAAGTGCTTGCCTAGACAGAAAACCCAGAATACAGGCATTCACCCTTCCAGTTTGCACATGTTCACATTATTTAAAACCCAAAACGTTTGACGGGATTTTTGAAAATTAGAAGGCACAAGGCCAAAAACCAATACTGAAAAGGGTTCAAAACCATAAAAACAGAGGGTTCAAAACCTTACAATTAAGGGTTCAAAACCTTGTAAAAATTTATTCAAAAACAGATGATTGTTTTTCAAAAATCGTTTCGGAAAAATTTTGGTTCCTTGTTTTGTTAATCACCTAAGGATAGGTGATGTATATGTTTTAAGATCTAAACACAAGATAACTTGTGTTAGGTTCCTAGAAAAGTTATAGTCTAGGTCAAAGCATTACTAATAACCTAATTCCCTATAACCATTGGCTCTGATACCAACTCTTCTGTCACACCCCGACCGCGTAAAACAACAAATCGCGGCGGAAACATCGGGGCGTGTTGCGACAGAATTAATTGTTTCAAATCCATGGCAAACAAAGTGTATTTTATTTATTAAACAAGGGTGTTACATTGTTTCAAACAGGAAATTAACGAGTTCAGCACATAATTAAACATAGTCTATCTTCTTTTAAAGTCTCTAAGGCACAGGTCCGCCCTAGTATCATGATCAACATCCTATGGAAAAGCACCTGAAAACACATGTGAAAATAGGTACGTCAGCATAAAAATGCCTGTGAGATACATAGGTTTGTGAAAATAGGATTCATGACTTATGTTTAAGAAAAATGTTTAGTCATGAACCTTGTAATTTGCTTTGTCTTGTAAATCATTTGAAAACAATAAGATCAGATGATATGTATAAGTAAATGTCAGGTTAAATAAATAACCATGTAAAAATGTGTTTGTATAAGATAAGTTGTTTGTAAATCAATGTCTTGTGAAAAGTATGTTATTTGTATAAAATGTTCTATGTCTCAAACTGAAATGATTCAAATAACGTTACGACATGTAATACCATACAAACACTTATATATAGGAAGTACCAGCGGCGTATCCACCATGCTTGTATCATATTACACACGCATCGTTACTTAATCACTTAATCAAACCAAACCAACCAATGTAAGAAGTCTATGTTTAAACCAATTGTCAAATGTATTGAATAATATGTCAAATGTAAATCATGTCAAATGTCTATGTCAAATATCCATGTCAAATGTCTATGTCAAATATCCATGTCAAATGTCTATGTCAAATATCCATGTATGGCAAGTGAAATGTCTCAAACTAAACCATATGCACAAAAACAAAGTATTGAAGTAAAACTTGGTTTAAATCAAAGCTATGTTTTGTGTAAATGCATGCAACTATTTAATATGAACATTTATGCGGTATTGTGAATATGCATACATCCAAGCCTTGTGACTGTGGTGATAAACCCTTAAACAAATTAAAGGTCTATCTGTCTTATATCATCGAATTCGGTCATTCCTTTCTGTCCCCTTACCCTGGGATGTCCGGAACGGGAGTTGTCAATTCCTATGGTACCACTACCTACTAACGAACGGCGTAGCTAATGTTAATGGATATATTGTCCCATGTAAACAAACCAAATGTCATAACAAAATGTGAGCATGTGAAAACAATGCACTAAGTATGTAATCAAATGAACATACATAGCGTGAAATGTCATGTAAAACGATGTACTAAGTAATGCACACAATGGGCATACCTAGCATGAAATGTCATGTAAAACGATGTACTAAGTAATGCACACAATGGGCATACCTAGCATGAAATGTCATGTAAAACGATGTACTAAGTAATGCACACAATGGGCATACCCAGCATGAAATGTCATGTAAAACGATGTACTAAGTAATGCACACAATGGGCACACCTAGCATAAGATGTAATGAAATCATGTACTATAATGTACTAACGAACATAGCAGTATATGATGTGAAAACAGGAAAGCATGAAAGTAACAGTAGGCACATGTGTTCCACCCCAAAACAGTTTGGAAAACAGTAAAAGAGGGGGTCTATGTACTCACTTGAGATTGCTCAGTTGTATAAAGATAACCACCAAGCAATGCAAGAGATCTCGGAATCAAACGGCACCTAATATAGGTAACTATGTTAATAAACCGGACCTATCTCGGAAGATTGGATAGAATGAGGTTTCGTAAACCAAACGAGTGTAGAGACTCGTGTTATTTGGTTTAACAAAGCCTACATACTAAATGAAACTTAACATAATTGTTTACGACCCATTACGACCCGTTTAGGAAGCTTATGCTACTTTAACGCGTCGTGCGCGTGAAACGCGTTCGGACCGCCTAACTAGTCCTATGACAAGTATTATATGCCTAAACATGTTACATAATCAGTTACGTGACAAAAGTTTAGGTTACATATGCTAAATTACCAATTATGTATGAAAAGGGTATTTTGGTAATTTACCTAAGGCATATAAACTACCTATCATACAACTACTTAAACGTCGTGACCATAAGGTATAACCTCGGAAGGTTATTCCCTACACTATGGTCACCTAATGTGTTTGGTCGGATCCTAATGATCGACCAAACTGGGTCGGGTTCGAAGGTATAGGCGATTTATTAGATCGCCTACCCTACGACCCTAGACAACGTGGTAATCAGTAGGCATAGTCCCAAGGGACTATAACCATCGTGATTACAATCACGTTGCGAAGTTCAAACGAACTTCGCATTGACCATTACTGGTCAACGCTGAAAGTCAAACAAAGTTTGACTTTCTGACTCGAAAAGCAGTAAAAATAAGGAAAAGAACGAAAGAATACTTACGAAGGGTCCCCGAATGCTAACCCAGATCGAAATAGCTCAGGTATGAAACGAAGGTTCCAACTTAGAGCTTTCTTGATCAGATTTGTGGGTTTTTGAACAAATGGGGGGTGGGTATTTATAGAAAAGGTAGAGCCGTTAGGATCGTTTGTCGATTATCGTGCCTTAATCTCGTGCGTACACTTGTCATAAAGTTGTGGTGGCTAGAAACTTGTTCTTATCCGCTGACTAGACGATAGGAAATGTGTGGTTGAGAATCGAACAGATGGGACCCGCTTGTTAAAACATTGAATCTGGTCAGATCAGTCACTCGCGTAGCGCGACGCCTAAGCCCTTAGGGCTCGCGCTACGCTAGCACCCAACTGATCCAGAAATGTTTCAAAAGTGACAGGTTTGGTCCCTGCAGCCCTTTTAAGCGATTTTCGATGCGTTTGAACCCCGTTAACCTCATTTCAAGGCTCTAAAATGAAGTTAAAGTATAGGGAACTCAAAACATGTTCAAAAATATCTCGGATGTCGGTTCGTTTGGTCGTACGAACGCGATATTCGCTTAATTACGACGGAATGCGCATAAGCGCGAAAAACGATCCAAATGACGCAACGAATGGATTTTTCTTAAGGCGAACACTAAAATATAATATAGTCATGCTTACATAAATTTTTGGATGTCCAGATGTATTCAGAACGTAAGTTATGCGCGAAAATGCAAACTTGTGCACTTTTTGACACTTTTAGTCCCTGAATGACCCAAAAGTTTATTTTAGCACACCGAACCCCTCAAAGCCTATTTCTAAGCTATGTAAAGGATATTTAAGGTGTGTTTAACTTATGGTTATGTTCCGGAATGTTCGTTACAGTTCAAATTGACATACTTTCGCAGTTTGTCATATTTAGTCCCTGTAAGCGAATTAACTTGTTTTTGCCATACCAAAGCCTTCAAAACTTATTTCTAAGTTATGTAAAGGTTTTTTTTTAAGGTATGTTGGATATATGTTGATGTTCCAGAGTATTTCTCGCATTAAACTGAGTACGTTTACGCACTAGTTTGCGTATAACTCTCCAGAAAGCGATGTAGAGTTTGAAATTACATAAAAGTCAAAACATGAAAAATGTAAAACACAATCAAACAAACATTGGGATCAAATAACATTGTTTTATTGATAACAGAACTGTTCATAGTGATTACAAGCACAGTTGTTACAGTCTCCCCTACTTGTGGAAATTTCGTCCCGAAATTTATTTAGAGGAAACTCGTGGAAAAAAGATGTGGATATTTCGCTTTCATTTGATCTTCGCGTTCCCAAGTAAACTCAGGTCCACGTTTAGCTTCCCAGCGAACTTTGACCAAAGGAATGCGCTTGCGTTTAAGCCACTTGACTTCACGTTCCATGATTTCCACTGGTCTCTCAACAAATTTCAGTGTTTTGCCAACACGAATTTCGTCAAGCGGTATGGAGAAGTTTTCTTCAGCTGTACACTTCTTGAGATTGGACACGTGAAAAGTTGGATGAACATTTCCCAGTTCAGGAGGTAACTCAAGTCTGTAGGCTACCTTTCCGATTCTTTCGACGATCTTGAATGGTCCAACGTATCTAGGTGCAAGTTTTCCTTTCTTTCCAAATCTGATCACACCTTTCCAAGGTGAGACCTTAAGTAATACTCGATCACCGACTTGAAATTCAAAGGCTTTGCGTTTTGGGTCCGCGTAAATCTTCTGACGGCTTCTAGCTGCCTGAAGGTTATCACGAACTTTCTTGACCTTGTCAGTTGTCTCTAAAATGAGGGCAGGTCCAGTAAGTTGAGCCTCGCCAATCTCATTCCAGCAGACTGGTGAACGACATTTTCGACCATAGAGAGCTTCGAAAGGAGCCATTTTGATGCTAGTGTGATAACTGTTGTTGTAGGAGAATTCAATCAATTTAAGATGTGAATCCCAGCTACCACCAAAATCGATCACACAAGCTCTTAGCATATCCTCCAGTGTCTGGATTGTTCTCTCAGATTGACCATCCGTTTGCGGATGATAAGCTGTGCTCAGATTAAGTTGGGTCCCCATAGCAGACTGCATGGTTCTCCAAAAATGAGAAGTGAAACGAGCATCTCTGTCAGAAATGATGTTCAAAGGAACACCATGTCGAGCCACAATTTCATCTACATAGATTTGAGCAAGTCTGTCAGTAGGAAAATCCTCGCGGATTGGCAAGAAATGTGCTGACTTTGTAAGACGATCAACGACAACCCAGATGGCATCATGACCTTTCTTTGTGCGCGGGAGTTTGGTAATGAGATCCATAGTAATGTTTTCCCATTTCCAAACTGGGATCTCTGGTTGCTCCAATAAACCAGAAGGACGCTGATGTTCAGCCTTAACCTTTAGACAAGTAAGGCATTTGGATACGTATAAGGCAATGTCTTTCTTCATACCAGGCCACCAATAGTGTGCACGAAGGTCCTTATACATTTTATCTGAGCCCGGATGAATAGAATAACGAGACTTATGGGCTTCATCCATAAGCAAGGCATGAAGATCATCCTGGCTTGGGACCCACAAACGGTCCATGAAGTAATATGACCCATTGTCCTTCAGTTCCAGAGCAGGTGTTATGTGATAGGGAAATTCCTTATCCATTAAACCTTGTGAAACACAGGATTGTTGAGCTAGAGAAATGCGGGCTTGAATATCAGATCGAGCTTGAATAACAGATTGAACACGTACACAATGAAGCTTAGTACGTTCCTTGCGACTCAATGCATCAGCTACGACATTCGCCTTACCAGGATGGTAGCGAATTTCGCAGTCATAGTCGTTTAAAAGCTCAACCCAACGTCGCTGTCTCATGTTGAGTTCTTTCTGGTTGAAGATATGCTGAAGACTTTTGTGGTCAGTGAAAACCACACATTTTGTACCGTACAAATAGTGTCTCCAGATTTTGAGAGCAAAGACAACTGCACCCAACTCAAGATCGTGAGTGGTGTAGTTCTTCTCATGTATCTTCAATTGTCTTGATGCATAGGCTATGACTTTGTTCCTTTGCATAAGAACACAGCCAAGACCCAATTTCGATGCATCACAATACACAACAAAATCATCATCACCCTCAGGCAATGATAGGACAGGCGCATCGCAAAGCTTCTGCTTCAGGTGTTGAAAAGCTTCCTCTTGTCTGAATCCCCAGTAAAAGGGCATTTTCTTCTGAGTTAGAGCAGTTAGAGGAACTGCAATCTTAGAGAAGTTTTCAATGAAGCGGCGATAATAACCCGCTAGACCAAGAAATGAACGAACTTCAGTAGGAGTAGTAGGCGTATCCCAATCCTTAATCGCACTGATCTTGGAGGGATCTACATGAACACCTCGTTCGTTGATAATGTGTCCCAAAAATTGAACTTCTTTAAGCCAAAATTCGCACTTGGAGAATTTGGCGAAAAGTTGCTCTTTCTTCAGAAGTTCCAGAGTAAGACGAAGATGCTGCTCGTGATCAGCTCGTGTCTTAGAGTATATCAAGATGTCGTCAATAAAAATAATGACGAACTGATCCAAATAAGGTTTGCAGACCCTATTCATTAAGTCCATGAAAACAGCAGGAGCATTAGTCAAACCGAATGGCATGACTGTGAACTCGTAATGTCCATATCGAGTACGGAATGCTGTCTTCGGAATGTCTTCTTCTTGCACCCGAAGTTGATGATATCCAGATCGCAGATCAATCTTCGAAAAATAAGAAGCACCTTGTAACTGATCAAAGAGGTCGTCGATGCGAGGTAGAGGATATCGATTCTTGATGGTAAGCTTGTTAAGCTCACGATAATCGATACACATCCTAAAGGATCCATCCTTCTTCTTGACAAAAAGAACGGGAGCACCCCAAGGTGAAAAACTAGGACGTATAAAACCTTTGTCAGAGAGCTCCTGAAGCTGCTTAGACAACTCTTGCATCTCAGACGGTGCAAGACGATATGGAGCTCTGGCAATGGGGTTTGCACCAGGTACGAGATCAATGCGGAACTCGACTTGGCGTGCTGGAGGTAAACCAGGTAAATCTTCAGGGAATACTTCAGAATAATCCCGAACGACAGGAATATCTGAAATAGATTTACCCTTGCCTTTATCTTCTGTAACATGTGCTAAGAAAGCCACATAGTTCTTCTGCAGATACTTCCGAGCTTTAAAACAAGACATGAGTCTGAGACCACCGATAGGCTTCTCACCTTGAACCTGCAGGATCTCGCCTGTCGAAAGTGGCACACGAACAATCTTCTTAGAACAAACTATCTCTGCGTGATGCTTGGATAACCAATCCATTCCCACAATAACGTCGAAGCTTCCAAGTTGCATAGGCGCGAGGTCAATAGGAAAAAGATGGTCGTTAAGGTTCAACTGGCAGTTGTGAAGAACAGAATCAAGAATAATGGGTTCACCACTAGCAACCTCTACTGTCAAAGATTTGCCTAGTTTCGTTCTAGACACTCGAAGCATTTGCTCAAAAGACAAAGACACGAAACTCTTATCGGCACCGGAATCGAAAAGAACAGATGCAGGCTGATTATTAATAAAGAACGTACCGTTCACCACATTATCGTCAGCCTGTGCCTCTTGGGCATTCATGTTAAAAACTCGGCCTCTAGCCGGAGCCTGATTCTGGTTCTGGTTCTGGTTGACTAGTCTTGGGCACCGATTCCTATAGTGGGTCAGATCCCCACAATTGTAACAAGCACCCGGTGGGTATTGTGGTCTTGCAGCTTGACCCTGTTGCGGAGCAGGAGGCTGAGCAACTTGTTGAGCCGGGTTCTGAACCGCGGGATTCTGAGCAGATCGACAAACATTGGCGAGATGGCCTGATTTCCCACAGTTAGTACAGAAACGGCATGGAAGTTGCGGCTGGTGGTGACTGTTGCATCTATTGCACAAAGGTGCATTCCCTGTATAGGGTTTCTTTGCTGGAAATTGTGCGGGTTGGTTGGGAGCTACCTGGTTAGCTTGGGCAGTGATAGCAAAATTTTGGGAAGCCTTACGCTTCCTTGACCTCTTCGAAGAACCAGAGTTCTTTCCATTCAAGTTTTGACCTTTCTTGCTATCTTCCTTGTCAACCGACTGCTTCTTGCCCTTGTCACCCTTTCGGTGCAACTTGTTCTTCCGGATCTGCGACTCAGTCAATGTTGCAGATAACTCGATCGCCTGACGAAGTGTGGCAGGGTTACTACCAGTGAGAATGTCTTGTACCGAGTCAGGTAGGCCATCGATGTATCTCTCGATAGCCTTGTCGAGTGGGGTGACCATTGTTGGGCAAAGCAGACTCAATTCTTCAAACCGATCGGTATAAGCCCTATGCTCACCACTATCTTGCTTCAAAACATCAAACTCTTTCTCCAACGCTCGCTGTTCATGGCGAGGACATAATTCCCTCATCATAAGGGCTCTAAGTTCAGCCCATGTCTGTGCGAGAGCAACTTCTGCACCCCGGTCTCTCATAACCCCGTTCCACCATGTCAAAGCCCTCTTCTGAAATACGCTCGAGGAGAACTCGACCTTGCGATTATCCGGACACTGCACATGGCGAAAAGTATTCTCTATGCTCTCGAACCACTGAAGAAGCCCAGTCGCTCCCTCAGAACCACTAAACTTGAGTGGTTTAGCCTGGTTAAAATCCTTGTATTTGCACGGACCATTGTTGTTGTTGTTGGCTTGGTTCCATTGAGCAAAGAGATTTGGAAACTGAGCAGCCATCTGCTGCGCAATAATTTCTGCCAGCTCGGCAGTAGCTATCTGATTCTCGCGTCGAGGAGGCATTCTAAAAGAGGAAAACATGAAAAGAAACGAGTGAGATGATTGGTTGAAAAGAATGAGATGATAAAAACAAGAATTGCAAACAGCATAGATGGTGGTCATTCGTCCGTATCACAAAGCAAACAAACGACTCACAGTGACTAATCAAAGTAAATGGGTCAAAAATAATGTATAATGAAGACATGCTCGCCTATAAGTGAACACTCACTCCAAGAATTCCCAGGTAAGCACAACTGGTCTCGCGTCTGGTTGAGATGTATACGAAGTGCTTGCCTAGACAGAAAACCCAGAATACAGGCATTCACCCTTCCAGTTTGCACATGTTCACATTATTTAAAACCCAAAACGTTTGACGGGATTTTTGAAAATTAGAAGGCACAAGGCCAAAAACCAATACTGAAAAGGGTTCAAAACCATAAAAACAGAGGGTTCAAAACCTTACAATTAAGGGTTCAAAACCTTGTAAAAATTTATTCAAAAACAGATGATTGTTTTTCAAAAATCGTTTCGGAAAAATTTTGGTTCCTTGTTTTGTTAATCACCTAAGGATAGGTGATGTATATGTTTTAAGATCTAAACACAAGATAACTTGTGTTAGGTTCCTAGAAAAGTTATAGTCTAGGTCAAAGCATTACTAATAACCTAATTCCCTATAACCATTGGCTCTGATACCAACTCTTCTGTCACACCCCGACCGCGTAAAACAACAAATCGCGGCGGAAACATCGGGGCGTGTTGCGACAGAATTAATTGTTTCAAATCCATGGCAAACAAAGTGTATTTTATTTATTAAACAAGGGTGTTACATTGTTTCAAACAGGAAATTAACGAGTTCAGCACATAATTAAACATAGTCTATCTTCTTTTAAAGTCTCTAAGGCACAGGTCCGCCCTAGTATCATGATCAACATCCTATGGAAAAGCACCTGAAAACACATGTGAAAATAGGTACGTCAGCATAAAAATGCCTGTGAGATACATAGGTTTGTGAAAATAGGATTCATGACTTATGTTTAAGAAAAATGTTTAGTCATGAACCTTGTAATTTGCTTTGTCTTGTAAATCAGTTGAAAACAATAAGATCAGATGATATGTATAAGTAAATGTCAGGTTAAATAAATAACCATGTAAAAATGTGTTTGTATAAGATAAGTTGTTTGTAAATCAATGTCTTGTGAAAAGTATGTTATTTGTATAAAATGTTCTATGTCTCAAACTGAAATGATTCAAATAACGTTACGACATGTAATACCATACAAACACTTATATATAGGAAGTACCAGCGGCGTATCCACCATGCTTGTATCATATTACACACGCATCGTTACTTAATCACTTAATCAAACCAAACCAACCAATGTAAGAAGTCTATGTTTAAACCAATTGTCAAATGTATTGAATAATATGTCAAATGTAAATCATGTCAAATGTCTATGTCAAATATCCATGTCAAATGTCTATGTCAAATATCCATGTCAAATGTCTATGTCAAATATCCATGTATGGCAAGTGAAATGTCTCAAACTAAACCATATGCACAAAAACAAAGTATTGAAGTAAAACTTGGTTTAAATCAAAGCTATGTTTTGTGTAAATGCATGCAACTATTTAATATGAACATTTATGCGGTATTGTGAATATGCATACATCCAAGCCTTGTGACTGTGGTGATAAACCCTTAAACAAATTAAAGGTCTATCTGTCTTATATCATCGAATTCGGTCATTCCTTTCTGTCCCCTTACCCTGGGATGTCCGGAACGGGAGTTGTCAATTCCTATGGTACCACTACCTACTAACGAACGGCGTAGCTAATGTTAATGGATATATTGTCCCATGTAAACAAACCAAATGTCATAACAAAATGTGAGCATGTGAAAACAATGCACTAAGTATGTAATCAAATGAACATACATAGCGTGAAATGTCATGTAAAACGATGTACTAAGTAATGCACACAATGGGCATACCTAGCATGAAATGTCATGTAAAACGATGTACTAAGTAATGCACACAATGGGCATACCTAGCATGAAATGTCATGTAAAACGATGTACTAAGTAATGCACACAATGGGCATACCCAGCATGAAATGTCATGTAAAACGATGTACTAAGTAATGCACACAATGGGCACACCTAGCATAAGATGTAATGAAATCATGTACTATAATGTACTAACGAACATAGCAGTATATGATGTGAAAACAGGAAAGCATGAAAGTAACAGTAGGCACATGTGTTCCACCCCAAAACAGTTTGGAAAACAGTAAAAGAGGGGGTCTATGTACTCACTTGAGATTGCTCAGTTGTATAAAGATAACCACCAAGCAATGCAAGAGATCTCGGAATCAAACGGCACCTAATATAGGTAACTATGTTAATAAACCGGACCTATCTCGGAAGATTGGATAGAATGAGGTTTCGTAAACCAAACGAGTGTAGAGACTCGTGTTATTTGGTTTAACAAAGCCTACATACTAAATGAAACTTAACATAATTGTTTACGACCCATTACGACCCGTTTAGGAAGCTTATGCTACTTTAACGCGTCGTGCGCGTGAAACGCGTTCGGACCGCCTAACTAGTCCTATGACAAGTATTATATGCCTAAACATGTTACATAATCAGTTACGTGACAAAAGTTTAGGTTACATATGCTAAATTACCAATTATGTATGAAAAGGGTATTTTGGTAATTTACCTAAGGCATATAAACTACCTATCATACAACTACTTAAACGTCGTGACCATAAGGTATAACCTCGGAAGGTTATTCCCTACACTATGGTCACCTAATGTGTTTGGTCGGATCCTAATGATCGACCAAACTGGGTCGGGTTCGAAGGTATAGGCGATTTATTAGATCGCCTACCCTACGACCCTAGACAACGTGGTAATCAGTAGGCATAGTCCCAAGGGACTATAACCATCGTGATTACAATCACGTTGCGAAGTTCAAACGAACTTCGCATTGACCATTACTGGTCAACGCTGAAAGTCAAACAAAGTTTGACTTTCTGACTCGAAAAGCAGTAAAAATAAGGAAAAGAACGAAAGAATACTTACGAAGGGTCCCCGAATGCTAACCCAGATCGAAATAGCTCAGGTATGAAACGAAGGTTCCAACTTAGAGCTTTCTTGATCAGATTTGTGGGTTTTTGAACAAATGGGGGGTGGGTATTTATAGAAAAGGTAGAGCCGTTAGGATCGTTTGTCGATTATCGTGCCTTAATCTCGTGCGTACACTTGTCATAAAGTTGTGGTGGCTAGAAACTTGTTCTTATCCGCTGACTAGACGATAGGAAATGTGTGGTTGAGAATCGAACAGATGGGACCCGCTTGTTAAAACATTGAATCTGGTCAGATCAGTCACTCGCGTAGCGCGACGCCTAAGCCCTTAGGGCTCGCGCTACGCTAGCACCCAACTGATCCAGAAATGTTTCAAAAGTGACAGGTTTGGTCCCTGCAGCCCTTTTAAGCGATTTTCGATGCGTTTGAACCCCGTTAACCTCATTTCAAGGCTCTAAAATGAAGTTAAAGTATAGGGAACTCAAAACATGTTCAAAAATATCTCGGATGTCGGTTCGTTTGGTCGTACGAACGCGATATTCGCTTAATTACGACGGAATGCGCATAAGCGCGAAAAACGATCCAAATGACGCAACGAATGGATTTTTCTTAAGGCGAACACTAAAATATAATATAGTCATGCTTACATAAATTTTTGGATGTCCAGATGTATTCAGAACGTAAGTTATGCGCGAAAATGCAAACTTGTGCACTTTTTGACACTTTTAGTCCCTGAATGACCCAAAAGTTTATTTTAGCACACCGAACCCCTCAAAGCCTATTTCTAAGCTATGTAAAGGATATTTAAGGTGTGTTTAACTTATGGTTATGTTCCGGAATGTTCGTTACAGTTCAAATTGACATACTTTCGCAGTTTGTCATATTTAGTCCCTGTAAGCGAATTAACTTGTTTTTGCCATACCAAAGCCTTCAAAACTTATTTCTAAGTTATGTAAAGGTTTTTTTTTAAGGTATGTTGGATATATGTTGATGTTCCAGAGTATTTCTCGCATTAAACTGAGTACGTTTACGCACTAGTTTGCGTATAACTCTCCAGAAAGCGATGTAGAGTTTGAAATTACATAAAAGTCAAAACATGAAAAATGTAAAACACAATCAAACAAACATTGGGATCAAATAACATTGTTTTATTGATAACAGAACTGTTCATAGTGATTACAAGCACAGTTGTTACACTAAGGGTCGTCTTATGAGGCCGGCGTAGTAGGGGGTCTACGGCGTAGCTGATCTGGGTCACGAGTTGTTAGGACCGGTTTGACTCCGAACGATTGCGAACCGACTCTTACGACGTGCGGAATCCGTGTACGAGTGAGACCGAAACACACGAAACGTAATAAATCTGTGATTTTATAAAAGATCTGAAAGATACAAGCACCTCGAATCACCTTTTGCCTTTCTCTCTCTACTTTCTCTCTCTACTTTCTCTCTCTATCCTCTAAGCTTCAAATCTTCAAAATGGAAAAAGTTCCTAAATGAAACCCTAAGGCTTCTATTTATAGGCCAAGGCTTATAAGGAGAGTTCCCCTTATTTACAATAATGCCACCTTGCCTTTTCTATCTAATATTACAATATAAAGCTAGAATTAATCAGTTTCAGCTACGACTTGAGATGACGGAGGCGATAGACATACTGCACTAACAGACTCCCCCTGGGATATTGCCGCAGTCAATCTCAAACATTCAGACTCGTAGCTTCTTTTCTTTCTCTCTCTTTAGCTCGAACAGAATCCCCGTAGATCTGTCTTCAGCTTCAGCTTCTTCCTTTCGGTAAACTCTTCAGGCTCCCCCTGTCGTCAAGCTTCCGTGCTTTGGGATCGACACCTGGCTTTTTCGGTTACAAGCTCTTCCGGGAAAGAATCCTGGCTCCTATGCACGCTTCCCCTTGCGTTGAGCTCGTCTTCAGACTCCCCCTTAGACTCGGCTATCGGGATCGTAGTCTGGTATCTGCAATCCTCAAACATTTATAAGAACAAACGTTTTACAGTGAAAACATTTTCAGTTGTCTAGGTATCGTAACCTGGCTCTATTAAACTTTCTAAATCAAGATCCTGGGACTAAGATATAATAATATGAAATATATCCAGGATTACTTGATTCACTCCCCCTATCAACAATCTTCATAGATTTGGCAGTTTCAGCGAACCGGATCGGAAACTGGCTCTTTTACAGATTTTAACAGTATAAGCATCCAAATCCCTCACAGTTAATCATCCAAGTCCAAATTAATGACCTTGGAGATATCACAAACAGTTTTTTATTTTTGATTTTAAAACATCAAGTTTCAAATTAATGAAGTTGTTTTATTTTCAGAAACACAATCAGCATACTTAGATTTTAAAACTTAGCTTCAGACATCTGTTGTCGAAAATAAAGCAGAAATCAAAATCTTTTTGTACTTTTTCTGAAATGTAAAACAGTAAAGAAATATGTACAAACATATTTACAGACAATATTTTTGTTTGAGTTTGCGTTAAAGGATCATATCAGTTTTTGACAAGTCACAAGTACCGTTGAGCTTAGTTACACATTAAGAATTAAACAATTCACTTGGATTGTCGATATACTGATCCACTTAAATTTTCATACAAAGTTCAACTGATTCAGGATACGAATTAGGTGTTTTAAGAACTTAAACCTATTCATGTGTCCCACCTCTTGAATATACTCCCGTATCCAGATCCCAATATTCAGTCTTACAGGTGAGTATACCTAGATGATATCTGTAAGGGGAATAAATTATAGTACGAAACCGTGAGAGCTCAGGTCAGAACTTCCGTTCAGCAGAGAGATGACGGCTCGACTTTTGGTGTGTCCCCTTTAGAGGATCTTTTTGTTACAACAGCCATGAATAGCATTTTTCAATGTTTCATCATTTTTTAGCTGAGGGTTGTGCTATGTTTCAAGCAATGCGGAAAGTATTCTCCGGGGACTAGGCCATTGCTTCCGCAAAATCAGAAGTCTCGGGATAATACCCCAGATATCACTATGTATAAAGACCTAGTATCTCAGAAAAAGGGACCTTTCAAACGAGATTTCAGGGGTTACCTATATATCCAAGTAGTGTTCCCCACGAAATAAGCAAGTTTGAATTTAGGTTTGTATCCCGAAAAAGTTTACTAAATGTATAAAAACCTATCGGCATATCATCAGTGAGACTGTTTAACGCTATTAAAACATTACATTTCTTTAGCATACTGTAACTGTCTACTGATGTACTATCATTTCCTCTTTATACACAAAAACTCATTTTTTTTTAAATTTTATCATGTTTTTTACTTTTTCAAATTTTCTAATGTTTTTGGATTTTCTGACAATTTCTTAATCCCCCTAAAATGCAAAACCATATAAAGAAAAATTTGACAAACCGACACTGATAGCTTTGTCTCGCCATCCATTTTCTGCTTCACATGCTCTGTTTTGCAGAAAATATAACGTACCCCCATGATTTACAACCCATTGATTTTCGACAGTTTGAAAACCGTTTTTCAATCTTGTGAAAGTAATCATGTTTGTTCAGCCGTGAGGGTTTCGGCGTATTCAAGCAACACATATTTTTGTAATTTTCTAATTTTTAACAAAACAAAACATATTTTTGGTTTTTCAATTTTCAATTTTTTAGGGTTTTTGAAAATATTGTTTATTTATGTACAGAAAACAAACAAACTCCCTGTTTCAACCAACACAGGGTTCAGCAGCCTCTTCTTCTTGTGCCAGGCTACTCCGATTTCCATTCTCACAGTATTCAGTTTTCTTGAGCACCTGCACATTTACACTTACTCAATCACTTAAACAATTTAGCCCAGGCCTGCTTGACCTTAGGCATTTCAACACAATAAACTTCATTCAATGCCAGAAAGTCTTTGTCGTCTTTCACAAAGACCTTATCAACTTTGACTTCAACTTTTTCATCTTTTACAAAAATCATCGGTTTCTTAATACTCCATGTCTGGCCTTTCGGAGTACCTCTTTTGTAAAAATGTGACTCGTTTTGAACTTTTTGATTTTGAACAACAACTTTTGGTTTCCAAACCTCTTGGGGTTTTGTCATATCAACTGGTTTTTGCCAACTTTGTGTTGTTCTAAATCTGGGTGTGTGAGAATTCCAGGTCTGTCTAGAATCGAACTTGTTCGGATTTGATTTCCAATTTTGATTCGAAGCAAACTTGTTTGTGTTATACCTCCAAGTTTGTTTTGAGTCAAATCTGGTTGACCTTTGTCTCACATTCTCAGATTTTTGTTTCTCAGCATCAATCTTCTTTATGTCAACATCCACAAGTTTTAGATTAGGACACTTGCGTGCAAGATGTCCCTTTTGATCACATTTGAAACATGTTCTCATGGACACATCTTTGACCTGTGGTTGTTGATTTTGCTTTTTAGCAAAGAACTCATCATTAGACTATCTCATTTTGAGTTCTTTTTCTTCTGCTAAACTATTTCCTTGAACAAAACTCATTTTTGCCTGATAATTTGGCGTTTCATTTTTGTTTCGATTCTGTTTCTTCTTATAACCCAACCCAGCCTTCATGTTTTTCTTCTTGTAACCAGGTTTGTTATACGAACCTCTATGACTCTTACCAGCAAACTTAGAAATCTCAGACTTCTCAATCTCAACCATTTTGAAAACTTTATCAACCTTTTCTGAAATCACATTCTGAATCGGGAATACAATATCTAAGAATAATTTGTCTGATCCAATCATGGTATAAACCAATCCTTTTGAATCATCATTCAAATTTTTCTCGGATTTTGTGTTTTTCAGATATCCATCATGAAAATTACCTTCATTTTCATCCTGTGATTCAGATTTACCTGTATCAATCGACTCTTCTTTCAACACACTTTCAACGACCTTACCTACCACTTCTGAATCACTAGAATCATCAGATTTGGAATAGGTTATGTCAATGTTATCTGGCAATTGATCTACCATGTTGAAAGCTTTTTCGACCTTTTCCTCATTATAAAACACAAACTTTCCCGGTGGTGGAACTTGATGAAACTCTGAGCCAATGCCTTTCTTGTTTTGCTCAGACTCACCATTTCCCGGTTTTATGTTGAAAATACGTTCAAGCACATATGATGACGCGTGATAACTTTTTAACTTGTTATTATCCTGTTCTAAATCAGCAATCTGACGCTTTAGCTTAGCAACATCCTCAATGTAAGAATTAACAACTTGTTGCTTTATATCATACATTCGTTTATACTCATTAGTTATTTCATAACAGTATTTCAATCTTGATTGAACAAGTTTCATTTCACTTTTTACTTTTTCATATGATTCTTTTGTAATGTGATAAGCCAATTTTATTGAATCATATTCCTTTTTCATTTCCTGGAAAGCATTCTCTTTTTTATCACATTCTCCTGTCTTTTTCGAAACATTTTCTTTCAAAACTTCATTTTCTTTTTCTAACTTTTTACATTTTTCTGAAAGCGTTTCATTATTTTCTTTTAAAACCTTTTTATTTTCAAACATTTCTTTGTATTTACCTTTAAAAACTTCTTCGATTTTAGTAAACTCAAAATCTCTTGTTCTGAACCTTTCGTCTTTTTCAGTACAAGCACTGCATGGTTCCATGCATTTCTTGCACTGTTCATCGATTTTAATTTGAGTTTCAGAATCAGAATTTACCTCAGTGATTGGCACTTCGGTGTCTGCTTCAGTTTCTTTCTGATCAGCTTCTTTCTGCTGCTTCTCATCAACAGAACCAACATCTGTTGAACTTTCAACCTTCACTTCTTCTTCTGCTTTCTTCACATCTTCTCTACCCTGCTGTTCTTCAGTAACAGCTTCTTTCACAAATTTCACATTCACCACCACTTCTTCTTTCACTTCTTCAACAATCTTTACATCTTCTTCTTTAACTGCTTCTGCTTTAACCTCTTCAGCAGCTTTCTTCAGATTGTTTACCATCTCTTCAACATTCTTCTTCATTCTTTCTTCATTCCTCTTCCTTAGTTTTATCATCATAGCATCCCTGATGATTTTATCCAGCCTTTTCACATATGTTTTGTCTTTTGCAACATTTGAGTAATATTCGCCGGATCGAGGAATAACAAGAAGAACATCATCGTGAACTATGTCACTTCTGGGAACAACTGGTTCACCTTGTTTGTTGACAAAACATTCTTGCTTTTTATCCCATCGTTTGTTTGCAACAGCATTCTCATATTCTTCCTGCATCTTCTCCATTCTGCACCCTACAATGAATCTTTCTCTTGGAGTTTTTTCTTTCAAAATCTCTTCTCGAGTTTTCTCTTTAACCTCAGCAGCAACATTTTCTTCTTTGTTTTCTTCATGAATTTCAGCAACAAGAACATGATGCTGGGCCTTTGATGTTTTTCTCCCATGAGCTGTTACAGGACGATCTTCATCTGGTAGAATCTGACTCCAATCATATCCTTCATCATCGTGGATTACAGCATAAGCTCTGGACTTTTCTCTGGGTTTATCTTCGATCATCTTTGGCTCTTCTCTGCTACGGTGGTAAATTGCCTTTCTGTAGTAATCATCATTGAATGGATGTTCATTTCCACCAACCGCAGAATTGTTGCACTCTCTTTTGAAATGACCTTTTTGCTTACATTTGAAGCAGGTCACTTTGGACTTATCAAATCCAAGTTTTGTAGATGCACCACCGAGAGATTGCTTCCCAGTAATTTCCATATATCTTTGAGCTCTGCGGATGCAGCTTGCCAAACACCAACGGATGTCAATGAGTTCCATCTCTTCCGGATCAATCTGGTCGTAGTCTTCTTTAGTTAACTCAGAGTTACCAATCTTTCCTACAACTAGACCTTCATACGATTCCAGAACAGATGCAAGGAAGCTCATTTGTTGTTTAGCTGCATTGATGCTCATCGTCGGAGAATTCTTCAGTTTGAGAGCAATGTTGCACAAAATCTCCTCAGTTTCATCAGAACTTGATTTTAAAGATGAATGATATCCAGAATGATAACTTGATGAAGTTGTTTATGGTTCTTTCATCTTTTCACCACTGAATGCTGTCTTTGGTGAACTGCCAACTTTCTCCGAATGTACATTGCCTTTGTAGTATAGACCAACATTCTGATAATGAGATGAACCACTCATCTTGTTTTGCTTTTGTAGCTCCAGATCATGACTCTCAATCTTTTCTAACAATGCATCAAGAGAAATTGTATCAAATTTTTCATCATTTTTCAAGATAAAAACAAACGTTTGCCACTGATCAGCTCGTGGTAACGCTTCGATTACTTTATCAACAATTTCTTCTCTAGTTTTCACAATTTTAAACCTTTCAAGTTCAATCTTTAAATGGCAAAACCTCTCAATCATTTGCCTCACAGTCTCTCCCTTTAAACTGTCAAACAAATCAAATTCTTTTTTCAATAAAGCTATTTTGTTTTTCAGGATTTGTTTACCCCCCTTAGCTTTAACCTTCAAAGCTTTCCATACAGATTTGATGACCCATTATGAACTAATAATGAAAAGATGTCATCACGAACTGATTGCTGAATCAAAGCAATCATCTTCTGTTCATAAGAAAATTTATTTCGATCATCCTCTGAATAATCTTTGATCAGAATTTCTTCTCCTTTGTCATTTGTTGGGTTCTCATATCCAAACTTTAAACAAAACCAACTCTCATGTGCGTATGCCTTCGTCCAATTGACAAACCTCTCCTTCCACCAAACATAATCCTCAATGTTATTCAGCTTCGGAGGTTTTGAATATGTTCCATAAAAGTTGTCATTGTTAATGTTGTCTTTGATGGTTTTTGTTATCGCTTTGGGTGTATCGTTTGAACCTTCCACTGTATCTGAGGTAAACGCATTGTAGAAAGTATTGATAAATTCTTCAGCCATGATGTGATCTTCTCGATTAACAGCACCTTTTAATTACCTGAATCACAAACAAACAAACACAATGAGTTTAAACAATATCAAACAAATGAATCGTAAAAGAATTTGGTCCGTTCAGATGGATCAATAGTCAATCGGATGATGTTGGCTCAATCGGATGAGATCAGCCCACTCGGATGTTTGTCTTCGAACGGATGAAGATCCGGATGATGAATCGTACGGGTGGGGATCCGGACGAGTGTCTTATCCATGCGAGTGGGGATCCGTGTGACTAAGGTGATCCGTATGAGTGATGTAATCCGTGCGGATATTGTAATCTGTGTGGATAATGTAAGCTGACTCTTTGACACAAACCAATATACTAAACGACAAATCTTTGAGTTGATCGGTTGGCTCTTTGACTTCAAGGCAAAATCACATGCTAATGACAGTCACATATAGATTCTCATTGGACCGAGATATGTCATCACCTTTTATCAAAACGTGCAGACTATGATCACATGTAACGGTGCTGACAACCACTTTAATGTTCACATGCACATGTTGACTGACAAGCTGAAAATGTTGACTAAATGTGGGTCGGACGAGTGAGATGCAATGACACGGATTAAAAATGCTATCCGTGCGGACAAGTTATCCGCCCGAATGGTCAAATAATAGTCAACACGGATTGTTATCCGTACGGATGGGGATCCAGATGATGTTATCCGCACGGGTGGTGATGTTATCCGCGCGGACAAGTTGTCCGTGCGAGTGGCAAGTCAACAAGTCAACACGGATTGTTAAAAGTAATCCGTGCGGGTGGGAAATGATGCTATCCGCACGGGTGGGTGCTATCCGTACGGGTGGGTGCTATCCGTACGGGTGGGTGCTATCCGTACGGGTGATGAATGATGCTATCCGCACGGGTGGGTGCTATCCGTACGGGTGGGTGCTATCCGTACGGGTGATGAATGATGTTATCCGCACGGGTGCCTTGATTTACACAACTAACTCACATGCTCACAGAATGCAGATTGATCACGTGATTTGCTGATAAACAATCAATAGCCGACAAACATTATCACTATCACATGCAATTCTTATTATCACATGAACTGACAATATCACATGGGATTATGATGTAAGAAAGTCAATGAATTTAATGAACTGCAAGAGTGAAAGAGATCACGTGACCTGATCAGGCAGTCCTGAAATGTTGACTAAAGTGACTAGTTCGGGTGAGATGTGGTGACACATATAGCTTTGATGCGGATTACTTAACCGTCCGGATAGGTCAACAAAGGTCAAAGCGGATTGTTTATCCGCGCGGGCAACTTATCCTGATGAAAAGTTATCCGTGCGGGTGAGCTAGTCAACAAGTCAACCTGGATATGCTATCCGCACGGAGAAGTCATCCGTGCGGGTGAACATCAATAACAACAACAGCAACTTTTATCATTTTCGCACCACAAAAATCTAATTTTCTCACAAAATACTTTGAATTAAAGTCTGAAATTTTATAGGCTTTTAGATTAACTGATTTCGCATATCATATCCAAAAATCATTAATTTTAAACCGTAAAATCCTGGTTAATTTTGAAACGTGACAGAGATGAAAGATGAAGAACTTAGACAAATCTGATGCGATTTTGGATCTGAATACGATGAAATCCTGTGCGAAATCGTGTGAATGATCTGAGCAATCGATCTCCTGCTCTGATACCACTTGTTAGGACCGGTTTGACTCCGAACGATTGCGAACCGACTCGTACGACGTGCGGAATCCGTGTACGAGTGAGACCGAAACACACGAAACGTAATCAATCTATGATTCTATAAAAGATCTGAAAGATACAAGCACCTCGAATCACCTTTTGCCTTTCTCTCTCTACTTTCTCTCACTATCCTCTAAGCTTCAAATCTTCAAAATGGCAAAAGTTCCTAAATGAAACCCTAAGGCTTCTATTTATAGGCCAAGGCTTATAAGGAGAGTTCCCCTTATTTACAATAATGCCACCTTGCCTTTTCTATCTAATATTACAATATAAAGCTAGAATTAATCAGTTTCAGCTACGACTTGAGATGACGGAGGCGATAGACATACTGCACTAACACGAGTATAGGTCCAACACGTGTTGCCACTGTCAACACCGGGTGCTGCCTCGTTGTTGATCGCTCGCGGCCCGCGTAGGCAGTAGCCAAAGGCTATGCACCCCGCGACAGCCTTAATTTTGTTGTTTTTATTTTATTTTTAATGATATTTCATATTTTGGGCTCGGTTTTCACATACGGGGTGTATTTTAAGACATATTGGGGTATTTAAAAATATATTAGGGTGTCAGAAAAATTCAGGAGGGTTGTTATAAAGAAGGAAGCCCTCCTTAGTTCAATCTTCGTGCTAGGACCTTGTGTAAGCGTTCTTAGCTTCTGTAGTTAAGTTTTATTAGCTTAATGACCGAAAGTCAAAGATATCGTAATGATGCTTTGACTTTGTGATTAATCACTAACGGTCCAGCCATTTTTCGAATTAAAAGTGGCTTTTTGTTTGTAATTATGTAGGTGTTAAACCCTTAAAAGGGCACCTTCTAATTATCACGTTATCTCAGTCAATTGTCGGGTCAAACTACTTAACAGAAAAGTCAAACGAGTCAGTTTTTACAAAATAAATTATAACTGATAATGTAGAAGCTATAAAATACATTTTATCACTTAAATAACTTGGTAAATAATATAAGAACATGTTTAGGCATGTTCAACCCGACAATTCTGAGTATTAGGCTCGGTTCGCAACCGAAAGTCGCAAAAGTAGACTTTTGCTTTGACTTTCAGTTCTGACCCGATTTAGTTTAGTTTAGTTATGCCATAGGGTTCCTTTGGGACCATATTATATGTAAGCATAACCCTCTGAGGTTATATTACATGGTCCCATAGAAATCAGTGATCATTGCATGTTTCCGTTAATTGCTTAAAATTGACCATTATGCCCTTTTGATATAAAAACGAGATATTTGAAAATGTGAGAGGACAAAAAGCTTTATTACTGATATATAAGTATGTCCTAAAAATTTGACATCCGTTTATGGCCTAAAATAAAAGTTATGCAAGATATCGTAAAACAAAAGCTTTTTGTTAATTAAATTGCATTTTCGCCATAAATCATATTTAAACCCAGCTTTTGGCACCAAGCTTGCTACCCATTGATATGAAATAATATTTAGGGATTTTTGGAAATTATTGTCAAATTTTATTCTGACCGTAGCATAGAGTTCTAGCATAAATTCGGTAATTGACGATAATGCCCTTTTTGTTAATAAAATGAGTTTAAAATATGATTTGTATACCAAACCTTTTGCTACTAATATTATATATTAAATAAAATATTTTAAGCATTAGAGATTGATCAAAACTTCAGAATTTTATAAACACCTTGAATACCGTCAATTACTGACTTTTACGCTAATTAGGCGCATAGTATGGTTTAAAACCATATTTAACGCCTAAGACTTGTTACCTACTGATTTTATAAATAAATTTTTATACTTTAACAGTAAGTATAAGTCTTGAACTCAGATTTCCAAATTTGACATTAAAGCTTAAGTGAATTGACCAAAATGCCCCTACGGTGCATAGTTTGGCCATAAATGATTAAATACACATATGTATGATATCTTGCTAATATAACAGCATAAAATAAATATTTTTCCAGAATTTTTGAGACCAGAACCTCAGTTTATGTTTAAACCTCTTCTATAAACTTTAAATGACCAAAATACCCTTTCGGGGCTTAAATTGGTTTTAAATTCGTTTTAAATTCGTTTTGGGCATAATGGAAGATATCCTAGTAATATCACAACATATTTTAAGCATAATAACTATTGGAACTTGTATATGACTCATCCGGTTACCCGTTATGCATGTACGTGTTCGGTACGGTTTATGTAACTAGTTTGCATAAATTAGCCGAAACGGGTCAAACCTTATCATTGTTACTTCAAAATCCAGAAGGTGTTTAGTTTACCCATTATAAACAAGTCTACATACTTGTCGGGTCTAAATCACATTCCAATCCAGTCACCGCTTAATCTAGCGTTTCGTACCGTAAACTTTCCTTTAAAACTAACCGGTCAAAGTTATAACTTAAATAAGACCCGTTAGGAATCTAATAGGTTATTAAAACCTTCTTTCCAGATTGAGAGCCCCGGTAGAGTACTTGCACTTGCTGATTAGAATATACAACCGAAAATAAATTACATTTAGATCATGTAAATACTTTTAACTTATTTTCCCTTATACGGGCTTGGGATACGGTAAATTATTACTACTTGGTCGGGTGTAGAAACCTTTTAATCGAATATGTTTAAATTGTATAATCCCATTTTAATCAGTGTTGCTTGATGACAAATAACATTGGGGGTTAACGACCGTGTCCTGGATATCCTTGGCTCATTAAAAAGCATGAAGGACCACGACTTAAGCTCGGGGTGTAGGCATACACCTGTCTGTTGCGTATGTAAAAGATATACTCACTCGTGAGGAAACTTCTTGTGAGTTTATATTTGTGGTTTGTCAATTAATCTTGTTCGGCTTTTATAACGGCCCTAAATGTTGGACAAACATGTAAATCTGATACAAGATTGTTATTAATATAATTGTCCCAAGTTATAAAAATGTTTGTGCCTTGTACATTCAAATCAATTTTCATAAATGTTTTTAAAAGAGTCGGTTAATTGTATTTACCAGTGTAAACTGATGTATTTTTCCAAAAAGACTAAGTGACAGGTACCGTACGTAATTGGCTGGGAGCTCGGGGCGTTAATAAGGAATCTTGCAAGTTCTAAACGTCTAAAGTATGTTGAGCAATATTTATATTTCTGTTTTAAGATCCGCCTGTGGATCCATATACAAACGTTCATATAATGTTTAAATATACTTTAAATTTCGGTTTGTAATATTATTTTTCATCAAAGACTTCCGTTGTGCATTAAACTATATACATTTGACTATGACGATATCAACTACGTCAGGATACTCCCCGTCGGGCCCACCGGTAATACGTGGAAATATCGGGGTGTGACAACCACAAACTATAGAAGAAGCTGTAGAACTAGCAAATACCTTGATTGATGAATTAGTACGAACGCAAGAAGAAAACCAGAGGAAGAACCTAGTTTAAAAGCTTACCCAGGAATTTCGCTACGGTAACCATGGGAAAAACATGGGTTCTGCTTCTGCACCTTACTGTAAGTCCTGCAAGAAGAAGCACTCAGGGAGATGTTTCACATACTGCAACTTTTGTAAAATACCGGGACATAAGGAAGAATACTGTAGGAAGAAACCCAGCAATGGAGTATGCTTCAATTGTGGAGAAAAGGGGCATATTAAGCCGAACTGTCCGAAACTAGCTCCAGCCATGAACAACAAGACTACTAAGAATGCTAGAGCATTTGTTCTAACTGCAGAAGAAGCCAAATGATTCCGGACGTGATTGCCGGTACGTTTTTAGTTAATGATGTTTTTGCTAAAGTATTATTTGACTCTGGTGCAAACCAAAGTTTTATTAATACTTCATTTTGCAAACTTCTCAATCAACCATTAACTAAACTTCAATAAGAATGTCTAGTAGAAACGGCAAATGGAGAATCCATTAAAATCACTAAAATCTTGCAGGGAGCAAGAATAGAAATTTGTAACCATAAATTTATTGCTAACCTTTTCCCAATGAATCTGGCTGGATTTGATATCGTATTAGGAATGGATTGGTTAATAGCCAACCATTCCAGTATTTTATGTGATCAAAAGTCAATACTAGTAAATTCACCAAAGGGTGAAAAGATCACAATTAAAGGAGATAAGCCATCTAGATCCATGAAATTTATCTCTGTAATGAAAACAGCAAGTTATGCAAGGAAAGGATCACTAGTGTATATGATTTCTATAATCATTAACACTAAAGGAAAGGAATTGAAAGATATTCCCGTAATATCTCAATTCTCCGATGTGTTTCCAGAAGAGCTACCGGGACTACCACTGGACAGGGAAGTCGAATTCAGAATTCACCTACTTCCAGGTACGACACCAATTGCCAAGGTACCTTACCGTTAGGCACCAGCAGAGACGCAAGAACTGAAGAAACAATTGGATGAACTTCTGGAGAAAGGATTCATACAGCCCAGTTCATCACCATGGGGAGCACCAATCTTGTTTGTCAAGAAGAAAGACAGATCAATGCGTATGTGCAATGATAACTGAGAACTCAACAAGGTCACGATTTAAAATCGGTACCCATTACCGAGAATCGATGATATGTTTGATCAATTGCAAGGAGCTCGATTCTTTTTCCAAGATTTATTTACGCTAAGGATATCATCAATTGAAAGTACAGGAACAGGACATTCCTAAAATTTCTTTCAGAACAAGGTATGGTCATTATGAATTTACAGTCATGCCATTTGGTTTAACCAATGCCCCAGCCGCATTTATGGACATGATGAACAGAATATGTAAACCATATTTGGATAAATTTATAATTGTCTTTATAGATGATATTCTCATTTACTCTAAAAATAAAGAGGAACATGCAGCGCATCTACATGCCCTCCTTACATTATTAAGAAAAGAAAAACTTTACGCTAAATTCTAAAAATGTGAATTTTGGTTAGAAGAAGTGCAATTCCTCGGACATTTAGTCAATCATGAAGGAATTCATGTGGAACCCACAAAGATCGAGGCGATTACTAAATGGAAAATCTGTGAGTCACCAACAGAAGTAAGAAGTTTCCTTGGATTAGCAGGGTATTATAGATGGTTTATCTGAGATTTTTCTAGAATAGCCATTCCCTTAACAAAACTGATCTGTAAATCTGTTAAGTTTGAATGGGGACCAAAACAGGAAGAAGCCTTTAGAATCCTTAAGCAAAGATTAACCAACGCACCCATATTAGTGTTACCAGAAGGAACTGAAGACTTTGTAGTCTATTGTGACGCTTCTAAATTTGGTTATGGATGTGTGTTAATGCAGAGTCAAAAGGTTATAGGCTACGCCTCTAGACAACTTAAGAATCATGAAGAAAACTATACAACCCATGATTTAGAATTAGGAGCCATAATTTTTGCCCTTAAAATTTGGAGACATTATCTTTACGGTAGTAAGTTTACCATTTTCACCGATTATTAAAGTTTAAGATATGTTTTCGGGTAAAAAGAGTTGAATATGAGACAGAGACGCTGGATGGAAATTCTTAGTGATTATGATTGTAGTATCCAGTATCATGCAGGAAAGGATAATGTAGTAGCTGATGCTTTAAGTCGAAAGTATCATGTGAATCCAAGATGAGTACGTTCTCTTAAGTCAAACCTGCAGATAGATTTAAATGATCAAATTAGAGAAATACAGGAATCGGTAATCAAAGACGATACTGAAAAATTAAAAGGAATTGTTAGGATCGGAGGGTCTCATGATTGTGTTTGTATGTTATAACTTGAATATATGATAAAATTTATGCAGCGGAAATAGAGACAAACTTTGTAAACACAATCAAATGGGACATAGTATTTAGTAAACGCATGCTTCTCATTGAGTCGAATGATTACAATACAGAAATGATTATAGATATGCTTACATAATGAGACTCCCCCTCAGCATGATGCTCACTGGTTGATTGCACAAGATGAAAGGATTGCAGGAGATAAACTCACTCAGTCAATCAAATGAAACAGTACATGGTACTATTCCATTTATAGGCAAAACAAACCACTGAAGCATCTAAGCTGACGTCACCATGAAAGTGACATCTAATAACCTTTAACAACTGATCTAATACAAACAATGTTATCCTAACAAATGATTCTATACAATACAAGTGATAGACTAAACTACTGCTTTCTCCTTCCATTGTTGCATGCTAAGCACTGATGTTGACCATCAGTGCTTTCCTCAAAGTTGATCAGTCCTTGAGTGGGCAATTCTTTAATCATCAGCAGTACTTAGATAGAATCAGTAGATTGATCAAACAGTGTTTAATCTTTAACAGTCTTTAGGGCTTCATCAGTAGTTTGAAGGACAGTAGCTGTTGTATATGGACAGTTGATAGAGGTCATCAGATGTTATAACTACTTTCAAGGGGAAAGCCAAGTGCAAACTACTGTTTATGATGAATCCACTATTGTGAACCAGTTTTGGCTTTACATCATCTGTTCCTCTGGTAGGGTTCAATCCCAACAATCTCCCCCTGGAACAGATGATGCCAAAACCCTTCATTATTATGGATCTTTATTGTCTCATTAGAAGTTCCCTGACTTGTCCTTTAAATTGCAACTCAAAATTCATGGAACTTGTGTCATCGACATCCCTGCACAAATTAAGCTCAAGAAGATCTTGTAAGTCTTTAACATCTAGGCCTAATGCTTGATCTCTTGATATGTTCTTTACCTCCCCATTGGATTTGAGCAATTTCAATACGTGAGTCTTTTGATCAGACATCCACTTTAGTATTTTTGAATTCAATGGGTTTCTGGGGAGAGGTTTATTTGCTGATGAGTTGGGAGATTGTGGCCTTGTGAAAGTTTGTTAAGCAGTACCCTGAGCTTTTGCTAGTTCAGAATTTTCACCTGACATTTGTTTGAAAGCCATTTTTATGATGTCATTTGCTGCAGCTATGTCTTCTGCAGTTTCTTATTCAATCTGCTCTTGTCTCTTTCTTTGATTTGAGACATCTGCTGATGTGAACAGTGGTTCAGAAGTATTGATCTGTTTTGGATTTTTGTATTCAGGCTTCTTTGGTAAGCTAGGATCTGTCATCCTTTTTTTCCTTAGTCTTTCATAAGCCTCATCTGTGTATTGCCTTGTCCATTTTGCTATGGCTTTGGAAGGTCCAACCTTTGCATCCACCAGCTATTGTTTCTTCCTTTTGTACTACAAGGTAAGATCAGCAATGGCCTTTTTTATATTTGCTCCAGTTTGGTGCTAACCTTTTCATTCCTGGATTGTTCTTGATCCTCTCAATTCTGTTCACCTCATGCTTTAAAGCAATGAGTGGCCATTCACTGAATTGTTCTTCTTTTGCTGGATAAAATTTTTCTTTCATGATGAATGCAAGATAATCCTTTCTCATTTCCTTTTGTAGGACAGCTTCAGGTGGTAGATTTGACATATCTTTGCTCAGGTCTCTTGCATAATCTTCAATTTGTTTGACCTTAGTGAGCAAAAAATCCATTATTTCAGAAATGGCTTTATCACCTTGATCTTTACATTCAAGTCTAGCTCTTATATCAGCTTGCCTGGCTTTGAGTTTTAGATACTCATCCATATTTGCTGGATTCCTGAATCCCATGAGAGAAGGAAATCTTCTTTTTGAAGGGTCATCCACTGTGTAGAATTGTCTCATTTCATTCTTGACAGCTTCTACTTCTAGTGGATAAGTTGCAGCTATTGGAGTGATGTCAGCAGGGTCATATCTTACAAGGATTTTTGGATCTTTTATTGGTTTGGCTAGAGTTGGTGGAATAAATGGTTGTGGTGGAATCACATTATACGGAGCAGATGAAATAGGAATAGGTGCTGGTATATCATCATCATGCACTTGAAATTTTCCTTTTCTAGTATACACCTTTTTAGGAGAAGGTGTTTTTGTATCAGTCTTTGGTGCAAAAGGAACCATGGCTTTTGAAGAAACCTTTGAGGTGATAAGTGATTGACTAACAGTAGTTGAAACAACTAGTGTTTCAACCACTGTTGTCACTACAACAGATGTTGTAACATCTGTTGTCTTCTGCTTTTTGGCAGGAGGTGAAGGTGGTGATGATGATGTTTTTGGTGGTGAAGTGATATTTGGTGATGGTGGTAAAGCAGTGGTTGTGGTGTGTTTTGAAGTGGTGTGTGTTGAAGTGGTGTCTGCTGAAGTGGTGTGTGTTGAAGTGATGGCGGGTGTTTGGCTGGCAGTTGTTGAAACTACTGAAGTATCAGCAGTTGTTGATACAGCAGGAGTTACAATAGCTGTTTGGGTAGATGTTTGAGGTTTGGAGCCTTTGGAAGGTGGTTTGGAGGCATGCTTTGTTTTTCTTGAGGGTGTGGTTTTGGGTTGCCTTACATTTCTTGTGGGCTGATTTCTTTTTGGCTTAGGATTTTCTTCATCCTTTGGCTCTGAAACACCCTGCTCATTCATCTCCATAAAAACTCTTTTCTCTTGCTCCCACATGGCTATATCCTTAGCCTCTCTATCTTTTTTTACACTTGCTTTTGCTTCAGCTAGTGCATTGGTGGTAACATCAATCTTTTTACTACCATCTGGCAAGGGAATGTCTTTAGTCGTGCTACCTTTTTCTGGTTCAATAGAAATACCATCTTTAATTCCCTTCTTCTTCCACTTCTTGATCTTCTCCCCCTTTTTGGCATTATCTGGAGGTGGATTATCAATAAAGAGAATAGTAGGAAGAGCAGTGCCAGTGGTGTTCAGTATGTGGGCCTTGATAGCCTTGATGTCAGCTTGTGTATCTTTAAACCTTGACTCCATCATGTTTCTCAGCATTTGAACATGTATTTCATGCTGCTGATCAGCCAATTATCTTTGTTGTTGGAGCAGTGGTTGAAATAGGTTCCATAACTCATTTGCAGCAGGTGCAGGTTGTGCAGGTGCTTGAGCTAGAGCAGAAGTGGTTGGTACCTTTTGAACTTTCAACAACTGTTGCAGCATATCTTTAATCTCTGCAACAGAGGTATCCAGTTTGTCAATTCTGTCCGTCAATTCTCGGTACATTAAACCATCACCCAATTTAATGGGATCATCTGATTTCCCACTAACAGTGGTTGTAACAGTAGTTGACTCAGGAATTGTATTCCAGAAATCATCCACTGATGCCCCTTTGTCTTGGTACTGGGGACTTCTTCCTTCAAATTGAGAAACACTTTTTAGTGAACCAGTAAAAACCGGATACACAAATGTTCCCAGAGAAGAACTTGCCTTCAAGGAAGTCTTATTAATGAAACCACTGTCCAAATGCAAACCAGTGGGTTCAGCACTTGTAGTGGCTGCTTCACTTGAACTACCACCAAGAGTTACTTGAAACTCAAGGTTGTTGGTGGGTTAGCAATGATTGATACATCAGACCTAGTCACTTGTTGAGGTATATTCTCATTGACAGGTGAGTGAGAAGGACTGGTTTGTGCCTGGTTCAAATCAATAGCATCCAACAATATTTTTGTTTGTGGGGGAATTGTGGAGGTGAGGTTTGGTGTAGAAAGAGAATTTACCCCGGGCATTGAGCTGTGGATGATGGAAGCAAGTGATTCCAGAGCATCATAGTGTGGTGTCCCTATTTGTACAACTTGTTCTTTTTTAGAAGAAGCAGGAGGAGTTTCAGGCATGGGTTGAGATATTTCTACCAACTGCTGTGAGGAAGTAGCAGCAATGGTTTCTTGTGACTTTTGTGCTGTCACTGGCAGTTGCTCTGGTATCTCATCCTCCAGAGTTGCCTTTTTGATAGGTTTGGAGGGCTTTTGAGTTTTCTTTTGTTTTGGCTTTTTGGTGAGTTTAGGTGTGGGTTTCAAAGCAATTGTTTTGCTGCTATGATCACCTAGACCAGTGGGCTCAGCAGCAGATACCTGAGGAGCAGTGGTAGCTGCTAAATTCTGCTCAGGGACCTCTGCTTGTGTTTTGGAAGGTTTTAACATTCTTGTGAATGTTTCTGCAGTTAAACTGTTTATGTGAAAAGGAGCACCCTGTGTGAGCACATGGGCATTTTCTTTTGAAAACTTTTTCTCAAAATAATAACTCAAAAACCTTGGAAATAGTAAGAAAGCCTTTTTATCAACATTTTTTACCAAGTAATTAAAGATTTCCTGGGAATAATTAAAATTTTCTCCTTGTAGGATAGCATAACCTAGATATTGTATCTTCAAGGGGATTTCATTGAAAGCAGTGGTTTTGTTGGATACGCACATAAGGAAGGTATGAAATAAAAACCTTGTAGCAGATGGAAAACTGCCTTTTGTAAAGTATCCTTTTGCATTTCTTCTTCATACCCTCTTTTAAGGAAATCCCTTTGGTACTCTGTTTTAGGGAAAGAGCTTTTACCTTCCAGATCATTGAGTTCAAAAACTTCAGAAATTGATTGAGGTGTGATGGTGAATTTTACACCCTTTATTGAAGAATTTATGGCTACAACCTTTTTGTTCACCTTTTTTAGGGTTGCATTTTTCCAAAACTCCCTTTGTGTAGTTAAGTAAACGGTTGCATCACAGGTTAACAAAGTTTTATACTTTGTGGATGAAAGTGTGTCAATGATGGAATCAAAGATTCTGGTTTCACGGGGTTTTTCAAAGATACCCAAGTAATTGTGTGACCATTTGTATGGAATTTCAACCTTGGCTGGCTCCTTTGCTTTAGATTTGCTGGCCTTTTTCACCATGATTGAAACAGAGTTGAAAGAAATGAAGTGAAGACGATGAAGGTTTTGTGAGAATTTGGGGAAAACTGTTTTAGAAAGGAATTTTGAATTCGATTCGACAGAGAAAACACTGTTTGGGGGTTTTAATCAGGGTTTTATAGGGAGAAAAGTGAATGCTGATGTGGCAGCGGTTACAAAAGATCTGACAGCTATGTACTAACCACGTGCCGACCTCTGATGGAATATGAATAGTGGAAGACAGTTGTTTAAGAAACCACTGATGATACAAGTATCAGGGGTTGCTAAAAGAACACATGAAAACAGTGGCTGACTTTAAACTATCAGTGGATAGTCTATCAGTGGATGAAAACACTGATGTTTCATCAATAGTGCTTTCAAGGAAATGAAGGAACAACGGTTGACTTTCAGAGTGGACAGCATTTACCGGAACAGATGTTTGAACCAAAAACAGTGGTTATGATAGGCTTTTAAGGTTTATGAAAAACTTTCATTTTAACTATTTTTAAGGATGGATTTTTGATTTCCTGAAAACATTTTGATGCATCAAATTCATGTTTAAACAAGTTTTGCTTATTTATCCATGTGCGGCATATTAGTCCTAGAGATCAACTTTTCAGGGGTAAATATGTCCAATGTTTAGGTTAGCACATCTACTAGTTGATCCTTAGTTTGAATATGAGACAGAGAAATCAAACCTTTTTCATAGCAAACCTTCACAGGGTGATGTCTGATGGTGAATGATTGTGAAACAATGAGATATTGAATCTTTGATGATATACTTTAGCCTTTTGACTGTCCTGCATATAAGAAGTCTTTTAAGCAGATATACCAAAATTCAACATCATGTTGTGAAGTTACAAACAGTTGGACTTTTTAGCAATAGCAGCAGCGTCCCAATATTCTTCAACCAGTGGTTGTGGAAACATCTGCTGCATGTGTACAATCAAAAACACTGAGCTTATTGCCTAGGAATTGATATTCCCCTGATGTAATCCATTCACACTCTTGGTGTCTATTTTTTTTTTTTTTAGTATAATAAATCTTTACGACCATGCTTCTAGCATATGCACTGTTCTTTGAAGACCCACTTTTGCCGAACAGATTCTCATCATTTGACTATAGCACAAGTTTTTCAAGCTTGTTGTTACTGAACTGCTGAGGCCCTTCCTAAAAGATAGTTACCCAACTTTCTGTCTTTTAGTGCAACATGGCACATGACTTGTTGATGAAATAGTAGAAGGCCAACAAGAAGGTAAATGTTTTTAGGATAGTCTTTTTGAAAGAATCCCTTTTCATCGATGTTGTTAAGATAAGGTAATATGGTTGAATTTTAAGAATGAATGAGGTTTAAATGATGATGCTGCAGATGTGAATCATCTGAGCTAACAACTGTTGGTGACTTTAATGATCCAACAGCTGTTTGGAAATGAAGGTGGAGGAATGGATGAAAGTGATGTCACACAATATTGATATTTATCCATTTTTGATGGAGTTTATCAACAGTGGTTAGGGGTAAGATAATGGTGAGGATTAGAAGGCTACTATGTCAGCAACTATTAGTGCAACAGTGGATAAGCTTTTGACAAATGTTTTGAACATTTGTTGCACTGAAGGAAGTGATTTTGTCTTGTGAAACCTCATTATCATGTCCAACATCTGTTGATGGCAATTCTGAATTCTCTGCAAAATGACATCCTTTGCAAAACATATTTTAAATGCATATTATCAAGGTTATCATATTAGCAGATTTTCCAGGGATCTGCATTCAAGGTTTTACCACACATTCATCATATGTTTTAAAACATTTTAAAGATTTTGACAGTGGTTGAGTATCCCAGATGATGGTAACCTCTTTACATTGACCACACATTTTGTGAATAAGGCATGAGTAGTCAAGCATTTTAAGGTTTATTAGCAATCAATCTTTAATCTGTGATGAAAACTTGAGTTTGAAATGAATTTGTCTTTTGCACCATCTCCTTTTGCTCTGTTTTCAAGGAGTGTATTACCCCAGAAAAAAAAAATAAGGGTTTTACATCCTGCCAGGTGATTGAAACTTTTACTATCAAAAACAAGTAAAAGTACAAAAATATATCATTCTTAAGAAAAATAAAGACTGATATATCCTGTTTTATATGAGAAAAAACTTTTCAAGAAAAAAAACATTTAAAGGTTTTCTGAAAACCGTATCAATAGGATCTGGTATATTTTCCAAATATTACTTTTCATATGATCATAATCACATCATTCTCAAGTTTTTAGGAAAATGGTCAGTGGTTTGAACTATATTTTAATAACCACCATTTGAGACCATTTCCCTTATCAGTTGATTGCAAATATGAGGAGACATATTCACATAAGTTTTGAAAGTCCTTTCATAGACTTTATTACCATGTGATGATTTTGAAAATTTTGTCTTGTCCTTTTGTAAGTTTAATCACTGGTGATACTTTTGTTACCTAAACTTCCCTGAATCAATGAATGCACACAGTTGCTTGATGACCATTATTAACCCAATTTGTGAATTCTTAAGTGTTTATACTTATAGTCTTTTCTTTTGACTTCAAAAGTTTTGAGATAAACACTCTTATGAGTTTTTGTGATTTTTCTTCTTTCCACTTTTACCCTTCCCATCTATAAGTACTGAAATGCTCACTAGGAGGTTGTTATAGAAAGAATACTTAATCCAGAATCATTTTACAGCAATGTTTTGAGAAATTTGGTCATTTTTACACATGCTTATGCCAAATTTCACATTACTCATGATTTGGACGATTTTGACTCCTGATTTTCTTAATGTATTTTTAACACAATTGATTTGATTCTCAACCTGTTTTTCAATACATAAGATTTAATAACTAACGTTTTAATTTCCCTCTTTTTATGTTAACAAAAATACTAATGTTTTTATCTTAACATAGATTTTTGTTGACATGAGGTAAGCACCTTAGCAGCAGTCATGATGGTAAACAACACAAATTTCATAATAACATTTGAAATTATTTTTGACAAAAGAGTAATCAAACCAAAGTCACCAGACGAATGTCCTGATCTGAGACTATTGGTGATTTATGCATAACATCGTTTGTTACGAGAATTTTGTATGTCTTATGACATCCTGGTTGTTTTACAGAGTTTTTGAATAGACAACTTTGAACGTGATTACTCGTTACTCTGTTTTTCAACAAATACGATCAAACTTAGCATCAATGAATTTTGAGCTGAACTGTTACGTCAAATTGATTGTTAGATCGAATTTGACTGTCCAAGCTCTGATACCAATTGTTAGGATCGGAGGGTCTCATGATTATGTTTGTTTGTTATAACTTGAATATATGATAAAATTTATGCAGCGGAAATAAAGACAAACTTTGTAAACACAATCAAAAGGGACATAGTATTTAGTAAACACATGCTTCTCATTGAGTCGAATGATTACAATACAGAAATGATTACAGATTTGCTTACATAATGAGACTCCCCCTCAGCATGATGCTCACTGGTTGATTGCACAAGATGAAAGGATTGGAGGAGATAAACTCACTCAGTCAATCAAATGAAACAGTACAGGGTACTATTCCATTTATAGGCAAAACAAACCACTGAAGCATCTAAGTTGACGTCACCATGAAAGTGACATCTAACAACCTTTAACAACTGAACTAATACAAACACTGTTATCCTAACAACTGATTCTATACAATACAAGTGATAGACTAAACTACTGCTTTCTCCTTCCATTGTTGCATGCTAAGCACTGATGTTGACCATCAGTGCTTTCCTCAAAGTTGATCAGTCCTTGAGTGGGCAGTTCTTTAATCATCAGCAGTACTTAGATAGCATCAGTAGATTGATCAAACAGTGTTTAATCTTTAACAGTCTTTAGGGCTTCATCAGTAGTTTGAAGGACAGTAGCTATTGTATATGGACAGTTGATAGAGGTCATCAGATGTTATAACTACTTTCAAGGGGAAAGCCTAGTGCAAACTACTGTTTATGATGAATCCACTGTTGTGAACCAGTTTTGAATTTACATCATCTGTTCCTCTGGTAGGGTTCAGTCCCAACGGGTGACGTGACCGTGTCGTCCCGATCAGTCAAAAACCCAATTAAACCTAGGTAGCTAGGGTAAGTTGGGTATCGTATCCACGAAGAGCATGTGGTCAGTATCGCACGCCCCGTTCGATTAGTTAGACTATTTACAAATAATGTACAAAGTGATTATGAAGATTGCTATTTTTATTTATTTGTTTGGTTTTTAAAATAAATTGGAATGAACCGACAAATTAATGTTATCGAAATCAATTGAATATTAACTAAAATTGTAAACTAAACTAAAAAGTTGAAACAAGAAATTAGAATACGGATCACACCCGGTTCGATAATTGCAAGACCTAGGGTTTCTACAAGTTTTTAGATTCAACTCAATTGCATACGATTAGCGGATTTAGTGTACCGTGACTTAGGTGCCAATAACTATCAACGTTTCGAAAAACGGACAAGAATGCACTTTGTAATCAACACAAGTAAAACCTAACCACGACAATGCATAACTTCACATAACCATTTCGTAAAGTCATAACTTTTAACATCGTTCGACAATTTACGAATACGAAACAAATGTAAACTATTGTCAATGGTTTCAAAAATCAAACACAATTTTTCACAAAGTTGAAGCAAGAAACAATTCGAAACCCTAAATTAAACAACTACCTATACCGGGGTGAAACCGAGGAGACTAGCCGTTCATAGTCGAAGAAGCACGATCACCGGAGGATGAACACGAACCCCGAACCATAATCTTCAAGTCTTGAGGAGAGGTGGAAGTTAGGGTTTGAATATGAAGGTGGAAGAGGATGATGGTGATGATGGAATGATGGAGATGGTGATTTGATTAGGGTTAGGATGAAGATGGTGTTAGTGGTTGTGTTAGGATTGATTAGGGATGAATTTGATGATCAAGAATGGTTCCAAGGAGGTGTTTTTACCTCCCAAGGTTCGTAACCCCCAAAAAATGGTCAAACAAAACGTTATAACTCGTCAAAGATCAACAAGAAACAAGATTTTGCGACTCAGCAAACGGAGGCCCGTCGCCGACGGCCTCTGGTTTTGCCGGTTTTGTCCGAAACTGTTTTCTTCATAACTTCTTCGTTATAGCTTCGTTTTACTCACCGTTTTCGCCCACGTTCTTGTAATTCAGCCCTCTATCATGCCATCTTCCAATATATTCATTTTAAATCCATTAACATTCCACAAAACACATCCAATCTTCGTGATTAACCCGGTTTTGTTCATTTCACATCCCCGGTGCTCCGTTTAGCTCCCGATTAGCTCCTTAAACTCTTTTAGACCTGTAAAACACAAATCCCATTAAAAGTAGGCTATTCAAGATTAAAAGCTATGTAAAAGCATCAACTTAAGCACAAACGATCACCGGTTTTCGACCACGTATCACATCCCCACACTTGTCTTTTGCTTGCCCTCAAGCAAATCTGTTTTTCACTTTCACGTGGGTCGAACGAGAAACACACATCACATCCCCGAGACTAAAGTTAAGGTCTAAAGTCATACCCGGTTCAAACTTTTTACAATTTACGAAATATCTAACGGTAAAGTGAATAATCACATATAAAATGGTTATCGAAGATTAACCCGCCTTTGAAACTAATAAATCATGCACACCCCTCACAATGTTCTCTCCACTCGGTTTAAAATTTGGCTAATAGATAATGAATTAGCACTTTTCAAGTAATCACTCAAAACCGATTAGAACACGTACCCGCATAGGCTTGCAACTCAATCGTTCTCCACCACCGAACACGAATACTAAGTACAAGTCATAAGGTCTTTGGAGGGTTGTAATGGGGTTAGGCGAAGGGTAGGAAATAGGATATTTTAAAGTGGCTAAGGTGATGAAAATTCGATTTTTATTACAAAAGACTACTCTAAACAAAACTAAACTATAAACATCAACTACAAGGCAACAACTTTAGCCTTTTATTTTTCAAACTAAGAACATATATTTTTGTTCTTTTCTCACAATTTTCTATCTTTTTTCATACATTTTCTGATTTTTCTCTTTTTTTTCTTTTTTTTTATGCAAACAAACAAATACAACTATACAAACTTTACTCCTATAATCGAATTTCCATCACACGTGTTTAAAAGAAAAAAGTTTTAAGGTTATGGGCGAAAGGGTAGTCAAACGAAAGGATTAGGCTCAAAATTGGCTACTAGGGGATAATTTTTTGGTAAGGATATAAAAATGGTGTAACAGGAAAAAGGTTTACCTAATGCCTTAATCATTCTCGTGCTTGTATTCGGTCTATGGTCTCGAACGTATCAAAAGTTGCAAGTTCTACAATACGCGACTAATGGTCCACTCAAACAAAGAAACATGTATATGTAAATCTATGATATAAAAGTGGCTCAAAACCTCACGTATAAGGGTATGGTATGTGATATGCATAAAATGCTAGTTCCTTTGGCGAATTATTCCCAAATAACCACCCGCTAAATACCCGTTATGCTATTAATTTGAACTTGACCATGACAAAAGACCAAATGGGTTGTGCAATCCCTCGTTGACTTAGTTACTTGTGCTTTTAAGATCGCTTTTTAACCAAGAAATTTTGAAAATTTTTTGAAATTTTCCCTCATCCTCACACTTGAGGTAAACATTGTCCTCAATGTGTAGTATTTAAATGAACGGGTCAAAATTGAAAAACTTTTACTACTCTCCCATCCCCACACTTGAGGTAAACATTGTCCTCAATATGTAAGAACTAGAGTTTTTAAAACGCACAAGGGATGTGACACGGCTAACCTTCACAAAATTTTGCCCCGGAAAATAAAATACAATTTACAATCCACTTATTTGCTAACTAAAAAAAATCAAAAAAAATCAAAGGTAAAAAGAAACGTATGCCCCTGATTTTCTCGCTAGTGGCTCATGTGCTTTCATCTCTTCAAGAAAGTGGTCGTCTCATGAACATAATGTACCTACAAATTTTAACCCTTGTGTAGAAGCATGCTTCTCACAACCATCAAAAGTTGTTAGCTACCTAGTTCTACCACTTTTATGAAAATATTACCAAGTCATACATTAATTTACTTTGATTTATGTGGAAAAATAATTTACAATAACAACAAACCTAACTCACTTTCGTAGGAATCACGGTTGCATTTAGCTTATGCAACAAGCCCTTTTAAACCACCCGATAGCTCGAGAGGACGAGTAGGTCTCATGAGGGTTATATAGGGAACACACCCACAACGTTCATTTAACTAAGAAAATAAAATAAAACGAATAACTACAACAATTATACCTGATTTGCCTCTCATGGTGGTCGAAGTGCACATTTGCCTACCGAGTTTCCAACATACGCTCGGTAATTAGCATGCCGAATCCATACTCTTTTTATTATATTCGGCATACGCACTGTACAACTTCGGGGTCGTTTCATAACAACATGGCCAATGTCTTGCAACGCCACCCTTCGAATCTTTATGCACAAACCCGCATCACCAACTTTGTTGGTTGGAGTGATAGGTTTGGAAGAAGGATGAATATGAACGTGAGCTTCTTTCGAATCCGATTCGTCTTGCGGTGTCATGTCTTCCGCTCGGTTCAAACATTCAATTACTTGCTCCGGAAGTTCAATAACCTCTTCCACCACATCACCATCCACCATTGTACCACTAGCCAACACCTCTCGGTCTCGTCTAAGTTGAGCCAATTCTTCGGCGAGTTGACCCACTTTCTTTGCCAAGGCTTCATGAGCTTTATCTCTCGCCTCAAATTCCATCTTAATCTCTTGATTTGAAGTGGTGATGGCATTCATGATGGCATCGAGCTTGGAACTTATTGAGTCTTGAGGTTCCTCGTATGCCGGTTGAGGGTATTCATTATAATAATCATCATACACCTCCCGGTAACTTGAGAAATGTGGCAATTCGGGTTCATAGTAGTACTCTTGATAATATGGTGGTGGTGGATTATCGTATGGATAATATGAGGATGGACCATTGAAATCTTCATAGTCCGCCCTCCTATATTCATACAATCCGCTGAGGTAGTCTTCCCGATCCTTGTTGGCTTGAACTTTTTCATGGAAAACAGAGCAATCTTCTAAATAATGCTCTCCTCTTCTGCAACACTCACACGGATCATCATCTACCCAATTCATATTGAAAGTTGGTACCTGCAAAACATGTACCTGCACAAACAAGCTCGACCACCCGAAGTAAAATCACAAATATACAAGAAAAAGGAAAGAAAATAAACTAAACTAAAATCGAACAAGCAATGAAATACTAAGCGCACTAGCTCCCCGGCATCGGCGCCATTTTGAAGTGACCGTGTCGTCCCGATCAGTCAAAAACCCAATTAAACCTAGGTAGCTAGGGTAAGTCGGGTATCGTATCCACGAAGAGCATGTGGTCAGTATCGCACGCCCCGTTCGATTAGTTAGACTATTTACAAATAATGTACAAAGTGATTATGAAGATTGCTATTTTTATTTATTTGTTTGGTTTTTAAAATAAATTGGAATGAACCAACAAATCAATGTTATCGAAATCAATTGAATATTAACTAAAATTGTAAACTAAACTAAAAAGTTGAAACAAGAAATTAGAATACGGATCACACCCGGTTCGATAATTGCAAGACCTAGGGTTTCTACAAGTTTTTAGATTCAACTCAATTGCATACGATTAGCGGATTTAGTGTACCGTGACTTAGGTGCCAATAACTATCAACGTTTCGAAAAACAGACAAGAATGCACTTTGTAATCAACACAAGTAAAGCCTAACCACGACAATGCATAACTACACATAACCATTTCGTAAAGTCATAACTTTTAACATCGTTCGACAATTTACGAATACGAAACAAATGTAAACTATTGTCAATGGTTTCAAAAATCAAACACAATTTGTCACAAAGTTGAAGCAAGAAACAATTCGAAACCCTAAATTAAACAACTACCTATACCGGGGTGAAACCGAGGAGACTAGCCGTTCATAGTCGAAGAAGCACGATCACCGGAGGATGAACACGAACCCCGAACCATAATCTTCAAGTCTTGAGGAGAGGTGGAAGTTAGGGTTTGAATATGAAGGTGGAAGAGGATGATGGTGATGATGGAATGATGGAGATGGTGATTTGATTAGGGTTAGGATGAAGATGGTGTTAGTGGTTGTGTTAGGATTGATTAGGGATGAATTGGATGATCAAGAATGGTTCCAAGGAGGTGTTTTTACCTCCCAAGGTTCGTAACCCCCAAAAAATGGTCAAACAAAACGTTATAACTCGTCAAAGATCAACAAGAAACAAGATTTTGCGACTCAGCAAACGGAGGCCCGTCGCCGACGGCCATAGGGGCGTCCCCGACGGCCTCTGGTTTTGCCGGTTTTGTCCGAAACTGTTTTCTTCATAACTTCTTCGTTATAGCTCCGTTTTACTCACCGTTTTCGCCCACGTTCTCGTAATTCAGCCCTCTATCATGCCATCTTCCAATATATTCATTTTAAATCCATTAACATTCCACAAAACACATCCAATCTTCGTGATTAACCCGGTTTTGTTCATTTCACATCCCCGGTGCTCCGTTTAGCTCCCGATTAGCTCCTTAAACTCTTTTAGACCTGTAAAACACAAATCCCATTAAAAGTAGGTTATTCAAGATTAAAAGCGATGTAAAAGCATCAACTTAAGCACAAACGATCACTGGTTTTTGACCACGTATCAAGGGGAATGATTAAGGAATTAGAACAAGGAACGGATGGAATTTGGAGATTCCATAAGGAAAGAATTTGGATACCTAAACAAGGAAACTTACGCCACCGAATATTAGAAGAAGCCCATAAGTCTAAGTATTCAATACATCCATCCTGGAGGTTATAAAATGTATCAAGACTTAAGAAATAATTTCTGGTGGATAGGAATGAAAAAGGATATAGCAGCTTATGTTGCCAAGTGTCTAACCTGTTCACAAGTTAAAGCTGAGCATCAGAAACCCTCAGGTTTATTGCAACAATTAGAAATACCAATATGGAAATGGGAATTGATAACAATGGACTTTGTTACCAAATTACCCAAGACGCGAAAAGGTAATGATACAATCTGGGTGATTGTAGACAGATTAACCAAGTCTGCTCATTTCTTACCGATGAAGGAAACTTTCAGTATGGAACAGTTAGCCAAGTTATATGTAAATGAAATAGTTTCATTACATGGAATTCATTTATCTATTGTTTCTGATAGAGATAGCCATTTTACTTCTCATTTTTGGACCAATTTCCAAAAAGCAATGGGAACTAAGTTAAATCTAAGCAAAGCTTATCATCCTCAAATGGACGGACAAAGCGAAAGGACAATTCAGACAATGGAAGATATGCTTAGAGCTTGTGTAATTGATTTCGGAGGAAATTGGGACGATCATTTACCATTAATAGAATTTTCCTATAATAACAGCTATCATACCAGTATCAATGCTGCACCATTTGAAGCACTTTATGGACAAAAGTGCCGAACTCTAGTCTGTTGGGCAGAAATTGGAGAAAGGCAACTGTCTGGACCAGAGATAGTACAAGAAACAACGGATAAGATTATTCAAGTCAAGGAAAGACTAAAAGCAGCACGCGATCGATAAAAGAGTTATGCTGATCACAGGCGAAAACCGTTGGAATTTCAAGTAGGAAATAAGGTGTTATTAAAAGTTTCTCCATGGAAAGGAGTAGTCAGATTCATCAGGAGGGGAAAGCTAAGCCCCAGGTATATTGGACATTTTGAGATTATTAGAAGAATAGGACCCATAGCCTACCAGCTACAACTGCTAGAGGAAATGGCAGGAATACATGATGTATTTCATGTATGTAATCTCAAGAAGTGCTTAGCAGATGAATCGTTAATGGTACCTCTTAGGGACATAGAGGTGAATGAGAAACTTTAGTTTGTAGAGAGGCCCCTACAGATTGAAGACAGAAAGATCAAGAATCTCAAACACAAGAGATTAGTTCTAGTTAAAGTGAAATGAGATTCCAAGAGAGGACCAGAATACACTTGGGAGCTCGAATCAGAGATGCAGAGGAAATATCCACACCTATTCAAGTAGACCTCGAGTACGAGTTCTAAAACAAGGTGGGGAGGATATAACAACTCTCCTAAAATCCTTAAAACATCCCTATATGTCCAAAATACATCCTGTATACCAAAAATAGGCCCAAAATACCTTTAATTTTACAAAATTAAATAAAAACAAGAAATAGGGGGCACTCGTGGGCCGCGACCCCCTTGGTTACCTCAGTCGCGGGGCGCGACAGCCTGACACCAGGCACAACCCGGTAATGCCACGTGTCCTGTTACACGTTCAACCTACACCCATGACAAGCCATAGCTAAAGCCTACCCTACCTTGCTCGCGGGCCGCGAAGGACAAAGCAAACTCTCTCACGGGCCGCGAGAGAGTGCTCGATCAGATCTATAAATAGGGACCGTTGGCATTCAGTTTGAATTCGTTCATAAAACAACTTTCTCTCTCAATTCTCTGATAGCAATTATAATTCCTGGGTATTATACCCACTAAAATAGCGAAGCTCTGCCTCGATGTAAGTATCATAACCCCCGGTTACGTATTAGTTACGCTGCCCGATCGATCTAGTGCTCCGTAACGCATGTCAAGTCTCTGCCTGACTCAGTCATTGGAGTTCTGTCTTGGGGAGGGTATATCTAATGTAAATTTGGGTTATTACACTAACGCGTGTGCATTGTTTAATTAATAGATTATAACCAGGAAGTCACAAGGAAATACCTAAATTAGCAATGTGAGTTAATCCTTCTTTTGTAAACTGTTTTTACAAAAGCTCAATTGTTTTAATTGAAATTTAACAGTGATAGAGTATTTGTAAATCTACAATTATCGTCGGTATGTTGGGGTTTTGTATACAAAATATGTTGCTACACTGTGAGTAGTAACATTTCCACAAGTCAGGATTGGCAGTACCATGGGTGGTAATTAAAGTAGATGTAAACAAATGTAATTGCTGGATTGCAGGACCTTGACACGTTGTGGGAATTTAGACGAAGTGAGGAACAGGGCCTTGAGATTCATCCGTTTAGAGGATGACAAAAGGATCCAAGAAAGGTTGTCAGGATCCTCAAAACAGGAGAAGTAATGATCCTTTTTCAAGAATAATACATCCAAGCAATACTCCAAGCATGACAACCAGAATGTGCATGCAGTTGAACAAGAGGAAGACGATGAGGATTATCCTCATATTTTTTAATATTGTTTTTCTGCTGATAACAGTGAACTAATCCTTGCTTAGCAGAATTTAGGTGACAAGGCTAGGTGGCCACGGAAAAACAAGAAGCCCACCGCTAGCAAGGTAAATCTAAATGGTGTTCTTATCATGAGGATTTCGGTCACCTCAAGGATGAGTGTATAGCACTAAGGAAGGAAATAGGTTATCTTTTGAGCAAAGGTTACCTGAAGGAGCTGCTAGGAAGGAAAAAGTCAAGGATTCAGGATTCTGAAAAAGTTCCTGAAAGAGCTCCTCCACCACCCGCTGATGATCAGATCATTAACTTCATCTCCGGAGGTTCTGATATTTGTGGAACCTTGTTTTCAGCAGCTAAGAGACATGCGAAGGAAACGAAGATGGAGAATGGAGAGAGACCTATTCGAACCTCCACTCTCACTCAGCAGAAAGTGATATCCTTTGATGAGGATGACTGCGTTGATATATAGGATCCTTATCACGACGGTTTAGTCATTACATTGTTTATTTCTAACCATTTTGTTCGTAGATCCTCATCGACGGAGGAAGCTCGGTGAACATAATTGTAACACTCCAAAAACGGGTTTGGTAATCAAACCACGTTAATATTAATGAGTTGGTAAAATACCGTTAGTGGTGAAAATTTACCCGGTAAATAATAGGGTTTAAATAAATAAATCTAATATTTAATAAAAGGAGGATAAATACTTTGAGAAAGCAAAGTAGATAGAAGGCCCGAGTTAACGGGACTAAAAAAAATAATAAATAAATAAACTGAGTCATAAATTCCCCGAACCCACTAAGTTAACTAGGAATGTTTAACCTAGTTAATAAGTGGGAATATTGCTATTAGAAATAAGTAGGCTGTGACCTACTTAATAACGAACCAAACACGAGGGGTTAAAGCGGGATAACTAGAAAAGTTATTTAATTAAATCAAACACAAACACACACACACAGTGTGTGTTCTGGATCGAGCTCAGGGGGCTCCCATGGAGCCAAAAACCCTAATCCACATATAATCATCAAATTGAAGGATCAAATGAAGCCCAAATTCACAACCGAACGTGAGTTAATGATCACCCGAACAAGAGGATCATAAGGTATGTAAAATCTTGATGTTTGGTGAAGTTGTAAGAATTTGATAATCATCCTAATCGCGAATTAGTCATGGATTAGAGAAGCTATGGCTAGATTAGTGATGTATACTTGCTTAGGAACGAAACCCTAAGTGAAAATCATACATAACATGCTATGGATTGATGGATTTGGTGAATTAACACACTTAGATAAGTGGGTTTTGATTTTATGATGAAATAGATGATATAGATATGCTTAGAATCATCATGCATGTTAAGTAATCAGGAAATACTTAAACAATTTGCAAGTTTGAGTATTTGATCATAAGTGATAGTGGTGAATTTTGATGTTAATCTTGGTAAAAATAACTAATTATGAACTAGTTGTAAATGTGTAAAAATGTATGCACATTAGGTGTTTGTTAAAATGCCTAAATGAAAACTAAAGTGTTGAAATTAGAGTGAAAATGTGTATTTGAATAATATGGCAAGTTATATGAAATATGAAACAAGAAGAGTTCTAATCATCATGTTGATTTGAACTAATGTTATAAATCATGTGATCGAAAGTAGTTAACTTAATAAGCTAAGTTAACTAATCATGAAGTCGAATAGTAGTTTCGACTTATGAAATAAGTGAGATGGAATAGTCATGAATAATTATGACTAATCTAACCATCTTACAATTTACAATGATAGTTTGACGATTAACAAGCTAGGTGAAAGCTTGGGAACGAAGCGGGTCAAACGAAGCAAGAATGACGGAAAAGCATAATTTGTAGTAAGGTAAGTATGGCTTACACTAGTCTTCTATTTTAGATTATTCACTTATCGTATTAGTTACGAATAAGATAAATACATAGTTGAGGTATAATGTTTCGGCATGTAGACGTACGGAACAAGATAGTCGAGCATGACAAGAAACCATGTTGATGGATTAAAAGGAGTTAAATCGGTAATTTGATCATTTTATGACAAATGGAAAATGAACTTTTAAATGGTTACCTTATAGGGTAAACCAAAACAAACAATAAGGGTAAAACGGTAAATTGGTCACGCGTCGATCATAACTATTGGTTTTAAATGACACTTATGAAGTAAGCCTTAATAGGCCGAAAAGTGTTAAGAAATGAATTATAAGTAAAACGACCGCACGATGTAAATCGGAGCGAGTCATATAGTCGAGATGAAAATACATGTCAACTCGCTAATATAATCGGTCATCTAGACCAAACGGGTCAAAGGGTGAAGATACCACCTTTTGATAATAGCGACTAATGATTCTTGTCGAGTTATATGATTTCAGGAATAAATGTAGAAATGATATTTGAATCGCTATTATTTAGCGAATATTATAGCAAGGCATTAAAACAGGTCAATACATTGACCTGAGCCGGGTATGTGTAATAGATTAATTATTCATTTAGAACGTAAGGTTCAAGGAGCATTAAATGAAGTCTTAGATAGACAATGGGTTACTTAAATGGGTAAACCGAATGTTTTAAAAGAGGTTCGTGGCGTTTCGAAAAGCATAATGACTTTTCGAACAAGATCATAACTCAAAAGAAGAATTATGGGTCAAACATGCTCTCGAAAGACCTTGTCGTAATTGAAAGACTAAAAAGGACCAAAACGCCCTTGTTAGCTAATTCGAGCAAACAACCTTTAAAGGTTGTTTGGAAACGAGTTTTATGATTAGGTAAATACTTAGAATAAGTATAGAAGCTGAAAGAGATATTATATTAGTCAAATGGCACTAATTGAGTTTTTGCCGTAAAATAATGATTCGAGGGGTAAAATTTGGTTTATATAGATCACCACATTAAACCCACCATAAATACAGTTGTGGTGGGAGATTATAGGATAAGAAATGTGGTGATGGAATGCTAGAAGCAATCGAAAGCGATTTTAGGCTCGAAAGTGCTTGAATACCCTTAACGGGCCAAAATAAGCATACGAGCGAAAATGGGTTTAAATTGTGTAATAAACCTGTGATTAGAACCTAAAATGGTAGATAACATTAATTTGAAGAAGTGTATGTGATATAGGAATCAATCAAACAAATATGTTGGTCTGATAAAATGCATAAACGGGTAAAATTCGATAAAAAGGTAACGAGTCGAAGGCTTAGAAGTCTCAAATTTTTTTTTATGTTGGATGTTGGATTTTAACTCCATATGATGGAGAATTAAATTACGGACGCGTAGGAAAAAAAATCGGGTAAAACGGATTAAAAACGAGAGAGTTATGCTCGTTTCCGTGAAATCGGATCATGCTGGGAATTTGCAGCAACATAATATGAACATTCTGCCAAAAAGGGGGCTAGCTTGGGCGTCTAGCCCCTAGGCGTGATGCCTAGCCCCCCCTGAACCTGAAAAATGTTTAATTTTGTTTGTTTGACCCATATAACTTGTTTAAACTTGTTATTTAACTATCAAAACTAACTTTTAAGTTGGTTTTGATCATAGGTGATTGCCAAGAGTGCCCGGATGAAGATCAAGCTCGAAGAAGAACCGAACACGATAAAGTTAAAAGCTTCTGTGCGACGTTCCATCGTATCTTTTAAACGACGAATTCAATTACATTAAGTTGTTCATTAACTTTTAAATTGTAAAAGTTTTAGTAAACTCGTATTGTCATACTATGTGTAATCGTATAAACATGCATTTTTATGAAATTTATATAAAATATTGTATTAATCTAGCAAGGGCGTTACAAGTTGGTAATCAGAGCTCATGGTTAAAGAATAAAGTGTGTTCGGTTCGAGGCTTGATCGCAAATCCGGTAAGTACATGTATGTTAATAAGTTTAGTATGCTAAAGTGTTGTAAACAACACATAAGGCTATCGTGTAATATACGATACCTCAATTGAATAATAGATATAGTTAACAAAATTACGTGCGTTAACACGTATAGTAGAAAAGCCTTGTATTATGATACGGGCATTTAGTAAAGTTGACATTACTAACTTTTATGAATGTTCTAATTGGAGGAAACTCGCATTTGAAGATGACGAGGGTTGAACAAATTACGGATATGATAGAGGAACGGTCCGAAGTATGACAAGAGAAGCATGCTCACCAAGGACTAAATCGCGTAACAGTCGCGAACAAGGCTAATGGCAAGAGAAGCACGTTAGGGCAAACTTTACCAGGTGTACATTTTAAATTTAACTGCATAAATAGTAATATGTAACAAATAAGTAGAAATTGAAAGTTGCATATGTAGATTAAAACTTGGAAAAACCCAAATAGAAAATGTATTCGGGATATTGTTTCCAAGAGAAACAAATAGAGGCATTACTTACATAGGGCGTGATGTGAAAACTATAAAAAGGTCATGCGTGTCATGTGTTAATCGCTTACTCTGGCCAAGTAAGTAGTGGCATATGATGCCATGAACTTCTTATAGCGGACACGTTTACATCCGATGTAGTAAGGACGGGGTTAAAGGGACAAATTAAAAAGTACCCAAATGAATCAGATAAGCAGAATATTTGATCATAATGTAAACGCATAGCCGAGTGACGGGAAGCGTATTATATTAGGATAATGAGCCCGAGGGAAGGGACAAAGAAACATGTAAAATGATTAAGATATGCACTGGGAGGGGGTGTACTTACACTCGAACCCGGAAAATGCGAATATGTCTCTAAGCGGGTCGTTTTTGTAAAACGTCAAACTCGAGGACTAAGTCGGAATATAAAAATGAAGCGAGGTCTTAATGCATACCGGGAGGGTTGCAATAATAACGACTTCAGTAAAACACCAGGTTGATGGGTAAGAATTTAACGCATGCGTAGACCGAGAGACGGGGACTCGGATGGAAAGTTAAAAGACTCGGGTTTTGAGTCATAACTAAAAGACGACAAGATAATGTAAATAGAAATTTTGAATAAATTATTTTCAACTATTTTAAAGTTAAATGGGTTGAATATAATGTCATGCCGAACGGCATGAGTAAACGCAAGCGGGATAAAGGTAGCGTTAAAAGCAAAAGAATAATGATCCCGGTAATGGGACATAATCAAATACGAGTATATGTAAACTGGATAATGGTGAGCATAAGATAAACCGACGCATAAATGACGTGAGACGTCATAAAGTCGGAAAATTGTCTGAAAGGAAACGAATGCAGCCTTAGACTACAGTCAAGGTCAAAGAAAATACCAAGGTGAAAATAAATGATCTTAAACAAAAACAGGATGCCTTGATACCAAACATGTATTTTAAGAATGACATGAGTAAGGAATGATCTACGGGATCAACCTAACCTTTGTGGTTATAAACAATGGAAAAGTCTACGAGACTAAAACGACCCACGAGTCATGACTAGAAAGAAATAGATTATAAGGACCTCGCCTTAAAGAGGTGAAAGTCTAATAAAATAGCCCATAGACTAAGTGATAAAACCTACGGGTTAATTAGACAAAGCGAGGGAATAAATGGAGAATCCTCGCATAAAACAAAGACTGAAAAAGAATAAATTTTGGACTGTCAATATCCCAGTATGGATAATTGACAAAGGTTAAAGAGAAGACGCTAAACTAAAACTTCGGTTTTGGTAAGAAATAACGTTTCTACAAAAATGAATTATGATAGACGTATAAACGGTAAACATGAAAGATATAAGTCTTGACACGGATAGGTGCAAGACGATATACCCGAAAAGTGATAATTCTGAAAATAGAAAGTTGATGTAAAATTTGGCATGACGTGACATGATCACGGTCAAGAAGTGTAATGTGAAATATAATCACATTAGAGCCGAGTGATGAATATTAAAGCCGAGCGATGAATATTGCTAAGTTAATTAAACTAGTGGAAATAACGAGATTACGTTATTTCAAGTCGCATTATGTCATGTAAGATACGTAGATGATTAATAACCAAAAGGATATTATCATACTTTTCTGGTAATACTAACAATCGGTTAAAGTATGAGAAATGCTTAATTAATTATCGAGAGCAAATGCATGGAGTTAAACTCGATAAATTATGTAAATAAGGTTTCGGGGACGAAACCTCTTTAAGGGGGTAGACTTGTAACACCCCAAAAACGGGTTTGGTAATCAAACCACGTTAATATTAATGAGTTGGTAAAATACCGTTAGTGGTGAAAATTTACCCGGTAAATAATAGGGTTTAAATAAATAATTCTAATATTTAATAAAAGGAGGATAAATACTTTGAGAAAGCAAAGTAGATAGAAGGCCCGAGTTAACGGGACTAAAAAAATAATAAATAAATAAACTGAGTCATAAATTCCCCGAACCCACTAAGTTAACTAGGAATGTTTAACCTAGTTAATAAGTGGGAATATTGTTATTAGAAATAAGTAGGCTGTGACCTACTTAATAACGAACCAAACACGAGGGGTTAAAGCGGGATAACTAGAAAAGTTATTTAATTAAATCAAACACAAACACACACACACACAGTGTGTGTTCTGGATCGAGCTCAGGGGGCTCCCATGGAGCCAAAAACCCTAATCCACATATAATCATCAAATTGAAGGATCAAATGAAGCCCAAATTCACAACCGAACGTGAATTAATGATCACCCGAACAAGAGGATCATAAGGTATGTAAAATCTTGATGTTTGGTGAAGTTGTAAGAATTTGATAATCATCCTAATCACGAATTAGTCATGGATTAGAGAAGCTATGGCTAGATTAGTGATGTATACTTGCTTAGGAACGAAACCCTAAGTGAAAATCATACATAACATGCTATGGATTGATGGATTTGGTGAATTAACACACTTAGATAAGTGGGTTTTGATGTTATGATGAAATAGATGATATAGATATGCTTAGAATCATCATGCATGTTAAGTAATCAGGAAATACTTAAACAATTTGCAAGTTTGAGTATTTGATCATAAGTGATAGTGGTGAATTTTGATGTTAATCTTGGTAAAAATAACTAATTATGAACTAGTTGTAAATGTGTAAAAATGTATGCACATTAGGTGTTTGTTAAAATGCCTAAATGAAAACTAAAGTGTTGAAATTAGAGTGAAAATGTGTATTTGAATAATATGGCAAGTTATATGAAATATGAAACAAGAAGAGTTCTAATCATCATGTTGATTTGAACTAATGTTATAAATCATGTGATCGAAAGTAGTTAACTTAATAAGCTAAGTTAACTAATCATGAAGTCGAATAGTAGTTTCGACTTATGAAATAAGTGAGATGGAATAGTCGTGAATAATTATGACTAATCTAACCATCTTACAATTTACAATGATAGTTTGACGATTAACAAGCTAGGTGAAAGCTTGGGAACGAAGGGGGTCAAACGAAGCAAGAATGACGGAAAAGCATAATTTGTAGTAAGGTAAGTATGGCTTACACTAGTCTTCTATTTTAGAATATTCTCTTATCGTATTAGTTACGAATAAGATAAATACATAGTTGAGGTATGATGTTTCGGCGTGTAGACGTACGGAACAAGATAGTCGAGCATGACAAGAAACCATGTTGATGGTTTAAAAGGAGTTAAATCGGTAATTCGATCATTTTATGACAAATGGAAAATGAAATTTTAAATGGTTACCTTATAGGGTAAACCAAAACAAACAATAAGGGTAAAACGGTAAATTGGTCACGCGTCGACCATAACTATTGGTTTTAAATGACACTTATGAAGTAAGCCTTAATAGGCCGAAAAGTGTTAAGAAATGAATTATAAGTAAAACGACCGCACGATGTAAATCGGAGCGAGTCATATAGTCGAGATAAAAATACATGTCAACTCGCTAATATAATCGGTCATCTAGACCAAACGGGTCAAAGGGTGAAGATACCACCTTTTGATAATAGCGACTAATGATTCTTGTCGAGTTATATGATTTCAGGAATAAATGTAGAAATGATATTTGCATCGCTATTATTTAGCGAATATTATAGCAAGGCATTAAAACAGGTCAATACATTGACCCGAGCCAGGTATGTGTAATAAAGTAATTATTCATTTAGAACGTAAGGTTCAAGGAGCATTAAATGAAGTCTTAGATAGACAATGGGTTACTTAAATGGGTAAACCGAATGTTTTAAAAGAGGGTCATGGCGTTTCGAAAAGCATAATGACTTTTCGAACAAGATCATAACTCAAAAGAAGAATTATGGGTCAAACATGCTCTCGAAAGACCTTGTCGTAATTGAAAGACTAAAAAGGACCAAAACGCCCTTGTTAGCTAATTCGAACAAACAACCTTTAAAGGTTGTTTGGAAACGAGTTTTATGATTAGGTAAATACTTAGAATAAGTATAGAAGCTGAAAGAGATATTATATTAGTCAAATGGCACTAATTGAGTTTTTGCCGTAAAATAATGATTCGAGAGGTAAAATTTGGTTTATATAGATCACCACATTAAACCCACCATAAATACAGTTGTGGTGGGAGATTATAGGATAAGAAATGTGGTGATGGAATGCTAGAAGCAATCGAAAGCGATTTTAGGCTCGAAAGTGCTTAAATACCCTTAACGGGCCAAAATAAGCATACGAGCGAAAATGGGTTTAAATTGTGTAATAAACCTGTGATTAGAACCTAAAATGGTAGATAACATTAATTTGAAGAAGTGTATGTGATATAGGAATCAAACAAATATGTTGGTTTGATAAAATGCATAAACGGGTAAAATTTGATAAAAAGGTAACGAGTCGAAGGCTTAGAAGTCTCAAATTTTTTTTATGTTGGATGTTGGATTTTTACTCCATATAATGGAGAATTAAATTACGGATGCGTAGGAAAAAAAATCGGGTAAAACGGATTAAAAACGAGAGAGTGATGCTCGTTTCCATGAAATCGGGTCATGCTGGGAATTTGCAGCAACATAATATGAACATTCTGCCAAAAAGGGGGCTAGGTGGGGCGTCTAGCCCCTAGGCGTGACGCCTAGCCCCCCCTGAACCTGAAAAATGTTTAATTTTGTTTGTTTGACCCATATAACTTGTTTAAACTTGTTATTTAACTATCAAAACTAACTTTTAAGTTGGTTTTGATCATAGGTGATTGCCAAGAGTGCCCGGATGAAGATCAAGCTCGAAGAAGAACCGAACACGATAAAGTTAAAAGCTTCCGCGCGACGTTTCATCGTATCTTTTAAACGACGAATTCAATTACATTAAGTTGTTCATTAACTTTTAAATTGTAAAAGTTTTAGTAAACTCGTATTGTCATACTACGTGTAATCGTATAAACATGCATTTTTACGAAATTTATATAAAATATTGTATTAATCTAGTAAGGGTGTTACAATAATCCAGTTGGATATCCTCAAGAGAATGAATATTCCTGAATCCGAAATCCTTTGATGAGTATACATTTTCTGTATATTAGTTACTATGAAACGCGTGTTTACTATAGTTGTTATTTATATGTCTTACTTTTAAATGTTGTCATTTTTAGCCTTTTTTTAACGATAATACCATTTTGTTGTTTATTACTTGGTGAACTAATAACGAATATCAAATAAACAAAGCTAAAGTGTTTTACTTAACTTCTCTTCATACTTTCATTATGTGATAAATTATTTCACAAGAAGATATACTTTGCATTCTACAAAATGTCGCAGATACGTAAAAGTACGTCCGTATTGGTTAAGAACCTTCGTACATGTAGGATCGTATACGGACCTGAACGAGTCTTTCAGAGGAGTTTTAATCAGATACTGGTGCGGAAAACAAGTATCTGACGTAGAAACAGCAAGTAATTCACTTAAATCACTGATTGTATTGAATATACGTTGTTTACAATCGATCTTCACACCGGCAGCACTTCGGTATGGTATACAAGGACTCTCTACTGATTTCGCTTATAGGAGACCTATATATAGGGCCTGTGATTCCGCTCATAATAACACAACACATCAGGAGCGAAATCACCTAAAAGTGATTTCGGGCGGAATCACATATAAGCCGTTTGGAGCGAAATCAACAACTAATACAATTCTATCACAAACGAACATTCTATTTTGTCTTCATGCGAACATGTAATCTGTTTTCATTTATGCATGTTATCTTCACTTGATGTCATAGATGATGTCATTTATATGATGTCATCGTCAATAATGATGACATCATCCTTCTTCCGAACTGCAACGTATCTGAGACTCGATATAAGACGAAGACGACAGATGTATGCATCAACAGACTCCCCCTCAGATGTTGACGAGTATTAAGTGTCGAGTCTTTACAATCTTCAGTCTTTATCAGTCTTTGTGCTTCACTCTTTCAATCAGCATCAACAGACTTCCCCTTGCAATGTGCTGGCATTCCTTCAATTCTTCAGCATCATCTGCTTCAGGATCGTAGTCTGGTGTTCTCATAGACCTCAGGTATCGGAACATGTCTTTCTATCATCAGATCCAAGATCGAAATCTAGCTACACCTGCACATTCTTAACCCAGAAGTAAATTTCACAAATTTAACATTTCAACAATTTACTATCTTCTAATCACTCGAACACACAATCTCAAAAATGATTCAATCATTAGTAATATCTGATGAACCACTTAAATGAATATCAATTTTCATTTCAAACATCTTCAAACAAACTTTCTTACCCAAACCTGTTCATCATGTTCATCACTTGGAATTTTGAAAATCAGCTTCTCCAACATCAGTTGTTTAAAATCTTTTTGAATTTTTCAAAATTTATGCTAAAACACACTGAAAATCTTTTTGGAATTTTGAGTATAAAGAAATGCAATGCAGTAAAGAAATATATACAGACAATATTTTTTGTGAGTTTGTGTAAGAGGATCATATCAGTTTATGACAAGTCACAAGTACCGTTGAGCTTAGTTACACATTAAGAATTAAACAATTCACTTAGATTGCCGATATACTGATCCACTTAAATTCTCACACAAATTTCAACTGATTCAGGATATGAGTTAGGTGTTTTAAGAACTTAAACTCATTCATGTGTCCCACCTCTTGAATATACTCCCGTATCCAGATCCCAATATTCAGTCTTACAGGTGAGTATACCACAGATGATATCTGTAAGGGGTTAAATTGCGAGGGCCGTGAGAGCTCAGGTCGATACTCCCGTATACGCAGAGAGATGACGGCTTCGACTTCTGGTGGGTCCCCTTTAGAGGATCTTTTGTATTACAACAGCAATGACTATCAATTTTATTGTTTCATCAATTTGCTGAGGGCGGCGCTATATTTCAAGCATTGCAGAAAGTATTATACGGGGACTAGGTCTGAAATTTCTTTCAGCAGAAGTCCCGGGATAATACCCCAGATATCACTGAGCATAAAGACCTAGTATTTCAGAAAGAGGGACCTTTCAAACGAGATTTCAGGGGTTACCTATATATCCAAGTAGTGTTCCCCACGAAATAAGCAAGTTTGAAATTTAGTTTATATCCCGAAAAAGCTTATTAAGTAATCATCAGTGAGACCGTTTAACGCTATTTAAACAATACAATTCTTTAGCATACTGTAACTGTCTACTGATGTACTATCATTTCCTCTTCTTTGACACTAAAACTCATTTTTGTATTTTATCATGTTTTTGCCTTTTTCAAATTTTCTAATGTTTTTGGATTTTCAGAAATTTCTACTCCCCCTAAAATGCAAACACATTTTAGGAAATTTGAAAACAAACTTTACAATAAACTTGACAACTGATATCGAATCGCTTCAAATCGCCATCCACTTGGCATAAACAATCAGAACTCCCCCTTTCACAAAACTATTTTCCCATTAAGATTTCAAAACACTTAAGTTTGTTTTAATCAAATGGTTTTTCCGGAAAATTAGTTTTGTTGATTTTCAAACCACTTGTAGGTTAGGGGTTCATCATCTTGTTCATTCAATCTCTTGTATAAGGATTACATCAAGTTCAAACTAATGACCTTGAGTAATCACTTTGTCAAAATCAACCTCTTACCACTTGTAATAATATCCAACATTTAAAACACATGTAGGAATAAAACATCTACACAAACCATTTTACCAATCAAGATGCCGATTCCTGCTTCACACTTACCAACCTGGAAACTCCGGCAATTCACACTTATCCTATAAAATTTAGCTTTTATAAGAATCAATCACACAATCAATTACTAAGAAAGATGCCGATTCCTGATCCACGATTACAAACTTGGGATCTCCGGCATAGTCAGATGTTCAAGGGAAAAGAATTTCCACCCAAGTCTGACCAACCTTGGGTGTTTTTAGCTCTTTTAGCTCTTGTTCAGTAGGGTTATAGGTTGCCTTTTTAGTTGCATAAAAATCTTTAACCCCTTTTACTTTCCCATCAAGCATTTTCCCAAAAATTTTCTTAACATTCCCATTGAATGTTTTCTCGACATCAAACTATGTTTTATCAAAATAAAATTGATCTGAGATTTCAACTTTACCAACTTTCTGTTTGACCTTCTCACACTTCAGTGATGGAAATTCATCATCATTCACTGAAGATACAGAATTTACCTCTTTTACCTCACCTTGTAGCTCTTCTGGCTTTGTGGAACCAGATTCATCGCCAATTTTTACATCACCTTTCTTAACAACCCACATTTGGTTATCCTTGGCTTTCCTTTTGTAAAAATTTTTCTTCGAACACTCACCAACATCATAAATCGAATTTTCAAAAATTTTGAAGTTTTCAGTTGGTGGTTCAACATCGACAACCTTCTCTTTGAGTTTTTCAGAAACTCCCTGTTTTGTATATTCTTTGGACAATTCCATGCAATGTGACCAGCTTCATTGCATTTGAAACAGGTTCGAGTTTCTTTTCGATGAAACACTCCAGTTCCATTCCATTCCTTTTCTTCTCAGCAAGAAACTCCTGGTTTGATTGTCTCCAGAAAGGTTTCTTCTGTTCTTCTTCTGCACTTCCACCTGAAACAAATTCTGTTTTTGTTTTAGAATTTTTCTCATTTTTATAATTTTTAGGTGGAATAAAACCTAATCCTTTCTTTTTGTAGCTACTATTATGGTTTGGTTTCTTTTGAAAACCAGAACCAGAATTGTAACCTTTTTTCTTGTTTAATCGTTGTTGTACTCTTGAAGTGTACTTTTTAGGTTTTCCAATAAGATTTAAATCTTTTATTTCAGAAATATTAATTTATGTCATTTTGAAAACCTTTTTGATCATTTCAAATCTAACACTTTCTATTGAAAACTCTTTGTCAGAATATAATTTGTCAGAATCATTTAAAGTATATGCTACTTCAAATGTTTCATCATCCAAATTAGATTTTGATAACAAAAACTCTTTACTGTACGCCCTTTTGACCGACAAATTTGAACTGTTGACCGACGAACTCGAACTTTTAACGAACGAATTTGAACACCCAGACTCGGACTTTGACTCAGACTTTGACTCAGACTTTAACTCTGACTCTTCATCTGTATCCAACACCTGATCGACCACCTTTTTTATTAACTCAGACTCATGATCAGTGTCAGACGATGTAAAAGTAACGTCAATGTTTTCTGGTAAATCATCAGTTGTATCGGTTTTTAGCTTTATATTGACTGCTTTTTCGACTTGCTCCTCATTTGGTTTTCTAGGAGAATAACCTTCCCAGATCGGAGGCAGACACTTGTTATAGCTAACAGTCGGTTCCTTACCAGTATCCTTCTTCTTTGGCTTATCATCTTGAAAAGCTTCCATACCTGCAACAGTCGGATAGATTCGATCAATAAGATAATCAGAACTAGAGTAACTCTGCAATAATATTCTGATTCTCTCATTCTCAATCTTCTCCTTCTCTAACTCTTGCTTCCACTTTGCACTTTCTTCGATGTAAAAGTTAATAGCTTTCTGCTTCGTCATCAATGTAGCATTCATCATCGTTAAAGCCTTTTCTCTCTCAGAGTTAGTCTTTTGAAGACCAGTTACTGTTCTGTTTAAAACATCATAAGATTCTTTCACGTAATTTAGATTGAATAGTAATTGCTCTTTCATCTTTTCAAGCTCAACCAACTTTTCATCTTTTGCTGCACATTCCTTGCAAGGTTCCAAACACTTCAAGCAAGGCTTAATGACTTCAACAATCTTTTCTACTTCGATGATCTTCTCGACTTCAACAACTCTCTCAACTTCAGTCATCTTTTCTACTTCGATGATCTTCTCGACTTCAACAACTTTCTCAGCTTCAGTCATCTTTTCTGCTTCACCTACCTGCTCAGTCTCAACATTCTTCTCAGCAACACTTTCAGACTTCATTTCTTTTTGTTCTTTTGCAGCCCGTTTCTCCTTCAGTTTCTCCAAGCGATCTGCAAAATAAAAATAAAAACTTTCAGGAGAAAGATGAGTTTTAGCAACATTAATATGCCGTTCTTCTTCATCATCACTACTGTCATCAGTTGGTGTTTGATCAAACTCTACTGATTTGTCAGAATTATCATCTGAAGAACCAGAATCAACTGGTGTTTGATCAAAAACAACTTCCTTTTCTGAACTTTCATCACTTTGTGAACTTTCATCTGAGCTTTGTGAGCTTTCTTCAGATACAACAGATTTTTTCTCCACATTCTTCACAGTCTCACCAATAGACTTCATCCACTCGGTGAACATGTCTGGTTCTTTCACAATCTTGGCAATAAAAGCTTTGAAATTTCCATTCTCATCTGCAAACATATCCCAGCTGAACCCTTCAGGTAACTTTTCATCATCTTGATTGATTAGGCATGCTTTGTTTTCGGGTGATATGTATTTGTTCCAGTTAAAATCCCCCAGACATGCTCTCTTTGAATCCTCGATCACTTTTCTACCATGAGCCACTTGTGGTTCTTGCTGTTGTTGCTGACCAACTTGCTGATAAGTGGCTTTCTGATAGTAGTCATCTTTTCCGAATGGATTCTTCACATCACTAGCTTCCCGGTTCTTGCATTCCCTCTTGAAATGACCTTTCTCCCTGCAACGAAAACAAGTAACTTTAGATTTATCAAAACCTAAAGTAGAAACATGTGCATCAAGAAAGTCATTTCTTCCAGTAATCAGCTTGAACTTTTCAGCACGTCTAAGAACGCTAGCTAGACACCATTTGATATCCATAAGTTCCATTTCTTCAGCATCTATCTGATCGTAATCCTCCTTTGTTAGCATAGGATTCCCGATCCGTCCTGCGACCAAACCTTCATAAGATAGCAATACAGAACCAAGCAAAGCCATGTGATCTTTCGCAATCTCTTCAGAAAAACTTTGACCATCTGGAAGATTCAAAGCAATGTTGCATTGTATCACATAACCACTTCCACTTTTAGTACTTTGAGAACTGAAACTTGAAGTTGTATCTTTTGGATTGACACTCGAGTATGAAGAGAAACCACTGCTACTTTTAGAACTTTGATCAACTTTTTCAGATGAATCTCCAGCACTATACGCAGTTTGGATTTTCGGGCTTCTTTCAACTTCTGGAACACTGCCTTTGTAGTACATTTTTACATCCTGTTGACCACTTGGACTGTTCATCCTCGCGATCTTCTGCTGTTCCAAATCTTGACCCTCAATCTTCTCGATAAACTGAGAAATTGTTAACCCATCATAAACCCCAGTGTTCTTCAGAATCATCAAAAATGTGCCCCATTCCTTTTGTGGTAAAGCGTCAGCTAACTTGTCTACCCATTCTTCACGATCCTTTTTTATACTCAGCATCGACATGGATCGCACTAAGTGACAGTATCTTTCAATCAGCTTCTTTGTATCTTCCCCGGGCAAACTTGTAAACAGATCAAATTCTTTCTTGAGCAGTGCTTTCTTGCTCTTGATCATATTCTCACTACCCTCAAACTTGACTCTAAGAGCATCCCAAATTGATTTTGAAGTCTTGTCATGTTGAAGTAACACAAAAATGTCTTCTTTGATAGCTTGCTGAAGTAGACTAATCATCATCTTTTCAGCTCTGTACATATTACGTTCTTCATCACTAAACTCAGATATTGCTTTCTCAACTTGCAAATCAGTCTGTGGTAATACATATTTCTTTAGAATGCACTCCCAAGATCTGAGATGGTTAGCTTGAACCCAGTTTTCGAATCTGTCTTTCCACCCGTAGTACTCTTCAATACTCATCAGTTTCGGGGGCTTTTGTAACGTTCCGGTCTCGTTTTCCAAATTCATATTCTGAGCAATGGAAGCCGGAGTAGTTGGAGTCGCAAAGGCGTTGTAGAAATCGTTATCCATGATTCGGAATCGAAGAATTTCTCAAACAAGCTTTCACACGAACTGATTCACCTAGTCAAATCACCTGAACGAGCAAACAAAGTACAATCAATTTAAAGACTTATCAAATAATCGAATAAGACTGATACTTGAACTGGTGAATATTCTATGCGGACTGAAAGTTGACACACTGTGCGGACTACTATGACCCTTTCCAATGTCCTAGCTAAATCACACAACCTTGACCGAGTTTGAATTCAAATGACTGATTAATTTCTCAAATGAACGGAATCAATTTCAAACGACATTGTGCGAATGAGACTAATGTGACTTGAATTTGGTGCAAACTGACCCAAAACTCCCAACACAATCTGAATTACTTCCAAACTGTTTTAACCAACTTCAATGAGTCGAGACTTGAATCAAACAACACATTGATTGGGCCGAATACTTTTGTTAATAGATGGGCTGAGTAGAGAACATAAAATGATGATTGGGCCAAGCTTTAAATCTGATCACATGCACCTACCCAATTTCAAATCAAATTACCGACACTTTGTCTCACTTCACAAATCTTTGATTGGACCGAAACTAGCACATGTACTACTGACAATTTTCACTTGAATTGTTACTACCTAGACAATAGTTCAACAAACAATAATACTCTTTACATGCACATGCCGCTGACACACAATCCGACAAAACATGAGTATTTACGAGAATCACATGAATTCTGATTTTTTATAAAACCAACACTATTTCACATGCAAACCGACAACTTTCACAATATTTCACTAACTTTTTAATTGAACATCACATGCAACCTTTAAATTTCCGACAAACTAGTATCACAAGCAATTCTTGAACTAAACCAAATGACTTTTTCCCATGCAAACTTTGAATAAAACATCCATGTGATCAACTGACATCATTTAACACTTTCACATGCAAACGATGCACTTTCAAACGGTTTGTCGTTCTCAATAAAAACTTTAATCACATGTACTGACACACGCAGTTATGATTTCACACACGATATGTCTTTCAAGTCAGGAGCGAAATCAGAAAACAACACTGTGGAGCAGAATCAGATGTTTTGGTTGTCAGGAGCGGAATCAACACGAAATTTGGAGCGGAATCTGACTATGTATCTTAGGAGCGAAATCAGCAAGTTACCAGGAGCGAAATCAAAAACTTTGTATCCCAAGAGCGAAATCAGAAATATCCATTACAAGCGGAATCAACTCGGACATCATTTTTACCCATTTTTAAGTCGATTTTAGCAATGAAACTTTCAAGGATTTGTTAATAGTCACTTTTATACAATTTGTGAAAATTTGAACCGGTTTTGACCGTTAAATCTTTCTGAACTGATGAAAGAATGGTGTAGAAGACAGAAAAACAATAATATCCAGCTGAATTCGACTGAACTCCTCGTACTTGGCTCTGATACCACTTGTAGGATCGTATACGGACCTGAATGAGTCTTTCAGAGGAGTTTTAATCAGATACAGGTGCGGAAAACAAGTATCTGACGTAGAAACAGCAAGTAATTCACTTAAATCACTGATTGTATTGAATATACGTTGTTTACAATCGATCTTCACACCGGCAGCACTTCGGTATGGTATACAAGGACTCTCTACTGATTTCGCTCATAGGAGACCTATATATAGGGCCTGTGATTCCGCTCATAATAACACAACACATCAGGAGCGAAATCACCTAAAAGTGATTTCGGGCGGAATCACATATAAGCCGTTTGGAGCGAAATCAACAACTAATACAATTCTATCACAAACGAACATTCTATTTTGTCTTCATGCGAACATGTAATCTGTTTTCATTTGTGCATGTTATCTTCACTTGATGTCATAGATGATGTCATTTATATGATGTCATCATCAATAATGATGACATCATCCTTCTTCCGAACTGCAACGTATATGAGACTCGATATAAGACGAAGACGACAGATGTATGCACCAACAGTACACAGAATATTAATGGTCAAACAAGGTTTGTGAATCCATTTTTTATGTTATTGAATACTTTTGTTTTCAGTGTATTTTTATGTATGTTACTAATAAATTTTTTGTTCATATATTTTGTTTACGATAGGTACGGTTGTTGGACGACATGATATAATTGAAGCCGAACATATTTCGTTAGGGGATGATTGTTTTTTCAATTGGTCTAAAACGAATTCGAGGTTATTGGTTACGAAACTCCAGCAAGTAGAAGTATTAGAGTAATAGGCTTTCAATTTATATGTCAAACCAGAAAAACGTAATTCTTTCATTTATTTATCTTTTCGGTTTTGTTTCATATATAGTTCCATGCTTCGTTTTATTTTAATATTCAAACTCAGATTTCCATAATAAGTTCACGTGTATAGTTTCTTTATGATCAGTAACGTAATTTCTTTTCTAAAAGTAAGAAACATATCATTTTTCAACACCGCAAAATTCGCGGGTATTAGCACTAGTAATATTATATAGAATTTACTGCCTTATACTCTTCTAGTTGCTTGGATTTACGCCAACGCGACTCGATACGTTTTAATCTATCCCAAGATTTAATATACTAAAACACCTACAATTTTAGTTTACAATTAATGCTTACTGATTTAATTATTTTCTTGGTGACAACATTAGTAATGAAGTGTCCAATAGATTATTTGCTCGGAATCAATTGGGTTTCTCGCTTTCCTTTTATTTATTTATTTTTTTCATTTTTGACTTTTCATATTTTATTTTTACAATTATTTGTTTAAATTATTTCAACTTCTGCTAACAATCACATGTAAGCATATTTACGTGTCACATGCTCAAACAAAAGAAAACTTTAATAATGCCTCCAATAGATAATTTGCTCGGAATCAATTGGGTTTCTCGCTTTCTTTCTTTTTTTTTTTTTTTTCATTTTTGACTTTTCATATTTTATTATTACAATTATTTGTTTAAATTATTTCAACTTCTGCTAACAATCACATGTAAGCATATTTACGTGTCACATGCTCAAACAAAAGAAAACTTTAATAATGCCTCCATGTTGAATTTGTTGTTTCATAAATAATTGTGCCAACTCAAAACTTTAATTAATTGTGTGTTAGATTGCTTAATTTGTATTTAAAAATATGCAATATATAATTACTAGGAAAATATTTAGTATTGTAATAACATATAGCTTGATCCCATGTATCTTGTTCGAGCTTGAAATAAAATGTATTTGTTCATAATGTTTTATTATTTTTTTTTAAACAAATTACTGTTGAGTTCACTTAACCTAATGCCATAAAAATTGATTTATAAATAAGCCTATATTGAAATTGGCATGGATGTATTATTTTAAAAAAATTTAACATAAATATATCGTTTTTTAAAACATGTACCCTGTGCGGTGGTCCTAGACCACACATGGCTTGATCATACTCATCTCTTGTGTAAATCATTTACTGATATTACTTCTACTTCATTATCAGGCATCGACAATCTCGCTAGTCTCACGTGTTTGTTATAGATCATGTGGGGGTATTTTTTTCGTCTTTTTGTTTCTTTCGTCTTAATTTGTGTACAAACTACAGACTAGAGTGAAATTAGGAAAAAATATCTATGAGGTGTTCGTTCAAAAAACTTCAACGATTTTTAATAAAAGAGTTAAATGTCATTTTAGTCGTTGTGGTTTGTGTCATTTTGCCAGTTTAGTTCAAAGATTTCACCATAAAGGCCGCACATGGCTTGATCATACTCATCTCTTGTGTAAATTATGTACTGATATTACTTCTACTTCATTATCAGGCATCGACAATCTCGCTAGTCTCACGTGTTTGTTATAGATCATGTGAGGGTATTTTTTTTCGTCTTTTTGTTTCTTTCGTCTTAATCTGTGTACAAACTACAGACTATGAGTGAAATTAGGAAAAAATATCTATGAGGTGTTTGTTCAAAAAACTTCAACGATTTTTAATAAAAGAGTTAAATGTCATTTTAGTCGTTGTGGTTTGTGTCATTTTGCCAGTTTAGTTCAAAGATTTCACCATAAAGGCCGCACATGGCTTGATCATACTCATCTCTTGTGTAAATTATTTACGGATATTACTTCTACTTCATTATCAGGCATTGACAATCTCGCTAGTCTCACGTGTTTGTTATAGATCATGTGAGGGTATTTTTTTTCGTCTTTTTGTTTCTTTCGTCTTAATCTGTGTACAAACTACAGACTATGAGTGAAATTAGGAAAAATATCTATGAGGTGTTTGTTCAAAAAACTTTCATGATTTTTAATAAAAGAGTTAAATGTCATTTTAGTCCTTATGGTTTGTGTCATTTTGGCAGTTTACTCCAAATGTTTCATTTTTCTGTTCAAAAATGTTTCACAGTTGCCATTTTAATCCACTGTGTTAACTTTATCCATTTTTTTCTGTTAACTAGAAAGGCAATTCGGTCATTTTATATGGTCGAATTGCCCTTCTAGTTAACAGAACTACATATAAAATGATCGAATTGTCCTTCTCGTTAACAGAAAAAATAATTAAATTCAACCCAGTGTACTAAAATGGCAACGATGAAACATTTTTGAACCCACAGGTAAAAAATAAAACATTTGGACTAAACTGACAAAATGACTCAAACCAAAGGAACTAAAATGGCATTTAACTCTTAATAAAAATACGAAACCATATAACATAATTTACTCAACATGACACAGTCAAGAACCTGCTGGAGCAGAAAGTTTTCAATATTGCAGCCAGTTGGGGGAGAGTCCAAGTTCAATGAATAACTAAAATTGATCCAATGATTGGTTTACAACGAGGTATAAATCCAACCGAGTTTTGTGTAAAGTTAAATACATATAAAAAATGGGTCATGCTAATTACACACGGCCAAATTTATTTTCACACCTCAAAGCGTCGCGCTTTGGCCATAGCGCGGCGCTTAGCTCGACAAAAGGTGACTTGATTGACGTTTGAGACATGAGTTACTGTTTGAGAGACATAAAGCTGATTACGAGGTTTGTCGTTAACCCTAAGCGCCGCGCTTTGGCCATAGCGCGGCGCTTCGACCCCAAATTTTCACTTTTAAAAGCAAGCTGCTCAGACAGTACATTTAGCGTTCGAGACATAAAGCACTCAATATGTTGTTTACAAACATACGGGGGTTTTGTTGTTTGTCGATTTCCAAATTACTTGTGTTTCTTCAAAATAACGCGCGGTTTTGCTGTATTAGTTACGTGTCTTGAAAAAACGATGTCGTGGTTAAGCAACTATTTTTTCGGTCCATATTCTGACGAGTCAGTTGTTCCTGATTCTTACGAGGGGACCACTATTTCTGACTCGTATGAGAAACCGGTCTCGTCCAACTTGAAGGAGGCAGAGGTTGTATCTGGCATTCGTTATCGTGATAACACGGTGACGCTGGATTTGAATACCCCTGTGGAGGACCCTTACGCACAACAAGGTTATTCGAATTTCGGTTACGGTGGCGAGCACAGCTTTGTACAGCAGGAGTGTTATCCAAACCACAGTTACGGTTGTCAACAGAGCTTTGAACATCAAGTCTATTCGGACCTCGGTGATGATGGTGAGCCGGAGAATGTGTCTGTTGACGAGGAAGCCTGTTACCCGGTTACATTTTCGTTTGATACAACGCAGACCTTTTCGTCACGTAAAGAGTTGGTGCGTTGGGTACAAGACACGGAAAAAGACAATGGTTACCTCATTGTGATTAAGAGGTCGAATAAAATAGGAGAGAATTACAAGATTTGGTTTCAATGTACTTTTGGTGGGGAGCATATGAGTATAGCTACACAGAGGAAAACGGGTAGCAAGAAAATAGGCTGCCCGTTCGAGATGATCGGGTTTTCGGAATCATCCGGAAGTGTTTGGAGGATCGAGGTGACGAAGGCGAAGCATAACCACACTCCTATTGAAAACTTAGAGGGTCACGCGTATGCGAGAAGGCTTTCTTCGGAGGATACAAAACTGGTTAAGGAGCTGGCAGAGCAAGATATTCCCAACCAAAGTATCTGGCGAACGCTGACGAAAAACAATCCGGCTAGAAAGCTTATTCCGAAAGATATACACAACGCTGTTCAGAAGATCAACGCCGGAAAAAATGTCGGTAAGTCTCCGATGCAAAAACTTGAAAACATTCTTCTCGAAAAAGATTACACTTATTACATGCGCACGAATGAGATATCGAACGCAGTTGAAGATGTCTTCTTTGTTCACAAAAAAATCATTCACTATGTGGTGTGCCTTCCCGCATGTGCTAATGATTGACGCCACCTACAAAACGAACATGTACAACCTGCCATTTGTTCAGGTCGTAGGCATGACGTCGACAAACAAATCGTTTACGGCTGCTTGTGCGGTAATTTCCGCTGAGAAGTTAGAGAACTACCTATGGGTGTTGCAGAGGATCAAGTCTATGCTGGTAGGATGTATGGAACCGCGCGTGATTTTAACAGGCAGGGAATTTACGCTAATTAACGCGTGTGAACAAGTTTTTCCAAAAGCGCATAAGTATCTTTGTCGGTTCCATATTCAACAAAATATTAATAAGAACAGCAAGAGGAAATTCTCTAACAAGCAGTGGAAAGAATTCGTACGTACATTTTGGACATTGTGCGAGTCTACGACTGAGGAAATATACAGGTATAACTTGGAAAACCTTGAAGCACAGCTGAAAGAAGATGACCGTGAACGTGAGTATTTCTGACATAATTATGTTCAAATTTTATATAATAACAAAAACTGACTATTTACGTTTTTTAATTTCAGAGGTTTTTGATTATTTGATGAAATCCTGGTTGGATCCGTACCGTGAAAAGTTTGTATCTTGCTGGATTAACAAAACTATTAACTTTCACCAAACTACGACCAACAGGGTTGAGGGCATGCATGCAACACTAAAAAGTCACTTTCCAAGTCATCGCAACACACTGGATAAACTTGTACTGTATGTTGATCATGTTGTTGATAGACAATACGCCGAGATTAGTAGTAGCTTTGAAACAAGCCTCCGAAAAGTGATGAAGCACCACAAGGATCATCCCATGCTTGCAAATATTCTCAGAAAGGTTTCAATATTTGCGATTGAGCTTTTGAATATGGAACTAAAACGTAAGGAAGACGGGTTGAGAACCTACGGTGCAAGCTGTGGTTGCCAACTTTTTACCAGCTGTGGTTTGCCATGTGCCTGTCGTGAAAAAGTTGGAAAATAACGGTAATTAATATTTTTGACCTTTGTCGTTATGATTTTGCCACCTAATTTGGGTCGAGTCCACAGGTCAGCAAATCCGTATCAATTTGATAGATGTGTTCTGGAAGAAGCTTGACTTCAAGCCTGCAAGGACTAAGATAGAGGATATCGATGTAGACGCGGAATTTGAAAAATTGAAACGACAGATCGATCCAACACCCCCTCAAGTGAAAAGGAGCTTCTTTGAAAAGTTTCAACAAATCCTCAATCCAGGGAACAATAACAAAAAACCTCCTGTTGTTCTGAAGAAAACTCGTGGTCGCCCAACATTGAAAACGCAGGAACAAAGGAAGGTTGAAGCCGATAGAAAAAGCTCGTACATTCCGTCGGAAGAAACTTGGGTCGAGGCCTCAGACGATCTTCCCCGTCACAGCTCGTACGTATCATCCCAAGATTCTAGAAGACAAAAGAATACCAAACCGCTCAACCTACACCCTGATTTCCCGATGATCAAGCTCGGTCCTAAGACGGATATAGCGATCCGCAACTACGCATCTCAGATTCCCAAAGTGATCCATCCATACATCGTGAGAATAAAGGACGTGAAACCAGATGGTCATTGTGGGTTTCGATCGGTGGCTGTTGGGTTAGGAGTGAAACAAAATACGTATTTGATGATCCGGAAATAACTTAAAATGGAGTTACGTATGAACGAATCGCTTTGGAGGCAGGTTTTCGATCCGGAAAACATAGGACATTATGATGCGCTGGTTAGACGGATCGATTTCAAGGGGGTGGGACGAGCAGCTATCGACACGACCCATTCAGATCCAATATCGTCCCCCTGACCTTAATGTAACCCCATATGTTCAAGATGTATGTTAAATGTGTTTAATAATAATCACGTTTGTGTTTGTTCAATATATGCGTTACATCACGTTAAAAACCGAATGTCACCGACACGACACGACCCAATCAGATCCAATACGCACTTGTACGACCCAAAATGACAATATACATCATAATACTACAATTAATGAAAAAATACGTCATGTACATGTACGGTAGGAGGCTGATACACATAAAACTACTCATAGGAGTACTTGTGCTTTCAAACAAAAATGATACGATATAATGGAATACGACATCACACGTAACCGATTTGATCCGGAACTTGCAGTATAGTCCATATATATTAAAAAATGATGTATAATGGAAAAAGCGTAAAATTTAGACTATTATCGACGCGTTTGTGAATTAAAAACAATTTTAAATAAGCGCCGCGCTTTGACCTAAGAGGGGCGCTTTGCCCGGAAATTTGAACTGAAGCGCACCGCTATGGCCAAAGCGGTGCGCTTTGGTCCCTCATTTGGGCTGAAGCGGGGCAGCTTCTCCCCCATTTCATCAACAAACACAAACACACACATAAAGGTGCGATTACACACAGTTGGGCTACGATCTTATTTTTCAAGATTTCAACCGCTAAAAGGTAAGATCGAACATCCTTTATCGTTTTGGTTAAATAGTTATGTTTGATATTGTTTTGATTGGCCGGGTTTTGATTCGATTGCTGGGTTCTGTTTTTGAAAACGAAGAACCAAAGCGCCGCGCCGAGGTCAAAGCGGGGCGCTTTGGTTCATGTTTAATTTTTTTTTTCTGTTATTTATTTATTATTATTTATTGTTTGTATTGTTTAATAATATTATTTGTTTATTATCTTTTATTTAATATTATTTGTGTATTTGAATTGTTTAATAATATTATTTGTTTATTATCTTTTATTTAATATTATTTGTATTTAAACGTGCAGGGATGGATTCCGATCACGAGGAGGCGGAGGATATTGAGCATATGGAGGCTGAGGGAGAGGAGGTATGTCCGTACCTGCAGTTTGAGCAGGGGTCACGGGCGGCGAGGAGATGCGCTAGGTTGTGCACCATGGAGATTGGGGGTCATGTAGGGATAGACTGGGACCTGCTGGAGACCGTGGGAGAGGCCGCGCGGACGCGTGATATAGTTGGACTAGATACTCCTTGGTCGCGCCTCTTTCAGATAGCGATGGAGGACTCGTACCGTGAGCTTACGATCGAGTTTCTTTCTACGTTTACAGACGCGCCGTATCCGGCGGATTATGTGGAAGACCCGGATTTTCCAGTCCACGAGGTTACATTCCGTCTCGCCGGTCAGCAGTTTCAGATGAGTGTGCGGGAGTTTGCTGTCCATACAGGTTTGTACACAGAGCCTGAGCTTGATACTGATTTATATACGCAGGGGGTTAGGGCGATGGACAGGCAGACGCTTATCAGTTTCTGGAGGGCCATTTCCAGGGTTCCCTTTGGGAAATCCTGGCAAAAGGCCACCACCATTAGAGACCCCTTGTACCGATACCTGCACCATGTTATCGCGTCATCTATCGTGTCGCGGGGTACCAGCAGGGAGAAGGTCAACCTCAGTGACCTTTTCTTTCTATACTGCCTACTTCGCGGCCAGACCTGCGATCTAGCAGCCTGCCTGGCAGATTACTTTGCGAGTGCATACCACCGGCAGCTCCGCGGGCAGCTGCACACTGGCTCATACATCACCGCCATTGCACGCTCGCTAGGGCTCGTGCCCGAGAGTGATCCGGAGCTGTCCGATCCGATCCCGTCAACCAGGTTGGGCCGCGCGTCAGTATCTAGCATGCAGATCACCCGTACCTTTGATGTTGGTCTGAAGTTTAGGGGCGGCGACGGGCAGATTTGGCATGCGGAGGTGTTGCCGGAGGTCATCCCGGTTGTTATTGAGCTGAGGGATGGAGTGTTAGCCCCTGCTCATGTTCAGGAGGCCGCTCGGCAGGCTCAGCTACAGGCTCTGGGCCTCGGTCAGTACCCGGGCCAGCCTCAGGCTCAGGCTCAGCCTCAGCCTGTATTCGAGGATCCGGCTCAGGAGGAGCATGTCAAGGAGATCCCGGTACCACCAGTTCAGCCACCTCCTGAGCCGCCACAGTACCCGCAGCACGTTTACGCTAACCTGCCTCCGGTAGCGCGTGCGGTGGCTCGGGACTTCGACCGGCGCCTCAGACGCCAGGGCGCACTCATTGACTGGATGGTCGAGACGCTCGTTGCTCTACGAGAGCTCGCCGGGTTGCCTCCACTTCCCCTCCCACCGTCCCCACCGCACGAGGATTAGTACCTTAGTTTGTTTGTATAGTGTTTTGTTATGTATTATGTACTCAGTTGTACCTTTTTGTTTTGTATGTACAAACTGATATATATATTGCAGTTAATCTTCTATTTACATCACGTTGGTTTTGGATTGTTTACGTTTAATTCTTATGGCTTTCTGTACATTTTATTTAACGTGTTCGTTTAATTTAACAAAATAAACTAGGTTAACAGTTTATAAAGACGCATTTATATTATATACGTTCTATAAAAATAATGACGTAAAAAAACGTAATTATAAAACAACTATGAATTATATGTAATACTAATATTTTATAATAATAATAAAACTCAAATACAATTTTTTCCTCCAAAAAAACACTACCAAACTAACCCACATCCCACCTATTTAAAAAAAAAAAACACAAACTCCACTGCACACGCTCTTTGTCTTTTTGCACACCTAAAGCGCCCCGCTTTGGCCATAGCGTGTGCGAATAGACCAAGCCATAAAAAATAATTATACAATCCCGTTATAGCATAGTGGTATCTCGAGGTGGAATAAGGCTTAGGGGCTGTTTGGTAGCCTCTTAATGGTTTAAAACCTCTTAATGAATAAGAGGTAACCTCAAGTCTGAATGGTTAAGAGGTAACCTCTGAATGGTAAATCATCACATGTCACATTCTTCTACCTTCTCATTGGTAAAATTCTTAATGGTTCCATTAAGAGGTAGCCTCTTAATGACCATTAAGAGGCTACCAAACAGCCCCTTACTGATCATTAAGTCCTGGGTTCGATTAACACAAAGGGGTTTTTCCCATATTTATAGGGTTTACTCCTGAATTGGTATATAACCATTATTACCTAGTTGAGATGGATATGATCGGGTTGTGCACTTGTGACACGGTGATACTCCGGTAATCCGTCAATGATCCAAAATTTGCCATTAAAAAAATAAGAAATAATTTACTTTAATAACACTATCTAAATATGGTGTCATTTAGTTATAGTTCTAAGTTTGTAATTAAGCTTCTTTATTACCTGAATAATTTTCTTTAACTTTCAATCCATTTATATTTTTTGCTTAGGTTTTATTCTAAAAAAAGTTCATATGAATATTTCACTTGTATTTTTAATACATGTACAGATTAACGTTAACATATACAATTTGATTAAATGAAAATCTATACTATAAAACTGGATCAAATCACAACCCCATAAAGAAAAACAAATAACTTTTAAAGTTCGTCGATGATCATTGACAAATACCTACGAGGTAGTCACTAGCCAATTTATCCACCGCTAGAGAATTAAGTAACCATTGTGGACGGATATGCATTCATCAGTAATCACTAACTTTTACGGACGGATGCATTCATCAGCAATCACTAACTAATAGGTCCAATTCTGGAAAAAAAAAAAGTTAAGTTTTCTTAATATGTCGCTGATTACCGATGAATGCATTAAAAAAATTAGCAAATCAAACTCCATGGTGCATGTCGGTAATCCGTCAGTGATTAATGTCAACGAGCAGCAACATATTTTAAAGATTAGATTTCGGATAAGATTTCTTTTAGGCTTTTTAAACGTTGCCGGTGAGCTATAGGAATATTTGTAGTGCTTTAGTTTGAGATTTCTATCATGTTTTTCCGCCGTTTTCGGTTGAAACAAGTTAGTTACAAGACGTTCCATTAGTGATCAATCGTAAATGCTTTCGAGGGCCGCGGTTTCAGATGTGTCGATCTTGATACATTTATGGTGTATTTATGCCATTCAATTGTCATTTTCACATTATATGTTCTATCTCGATGAATTCGTTGATTTATCTACCTTGGTAATCTTGATTCTCAGTCTGAAGTTTGATGGAATCGATGGTCTTCGGAATAAAATTTTACAAACGTGATACTAAAGATTTCATATGTGTTGATGAAGACTTCTACATGTATGCTCATAATGTGTAAAAACATGATTTCCACATGAATGTATACATGTGTGTGACGTGTCATCGTTTATACATATTCAAGGCATACCTACCCCTAAATTCGATTTCTCTAGACACATTTTCACGTGATTCGATACTTAAGGGGACCCGGGGTGGAGGACATTTCCCCCGTGATGGAACCATATAACGCGTGGAAGAATCCCAAACACCACCGTCACTCAGTTTTTTTCACGCGTAAATTTGATAACGCGTTAAGAATATCACGCGTGAAGAATGGAAGAATGTGAGAGAATGTAAGAGTTTATTGTTGGGTGTTGTGAGTGATGGACATTTCCGCTAAAATCTATCACCAGGAATAAAGCTCAATGACGTGGCGGAACTTGATTGGAAGTTGTGAGTGAGTGATAAGTGATGACCACCCCTACCCCTAATAACTTTCTTTTTAAAAGGGGTGTGATAAATATACCCAAGATGGATTAATATACCAATTAGTCAAACTTACTAATCATTAAGCACTTTATTACATTATTTTATTATAATAGTTAAAAGTAATAATTATGTTTTTTATGTTATTTACTTTATTACATTATTTTATTATAAAAGTCAAAAGTAATAATTATGTTTTTTATGTTATTTTATTTTATAATACTTTTTTACTTTTTTATATTTTGTTATAACTAATTTAAACCATAAAAATAGTTTTGTAACTGGACCTATGTTGGTGTTTGTATGGGTATATTCTATGAAAAAAATATATTTTACATATACATATCGGGTTTTTTCATAAAATAAAGTGCCCTTCGAAATATCGAGCCATGGCCGGTTGTCCTCCCCGCCCTTCCCCAGGGCCGGCCATGATTTTGTTTACTTTTTATTTAATCACTCCATTGATATATGATAAAATCAAAACTGAATGAACAATATCATTCAGTCATTTTTTAATTCTTTATTTATTATGTGATGAGGGTTGGGCCGTGGTTTGGGTACAAATGCCCAGGTCACCACCCCGGGTGGGTTTGGGTTTCGGCGTGGCCCCTTGGGCGGGAGTTTCAGCCCGGGCGTTGGGCATGCCTAGCGGTCCTCCATGGCCGGCTCTCATTGGCTGGGTTGGCTAGGCCATAGCGGCTAGGTTTAAATTTTAAAAAATAACCGTTTGGCCCTAGGTCCTCCGTGGCCGGCTCTCATTGGCTCGGTTGGCTAGGTCATGGCGGCTAGGTTTAAATTTTAAAAAATAACTGTTTGGTCAAGCCAAACGGTTCACCCAAGTCACTATAAAACCCCCAACCCCACCGCCTGTCCACATCGCTATCCCAACCCTTCACTCCACCTACCCGAACCCGCTACCCACACTTGATACCGGCACAACGTGATGAAGGGTCGCCAACCCGGTAAGACTTGTTACTGGCCGGAAGCTTTCGCTAGCTATCGGCACAACGTGGGGAACGACCGGCACAATTTAAACGCGTGCCAACACAAGTGGCGCGAGCTACGACCGAAGCTTGACCGTTTTAAAGCCTACTACGATAGCGTCCCGGGTGGTAATATAAGTCACGAAAACCGGGTGGCGGTGGCCAACATCGAGTTCCGGGGCAAGGAGCGGAAGCCGTTCGACAAGCTCGCCCTGTTCGAAATCTACCTAACGCTTTAGGCTTTTTTTTTAACCGACCCAACACGTCACTCACCAGCGGGGAGGCTCGAAGTCCACGTGTCAACCCATGCCTCAAACATGAATCCTGTAATTTTTACAGTGATTAAGTGGTGAAACAAGAGTTAGGGTCTACGTTCAGTCTTTGCAAGAAGTGAAACAGTTAAAAGAAGAGTTGCAGGATGATGTCGGTCGAAAACACCAATGCCTTTCGCGCAACGCGCGTCATTGAAAAACACTAGTTTTCTATTATTTTTTTCTTTATGCTGTTATTTTGTTTATTTTTTATTTAATCAATCCCAGTTTCTATTTTTTTTCTTTATGTTGTTATTCATTCCATCCATTTATAGTATTTCTTACCGGCTCCTTATGAACAAACACGTGATATGAACAAAACTTGCTTGACTCTTTTATTTATTTATAAAGGAAAGCATACAAATTACAATAGAACTACCATCTATTTATGCCAATCTCATACTAGTCCCAAACCCACTCAAATACTAATTAAATAAACTAACTAGATAAACCTATATAATAAACCTACAATTATTCTTAGTTTAATATACAAGACTCAATAAATAATTCATCATAATTATCTATAACCCGTTTTAATGTTTATATCTTGAATTCAAGATTATTGTCTACACAAAAGAAAATAATTAAACATTAAAACTTGACTTGCCACCGGTCTCTATATCCCATAAAAACGAAAAATAAAAGAAATAAATAAATCCAGTTGTTACATGTCTCAATATACAAGCGAAAATTAAAATGTCAAATAAAAGCGATTTGCCAGCATTCTTAAAATCAAACAAAATAAAAGTTTTAATTCGGTTCATATTAAAAATACGTTTGTTGAGGGACGACGTCTCAATATCATGTAATATTGGGTCCATTATGTAAAACAAATGCAATTATGAAAATTTTAATTTATTTTTAAAAACCATGAAATCCTACCAGTCAATCTTTCTGTTCGACTTTTTGCTTCCTCGTAAAAATTCTGAAATCGCAAAGTTGACAAAGTCAACGTTAAAACTTTGTAGTCCTTCTGTTCGATATTTACAAACTAAATTAGGGCTGTAAACGAACCGAACGTTCAGCGAACAGTTCGTGAACTGTTCGGCGGGAAGTTCGTTTATGTTCGTTCGTTTAATAAATGAACGAACATGAACAAGAAATTTCGTTCGAATAGTTAAATGAACGAACATGAACAGAGGTCTCGTTCGTTCGATTGTGTTCGTGAACATTCGGTAAGGTGTTCGTGAACATTCGTTGATTTGCGTTCGTTTATATCCGTATGTTTGTGTTTTAATTGAAGATCTTTGTACTTTATTTTATTTTATTTTATTTTATTTGTACTTTTTATATTATTAAACTTTTATTTATTTTATTTTCCTAAGAATTAAATTAGGAAACTCACTTTCACCTTGTTTATGCATCATTTCCCTTTCATTTCTCATTATTTACATCTACGAATACGATCGACATCCGTTCCACAATAAGGGATTCAAGTTCGAGTGCTACTCTCTGGGCCATCTATCTTTATCCTTCGCCGCGTTCGCCAAATTTATTTGTGTTCGTGAACCATTCGCGAACACGCTCATTTCCTTAATGAACGAACACGAACATAAAATCTCGTTCGGTAAGTATTCATGAACCGTTCGTGAACACATTTATTTCCTTAACGAACGAACACGAACAAGGCCTTGTTCGTGTTCGTTCGGTTCGTTTACAGCCCTAAACTAAATATAAAGATTTCAATCTTTTTGTGCTATCATAAAAATAAAACTGATTAAATTACAAACAAAGTCCACTAAGAAGAATGCAAATCTAATTCAAATATTCAACTGAAACGATGATATATATTTTTTAATAATAAAAAGTTACTAAATAAATGAAAACACCACTTTGTTATATAAAATGTAGCTACAAAATAAAATAAATAAAAAACACCACTTTGGTAAATAGTTTTCAAAGAACACCAAAATAATAAATATTTTCTTCACCAACACAAGTTATAAAGTTGCTTTATGGAAACTTTTTTTTTGAACGGCCAACAAAACTTTTTATTATACCAACTAGCAAGATGCTAGACACCACATTTACAATGTTCGACACCAAAGAACCATACAAAAAAAAATCACCAAGACTTACATTACTACATTTCCACGTTAAAATTGCACCACTCACTCCAAGACCAATGTAGGGATTTCGACCGATTCTTAACCCATTGACACGACATCGATTTGGATTCTTCCACGACCTTCGTTACACTCGGATTAGCATGACCAAATAAGACTTCGTTTCTCATCTTCCATAGGCTCCAAATAACAACCTGTGAGATGGCACCGAACACTTTCTTTTTCTTTTTGCTACCTGGAACAAGCTTGTGGGCATCCAAAACATCCCTAAGGCTGAAAGCTATCACCGGTGGAGATTTACACCATTGCGCCATAACTAGCCAAACTGATTGAGCGAACTGGCATGATACGAACAGGTGTTCACTGGACTCATCGTAGTCGCCACAAAGAACACAGCTTTTGTCTCCAATGTCCACGTTCCTTTCTGCCAAAGCAATCCTTGTTGGAAGCCGCTCCATAAGTGCTCTCTAAGGGACGATCCCTACTTTTTTGGGAACATAATTATTCCAAACGAACTGGTACTCCGGGATAACCCTCCCGACCGAAGCAGAGATTTGTTTAATACTTGCCACAGTAAAATTTTCTGAATTATCCAGCCCCCAAACCCACCTATCCTGAGTTACACTTGGGCCGAAATCACATAACAGAAGAGTTACGGCCAGCAGCTCATTCTTTTCATCATCCGACAGTTCCGGACGCTTCCAGCACCAATTCAGAGTGACCGAGTCCGCCCCCCAACCTACTCGATCAGAAACAAGGCTAAGTTTTTCCTTTTCTAATGCGAATAGGAGAGGAAACTCACAATACAGAGGTTTGTTTCCAATCCAATAATCTAGCCAAAAAGACGACTTCGAACCACAGCCGATTTTACACCAAATTGAGTCTGCAAGATGGATTCCCACTCGATCCAGTTGTGGCCGAATACCCACTATATGTTTCCACGAGCCAGCCACAGAAACTTTTGCCCGAATTGAAGTCCAAGACCGACTATTATGATGAATCGCCCACACTACCCTTCTCCATAAACCTTCTTTGTCCGTTTTGAACCTCCACCACCACTTTGACAACATAGCAAGGTTGGCGTCACGTAAAGATCCAAATCCAAGGCCGCCGCATTCGATAGGAGCTATAACCTTTTCCCAAGCCAACCAACTCATGGGCGAATTATCATCCGAGCCACCCCAAAAGAACACCCTCCTCAACCTTTCTAAAATCTCAAGAACTTTAGCCGGGGCTTTATACAACGAAAAGAAGTATGTAGGTAACGCGTTCAAGACCGATTTAAGCAAGGTAATTCTACCACCATAGGAAAGAGTTTTTTGCTTTCCAAAGTGATAGCCGATTTTTAAACACATCTATTATTGGTTTCCAATTACGTATGAGGTTCATATTGGCCCCCACCACCAATCCCAAGTGCTTGAACGGAAGAGCTCCTTTCTCACAACCCATTGAATCCGCCATTTGTTGCACCTCCAACTCATATATACCAATCCCAAACAAGGAACACTTGGCGAGATTAACTTTCAATCCCGAAACCAAGTGAAAACATCTTAATAATCGCCGAAGATTATTAACATTCTCACTCGACCACTCCCCTATAAAAATCACGTCATCCGCATACATAAGATGAGACAGTACCGGGCCATTTGACGTGCAACGCAACCCATTAAAAATACCTTCCGACACGGCTTTCTTCATGATACCCGTAAGAGCCTCCATGGCTAAGACAAATAGGAACGGTGATAGGGGGTCTCCTTGGCGTAACCCACGGGAATACTCGAACTGCATGGTTGGAGAACCATTCACCAACACCGATGCCCTAGAAGTGACAAGAGTCGCCTTAATCCAAATTCTCCAACGGACCGGAAAATTCATTTGAGACATGATCGAATCCAAATAATTCCAATTTAGGGAGTCATATGCTTTGTTAATATCAACTTTAAAAATCATACCAGACTTCTTAACTTTCTTCATCCAGGCTATAGCTTCATTGATGATTAAAGGTCCGTCCGAAATATTCCTCCCAGCCAAGAAAGCAGTTTGTTCTTCTGACACAAGTTTACCTATCACTCTTCTAAGCCGATTAACCAAAACCTTTGAGATTGCTTTATTCACTACACCAATCAAGCTAATAGGGCGAAAATTCGAGGGAGACGATGGATCCTTAACTTTCGGTATAAGAGCAATAAACGATGACGAGCAACATTTATTAATGGACCCATTATCATAAAATTCCTGAAATAACCTGATAAAGTCGCCTTGGAAAAGGTCCCAATTCTTTTTGATAAACTTGAAATTAAACCCATCCGGGCCCGGTGCCCGATCGCCAACACAACCCCAAATTGCTTCCTTGATTTCGGTAACAGAGAATGGTTCCACCAGGGTACTGGCTTCTAACGACGAAAGTGTAGCCAGATTTTGGCCAATAACTGAAGGCCGAGAACTCATGGGTTCCACAAATTGTTTCGAGAAAAAATCAAAAAAAGCTTCTTTAATTATCACCGGGTTTGAGTTCCAAACGCCATCAATCAGGAGACCATTGATGCGGTTATTACTTAGATTGGAATTAATGATGTTGTGAAAAAAAGCCGAATTCTCATCACCGTCTAGGGCCCACCTAGCTCTAGATTTCTGTTTAGCATCCAATTGTTTTCTACGATCCATATCCAAAACTATGTTGATGCATTCGGCCCTTTCATGTAGTTCTTCCTCCTCCAATGCTCTTTCTTCAGCTATCCGCTCCAACAAACTAATCCGTTTTTTAGTATCCGAATACACACCATCCGAGTTCTCCTGAACAACTTTGATCCAGGCCTTAATATGGTTTTTCAACCATCTCAGCTTGACTGACAAGGCCATATCCGCCGGCCCATGAAAGACAAAATTCGTGCACAGTTGATTCACCAACTCCATAAAACCCGGGATTTCCATCCAAGAATTATAGCACCTGAACGGGATATGACCAAAGTCCGATGGAATTGTGGACAAGAGAATAGGCCTGTGATCAGATACGTCCCGATTAAGTGCTAAGACCGTCGCCGTTGGCCATCTTTCCAAAAAACCCAAACACACAAGAAAGCGATCTAGCTTACTTAATTTGTCACCACGATCCGAAATATACGTATATCTACCACCTCCCATTTGATATTCACTAAGGCCCGTGGCCTGAATAAATTGGTTGAAAGCCTCCGCATTAGACGCAATGAACTCAGAGTTGAATCTTTCCGATTCATCTCTAACTTCGTTGAAATCTCCCATGAAGACCCATACACCTTGTAGCGAATTCTTTAAAACCACCAAACTGTCCCAAATACCCCTTCTCACAGTTGCATCATTTGAAGCATAAACATTTACCAAATTGATACGAATGCCAAGTTGATTAAAAAAACCCGATAAAGCCAAGAAATAACGGTTTTTAATTACATTATCACAAGTAAAAATACCCGGATTCCATAAACAAGCTAGCCCTCCGGATCTTCCTACTGCACTGACTGTTTCCAGTTGATACGCTGATCTGCCCCAGAATCCGTTAAAAAAGAAATTGGATGCATCCCCCAGCTTTGTTTCTTGAATGGCTAGAAAATGAACTCCATAAGAAGTGATAATCCCTCTGACCTGATCCGCTTTACGGGAATCCCGTACCCCCCTTAAATTTATCGATAACATATTCATTGGAAACCCGTGGTAGCACCTTCACCAATAATCAGCGACTCAGTTGCTTCTTCAAAACCTTGCAAGTCGATACCTACCTTCAACCCAATAACCGATGTAGCTAGAAATTCCTCCCTAATGGAAGGATTTATCGGATTATTATCTCCAGGGTCCACCGGATAATCCCCATCCCCCGTCGATACCCTCGTCCTCTCCTCCTGATACGTGCCATCGGAAGGAAGAGCTGACCGAATTTCTTCGCCGACATATTCACCATGCCTTGAACCAGTCTCTGAAGTGGAGCGATTAAGGTCAATGGAGTTATTACACGGGTTGGAATCTTGGTAGAAGCCTCTATTTGGTGGGCCTTGCATCGAGCCGGAGGATGGTGGGCTTCTATTAGCCCGGTTTCTTTTTCCAAGCCCAACACAGGGAGTGGGGCCTTCCTGGTTTGAATAATCTGTGTTTCCCATTCTATTTTCTACCATACACTGGGGTCCACCACTTAATTCCTTCGCCTCCTTATTAATAGAACTAGAAACACCATTATTATTATTTTTTTGAGATTCCAAATGAACTTGTGATTTCCCATGCAATACATGCACCGCCTCTTCATTGTCCAACGTAACTATTAGCGGTGACTTTTCGTTACCTGAATTCAAATTTGAAGACACCGATGGCCGGGCAGTATTCTCCGGAACCGGAGTTTCGGCTGCCGGTGATCTAATTTCACCCTCTTCTTCATCCTCTTCCATATTTCGATCCTCGTTGGAGCCTGCATCGGATGTTTCTGAAGATGCATGACCCGACTTATGTTCCTCCGAAGCATTATAACCTTCCAATACGGGTTTCCACGCAGCTACCTCCTCCACCACCCATACTACAATGCTCCTATCCTCCCAGTTCAACACCACTGTCTCCTCAATTCGCTTTCCGAGGGGGACCAGTACCACTACAGAACATTCTGAATTATCCGAATCCGTCCATGAAAAAGACGACTCTTGCATAACCCTTCCAAACAGTCCCCCGATTTGATCGAAAACTTTGTTATCTCTGAGCTGAATCGGAACGCCTGCAATACGTAGAGACACGATTTGTTCCTTTGGTATATCCTCTCCTCTCCAAACATTGTATTGACTGAACGCATTGGCCAGGCCCTCCGTAAAATTGGTCATGACATCTTTAACTCTCTCACAATCACCAAGGGTTAGTAATACACTAAGGCCTCCCACGTATGATAAACCGAAATTACTCAACCCACTCCTGCTGAGGATATTATTCAGATTAGTAAGGACATTCAGATTCTTGGCAACTCCGTATATAGACCGATTAATACAATGCAAAGGATAAGTGGAGCCTTTAGAGTTGATCGATAGTATTTTGTTCCCAGAGTACGACTGATGAGTGTCCTTCTGGAAGAGACTGGCATAGGACTTACCCGGCTGAAACTCTGCCCCACCGGAAAATGCACCCTCGTTAGCCCGGGGTATCGTATGATATAATTCCTTGGGTCTCCAAACTTTTTCCCCCATAGTTTTTGAAGTGTAAATGAACTTTTTGTGATTTTTATCATATTTAGCCAAAGACACCGACACCTTTGCTTCTAGGATCTTCACCTGATTCATGACCTCCACGGTAGAGTCTACATTCTCGACACCCACATATCTAATGAAACCAAAACAATTGCCTTTTTATCCTTTTTGCGGGCCACGTAAGCATCGGAGACATATCCAAACGGCTGAAAAGCCCTCCACAACATCATCTTTGTTACTCGGTCCGGCAAGTTTTGAACAATGAACGTCATCTCCACTCCATTGCCACGGCTTTTCCTATTCTTTTGATACTGCACCTCCGTCCAGGGACCATCACCACCATATTCTTCACCCCCCCCCTTTCGGTGTCAAACTCCATAAGACAGAAGACAATAAGAGTCCGATATACCGACCCCGGCCGCGAATGGGTAATAGGAAAGATGGGTTAGGGATAGAGTTCAAGCCAAGGTGGGCGAGCTCACTCGCTAACACAGTCTTACCCACACCGTCGAGCAAACCAGCAGTCGGAATATCAAGAGACACTGGAAGACTACGAACCCCAGTCAGCGAATGGGAGAAGGAAGGGAAGGCGCTAGGTATAGAGGTCAGTACAGAATGATAACCTCACACGCTAACACCAGCACTCCTACGCCGTCGAGCCGACCAGAAACAAGAAAAGAGAAGAAACGAAAGAAAGGACAACCCCAGACAGCGAATGGGAGAAGGGAGAGGGGAGATAGTGATAGAGGTCAAAACCGGGTTGGCGACCTCACACTCTATGTCCGGCAAAACCTTCACCGTCGAGCCATTCCGGCGGAAGCCAAGGGGACAGAGTAAAATATTATATAGATATGGGCATAAACGGGTAACTATGGGTTTTGAAAAAGGCAAATCAAATTGGTCGGGTAGGTTGTGTTGGCCTTACCAATCAAAAGCTTGTTCCATTAAAGTTGGGTCATGGAAAAAAGTTGAAAAAGTTGACTCAAATGGTTTGACTAGTGGATAAAAGTAAAAAAAGTTTGACTTTTTGGGTGTATTTAACAACACTCTTTTAAAATTGCATTGACACTTTACTTCCCGGTGACAAACAAGCCAAATATTGAAAAAAAAAAATTCAACAAGACACCAAATCAAGCCAAGCAAGGCCGTACGTTATGGATGCACGCTCGTGACCCTCCAAAGACCAAAAAGAAAAAAAAAACGGTAGTATGGAGTATAAAACTTGGTACCAAAAGTAATGGTAAGTTTTATTTGAAAGAAACATATTTCGATCCATTTCATTATTGCATCTTTTTGTCCATTTGCTGACTAAATAATTTTATAGGGACCCCCACCAACTTTTAATAAATTAGTTCATTTTCAGTTTTAATAATTTCGTACTGATTCTTGTTGGTCCAATATAAATATTCTAACGCGACCAAACTCAAGAATCACAGTTGGTCTCAATTTTCATTCTCAAACATGTCCAAGCAAACATACAGAGTTTGCTGGTGTTTCCGCCGACGGTTCAAGGTCCGTGAGACTGAACCGCCGGCGGACATCAAGGAACTCTTTTGTCGTTACTCTGAGAACAACGACATCATGACCGCTGAGCAATTGCAGCGGTTCATGGCCGAAGAACAGGGAGATGATAAAGTGACCAAGGAGGAGGCCGAGGCTGCGGTCGATGCTACGATTAAAGAGTTGAAACATCTCCCGATCTTTCACCGGAGAGTTCTGAATCTTGAAGCATTTTTTCGGTATCTCATGAGTGACTACAATCCTCCTCTACCTTTTCCTCCTAAGGTATTTTTCAAAAGTCTTTTAACTAATCAACATATTTTAGTATTTGACTTTGTGGATCATTGAAAAAAACCAAGAGATGTATTTCGTTTTATTTCCACTAAAATAATAAACCTTAAACAACAAAAAAAGCCTTTTTTGTCTGGTGTATTGTTTGTTTACATAAACAGAAACTGAATTTTCATATTGTAAATAAAGATTTGATGCTAAAAAAACTTATAATTTCGTTGCAAAAAGCAATCTCACACTAACGGATAAGTAAGTCCAACGGCTTCTAATGAACAATTGAATTAATTTTATCGTAATCGGTATATTGTAAACTGTTTTAAAATATCATAAATGAAAGTTTAGGATAAACGGAGTTACTTCTTCGTTAGAGTGATACTGTCTTTGATATTAAAGCTGTAAGTCATGAGTCATCTGTGTTATCAAACAAATTTTCAATGTATATTATTATCGGCTAGTACGTAATAACTTGTTTAATTAAATGCAATTTCCCTTTAATAAATTATATTATCTAAGTATAAGTTTATTAACATTCAAAAATCTATATTATCTAGCTATGAAAGTTGCTTCTTCAAAAAAAAAAAAAAAAAAAAAAAACTAACATTCAAAAATGATTATTCTCTAAAATGTATACGTAAATTAACAGAAATAATTAAAAAAATCTCTAAAATATATTAATCTTGTATACATATATAAAAGAACTTGCAAAACTCAATAATATACACATTTTTCATTAATTAAATTATTATATTCTGTAGTGTTCGTCCTCAAGTTCCAGTGTTCTCATATATACGATTTTATATTCTATATTATGTAGTAATTAACTTAAACTTATTATCTGCTCCCAAATTTATATTTAATCCGACTTTAGAATTTATTTACTTTTTATGTATTTTTTTCGAATTATTTATTTCATACCAATCAACAGGGCAAATTACATAAGAATAAGAGGTAAACGAGCAACAAACTTCACCGCCATCCCCTTCTAAATGAAACTTGTATGATAAAAAAATTGCTTGATTTATTCCTTTTAAATAAATCCAAAATAAAATACTAGCTAGTTTTACTTGTATTTATATTTTTAACTTGTGCATCAGTCATTTTTTGAAGAATGACAGAATCTATGTCTATATTTATATTTATTTTTATTTATATATGTATTTTTATACTACATAATAAATAAAAATCCAACGAAACACATGTAATAATTTTAGGTCAACTAAAATTTTGTATTTACGCCTCTATCTCCTATTAAATAATGATATTAAGAAAGTTTTTTAGTTATTTCATATAAATTTAATTTCGAAACTTATTATATAATCATAAACACTTATCATCTATTTTATTTAACCTGTGTAATACACGAGTTTTTAAAAACACAATTTTTATAACATTATATTTAGTCTACTCATGTAATACACAGGATTCTAACATAGTTTATTAAAAAACAAAACTTCTAGCAAGGAGCTAGAAGAAGATAAACTACATGTATAGAAGTGGGTTTTTGAACCACTCGATCCACAAAATTCTGAATTTACAATAACAACTACTATACCTTTAAAATGATAAGTGCATACTATGATCAAAAAGGGTCTCTCTTCGGTTTCGTTTATTCAAAAAGACCATGTCATTTTTGAATCTCCGGAGTAACAAACCCAGTAACAATTTTCTTTGATTCAACGGGAATTGGCAACCCAAGTCAAGCAACCACAAGATGCAAAACTTGAACAGCCAACGAACTACCACCAAACAAGTGGTCATTTGATTCCCCTTCAACATTACAACAAGGGATTCCCTTTAAACATTACAACAAGGGCATGAAGAGGATGGAATGTCCAAACCTTTATTTTCCAAATTAGCTCTTGTTGGAAGCTTCTTTATGAGCACCTGCCTAGCGCAAATACGAACCTACCTAGGAAGGCAAGAAAACCAAATAATAGCCTTTGGACTCGTCGGCAACAAATACTCATCAATTAAAAATCTAACTCCTATAATCGAAAATCTTTCATATCGATCACCACAATACCACACCCACAAGTCACTTTCAAGAGAACGACTAGACCCATAAATAAGAGAAAGAAGAGCATCAAGTTGTGTATGTTCGGACCCCTTTGATTGGTCGACGCCAAATCCACCTTAACCCGTTAATGTGTTAATCAACTGCACAATCCTTATTAGCCTCTAATGCAAAAAGCTAAGGAAATCTACCAGAAATAACAAAATTTTGGATTAAATCCTTTTTGGTAAAATGTTATAGGTTATTCTATATAAAAAGGAAATTTATATATTTTTTATAATTGTTAAAATTGTATTATTATTTTATTAGTAAGTAACATCCATACCATATTTTAAATTTTTAGTATTTTTTTTTATTTGCATTTATATAAATTGGTGATTGTTGTTCCAAAAATCTGTGATCAGTTAATTTTCACATTCCAAAAGGGTATTTTATTTGGTGAGAGTATTGATGTAGTTAAAGACGTCAAAAGTAACATGGCTGTTTTGCACTTATTTCTGAGAGCGACATGGTGCCTAACGAACCAGTACCCCATCTAATTTATGATTTGATCGTGAAACCATTCATGGAAAAAAAATCTTTGTTTCATTATGTATTTAAAAGTTTTTTTTTTTTCTAATAGTATTTCAAAGACTAAATTCCATCTATATAAATTTTATATATGAGCTTAACAAATTTATGCAAAAATCATCTTCATGTATACGTTAAAAAATATTTACATGATTTTAATCCTACCTTACTAATTATATATATATATATATATATATATATATATATATATATATATTACCCACCTCCAACTTAAAGTATATGTATAATGACTTCTTTATTATTTATTTATATAGTGGAGAGTTCAAATGAGAAATTTTTTTTTTGTAAGAATAAAAAACAAGAAATTTCAAACAATAAGAATGTTTTATTTTACTTCATTAAATATAAGTATTTAATGTTACTATAGGGTACATTGGTAAATCTACATAGGTCATTAATTTGTAGTCTTCCTCTTTAATAGCTAACTATATTAAATAATTTGTAACTTATCTTCAAAATGTATATTTTTTCAAAAAAATAAAATAAAATAATTTAAAGTGTGTAGGAGGGGGGGGGGGGGGGTAGTTGCACGGACCTCCCATCCGCCGGAGTATTGCAACTCCGCAAGCTAGCTTAGCCCCATAGTTGCCTGGCGGTGATTACCCACGGTGAAGAGCCCCAACACCCCATAAGGGCATTGCCGGGAATCGAACCGGTGACCTCAAGTAGAGGCCTGGGTGAGGCTGGCCAACTGGGCTACCCCAGAAGGTTTAAAAGTGTGTAGGATATATTACGAGTTGTGTAGGATAAATTACGAGTTGTATATGATAAATTTGAACGTGTAGGATGAATTTCGAAATATACAGAATAACTTTTGATGTGTGTAGGCAAAAAAAGTTAGTATGTGGAGGATCGATAATAGTCTTTATGACTAATTAATTAGTCAAAAATGATTATAAATGAGATAAGTGAAAAACTATTTAATGTTTTACAAAATTAGCCTTTCTTATTTTTCTTCTCAATTAAATTTTCTTCTCAAATGAATCTTCCTCTATTTATTTATATATATATATATATATATATATATATATATATATATATATATATATATTTATGTTATTCTAGTCGAAATCTATGTGAGTGAAATAGGATTGTATTGTCTATGACATTATAGCCTAATAGCATCTTAGATGTGAGATAAAGTTTAGGGATCATGAGGTCCTGAGTTTGATTCTCACAAGAAAGTTTTTCTTAGATCTATTGAGTTTTCTTCGGAATTGTATATGCATTATAGCCTAGTAGATATGGATATGATCAGGTGGTTTCACTAGTGACACGATGATACTTCAGTGGTTTATCAGTGATCCAAATTTGCTGTTAAAAAATAGAATTGTATTAGTTATAACCATAATTAATGTTTATGTCAAACTAACTGATCGAACTCCTAATGAATGGCTGCAATTAAAATAAAAACTATTATAGTTATTATATTCAACGTGTTACACGCTACTTCTTTTCCATTCAACCTAAAAAGGCAAAAAGAAAACGTAGCAACCTAGTGTGCAACATATCATGTGGTGCCTTCTCCTGATGTCCCATTAAATTTGTCATTTTTTGCTGGGATTGTAGGATAAGACAGATAACGTAGATTTTGGGTTTGAATTAAAATATTATATTTTCTCTAAACTTATCTTAGTAATATTAAATATAATAATTGATAAATATATTACATTTTTACCTATATTATTTTCAAACGTCTTTTATTCATTATAACAGTCAATGAATTATTAAAACTTTAGTAAAAGATCAATATGTGATTTAATTCTCATGGAATTGGTACCAAAATGTAATTAAAACACCTCTCTTATTTTTAATCAATTGGTGTAATTAGGTTTACAAATAATTCCTTCTATTTATAAATCTAATAACTTAATCATTAAAAAAATCTATTTGACTCAAACTAGGATAAAAGAACTATCTCAAAAAACCTCCTATTTATAGAAAATCTATTTGACTCAAACTAGGATAGAAGAACTATCTCAAAAAACCTCCTGGTTTATAGACCAGTCACTTTTTACCTGAGTTTTGAGTTTTGTAAGTTGGTCACTTTCTACCCAAACTTAGACAAAATATGCGAGAGATTATTCTAACAAATTCTTATTCTTATTATTCTATAATATGTATATATTAGATGATGATTTTAGAAGACACGAACATGGTATCCATAATCTTTAGTTACACTCTTAATGTTACTTTTTCCTCATGTTTTTTTGTTTATTAATTTAATAAAAGCAAAGGGCCAAAATGTATTTTACTCAAAGTATAGGTGAAAAATTGAAGTTTAACTTGGAAATGAAAGAGACTCAAAACGTAATTTAACAAAAGTAAAAGCAAAGGGTCAAAATATATTTTACTCAAAGTATGGGTGAAAAGAGGAAATGTTAAAATGGACTCAAAACATAATTTAACAAAACTAAAAGCAATGGGCCAAAATGTATTTACTCAAAGTATTGTGTAAAAAAGGGAAATGCACATGCATATGCCACCGACTTTGTGTTTTAAGTAAATTATCGAATAATAAAAGTATTAAAAAAGTATATATATTATTATAATATTTAAAACACTATTTATTGGCTTGTATTTAAAAAATTATATATATTGTTATAATATTTAAAACACTATTCATTGGCTTCTATAATTAATATATATATATATATATATATAATTATCGAACTTAAAATAAAAGTATTAAAAAACTTTATATATTATTATAATATTTAAAACACTATTCATTGGCTTGTATTTAAAAAAAATTATATATATTTTTATAATATTTAAAACACTATTAAAAAAAATTATATATATATTGTTATAATATTTATTGTTATAATATTTAAAACACTATTCATTGGCTTCTATAATTAATATATAATAATATAATATAATATATATATATATATATATAATTATGACATCATCCCGTTCTTTTATTTTTTTAAACTGCTAGCTTGGTTTTCTTAATTTATTTATATATTTTTTATTTATTAATATACTTAATTGCATTAAATCTTTTGTTAATGTATAATTGTAAATATCTATAGATATAAAAAGTATCAAGCATTAACTCTATTACATTCTGAAACCTTCATGAAAAACCCCTGTATGGCTTCTTCTATTTCTCGATAAAGAGAAATATGACCAAGAGTGGTTCGAATATATATATAAAGAATTTCTTTTTTTATACTTCTTACTATTAGATAGTGTCCATAAATCTCATAATAGGTCCCCAAAGATTCATAGTGAATTTCGATAGGAGCTTCTCTTGCAGCAATAACACGTTGATCTAGTCGCCACCGCAGCCACAAAGGACTACCTAAATTGATGGAGGAGTAGTGCCAGACAGCTGCCTGGAACTCCCCCATTGGCCCAACCAATTTACGATTTTATCCCCGCTTTAAAATTACGATTTTGCCATCAGTTTAAAATTACGTTTTTACCCCCAATTCAAAATAAAATTATGGTTTTGCCCCCAGTTAAAAATTAGAATTTTGCCATCGGTTAAAAATTACGATTTTGACTCGTTTAAAATTACAGTTTTGCCATTATTTTTGTTTTTTTTTCTTCCCAACCAAATTACGATTTGGCCCTAAATTTAAATTTACGTTTTTGGCATCGTTTTTCTTTGATTTCCCAGTCAAATTACGGTTTTGTCCCCAGTGTAAAATTACAGTTATACCATCGTTTTAGTTTTTTTTGACAAAATTGTGGTAGTCCTTTATTTTAATTGTTTGACTCGGTGTAATTTTTATTCGTGCCAGTCGCCTGGCACACGCTTATTTATCCTGAAAAATTACAATTTTCCCCCAGTTTAAAATTATAGCTTTTCTATCGTTTTTGTTTTTCTTAAGCAAAAGTATGATAATGTTTTAATTTATTTGGTTGACTCAATATAATTTTTTTGAGATCGTATTATAAGTAGTATATACCGGTAACCGAAACACAGACGTACATGTTATGATAGAGAAATATTCAGCTTAGTACCCCGCAACGCGGGCGGGGCAAACCCCTAGTTTGAAACATATTATATATACATATTTCTTTATCTTCATCCTGTGTTGATGTATATTGTAAATATCTATAGATATAAAAGTATCAAGCATTGAAAACATATTATATATACATATTCATATTCATATATTTTTATATGTCGCAGACCAGTCAGAAATGGAGCATTATGAGTCGTTTTTTAAAATGGGTGTAATGGGAATGTGGGTATTATGTTAAAAGGGGTGTAAATAATTAAATAAATAAAAAACCATAAAAAAAGTGATTGGCTAAAGAAAAAGAAGGTTACCTATGATTGGCCAACAATATCTCCATCGGGCGTTTTATTTTGCACGCCCCAACCAAATTTTTGAAGCAAAACGCCCGGGGGTGGTGTGCGGGCGTTTTGGGGCGTTTTTGAGGCAATTCACGCCCAAATACTGCTCCACTACGGATGCTGTAACTCGATCTCCTATTTTCACCACTACGGATGGTGTAACTCGATCTCCTATTTTCAGGTGATGCATGATATGGATGCTCCATTGGCACATTATTTTATATACACCGGACACAACTCGTATCTTACCGGCAACCAAATAAGCAGCGATTGCAGCGTTGTCCCCATCATCGAATCGCTTAAGAGAGGCGTTCGTGTTATTGAGCTCGACATGTGGCCTAACTCCACTAAAGATGATATCGATATTGTCCATGGAGGGTAACTTTTTTACTTTATTTCGAAATTAGTATATTTTGTACAACTAAAATTAAATGCATAAATAAACCTATGAATTAATAAATATATTTTTTAGTTAGTATTAATAAATATCATTTTCTAGTCCATTTTCCTTGTACATTTAAAGGGGAAAACTATGTAGCAAATTGAAGGTCTAAACTTAATGTCAACGGGCTAATAACTAATCTTCACCATTAAAATAGTTTTGTAAGTGGGCCTATTTATTTTTTTACATATACATATCGGATATTTTTTTTAAATAATGTGTCTTTCGAAATATCGGGTGCTGGCCAAGGGTCCTCCCCGCCCACCCTCAGGGCCGCCCATGGTTGCTGTCATGTGACAGACGTGAAGGTCACGAGTTCAAGTTGAGTGATGAAAAGTTGAAAACAACGGTTTGCAAAAATGTAGGGTAAGGATGGGAACGCATACCTGATATGGCTGTCCTGACACACTCCTTGGACCCTATGCATGCCAGAGCCTCATGCATTTCCTTGTAAATTTGATTAAATAGACATGATCTCTTAACTAAAATAAGCTAGCACTTTCGCACTTCCATCTAAAAATTGTAACTATTATGAAGATTTTTGATGATTCTATCAAGATGGTCAACATAAAATACAGGACATTAACAGCACCAGTCAAATTAAACAAGTGCTTGGAAGCCATCAAGACACATGCATTTGTTGCATCTGAATATCCTGTCATCCTCACTCTTGAAGATCACCTGACTCCTGATCTTCAAGCCAAAGTTGCAAAGGTAATAAAAAAAAAACTTAACATACATGCCGATTTTCAATTTTGCATATAAACTTTGTTCATGGTTATTACAATTATAATCCTATGTTCTTTCCATAGATGGTGACCGAAACATTCGGTGATGAATTATATTGCTCCGAATCAGAAGCTATGATAGATTTTCCTTCTCCTGAATCGCTAAAGAAGCGAATAGTCGTCTCAACAAAACCGCCAAAGGAATATCTTGACTCTGCCAAGAGCATGAAGGGAAATGATGAGGACTCTGTGAAGATGAAAACCGCATCCGAAGATGATGCATGGGGTGTAGAATTTTCAGACACTCTTGAGAAACCTATGCCCTTAGATGAGGTTTAAACTTATATTCAAATTATATTTTAAATTAATCATAATGTTTTCTTTGTTTGTGACTCTTTTAACTTTTTGAAAGAATTTGGTTTAATATAAACATGAAGCATTTTCTGTCAGGATCATAAGGATGAAGAATTTCACTATGAAGAAGAGAGTGTGAAGCATAATTTGGAACCCGAGTACAAACAACTAATCGCAATCCAAGCGAAGAAACTTAAAGGAGGAGTGAAAGACTGGCTACATGATGATCCTACAGCCGCTAAGCGGATTAGTCTCAGGGAAACACGACTCGATAAGGCCATTGAGAATCATGCAACAGATGTCATCAAGTAAAACATAACCTTCTTTCTAAATATGCTACAACAAATAGTTATCTAAATATATAGCATGAGGTTGACTTTCTTTAGTAGTCAAACCTGTAGAATTATGCAGTCCATGATTCCTCTTGCATTCAGGGGCGGATCTACCATGGGTAAAGGGGTGGCATCCGCTACCGCTAGGTCGGAAAAATTTTGACGTTTTTAGTGTAAATTTTGGAAAAATTTGACGTTTTTTCGATTTCGTTACCGCTTATTTCATAAAACGTTACCGCTTGGTCGGAATCCTAGATCCGCCACTGCTTGCATTAAAACAAACTAATTAATTTAGACAATTTGCTCTATATATTTTTTAAGTCTGTATGAATAAAGTTTTTTTTTCATTTTTGTGCATATTTATACATTGTTTTGGGTTACAAATATAATTTTTTACACGTTTATAAGTACTAAAATGTGTATAAATTCAATATTTTTTGTAATGGTTATAAGTTGTCAATGTGTCTCAACTTTGTTTATTGTCTTGAAGGTTTTACCCAAAGAAACTTGTTGAGGGTGTTCCCAAAAGGCTCACGAGTTGACTCATCAAACTACAATCCGTTAATTGGTTGGACTCATGGGGCTCAAATGGTTGCATTTAACATGCAGGTTTGTTCATTCAATCATTCTCACTTCATTTCAATTTGAGGTAAAATAGGGTCAAATTGAGAATATTTCATTGCTAGATATATCAAGTTTAATAAACCGTGCTGGAACCACCATATCCAAACGGGTTAAAGCAAGCTAAAATAAAAGAAGTCGTTACGAACCAGTGGGTCAAAAAGGGTCATATCGGTTCGTGTTAATGTACAAAAAAAAACTAAATATATGAAAAAAAGGGCTATGGTATTATATTAGACATCTAAACCTTTGTATTTTATTTTATACTTTTAACTTGTTATATCATTAATTCATTATCACCATACTTTTGATTGCTCTATATTATTACTTTTAGTACTAAGATAACGAGTTAAAAGCATAAGGGGGGTGTTTGGCCTAGCTTTTTTAACAAAGCTTATAGTTTTTTTCGTTTTTTTTTTATAAAATAAGCTTAACTTGGTGTTTGGTTTAACTTTTTAAGCTTATGCTTATTAGCTTATATAAGCTAATTTGAAGAAGCTTATTTGAAGAAGCTTTTTTGTGTAAGGGCTAATGATATGAAATAAGGGGCTGTTTGGCAACATCTGAATAGTTGCTGTTTGTTAGCATCTGAATGGTCATTAAGACACTACCTCTTAATGGAACCATTAAGAATTTTACCAATGAGAAGGTAGAAAAATATGACATGTGATGATTTACCATTCAGAGTTTACCTCTTAACCATTTAGACTTGAGGTTACATCTTATTCATTCAGAGGTTTTAAACCATTAAGATGTAGCATCTGAATGGTCATTAAGAGGCTACCAAACAACTAAGTGCTGAACTAGAAAGAGGTCTGAACCATTAAGTGTTGAACCAGTAAGAGGTCTGAACCATTAAGAGCCTGTATAATGCTTAACCGTTCAGAGGCAAATGTCTGATCAATTCAGATTAGAGATCTTAACCATTCAGACTCTGTATAAATCTTAACCATTCAGAGGCAAATGTCTGAATTATTTAGACATCTGCTCGTGAAACAAACAGTCTGAACCATTAAGTGCTGAACCAGTAAGAGGTCTGAACCATTAAGAGCCTCATTAATAGGTTAACAAACAGCCCCTAAGCTATAAGCTAATCCAAACACTTAATAATAGCTTATCAAATGATAGAAAATAAGCTATAAATTACTTTAAAACTAGGATTACGACCCGCCGCAATGCGGCGGGGATTCTTTATTTATAACTAAGTCGATCTACGACCCACACGTTATGTTAAACCTGTCAAACGGGGTAAAAATAGACGATGTAAAAACGTTCACCCACACACGCACGTTGCGTCGTGTTAACTCGCAAAATTTAGAACTAAACGTAAAAACATTAAGCCAAAGACGCACGCTGTGATGTGTTAAGTCACAAAATTTAGAACCAAGCATAGAGCGCAAAATTTGAGGAAAATGAAAACTATAAAGGACCAAAGTTGAAAGTAAAAAAAGTTATGAGGATAGATTGTAAAAGATAAAAAGTTTTGGATTAAAAGTAAAAAACAAATAGTTTTGGGTTAAAAGTAATTTATGAAATACTTTTGGGTGAAAAGTAAAAAAAAAATCAATTTTTTTTTGGAAAACCCCCAAAGCCAACGTTACGACAACCATATGCATATCAATTTTTTCTTTGAAAAATCCCCAAAGCCCACCCCGCGTTGCGGCGGGGCGTAAAACGGTGTCAAATAGTACTAATGTCACACAACCGTCATCGACAACCAACACTGACTCGACCTATAATATGCGTATTGCGACGAACCTGTCAAACATGGAAAAATAGAGGTAAAAACGTTGAACCACACATGCACGTTGCGTCGTATTAACTCGAAAATTTTAGAACTATACGTAAAACGAAAATTTGCGAAAGATGAAAAGTATAAGTGACAAAAGTTGTGAAGTTAAATTGCAAATAATGAAAAGTTTTGGGTTAAAGTTAAAAAAACAAATTATGTAGGGTTAAAATTGGAAAATGTACAAACCTTTGGGTTAAAACTAAAAAATCAAGTTTTTTTTTTTGGAAAACACCCAAAGCACAACTTACAAGTCCTTATGCACAAAAAGTTTGCTAATTTATATAGGTTTTAATATAAGCATAAGCCAAAAAATAAAAGCTAGGCCAAACACCCCCTAAATGTTCCATATAGTTAGGTAAAGAGTTAATCACGTTTTTCATCCATGTGATTTGTCAAAAATCATTATTTCAGTTAATTAGTTTAAAAATTGCCAAAACAGTCCATGTGCTTTCACTTTCCTAACTATTACAGTCCACCCTCACTAACGTCATCCAATTATTCTGTT